>OU538833.1:2500000-5000000 GCA_912999785.1 Hydriomena furcata | reverse complement strand
TCATGATCAAATTGGATAGTGTAACTGGTATGTCAAACTTCTTGAATAACCCTTGCCATCATGTATTAAAATTTTAGTTATTAATATCAGCAGCATAAATTCATTAATATAATAATAATAATTAATATAGTAATATTCTTGACAAATTGCGTTATCAATAAAGCAAATAAAGTGGTTTTCAGAGGAAAAATAATTGGAAAGTTGAAAAAAACGTGAAAGAGAGTGGATTTTTTTCTTTCTATGGTATAATTGCAATATTTAGATAGGGTAAGCTAGTTCCTAAGTTCAAGTATTTTATTTTTTTTGGCATCCGAGAGAAAATATATTCCTGTTGGTTAAACCAATTTGACTTATCAATTGACCATGAGGAGGAAGCCAACATTAGTTCTACAATTATATTTTTAACACTTATTCGTATTTTTTTGTTGTTTTCCAATGCTTTTCTAATCACACACAGATACTATAGTGCATTTCTAAAGCGTTCTTAGCACACAAAATTCGACATTAGTCGTATTAAAACTTAATTGTGTTGTATCTTGTACTACGTGGGATACAGATTTTTTATGGTATCTACCAAAACTAACTATCAGTCAAAGTCTATTTTAAAATCCGATTTTGTAGAAAATTTTCAGTCCTTTTACAACATTGTCGTAAACACATCTGTGTTGTGTAGAATGTTCAGTCCTTTTACAACATCGTCGTAAACACATCTGTGTTGTGTAGATTTTAGAATCAAATGAATATCTATTCAGCATTCGTATATTCATTTGATTCTAAAATCTACAGTTTTGGTCTATATTCTAGGTATGAACTCAACACACATTTATTATGTATCTAGTCTTATACCTAGTAAAACTTAACTCAACTTCTATTGTTTAAGTAACTTAACCTAATACAGCTTGCTATAAAGCTGTTCTTATTGCATAATGTAGCTTTAATAATCCCTCTCCGCAATGCTTCCATACAAACGTACCTATAACACTGTTTGTAACTCGCTTTTTCAATAATAACAAGGCGAGTGAGCGAGCCAGTTGTATATGAGACGACACGCGTAAGAGCGGGAAAGATATTGATTGGCTTGATGGCAAAATGGGTGCGAGCGAGCGCGAGCATAGTGTGTGAGCAAGACAGATATCAGTACGTTTGTATGGGATATAGTCCTAAGTACAAAGGTTACCAGACCTCGGCGGCTTGTGGGCGCTTGATAGTGGTGATTTGCGTACGACCGGCGCGGGTGCGAGCGCGAGCACCGAGCGACGCAGTGCGAGTGAGCGAGACAGAGTTATCCGCGCTGGAATAGCCTGAGCTGATGTCTTCTGTCGATTTAATGTGGCTGGAAATTAAGGTAGGGGCTGTTAGATGTTGCCTTCAGATTCTAAGGTTGTGGGTTCTAATGGGATGTGCATAGATGAGTTTTATGTTTTTGAAAAACTTTGAGGTAGGTCCCTATTAAACTATTTTATCAAAATGATTTATTGTACACCAAACAAAACAATGACAGAAACTTAAACTAGAACAAAACTGTACATTTGCTAAACTTTTCTAGACAATCTTAGGATGCAGAAGCAAAAATGAATAGACGAGTGGTCGGGGTGCACTTAACAAGTACCAAAGACTTCTATTTAGTAGAGGAGGTAGTAGTAGGTAATCTACACTATTTTTACTAACTTTTGACACTATTTTTGTAATGGATAAAAGCTACATTATCAGCGAGTAACTATTTTCAAATAAATTAAAGATTTCCACGAAAATAGCAATAAATGTAACTGATGGTATATTTTTTTTTACTATAATCTTTATTAGTACACACGTGCGCAGCCAAGGCGGACTGCTAGTAAAAATAGGTACCTAAAGTCGGGCTCATCGCTTCTTGGCCTGGGTCTAACATCCACATCCACCTCGGGGAAGTACATTGGAGATCGGGTCGCAGATTCCGAAGCGCTGCGGCGTGTTGGAAATCCACTGTAAAACAAAATAATAAATAAATCTTAATCGTTCGAATGGAATACATAATACATATTCCAGCGTTATAATAATGTCAATAAATTATATTAATCTTAATAATATTTAAAATTTGAGAAGATGTTTGTGAATCAAGCCCACAACATACGGATTTGAATTGAATACAACTCGGAATATACATAGGTTTTGTCCAGGAATAACAAATAAGATATAATATAAAACATCATAACGAAGCACTGTCACTGACGTCGATATTGTCGAAATCGTTTTATCCTGCGCACTTTGGCGGACGGGACGGCAAAGGATTTGAAATTTATCAGAAAAAATCTTAATTTTAAGAGGCTGCCAGTCGACGATTGCTCTTTTTCGGAACGAAAAAAGTAATACTTCTGAACAAGCCACATCTCCTATTTTTATAAGTATATTACTTCAGGTTCCTACCTAGATTTCTATTAAGCTGAAAACATAATAGCAGAAACTTTTCACGATAAAAATATTATTTCAAAATGATACGTTTTAGAATTTATGATCGAAATATTTTATATACCTACTATTAAAATCAACTTGTGATTTATTGTTAAAGATAGGTAATATGTAGATCTAGATTTCTATTAGGATAGATTTTTGATAAGTAATTATACATAATTTATATCATTAATTTATTCGAAAAGCTAAGGCGGACCACGCGCGGACGTGTGTTTGTCATCATTGCAGCGGTCGGTAGGATTATTTATCGAAGTGATTAAAGATGGGTACATCTTTATTCACATATACTATACATTATAAAATAGGAGATGTGGCTTGTTCAGAAGTATTTCTTTTTTCGTCTCGAACAAAAACAATCGTCGACTGGGAGCGCCTTAAATCCTTTGCCGTTCCGTCCGCCAATGTGCGTTCTCTATATGGCCCATTTTCACAAACGGGAAACATTGTTTGGTGTCTTTATAGACAATTTATTATTTACGTAAGTAATTTCCCGTATATAGTGTCAAAAACGGGAAACATTGTCGATAACTTATCGACAATTTATTTTTTACGTGAGAAATTTCCCTTTTTTGTCACTATGTGCATATAGGTGCAGTTTATTACCTCTTAGGAACTCGTCGGATCAGTCTCGGCTCAGTCATGACGTCATCCGCCTCATCATTACTCCTCTCCTCACGAGGATCGCACTCCGTTAGATCTGATAGAGAATAGCTCTTGCGAATTTGTTGCACTAGACCGCCTCCGCCCTGGAATATTGATTATTATTATGACCAAGGGAAAAGTTTCCTGTTAGTAAATGTTTTTACTGAATCACGAATTCATAAAATATTAAACAATTCACAAAACTGTTGAGTGTTCGAAACAGTATGAAGTCTTCCATATTATAAGTCGCAAAGTTTGTGAGGATGTTTATGACTCAATCACACCCAAACGGTCAAACGGGTTTGGATGAAACTTGCAATATACATAGCCTATGCTCTGGAATAGCAAATAGGCCACTTTTTATTCAAGCGATATCATGTTCTATCAGTATGGGTATGAACTTAGATATTCCTTTGAGTTTTGTGAAATGATTACTATTATTTACTAATTTACTAGAAGTTATTTCGTTTTTGTATGTGCAAACTGTTGTAATAAAAGAAAAACACTTACGATTTAAGGTTGTGTCAATCTGCCAGTGTAACTAAAGCTAAGCCCATGCATTCCAATATTACTCAAGCATACCTACAGTGAAAAAAAAACAAAAGTGTACAAAAAATTTACTAAATTTATTAAAAGTTACGAATAAACTAAATCAGTCACGCGATTCTAAACCTAAATAACATACACACAGCTCACTTTATTACTATTACAACTAGTTTTAATATGACAAGTCATGTGATAAGAAAAACATAAAATGTATCTACAACATACGCTTGAGATTGTGCACAGAGGAACTATGAAAGGAAAACAAATAACGAAACTGAAGAAAATAGTAAATTTAGGCACGGGACTTTAGATTTATAAATTTCGTTACATTTTTAGAAAAACAACAAATATTTACTAAATTCATTTGAAAAAAAAAAAGACTATAAAATGGTATACTAAAGTACAAACTGCATAAATATATCTAAAGTTACAGTAAAGATAAGAATATGACACTAAAAGTTACTGTACTTTTGAAGGTAAAAAGCACGTAACGCGAAAACTTTGGTCTTTGTGGTTTTATTATAAAATGTTAAGAAATGAACACAAACAAAATAGGATCACGACTGTAATTCCCAAGTGCGGTAAACACTCCCTCAGATCCTTGAAGATGTTTAAAGGGGGTCAGAGGCACGTCTTAATATTACATAACTGTTAAGACAACAGTCTATTATTTTGTTTAATTTTCATAGTGATAAAGTTGGCTTGTCAATCAATTGATCAATTGATTATGAGTTTACCATTAGGTTAGAAGAATACATCGTATAAATTGCATTATTTCTTAATGCCTGGTTGAGCGAAATGAGATCTAAAAGGAGCCTTATATTTGTTAAAATATTTTTTTTTTCTGCTTGCGCCCGGCGCTTAATTCATGCGATCGATATGTACAAGTAAAAATAAATCATTTTATGAAACTCGTTGGATAACGTAATACAAACTAGCGAAATACATTTGAATCAATGACAGTAAAAAGCTTAAACAAACCTAAAATAAGTAGACACATTGCAGTAAACTCAAAACATCAAACTTAAAAGATTTTTCGATATAAACGTTTTAGTCGATTATTACGTAATTTTTTAATCTAGTGCTTTCTTTTTGCGAGTGAAGTAGAAAAGTACCTGAATCTCATGTCAAATGCTTGTTAACTGCAATAGTCTTTATTCGTTTAGATGTCCTAATACAATTAATTCAAATAGCCAAGAAACAAGTTAATTGGTTAACCTACGGAAAACAATTTATTGGTTTATATACTAGTCCGAAAACAATCGATATTTATACTAGTTTATACAAATTAAATAGAATCACGACTGTAATCCCCAAACACGATAGACATACTCTCAGATCTCCAAGCGCTCAGATCTTTGAAGAGGTCTATAGGGAGTAGCTAGAGCATTCGATTTGACACATGCCCACATATTAATTTACAAACCAATTTATTGGTTTAATGGACCTAAATACATCGGCACAACAATACTATCGATTAGACATCACAGTTTTTTTTATCAGTCGACTGTAACTTCGCTTTGTTTGGACTGACTCCTCGTCTTCCGCCCTCGGGACTTGCTTCTGGACCGTTCCTTAGCGACTTTCCGTTTACGGACAACATCGCCTCTAGCTCGGGCCGAAGTCTCCTCTGGTTCGTAATCCGGATCGTTCGAATCTTCTAGAAGAGGCTCGTGCTCGTCCTCTAGCTCAACTATCTCTATGATCCCGGGTAGGTTTTCTCGCTCGAATCTCTGGTACTCCATATCTTCGTAGCTCGGCCCGTCAGTGACGTCACGAGCTCGAATCTCACGCGGCGCGTCACGCTCGGGACTCGGTAGATTGAAATTCTAAGCACCAGGTGAAGGAGTAGGGTCGGAATGGGATAAATTAAAAAAGCGTGTTAATACAAATTAAAATGATAATTAAAGCGAATGAGGTTCAAATTAATAACGTGAAGTGACATGCCTGATGACAAAACGGCCTGCAAACAAGAACAATCGAGAACAAAACGAAAGCGCACCACATCTAATTTACTATCTCAGTCAAAGATTCTGTAGGTGTACTTCAAGTGAATCTAGTCTCAAGCGTCCGTTCTCAGTGAAAAAATGTTAACTATTGATTTTTACACGGGTCGGATTTTTACACCTTCAATTTATTTTCCCGACGTCTGACCGCGACCATGGCTATTGAAACATAGTCGAAAAGTCAAAAACAAATAAATTGAAGGCCGGTGTAAAAACAGTTTTCTCTATAGGGTTTTTCTATATATTTTTGTCGCGTTTGAGCTCAGTTTCAATTCAAACGTCAAACATCTCCAGAATGTTTCATAAGGCCATATAATATTCATTTAGCCTAAAAATAAAGTGTCACACTGTCATTTAAACATTTTCCAAGAGCGTTCGTTTTGTTTTCATTGTCACATATCTACGGGCCGGTAATTGAGTGAAAAAACATCGAAATACGTACAAAAGCGTGCAATTAAGCACTGTACATTGGTTCTAACATTCACTGCATCGTAATCAAACATGCCACTGCTACAATAATTGCTTGTGTCAACAAAATAAAGTGGTAGGAAAACTCAACATGTTATTCACAAACACTGTTTGTGTATCAATTTGGGTTAAATCCATTCACCTATTGTTTAATTTGGCGTTTGGCATTTAAAAAAAATAAACTGTATTTATAAAAGCATGCGATTGTGTGTGACGTCCAATATCCGATTGAAACGTAACGAAAATTTGTCATCAATCGATATAATCTTCAATTTAATTCAATTCTTTTCTCTGGCTGCTGTGACTGATTGTCACAATTCTGTCTATATCCGTGTCATTCCAATTTGTAATTGGAGATAAATATGACTGTATAAAAATATGGCTTTCAATATGTCTAGTGTTTATTAATATGGCCGGTATTTGAGAGTGAATCGACCATAGAATATAATGTATATCCAAGATGACGATATAATCTTATCAGTATCTTGGAATATTGAGGAAGTTATGACGTCACTGCCATGTAAGCGAACCACTTACAAATAATAAGGAAATTGGTTATTGCTAACGGCAGCCTTATTGCCAATCACCAAATTAATTAAAAGCCGTGTTGTTCGTGGGATAGCTCGACCTGTAACCCGAAGATCAGGGGTTCGAATCCCGTCCGTGCATCACAGGATTTTTGTATCGAAAGATTTGTATGCGCTCAATTATGGCAGTCTGAATCGGTTTAGACTTTTAAATTACCCAGTGTATCTGTCAATGAGTATTTGATACAGAACCCGGGGCCGTACTACAATCTCTAATGTAAGACTAAAGCAGTATTACTCGCGGTGCGAAAGTGGCAACGCCATACGTGTTCGTATGGCGTTATCACTATCGCTCTTGAAGTAATACAGCTTACTTTAGACATTTTAGTACGGCCCCAAACCAGATCACAATAGGGATAGACAATGAGGCTGCTTTCAATTTCAGACAGTCAGCCAGTAACGCAAGAGTTTTATTTAGATTATAATAGATTGTAACACATTTTCGCGCAGTCTATTTTCGGATATAGGGTTATAATAGGGTTTTGAAAACTCACCTTTATTGCTGTCTGCATAATGACTTTAGTGGCATAGTTGACGCCTTGGGTGCCCAAGTTGAGCACTGTGTGGTAACCCTGGTCTTTGGCCTTGGAAATGTACTCATCTATTTCCTGAAAAACAACCATAAGAAGGTATTATATATCTGACTAGTGGAAACCCTAGCGACTTCGTTCACGTCAAGTTATTTTCAAACAAACTTCAACCCCCGGCTGCACCCCCTCAGGGGTTCAATTTCGAGAATTCATTTCTTAGCGCACCCCATGAAAATTTTAAGTTTTTAGGACCTGTGGTTAAATTTCATTAAGATTTTTCGAGATATAGAAAACAAATCCACGTTGAAACAGTTTTTGAAAGTGTCATTATTTTACTCTCATTACACTTGTTCAGGGTTCTCACTAATGCCCTTCTGACCTACTGGTAATGAACTTTAATGGACAGTTTTATTTCACAATTGCGGGTTAAACAAGCTTAATAAGCTTTTACGGTCTCGCCCGTTCGTTAGTTCTTGATTACTGTGTGTTAAACCGCGTTGGCCTAATGGGATGTACCTCGATTTTCGATCCAAACGTCATAGGTTAAATTGGTCAAAAAAAGTGGCAAATGGTGTACGCGTTTTTTTTTCTTTAATGAAAAAAGTACATTCACGACATAGATTTTCAAAAAAAGTGGCAAATGGTGTACGCGATTTTTTTTCTTTAATGAAAAAAGTACATTCACGACATAGATTTTTTAAGTGGAGCAATGATAATCATGTTTTTTACAAATTAAAATGCATTGAGCAGCTCTCGAGTTGGTTTTGCTAGATTTTTTTTATAACAATCGTAATTAAATTAGTAATAAATAAAGACAAAAAATAGGATCAATCAAAAATAGGAGTAATCCCCAAATACAGTAGATATCCTCTCAGATCTCCAGGCTCTCAGATCCATGAAGATGTCTAAAGGGGTTAGACAGAGGCACGTCCATTTATTTGCAGTAGTTAGGCACGTGACAGGTTGAAAGCCCGTCGCCGCTTACAAAAGGTAGGCTAGGTAAAAGTAACACACCTGTTCCCTCCTGCAAAGCGCTGGATGCACGAACTTCCTGTACAGAATCGAGGATCCCTTCGTGGCCGGCGAGAGAAGCCACAGCACGATGACTATCTTTACCTCGTAGTAGAACGGGAACCATGATAGGAAGACATCCGTGAACGTTTCCGTGCATGTGAATAAGGCGAACACTATCCAGTACATCATCCATTTTACCTGGAAACCACAAGATCATAACTTTAACACGAAAACCTGATTTATAAGGGAATTATATCTGACCGAACAAGTAGGAACAGGGAACATATTGACAAATAATCCTTTTACGGTGACATTGTTCATTCGCGAGAAATAAACATTGTCAAATCGGACTATCGTAAAATCAAGCTTGATGATAAACTGAATGAAATTCGATGATAAACTATAGCCCAGTACCCGTCCGGGCAATCATTCTTCTTAGCTTTGGCGAAATAAACTACATAGTCAACACACCAGAATCATTATAATGGTGGGACTATGAGTTATGCGGATGTCCTATCACCTTATTTTTTTTTTATTTGAAACCATGAAAAAATATTGTCCATCCCTAACTCGTTTGTTGGTTTGTCCTTATTTTACGCAGCTAATGTATCGCCATGAGTATTAGCATAGAGATATTTCATGGGCCATTGAGTGACATACGAGTAGGCTAGTGCGAAGTCAGCTTATTATATTTTTCTTAAAGTAAAGAACGGACCAAGTCTCAGACCTTGTACGTGATAATAGAAACGTAAAACACGGTCATGTTCATGGTCACGGTACATTTGCAACAAGTCACAAAATCGGCAATTTAAACAACAAAGTACATTAGGTACTAGTTACAGTAATTACTCATAGGAACTCAGGAAACAGGCAAAGGACGCTGCGGGAGTCGGAGCGTTTCGACGCGTGCATCCGTGACAAGGCCATTGTTGTACTTTACTGGAGCAGTCACTGTGAAGTATTCATTACCGGTGCTGCGATCTAATTCAGTGTGGCCATACTTGTAAACAGGAATGAATTTGGTGTTTGACACGATGTTGGCTTGCAATAGGAACCAATTGAGAGAGACTTGCGGAAAAAAAAGTGACCTCGCTAAGCTTATTCACGCCTGCCAGCTACACTTACATCGGTCTGCCTATAAGGCGGCTGAGTTTCTAATTTAAGAAGCGTCAATAATCAAAATCGTTTACAGAGTATTACAGGGCTGGTATTACAGGGAAAATAATAATTTCAAAGCCATACCATATTCAGAGAAAAAATAAATAAAAATTACTCACGTATTCTTTTAAATTCTTCGTCCGAACAGCTTTGTACGATGCGTATGCCGGGTAGAGGGTTCCAAATACCAATCTGCAAAGTGGATACACAACCATGTAAGAGAGCATCTTCGGAGCGAAGAATCCGGTCGTCACAGCCAAAACGCCAAAGTTCCCAAAGGAAACGCTAGGTATCCATCTGCTCAGGTCAAATCCTAGGGTTGTAAAGACTCGTCCTTTCGATCGATCGAGAGGGAAGTCATCGTCGTAGCCTTCGTCGGTGTTTGGGTCGTATCTGGTGAGTTGTTTCTGGTCGTCTGGGACACGTGTGTGCCGCGACTCGAACTTGTTGACAATGAGCCGAACACTTGACAGGCCTAGGCTTAGAGCTGGTACACGAAAGCTGTCGTCACGGTAACTGTACGCACGACCTGCCTCCATGGATACCATAACCACGACATTGGTGGTTTATTGTTTATGCACTGAGTGCGTTGCGTACTGACTGTGTAATGTTTGCCCGAGTGCGCTGGATATTAAATTGATTTTCACGCGATTGATGAATTGTAATAAACTTTTAGTTAGTCTTTATTGATAGCAGCTGCGTCTTAAAGTCTCGAACAGAACACAAATTACACTAACTGACGGTTTAGTTAGACATTTTAAATTATAGTGATAAATGTCCTTGAACAACCTAGAAAAAAATAATCGATTTCTCTCAAACATTTGGTAAGAATAAAAGGTGTTTGGAAGGAACTGAAGTTTGGTTGTTTGCGAATTAAACGGTGAGCTGTCTACATTGTGTGGGCGATTCATTACTCACTAACAGATTCCGTTCTTCTGTCACTCAAATGTGAATAAGTGGCAAAATACAATGAATGATGATTATAGACTTACACATTGCTTACGGTACATGATAAACATTATAATATAAATAATGGGTGATGTTAAAGGCCACCCACTTGCTTATAACCGGCAAAGTGCAAGTGTGCGTAAACAAAGTGCAAGTTACGAGTAGATACCTAATTAATAACTGAACGATACGGATATTACTCATACGAATTTAGGAATCTTTGAAATGAAATGTTGCCATTGTTATAATATACGAATACATTAATAACACGACGGAAATAAGCAATGTAAGACAGGACAATTCAGCAAGGAATAATAAATGGAGACAAGGCAGCCCAGGCGTTCTCGCTCCAACCAGTATCAATTAAACCACCCTGATCCTATAGACACTAGAACTCATCTTAGAAGATGCGTCTCTTCTTATACTGGCTAAATTCAAAAATAAACATAGTCAATTGCCATGCAGATGCACGACTTGTACTGCTGATATGAATAGCCGCTCCAAGACAACAATCTGTATTGTTTTATTCCATTATCGTCTGTTTAGCTAATTAAATGATGTTGGTAAATAATGAATGATACCTACTAACTACTAGCACAATGCTATTTACAATGAAAAAAACGATGGCCGATCAATTATATTGGAAATCAATTATCGTGATTCCCAATCAGCTACAAAATTTAAACTGAATGTGAAAGCTAGTTTATGGATGTTATAAAGACTAGGAATTGATAACACAAGTATTTGAAATATCAATTACAAACATGCAACTCCGCTCTCAGCATTCCAAGAAAGTTTTATCCAAAACTGCTTACATATGAAATCTAGAGCATCGTTGTCTCATCAATACTTTCTGAAAGTGATGTCCCTTTTAGCATGAAAAGCCTACGCAAATTAATCAAGACTTTCAAGTTTTAAGTAGTGGGAGTTAAATTTTATGAATGAAACAACATTCCATAACTGGTTGTATCGTAAATCAGTCTTTAATACGAACCAACGCCAATAAAATATTTTATGAAACCATAAACAGTGAAGACAGATGTAGAGCAGTTATTCTCTGAACATACTCCAAATGAAATGAGACTGAGAGCGATGGACTTGTAAAGCTTAAAAGCTCAGATTTCAGAACGCTTTCGCAACTTCCCTACACATAGGGCTGCAATCCGTCCGAGTTTCCCCGAATTTGTCCTAGTTTAAAAAAGGGCGTCCGGGGAGCGTCCGGGCGGGGTTTCATTTGTAGTCCGGGTTTAAAATTTGCCCACCCGCGACACAGGCACTATGCCGGCATTGTGAAATCAACTTTTCGATTATGGGAGCCGTTTGTGAAATATAACCCCCCCCCCCGTTAACATGTCCGGGTTCTGGTTAGAGATGGCAGCCCTACCTACCTACCACACACATTCTTATAATAGGCCTAATACTCAACTCGTGTGGATTGAGTCATACGATGCCCCAAATCTCTTACACTGAACAGATCTTCTGAATGTTGTTTAAAAATATGCAATTCGGTCATTAGAAGTCGTTAATTTTAGTAAGTTTAGTTATTTTAGTTCGTTAATAAAGATAATTTGAAGCTAAAACTTCAGCTCGAAAGCTTACTAAAGCTGCCTCTTCCGCGGAAGTAACACAATAACTATTGTACAACTATTGTATATACTCTCTTGCTGATAATATCTAAAAAAATATCAAAGTAGTCAAATTATAATGTTAGAAATATAACGAACTACGCTTCAATGTTATATTCCTAGAAACTAATTACTGGAGGTAATGACGCAAACTCGGCAATAAAATGAGGCGTAAAACTCGATCAACTGTAAAACAACGTTTAGCCTATCGATTTCCAAACACAAACTATCCGAAACTAGTTATTCAATAGACTTAGGTACCTTTTTACATAGCCTAGTATTCAAATATGTAGTAGACCGATCGATAGTCTAATGGAGGTTTTCCCGGAAAACCCGAGCTTAGGTGAGTTTTATACTGAAAATTGTCGTATACAAAGCATTATGAAATTAGTCATAGGCTGACGTGAGAATCCTAGCGTAAAAGCATCACCATTAAACACTACATTTTTAGGGTTCCGTACCCAAAGGGTAAAAACGGGACCCTATTACTAAGACTTCGCTGTCCTTCGCTTGACAGACTAGACAGTTGAAATTTTCACAGATTATGTATTTCTGTTGCCGCTATATCAACAAATACTAAAAACAGAATAAAAAAAAATATTTAAGCAGTGCTCCCATACCGCTTCGCGAGCGAGTCCGACTAGCACTTGGCCGGTTTTTTTTATTATTTATTACTTCATAGAAGATAATAAACATGACAGACTATATACCAAGAACTATGTTTACGATCATATTTTGTGTATGGATTAGTTTATGGGGTAACCGGTTAATCTAGTTACAAAATTACATCGCAGCATGTAGGTCAAGAACCTCTGATACAGACTGTGAGGCAGTGCATCTCACGCGATGCTTCTTTGTTCATTCTCTAGGGCGCAGATTGATGACTAATCAATGCATTTACGTATATAGTTTAGTATTTGTGTATTGAACGTCGTACTTTTAATGAGTAGGTATGTCTATATTGCAGACATTCCATTATGCAAGGTTATTTCACGCCTTTGTTGCATCTTGCATTGTCCAATAATGCAATCTCTCGTTATGGAGGGGTTATCTGATCGTTTACTTTATGTTTATGTAAATCCTAATATCCTAACCCTATTATAATTGCGAAAGTTTGTGAGTTTGTTTGTATGTTAGTGCCTCAATCACGCCCAAACGACAAGACGGATTACTTTAAAATACGAAAAACATCCTCAAAATGATAAAACACGCAAAAGGGATGATTTTGGTATAAATGGCGATGGTGTGCGAAAAATCTGACATCTATCGTCATACCGTGCGTTACTCTATGCGATTATTTAAACAATGTCTGTCGCAGTAGATGCTATAATAATAATATACCTAGGTACTTACTTTCTCTTAAATAGAGCTTATTTCCGTTAAGGCGCTCCCAGTCGACGATTGTTTTTGTTCGAAACGAAAAAATAAATACTTCTGAACAAGCCACATCTCCTATTTTATAATGTATAGTATAGGTGAATAAAGATGTACCCATCTTTAATCAATTCGATAAATAATCCTACCGACCGTTGCAATGACGACAAACACACGTCGGCGCGTGGTCCGCCTTAGCTTTTCGAATAAATTAATGATATAAATTATGTATAATTACTTATCAAAATCTAATAGAAATCTAGATCTACATATTACCTATCTTTAACAATAAATCACAAGTTGATTTTAATAGTAGGTATATAAAATATTTCGATCATACATTCTAAAACGTATCATTTTGAAATAATATCTTTATCGTGAAAAGTTTCTGCTATTATGTTTTCAGCTTAATAGAAATCTAGCTAGGAACCTGAAGTAATATACTTATAAAAATAGGAGATGTGGCTTGTTCAGAAGTATTTCTTTTTTCGTTTCGAAAATGAGCAATCGTCGACTGGGAGCCCCTTAAATAGTTGCCCATCAATTCTTAAAACTGGTTTCTATTACCCCCACGTACTACTCACGTTTTTATTGGAATGCATACTGTTATCCGACAGATCCTTTCTATATTCAATAGGTACAGTTAATGCACCAAATATGGATTGTGAGTTAGTGTGCATCGCTTCGTTTCGTTCCTCAGGTTCGATGTAACTAAGTATGTAGGTATTATTATGTACTATGTAGTAGTAACTTATACTTCTTCTGGGGCAATAGCCAGCAGACCGTAGCTTATGATCATATAGGATTTATAAAGATAGGATTAGCTTTTACTTCGTCCGCGTAGATTTAGAAAATATTTTTTTGACTAATTCGTAAAACATTGAAATTCATGAAGTCTGGTCAGAGTTACTTTCGCTTTACTTTTTATAATATTAGTATAGAAGTATTAGATAACAGTGTTTTTAAATTGTTAACTAAAATTCGTAGTAGGTGTTCACTGAACGGCGAGGTTACAAAAAGGATTTTATTGCTAGTATATCAATTTACGGATACGAATTGGCAATCTTTTTAGTTTTCTAAACGTAATTATTTTACGTTTAGAAAACTAAAAAGAAAACCGTCAAAAACGTTCCGACCAATCAAAAATAATAAGAAACCAACTTCGGAGTATGCCCTATCCATTAAAAAAAACCGGCCAAGTGCGAGTCGGACTCGCGCACGAAGGGTTCCGTACTATTATCAAAACGGCAAAAAAATCACGTTTGTTGTACGGGAGTCTCACTTAAATATTTATTTTATGCTGATTTTAGAGAAATACATCATCTGTGAAAATTTCAACTGTCTAGCTATCACGGTTCACGAGATACAGCCTGGTAACAGACAGACGGACAGCGGTGTCTTAGTAGTCCCGTTTTTTACCCTTTAGATACGGAACCCTAGAAACATAAAAAATAATTCATAATATCTCGTAACCTACCTATTTACCTAACTACGTAGTTAGCATTCCACACGTGACAGGTTGCAATCCCGTCGCCGCGCCGCTTTCAAGAATACTAACAGGTTTCCTCACGATGTTTTCCTTCACTGTTATAAACACGTGTAACGCGCATATAGGTACATTTTTCGAACAGAAATATCCATTGATGCACGGCCAGGATTCGAACTCGAAATTAATTGGAAATTAATAATATCTACCTAGGTACCTATTTACCCAACTACATGAATTCAATAATTCAATTTCAAACTTTTTATTCGATCAAGTACCACCTTTTTTACCGACTTACTTTACCGATAGTGGTAAAATAGCGCCACCTGCCAGCGGAATCGCAAACCTCTTTCATCTTACCTCTCAAACCCCGAGCGGTCGCATGAGACCGCGAAAAGTACCTATAATACGTAGTAACATCAAATGAAACTAGATGGCGCTGGAATGCAAAAATCAAGTTTGTTGTATGGGAGCCCCCCTTAAATATTTATTTTATTCTGTTTTTAGTATTTGTTGTTCGAGCAGCAATAGAAATACATAATCTGTGAAAATTTCAACTGTCTAGCTATCATGGTTCATGAGATACAGCCCTGTGACAGACAGACAGACGGACAGACGGACAGACGGACAGACGGACAGACAGACGGACAGCGAAGTCTTAGTAATAGGGTTCCGATTTTACCCTTTGGGTACGGAACCCTAAAAAAGAGTTATTAAAATTGGTCTACTCTGTAAAAAGTTATGCGTGGTCTAACATAAAAAAATATATATTATAGGTGTAGAATTAAGAACCTCCTTCGTTTTTTTCGTCGGTAAAAAATGATAACGCATGTCCGACTGAAACAATAGTAATAACTTGACACATGGACATTCTAAAATCACGTAGATTATGTACGTAGTGCATTTATATAAATGATTAAATAGATTTAAAACGAATGTGTATCTCTACCGCATTTATGATTTGCGTAGCTTATTAACATATTAACCTTTGTCCTGCAGTAAGGAAACACAGGCTGCAAATAATTCATAACTTAAAAAATAGGTAGGTACATTTGATTATTTGTGTGTGTTATTCATAACAAACAAGGTTAATAACTACCTACTTTTATCACGCCGTTATTAGAGCATAGCGCGGTTACAAACATACAATATAACGCTCGGTACCTATACCTACCCAATCATAATTTTATACCATTTAGCTTTAGCTTCCTCACTATTGTTGGACGCGGTCAAGCGTGATCTACCTTCATTACAATTTCAAATGAAATCCCCGTAGTTTAACTTTGTTAAACAAAGCTTTAATTACCTCTAACAAATACAAAGACTATGTACAATGAGGTTTTACGTAGCGTTCATAAATAATTGGCGCATTTGGAACGTTTTCTTTTACAAAAGCTAAATTAAATATATTTTTTTTATCAAATTACCTGCGTAGTATCGTACGACTGAAATTTAAATTCAATCGACTATTAAACGGTTCGGTTATCATTAGAATGGATGTAGCTATTCGTCTAAAGAAACGAGCAAACGCGAGTGTATTGAGTACTTATTTATATCATACTTTTTTAAATAGGGCATGTCTGTAGGTCTGATGCCGTCCAATTATGTTCTCTCTCATAAATTTCATTTCATAAAGTAATTTTACTCGACGCTAACTTTACAGAGAAATCGTTCATGTTCTGAAATATAATAAAATTCCGTGTTGAAACGGAATTTTATTATTCGGTTCAAAATAGACAACTCTACTGTAATTTCCTGTGCCGTTACACTGAACGGAAGCAAGTAATATTCGGAGCCACTTCTCCTGAAATAGAGGTACCGACATACTAACAGATCTTGTTTTATGGAAGTAAAAAGGTTTATGCATTAAGTTTCAATCACTCATGAGTATGTTAATTTAATATGGTAAAATTGAGAAGAACACTTGTTCGCGCGTCATTCAGTCTGGTCAATATGCCATTGCTATTTCGGTTGCCAACCTACTAACATTCAGCTCTTTGGTTGGTACTGCCTGGTTAGAAATGCCTGATCTACAGATCCGATCGTACAAAGAATTGGAGACTACAAATAAAACATACCTAATACATTTTATCTTTATTCAAAACTACAGAAATCCATAAATAATACTCTTATTATGTCATTTTGGGTTATTGAAGCTTGACGTACCCAGAAAAGGGACTTGCATCGTTGAAAAAAAAAGCATAACTCGAACGTACCATCAAATATAAATCACCACTACTTGATTCTCGTAATAAATCGTAATTCGTATATCGAGTTTCGTTCGGGACGACATTTAAAATAAACGATACAAAACTATGTCAGCCACAAAACTGGGTAAAGGTGCGCTTAATTCTGCCGAGGTTACACCATTTAAGGCAAGACAAGCTTTTATACGAGCATAAAGTGTCGCTGTCAAGGTACACGGGGTATATGAGCGCACTCGGAACAAACAGTACACAAAGTCCTTGCTAAAACCGATTGCCGATAATGAATCACCACAACAGTTAGGTGTCAACGACTTCACTTGGGCATAGATACGGATCACGCAGCCGTGAGCGGCAGTAACCACGTCTTCACTGCAGCACGAGAGGCGAACGGCCGAGCTCCGACAGAAATAGCACCCGGCAGTGCATAGGGATACCCTGATGACGCCGCGACGGCACCAAACGCTTCTTTGTTCAGGACCACACCAGATAGGGTTTCAATGCGTCGTGCTGCTTAATTTGGACTTGGATCGATGTCGTTGGTTTAAGATTTAATTTCGATGTTCATGTATAAATTAGAGTAACACTTTCGTTGAACGGCTAGTCGTATAGAATGCGAATCGACGTCTGGAGGTGAAAATGAGAATAAAGACTTAATTATAATAGCGCTGCCAAACTTTACGCTAGCCAGCTGATGTTAAAAATGAAATAGTTGGATCTATGCCAGTTTGGATAACATTGGTGAACGTTATTAATATTTGAAAACAATACATAATAACATTATGAGATTTACAGCCATTTACATAGTATAACCTCAGTTATTACACTAAGGGGTTGACCATACTTGTAAACCATGATTATAAGCCTATTTCGTTCTTTTAAGTGCCCAAATACATTGTAGGGATTATTTAAGAGTATGGCGCAATTTCACATAAGTAATTAAAAAAAAAAAACGCTCTTTAAGTGATAAAAAAAATAAATTCACAACTGTAATCCCTCAAAGATCAGGTTTCTTGAAAATGACCAATGGTGGTATTCAGAGGCACGTCCATACATTACATTTGGAACATGCCCACATTTAGCAGTAGTTGACATTCAATATGTAACAAGTTGCAAGCCCGTCGCTGCATATAAGAATACCAACTGATATCTTTCACCATTTTGCACATTTTAATGTGCAATTTATTTAAAGACATTTAAAAAAACAATTTAAAAAAAAAAACATTTTAATTAAAGGCAAAAAAAAATCATTGATTCCAGATTCAAGACTAATCCATAGTCTAGAATGTCAATGTACCTTATCCTACTCAACAATAGCTATAATATAAGATATTATTTGATTTGAAATATAATGGATGATGTTTTTAGACAACTATTTGGGTTTTTAATCAAGATCTGAATGTTAAAAATGGACTTTTTTAATTCAACAATAAATCAAAGCACATTTAATTCAATTCACATTTAACCCTTAACCACCTAGCGTCGGTCACAGTGACTCCAGGCGATATATTTTTTCAAATATTTCCGTTCTTACGCAGGCCACACGCCTGTGACTCTATGTACTTTTTCCTCTCCCTCTCCAGCTTGCGCCCTGCGCTTGACCAAGCAACACGTACGCGCAGTAAAAAAATACAGGTAAATATATTTCGCATGCGGTCATGGTGACCGACGTTAGGTTGTTACGTTATTTTTAGTGTGAACATTTTCTTGTTGTTTTTTAGGTTTATTATGTCTGATTGTGACCGAAATATCTATTATTGTGATCAAAATATACGTAGATGGTTAGGAGAGTGTGACTCAGAATCCGAGGTCTCTTTGATCCTCGGATTCTGCGGGATTACCAAATAAAGACTGCAGTGACGTAGAACATGTATGACGTGCATTGATGGTGAGTGTCAATCAGACTAAAATAGATGTTGACGAGTTAAATGAAGATAATGATGATCTTCCAGTCGATGATGCATCTTCCGATGATGATGTTCCATTAGCAAGATACCGGAACTATTTCGGAAAAAATCGGTTCCGTTGGTCGTCTCAACCCCCGGTTTCGCGATCAAGAACTTTGCAACACAACATCGTTCAACAACCTCCAGGATTGAAAAGGAACTTCAGAGATGTTTTGAACAGAAATACAATACCATCCGATTTATGGCAGTTATTTTTACTGATGATATGTTAATAGAAATTGTAAAGTATACTAACGAAAAAATTAGAAAGATAAAACCTAACTATCAAAGTCAGACATTGTGTTCAAGACCTCGACGTAATGGGGCTAAAGGCTTTTATCGGTATGTTGTACTATACCGCAATTTTTAAAGAGAACCACACACATTACACATGTGTTTTCAGTGCAAAAATCCAATTTGCATTGAGTTTTCTCAAAAAATGTATGTAGGCTGCCGCGAGAAATTGTCAATGTTAGAGGGCTGTAATTTTGTAATAATTATGATTTAATTGTGCCATTGATAGTTTTATATAAGAGGTTATATATTTAAGTTAATAAAAATAATTAAAAACTAAGTAATCTAATTTATTGTTATTGCTTAGATCGCAGCTTAATTAAAAACCTATAATTTGTTAAAATATTTGTAAGTCAACTTTTATTAATTTGTAATAAAAATAAGAAGTGTTAATTTGAAGAGTTTATTGAAACAATTTGGAATAAAAATAACTGAAGAACATGATGTAGTTTCGATTTTTGCCAATTTACGATTTTTTAACCTTCATAATAGTACATATATGCAAGCGGTCATCATGACCGGCGTTAGGTGGATGTGTTACTAGAATACACGTTAGGTGGCTAAGGGTTAAAACAATTAAAAAATATAAGCTATTAAAAAATGCAATCCTCATTTAAAAATAATCTTAACCTTTATTATGCAAAAGTTAGACATTAAAGCTGGACTTACATATATTTTAGGTAGATAACATTAATTATAAAAACCGTTATGTATGTAAGTATGTAACTAACAATTAACAAATTTATTAGATTGTGTTGCGTGTTCCAATCATGAAGTAATGCTGAACTGTTTTTGGGCACTGGCTTCAAAATTACCTTTAAGTAACAGTTTTCGTCGAAGTATCCAAACAATAAAATAATATTTAGTAACAATTTATTGTTGTAACATAATATTAAAAAAAATTAATGCTATTATGCATACATGATACCACAAAACAAAACCTGGACCAGATATTTAAAGATTGCATCATTCTGCCTGCCATTAAATTTATACCGCTTGTTTCAAATGGTTTGTAATTTTTACGTATTGAAAATTAAGATACCTACCTAATTATCCAAGATTGCTGTTACAAAATTAATCATTCAGTTCAGTCAGAGCTAAACCTTTCTACTCTAACTACCTACCTGAGCAGACTGTACCAGTTTAGAACAAACCCCATGAACATAGGTTTTGGAGAAAATCGTATAACAAAGCTTCTATTACTTTTCCAATGCGTAGCTTTTTCAGTTCAGTGTGCACAAAGAAAATTACAATTCATCCACACATCAGATGCACCAGACAAACTGTCGCGTCAATGGTTTTTTCTACGGCACTCTGCATTTGGTCAGTGATTGGTAGGTATTAATTAATAAAGGTACAGTGGCTCTTAATCTACCTATCGTGATAAATTATCTGAGCGGTGAAAAAATTAATAAGGTACACCCTGTTGAAAAACCTTCACAATATGTTTAGTACATAAGCGTAAAAAGCGGAAAAATATTGAAAATACTTACATAACCAACCGTGAGATTATAGAAGATATCATAATTAAAATCACTAAAATTATTTCACTCAAACAAACACAATAATAACGGCGATCAAAACACAGCCGATCGTTGAAAAAGCAGAACCGCCATGTTGATTTTCAATTGTTTGATCTGACGTGAGCATGAGCATGACATGCACGAATGACATTTATTTTGAAAATGACGTTTATCTACTTGTCAAATTATGCTGCGTTCATTAATACTGCGTTCGGACATTGGCAGAATTGTGACAATCTGTCACAGCAGCCAGGGAAAAAGAATTGAATTGAATTAATACTGCGTTCTTTTATAACGATTTTTAATTGAAAATAATAAACCTCCTTTTTTCGTTCATCAAACAATTATTATTTATTCAAAAAAGTATATATTGCCTTGTATAAAGTTTTTCCGTATCATAAGTAGGTAATAATAGATACTCACATACCTACCTAAATTTTATTGAATAAAGTTAGGTAGGTACTTAACTTACAAAAGAAAAAAAATAGGGCCAATTAACCCAAGTGGGTTGGATCCAGCTTAATAGGTACCTACACAGTAAATAGTTGTTATATCTTAAACTGAAAGAGTCAATTAAATTGGGAATCTGAGATTCAGTAATGGGTTTCTTAACTTTTAAACAAACCCAACCCACACAAACAAAGATACAGGCAAAGATCTTGGACACCAACTTTCGAGCTAATAGTACGGATTTACAGGCATATCAGTCAGCGCCATCTAGGTCTAATAAAATTTAATAGTGAGCGGTTCTATTCAATTTTATTTTCTTTAAAACTGAATTTTCTTTACCGAGGCAAACGGAAAGTATTATTCAAATGAATTATGAAGAAATAAGTAGTTTACTGTTTATTAAAAGAATATTACCTAGTTATTTTATTTATGACTACATTTATTATTATTAAAAAGAGCCATCTAACGTGTTTTGTAAAAACTAACACGTAAAAACAACGTCCTTCGTTTCTACCGTATTCTACTGATAAATTGAATATAAGTTTCAGCTATTAGTTTTGCTTATTGAAGCCATACTTCTCATTTTAGATGGTTTATGCAAGATAGGTGCTGTTTCATTGAAGTCCTACCGATCTCAGAAGTCCCCCGTTCTACGAGGACTTTACTCTGTTCTGTGTACTTCATTATTTATCAGAGTATCATTTACGTTTCGCCACCGTCTCTTGACTCTTGTGTACTTTCCACTAGTTTCCACTCCACGTAGTTTCTCTTTGCCCAACCAAGCGGGGGACGTGTTATGTGTTCGAGCGCATGTTTCTTGACGTTCTGTGTAGTTTTTTTGAAGTGAATTATGTGATTGTGCTTTAGTTCGTTATGGCCTATAAATACCGTGAAGATTTAGTTGGCAAACGATTTCTCGCTGTGAGTGGTGTGACAAAAATTAATGTGAATAAAGTTTCTGAATGGGCATGGAAAGCTGGTGTTATCAGAGCAGCATCGCTCAAAGATAACAAGCATAAAGAGCTTCAGGTAAAGTCTTAACTGTTTTATGTGCTTTAAAAGTAATAAAGGAATAAAAACAATATAGGTTTTATTCATGGAATTTAATAAAATGTATTTCTAAATAGGGTTTCTTTGTAGTATCTACGCTCGCTGCGTACCTACCTACGTACCTACCTATGTAGGTAGCGGTAAGGTAAGATGTTCAGTCTAAGAGGGTAGATCAGATAGAATAGACAGTCCTGGCACATAAATAATTTTTTTTAAAATTTTGCTTATAAGAAAAGCTACCTGTCTACCCTAATATTCATTTTTATGTGCTATTGGCGCAAACTTTAGGCAGGTACATAAGTAGGTTGGTACATAACTACCTACGATTCTTTCAAAAATTTACAAGGCAGGCAAGTCCATCACCTGATAATAGGGTAGGTACATAACTCTATTGATTAAAAGGATAATACGCCTATGTAGGTAGGTATGTACCAGACAGTACGCCCAAAAAAGGTGACTTTCCATTGGGCCCCCAATTCATACTGCCGCGGTTTTATTCTCGACTTCGACCGTTTCTTTCCGAAAAAACAATAACTATAATTAATTAGGTATTACAGATGCATCCTACGATGTCGTCGATCTATCGATTGATGCAATAGCTAATCTAGCTAGGTACCTACCTAGAGTAGTTTTCGTAACAGTATAAGTTGTGTAATGGATAATACATTGACAATTTGATAAAGATAACAGCTAGTCACTTAGATGGATATGCACTGCACACATCTCATTAGGTACATTTGAGACTGAGCCAAGTGAAAAGATTATTTGCGATTTACGAGAATTAGGTATCAGAGCCAAAATTATTGAGAAGGGTCAAGCAAGGTGCACGAAGATATTTGAGCATCGGGAACGACTCGATAATTATATAAACTGGTAGGTACCTACAACTCGTATCTACCAATCATTTGAAACGAGTTAAGTAAAGTAGAGATAGCAAACAAGATAATATATAGGTACCTGTATTGTATCACAAACAAAGAGCCCTATAACGCCAAAAGAGTAAAGACCTCTGCAATTTCCAATATTCGGATCGGATCTCTAGTCCCAAGAACAAACCTAACGAGGTGTAGGTATGTCCTTACAAAAATATACAGGTAGGTAGTTAGGTAACTAGTTAGTTAATATGGTATCTCCTACCTGCCTACTTAAAATAACAACGTTGCTATGGTGATTTATCTTGGATCGTAGATCAAAAGGATTTCGTTTCGTTGTTTATTATCATTTAATATCTTTTACTTAGATAATAGGTAATCTTTTAAAGTAATATTCATTCTATTCGGACGACTTGTATTAATTTAATAGGCACAAAGTTATAATTTTCCAGCCCTTTAAATCTTCAGTAAAATTATTCTTGGATGTTTGCCAGTAGGTACACTCAACGCGATTACGATCTACCTACCTGTCTATCTTGCAATATACCTATTTAATTATAGATCCATCATCCGTAATTCTTTTGAAGCATCTCGTCATTTTCATCATAATTCCGACTAGAAAGTCGGTGGCTAAGAAAGTCACTTATTTAGGATTTCTACTATCTGCTAAAAGAACAAAAATAAAAGTAAACGTAGATGAATGTTTTTGATTCTGACCAATGTTACTTGTAGGTAGAAAACAAACCGAGCATTTAATGCACATGGCGGGAAAGTTCGTCGACCTCGCTCTCACCGCGTTCGATGCACCGACCGGCTACGCACTGGCTGACTCGATGGCTCAGCCTTGTTCTCGAACAAGAAAAAATGTTAGACGACACGATAAAGCTTTGGAACTTTCAAAAGCATTCCGATTTGTTAATAAATTATCCCCATTTGAGATATCCTTTATTTTAGTTCTTCATCTCATGCTTCCTCCCATCCTCGTGATCTATGAACTGACCGTACCGGGAATTTTTATCTTACTTTTGATAAAACTACCTACTCTTACTATCCTGAACTATTTCCGTGCCATCCATCACTTTAACGCAATATCGCAAAGGATACTGGCAGAAAAATTTTATCTTACAAACAATGTTCAAGAAAAAAAGAATGCATTTGACAAGTTATAAACTGGATAATGGCACGCAAGCAGGCATTGGCCCCAACTGGTACTGCAAGCCTTTAGCTTCTTATTTTATACCATCTTCATTATTATTCCTATAGTATAAAACTTGTCCATGCTCTTCCTTATTGCTTAAACATTTTATCCCAGGCAATCGCATCGTGTTTTCAGGACTATAGTAGTAAACATGTAATAGCTATTTAGCTAGTTTATGATAGAAGATTTCACATTCTCTCCTATACATAAAAATGAGCATGAAAGGTCTGCCAGACGTAAATTGCTACCCCACTTCTAAATTGGGTATGGTATAAAACTTTCGTTGCACGAGTGCAAAATGCGATGAAGAACTTATGAAAATATGATTGTTTACCGGAAATAATGTTTGATTACTTTTAATTAGATGTGTCTGAGAGACTATTTCAACAGATAAATTAATATAGACTCTTACCGTTTTACATTGATCCAAGGAGATTGTTGACGTTCATATAACAGATAGCAAGCAATACAATGAGCCACCGATTACAATAGGAGTAGTTTCTGACGAGACGATTGTGCAAGTCACAGCAAAAGTTTGAAACTGACGCATTTGAGTGGAATGTTCATACAAAACGTTCAAAATCAAGACGTACGACAAAAGCGAACTCGCAATGCGTCCGCACGGCTGCAAGCCAGTCAGTTATAAATAGACGACATATCTTTGTACCTCACGCTGCAGCTATTTTGCTCTCCCAGCGAGTGAAGCCAGACCAACTTCAACTTAACTCTCTGTACGTGCAGCGTGCACATATGATAAAGTATTTGTTTAAATTACCAACTGCTTAAGGATGCTGACAAGTATGCTAGTTTGTTTTATGACGTTGACGGAAATACAATCAATAATGATACAACTGATAATATATAGATATAAAGTTGATTGTCATTTAAGTAGATTGATCTTGTTACGATAAGCCGATATCGGTGGCAATTCTATTGTTTTGACAAACTGACTAGAGTTTTATAAAATACAAGCTGACCCCGCGAACTTCGTATCGCTTTAGAATTAACAAATGTTGTCTTAAGATCCCGTTCCCGTTCCCGTTCCCATTCCCGTTCCCGTTACCGTATTATCAAACCTAATAAAGCTCAAATTGACTCTACATGTTAGTTAGAAAACTTTTGTATGGAAAAAAAAGCGCTGTTTTTAGGGTTTTCCCGGCTATTATTCGAATTTTTCTCACCTTTTAAACCTTGCCTCACGAACATTTCAAGACCAAGATAAGATAAATCCGTTCAGCCGTTCTCGAGTTTTAGCGAGACTATACGAACAGCAATTGATTTTTATACAAATAGATACATCATTATATGGATAGAATCACTTTTTGTTCCAAACAATGTTTTAATTAACAAATTTCAACAACAAACCGTTATTATACCTAATGTATAATATTGAGACATACCATCTTGCAGACTTTCTTATGCGCATTGATAAGGACATTCAATATGTATCATATTTGTTTGTACAATAGTTTTTGTAGCGCACACGAAGAAAGCAAAAATTTTGGCAATTTTTAACACCTTGCTTCAAACTATCGTCATTCTTATAAAGAATTTATAGCTTTTTCAAAATAAAAATGCCTATGTTACTCAGGGATAATGTAGCTTGGTAATGGTGAAAGAATTTTTGAAATCGGTTCAGTAGTTTTTAAGTTTATCCATTACAAACATACAAAAAAACAAAAAATCAAAACTTTTCTCTTTATAATATTAGTATAGAATCTATACGTTCATCTATACTATAGATGAACGTTCATAAAACGACTAAACTATCTCCATTTTACTGTCACTCTAAGGTATACGGTAATTTAGACTTTAACGCGAACAAAATAAGAAGGATCGTATTTTTATTGATTTAACTAGGAAAACTGCTATAGTTGAAGATCCATACAAATCAAACCAGATGAAGATGTTTAAAAATCAATGCAATAATATTTATCATGGTTTAATCAATGCATTAAATAAATACCAAGTATTTTCCTACAGACTTAGTCAAGTTACAATTACAGTATTTGTAGGAATCGGACACCGTTCTAATATTAGCTGGCTTTTATTTAAACACAAATTACGCACAAGTTTAACATTATAGGTGTTGTTTTTAAAGAGTCAATGAGTTCCAATCCATATAAACAATTAGTTCAGTAGTTTTCCATTTCATTTTTACCACAATTCTCTTACTCGTAGTAGCAGTTTGTTTACAAATTTAAAAAAAATCCAGACCTTATAATTAGCTACACTGATATCAAACAAGTTCGATTCGAATTGATAATGCTCCTGAGTCGAGTCACTTTATTGACCTTTGCATATGTTTGATTGGTCTTGCGATTAATTCTTTAGCATTGTTAGTTTCCATTTAACGCTATGAACATTTCAATTAAAACGTAGACTAAAAAACAGAAAGTTAAAATTGTGGTTTGAGGACCAAGGGCGAACGTACGCGGAAGATAATATAAAATGTATCCAGTAAGGTATGACCTTCACAAGGTCTTTGTAACATTGGAATCTGATAGGTTGTTATTTATGATACGATTTGTGAGAACGCAAATGACTACATCAGTAATACAAATTGTCAGGGTAGCTGTTTGGCTGCGTCAACAAATCGTACTATTTGTGGCTTATTGACCTAGTTAGTTCATACCTCTACGAGTAGGTACATAATGCTACTCATTAAATAATTCTTGCAGCAGTAAAATATTAAATTAACTGTTTTGGTATTGGTGGGTAGACATTGATTGTTAGGTGTAGGTAGGTACTTAAATTTACCAAAATTGTATTATAAAATTAGTACTACACAATTATACAGCACAGCTTGGTTGTAATAATAAAGCAAGGACCTAATATTACTAGTAACATCTGTTTAAATTAAGGTACTAATAAAAACTAAGGCGAAAATCTAAGATAGTAAATCATGGCACTCATTCCTTTAGAATTGTAAACAATTTATTAAACTATAATTTGTATTTCATCACTAGATAGTAAAGCAAAGTCGCTTTCCGCTTCCCGCGTATGTATGTATGTATGTTTGCTTATATCTTTAAAACTACACAACGGATTTTGATGCGGTTTTTTTTAATAGATAGAGTGATTCAAGAGGAAGGTTTATATGTTATAATACATGCATAATATAGTAGAGAAACACTGATAATTTTAGAGGTTTCTAATGTGATGTCGTAAATAAACACATTTTTTTTCTACAATAAAGTCCGCGATTGTATTAGAAATGTCTTACGCACAGCGAAGCGGGCACGGGTCAGCTAGTTATAGTATAAAGTACACGAGCTAAATAACAAATCAAACAGATACCGAACATTTCGTGATTCGACGATCTAAATAGTGAATCTAACATCGTGTTTCGACGCTATCTTCCAGCTAATATCTGTTGTGCAAGTGGCGTGCAGCACAAAGATCGCGAGGGCGAAAGGAGGGAAGTAGGTCACGGAGGCGCGGGGGGAGCCCTTAGGCCACTTATCAAATGAGCGGGGCCGGCCGCGGGGAAAGCTAGGCTGTCTCTTGAAAATTTTGTTTGGGAGATGGTTACTTTTATACTGGTTTGTTTGCGAGTTTTATAACGCGGAGAAAGTTGACGGCAATTGAAAATTGTTAGGTAAATGTAGGTAGGAAATGGTTAGGACATAGCTTGAAGCAGATGTAATCAAGGTACCTTGATTACATCTGCTTCAAGCTATGTCAAATGGAATGAAATTAACTAAAAGTGTAGAGTTAAAAAATCGAAATCTAGACCGTTAATAGTTCCTTTAGTTGTCATCTTAGTCTTATTAAAATAAATATAATACTAACGATACCAGAAATAATAATATATTTTTAAATAGGTAACTTGTTATGTTTTATTAAGGTTTCAATTTGCTTGGGTCTGGTAAACCTACCTCATTATACGCGTTTTTTACTTTATTACTTAGTTAAGACACGTTTTTAAAGGCATGAATACTTGGTAAAATTTAATAGATTGTAGTTCTTGCTCAAAATTCATTAAACTATTGATAAACAACCTTCATTGAATCATTGAAAATATACTTAATTTACTCGCTTTCTATCTTTAAAACGGCTGATGTTGTGACTTGACCTCGTAGGCCCTTTGTGATCAACCTGTGCGGCCTCCTATACTCAGCACCATCCACTAAAATAATACAAACTGGTCGCCGCCGATCATTTACGTCGCCATCTTTCCATTAACCTGTTTGACCGTACTCTGATCAAAATTGAAAATGCCGTAATAATTGTATTTCTTGATCATCGACCGCGCGACACAGGTCGAAAACATTTACCAACAGGACAGGTGTTTTTATTTGTTCTGTGTTTGAATTTAAAAATGGAATTGCATCCACTTTCGGTGAATACATAAAGCCACAATTCGAGTTATTACTTACATGGCTATGGGGGACAATGGGAATAAACCATATTTCATATCAGCCAGCGTAGGCACAGTGTTCGTCTGATGCCTATCTCTGGGAATATACCACAATTAAATATATCAAAAAATTAAGTAATGGTTTGTTACACTATTCACTATTCACTATGAATAATGCTACGTTATATTTATAAATAACTAGTTTCTACCCTTATAAAATGTAGTAAAAGTCACTTTGCGGTATATACCTACGAACTATCTCCCTATCTCTATGCAAAAAAAACAAGTCTATCGTTGCAACAACAAACATCTAGAACCTTCAAGAATAAGCAGGCAAGGTACATTATTTATCAAACGTCTAACCTCAAGAACATAGATTTTTGCAAGAGAAAATTGGAAATAACCGAAATTTGACCCAAATATTCAAGTATTCATCCAACTCCTACAATACAGGGTATTCCAAAAAATTGTGTCAAGCGGAAGTCCAGAGGTTGCGCACCCTTTGAGGTAGGTAGGTACCTACCCAAATCACCCCCTGCACGTTCCGAGATTCTGTTTTCTCCTATTTTTATATTTCGTAAAAGTCGTATTGGCCGAGGGGTAGATACCTAAACTTTCATTTGGAAGGTCGTGAGTTCTTATCCAGGCGTGTATCAATGGATTTTTTGTTTGAAAAATTTTTATGCGCATCAAAAACACGTGCTCAAAACGTTGAAGGAAAAACATCGTGAAGAAACCAGTTAGTATTCTTATAAGCGGCGATGGGCTGTCACGTATGGAATCTGAATCTACCTAAATGTAATTTGTATATCAGGTGTATGAAGACATCTCCCGAATACTGAAAACACTTGTAAAGCTACCTAAACCTAACTATCTATATAAAATAGCTTTTGTCTGTTTTGATTGACAAAGAAAAAAAAATTTAATCGTTTTTAACGTATTTTACAGTATTTATTACTATCACCTACTCTAAGTTACTACTCGAAGTTATGTAGTGTATTATTTATATAAACATTTGAAATAAGGCGTAGGTAAAGATACCTGCGTAGGGTCTGCGCCGCTCTGAATCCGAGTTTCTACCCCAAGGCCTTGCAAATGCAAGATTAAATGCAGCCAGCCTATTGTTCGTTTTATATTATATCTACTTG
Source organism: Hydriomena furcata (assembly GCA_912999785.1). Classification (NCBI taxonomy): domain Eukaryota; kingdom Metazoa; phylum Arthropoda; class Insecta; order Lepidoptera; family Geometridae; genus Hydriomena; species Hydriomena furcata. The sequence goes on along the minus strand of OU538833.1, from coordinate 4,970,120 downwards.
GATGCTGTATATCATCTTAAGAACAATACAAGCTGATTACTCGCTCATTAACAATAGACTTTCATTATAAATGCTGAGTTCTTTGACAATAACATTAATCCCCTTAATCCCCTAGTATTACGACATTAATCCCCTAGTATGGTAGACATCCTCTCAGATCTTCAGATCTTTTGTATCCTTGAAGATGTCTAAAGGAGGTTAGTCAGAATCATGTCTAAACATTACATAAATTTGGCACATGCTCACCTTTTGCAGTATTACCCTTCATTCATTGAATCATTTCGTTTAATTCTGATTCCGCATTCACAAGAACCTTCGCTGAGCTAGTGAGCTGTCAATACAAATGGTTTATATTCAGCGGCACAATAGTACTTACATAAATGTATTCGTCGGTCACGCACACTGTCTTCCGTTCGTGTTTTACTTGCTCTGAATTCTTAGTGCCTTTTCAAAAGTGATGAACATGTCTCAAATATTTGCTTTCTAAGCTAGACTTAGAATTGGGTAGAAACTCACTCTTTACTTCGAAATCGTCTTTATTCCTTTCTTGATTTTCATATTATTTTGTGCCGTGTATTCTATATTCTGTCTAGTCAATCATAAACTACATTGTGATCTATTTATTATCTTATCTTTATACAGACAGACCATACCTATCCATGTGTCGGTTGTTCTGTGACACATACTTTAGGTAGGTACCTTCTTAATTACTTTGTTTTCCATTTAATAATCTTGCTCTGCTCACTAACCTCTATTTATCAATCATGTAGTTCCTAAATTGCCATGAAATGGTGTATCAATAAACTAAGGGAACACTGCTGGACTGTGACGCAGTGCTGGGTGGTCCGGACAATTTTGCCGTGACGATAGAGCTCATAAAATCCTATGCAACGCACACATTGGACAAAACGACCTCCGCTCAAAACAAAATGACCGCCGTCTGAGTGCATTTAATGCCAAGAATAACGTCTTGTACCTAAATGCAACCAAGGTCATCTAGAGAGAGTGGAAGCTTTAGAATGTTAAAATTGTATTCAGATAACGCAACATTTACCTAGATACAAGATCGAAAAGCCATTAAACTATTCAATCGAAAAGCATAAACCATCACTGAACAACAGGAATTTGCGAATCGAAGAAGGAAGGTTGGATGGAACACGCGACGCGACCTAACGGAGCGTAACACTAGAAATTAACTGTTTATACAACGAACGGCCCCGTTGAAATAACCTGTTACAGCATTGACGAAAGTATTTCGGTATGTGAAACAACTAGGTAGGCAGGTAGTTAAGAACGCATTTCTAGTACGAAAATAAACTTCATACTTGTTAGATGAGTGCATTCCTAAACGTTGTGTAATTCAAAGAGAATGCTGCTAGCTTATTGCAATCAATACATTTAGTTTTAGTGCAGATCAATGCTACGAAATAAAGATAAATATTGTACTAAATTCAGTGTAGAATATCAGTATTAAAGCATTTCGAATTCGTACGGAAATAAACAGTGAGTTTTAGCTTCACCTGCATTTCAAAATTCCAATTGGTGTAAGGTTTTGCGCAATCAATGCAAGTATCCATCGCCTGAAATCGCCTCGTTATTTAGCAGACGTCAGGCACATAAATAATTTAGGTCAATTATCGCAGCAACATCAAACATGTTTGTTTAGTACGTGCTAGGTATGCAGCAATAATTAATCTCTAACTTGCATTTGTAATTTGTGTATACTTCTTTATTCGTCTACTTCATTGATTTTTTAAATCACGAGTTGCATTTATTTAGTACTACGGCCAGCCATGACCACTGGCCTTGGTTGGTGAGCGGTATCTCGAAGGTTCACTTAAAAGGTTTCTTTACTGATGGTTTCGCAACATCGTCTGCGCTGAGATTATATTTTACCTGCATTTTACTATTTACCTGCCTTATCTCGAAGATTTATGAAACTTTGACATCGTTAACTTTGATTTCCTGCTGTCTGCCTGCCTTGTGCAATTCCATCATCTATCTAATAACTTATATGCGATGATGCAACTTGGTATCTAGTATCTACATTATTTACGTAATACACGTAGGTTTTAATCGATTGCTAATATTTAATATTACGCCTATACGGCAGCTACAGGACTAACAAAGACTACTCATAGATTTGGTATGCTTTTTATTTATCTGCTCTAGATTCTTCCACGTACTTTTCAGTATTCAACATAGTTAGGCCCCAGGCGCATGTGGGCTCTAACAAAGCCTTTGTATTTTCGGATTTTCGCATCTCATCAGGCTTTTTCACGTTTAGAAGACTAAGCTTTATAACACAGTTATTATTAGCTTCTTTACCATTCAGCCATATCACGTCGCGTCGGTACATTTACGTTATACCTGAGGGTCTAATTAAAAATAATACTTGTTCGCGAGAAATGCTCCAACACCGTGGTACGCGAGACGCCGCGTGTGGCTGATTATAGGAATACCGTAACGGATCAGCACCAGCATCTAGTAAGTGTGCTGTCCTAGTGAGTGAAACCTTTTTAGTCTTTGATAATTAAAACGGTCGAGACTTATCTGTGTCGTTTGCTGATAGTTTTTCTTTAAAATGGAATGAATGTCGATTTCAGTTCAAAATAAAAAGGGTTTCTTGCTGACAAAGCGAAGGGTCCATAAGACCGACAGGAACGTGTTCGAAAGATGGTGATTACTAGTCAATTTCATTGATATGATTTATTGTTTGGAAATTCTGTGGATAACTTGTATCTCAATTCTCAATGTCTATAACTTCTTTGCTTCTTGTAGATGCTTTGAAAATATTGTTTGCTGTGTCGAGTGCTCAGATTATGTTGTTTGTTACGACAATGATAAAGTGCATGTTCGGTACATAGTCTGTTTATGTCTTTATTGTTTCGTAGTGATAAGGAGTTACCGTATAGTTTTATCACGACTTGTCGAGACTATAAATGCAAGTATGGTAAACATAGTATGGTTTGGTTACGGCTAGTTAAATAGGTAGGTATCAATTTGGATTTTAAAATCATCTCAGAATTCATTATAGACTTCTTCATTATTTTTATAATAGTTATAGTGGCAAAAACAATCTGAATTGGAATAAAAAGACAGTACATACAAAAATTGTGTTCACTTGACACTTTGCAATCTAACTACACAATTTGGGTTTCTTTTATCATATTGAATCATGGTAAGAATAAATATTTTTACTTGATTTACGTACAGTGTGAAACAAGACAAACTTTCTAATATGCAAGAAAAAACAAAAGCTAGCTTGATTTTTTTTTACAATTTCTGGATCCCAGACTGATATTTTTATTTTCTAGGAATTTCATTAGATGCAGTTACACAATTGACTCTGAGTGAAACGTATGTAGCGAGCGATGGCTACTTCATTTTACCCGGTAACTAGTTAGTTACTGTGGAGTCAACTTGTGCAATATGCAATTCTTGCTTGACAACTCCGGGTCAGGAAACCGGTTGAGGTTGAGCCTCAGTTCCTTACTCTGAATAGTCTGAATACTGCTCGTAAACGTAAACACTTTCGCGGACTGACTCGGTAATTGTATGACATGTTATTTCTTCGAAAATAGCAACGAGCTTTAGAGATTCCGACAGGTTGGTTCAGAAATTCTCACTGCCATGATGGTTTCACTATTCCGTATGTCTTTCTTTACCAAAAAGTTATCTACTTTTTTTCGTAATAACAGACTGTTTTAAAAGATGTTGGTATTTTGGTACTTATATGGAGTTATTAAAATCCCCAGTAACCTGTTATTCCTACAGTTCTTGGTTTTCACCAGAAAAAAAAGTGTTATAGGAATAGACTTGTCGGTTTACACCGACAGCATCATGTATTCTTCCGTGGTGTATGTAATACGTAATTTATAATTGTATCATGAACAATGGATACGGAAACCATTAATTTTGATGATAATAGTCCACTGTCAACTAAAGAATAATTGATTAACTGAACAATAAAAGAAAACAAGGATAGTCCCGACTAAGAAGTCAGAGGTGGGGCTCATCCCCGCGGCGGCGGCGGGACAAATGTTTGAATGATCTGGTAATATTTGTTTTTTATCTAGCTGTTGTGGTACCATGGTACTTGTTGTTTCTGATACCCTCGACATTAGGCATCCTAGTGTGCGGTCAGGACTGTCCAACATTACATGTGACTGTTTGATGTTAATTTAAATAATACAAACAATATCTAAAACTGAACAAGACAGTAAATAAATTCATGATGAACTGGGTCAAGGGATTAAAGCCACGGTAAAATTCCTGAGCAATAAACTTTTAAACGAGCTACAAAGTTTATCGAAATGAACTTACATCATGAAAAGACGATAAAATAACTGCAAAGCCTGCTATTGCATTTGACTACTATTCAATCCATTCCAATAGATGGTAACCATAAAAGCTATTTAAGTATCTAAAATCTTAACATAACATCTATCCATTCACCGTACAGCCTAGAGATGTGTGGTCGATGCATCTATCCATCTAGCTACCTAGATAATACATCATAGTGGCGAATCTTTTACTAGTAGGTATTCCGTTTGTTACTGCTCAAAAAAGTTTCACGCACTATCACAAGAAAGTGTGATTATTTAAATTCATAGATTTTTTATTGCGAGTTCTCCTTTCTTTTATTCCATTGAAAGTATCTAAACTTTAGCGTGGATAGAATTCTATGAAATCTGTGCTTCAGCGTAATCTCTTCCGCCATAAAATCTCAACCGCAGAGTCTTCAGACCATAATGCATTTATGATTTCCTATCTACCTGCCTACTTACCTAACTAACACTCCAACGCTATTACTAATATATATTCACGTTTTTAGTTTTTACTCTCATCATTGTCTATTATAACTTTATTCACTACCTACGTCTATTCTTTTCTTTTCTTTGACTGACTGCCCTTGCACTAATATTTTGGTGATAAGTCCATAAAAATCTAGAATACCTTTGGAATAAGTACTCAGTAGGTAATTACCTGCTTACATAATGTTTTGTCTCTTGTATTCGATCATTTCATTCACAATAAACTTTCTATTCTACCAAACTATAGCTATAGCCGCATAGGTAGGTATTGCGTTTGCCGAAATAACAACGGCCTTGCCTTGTGGAGTTGCGACACCGTAATTCGGCTGTCAATAGAGTTCGTCGACCCCACGTGTGAGAGCCTGTGCCTTTGTGTCCGTTGCTTTGACCGTAGTTTTATATAGATTGATACGAGTAACTATCTTGTTTGATAAAATTTTAATATAATTACGAAAAATAATGTAGAGAGAGTATTATTTTAAAATAATCTGGGCTAGTAATCAATGTTTTTGATGAATGCAGAATCTTTTTTTCTCAATAACCGCAAAACATACAGTTTTGTTTTTCATGACAAAGATAATTTAAGGATATAATCTAGATAAATTACAGACAGAAACACGATTGGTGAAACATTTCTTGATAGATTTATTTTCCAAAGTTGGCTCTTCAAAAACACTAGTTTCGTTTTTAATCAAAGCTATGAATAGCTAAACAATTCATTTTTATATAATTCGTTAGATAATCTTACTAGCTAAGTAAATTACAGACAGTTTCTTTTTAAATTTGATGGTTTTCTAGATAATGCTATTTTAGTTTTTCCGTTTTATCCGGGTAGATTTAACCCATTTAACTTATTTAACTTATTATCCGTATTGGGAGAGGTCTCCCAATACGGATAATAAGAATGGAATCTTTAGAGATGTAGGTACATGATAACCGCTAAACTAATAATACAAGGCTAAATTAGACACACGTGGGGCATGTACACATATTTATGAACGCGTCGGACCCCAAATTTTATGACAGTTGTGTAAAGCTACATTAGATTACACACAAGTATTTTACCCGCCTATTAAAATAACCATCTTTGATGGCAAAACTAATGTATTTCCTCTTATTGTTCCAAGACTAAAGTTCTGTCTCGCCTGTCAATGATTATTAGTATGTTTTTTATCTTCCAAAATCTTATCTCAAACTGGCTCTCAAAACGGCAAAGACTGGGGCGCAGTCGATCACCATGCAACCCCATTTTAAAGCAACGGCAAACAAGTTCCTTTCAGAACTAGGTCAGAGCGGAATTGGGACAAACCCTCAGGGAAAGATGGGCTTAGTTACTGTTTTGTGACGAACTCGGGTACGGTTTGTTTTTGCAAAATATAACTAGTTCATTTCACATGGCACTACAAACCAAGCAGGTACCTAAATAAATTTAAGTAAACGGTACACGTTTTTATTCTGTTCGCACTAAAGTCCGAACAAGTGGAGTGACAACCTTAATTTATGATAGTTTAGCTTTTTACGATTGCAGTGTTTTACATACATCTGTGAAATTAGTAAGCATCTATTGACATGGTGACAAATTTTAGGTAGATTTTTAAAACTTGTTTCGATTTTATGATTGTTAGTTTGTAAACTCTTTGTTAAGATTTTAGAGTGAATAGAATTGTGTTCAAATTTTAAGATTACGCTATTTACAGACGGCAGAGGCAAATTTAAAGAAATTTGCTTGTATCAAATTTGTAGACAGAAATATCTAATTATCTAAAACTGAAATATTTAGTTACTAAAAAATGTTACCTAAAGTATTTAGGTATTTAGGTACTTAAGCTTCGTTGTTTACACAACCAACATGACCTTGTAGAGAACTTTTTGCCGCGAATTCAAACCGTGCCAATGATAGAGTATTCTTGCTGACGCATCATATACAATGAGGTAAAACCAGTTTAAATAAGTAGGCCTAGTAGGAAGTACCCTGACCTTCGATCCGAAGGTCCCAATGGAACTAATGGCTTTTTTATTCGGAAAATATAATGGTAAAGGAAAACATCGTGAGTTGTTGCTCCGCTTACCAAATTTCTGATCTATCTCCTGTCCTGCTAAATAGCTTACTTAATTGCTTTCACTATTGAGCCTTGTGAAACAAAATAGTACCCATTATTTTTAAAAATAATCGTACTATAATATTTAAGTACTTAATTTATACATTGATAAACAATCAGAGTTGTTCATGAACGAATCAAAAACCGGCTTAGCCAGCTTCGCACTGACTATGTCTTTCTTATGGATAAGGCCGACTTTGCTGGGTTTGTGTTGGGTAAGCCTAATCCATCTAGAATCATGGCCCACGCTCAAGTTCTTCTCGATCGGCAAAAAGATGTTGTTGTTTTTATGTAACCAGCAAAAAAAAAACCTTACTATAACTACTTACCTATTGTATTCCTTGAAGTCAAGTCATATATTCAAGTATGTACGGTAGCAAAAAGTCAATGCACGTATAAAAATTTGAGGCCAGCTGAGCGTGGCGCAATCTGATTTTGTAACAACTAATTTTGTTTCATTGACGACGTGACTTACATTTTTATTATTTGCTTGTTCTTTTTCATGTTTAGATGGTTAATGTGTATATTATTCAGTGTGTGAAATAAAATCACAAAACCAACAGAACTGGCACTAGGTCAAGAATAGATCGAGAAAGAAAGCTTTTTATAAGAGCTTCTTCTTTTCGCTATCACGAATAGTATTTCCTTCTTAATTTACTTTCTTTCCACGTTTTGTGTATTCCATATTACATTCTGCGTAGTTTCAGGTATATTCTCATTCTATTCAGTCCACGTAATTCTGTCAGATAAGATAGATCGGCTACCGAATAGCGGTTCACGATCGTCCATTGATTTATTTGTTGTCATTGTACTCTCCATCAGACGTACCTAACACACACATCTAACTTGATTGATATATTGAGAAAACCCTCACAGATCCCTCAAAGATGGTAAAATATGTGAACGCGCAGTTAACTTATTCCTTTATGAGTAAAAAGGTGAAATAAATAAGGAGCGTTAAATTCATTGAAGCAGTTTATGTCAAGGAAATGTGCGTTACGTATTCCAATAATTTTTCATTCCGCACTGTTGGATTGTTGAATAATTCATTACGCTGCTCTACGGTGAATTGACTCGCCTTCAAGTTGCTTCAGTTTTAGAGGTCACGCTTTGTTTTCTGATGCGAGATCTCGTAACATCCCTTCGTATTTTTAAAGTTAAGTCATTTTCTGTTCATTGATTGTGAATAATCTATGTATAAATAAAAATGAGTATTTCTATAAATTCTCTAATTTTATTAGAATCTAGTACACTTTACAAGACCCTCTGTGTAACTTGTCAGGATATCGAATTTAAACGAAGTCTTCGTTTTTTCATAAAATAATAATTATAGATATTATTGACAAATAATAACACATTTATTATTATAATAAAATCTTAAAAAATGTTGTATTCGTAAGCCTATTTAATGTATTTTAATATTTAAAAAACAAGTATTGCTGACCCTAAGAACAAATTCAACGTACAAACCTACCCAGCTACGTTCCTGAAAATTATATCTACGAGCAAGCGTACCCCCATAACCGTGTATTGATCCCTCCCTAATGTCCTTTCCTCTCCTCCCCTTCCCATTCAATCCAACTCTAATTCACCGCGACTGAAAAATTAACGCCTTTCAACGTCGTCGTCGGGTCTCCTCGGTCTCTCTGACCTTTTTGTGTCTCAATCTTTCTAATTGCTATGCAAGCGTCTCGCCTCAACACTGTATTTTAATATTCGCTAGACCAAGTAATTTACTGCGAAATGATTGTTTTCTTTGTTTGAATATCTTCTTGTTTTACTTGCTTTTCTTCGCGTTTGCTATTCAAAATATCATCGTCATCACCATCAATTAATACTCGGGGTCTAATAGTCTAATCTATATAAGAAAAATCGAATTAGTACCTATCTTTCAACGCTTTCACAATCCTATCCAAAAATCTCATTACGTGAACTTTCACTACTTACTACATTGTTTACTATCAACATAATTTTGTTTACTACATCTAGAGCTACTCTCACTGCTATTAAGTTATGTCATAGTTCGTTCGCATCTACGAGTAGGAAGATGGAGTATAGTGGAAGGGGTTTTATATTACTTGTATTCAGAACTTTTGAGAGATAAGTAATTGGTATGAGGATTAATTAGAATTAATAAGACATTTGATTTCGAATTAGCCCAGCATGTTGAAATTGAAACTACTTTTAAGTGTTACCAACTTGGAGGAATTTATAATATTATTAACTACTAGTTGACCCGTACCCGCTTCGCTGGGGGACAGATAGTTTCACATCTGGTATTCCAATCTTCAAAATAAATTATTGCCTATATGTTGCCGAGGACTAATAGCTACATTACAAAAAAGGTTTCATCAAATCCGTCCAGTAGTTTTTGCGTGAAAGTCGGACAACAGACAGACAAAAATTTCAAAATGTTTTTTTTTTAGCTTGTGTTACTTGTATAAAGGCCCCTAGGAGTATTTTTTTTTAGTTTTTATTCAATGTACAGAATTGAACTCTTCTACAGTTTTATTATATGTATAGATGTATAGATTTAATTTGCTCACCTTGATATTATTGAATTTAACAAAACTTACAGATATACTACATACTTTTGTAATAAGTTTCTAATGTTAGTTTACCATTTAAATTATATTTAATGTAGAGTTCATATTAATAGTTTCTACATAAAACTTAAAAATCCTCTGACTTTTCTATTGGTATAAAAATTATCATCGTTTTTCTTGTAGTTTTGAAATCTTAATATGTATTAAGAAATAAATATGACAACACATAAAAACTCGGCCCAGATAAAAACTACAATGTGGAGCAGAACTAAAGAAAGTCAGAAGCAGCACGTCCATCCAACGAAAGATTATTTAGACGATTCCAAGCAACATAAAACTTGTTAAAAGAACTTTATTTTAGTTAATCGTGTTTGTGTTAAAAATAATACAATGTAGATCATGGCATGTGGTAAAAATACCTGTTTGGTTGTAGAGTAAAGTAAACAAGTATTTATTAGGCGTGAATGAATATATTAAATTAAATAGGATCACGACTGTGATCCCCAAGTACGGTAGTCCTCGATGACTAAAGAGAGTATTGATAGGCGCGTCCAAACATTAATTTGGACAATAATTTTGAGAAACCCTGCTCTAAGCTATCAAACCACAAGGTGTAAAACCTTTCCGCGTCTGCTAACCTAGATTTCACTTCCACGTTCCAGTCTCACTATAGCGTCCTTCCTTCGACCAGTGCCAAACCCATGCCAAACCAAATAAACAGAATGCCGAGGAAGTACGACTGATTATAATTAAGAAATATTATGTAAACTTCATAGAGAAGTAGGTTAGGTATCTGCAATTCTTCATTACGATAACCTGTGATGTAGGAAAAGTTCTAAAAGGGCCTACTCCTCACCGACAATTCAGGACACATTGAATATAAATTCAGTAGGTATGTATTTACAATATATTATAAGTAGGTATATTCTCTCAGTTAGGTATGTACTAGTTCCCATAGTACAAGCTTTGCATATTAGGGGCTAGTGTAAAAAAAAAAAATAGGATTTCGAGACTCGACTGTAACCCCGAGGTACGGTAGACATCCTCTCATATCTCCAGGCGCTTAGATCCTTGAAGATGTCTAGAGGGGGTAGTCAAAGGCACGTCCAAACATTATATTTGACACATGCCCACATTTTGCATTCCACACGTGACAGGTGGCAAGCCCGAAGATAATGTCCCAATATTTATTTATATTTATTTTATTGGTATCATGAAAAGTTTATTGTTCACTAAAGACAACGACTGATAGTACACAGGTATATGCTGGTACTTATGCCGATATGAAAGCGAAGTTCGAACGTTGACCGCACGGAATGCGCTCGCGTGCTATGCCTTTGTTCCGCTATTTTCCGTGAGTCGCGTAGAAACTGCAGGAAGATTAATTTAGGCTCATTCAAAATGGATATAATACTGATTTCGTTTCTTCTATCCCTTGTTAGTTTGTTTTCCATTATTTGCTTTATTAATTATCTAATACCTAAAGTGGTATATAACGACGCCCAGGAGGACCTGCTAGGCATGGGGTCTCTGTCAGCTATAAAAAAATGAGGGTCCATAATATATAAATGGGGGTCAATGATAGTGGAACTCATTTATTTATGGCAAGTGGTTCTACGTGACAAAAAGTTTGGAGACTTCTAATCTAATCGGCAGATAGACATCTAGCTTGGGAGATAGACCACCAAGACACCAAGGTAACAGACAGACTAGACAAGACAGACAGATAGACAGACAAATCATAAGATTCTTTATCTAAAAAATTTTTGTAGCACGAGGTAGGTTAAGTTCGGCTGTTTTTTTTCGTAAAATTCTATGATTTTAATAGCATAGCTATGAGTATCAGTCTACTATAAAATCTATGTAGGTACCTACCCACCTAATCTATTAGATATAATGGCTATTGGCTATGAAAATCATTGATTTTAGAGAATACCAATTTCATAGTAGTATTATAGAATCTATGTACTTACCTAAACTATGTTCAAATTAAGAAAAACATTTGAAAGGCATAATATGATAATCATAATTATATTTTTACAAAAGAAGCCAGCAGTACCTACCTACTCACCTGTCCATGTACCTATGGAGCTATACCTATGTATATTGTTACTGTACCTTTGGCTTATTCATTGACTTGATGTAGGCTGAACTTTACACAGATATTGTATTCAATTAAGGCCACAAATACGAATGAAATTCTGATTTAAAAAGTTACTTTGTTACGAGTAGGGTATGAATTAGTATTCCGAGACGAACAAATGAACATTATCTTTATTGCATTTATGTTTAGCAATATGAACATAAAAATAGAGGAGGGAACATTGCGCTTTAAGGAAATTGTTTCGAAGACGGAAAAGTAATACAGGATGCGGTAAAGAACGGGATAAATCTAAACCATTATCTATTTCAAACGATAATAATATACAATCAATAGAGATAATAACAGAACGACAGGTAGAGACAGAATGGCAACAGAAGAAATAGAACTAAGCCTTGCTATAATTACAATACAATGTCGCACTTAGCATTTCAAATTCTTCGGCTTTGTGGCATTCAAACCGTTGCTTCCTCATTAGCATTTATAATAGGAACTAGCTTTTACACGCGATTTCGTCCGCGTCATCATCATCATCATCAACCTAGTAGTCCACTGCTGAAAATAGGTCACTCCCAAAACGCGCCACTAAGCCCGATCTTCGCCTCTTTCTATCCATCCTTTGCCGGTGACATTTCGAAGTGTCCGGAGTAGATCCGCGTAGATTTAGGAAATCAATTTTTGACGACTCTTTCGTAAAACATTGAAATTCCTCTAAGTAAAAAATATTTTTTTGAAAAAAAAAGTAGCTTATGTTCATCCCAAGTCTATAAACTATCTTTTATGAAATTTTATGACAAGCGGCCCAGCGGTTTGGCCGTGATAACGTCACAGACAGACATAGTAACTTTTGCATGTATAATATTAGTATAGATTGATAGTACTCAAGTCAACCTAAGCACAATGTATTTAATTCGATGATATCACCAAGCATTTAGCATGCAATAGCAGAGAGAATCGATTTGCTTTCAAGAAATTACGTATGCCGTTGTTTGCATCCATTTACCGATTTATCAATGATCCGATTTGAATGCTGTATAACTTTTTATCCTGTTATAAATTCTGATTTGATTACGTTTTGAAAGCAAGAACAATGGTTCCGGCGAGTCTGCGCTTCTCATGTCCCATGATACTCGTAGTACCTACGAATCCATACTAATATTATAAAATGCGAAAGTTACTCTGTCTGTCTGTGACGTTATCACTGCCAAACCGCCGCGATTATGATGAAACTTCATATAGAGATAGCTAAGTCTTGGGACGGACATAATAGGCAATTTCATTTTTAAATTTTCTTTGTTTTTCCGGAATTTCAATGTTCTACGATCAATTTCCTGAATCTACGCGGATGACGTCGTGTGTAGTATCTCAATAACGGACACATTTCCTAACTTCCGAAACCGCGTCTAAACAGTGAACGAACACCCACCACCCTCCGCCCGTTTCATCCCCTTAAAGAGCAACACCGGGGGCTAGCTTTATAATGGAATCTGGTTTTACTGCCCCTACGCTACGCCCCCAGCCTAAGGATTCCTTGGGAAATACTCGTAAATATTTCATGACACTGTTACAGTACAAGGAGCTGCACATTACATCCTGCTATAAAGGAACGTGGAGTTGTGTTTATAGTGTTCTAGCTTTTAACCGCGACTTCGTGAACGTATATTCAGGAAATTGATTTCTGACGACTTAATACCGTAAAACATTAAAATCCCTTAAAATCAAAAGAAAATTTTGGAAATAAAGTAGCCTATATGTCCGTTATATGACTTTAGACTATCTCTATATATAGAGCCAACCAAATAGAGGGCTTTGATAACGTTTTGTTCTTCTTCTTCTTGTTTGTCTGTGACGTTTCACAGACAAACAGACTGACAGACAGACAGATTACCTATACATTTCTTGTACTTTGCTCAACAGTGGCTTAACCTTGGTTTTTAATCCTTACTTAATAGTACTACCAATTTCAGCCCTACCATGCTATCTAAAGATAACTGTAAAAATAGAATTCTCACTCAATTTAGGATATTCTCATTCAATTTAGGATTTATATAGGTACATATTTAGCAATTATTACTTTACCTTTACTGCGTGATAAATCCTCATAAGTTACAATTTTATGATTACTATTATGAAACGCGAATCATAATATGATGATTCATGCAAAGTGGCCTTTTCAAGCTTCAGTTAACCCTATGATGCTTTGTAGATACGTCATTCGACATACATAGACACACGTAACAAGTAATACTTACCCCCATTCTGGCCTCACAGCACAGTTGGTAGTAACTCTGCCTTCTGTGCTGTAGGTCGTGGGTTCGACCCACCCGGGACAAACATTTGTGTGATGATTAAGGATGTCTGTTCTGTTTCTGGGTGTTATAATATCATGGAAAGTATTTAAAAAAATAAAGTTTATTATGTATTCTATCAGTAATCTGGTTCCCATAGTACAAGCTTTGTTTAGTTTTGGGTTAGATCGCCGTTTATGTGTGAAATGTCTACCAATATTAAATAAAAAAACCGGCCAAGTGCGAGTCGGACTCGCGCACGAAGGGTTCCGTACCAATAACTATAAAAACGTTTGTCGTATGGGAGCCCCAATAGTTATTTTATTTTGTTTTTAGAATTTGTTGTTACAGCGGCAACAGAAATACATCATCTGTGAAAGTTTCAACTGTCTATTAGCTATCACGGTTCATGAGATACAGCCTTGTAACAGATAGATAGACGGAAAGCGGAGACTTAGTAATAGGGTCCCGTTTTTACCCTTTGGGTACGTAACCCTAAAAATCTCAGGTCTTGTTACCGATGCGTGATTTTGATTCGTTCATTGTAGTGGTCTGATTATCCTTTTCTTTGTGTTGATGAACTTAATCCTTACCAATGCCTCATTGAATATGTATTAGGCACTTATTCAGAGGTCGGTCAGTGACTGCAAGGTCAAAATTATTCGATACAACATAACACGGCACATAATCTTTTTAGGGTTTCGTACCCAAAGGGTAAAAACGGGACCCTATTACTAAGACTTCGCTGTCCGTCTGTCCGTCTGTCAGCCATGGAGTGCTGATCTCTGAATAAATACTGAACATGAACAACATCATATCATTTCATCATCTCGAGAATAGCAAGAATAGCAACATAACATTATTATGTCGATTGTTCCAATTCATTAGGTATGTTAGATTAACCAAAGGACACATTACATTAGGTATATTTAGGGCTGCCATCCGGGCTTCCCCGGATTTGTCCTAGTTTAGAGGGCGTCCGGGGAGCGGGGTTTCATTTTGTAGTCCGGGTTTAAAATTTGGCGACCCGGGACACAAGCACTGTGCTGGAATTGTGAAAATAACTTTTCGATAAAAATAATTTTATTTATAATAATTTTTCGATTAAAAATTTGTGAAATAGTAACTTTAAATTGCACCCCTGTTAACATGTCCGGGTTCTGGGCTCTCTCTTTTCACGTGTCTTCTCCTAGTTGCCAAATTTTAGAGATGGCAGCCCTAGGTATATTTATGATAATACTAGTAGTATGTTATAAATTATAATTCTTTATCTGATATTCTCACGCTATGTTTGCTCAGATAGCCGTAGGCTTCGTCTGCTACGAGTTTGTTTACTTTACGATTAGTTTTATTAAACGTACCTACTCAATGAGACATACGTTTCTTCTGATAACTAGTAAGAGTTATTCTGTCTTGAAAATATTCCACTTATGAACCAAGTTTGAAAATCTTTAAATAGTTAAATTCATTTTGATTGGTGTCTGTCTGCGGAATTTGAGAACACCAATGAATAGAATGAAAAATAAAATATTTTATTGATTATTTTAAATCTAACTAATATGGTAATATTTGTTTGGATATTTATTTATTTATTCAATACACTCAAAAAAATCAAGTTTAAGCCCAAGTAACACGAAATTGCTGTTTAACAGCTGACTTGCGGTTCACATCGATACTATAGTCTGTACAAGCCTGTCTTTAATAGTTATAGCTGGCTATTCAGCTGTTAAGCTGCTTAAATGGGCACAAATTTGTGAACCTTTAGTTCACATAACCTGTTGAATGGTATTAGTATAACGTTAAAATAGAGTTATAAGGGTAATTAAGCGTTACAAGAGACCATGCAAGCGGTTTAAGAAGGTAGTTGTTACCTGTTAAACAGACAAAAGCTGTAAAAGGAGACCCATTTACACTGTTATAACTATATTAGTTCACAAATAGTGCTAATATAGTACACAAAGATGCCATTTTGCCAACAGCTATTAAAATTTACAGACGCCATTTTGTTAGTTTGTTTTTATCTTTGCAGATTCGCGTGTAAATGGAATGTTGTTGTGGTATACTTGTGGTTATTGTGTAATTCGCCATGACACACTATTGTATAAATACTTATTTTTGTTGTTTTTGAGTGTATATATGTAAAATATTTATGGCAATGCAATTTTGCCGATAATACTATATCTATTTGAAGTACAAAATTTTCATACGCCGCGAAATAAATGCATTTTTAGGTTTAAAACAAATATAAATTTATGCAGTGAGAAAAAAATTAAAAGTATTTTATTTGATAAAATATATAATATAGTTTTATTACAGTTTTAAGAGGCTCCCAGTCGCTGATTGCTCTTTTTCGAAACGAAAAAAGAAATACTTCTGAACAAACCACATCTCCTATTTTTATAAGTATATTACTTCAGGTTCCTACCTAGATTTCTATTAAGCTGAAAACATAATAGCAGAAACTTTTCACGATAAAGATATTATTTCAAAATGATACGTTTTAGAATTTATGATCGAAATATTTTATATACCTACTATTAAAATCAACTTGTGATTTATTGTTAAAGATAGGTAATATGTAGATCTAGAATTCTATTAGAATAGATTTTTGATAAGTAATTATACATAATTTATATCATTAATTTATTCGAAGAGCTAAGGCGGACCACGTGCCGACGTGTTTTTGTCGTCATTGCAGCGGTCGGTAGGATTATTTATTGAAGTGATTAAAGATGGGTACATCTTTATTCACATATACTATACATTATAAAATAGGAGATGTGGCTTGTTCACAAGTATTTATTTTTTCGTTTCGAACAAAAACAATCGTCGACTGGGAGCGCCTTAACTTCTATAAGGACTTTAAATCAACGTGTCTAGGTTTCGTTAGGTGTGAAAATGATTCTAAATAAGCAAATTAGATAGTAGATAAAATTTTGAAAAAAATACAAAATGGTGGAAGTTTTATTACTTATTGTGAACCACTTTCATTCTAATTTAACTCTATTAGCTGTACAGAGTGCCATACGTGATCCGTTAGACAGCAATGAGTAGGAAAGTTATATAGGCAGATTAGTGTGTACCTATACGCATCTATACGCATTACAACACTCTAAACATACACCAATGTAACGCTTTAGCCGTTATAGATGTTCACAGCGACTCTCTTGAAATGTAACCGTATAGTGGTGTAAACGAATTCCTTATTACAGCAATAAACGTTACTTTACTCTACTTAAATGCTTAAATGGTGCCAGAAAATAATAGCTGCATAGCAGTGTTCCAATAGGACACCTTTCTACTATTAAACTGCCACTGTACAGACTATAGCTGGTTATTCAGCTGTAAGATCACGAGTGAACCTTTATAAGTGCACAATAATGCTTTTTAAGTTCACAATGTTACCAAATGTGAATAACTAACCAGCAATTTGTGTTACTTGGGAGAGTATAGGTTGCTAAGTAGGTAAATAGAGAACATAACTACTTTAATACTATAGATCTTTTATAACGTTGTTTGTTAGGTAGGTACCTTGACACCAAGTTCTATATTATCACACGAGAGTCAAATAGACCTTACCTGCCTACGCATATTGCAATAGATTCACAAGTAGGTAGATCGGTTACCAATAAAATGTAGTTAGTTACTTGTTAAAAAATGAACCTGAAGTAGGTATCTAATCGTATTTACTGCCTAACATATTCCAAGATGTTATTATTTTTCGCAATGCGTCTCACGACAAGTCTGTCTCGTCTCCGTGCTTCGCGACATCGACACCGACAGGTAGGTAGGTACGCGTCTGCCTTGCCGAGTTCATTGACCCACTGAACCAGAGACGCTAAGCCTGGTAACTTTGGCAACGAAACACCCTGAATCGTACAATCATTTACAATTACAACTTTAGGAAGGTACCTACCTACCTACCCGGGCTAGGTTCTTTGGTCATATAATTTAGGGTAATATAGGGACAAGTGGCCCTAGTGTGATGGTGTTCGAAAGTTTGACTGTTTGATGGCTTCGTGTTTATTATCTCATCGAGTGGACTGAGTTGACGCAACATAAATATTAATAAGGTACGTAGGTATACCCACCTACTTCAAGATAGCCTGCCATTATTTCAGCGGTTATCTCACTATAAAACTACCTACCAATAACATTTATCGAAGTCGAGCTGAGAAGTTGCTGTGATCTCGCGGCCTAGTTTCACAACCTTGACGGAGGTAGGTACTCACAGTTTCTAATAATGGCGGCCACCGTAATGGAGATGTGCTGATTGAATGGATAAAACAATATTATAAACCTGTGGATGAGCGTTATTATCGGGCAAAGGCTTGAAAAGTAGAGGAGAACTGTTTACTTTTAAAGTTATCAAACTTAAGTACCTATAGGAAACTTACCTTTGACAAAAACATAGTTTTACTTTGCTTGTTTTAACCATGGTAAAAAAACAAGGTAAATATGACACTTTGTGATACAATAGTCACGTGCGTGACACAATAAGACGCCATTACCGGTTTATACTGCCATAGTGTGTAATCATAATTTATCCGACCACTTAATACTGCGCAAATAATTTATTATTATAGTATTTTAAAATCTAGAGTAATTAAGTTTATCATAAAAATATTAAAAATTACATAGGAAAGTAAAATAAACCGTATAGTATTTTACACTGTCTTCTACTCCTACAGTTCCGAATGAATCAACCAACCATTGAAATAAGCATAAAATGCAAGTGTGATTGCATTGACATACCTGGTTTTATTATATCATGGTTCTAAATAGATATCTCGTTCGGTTAGCCTTTCACAGGAATACGTGACAGCTAAGGCTATTCACATAAAAATAGGATAAGGACGCAGTGTTTAATATTATATTTCTTAGGTAATTAATTAGGTTGATAGTTTTTAGTTTATATAAATGTCTAAATAAATAGATATTTCATTTAGCTAAGTACCTAGATTAAACGTGTATGAATGTCATATATAGTAATTACTAGGTAACCTAATAAATTATCATTCCGTACGTCCAGTTTCGTGATAATTCACTCACCACACGTATGTGCATTTGCATTGCACGCCTATTCATCTGGATAAATCAAGTAGCAACTAACTATGTACCAACCTATTACGTAACAGATACGTCATTCATAATCCAGACATAGCACGTTACCTCCCGCACGTTTGTTTTGTTGCTTTGTGGGAGATGACAGAAGTAGGGCGAGCTTTGATCAATCGCAAACCCTACAATCACTTTTGCTCATTGTTTACCCTAAGCTACCTAAACAGGTTGGTACTTGGTAGTAGGGATTGCAATCCCGTAGCTCATTCAATCGCGCGCAGGATAACGCAGGATCCCGCATCTTTGAAATGATGTAAAATCAAATTGAAACTACACAATTTTGTGTAAAACTCAACTTTTATTAAACATTTCTTACATTAAGCTACAGCAATTCTTTTCAGCAATTATTTTCTATTAATTAAGTAAAGTAATTAGTAATCTGTTTTCTTAGATTTACGATCACATGTTTTTCATTTGCGGGATCCGTGGATCCGCGCTTTGAAGGTCCGTGATCCAGCAGATTAATAAAAGCAGTGGGATCCCGCGGGAATACTTGATCCCGTTTTGCGGGATTGCAATCCGTAGTTGGTAGGTAAATACTTATTTAGAAACAAGAGTTCAGAAGACCTATCTAACCACATTACATGAATATTGTTATCTGTAAGTATCTACATAATGTTATGTACGATACTGATAATACTTTAAACTACTTTAAAGGTATAAGTTGCTTGAATAATAATTATTTTCGATTCCCACACAGGGCAAACATTTCTGTGATAAACATAGATGTTTGTTCTGTGTTTGGGTGTTGTAATGTATGATAATACGTTGTAAAAAATGTAGGTATTATAGTATTCTAATAGAGGTCTGACCCTAGCCTATTTATGCGTGATTGCTATAATTACTGTTAATATGTGTATACTTTAAGTAGATAGGTACCTAGGTAGGTAGGTACAAGGTCGCATAGCTGGTAGGGCTTCATTGTAACTAGGACAAGTAGGCACTAGGCACGACATGCATGCTCGTTTGATTCGCTGACGTAAGCTGAAGTAGTTAGGAGGTACTTAACTGCATACCTAGGTGGGTTTCGAATTTGATACCCAACTCATTTGGAGCTCACTGGAGCTTTACATAGCTTTAAGGAAAGGATCATTGAAAAAAAAGGTAGACCCCAAGCCGTATTTGTTGCCTGATTCTTCTGGGCTTGGTCGTGACGTCGTGAGGAATCGGCGTAGCTTCACCTAGTTCCTAAGACGTTTCAAAGTGATCCTTGTGATTTTATTGAAATAAGTAAATGATTTTAGAATTTGAATTTGAATCTAGCTAGTCAGAGATACCTTTAAAAAATGCCCGGGATCAACTCATAAGCAAAAATAATTAGAATTAAACAAATTTTAAAAATTGCTTTATGTTCAGAAACAATTATAAAAAATAGCATTATAGTCAAAAACTACAATTATACGCATTCATTGATAAGCATTACAAACAATTTCGAGTCTGGAAAATTTCGTCGACAATAAATAATTAAATAGGTACCTACCTACTAAGTCTACAATTTACATACAATTAGTTAACTAGTTAATTGTTTTTTTTTTAAATTGTAAGTTACAATAATAAGTACCTACCTAGGCTATCTAGATACATTTATTTAGAATTTTAGATGATCTTTCTAGTTATTTAAAAACAAAAATTAAACCAGCTAGTTATACCTACACGAACAGTCGGAACAATCGATACCTAGATACTTATTTACCAAATAATTAAACAAAATACGAAAAGGAACAATGTCCCCAGTTTACCCTAAAAAATAATTAAAACTAAACAAACTAAAGAATAATTTTGCCTACTTACATTACATGTATAATTCAGCCTCAGCCTCAGCCTCGTACAAAAATAATAAAAAAAAGAAATTAATTACCTTCCGTAACTTCGCACAGTCGCAAACCATATAAAAAAATAAATAAAACATTTACTACGTTCCGCAAACAGAACCGAAAGAAAGTTGAAGTTGATTTGTTATTGTTGCTATCTCTTTCTGAAACTTTTTATTGGGTGGGGTCGCACTGCGGTCGGTGCAGTGATTCAACTTTAATGAACTAGTAGCGCCATCTATTGCGCCTTTATGTAGAAGAAGTTTTAGGTTGCTTAACTTCGCAGAGGATTCCTTGGTTCTGCTATTCCCCGATAGATGGCGTTAAAAGGCCAAAGTTGTGTTTTACTGGTTTTTTTAGTGTGGGTATAAAAAAATATGAATAGGATCACGACTCTAATCTCCAAATACGGTTGACATCCTCTCGGATTTCCAGTAGCTCAGATCCTTGGAAAAAATCTAAAGGGGTTAGTCAGTAGCTCGTTCAAATTAACATTTGGCACATACCCACATTTTGCAGTAGCAGCAGTTAGCATTCCACACGTGACAGGTTGCAAGCCCGTCGCCGCTTACAAGAATACTAACTTGTTTCCTCACGATGTTTTCCTTCACCGTCTTGAGCACGTGTTTTGATGCGCATATAATGTTTACGAATAGAAAAATCCATTGATGCATTCGAATGATGGGAAGTAATTCGTATTGAAAATTGGGGTACCTCACACTCGGCCAATACGGCTAAAATAGATAAATTTGTTAATATTAGATTTTCCTTTGTTCCAGGTTTTAGTGGAATATGATGGTGTCGACTGGCAAAGGCGCGAGTGGGTCTCAGTGTATTCCCGTAGGACGTTTCGTGTGTTTTTAGTGGAACGAACTTTAATCTGGGCACCTCGAGTGAACGATGGAAAAGAAGTGAAATGGCCTGCTTTAGTAAGTTTTTTGAACTTTATTCACAATTATACTTAAATTATTTAATCTGTTTGAATATCATAAGTATCTTGATCAGATAGGGATTATTATTATTATTAGGACTATTATTATTATTAGGACTATTATTATTATTAGGACTATTATTATTATTAGGACTATTATTTTACTACTGAGTTTGGAATGCCTTGCTTTAGCTTTAGAAGGACGGTGGGTGCTGCCACTCACCAATAGATGGCGTTAGGAGTACCTACAAACTGTTTGTGTACTAAAGCAACTTAGTGCTTAGAATAACCATCCTTTCTCTCTAAAATCTTCATATTTTCCCCTCGTTTTTGTATATTTATAACTTTAATAAAAGAGCTCTGAACTATTATTTTAGTTGGAGAAGCTTTGAAATAAGTACCTACCTAGGTAAATATCTTTGTACATATTACCTATGTAGATATGTGTACTTAGGTAGCTATTTACCTTCATTTAATATCTTCCTATTTTGCTCTGTGGGTGGTAGCGATCCGTGCATTGCGTGCATTATCTTCCATCATGCGTTTATTTCTGCCGTAAAGCAATATGTAATTTATTCTGCGCTTTTGTGGTGTGGTACCTATTTATATTTCGTAGCGTCGCGCTACGAAATATACCTAAATGTAAAAATATTATACGGGTGTAATAATGATTTTATGGGTAATTATTTTACACCTTGGGTTACATTATTGAAGTTTTCATACGGATTCCTAACATTTTTGAAAATATTCTATAGCCTATGTTCATCGGGGATAATGTAGGATTCTAATGGTGAAAGAATTTTTCAAATCGTTCCAGTAGTTTCGGAGCCTATTCGATGCAAACAAACATTTATTAGTATAGATATAGATAATATTTATTCCTATCAGCATAATATAAAGAGTGTCATGCTTATAAGTAGGATTTTAAGAACTTGCTAAGGGGGCGGCCCTTACCGCAAGCAATAAATTAATAGGTATTGACACAGCACTAGGTACTGCACGAAAAGATGACTAGCCTGGGCTCAAGACAAATCCACAACAGAAAACATCTAATAGCATAGCACCTAGTAGGTAAAAGTAAATCTAGTACTTAAACGTTGTTTGACAGGGAGTAATCAGAGGCAAGTCAAAACAATATGCCCACCTGTTGCACAGGTGGTATAACATAGGCTAACCAATTATATGACAGGCCTAACCAGTAGGTATTCTTTCTGCAGACCTTCACGGCGCTGGCGACAGACCTAACGCTGCAGAACGACGCTCATCCAGTGGAGTTCCTCCACGACAAGCATCTCCAATTCCAGGACTACTCCACACTTCTTCCGTATCAGGTAAATAACTTTTTATCCTACAAAATAAATAAATAAATGGGATCACGACAAATCCCTAATTACGGTAGACATCCTCTCAGATCACTAGGCGCTTAGATCCTTTTGAAGATGTTAAGAGGGGGTAGTCAGAGTCACGTCCAAACATTACATTTGGTATATGCCTTCATTTTGCAGTAGTTATTTTGCAGTAGGTATTATGATTTTCTTTTTATATATGGGCTTTATACAACTGCATAGACAATAGCAAAAACTAAATACTGGCCCAGTGGTGCGTGTCGGGCTATGCGTAATGTAGGGTTCCGTAGTTTACACTCCCAACTCCCAACAACGTGATTAACAAACGAACGTGGCGAAACTATAGAGGTTCTTTGTAGACTACGGAATCCTAAAAAGGTGTAGGTTTTCACTAAACCAACCAGTTGTTTTAACTTTAGATACAGCTATATACACCTACTATTACAATGTTATTTCTTATATTGCTGACGTTTCGAGACAATTCAGATGCTCTTCATCATGAGTTGTTGTTTTAATACAGACAATAAATAATTGCGAGCATGTCGATTTTGTTAAAGATTTGACCTTCCATTTGTTATATTGTAGGCACAAGGCTAGGCTTATCGAAAATAGTCTTTCCACAAAAAATACCGAAGAGGTATTGTTATTATTACTAAATATCTAAAAACGTTATCACCATGATCCAATTTGATCGTAGGTATTAATAACCGTTATTTTATATACTTACCTATTCTATATCAGACGTTATCAGGTTACTACGCGGTAGGTTTGCGTGGTGATAACCTCAAACTTGACTTTATTTACAGCACATGTTTTTATAATCGCACACCGAGCCTATCTGAAATCCATAGGCATATATATCACTAGCAGTCTGCCCCGGCGTCGCACGGGTGTAATAATTACATTATGTGTAACTTTTTTACACCTTGGGTTACATCATTGAAGTTTTAATAGGGATCCTTATTTTTTTCTAGTAATAAATATAGCCTATGTTCATCAGGGATAATGTAGAATTCTAATGGTAAAAGTATTTTTCTAATCGGTCCAGTAGTTTCGGAGCCTATTCGATGCAAACAAGCAAACAAACAATCAAATCTTTCCTCTTTATAATATTAGTATAGACTAGCCGACCCGTGACAGACGTTGTCCTGTCAAATTTCAATACTTAATTGAATAAAAAAGACTAAATATTTTTGGTCTGTGATGTCAAATTTGTTGCACACCAGCACCATCTATACTAAAATCATCCCTTTTGCGTTTTTTTATCATTTTGGGGACGTTTTTCATATTTTAAAGTAGTCTATTATATTATTTATTCCATTATATCTACATCTACAGTAAATTTCAACTTAATCCGTTTTGTCGTTTAGGCCTGATTGAAGAACAAACATACATACAAACTCATAAACTTTCACATTTATAATATTATTAGGACAAGCTTTTACTCGCGACTTCGTTCGCGTAGATTCGGAAAAAGATTTTTGACGAATCTATCGTAAAACGTTGAAATTCCGAAAAATAAAATAAGGGGAAAAAAGTAGCCCCTGTCCGACCCAAGACTGTAAGCTATCTCTATATTATGACATTTCATTAAAATCGGCCCAAAACGGTTTGGCCGTGATAACGTTACAGACAGACGGACAGAGATATTTTCGCATTTATAATATTAGTATGTAGAGGATATAGAGAATTCGCCTTCTATGTTTTTGGGGTTTCGTACCCAATGAGTAAAAACGGGATCCTATTATAAGACTTCTCTTACTAAGTCTGTCACAAGGTTGTGATAGCTAGACAGTTGAAATTTTCACAGATGATGTTTTTCTGTAGCCGCTACGAGTATCAACAAATACTTAAAACAGAATAAAATAAACATTTAAGTGCGGCTCCCATACAAAAAAACAAGTTTTTTTTGCCTTTTTTTTTAATCATTCATGCGCGAGTCCTACTCGCACTTGGCCTGTTTTTTGTTTAATATATTTATACCGATTACACTGCAGCAGCGTAGCGGTTTTTTTTCAACTATTTGTCAAACTAAATACTTAGCCGTTTACGTATTTTAAATCAAACATTTAAAAACCATAACACGAACATGCTTCGTGATAGTCATCAAAATAATAATGGTTTTATGAATTCAAGATGATTAGATAAGGAAAATTCTTCAAGAATTCCCGACTTGGTATGAGATATCATAACTTTTTTGTGCAGTAGGTTGAATAGCGAGTCTTGCAATTTTTATTTTTTTTAGTAGTTTATTTTTATTTGGAAGACTCCAAATGAGATCAGTCGCTATGAAGCGATTTACATAAAAAAACAGAGACATACACTTTCGCATTTTAAATTATGAATGTAGGTAGTAGTTGTGTTATTTTGAACTTTCGCATATAAATTCATTTTACTAAGCGATACCAAGCGAGTTGACATTTATCTTTTCAGAAATAGGCATTTTCATAAGTAAATGCAAATACAACACGACTGCAATCCATTTCGATGTTAATTTACGAATTTTTTCCCTTTGAGCGAGACCGTTATTTATTATGTAATTTCGCCCACACAGAGTGAAATTAATCATACAGTAACATGAACATGTTATATCTACCCGCAAACGTTGTAATTACCGTCAGGATAATTACGACTTTCCTGCGATAATATCTACTATTTTAATAAATGGAGTGAAAACGTAACACCGTTTGGTTATTGGGTATTCAACCTTCTACCAACACAAATAATAAAGACAAGCAATAATGTAGGTAATTTTAAGGTCAACTTGTGACAAACAACCTATTCCAAAGTTCTAATAGAATAGAGAACTAAGTTCAAGAAATAAAAAGTGTTATCAGTCAAAGAAGCTCATTAGAGTGATAAGACTAAACGCATAACCGACCCAATTTCCGAAACGATGGTACGAGTGTTTATCCAAAGTTGCGAGGGGGAGATCAAGGACGGCGTCTGCCAAACATGGGGAGGGTTTCCCCGGGAGACGGGTGTAGGCGAGCCCTGGGCGCGGGAGTGGGATGGGGCGCCCAGAAGCCGGGAGTGTTTTGATGCCCGCCACCCGCAATATTGATTTTCCTCCCTAGCGTTCTATAGGTTGCTATACGGCAGGTGGTAGCACCAAGCTATTTTCGTTCGGCTCGCCAGGCTCGTGGAAAAGCGATGATTGATCGTCTGACCGAGTCAAATCTCTTTTGGTACAGCTACCAGTTTTATCATTATCACAATATCAGATGAAGGTCGCTCTGTGTTGTTACGCTGCATTATAATCGTGTTATGAACTTATCTCTTGATATTCTCTTATTTACTTTTACTTTCCATAACATACCTTATAATAGAAAGTATGTAAACTTTTCCGACTAAAAATAGTTCATAACGTTCTACGAAATATTCCTTGCTCTTAAATATGTATGTTTCCAGCACGAGATGAAGACTTCAGACGCTCCACTTTACTATACCTCCTACAAAGGGGACGTTCATTAATGTTCAACCTTTCATATTCAACGAAGCGAATATATCTTATCCACCCATTTTTACGTCTCCTTTGGCATTTTGTTTAATATCGTTTAATTTAAGAGCAAAATGCCTTCTTTTGTTTCGGAATTTTTAATTATAACAGTAACTTGTGTTTACTTTAGAGCGAACCCAGAAAGAAAGGACTTTACTGTCATGAAAAGGGTAATTTGAATGTAATGCTTGTGGAATTACAACATCAATGAGATTCGTCGTCAAAGGGGAACGGAAATACAGCCATTTTGGTTTTCGACAAAACCAAACCTATTTTGTGAAAATTTATACGAGTATAAAGTAAACCTTCTTAACGGTTAATTAACTAAATATAAACAGATTTAGAACAATGTGATGAACAATTGAGCACGAAAAATCTATGAAGTTATCAATCTGATGGTGGATAAACCTTTAAAATGATATAAAAACAACAATCGGCAAAATATTATGTTACGAGCGCAATTTTAAAATTTTATTTCCAGTAAAATGTATTAAATTATTAATTCGAGCAAACAATACAGCAAAATTGTAAACTTGCAATTATAGAACTTCAAAATCCCTGTGCGTGTGTTAAGCAAAAACATAATTACATAACATTAAAGTGTATAATAATTAAAAACTCAATTAGCCAACCGGCAGTGTAAGTTTATCGCGAGTTTCTTAACTTTGTCGTCATCAGTATGCACGCAACCCAACTCTGAAACAGTTTCCCGCAGAATTTAAACGAGTAAAGTTTGTTTCAGTTAGCTTACTCTACTGCTGTCCGGCTCGCCATACCTACCTATCCCCTACACTCACCCCCTTGGGGGCTGGGGGCAGAAGTGGGTTCCGGGGGAGCATTGATATAGGCGTGTGTCAGGCACGAGAGAATGTTACTTTAATCGGGCTCTTTAGTTATTTTATGAAGGACAAGATAATAACGTGTAAAAGTTTTCTTTGTAAGGAAATTCCTTCGTTTAATTACTTGGGGAATTTGTTTGTTTCAACTGCTTCACAAAACAAAAAACTGTAGCAAACTGAATAAAGTGGAATGTTGCCGGCTTTGATAACAATCGACGCAGACTAAATACGAGTAAGATGTTGAATAACTGGTTTCGTTTAATAACGGATTGAGTTTGTAATTGAATTCCATTTTGATTGGATCCGCTCAGCTATTATTAATCAGACATACGTTGCCTAGTTTCCTTAACTTGTATTCTTCATGTTATAACAGCTGCAGCTCCTTCAGTAGTTGCAGACACAAAGGATTTATGTTCTCGAGTCTCTACGTGTCTACAGTTTCTCATATGCAATTTAGCAGGGTGCAGTCTTTGTCTAGGGATCTGAGTCAGAGAGATAGGGAAGTATTTTATAACAGTTTGCAAAAGTCACCTGTTAGCATTAGCAGGTTTGGGATTTCTTGTTTAATGCATATGATCTATGTAAATTTTCTCGTTATGTTCTTAATATTATAGAAACAATGATGTTTTTGATGATGTCTCCTCTTTAACACCAGTTCCTGTTTCTCATTTGAGTACTAAAGGAAAGGTAGCAGCCAGTAAGCCAGAAAATGTACATTGGACTAAAACCGAATTCAATCAGCCATAGACTCGCGGTTTTCTCCCTTCAACCTTCACGATTCGTTACTATGGATTAAGTACATAGATGCAGCTATTCATATGCCGACTGCAGTAAATTACATAGTAGCTGGTATAAATGCATATCTATCAGACCGGCACACGAACCAGGAAGGCATTACCTCTGGCATACATTCGCCGATCCCGCACTTTCATTCAATTTCCTGTCGTCGGTGCGCTGATAACACTTAATATCTATTATGTATGCTGTGCATTTGGTGATGTAACATCATTGATAGCATCATTAATTTATACGACCTCAGTGGCGTGGCGGGCGATTGCCTGGCTGATACGATATGTGTAGGCTCGATCCCCGCGGCCTGACAAATGTTTGCATGATTGACAAATGTCTGCGTGTTATAGTACTCGTAGTTTCTGATATCCACAACACCGAATCCTAGTGTTGGGTCAGGATTATATATGTTGGTTTATTCCTTTTTCAATCCGATTCCAATTCAAATTTTGCTATGATTGATTGAACAGTCGACAAGCCATAATAGAAGCTTTCAGTTGGCTTTTAAATGCCATCAAAAGAGTTTCACACTGTTTATACGAACGTATTTTATTGAACAAGCACCAGGGCTGACCTAACGCACTTTCTGATAGAATAACACAATAATAACAAAAGGATTGCAGGTGTTATTGGAGTTTTGGATCGTAATATTTCATGTTTCAGCATATAGGTACTTACACTGTATAATATACGAGAAGCAGTTCTACAATGTTATGACTTTGGTATAAAGATAAAAGTAAAACCCGTGGCTTTTATAAGAACGAAGTAATTTACTTTTATGATTTTCCATCGAACTTTATATCAGCGTTGTGCCAACCGATCCAATACCAGCGGTTAAAAGCCATGGTTCTATAAGTTCCTTTGAAGTTACGAGTCAAATTATTTTGTAATCTGTTACTACGATTTTATCGCAGCTTTAAAATCTTCTATTCAAACATAGTATCTAAAGATTTGTGTACGTACTCATAACATAACGATCGCCATTACTTTATGAGTCTGATTAATCGTAAAGATTTAACTGTTATCGATAAATCTTTATTGCCACATCTTGTTCTTTCAAGCCGTGAATCCCTGTTTTGATAAGGAATATTAATTGCAGACAAAGAGAGGTTAAGGCGAAGTATCTTGCGGTTCCGATCAGTATTAATCACTCCATAACCCGATAAAGTTGTATTTACCATTTTAGCTTTGAATTCAGCAACAAACTCGCTCTTACGAATTTCAAGTCTTTCTTCGAATGTTTATGATCGTAAGAGTTGGGTTTCTTCGTTTGTAGTTTCTCTGGTTTGTTCTTCTTCAGTGATTTAATAGATTACCTATGGTAACCCTTTCTTGTAACTTCTGGTAAAAATAGAATAAAAAGCTAGATCTGCTATACCAACTATACTCTATACTAATCATCTTGTGTTAGGATAATCAAGAAAGAACAAGCAGAAACATACAACTTTCTCACTACAAGGACTTACTCTTGAAGATAATAACCTGACGATAAACGCAAACAAAGAAGGGTAAGCCAAGGTATCATCTTGGGGCCACGGCTTCATATTAATCACTACGTAAGCTCGGAACTCCGAGAGACCGGCATAGAAAATAAACAGTAATGGTCGTATTGCGTAACCTGGCTGAGTCACTGCTGACTCAATCACAGCTTATAGATATATCAGCTTAGTTGTAAAACAAACAAAAGACAATGCGCTAGAACGTGCAATTCAACTGGGAAAGCTTTGTTTTCCTAAGAGCATTATCATGGCCGAATTAATACAGTAAAAACGCGACAAAGGAAAATTGTTCCATTGGCATTTACGGTCGCTACGGTACATAACTGTCGCAGTGGCGATTAAGAAATATGCGGAAACCAAATCGAAACCATAGAATAATTTGAATAAACAAATAATTTTTCATAGAATTATTCATTGTTGTAAACTTGCCTTTTCATAGTGGAAAGCCGAAGTAAATCCGACTTGATGGCTTGACGGCTTTATAGGAGAACACTAAATCTAAACCGAAGTCATTCCCTTGTTGCAGGAAATAAACCAGCTTATCCTCCTCAGCTGTAACGATGCTCATCAGTGCGTGACTTGACAAATAGTTATAACAACGTTGCGAGAGACGGATTTGAACGGATTATGCCTTGCGTGTTTCGTTGAAGACTTGTTTTGTTTTGTTTGTTTTCTGTCTGTTTGCGGAGGCCTATCAACGTTTGATGCCTCTACTGTATTACCAGGAACCTTGCTTGTTTATCTACAACCGTAGATTATATTTGTCGCAGAAAATTATTTCTAGATCGTTTACGCAGAAAAACTAGCCATCTTTCTAATTTCCGTTTGGATTCTACCAATGTTACTTTAGATTTTGTAAACAATCAATGTTTTGTAAATTTCTTATTTTCCTTTTCAATTTCACTTCCATTCTTTTATTCATCGCAACGTTTACTACCTTACGATAAAAGGTCTGACCCTGAGCGTTCCAATAGCATTGTTAGCTATAACTTTAAGTATGCATATAACTGTTTAGAGTAAATGGATAGGGCAGTGTGGGGGTAGGCTGGGAGGAAGGGGGGCGGGTTCAACGCACCGGATACGTCTGTCGCTAAAGTAACTATAACTTTAGCTACGGCAGTATGCAACGCCGAACAGGTGGGGGTGTGTATCGGTGTGTGTGTGGACTGTAACATTGACATAAATACTGCGCATTCGTGTGCAGTATACGTGTGTGGCGTGTCTCGTGTACATACACGCTGAGTTATTACTGCACTTAACATGACTGGCGAGTTGGTACTAATGTTGATTTGTCGGTGTAATGTGGGCCATAATGTTTACATGTGATTGTAGCGTACGTAATGCATATTGGCTTACTCGGTTGCTACTTATCTTGATTTGCCTTTTATGTCAAAAACAGATTTAGATGTTCTAAGATGATTTTGTTTTTTGTTTGGCAACCTCCTTTTTTTTGAAGCCAATTAAAACCCGTTTAGGTAATCGACAGCATCGAAGAATGTTCTCAATTTAGTTCCGTAAGGTTTTCAAGACGGTTTGTTCAATATGGTGTTTTTCCACGAATTAGAAAATTACAGATTATGGTCAGTAGGTCTTTCCGTCAAAGTAGTTTATATAAACAACTAGGTTATTATACTCATCCATCAAACTTACGCTATCTAGTAGGCAGGCAATTAAGAATATTATCACTTCGAAAAAACTAATGTCAGTCTGATGTACGAGTAAGTATGAGAACATAAAGTCATACTATGCATGAGGTAAAGAAAAAACTTCTCTACTAAATATACCAAGGATTAGACTCAGCTTTAACTAGGTACTCATGTAGCTCAACTTTGCTTTAGTAAATTCAGCAAGAACGTTGAAACTTCAAACTTTAAGCAGCTCGTTTCAGTTTGAACTGAAGTTTAAGGTCTTAAAACAATCTAAGGCTCTCAAAACTAAACTCAAGCTTCGAGATCTCACATCACACATCTTACACAGCAGGATTTCCTTTATCTTAGGATAGATATTCTAAATTACTTCCTAAATTCCTATTATCTGTTTCAGGAGTGGGACGCCCGCCTCGCAGGTGGTGATGCCATCGAAGCCACGACCCTGACCGCTCTGTCCGCTGAGGCATCAGAATGGCGGACCATGCAGGATGGACAACGGATCCTTACTACCACACCTTCTGTGCTAGGTGGATGTAGAGCCCAGGTGTACAGGGTCGCTGGTGCAACTCAGTGGTACACAGCTGTTATCGTCGGAGTCAACGAGCATACCGGCGTGAGTATTAAACACACTATCGTGAATTACGAGTATATCATTGCTAGTATGAAGTGCTCTTTGATTTGAGTTGTTCTTGTCAAATCCACCTTATAAGTCACAGACACAGACATATCATATTTTCATTTCGTAACCATAAAATTCCATCCAATGTAAGCATCGAAAGCAGCACTCGGCCATGTGGTTAATTTTTTTGACAGTATAACAGTTACGCCTTGTTTATCTTTAATATTAACAGATACAAGTAAAACTATAGCGAGGAAAATTACAAATCGAATACAAGACCTTCTAAGAACGTAAACAGGACACCACTAGAACCTTATGATCATAAAAATAGACCTTAAAGTAATTCATTTAGCTTTATTAATTAAATTAATCGCTAGAACCAATAAGAAGCAGGAGGTGGGTTTAAAAAGTTACTGCTCAAGTAACTGTAAAAGCATTCTACGAGATGCTCTGAAGCAGGAAGTACTGGAAGTTACGAAACCTGTTTGGTTTATTGAACGCAATGGCATGGCATCCTCTTTCGGATTTATAAGGGCACGCGGTTAGCACCAGTATTTTTTAAAACGCTAACAAGTTTATCACAAACACAATTTTGTATTCTACCACTAAGAGTATTATGTATTGTACTGTGTGTGTGTGTTTAAATTATTGTGGTTGATAACGCTGTAACTGACTAAAACGACTCGGAAGAGATGAAATAGATTATTTTAGTTCATAATCTGGAATAATATGAAGTCTTTTATCCGGGTACAACGCGTATAAATCTTGATCAGTAATATTTGAACTGTGCATTCTGCTAATCATCGAACTCATTGATATTTTACTAACTGGTAAGCGACTCCAAAAAGTACCGACTAGTGCTCACGGCCAACCGTCTCTCCTTTAGTGTCGAAACCAGTTATAGCTTGTGGAATGTCCAGTCCTGGTCTCCACCTGTCTTCGATTTTAATTAATCACCGGTCTAAAAAGGGTAACGGCCCAATCGATTTATGTACAGTAGGTGTCGTTATGTTTATACAAGAACGTTCATGTTTTATATCTCATGATCAGAATTTCGCTGAACAGGCGTGGTTTTACAGAGGATTGTAAATTTCTCGACTTGTTTGAGTACCTACACCGGAGCTATGATTCGAAATGAATCATTGATTCTATCAATAAAGATGACTTACTTGCGCCTTTGTAGTTATATAAGGTTTACAGAATCTAAGGAAACAAAGTCTTTAAGCTATTACCTATGCTGTAAGTAAAAATGATAATGATAATGTTTATGTTTGTAACGAATAAACCGATTTTAAAAATTATTTCATCATTAGAATATCACATCTCTGAGTAAGCTAGATTATTAAACATAAATAGGGATCCCTTACTAAAACTTTAATATTGTAACTCAAGGTGTAAAAAAAATGCCATAAAATCATTAGTACACCCGTGCGAAGCCGGAGCGGATTGCTAGTCTATACTAATATTATAAAGAGGAAAGATTTGATTGTTTGTTTGTTTGCATCGAATAGGCTCCAAAACTACTGGACTGATTTGAAAAATTCTTTCACCATTAGAATCCTACATTATCCCTAATGAACATAGGCTATAGAATATTTTCAAAAAGGTTAGGGATCCGTATGAAAACTTCGATAATGTACGTGTGAAAAAAAATCCCTATATCGCGTTTGCTGCGGAAATTATTGACAATACAGCAAAGTGATGTACTACAGTTTTATAGAAAACATTAATATATTATACAAATAAGTCCAAATTACTATAAGTTTTACTATTAGGGATCCTTATGAAAACTTTGATAATGTAACCCAAGGTGTAAAAAAAATTACCCACAAAATCATTGTGCCGTGAATCAATCACCCGTGCGACGCCAGGGCGGACTGCTAGTTATTTATAAAGCTATGCTGAATGTAAACTCTTTAAAGTCAATAGAAAATTAATGCTAAACTAAGCATCGCTTTTGTTTACCAATAATAACGTCTAACTTACGCCACCCTATTTCACCCCCTAAATTCTCCCCCTAGCTAACTCTCAAACAAAGTTTGTTTTACGTTATTGAAACATTGTAATGTTTTTCTTTCATCTTGGCTTTGAGAGCGGGTTCTTTCCTTGTATTGAAACATAACGGTCTGGAATAATGGGGTACAATTTGGTAAAAAAATATGTAAGAGTTTCATGTTGATTGGAGAAACTCAAGGTCATGCTCTTAAAATGTCCTGTTTATTTGAGTCTTTCTCAGTATAAATTAAGAGGTAATGCCAGCAGCAACGTATGTTAACAAATAGGTATTTAAAAAATCTATTGCTGAGTTCTGAAGAGGGCGATATGACTGGGCAATTTTTTGTTTTAGACGGCTTCTAATTCTTACACTAATTAGTTTTTGGAGAAAATAAACATATAAAGAAAGAAAGAAAAACTATTTATTCAGTAAAAATAAGCCTAGGAATATATATTCCTAGGCTGAAATGTATCATAACAAAAAATATTAATCACTAGTTTCTATGATCGAGTGGTGATAAACATAGGGGCATACAGTGGTCCTCATAGATTAGAAAAATATTAGCTCTAGTGTCATTATCCAGGGAGAAAACAGGGGAATAAGTTTATATTGGAAAACACCTGCACAGGGATGCTCTTAAATGTCATAAAAAATAGGTACGGAGAGGTCTGGCAAAAATTATCTGCTGAATGTTTTTAAAGAAAATAAAGAAATGCTTCACATAACCTTTAGAGCAAATAAAAAACTACGATTACCATCAAAAACTTCACCCTTACTGTCAAACTTCAGAAGTGTTTCAATCTATACAGAACTTCCAGTAATTACAGTTAAAAAGTTGAGACGTTGAACAAATTTATACAGCGAATTAGCAAGTGGAAAACTTCGTGAAGTTCGTATTACCGGAGTCCAACGAACAAGTTTTGAGTAACCCCCTTCCTTTCCTGCCTTCCAAGAATGTTATTTCTTTGTTCGTGAAGTTCAAGCAAAAGTTTTTTCTTTGACGACATTTATAGCGAACATTGTTGACTTTTAACTTTTTCATCATATTTTGGAGAAATATGTGCGTAAATAAAAATAAATAAATATTGGTGAAGTTTACACAGCGCCCTCTAGCCCCAAACTAAGCAAAGCTTGTACTATGGGAGCCAGATAACTGATAGAATACTTAGACTTTTTTTTTGTACATACATTACCTATAATATAGGATCACGACTTTAATCCCCATACGATAACATCCTCTCAGAACTCCAAGCGCTCAGATGATGAAGATGTTTTAAGGGATTAGTAGGTACGTCCAAACATTACATTTGGCACATACCCACATGTTTCAGTAGTTACTATATAAAAAAGTATATATACTTTTTACACCTATGATTTATGAACAGAGGTAACCATTCTCGCGTATGTTTTAATCATTTATTTTTTGGACAGGAGCTGACAGTCACCGACGATACTGTTTTGGAAGAGCACAGTGAAGACCCCTCACTTCTGCAGATGAGGCTACTTGGTGATGGAGGTATGTATATTTAATAATGTTCACATAAATACAAAAAAGTCTTGTTTGATAACAACAATAAGATGACAAACAGTCAAAGTTGCATATAGTAAACGAAGGAATCGCTTTATTAGGTTTATTACGATCACGTCTTGTGCAAAAATCTTGTAATAGAATTATGCTAAAACTTTGTTGCTATTTATTTGGTTTCATCCAAACCAATAAAGGAATAACATTGGATTGTCACATTGTTATTAATGTGAACTGAATGCTTATAAAAGTTAAATGTTGATGTATTCAAATATATTTGCCAGAATAAAATGGACTATTTTTCCTAAACGTAAAAGGCTCCTTTACTAGGAGGAAAAAATCATCTAAGAAAATCATCTCTGCTGCGTTTAGTTATTTACCTCGATAAAAGATGGCGCCAGTTGTCTCTATGGCGAAATGTTTTTATGTTATTATGTTCTTACAGTAACATTTTTGTTTGCAGTAATCGAATCCATTATGAGAGGAGAAGTAGTCGGTGTGATGCCGCGAAGGTCACGCTCCAATCTTCAAGTGAGTTTTATTATTAACTAATTTAACTTACCTACATAGTTATGTGTGTGGTGTGTCACGTGTATACCTATTACCTGTACCTAGTATAGTATGTAGGGCTACCAGATGGGATGACCAGAATATCTAGACAAAGTTTCGAAAAGTCGGGATTTTGAGAAAAATAAATAAATATTCGCGGACTTTACACACAGCGCCCCATCTAACCCCAAAGTAAGCTAAGCTTGTACCTACTATGGGAACCAGATAACTGATAGAATACTTATATTTTTTTGTAAATACATACATAATATACTTTCAATTAAAAAAATATTTTTATTATTAAAATTTGTCTGATCAATTTTTATTTTGCCGAGACTCGTATACAATTTCGGGTCAATCCCGACGAATTCCCATCTGGCAACCCTTGTTACGTGTGTTTAGGTACATGCTATCTTGGGGCTTCTTAGCAACAAGCAAATTTTGTATTTTCCTACTTTAGGTACTTAGTTCGTTCTTGGAAGGACGATTTTAGTGTTTAGGTATCTCAAAACAAAACCACCAGGGAATTAATAAAGGTATCCGAGGTATGTCATTGGGTTTTTCCTTGACAACTCAAATTATATTGGTTAGGAGCTTTGAAGGTAGTTAGTTACTTAGAAGGTAGGTATGTAAAACTCTTGCGTTACCGACGCACAGCTTCTTGGAAGGTGTATTCCTTAGGGCGTGTAGGGGTGCCCTAAGAAATAAATTCCTGGAATTTAACCCCTAATTGTGCAGTGGGGTTTGATTTGAACCCTGTTTGATAATAACTCCACGTGAACGAAGTCGCTAGAGTTTCCACTAGTCAACTATAAAAAACTTAACAAACATTTATGTATTTATTTTAACACTAGCTGACCCGTGCCCGCTTCGCTGGGTGACAGATAGTTTCACATCTGGTATTAAAATCTTCAAAATAAATTATAGCCTATATGTTGCCGAGGACTAATAGCTACATAACAAAATCCGTCCAGTAGTTTTTGCGTGAAAGCCGGACAACAGACAGACAGACAAAAAATTCAAAATGTTTTTTTTTTTACTTGTGTTACTTGTATAAAGGCACCTAGGAGTATTTTTTTTAGTTTTTATTCAATGTACAGAATTGAACTCGTTTACAGTTTTATTATATGTATAGATCTTGACGGACATGTGAATGTGTATTTTATTTGTTTTTAAAGATAATTTTAAGTTTCTTTTGTTTAAATGTATGTAGGTACTTACTACTTACACGCTTTTGACTGCACCACCGTCGTATATCGTACACTTTATGTCCAGTCCATCCAAAGGTTGTCTGGAAGAGATCGCTCCCAGCGATAAGACCGCCCATTGTACTCCAATGTTGGTTTGTGTTGTTTTTTTTTCATGTTATTTGTTATGTGGTGTAGTAAAGAGATCAATAAAGAGTCTTCTAACTATCTATCTAATGTGTGTGAAGTGACAGAATTAATAGAAGTCTCTAGTCTCTACAAAGCTTAATAAAAAATCTGTTAAAACGGCTAGCAACTTACAAAGCATTCTCAGGGTGACAAAAACCTTGCTACCTACATACGAGTTCAAAGTGGAATGCTTGTTGCCATTCAATGTAAATAGCAAGCATCTAATCTGTTCTGTTTGTTTATTTTGTGCTACCGTGTCGGCATCGTTGTCGCGACATGTTCAGGCTAACCATGGACACAAAAACGTTTGGAAGTGGTATAAATTAAAGTTTATCTATACTTCTATACTAACTAATATTATAAACTAGCTGACCCGTGCCCGCTTCGCTGTGCGTAAGACATTTCTAATACCATCGTTGACTTTTTTGTAGACGTTTGTAAGGTGTACAATACTGTAGTACATTATTTTGATATATCTCGTGGGGTTCAGCCAGCATTTGCAATGTAAGCGCAAAAAAATGTGTTTATTTACGACATCACATTAGAAACCTCTAAAATTATCAGTGTTTCTCTACTATATTATGCATGTATTATACATATAAACCTTCCCCTTGAATCACTCTATTTATTAAAACCGCATCAAAATCCGTTGTGTAGTTTTAAAGATATAAGCAAACATACATACATACATACGCGGGAAGCGGAAAGCGACTTTGCTTTATACTATGTAGTGAAGTGATGCGGAAGTAACTCTGTCTGTGACGTTATCATAGCCAAACCACTGGGCAGATTGTGATGAAATTTAATAAAGATATTTTAAAGACATGGGACGGACACTTTTTAGGGACATTTTTTTTGTAATTTAAATGTTTTACGTCAAATTCTTTAACGAATCTGAACTTTCTGAAAGAAGTCGCGGGTAATAGCTAGTTATAAATATAAATGTACTTTGACGACCTCAGCGGCTTGATAGGAGATCAGTGTGATCAAAGGTTTAAAAGTGTATTATTAATAACAGGTAATAATTCAGGCATTAGCTACGATCAAAAACCATATTTTACCAGTAAACTTTGACTATAGGCATGCTATTTCAATGTTAAAATTGTACCATTGTAGTGTAATAAATGAATCAAAGTTACCACATGACGTTGCAGCTGTTCAAATCATCTGGAGTTGATGTAATTCCGAATTTCTCAAATTTAAATGCGTTGCCGTAAAATCTTTATTACTGATTGACACTTCCACCTTTTCTCTTTTCCTTGTCTCAA
This sequence comes from Hydriomena furcata, assembly GCA_912999785.1. NCBI lineage: Eukaryota > Metazoa > Arthropoda > Insecta > Lepidoptera > Geometridae > Hydriomena > Hydriomena furcata. Next base: position 4,931,452 of record OU538833.1, on the reverse strand, counting down.
TCTTGTAGGTACCCTTCTAACCAGTGCTGGATTAAGACTACGTGATGCCGTAAGCTATCCATGCTCGTGTGCCCGGTGCGAGCTTCTAGTAACCCCTACCCCTCCTTTCCCTCTTCGCTCAGCAGTAAATCTGGAGTAATAATCTCCTGTGCCTGGTGCCCCTATTTTTAAACAGCCCTATGTTTCATTTGCTAGCTATTTTTTTGGTGCTGCTTCTGGTGCCCCCCAAGACGTGACGCCCTAAGCAATTGCTTAATTTGGTTATGGGTTAATCCGGCACTGTTTCTAACTGTAACTAATCTGTGTCTCGGCGCCTGTGACGCATAGCTAACAATATCCCGCCTTCTAAAATGGCTTTAATGACTAACAGGTTATTTATGGCGAACTGGATTAATCTTGGTTTAGTCGGGTTGCGATTCTTAGGAGCACGGAACCTTATTTGTTAGTCGACCTTTTTGTTTTTCTTAGAATTACGCAATGATATTTTTATTCGTCATAGTTTAATTTGAGGATGCACCAATGGAATGCTAACTACTGCAACTGATGTGCCTCTGGCTATCCCCTCTAGACATCTTCAAAGGATCTAAGCGCCTTGAGATTTGAGAGGATGTCTACCGTACTTGTGGATTACAGTCGTGATCCTATTATGCACCAATGAAGTATATTTCTAATATTTGGGAGATATCTTTAAAAATCTCTTCACAACACTAGTACCTAGGTAGGGATATTCCGGTTAAGATTAATAACTGTAATAAATCGGTTACTAAACCGCTTGAATAAGGACTAACCGAATTTATTGGTTACCGAATCATTTCTGTTTAACAGAAGCCGTTATAAAAAAGGGTTTTTCATTAGGTCCTTTGGTCTATCCTGCCAAGTCAGCTAGCTAAACTGAGCTCAAAACTTGAGAGCTAAGGTAGTTTCTGTGACAGTAGTTTAAGTTTAGCAGAGTCTTGTTGCACTCCTCATTACTTATTCGAGTGATCTCGCAAACATCTCTCGGAGAGAGGAGGCTTAGGTTGGTTGGACCCAAGAATATCACGACACTTGAGCATCTGGATTTGTTAGACTGAAGGCTTCATATAAGTTTATCATGGATCTAAAAACTAAACAGTAATCCCTAAAGTTTACCGTTAAATAATAAAAGTATTACGTTGACCCGAATTCAAAGCCATTCAATAGAAACATCATCATTTCATTAGGAATGTTTTGTTGAAAATACGGATAAAACGACGTTTTATTGAAATGAAACCTTGCTAGATCGATTTATCGCCCTCGAAACACCGTGCGTAGTAAATTTCATGAAAATGGTTACAGCCGTTTCCGAGATTCAGATTATATAATACAAGAATTGCTCGTTTAAAGGTATTACATTGATATAACGAGAAGAATATTAGGTACGAATGTGGATGGATGTAGAAGTAGAGGAAGGCCAAAGAAAATATTGATGGAATTATGTAGTAAAATATGTATTGGAAATATTCTACTTGATCCTTGTTTAATTTTAATTAAGACCAGCCACCTACGTCCTACAAGTGTTAGGATAAATTACCTCTCAGTCAGACCATAAATAGTCTTGATCCAGACTAATTTCGTGTCAGTTCTGCTTTCAAAGGAACTGTTGGTAGGTGAATTTAATTAGTCCCACAATCTAATTTAGATCCCAGACTCTCAGTAACTCAGATAATTTTCTATTCTCTTGTCACAAATGCCAAAGTATTTCACGATTCCATAAAATAATATTACTTTATGTTATTTCTCCACAAAGGAAAATTTATACCAACATTTAATTTGGTATACAGAATTGTTGATTCTCAGAACCTAATCTTGTTCCTACCTATTTCCTAAAGCTACTGTTCTAAGAATCGGAGACGCTATTATCGGCTACCAAAAAAGAAACTTTCAACTTAGCAGGAATACATTTTTTTCATTTTCTTTCTATTTTATTATTTTTAAACAAAGCTGGAGACCTTTGCCCAGGGTCTTTGAGGTACGCACTTGCTAACGTAATATTTTAGAAATTACTTCAGCTTACCTCACTAACTATCACACAAGCTGTATCCAAGGTTTCCACGAGCGGATCCAAGGCCGGGACACTAGTGAAGGTTACTTTGTATCCTTGCTAAAATGTGAATTTAGATATCCTCGCTGAATTCAGAATTTACTTAAACCTTAAACCACGTCCTTGACGGCTCATTGTTACCTAATAAAATTTATTGAGATATTTTCAGCTTTTATAACCGTGCCTTTGATGAAACTAATTTTAGGCTAGAACCTAGTTATATTGTTCTATTTAGAGAGTTCCGAAGTCCGACAAAGAATCATTATAGTTTCGCCATGTTTGTAAAATTGTGTTAGGTCCTTCGAAGTATTAAGAGATTTCATATACTTTTTGAGTTAGGAGTCCGTAGAACTAAACAGTTATTTGGGAATACTTGAAAGGCGCTCCAAATTCTAGAAAAAATATCACAGCTAAAACTGTAGCTATACATAGTTTATACATAGCTGTAGTTATACATAGTTTAAGACTACTACGGTCAAGTTTGGAATAGGTTCATAAAATTTCCAAACCAACTTCTCCACCTGCTACTAAGCCGTAACTACTTTCGGAAGTTTACACTGGGATCCGACGCTTATTAGTCTTCATATATTGGCACTAGACTTTACATGTGCCTAGTCATTAACTTGACTTTTTAATTTTCACGTCTCCCTTTGTTTACAAGAAAGTAGGTAATCCGTTTACACAGAGAGTATATAAATTACTAGCTGTCCCCACAGACGTTGTCCTGTCATTTTTTTTCATAAGAACCTTCTGATAATAACGAATACAACAAAAAAAGAATTAACGAAATCGGTTGAAGACAAAGAAGGTACTTGTTTATTGCGCAGTGATCCGTCCTATATGTATATCAAGACAAGCATGCCCAGTAACCCAAGGACCCTAAATATCCTTTGAAACCATTTATGTTCATCTGTATTTTCAATGTATTTTAACATAAATTATCGGTTATGCGTAGAAAGCGGTTTCAAATAACACTGGTCGTGTTTTGACTACACCCACAATCCACATGTTTTCCATAATTCGCTGGGGTCGTAATTTAGTTTGTGGGTAAATTAATTTAATAGACTTGAACGTCGACTTTTGATGTCAGTTTTGATATCGAAATTCTCAAATAAGGCAGCATATCCAATTATGGCTTCTTCAATGAACTTGTTATGATAGAACCTGGTTGGTAATTAAGGTAACTTAAAGTTTAACATGAATATGATCGTTAGGAACAGAATACCCATGGAATTAGTAATGGAAGAAGCGGAAATCCAGTTTTCGATAAAGCTCATGCCCAACGTCCGTAATCAGTTTACTCGAAATGCGTAGATTTAGTGCCTTGTCAAGTTGGTCACGTACAGGCGTGCAATGGCCGATAGCCTCATACCGTATGCGGCCTATACTCCCGCCTATAATTCAGAACATGCAGAGATCTGGCCATGTTTGCCGCGATTTGACGACATGCTCCCTGTAAATCAAGCTGCCTTCAAATTTAAAAGTGAACATAATGAGACCTAACCATACCCTGGATTACTATGAACAATGTTTTTTTGTAGATCTGAAGGTCGATAATTTGATGTCAATTTATTCTGGATCGAGTATCAAGCATACATTTACGACAGTATATAACTCAAACGATAATAGAAAACAACTATGACTCGCTATTTACCAGGATGTTACTTCATACATGAAGCCGCTTGATGGAAACAGTTACGAATACACAATTGAAAGTTTGAAGCGCTCGTGAGCGTGACATAAATAATTGACGCTGCACTCCGAGCAAAACAATCCACATTACCATACGACGGAAACTTAGTTTGAGATTCAAAGGTGGAATTTATGCTCAATTACTGCAAATTCTCTCCAATTTTAATCTCGAACACCCCAAGCAAGTAATGCGATTAAACCCGAACGCGATGCTTTGAAGCCCCGGAGCTCCGATTTAACAAAGAGGGCTCTCTTGACAATTTGTCTGGTTCGCCGACCCTATTCGAAATATTCGGATATCACCCTCCGCCTATAAACAATTCATTTTGCACAGTCTCAGCATAGAAAAGACATGAACATTATTAATGTTATCAGTTCTAAAGAACATTCAAACAAATCATCCTTTTCCCACCGGTCGAGGTGTAATAGCCCCGTCTCTCTCTGTACGTGAGTGGACTCGCAAACTGTAGGTAATCCTACCTCGGTGCTCTGCTCACGTTCCCGGCGAGTGGTAAATGGGATCTTGCAAACTGCATTTTAGAGTGCTTTTTGATTGCTATGACATTTGTGTGCAGGTGTTCTGGCATCGTGAAACTGCTATTACCGAACATTTCTATTGACTTTTTGAATTGAACGGTCAAGGCTCATCTGTCCAGAAACTATGTGATTGCTTTTCTCGTTGCTGAATCCTTGCTGAATTGGAATCGACACGTTTTGTTAATACTTAATTCTAATTTTGTTAGCTATTTAAAGTGTGGAAACGGAAAATCCATTGAGTAGTTGACTCATTCAGTTAGCTGTCTCTATGAATAAAATATGATTTTGAAACATTTAGTTATGACGCAACTGCGTTGGCAACGTTATCCCTTTGTTGGTCATAAATCTTATGATAACGTGCCATTCGATTTTATAAATAATAATTGGATTGTGTATTGCTGAAGAAATCTGTGGATTTTATTGATATATTATTTAGTGGTTACTTAGAAGTAATAGAACGATGTATATGAAATGTTAACCTTTTAGTTGAAGAAGTTGAAGCGTCTTTTAGTATAGTAATAATAATGATCTTATTCAAGGAATCGCTTAACATTACAATAATTTAATATGACGTACCACTTTATTATATTCCTACATAATATCGTAGTACCTAATATTATATTAGCTACCTATTTCGTAATTAATGCCTCAAGTAGGTTGCGTATTTGGACACCAACTCTGAAGACTTGATAATTAGAATTCCATTTTGCTTTGATGTCGATACATTAATATAATACTTGCTGTGCCCGACGCAACTTCGTTTGCAAACTTCAAACGTTTCCACTCACCCTGAAGAAGATTCTCTAGATGAATCGAAACATTGTCGGTGTCCTCATTGACAATTTATCATTTACGTGAGTAATTTCCCGTTGTTGTAATAATGTCTTGAAACACGTGATTCTTATTAGTTGTGAAAAATATTAATCTCAAGCTAAAAGTTAATCAGAAAAGGAGATTCCATCATACAATCTTCGAGTTTATTGGCCCGCTATCGCTGAAGGTCTTTTATCCGATCTAGCGTCAGCTGTGCATTGATTGATTATGATATTATCTAAGTCAAGATTTCTTTCATATAATTATGTATTTAGATAGGTACTACCATACCAATCTGTTTTCTCAATCTAGCACAAACGAATGTGTGTATTTATTATTACTAATGTATTGTATTAGTGAGTTCGAGTACTGTCCCGTAAAAATACTAACCACTGCAAAATGTGAGTATTTTGCCAAACGGACGGTTTAGTTGTATTGTTTGGACGTGCCCCTGACTACTCTCTTTAGTCAATCTTCAAAGATCTACGCGCCTTGAGATGAGAGTATGTCTACCGCAGTTGGGGATTACAGTCTTGATCCTATTTTATACCTACTTTATTTTATTTTTTGACGAGGCTATGGCTCCTTTAAAGACAAAGGGCTACCGATTATACACAAACAATCTATGGACCTAGTACGTAACCTTCCTAATTTGTCATGCAAGTGCGTAGTCGATTTTACTATTTTATCAATCATGAGTTAAAACACTTTTTACCTTGACTGTCTTGGAGGCCGGTAAATAACTTCGGTAAAATTGTTTAAATTTGCATAACAATAGAGTGTACGAAATACGTATTTGATATACGTATATTTTGGAAATAATCTGTAGGTTAATTAATAAGATTTTGTAGGTCAGGTCAAATAACATAACCGTATAAAATTGGGTAGATACCTACCAACTAGTTGTTTTCCTCTATTACAATATAATTCACATGAATAAATACATGTGTGTATAAAAGCAAAACGTAGTAGAAGGTACTTAATAGGATAAAATGTACGAAATTACATTTTGGTAGGTACCAACAAGTTGAAAGTACCTATTAAACACTATGAGGTAATAATGTGAACAGTTATTGTCATGGTTGTCGATTAACAGAGTTTTACAACCCTACATATTAAGCGTATATGACCCTACGCATCATACAAGTGTTACCAGTATTTACCTACAACAGACAAAATAAACATGAAACAGACGCAAGAAAATCCTCCAAGATCTGCTCTTAATTTCGGAGAAACCATTTCATTCTGGACATGTGCCAAAATACCTCGCACCTTCTGGCTATTTGCTAAAATTTGAAACTGTTCAATGTTGATAAACATCTACAATTACTACACAAAACAAAGAGTAACGTAATTGGATGCTTAAAATTCATTGCACAATCATTTTGTTTATGGGCAGAGAATGCGTCTAGGGATGAGCGCATTATCCGTTTATCTGTTCACTTTCCGGCAATTGATATTGTACGCACCAGAAAATTTATTCACTGATTAAGGAAACGTTTCATTTGGTTATTGTAATTTTACGGAAATAAACAACAAAATATATTATGTATTTGTATATTATGTAGTTGATTGGTATTTAGTATTGTTAGACAAAGGTTTACATAACGTAACTTGTCTTAAAATATTAGCTTAACGTTTCACTCACTGCATTACGTTAGCAAAGTTTTATACAGAAAACGCAATAAAACTTCAACGGATGGTTCTGCTACGAGCACGGAAGTAGCGTTCCAAAAGTAGGTGTGTGAATCTTGAGAATGGGATATTATTACATGCAAATTTAGATAGCACAATGCTCGCTGTCGCAAGGCCATATCTGTGTCTGTGCAGTATGCATGTAGAAACCGACGCTGTTCTCACAGAGCACTGAATCGATTGAAACTTTTCCCATTACCATGGAATTGGCTTCGGGCGTCACGCTTGTTTTTGTCGGTTTATGCGGATCCGCCTCTTCTTGGGCGTTTGTATTCACATTCCTTTGTCGAGGAGTGTTCTTGTCGGTGAAATTGTTTGGATTTTTATTACTTATACTATTTTGCGATATGACAAATGATACCAATTTTTTATCGTTATGTTTGAGCGTGTTTCCATGACCGCATCAGGGAATTTACTATTATTTAGAAAAAGGCTATTAAAGAATCAGTGGTAAAGCTTTTGGAATTTATAAGAATTATTGGTTTTCAATTCATGTATTTACGTAATTAAGAAGGTAAATCGAGGGGTGGTAGCTACTATAAACTTTATATTAAAGAAAAATATTTTAAGTTTATAACAAAAACTAGCGACCCGCCCCGGCTTCGCACGGGTAGCATGTTATTATACATATAAACCTTCCTCTTGAATCACTCTATCTATTAAAAAAAACCGCATTAATATCCGTTGTGTAGTTTTAAAGATATAAGCAAACATACATACGCGGGAAGCGGAAAGCGACTTTGCTTTATACTATGTAGTGATGTATTAAATATATAAATTTATTTAACTTCAATAATTTTTATTAGCAGTTTCAAAATGTTTTCAACGGTATCGAGGTCACGTTCACAAACTAACGAGGATTAATAGTCGACATTTGCAATTTATTTTGCTATCATCGCCGTGTCCGCTCTGCGACCGTCCGTAGCGAGCGTCCTACTTTATTTTATTTGGATGAATGAACATTTTGCAATCCCAAAGGTCATTGAATGTTTAATTAAATTTATTTAGATCCAATTTGAGCTTCTCTGCGTTCCACAAAATATAATTACATTTTTATATGTACCTATCTAGCTTTCGATGTAAAATGAGGTTATTTACATTTTGTCAGTGTGTTCCATTTCAATACCCTGGGTATTCAAACCTACCTATCTATACTTACCGTATTAACAACGACTCCACCTAACCTCAATAACAGGTTTCTCGGTATTGATAAATACGAGTATGTATTATGTAATTCAATGCTGTTGTTTGCTTCTTATACCAAAATCTATAAACGTTATGTTATCACCATGTTTGTGTTTTTCTTTCTACTCGCATAATATCCAATCCATATCATGGCGGGTAATGGTTTTGTAACTTATTTTGTGAACATACTTTGTTCTTTATTCGGCTTTTGTTTATAACGTTGGGTAACGAGTTGTTGATTCATTTAGAAACAACAAGAGGGAGAGTTTACTCCTTCTCGAACTGTAATCGCTAAAGTTTGCAACATCATCGGCCGACATTCCACCTCAGTCAGTGAAGTTAGTTAATGCGAGTTATAGTGGCGTGCAGCGAATACGGATATCGATCGAGTGGTGGCTGGTTGCCGGGATTCGTCTAGCGAGCCCGGGAACCACCCACAGCCACCCACCCCTACAAATCTGTCAAAAGGCTTCGTATTAACCTGCTTGTTCTTGTTTTGTTTGAAGGTTAAAAGCACGTTTTGACTTTAAAGACAGGTGTTTAGGGCCTCAAGAGAATTGGGTTGCGACTTACCTGTTCGACTTTATAGTCTTTAAAACTAAACAGATTTATTTTAGCAACTTATAGTTTTACGTTACTACATTTATCACAAATAACAACAAAACAACTACAGATTACCACGGTAATCTGTAGTTGTTTTGTTGGATTTACGAGTTCTTCATCAATAGTGTTTTTAGTTGACTGAAGTCTCTCATGTTTATTTTGGACTAGCTGACCCGTGCCCGCTTCGCTGTGCGTAAGACATTTCTAATACCATCGTGGACTTTTTTGTAGACGTTTTTAAGGTGTACAATACTGTAGTACATTATTTTGATATATCTCGTGGGGTTCAGCCAGCATTTGCAATGTAAGCGCAAAAAAATGTGTTTATTTACGGCATCAGCATCACATTAGAAACCTCTAAAATTATTAGTGTTTCTCTACTATATTATGCATGTATTATACATATAAACCTTCCTCCTGAATCACTATATCTATTAAAAAAAACCGCATCAAAATGCGTTGTGTAGTTTTAAGGATATAAGCAAACATACATACATACGCGGGAAGCGGAAAGCGACTTTGCTTTATACTATGTAGTGATTACTTATTTGTAGCTATTTTTAATCATACACCAACGTAACATTAAATAACAAGATCTTATTCAGGTAGATGTAGGTTATTGTACCTATGTAAGATGGTACATTTAATATTACCTATTTTATGTATGGTGCATGCATGACTAAAAATATAAAACGAAAACATGAAACATTTTTTAATAAGAAAAGCATGAATGAATGGACTTTGGAACTGTCACGTCAAAGTAGGCTGAGTTAGGTCGTATCAAAACTCATATCACGAAAAAGATGACCTTGCATGAACGGAAGGCGCAATGTGTGTGAAGTATAATTAATTATGCAAGCTTGTGTCTGGTGGCCGGGCTTGCGGAGGCCGAAGGGGGGGAGGGGTTAGAGGAGATTGCGGGGTGCCCCTCCCACCCTACCTACGGCAGTTTGCGCCATTCTCCCGCGCCGTCGGCACCACAACGCTCGGTTACTCGTTACTCGGAACGGTTTGCCGAACGCATCTTACCTTTCACCGCACTAACGACACCTGGTTATTTTCGAATGTTTGAGCGACGTTTGACGTCGTGAAGTGTTTTCGTGCTTTGTGGCAGTAGACCGCCCCCCCTCCCCCCAACGACGCCACCGGTACTTATCATGACTCATTGTTTATTTTCTTTTTATCTTTCTGCTTTTAACATTATTTATGTATGAATTATAATGGCTATTGCCATCGATTGACTAGAATGAGATTATTATCATTCATAAACCTATTTCCTGTAGGTATATTTTACCCTAATTGGTGGTATATATGCGTCAGAAGTAGGTAACTGCTTTATTAATCTATGTTGACGTCATTATATAAATACCTAGCCAATTAATATACATATTTATACATAATTTACTTATTATAATACAGTAGGTAGATAAGTATGTTTTTGTTTTCTTTGTGTATTAGCTTTTTTTTATTCTATGGCATTAGTGATTCAGTATTGTGTTATATGCAGTAGTGATCATAAATAAGTTGGTATTAGACAGCTTTGTTTACATCTGTATTATAAAAGCATGAGCACGAACGTTGTACATACATACATAGCACGAGTTAAATATAATATAATATAACATATAATATAACGATATAAATACGTGCTACTACGCCTACATGCGTTGCGCATACAAACTATACAAAGTAGAGATAGCCACAGCCCGACAACCGAGACTAGCCTACTCTTTCACACCTGCGGGAGTAATCACCTTTAAGTTATAGAAATAGATCATTACGGATACGGATCATTTGTTGTTGCGCTCTCGAGCAATCCGGAATTAGTTCACTCGCGAGTTGCGCATCACTAATCGTTGGTAATGAACCGTCATATTGTTATTAGTATTAGTACATCGTTTTGGAAGGAAACAGGCTCGTTTGCCCATCGTTATTCCCGTTTTATTCTATCTTTATTGTTGTAGTTGTTTTGTTTGGGCTAATGAAAACCTAGCGTTATTTTAGATATATAGAAAATACTTTATTGCACACCATAAACAGAACAAAGAAATATTATGCATACAAAACAAAAATATAAGATGAACAATGGGCAGTCTTATCGCTAATCAGCGATTTTTACGAGACAAACTTTATCATTTATTATCTATTTAGTTATTTATAGTAATTTTATTTTATGTTATGGGCTTGCAACCTGTCACGTATGGAATGCTAACTACTGCAAAATGTTGGCATGTGCCAAATATTATGTTTGGAGTGCCTCTGACTACTCCCACTAGACATCTTCAAAGGATCTAAGCGTCTGGTGATCTGAGAGAATGTCTACCGTACTTGGGGATTACAGTCGTGATCCTATTTTTGTTTATTTTTTATAAACAATCTTGAATAAAACGTTCCGTTGCATCACGCCACGACACGTAAATAAAAGGTCATTCGGTATGAAAATGGTTACATAATCGACTCAAATGACAGGTGTTGGTATAATTCAAGCTATTGTTACATGAACTATAAAAAACCCATAAAAGGCAATAAATGTCCGTGTATGGAGTTGAATAGCTGATGTACTATTAGATACAAAGGAACGAATACCAAGGATGTCGTCTCATCCCACGTAGAACGCCCACGCCCACAGGACCGGACTATGCGTGAATTAATCTTATCTGACAACGCCCTTGTACCTATCTATAAATCTATTGTACATTTGTACCTAAATATACATAAATACTCATACCGTGTAACTCATAATCTAATTTGTAAACAACACAATTTAAATAAATGCATTATTGAAATCGCAGATATTAAGGTGATATGTGAAATGTTTGGTTTTTTGTATAGGCTGAGAGTCTACCCGGATAAGACGGAAAAAGTGATAAAAATGCATTATCTTGAAAACCATCAAACTTAAAAAGAAACTGTCTATAATTCACTTAGCTAGTATGATTATCTAACGAATTATATAATAATGAACTGTTTAGCTATTCACAGTTATGATTGAAAACGAAACTAGTGTTTTTGAAGAGCCAACTTTGGAAAATAAATCTTTCGAGAAAAGTTTCACTAATAGTGTTTCTGTCTATAATTTATCAAGAGTTATCTTTGTCGTAAAAAAAAATTTTTATTTTTTGCGGTTATTGAGAATAAACGATCCTGCATTCATCAAAAACATTTATTACTCGTCTTAAGATGGTACCTACCTAGTTAGCATACAATAAAATAACTACCTATCCATAATCGTATGTAGGTATCGGCAAGCTTGTTGTACCCGCGAGTTTGCATAGAAACCATGATTCCGAATCCACAGAATAATTAATAGTGATGCTTTAGATACTCGTATAAAATCATTTCGTTCGCTCTGGCTCAGTGCAACCTTTGTCCCGTTTCAATTTATCATTACAACAATAAGTTTATCATGCGAGAATTCCCAGGCAATTCAATTGTACTGATACTAGACGTTTATTGAGACAACCGAGATGGAACTGAATTAATATTGGTTATGGTTTTATGACTCATTATCAACAACAAAAAATACGATGCTTTTTGGTTTAAAGCTATTTATATTTAGCAATTAATTTTACTTATCGTAATATAATTATTTTTTCTACATATCACTCTCATAATAACAAGAAATACACACGTTGGCTTTTAATAAAATTCGAGCTAAAACTTCCTCTCTGATAAGTTTGTTAATGTTTTTAAGTGGGGATTTAAATTAGCTTTCAGTAAGTTCGTCGAAAGTAGGGATTAAAATTCGCTTCCGGTAAGTCCGTATAATCCCGTTGGGTCGCAGCTCCAGAATTTTGGCAATTTTCATTCATTAGCGCGAAGGTTGTCCTTCGTAAGGTTTTATTCCAAATTATCCCTATGTATGTAATGAATACATAAGCTTAATACAGAAATGAACAATTCTACGAATATACTTTATTAATTTTGTATGCTCGTAAAAAACAGCAGTGCCAACTGCAATTCAGAAATAAACTTACTGTTAAAATTTAAAATATACGGCTCAATTTTAAATTCCTTTCGTGAACTCTGCGCCAGTTTTATAGGTAGTTAAATTAGTAATCTCTTCTTTATTGTTATGACCTAGTTTTGGACACGTAGATTAATTACGTATTCCTTACTTATAGCTACTGCATGCAAGACATTTTGTTAAAGAGTTGGGGCAAAGCCAAGTTCTGCTGTATCATGTATGTGGATGAAAGCGTACGAAAGCCATTTATAGTAAACCAAGACAGTTGTATTGCTTTTTCTTCTCGTAAACTATCTATCTTTCCTCTGTACCTACCCGTCAGCTTGTTTTGTAAACTTATCTAAGTTATTTAGATTTATCTCAGCTTAAATCAGACACGCCGTTTGTTTATGTAAGTCACAGAGTATCTCAACACAACGAGGGACAAAACACTAGCTCTCAAGGGGACAAAACACAAGCTTTAAACTTTTATGCATGTGAATTGGAGCAAGTCTAATGGATTTTAATTCCGGGTTCATTGATCTATCGACCATCTTGCTCTCATAGAAGCAAAATAGCAATCATGTTACCATATTAGTCCACTTATAAGATATGGCAAAAAAACCATTAAAATAGATATAAACAGAAAGCTATAATGCATAACTAGTTAGCAGCATAGCATATCGGGTTTGTAATCTAGTTTGCGAGCTATGCTGGGACCGGCGCCCGGCGCGGTACCGGTTCCTAGGAGGAACTGACAACCGGTCTGACTAGTATAAGTTGCAGCCCTAGGCACTGCACTGGCTTCTCGGAACGTACCTATATTATGTCTTATACCAAGACGCACTATTGGCAAATGCCCAAGGGTATTGCCTTGTTTTTCGAGAGAAAGTTCTATAATCATTAGCTTGCCTGTATTTCTTACATTTCGTGTTTTGTAAAATTTGATTTGACACACCATTGTGGTTGTTATTTGAATCAGAATTAGGCTAATATTGTAAATTTTTGATTTAAAGAAACGCGACTAGCAATATTGATGATAAAGGAGTAAATGATCTATTAAAACAATTAGCTATTAATTGTGATAAAGGTGTTTGCCGTTAATGGCAGAAAAAGTAATTATCTATAATTAAAAAGGTGTGGCATATGTTATATTATAATAACTGATACATATTTTATCATATAGTCATAGATTACAATTATATAATGCCCATATTGAAGAAATAAGTGGATTTAAACATGCAATGGAACTTTTATAGAACAGTAAACGAAATAAATAAAATTTGTCCTTACTAAAACCTTGACTTTAAGCTACTAAAACATTTAAAATTACATGAAATGCGCTTCAAAAGATAGAGGAAGTATCTACCTACATACAGTCTCGTACAGTTCAATTAGCTTTGTTATACGAATAAAGAAAGTACTCGTAATTTATTTTTAAAAGTAAAAAAAACTGCTCTTACATTCCTTCCAATCCAATTACTCGAAACACGAAGAGTGTAATATAACAAAGAAGATAACATTTGCTATCTACATATAAACATGTTTGTTTCCATATACGATTACATATTATGCCATTGTGTAGTAACACAAAGGTCAGGCGAGCAATCATTGCATAACGTTTGCGTGTAGATGTTTTATAATATGATCTATGCATTTGAATTAAGCAACAAGATGATCCTCATTATCATACTCTTTAAATATAAGCACTTATGCTATGGAATTTTGTTTTATTAGTCGACTAGCTAACGAACAGAATTTATAATGTACATGGATTCTAATAAAGCTGTTACCATCTCGTGATGCCTTTCAAACTCCTTGCTTAGAGCTAGTAGACCGTTAACCTTTATAAATTGGCCAATCAGTTAAGACCCAAGTTTTGTTATATCGTTGTATGTTGTTATACGAGAAATATCAAAACGTAAAAAGGGATAGGGCTCATCTTGAGCTGGTAAGGAGGCCGTTATCATGCAGGGAGCGAGGTGCGAGTACCCAGAAGGTAAATTTGTAAATAAATCACCCTGTGGTGCTTCTAGGGACGTTCACCTGCTATCCGACATGGAATATACTCGTAGCTATATTTTCTTAGGGTGACAAATTGATGAGCTCTTCTCAAATTTATTGAGATAGATGTTGGAAATTATTAAAGGGTTTTTTTTTGTTGAAATTGTAGTAAATGATTCCGCGTTGGTTTTGTTTTGGGAATTAATATGTTTATTTTTACGTAGATGGCGTACTTATTATGTAATAAGTAACCTAGTAATATGTTTTGTATCAATAGACTTAAAATAGTATCTTTTTATGTAATTATTATATTGCAGGATTTCGCATAAATTATTTATATATAATACGCTTTGCTAGATGATAGCTTACAGTTTCATAAATTAATGATAAACAATATAAACGCTGTGTATTGGAGAAACTATTGTGTATATAAATAGACTTTCTACAAATTTTTGAGTATTACATTGTGAAGATTCAGCTTGACTGCACTAAAAAGGTCTCTTTTTATATATTAACAAAACCAGGGCAATATTTTTTTTTGCAAAATGCAATAAAAGAATCGACACCATTAACATTTTTACTAAATTTCTACGTTCTATGGGGACATTCTTTGCTCTCGTGACGACTTTACAGGAAATTCGTTTGATGCCAACACGGATGATAAGTAATATAAAGCAAACTTTTTTGTTAAACGAATAAACCTTTATGAGTTTTTATCAAACATTTTGACGGTGTTGTTTTTGAAACACTTTGATTAAAATAAAAGTGTAATAAAGAGAGTTTAATTAGAATTTATTAGTTAGAAAGAAATTGAATTGCAAAATTAATTCGCAGTTAATAAATACTGCCATATAAACTTGAAAAAAAAAATATTGTATCATGAAATAAAGAGAAGTTTATCTGCCTCTGTCATTCGATCCATCTTCTGTTCCCTGGAATATATCCGTTAAACGTTACAATGTAGGAAACCTAATCTAATACGCGAGGGTGCTTTCGGCTCTATCTAAAGATACATCTAGCAGAGCCGAGATAAGAGTAATACTGTTATATAGCGTAGAGCTGTATAGTTCAGTGCACTCTGTCTACAATGCCGGCATGTTTATTGTGTACCAATTTCAAAGGGTGTGCCACAAAGGCTCTATACACCATGCCAGATTTACTTGCTAGAGGCACAATATACGGACCTACTATACATTAAACAGGTATAGAATATGCATGAGTGAACAGTGCAGTGGTGGAGAATAACGACCTTCGTCATTGTTGTTTCGAATTGACCCAAGAAGTATAGGTATATTCTTTTAATTACGTTACGTTAAACAAACTCGTACAGTATGCAGAATATTTTTATTAAACGAACAAAAAACTTCAATGGCATATCTACAACAAAGGAATGCGGTGTGACATAAAACAGACCATTTACTTTTATGTGAAACTTTATCTGGTAATGTTTCGATCTACCAGTAGAGGTAGAGGCGTTAAAACGTTTTTGCCCAAATAAGGCGTTTCTGTACCTCACAACATTTCCCAGAAGTGCTAACCAATACAGTTATGCTGAAGTTAACAAACATATTCTATTGTAAACAAGGCCTCGTTTCGCCAATTATCTACGTATTTCACCAGCTGTTAGCTCGGAAACTGTATCTATAAAATAAAACTGAACGATTTGGAGCCACGCCAAAGACCATTCTACAAAAACCTCTCATTAATTTCTTTATTTCCGTATTGTGATGTATGCAGTCACGAACTGGTGTGGGTTGAATATAATGATATTACGACGGGAAACTTAAGCTGGAAGGTGCTAAGTTTAAGTCGTTTAGTGGCAGTAAAATGCTAAGTGTGCATTTCTTGTGCAACATCAGCCGTGGCCTAGTTTAGAGTCGCATTGCGTAGGTCAGTCATGTCATGAGTGGCGGGCAAACCGCACTTTCTCCTTACTGCAATTCACTTTCACTAAGATAGCGTATTGTCAGATTTACTACAGGTTTAATCATATTTGATGGCTATCTAGCTGGATTCGTTGGTTTTGATGTCAGTTAGATAAGAATCGAAACGAAACTCCACAAAAAAAGAGACGAATGAATCATCAAGTGTTCAAGTGTAGGCAATTTTACAAAATTTGCACAATACCTTCTGACTTCCTGAGATAACAAGACTAACAGCCCACATTGTGAAACTCACCAGATACCAGAATAACGCTAAAAGTTCAATAGCAAACATTTATGCAACTACTAAAACACGGAATTTGTATACACTTCTAACTAAACACGACGTAGTAAATACCAATGTAATCATTATTCGACACGCCGAATCAAAGCTTACAAAATTTACGACCATTTGAAATGACGCAACACAAAATGGCGGCGGCGTCTGGACCAAAGTCAATATTAAACTGAGCTAAATGACTCATAACTTTCCCCCGCTCGTTCTCTGCGAATGCAAAGTTTTAATTAACGTTTTAAAAACTTTCTATTCATATTCAAAAGTTACAGCGCGTGTTGATTGTTTCAATTATTATCGTTCTTAATTGATGTTATTGATATTATTCAGATTTCAAGTTTATCGTCGTTACGTGTTTGACAACATTATTGGACTCAACTGCTTTCCTAGTATAGAGGCTTATAATACTTATGTAAATAATTTGTCATATTCTTAAGTATTATCTTGTTCTATATATATCTATTGTAAGAGAAGTACTGACTCTTTGTTATTGGCAAGTTCTTTGTATGTCAAACGGTAGCAAATATCCTGTTCGATCCATATAAGCAGGTTGTTTGTCAATTTTCCGATGACGCAGCGAGTTTCGGAGCGTAGTGCTCGGTTGTACACATAAACAGTTGAATAGCACCGGCGGCGGCGGGCCCCAAACCGCCATCCCTACCAAACGGGGTGGTCACCCCTAACCACCGCTTTTGTCCCATTTTTCACGAGTCTTAGCTATGTCGTGGTTGGTATTCGGAACCCTTGCGCCAACAATTCCCCAAGTTTCGCATGTTTTTGCGATTTTTTTTATGACACACGGTCAACCAAGCTTTTGTTGGAAAACAACGAACTGGTTTGAAACTCCTCAGCCCGTGAAATTTATTTGTTCAAACGCGCCACTTCTTTCTCAACGCTATCTAACGCATCTCTTTATTTCAACTCTCCCGTTAGGTTCTGTTCCGGCTTTTGTTTGGAAATGAAATGTGATATCATCACGCTTCTTGCTCTAAGCATTAATTAAATCAATATCTTTGTTCTTCAGACATTCTTAACTGTATGCTTTTAATAGTTTCTTCTTAGTAACTATTAACTTTAATTTATTTTGAACTTATCATACGTAACCAAATGTCTGGTAGGTCAACGCTCTCTTATAGCATTCGTTTTAAATGTTTCTTTACAGACAAAAGAAAGGTGTCTATTGAATTTTAACAAAGTAGGTATGCTGTCGGGGCCTTAGTTTATCGTTATCGGATATCAATCAACATTAGTGCATTAGGGAGTAGCCAGTTAATTTCGCCCAGTCAGCGCAATAACAGGCGAGGTGTAGCTTACAAACTAACTGATACATAATCTGTGACGCTGACTCGACAGAATTCGTGCTCTTGCCGAGTCTGTAGTGACTCAGCACGAGCCAGCGATTGCCATGACTCATGACTCGGCGTTATTCCGACCGGGATCGCCCGCCATCCGAAATAAGTGGATTGCTTCTTCACGACCGAATGACTCCATTTTAAAAAACTCTCTGTGATCGCATTACCTAAGTCCTCATCTACGACTATTATTCTCGACTCAAAACAAGCCCATTCAGTTGTCTCGTCCGGCAATTGAGGATATTAAGCTCCTCGTTTGCGTCCCGAACCGTTGGAGATTAGACGATGTCCTAAATTACTTTTTAATGAGTCTAAACGCTTGTCCCTATTTACAAGCCGTCACGGCTGTACCTCTGATATGTATCAAGTTACTGGGTTTGCTAGTTGAATTTTAAATGAAATGTTTTATTCTTTCAGAGAGTTGAGCGAGAGACTACGAAGAGTCCAGCGACTACTGGAGGCAGGAAGAAAGCAGCAGCTGTGAGAAGTAACGGGCAGATCATTCCGGCAGAACCGGTTCCTCCTCCTACAGGTAAAAAATTTAGATACCTACAATACATTTTATGTGAACATCAGAACAAAGAACCAACAATTTGAACAATGTTATGTAATGTTTAACTTTATAGATGTGAATAATAAGAGAGAATAATAGAATAGGTTAATTTATGAAGCTGTTACGAAGTTTGCTCATCTTACTTTGAAAGTGAATATTATTTGCTGAAAACTCCATCGCACTTGATATCATCATAAAGTCGTATGTTTTTATAGCCGAGTATGATTGATTGGCCAAGTTTCCTCGAGAGTTATCTAAAGTCGGTTCATTAAAGTTTTTGTATCAATTTCATTCTTGAGGAGGTATTACTTCTTGCTTGAGATTACTTTCCTTTGGCTATAAATCATTTTGCAAATAGAATTCATTGTTTATCTTGGTCCATAAATGTTTTACTAACATTATACATTGCTCCTGTGCATCTAAAGTTTCCTTTGTTCTTGAAGCCAAGCTATTACGCTCAACACTTCATGGTTCTTCTTGTATACCTACCTAAACATTTATCTTCGTGAACATGAGCATACGTGCTTTAGTATCGCGATTGAGCTCTGCTACGTCTCTTCGTCACGGGACACTTACAAAGGCTCCACTGGGAGCGATCCAAGCTCTTGCTTCTAAAGGATGGAATTCAGAGCATTCAGGTATAAAGAGAACAGACTAACCACATCTATTTATACCCGACATCGAAAGCGAAGGCTTTTGCACAAATTGAAGGCAATTTACAATGTTTGAATTTAACTGCAAATTTAAAGGGCACATTAATATTATTTTCTATAACAAACAGTAGTCACTTATCAATTTTTTTAATAAATAATATTTTATGGAATTAAAACTCGTGCATAATTAATAATTTGATGAAGAAGTCGTACATTTTCCTGGATTGATACCAACCTAATTATAACGTTTGGCTACACTTTTTAGATTTTACTAAAAGGCTATCCCACCAAAAACATTCTGTAAAAAACTAGCCAAGTCTCGATGGAGCTGCTTGTTTATCTCTAAAAAGTAATGAAATCTAGACAAAGTCGTGTCAAGTCTGAGGTTCTTTACTGCGATTTCTTTATTATTATAGAATGTTATGTGACTTGGCCGTCAAAATACGTCTATTTTATGTTAGATCGGTGGTCGATTTGACGCTCCAAAAATAAGACAGCAGAAGTCAGCATTGTCAATGCTGAATGCATGTGTTGCACGATCAACAACAGCCTAAACTAAGACACTAGCGTCCAATTACCAATACCTGTATTGGCTATTATCTTGCATAACAAACATAGGTAGTTACAACAGATATAACATTACGTGTAAACAAAATTGACTTGTACCCACTAACGTATAAAGAATGTTCAACGGCCAAGTCACACAACATTCTATAATAATAAAGAAATCGCAGTAAAGAACCTCAGACTTGACACGACTTTGTCTAGATTTCATTACTTTTTAGAGATAAACAAGCAGCTCCATCGAGACTTGGCTAGTTTTTTACAGAATGTTTTTGGTGGGATTGCGGTTATATGTTTAATATCATTATTACATCCGTGCGACGCCGGATGGTATTTTTGATAGGTATTTTTTTTACACCTACATTATCGAATTTTTCATAAGGATCCCTAATAAAACTTTTAGTATCGCAGACTTTTTTTGTAGATATTGATGCCCTCTTTAAAACTGTAGTACATCTTTGCTCTATTGTCAACAATTTCCGCAGAGTACGCGATGATATAAGGATTTTTTTGGATTTTTTTCATACTTTGGGTTACATTATCGAAGTTTTCATACGGATCCCTAATAGTGAGACATATGGTACTGCATACTTTTTTGTAGATATTGATGTCCTCTTTAAAACTGTAGTACATCACTTTGCTCTATTGTCAACAATTTCAGCAGCAAACGCAATATAAGGATTTTTTTTGAATTTTTTCACACTTTGGATTACATTATCGATGTTTTCATACGGATCCCTAATATTTTTGAAAATATACTATAGCCTTATGTTCATCAGGGATAATGTAGGATTCTAATGGTGAAAGAATTTTTCAAATCGGTCCAGTAGTTGAATATTTTTTGTAAAGGCGGTATGTCGATCTCTAATAGTTTGGTTAGGCTCTTGTGTTTTCTTATCAGAGTCACCAGGTACTCCAGATCTTCGATTATCCTAGTTTTTATGGTTTTCCCTTTATGTGGCCATTAAACCCTAACTCTGTACCAAATTTCAGCTCTCTGAGTTTATGGGAAGTACTAGTTCTATTCTGATGATCATGAGTGAGTGAGTGAGTGAGTGAGTGAGTGAGTGAGTGTCTGTCTAAAATGCGAAACTTTGCTTTCGCTTAACTTCGTAACTAAATGACCTACAGACTTGAAATTTTGGATTTTAAGTATGTGATTATGGCTTACTGGATGACGAAAATTTCAGCGTTCTGGTCTTATCCAGAGGTTCTCAAATAGGGGCCTGAAAATGCGGCGAAATGGTTCCAGTAAAGGATGGTACGGCAGTGTTTGCTTCGCGCTCGACTTGGCGGGGGCACTGCCGTGTCCCCAAATATATCTAGTAGTAGTACGAAGTTCCCAAATTCGCTTCCATTTTCTCTTTAGTTACTCTGAAATACTAGACCATTGCATGTTTGCATAATAATACGCCTAAGTTTCGAATGAATTTTGTTTGGCTCATTGCCAGGGTCTGCATATAAGCCAGTTACTTTAGTTAGTGGATATTCTCTTGTTAAAGTTTCAAGTTTTATTGCAATGGAGCTTTTAAATGGATTGAACATTGTTTGGTTCAATATAGTCATACCTATCTTGTATCTATCTATCCATCGCTTAGAAAGGAACAAAAAGTATATGAATCTGCGGCAATCCTAAGGAAATCAAATACATTTATCGAAATAATGTAATTATATACCACAAAATTCTTACATATACTTGTTTCACAATGTCATTGTAAACTAAAATCAACTACGCTGTACCAAAAGCAAAAAACCCCACAATTTATTTACATTTTAATTTAAACTGTTGTTTAATTCCAATTGTTATACAACAATAATAGTCATTCGATAATATAGTACTAGGCGAGGCAATAAATATAAAGTGTACATTTTACCCATACTTTCACGTTAATGGATGATCCCGCTTCGATTCTTGACTGCACTAAGATGGATGTGAGCCATTTGCAACAGAATGATTTACCTTTCAATACCATTCCTTAAGTCCTCGTGACATCCAGTATGGATCGGGTCTGTTTCTTTAGCGAAATCCTCAACAATGGATTCTTTTGTTTCCAACTTTATTGCGGTACTTGCAAATAATTGTTCCGTTTTCATAATTGTTTTTGTTTTATAAGTTACTTCGAGTTTTTCTAATCTTATGAGCTTCACATTATATCATTCTTGTATATATTGCATTTTATTTTATCACAATTAAAATACAACACAAGGAAAATATCGTGACATCGGCGGCGATGTGCTGGCCACCTTTCAATTATGAAATGTTAACTGCAAGATTACAGTCGTGATCTAGACAAAATAGAGAACCCATAATTATACCACTTGTACACAATCATTAAATATCTCCAAACAACTCTCTGATGGTGTACTGTCACGTTCCAAGACCTTATCCACCGCAATGTATTGTCAACACAAACGCCAGCTATACACAGATTTCACAGCACTCAACCTCTATTCAAACCATTCGGCTTAGAGTACATTTATAACGAAGTAATCCTGGTTGAAAGCCGGTACTATGATAATTAAAGGTATTCATGTGCCAAGCGGCATTAGCGTTAGGAACTAGACCGGTAGTAGACATATAATACAAGTCTAGGGACGAGTAGTGTAAAGTTAAAACATGATTTCTCAAGCTGCTTGAGTTCTTTTATAATTACCACTTTATATAGATCCCAGGTTTAAGTTGATACTAAGTAAATATAATCAAATTCTTGTAATTTCGTTCTCCGGATTTCTAAATTAAAGGGCCATTGACTTAGACATAATGTTAGTTGAAATTAGGGTCATCGACTTACAATGTTCAGTGAAATTAATTAAGAAGACTTACTCAAGTATTTGCCTTTGAATATTATTCGATATTATACGAGTACCTGTCCGTACAGACAACTTAACAACAAAGTAGCAAAAGCTCGCGAATCATTAGTTCCCCCAAAATTTTAAAACTCGTACCATTCCCTTTGTTTTATTCTGGTTTTTACTGAAACAAAAACGTTTGCTGAAGAAAAAATTAATTGGGAGTTCTCTTTTGTGCGCGTCCACTAGAACGTTATCCTTTGACTGAAATATGTCCGCGATAAATGATAAAACGTGCTTTCATTTTGTGCCATAGCTGGAAATGACAGCCTGTGACGACACTGGATCTCCCATACCCCCTCGTCGGGGCTGGGAGCTGGTTTGGGGTGGAGTGGGGCTCTATTTGATACATTCTGCGCTCGTGTCATATAAGCATTGACAACGTGAGTCGCTTTTACTCACTGGTAAATCATGTTTTGACATTCGCTCCACGTATTCATATATTATCTTTGATCGTAGTTTGAATTGAATACATAGTTATTGAATTACTAACTTCCGCTCACGGTTTCGCTCTTTTGGAACTTATATGGTATGGATATGGTATTCCAGTTGTGCAATTTCAGGTGCAATAACGTACGAAATTTTGTCAAAATCGGTTTAACCTTTACGGCGTGATTAAAGCACAAAAATTAAACATGTACTGTCCATACGTTTGAAACATTAGTAGGCTTCCTGATAAGAATTTCATCCCTGATCTGTTCTGTACCTACCTAATGAATTCACGTCATGAATATTTTTGTGCTGAGAATCGTTTACCTTCTTGTGGATAAATGTTATAATATGTTATAATGTGGTGAATTTGCATAATTAAAATATCAAACTAGTTTGTTTTTGCATGTTTATTTCAAAACATCATTAGGAGTACACTTTCTATTCTAAAAGGATCTATATTTTTGTTGATGACCCTGTTAATGATTTTGTGTTACACATGTCTATTACGAGTACCTATATCTGTTTTGGATATTTTATATTTTTTTTATGTCAAAGAAATGCTTTGCCCTTTTCTGGGCATGTTAATGTAATAGTATCAAATAAAGTAATATTTTTAATTCTATGGGAACCAAAACATCTTCTTGCTAAACCTTAATTCTAATAGTAAAGCCTAAAACTTAAGGGGTTTCAACATAAAGATTTTACAGTATGTATAAGTAGATAGGATGTAAGGCAAAGAATACTATCTTACTCCTTAACAACTCGTAGATATAAAAAAGATATACCTTGCTCTGTAAGTCTTGGTTCGTTTGCTCCCAACTTAACTTTCGTATGGTTTGTCGCTGAAGTTCGGTCGCTCTTGAAACCCGCCGCCTGGTTTCGAGAGACAAACTTTTCAATTCGAAACTATCCCGAGTTCCTAAGGTTCAACAAGCAAACAAGCAACTTCGATATCGAGCCGGTAAACAGGGCTTTACCTAACTGAGAATGTTTTGGTGTTTTCCGTATGTTCAAAGTGTTTGAACACGCAAATACATGTACAGTTTGTGTCACGTTTGCGTGTATTGTGCTCAACGAAATTGTAGAATAATAATTTCGAAGCTGTTATGTTATGTACAGTGCCTACATGTGTATAGTTGTCTATCGTTTGTGCTCGGTGTGTTCACAAAGCGACGTGGCACCGACAGTCCTTTGTGTCAGTTAACGGAATTCGGATATTGGATAAGCTTCCGCGTCGAGCTTGTTTACTTACCAATTTGCTTTTAATTGGTTTCGCCATGTTTACTCGTAGTGATCGCGTTGTCAGTTACACGGACCCCGAACGAGACAGTGAACTCAATTAGTAAAATTAATGAAAGTAAATCACTTGAAAGTTCTTATATTACTAAACTAGCATCTATTACATGACTCATACCTCATCTCATCATATTGAAGACAAAAATCTTAATTTTAATTAAAGTGTATTTATTACGATATTAAGAATTACTTTATATCAAGGGCAATTTCAATAATGTTAGATGATAGGTATTCCTTCTGAATAGATGGCGAATTGAAAGCTATTTGACCTAGTTTGTCGGTATCTACTTTTATGTTTATGTCTGTGTTATCCTTACAAAGGGGTAGTGGATAGGATCCATAAATCACATTAATACCAGCCCCATTTCATGACTCCCCTTTGCTTTTTATAATGAAAAAGCTGAGCAGATAGGGTGGGTTTTTATATTTTATAAAATATTAATGACATCTATTTCAGTTCAGTAGGTAAATAAATACGAAATTATAGGTCATGATCATAATTTTTGCATAAAATGTAACCTACTCTGCTATAAGCAACGAGATAAAGAAGCACTTCTTCTTCTTACGCAAAAGCAACTAACTACTTTGTTTGTTACTTTCCTCAATCTCGCTGTATTGACTAAACTAATTTAAATAAAACTTTTCCGTAATTGTATATTATTATAAACTTGCTTCCGCTCGCGGCTTCATTGGCATGGTACCTGAATAAATAGTATGCAATTCCAGGTGTAACTATATAGGTATATTCCAAGTTTCATCCAAAAGTACAAACATCTAAACATCCTTATAAAATCGGATTTTTAATATTAGTAGGATAAGTATTTACATGACGTACAATATAGTCAAAAAAAGTCTGTTCAAGATTATGAGTCACCTCAATATGAACTCAGAACACTTTGCATTATCCTGAATGACATCTTGACGTATTCGTTAACGAAGTAATCTGGATGCCACACCAGGAGTGGTGTGGCAAATTCTGCGTTCCACTGCGCAAATACTCGCAGTGCTGTTTGCATAACTTTACATATTTATAGTAGAGGTGGTGCGTGCTCGACCCGCTTTCAAAACCAGGTTTTGGATTAAAAATACGTACCAGGTATGACGTCACGATTCATAAGCGTATTTTATAATTTTAAGTATTTTTATACTTAAAAGTAGATAGTCTCTTTATTGCACACAAAGAAAACAAAGTATTTTTATACTTGTAGTAGTTTCAAAAAATTACCGCCGAGGGAAGGTGCTGAATATGCCGTCATCTCGAATACTTTATAGTAGTTTTGGTTTATCAACCTGGTAGTTATTATAGGTGGTATTTGTCAGACCTGGTACTTCAGAACACGAGTACGACCCACCTCTAAATAGTACCTTTACGTAGGTACACTAGGTACTAGGTATTTGCAGTTAAACGCACCGGGACTCATGGGATTATGGCACGTTTCTATGCATACGTGAATAATCAAGCGTTATCTTTATTTAGGTTCATGAATATTTTAGTGGTAGCTAACATGTATGGAGATTTGTATTAGAGATTTGTACGTTTATATTGCTTATTTCCCGGTCAAATTATTATGTATGCTTCGTTCGCTTTAGGACGTATACCAATTTCATTACGATTTACCCTTACCAAGACCGTCTGGTTTAAGACTTTTATATTTCGTTGGCTCACCGATTGTTTCACTGCCTTACAAAAGCTGTGTGTAGGGTCAAAGAGCCGGTTGTGGTGCCTACCCCGGTTTTGGTCATTTTCAATTTTGGCAGTCAATAGCTATAGCTAAGCACAGCAAACAAACTTATTTAAAATCTATAGTTAATACAATTCTTTGCCTATGGTCAGTTTTGATGCGTTATACCACTACATGTAATTGACCACAACTAGATATTTCCCGTTTTGTCTATATAAATCTGAATAAATAATAAATAAATATCGCCTGTTACAAAACCTTTGCTTAACCTAAGAGATAGATAAATACTCTATTCGATGTTGTTTAAATCAATTTTTCAATATAAACCATTTATTTGAATATTAAAATGTTGTTAAAATTGCCACAACCTGCGCTCTCACCCTACGTCTTATGTGATAAAAGGATAAAAGGCATAGAGCGTAGGTGCTCTTTAAAAAGGTTCATGCTCTCATTTAAATATACAAGTATACAACTTATTTCCTTAACCTTAGAACTTCAGAAACCCGATAAACATAGTTAGGAGTAGGTACTTACTTAAGTAAACGAAACCGGTAAGTCAAGTTCATATATGTGAATAATTTAATGAAAATACTCGATAACCACTGAACAAATATCCTCGAGACAGGTCTAAATTAGAATTACACATGGATGGAGTAATACATAATGCTCCTTTATCATACTTTACTCCCCCACTGGCCTTGTAAAGTCGGCATAAGAATAACAGTATTAAATTTGCATGCCGACAAAACTGGTTGGAGCACGCGACCCTACCCAGTCTCCCCAGAGGAGGTGGGGGAGAGTGGGAGAAGTTGTGACACGTCTAGGGCACGGCCGGGGGTCGATGGATATTCGTGCAGGAATGCAGTGTCCCCCAGTCTGCCCCTCACCTGGTTGTTATGATGTCAGCGTGTAATGAAGCGATATTATTCAGTTTATTAGGTTTTTTTGCCGGGAGGATTTTTTATTTGAATGAGATTTTCATTTTCTGCTTCGTTTATTGGATAACATACTAACTGATAGGTATTCGAGCTTTAGAAGTTCGCTTCTTAGGACAGTTTTCAATTTAGTCTCATCACAAGGCCTATATATATAACTCACAGTAATCCCACTATAAATGATTATAAATGTAAAAGTTTATAAGCAATGATTATTAAATCAAGCCGTAACTGCTGAACCGATTGAGGCGAAACTTGGAACAGATAGAGGTTAATCGAGAATATCATTATAGGCTACTTTTTATCCAGGTACCTAGCTAAACCGCGGGGAAGCTAGTACGATAACAGAACTATACTCAATCAAATCACGTCAGACGCTAAATATCCTAGGGCCGTACCACAAGATTCCAAAGTACCGACAACGCTTAATATACGAGTTCGTATTGCGTGGTCACCGTACCGTGAGTAGTATTACTTTTGAGCTGGTGGTACGGCCTCTGATCTGCAAACTACATGAAACGCGTAACGCGAGTGACATGACACTCGTATCCGGTAAAATAAAGGTCACTGACACATGACCTAGCGTCAGCTTCAGAATACGTTCAACTACATTAACTAAATGCTTTAGTAATATTATCATTTTAGGGTTCCGTACCCAAAGGGTAAAAACGGGATCCTATTACTAAGACTTTGCTGTCCGTCTGTCTGTCACAGGGCTGTATCTCATGAACCGTGATAGCTAGAGAGTTGAAATTTTCACAGATTATGATGTATTTCTGTTGCTGCTCTAACAACAAATACTAAAAACAGAATATAATATTTTTTTAAGGAGGGCTCCCATACAACAAACATGCTTTTTTTGCCGTTTTTATAGATAATGGTACGGAACCCATCGTGCGCGAGTCCGATTTGCACTTGACCGATTTTATTTTTATCACGTAATAAAAGCTACTCTTTTAGACTTGGTTTTTACTTCTATCAGATGAGTGATTAGTCATGTTGGCCTTGCGAGACTTTCGATTAGAAGGTAGGAATGGGCTTGTATTCTGGTGGCTTCCACCAGATTGGAAACCAATGGATTTTTTTATAAAATAAAAAAAAACTATTTAAATTTTACATACAAAATCACGCCTGTTTCCCAGAGGGCTAAGCATAGGACACGGCTTTCCACTTGCTACGATCCGGACATACTTCATACATCATTTTAATTTAACTAGTGAATAAACATAGTTAAAGTGAAGACAAAAAAATGAGGAAACCCACGGTTATTGACCAGGTTTTTTCTATGGATAAGGCTGGCTAAACTGAGATAATAATACTGGTGGCAGACATGCCTTAAAAAAACAGTCCCAGACAATGGGTACAACTACCCGTACGTAAGTAAAAAGTTTAAACTGAGCTAAGAATAGAACAAAAAAGGCATACTACCAACCAACTAGATGTTTTAGGTAGAATCATACTCGTAGAATACATAGACTGCAGTCGTGTCATAACATTCAAAAGAAAAGGACTATGCAAAAAATACAGACATTTACTTCCTCGCTTTTTGCACATAACAAAAACCAAGCTAAAGCTGTGGAAGGTTACCGTTAAAACTTTTTTTTCTTCGAACAGACAATAAACTTCTTTAGTATAGGGTCAGTCGCTGGGAATGCTTTGCACTTTACTCAGAAACTAAGAGATGCAGTGATATGTTATATTTATTTCTGTATTTATTGTGTGTGAAATAAAACTTTTTCTATTATCATCCACAAAGATGCAATAGGGTTGCACGATGGCAATTGAATAGGTATAATCATTGTATAAATCCAGCGTAAAGTTCGGGAAAAACTGAAAGTGCTTTTTTCTGTGGGATTATTGAAATTTGACAAGACAACGTCTGTCGGGAGTTCGGGACAGCTACCTATTCTATATGAAAATTGGCACTTTATATAATTTGAAGCTGCATCTGTGGTCGCCAAAAAGAACAGGCACATCAACTCAGACCGCCAAGTCAAGAAGGCGAAGCCGTACAAATTGTTTTAGTTATTACGAGACCTGTTCTAAACAATAGTAGGGGCACAGAAGAATAGATGGTCATAAAGGAGTAAGCAACAACTCAGCACCTGCGTAAGCAAAGCCTCACGTCATCGTCGCCACAGAATAAAGTCATGTTACGTAAAGAACAATGGCTGACTGGGAGGGAGGGAACGCGGCCGTGGTCGCGATGCAAATCCAAACAATCCTTTACAACACTACAAAACCACAGAACAAAACTGATCAATTTACATATCGACGTGAATAAAAAAACCCATTCAAAGTGTTGCCAACTGAATTGGACACGACTGACATACTGGATAGAACTAGAAACGATTCACAGGGAAAAATCCCGAAAATGCGGACAGGCTGACTGGATAGGACTAGAAACGATTCACAGGGAAAAATCCCGAAAATGCGTCAACGTCAAAAGTGGTTAAGTTAATGTTTGTGGTAGGTAGAACAGAAGGCATTTCAATCAAGTTAATATATTACTAACTAACCTTTTATTAATTAGTTAGTCACCGTAGGTACTTCAGTCAAATCATTGAAATTCCAGGTTAAGAGTAAAACGGTTTTACAGTTTTTAACGTAGGATACAGACGAGACGTGCCATCAAAAGTATCTATGGAACTCGGGTGTCCTTAAGTAGCTACGCGCTATAAGTCTCTATAACTTACCAAAAATCGTGTGCTAGTCTCCACCAATTTTTAATTTCGTGCCTAACTTATAAAGACGCCCGTCACGCGAGAAGATCATAATTGTTAACATATCTTGAACGTAATTCGCGAGTAATATAAAGTACATTTTTAAATATTCTAGAATGTAAAACAATACACCTAACCACTACTTACCGCATAAAGTCAAGGTTCCATGTTCACGATTAATAATCTAGAATCACACGCCTGTATTGCAAATTGCGATACTTACACGTAAAGCACTCAGTAGTAATATTTTTAATGACTATAATTTCAGTTATATAAAACCCCTTAAAGCGAAGTGGAATCCTTTGCACATTGTGCCGAGCATTACGTTATTATGTGTACTTTCACCCTGGTTACCGTTACTTGAACTATATTACTGTCTCTTTTCCTCACGGCGCCATCTTGATTACCTCAGCTGTTCGTGACAGCAGGTGTAATCAGAATCATATTTGCCTACCACGAACGAAATACGAAATTCTTATTATTAGATACTTGCTTTCTATTACTAGGTTACTTTTAAATTAGTGTTTTGAATCTGAAACAACAATGTATTTACTTATTAGTTTTCAATTTAATTAAACTATTGGGTTTTCTTTATTATTAGCTAATTATTTGTAATGCTTTATCTCCTTGAAAAGCCTCGAACTACCTATTGAATTAAATTGTATAACCTATTTTGTATGAAAGCCTACAAAGTCCTTAACATTCGCTCCTACCTCCTACCCTATCCTGGGGTTCCATTGAACCGGGAGTCGTCCGCCGCTATTTATTTTATTCATTTGAACAGGAAGGGCTTCTTGTTTGAATAAGCCTTAGAAATATTCGTTGGGTAAGTTATCTACGATGGGATTGTAGGTTAAATTCTCACTTGCCAGACTTTATTCGTTGTGTTCTTGTCTATTTTTTTTACATCTTTCACGATTTTTCCTATTTCCTTATGCTATTGGTACCTATTCTAATTAATTTAAGGAAATATTTATTATTTATAAACTTCTAAGAATGCCAAGGTTAGACCGATATATCCGTGACAAAAAATACGATCATTTGAACCTATCAGCGAAAACAGGTAAAAATAAAATTAAGAATTTGTAAGAGTTAAACTTACAAAGTATTTAGTTTACTCAATTTCACGCTTCGTTACACCAGCCATAATATTATTCAGATCACGCGGAGCGCGGAGGTCAAGTATTTGTCACAGGCTGTCGCAAATGCATTCTCCACACAATTATCACTAGCCACTCTTACCTCCGTTACGTCTTCTGTTTGCCCTTTACTAACATGCTTGACCGGTTTTGAACCAGAACTATTAAAGAGTCACCCCTATCGGTATCAAATTTAGAGGCTGGGTGATTCATTGCGCTCATAAAGAGGAGTTTTTCTGTCGAATCTTAATCTGTTCCTAGAAGAATGTATCACCTTTTTGTACCCTGTTAGATGCAGTATTTTTTTATTTTCGTCTATGATTTTACACTTACTCGTATCATATTACAAACGAGTTATTAATTTAAAATATTTACGTACCTCACTTTGATAATGATCACAAAGCGAAAGTGACATCGCTTTGTGATCACTATCAAACGTATGATGATAACTTACTTCTTAAACTATAAAGGGATCTACTTAGGCTGTGTTTATATTAATGATGGAAAAACTTATTTCGTGATAATCAAATTTAACATTTATTTCCTTATAAATAATACTCATCACATAATCATCATTTTCCGACAATAAAACATTATGTTCCTTTATAATTTGTTAACAATAAAGCGTTTACATATCTTTGTTTTAAAAAGCTCGTTATTATATTTTACCGTGTGATAAATTCTGAATCGGAAGAATAACTTTTTTAGATAATAAACTGGAAAGCAGGAGCATGGCATCCGGAATTCAACTAAATGCATGTTATTTAATAAGCTATTTAAAATTTTCTTATTTGGTGCATATAGTATTTCTTTATTTAAAAATGTCCTGAATGATATTTCCATCAACTCTACGAATTCAATGAACTCAGCACTTGGCAGGACACAAATATTTTTCCGGATGTCATCCATAATGCTTTTGCACATGGAAAGCGCTTCCACATTACACAATGTCTCATTATTATACTTTTTCAAGTCATTACATTGATGAATGTCGATACACTTTTTCATAAGAAACCCAGCCAGAAATTTTATTCCATCTTTTTTCTCTATGACTAATGTCATATACTCTAAACTGGTTATTTTATAGATGCTGGTGTGCTCAAGATTTATATAGTCGTCATTTAAAACTCTGAAGCCTATACTTATTGTCTGAAACTCGGTCAAGGTACTTTCCATACAAATAGGCGCAAATTTTTTGACAGGATTTTTTAACAAATTTATTATTGCAGTTTGTCTGAAAATGGAATCAACTTCTTTTGCCGTCGGCTTTGTGATGCTTTTACTGTGCTTTTGGACTTGATCAAAAAATAAATCAACAGCATTAGTGTTGAATCGCCAAAACGGGAGATAATCATACCTGTCATGTTTTAAATTATCCCACAGTGACAATATAGATTTTATTAATATTTTGAACTTTTCTACTACATTTTTATGTGAAACTTCATATAATGCATCCTCATTGTTAGCAAGCTTCAAGCTGTCAAACAGTTTCAACATCTTAATTAAGAAATTTATCTGAGATTGTTCGCCTGTAAATCCCTTCTTGCTTTTGTCATCCAAGTGACCGGTGTTTAAAATGTCGTAGAGTTTGCTCATTTTCATTATTATATCAACAGTTGGTTTCGCAACGTCATTAAAAGCATCAAAATCAATATACGCAGAAATAGCTGCTGCTGTGGTCGTACTGAAGACTTCCATAACTGATTTTATATTCAACTCTTCAAAGTTAGCAGGGTTTAAGATTTCCTTAGTTAATTTTGGAGATAGTGGATGTTTTTTGTTGCTGTCCAACTTGTAGTATTGCATAACATGCTGACCACAGACAAAAACATCATCAAATATATAACCAAATTTAAAGAAGTTGAAATAAAAGCTTTTGAACAAGAATGAAATGTCATCGATGCAGTAAATACTCTTGCTGAAATCGTTTGAATCCTTATGAGATACTATAGCACGGACATTAAATCCTATCTTGATTAAGATTTTAATAATCTTGTCGACCCATGGCTTAATAGATGGCGAGTTGTTTCCCAAATAACTAACAGCAATAGGTTGTTTCCATTCTTCAAAAATGCCTTGTAATATCATCACGACTGCTGTTGTTGCTGGCTCCGGTTTCATAACTTCATTAAGATCATGTATTCCTAATAAATGATCTTTTTTAATGTCAAAGTAGATTCTAGGCTTAATTTTTGATTCGCCAATGCAAAGAATACTTTGTTTTTGTTTAACCGTCATAGTGTTAGCTTTTAAAGTAAGGTATACCCAAAATAAAGTTTCGCCCTCAATTGTAACTATTGAATCATTAAACACATCTCTTAACTCCGATTTAGGCGGTGCATCTAATAGTTTGTGCAAGGCTTTATATTCATTTGGAAATCTTAAATATAGCTTGAGACATAATTGTTTGAAAGCTTTACATGAATTCGATGTTCGTGCCATTGTCGTCCGTATTTCGTGTAGTTTAACCGTATACATGCTAGCACCTTCTTGTAATTGTTTATCGGTATCAACCATAGTAACCCCTACTTGTAAAGCTGGAGTGACTTGAACATTTTTTAAAGACGTTATGGCACCACATTTAATAATCGGCTTACTTATTTCTTGTGGAGTATCTGCACGATATTGTATAGTTGGCTGAAATGGCGATTGTGTAGTATCTTCGTTTATTTCATTCGCAGAAGGTTCAACCAATTTATCTGGCTGAACTTTGAGTTTTGAATCATTACCACCCTTGTAGACGTATTCAATAAATTTTAAGGGCAATGTTTTACGGGTTGGTATATCACGAGGTGAAGAACTGGGCTTGGAACACACCTTAGATGATGTAGATTGAGGATTTTGGAATGATAGAACAGCACCCCCCCCATCTAAACTTCTATTTGTTTTTTTTTTATATTTCTTCTCAGGTTGTGGTGTACCATTTTCAGGAATCTTTCGTTTTCTTTTTCGCTGGAGTTTATTAGTTTGCTCAGTATTTGAATCACTATTACTAGATGATGTTGAAACGTTCGTACCAGCTCGAGTCGGTAGTTTTAATGTCGGAACTGCATCTAAATCCAAACGTCTTTTTAACGGGTTTGTTCTATTTATTAGTGCTTCTTCAAAATGTTCTTCGCAAACATTTATGCTTCGCTCAGGGTTATTTTGAATACATATTTGATCTAACCAGCATTCCGCCCTGAAATCAGTTAAACGTAACATAATTCTAAAGAACTTGACGCCAATAGTAATTCAAAGTATGCAGAATGCGAAGTGACTCGGGGACGAATAAGCAAAACAGTCACTTGAAATATGTATATTATTCGTATCTATTATATTAATGACACTGTAGTTTTCTAATCTGCTTTACAAATCTGAGATATAAAATCTTTAGGTAGGTACATACGTGTATGTTTGTTAAGCATGACCTAAAGTGGACGTGCCTCCAACTACCCACCCTCCTTAGATATGGTTGTATGGGAACCCCACTTAAATATTTATTTTATTCTGTTTTTAGTATTTGTTGTTATAACGGCAACAGAAATACATCATCTGTGAAAATTTCAACAGGCAGACAGACAGACAGCGGAATCTTAGTAATACCCTTTGGGTACGGAACCCTAAAAACAAAATGGTGACTATTTTCTTTGCGCTTATCTACCTACTTTATATAGTCGGAAGATAGACGCAAACTATAAGCTAGGTACACAATACAATCATAGGTTTACCTTCGTGGATTCTTCGGCAAACTAAAGAACCCTACTTCTGGTCTGTTCCTCTTGTTTATGCCGCATCCGGGTACTGAGCAGATTTGACTTCTCTTTTTTTTCTGATCCATGGCAGTTATCTGTCTTTACAAAATGGCGGCAAGTTTACGAAGCCGCTTCGGGCGACAGACACTAAACGCGCGCGACCCCTATGAAGGCCGCGGCCAGACTGAAGAGCGCGGCGGGAGGGAAGGGTAGCGAGTAGGAATACGCGGCGTTTTATTAGTTCGCCAGTCGATCTTGGCTTACGTGAAGTTAGCCGTTTGGGTGCGTGTCAGACAATTTTCGGCTTTATGCATGACACAAAACCATTTTTGCGGTCACACGGCAAACTTCATGTAAGCCAAGATCCGCCGAACGTAGGTACAGTCCTGTGCAAGACCGATCCTTGTATAAATTAGTATAAAAGGAATAAATTAGTATCGGGCAGGTTTTCCAGCAAATTCGGTAATTTTCGAGAGTAGGTCATTTGTGTTATTAAAGTTATAGTTAGTTATATAAATTATACGCAATAGTTTGTTATTTAAGTCTTTCTACTAATAACTATTGTGTTTCGAGCCGTAAATTAATTAAGAACAGTTATTGAACAACAACATATTTTTTCTGGATTAAAACAACGACTATTGGGATGCCATAAAAGTCAATCAAAAACGGATCGATTTGAAAGATCTTGGCCGTAATTTCTTTACTCTTACCTAGGTGGGTAGGTATTTATTTTTATGATCGTTTTGCTTCCCATTAGTATATAAGTAGGTACTTCTATACTAATATTATAAAGAGGAAAGATTTGTATTTTTATATGTGTGTGTGTGTATGTTTGTAACGAATTGGCTCCAAAACTACTAAACCGATTTCAAAAATTCTTTCACCATTTGAATGCTATATTAAATAAAGGAAAAACAAAAACTACAATACCCAACAAATCATTATTACACCCGTGCGACGCTGGCTGGGGCGGAGTGCTAGTGATTAATGTAATGAATGTGTGATAAAGTTACGTTACGTCCTACCTAACCTACCGACGAGTACCTACCTAAATAAATACCTACTAGATAATAAAGTTAAATGCCTATTATAGGTTAAATGTAAGTAGGTAGGCAAAAGTGAATATTACACTTTCATTAAAAACTCAATTAGAGGAGGATAGGGAAATGGGGTTATATCGAGTTAATGTTGCATGCAAGGAAATGTAGGAAGGGTGCATGTATATGCAAAATGGCCGCCACGGCACGCGTAGGCCCATTCCAAAGAGTTCTACAATATATTTAGTAAAAAATAATTTCGGTAAATAAAAATATGTTAAAAAGTATGATTTAAGTAAGTAAGAGTGAAACAAAAGACATAGTAAGTAGAACGCCATAGTATCTGCCTATGACTACCTTTCCGGGAAACTGGTGTGATTTAATGTAGTTTTAATGTAATAAAAACTTAGTTTGATATAATCGTCTTTGTGACATAGTTATATATGACAGTAGGTATATGACAATTTGCTTGCACCAAACGTTAGATTGAAGTGCGGTGCTCTGGTTAGTCCTGTCGTAAGATCAGTTTGAAATAATTCGCACAACTAGCACCAGGAAATTTGCAGTGCTTAACAAATGAGTTACGCTGTAGGAAGGTATTAAAACGTAGAATTGGTAAATTTA
Organism: Hydriomena furcata; assembly: GCA_912999785.1. Classification (NCBI taxonomy): domain Eukaryota; kingdom Metazoa; phylum Arthropoda; class Insecta; order Lepidoptera; family Geometridae; genus Hydriomena; species Hydriomena furcata. The sequence continues at coordinate 4,895,124 of OU538833.1, read as the reverse complement.
GAGGTGGTGACTTATAAACTGCTTAGGTTGGCACAGTAGGGAATAAACCTCACAGTAATGGCGGTGCGGCCTTGGTGCTCGCTGCTCGCAATCAACGTATTATTCAATCTCATGTCGCGAATTGGTCCGAGGTCCGACGGCTGTTGACCCCGCCACTCTACTTGCTCGTTCACTGATAGATAAAACATGATAAAAGATTCAATTTAGTTGCCTTGTACGCAATTGCTAGTATACCTACTTCATTATCTTACTCATACCAACACTCTTGATCTTTCTCCGGAAGATTGCAATAATGAAAGCACTTAAGGGGCTCCCAGTCGCTGATTGCTCTTTTTCGAAACGAAAAAAGAAATACTTCTGAACAAGTCACATCTCCTATTTTTATAAGTATATTACTTCAGGTTCCTACCTAGATTTATATTAAGCTGAAAACATAATAGCAGAAACTTTTCACGATAAAGATATTATTTCAAAATGATACGTTTTAGAATTTATGTTCGAAATATTTTATATGCCTACTATTCAAATCAACTTGTGATTTATTGTTAAAGATAGGTAATATGTAGATCTAGATTTCTATTAGAATAGATTTTTGATAAGTAATTATACATAATTTATATCATTAATTTATTCAAAAAGCTAAGGCGGACCACGCGCCGACGTGTGTTTGTCGTCATTGCAGCGGTCAGTAGGATTATTTATCGAAGTGATTAAAGATGGGTACATCTTTATTCACATATACTATACATTATAAAATAGGAGATGTGGCTTGTTCACAAGTATTTATTTTTTCGTTTCGAACAAAAACAATCGTCGACTGGGAGCGCCTTATCGTGAGTGTAACTGCAAGCAACAAAATACATAATCATTGATAAAATAACCCAATTTGCGTCGTCTATTAAACGAATGTTGATAATTAGGACTTGGAATTCGTCTGCTCAATATTATAAAGCCTTAAAGCGCTCGCATCCTTCGGCATTCCAAAGGTCGTCGTCGGTCGATCTGACGTGAATCCGACACGGTCCGTTATGTCCCCGAGAACAATGGACGATTCGCGCTACTTGCCTAATGAGAAATGTTTGTTTTCAGCCTCACAATAGCTTCTGTACAGACATTATACTATTATTACTAAGATTAAGTGCCTCGTTTAAATAAAATCTCATACCTCTATCTCAAATCTAATAAAATTTACCTGAGTGTTTTTGTGTGATTTAAGAACTTTGTACATAAACAAACCACTGTTTATAAATAAATGTTCATAAAGTTGCTATAAAGCCGGGTCGTTTAAGTCATATTATTATCGCCATACCTACTTAGCAGATCGTGATAAGAACTGGTATCAGCCGTGTATAAATAATTTCAAGCATTAATCAATGCGAGTTGTTTTAAACTCGTATGTAATGTAAAATACCACAGGCTATAAATTAAAGGCAGCGAGTCGACCTTGATTGAAGGCTCATTAGTCGAGACGAAACCACGCACCGGACTGAATCGTGCGCCCGCATGATTTATGCCCTCGCCTTTACATTTACAACGAGTTGTTTTTTGCCCCGAACCGGTTTACCCGCCGTTCCCCTAGTTGCGCTACCTGGACGGAAAAAAATATTATGGTATCAGCTTTTTTAATAATAATACTGAACATTCCTTTTGTAGCGCATGCGGACGCCGTGGGTAATGCACAGAATACGCAACAGTGTGTAGGTACGTGATGTGCTGGTGTTGTGGCTTCATTATATTTAATGGACTCGACCGGATGAATACAAAGGTTAGCGTTTGAATTTAAAAGACGGGTTTCTCTACGCGTGAAATTGGTCTTATGAAGATGGTTATGTATCATAGCATTTATTAACTAAACTTTGTTAGATCGAATAAAGTTTTTAAGACCTTTATCGACATGCGCTAATTTTACTCTATTATTAATATAATGTGAAAGTTTATAAAATCCCCACCGAGAACAGCTCATCTGCTGTACCTAGTGTAGTTATCGACTCTGTACATAGTGACCTTAGGAAGTAAGTGAGTACCTATTCGCAATACTTAAATAATATTTCGCCGACCTTCATTTGACATTGCAACTTCGACCGGCCTTGCTTTACTTCGCCTCCTAGTTTTTGTTGCATTTTTTTTCAACTTATTCAGCCATCCGCCATTTTATATACCACCTGCCGGTCGTTACCCGATGAAAAAACTCCCCTCGCTCAACAAAAGAGATTCCCAAAGTTATTCTTACTTATAATTACGCTTGACAAAGCGGTTCGGGCAGAAAGCATCTTTCGTGCAAAAGGAAAAAAAATCCCCTATATTTCTTGGAAAGGTCGTTTTGAACCCACTTTTTGTTGGCCATAAAAAATGTAAACAATTCCTTTTGGGGTGGGTTTTTGCTATGCATTTTAGTCAAATCGCAATGTGCAATATCAATAAATTATGACCGATAAAATAGTCGGTATTAAATACAAAAAAAATCGTCGACATAAAAATATCAATAGAAGTTATTAAAATTAAATTAAACTTACCTAACTACCAACATGCAGCAATTTCATATTTACATAATGATCTGTCTATCTTATTTACAAGTACTGTCTCTATCAGATAGGTGTATATAAGCTCGTATACCATATTTTATCTTCAATATGAATTTATCATAATATAAAAAAAAAATACCTGCGTACACATCCCGAAGCACGGAAGCTTCAGTTGTTAATGCTCCAACGGTCATCTATCCGTTCTGAGACCTCGCTGAAGGTTGCTTAACATAGACGAAAAACAAGGCAAGCTAACAAACAAACACGCTTCTTTCACTTACATTATTTACTAGCAGTCCGCCCCGGCGTCGCACGGGTGTAATAATGATATTATGGGTAATTTGTTAAAACCTTGGGTTACATTAGTGAAGTTTTCATACAGATCCCTAATAGTTAGACATATGGCACCGCAGACTTTTTTGTAGATATTGATGTCTTCTTTAAAACTGTAGTACATCACTTTGCTCTATTATCAACAATTTCCGCAGCGTACGCGATATAAGGATTTTTTTTCACACGTTGGGTTACATTATCGAAGTTTTTATACGGAGCCCTAACGTTTTTGAAAATATTCTATAGCCTATGTTCATCAGGGATAATGTAGGATTCTAATGGTAATATAATTTTTCAAATCGGTCCAGTAGTTTCGGAGCCTATTCGATGCAAACAAACAAACAAACAATCAAATCTTTCCTCTTTATAATATTAGTATTAGTATAGACAAACAAAATAAGCACAGTAGGACAAAATCAAAGGCAACTTTCACTATCATTCAAATCGTAGCATTGTCAAATAAGTTGTAAGTGGCATAAATCACGTTTAGTTCTATTGGCCGCAACCGCTCCCCACGAAGTTCACAAACTTCTCCAAAATAAATTCCCAACTTTTAATGCTCTTTTCTCGGCTTCTAATAATAGAAGGGGCGGCAAACTTTGCCATTCGCTATGATATATACTTTGTTTGAATAAGTTTGTGGCCTTAGTAATCATTCTTCAAAATTATTCTATAACTCTTAATTAAAAACATATTTGAAATATAAATACGAGTAGGTCTTCAGATGCTCTTGGAGATATTCTAGTGTGGTAGTTAGTGGCACGACCAAACAAAAATAGGAAAACACAATTAATTATGCACATGCTCAGTACTCAAATTCAAAAATCATTTATTTCAATAAAATCACAAGGATCACTTTGAAACGTCTTAGGAACTAGGTGAAGCTACGCCGATTCCACGCGACCAAGCCTAGAAGAATCAGGCAACAAACACGGCTTGGGGTCTACCTTTTTTTTATGATCCTTTCCTTAATGCTATGTAGAGCTCCAGTGTGGTGCCAATCGAACAAGGTGAAGGCTCAAACAAGAATAATAATTAAAAGTACCTACTACTCAAGTACGTACAACAATAAAAAAAATAACTAAAGAGCTTCAGCACAAATTCAAAAAGCAACACACGCTACACTTGATTTAGAATTAAACTATTACTAGTACTTGCATATTAGTGCGAATTATTTTATAGTATTTCGAATAAATTTTCTTCGTCACATAAAAACGCATATCTTATGCGTTTAGAGTGAAGATAAGAATGTCATTGTTTGTACAAATGATTGATTAGACTCCTATCAGATAACATTTTAATTAATAATGTAACTAATGAAACGATAACATAGGAGATAGAGAAACTAATTTGCAATAACATAGACCATCTATTTCTGAACAAGCGAATAACAGAGCGACTGACTGTAATTTGACATTTGATCCGAACACAGCTGGACTTGTGTTGTTTTTTTAAATGCACGTATGACAGGGTATAGGGTTACGTTCTTTATAAAAGTAGGTACATATTATAGGTTAGTGATATGTTACTATTTCAAAAATAGCAGCTGCCCAGTAGGAAGATTTCTGTATATTACGATTCTGATATCAAATTAGGTTCCATATTTTCATCATTGATTTTGCATTGGGTTTCACCATGTCTGTTCTCATTCTCACTCTCACATATGTTTATATGGGTTAGAACATCATCTATCAGCATTATACATAACTTCTGTAAAATCATCCGTCTATAAATAGCATAGAGTATAGAAGCATTCGCAATATATCAACGGAAGAGATTTTCGAAACATCTGCTTAGCCTACATTATCCGTATATATTTTACGTTAGGGTGTATATTTATGATAAAACATTTTGCAATAACGCGTGGCTTCTCAGTTATCTATGCCAGTTTGATAGCAGTCTTTATCGATTTTGGTACTCAATAATCATTCTTAGTACTTGTATAATGTTAAACAACTTATAATGTCGATGGGTCAAACTAACTTCGAGGTTGTTCAAGTAATGCGTAAGTGACTATCGTTTGTACAAGTAGGTATGTTCTATTAGAAACTGTATATTAATCGTGCACAGTATAAATCCATCCTTTTTAACCGGACACATCATGTAGAGTGCTCGCTGTCAGCGGACCCCCCGCACACAATTGGACATGATAGATAGCTTATTGCTGTACTCTGATTACGAAATCACGGTGATTACATTCATGCTAGATATAATACTGAATGGTTCACTGTTGCTATGGAGCCTTTTCATTGCTAATATTAATGCTACTTGATTCTACCTTCGGAAACTTTGATAACAATAAAGACATATTTTATGTATTTCCATGTAATAATAGTAATAAACCTTGAGGATAATAGTTGCTAAAAGTCTTGTTTAGTTAAGATGAAGTGGAGAACGTAATTTTGTTCCTGGTTACGCTTTGCATAAAGCACTGAAACATGAATAGACAATGTTGTTAAGGTTGGCCAACACCGTCAATAATTAACATAAGGAACTGCAGTTTAACAGGCAATTAATTAACGTAATGGTCCGTTGGGTGGACTGACCCGCCTGAACTACGTGCTGCTACTTATTCTTTGCCTGCACCACGCCTATATTACTCTAAAATGATATCAATGTAGAATATACTTTATATCATTGGCTTAAGATTCAATATGGCTTATGTAGTCTTATTGGCTGCAGTTTCGCGGATCATTATGCACTGTCACTAGATGAATCTAGGATTCTATATAATTAATGTGTGCTACTGATTTGGTATCGTTGGAGAGGATCTTCTGTTTGGCAACTGCTACATATTCCGCGTCTGAACCGAACGGGCGGGAGTGGCCGGCTCTCATTAAATGGTCACGTCAGACAAGATTTATCGAAGCTATTAAAATTCAAATTAGCGAAAGTTACGCTTATTATATATTGTGTCACCGGACTACATTTTAAAGTAGACTGTTGTGACGTTTTATACCTACAATTAACGGTATCGGGTCGTAACGTTATCGCTGCTGGGTTATCGCATTGAATGAGTTAGGTATATAGGAACGCAACTGTTATTGTCGCCAGTCATCAATCACATATTTGTGCGGGTTCTAAAACATATCAGTACAGTAAAACAATTATTTTATATTTATTACACTACTCCACTTTCTGGTTTAATATGTTTGCGTATTATGGGCTCTTTTTAGTTTTCCGTACCCAAAGGGTAAAAACGGGACCCTATTACTAAGACTTCGCTGTCTGGCACAGGGCTGTATCTCATGAATCGTGATAGCTAGACAGTTGAAATTTTCACAGATTATGTATTTCTGTTGCTGCTATAGCAACAAATGCTAAAAACAATAAAATCAATATTTGAGGGGGGCTCCCATACAACAAACGTTATTTTTTTGCCGTTTTTATAGATAATGGTACGCCACCAATTTGGCGGGAATCTAAAGATTTGTCTATCACTATCACTGAAAAGAAGGTTAATTACCTAAGCTCTCTGCCAACCCTGACACTAATCATATAACTTATTATATTGTGTTGATGTTGAGTAAATGCTAATGATGTTTACTTTATTGTTACAGGTATGTTATCGTGAAAGCGGAGTAATAAAATATTGTAATCTGGTAAGAATAATATTTCTCAAGGAAACTTGCGTTTTTAAGGCAAAAATAAGTCTGAAGATAATAATTCTTAATAAATTTTACGCGGATGTGTGTTAGTTAATTTTGTAGTACTCAGGAATTCATCAGTTTACTGATTCGGTAACTCGGCGCTCAAATAACTAGCAAATCAAATTACTTAGTAAATTGTTTCGCCAATTGAGTTATGCTATAATACGTTATAGCGGTAACATTGAGAAGTCCTTAAGAGCACTTAGAGGAGTTATCTAGGTATTTGTCGGCATTGTTGCCATATCATTGTTATATTTACTCTATGTATCAACTTGTTTTGTTTTCGTAATTATTTGCTCGGTAAATATTCGTATTCGTGATTTCTCGCAACCTTGTAAGAATATAGTTTACGTTATGACGTTCTGTGTTTTCTTCAAATATAGCTTTATCAGTTTGTTTACACGATTTACTTTATTCAAGCAGATTGTACTCTGCTTTGTCGCTGTTTTGTCGGGCAAACAACCTAGAGAGGTCGTTAATATTTTATCGTAATCTGATAATGTTCACAAAAACCATTTGAGCTAGCCCGCCTTTACTTCGTTAGGGTCCATCCTTCATGGAAAACCCGGGACTTACAAGGAATTCATCTTGCATACAAATTTTGACAGATAGCCCTTTTTACTCATTAGTCCGCCTAAGTCCTAAAAAGTCATGTACCAAATTTCTAGTTTTAGGTCTTCTGGTTTGGGGGCCAAATCGCTACTCTCAGATTCCAAAGTCCAACAAGTATACACTATTATCGTGTTGACCTCTGACTACCCTCTATAGACATCTTGAAGGATCTAAGCGCCTGGAGATGATGTCTACCGTACCCCAAGTACGGAGATTACATTCTAATTCCTATTTTTTTTAAATTTCATTGTACTGTGACTTAAGTAAGTAGGTACAACCATGGATATGACCTGTTGTTTACTCAGATATCTGATAACTTAAGCCAACAGTCCGTAACTTTGCCATTGTATCGGAGATCTACATTGTTTTGAAACTTGGTATCTGATGTGATGAAGTACTAGTACGATAAGTACTAACTTCTGGTCGTGATCTGGATCTGTTGAGTTATCTATAGATCGTTTGCAACGGTATTCAGGCACCTAGCTTAACTATTTCTTGTATATACTTTTATATCGTAATTTTCTCACTCTAAGTAGTTTTATAAAGTTTGTTCAATAGATAAGAACGAAACCTCATTAGTAATCCGACGGAAAAACATTTAATCAGCTAATAATTTCCCTTTAATTTAGATAAATTCAAATGATTTCGTCTTTATGTAGGTAGTAGGTATTGAATTGAAACAGGTTAGTAATGAATATTACTATTCATACCTAAGTATAAAATGAGGTAAACAAATGAACGTGGGAAAAAAAATATTAGTTTGACGTCAGTAGATTTGACGCATTGCGATGATTGTGAGAAACCCTATACCTATTGGAAACGTGTTCATTTGGACAGCTATCTAAAAATGTTTCACAAATGAATGCACGGAATAAACAAAGTGTTGATCAAAAAGTTGAACGTTCGCGTTGTGCATACAAATCTACGAGTACATCGTTGAAATAACAAATGAAGGTGAATAAAATAAGGCTATGAAAATGATTCAATAGCGAATCAGGAGAACCATAACCAAAGTTACTCTAATAAATCATCACGTAGAGGCAGCTCTAAGCATCTAAATTCAAGAGAAAGCTTGTCTAATTTGTGATTCATGTTCAATTTCCAAGAGACATACTAATTATTTTACCAGCGCTTTAGCATAATCACATCCTTCCTTTATCGCAATCGCAACAGACAGAAACCAAATAAATCACTCTGTTTAATTTGCTTTTGAAAATGTTCATAACTTTCCAGCTTTGATCAAACCAGGCCTTATGGAGTCAAGTGCCATAAATATGCGCTATAAATCGTCCCACTTCAGTTTTCATTTAGTAGAACTGCCTAATATCTTGGATCACTTAGATGCTGTTGGTGCTCGTACATTTTATGGTGCGGTGGTTAGGCAATTTGCCAAAAACGCTCACAAGACGATGCTCTGCTCTCTGTTTTCATTGTAAATCTACACTTGCACTTGTGGCACTATGAAAAATCTCTGTTTGTTGTATGATGTCATTGACGTTTCGTTAATGTAATGTTTTGAATTTGCATATAGATTAGCATACGAATAGTTTTTAATTATGCAGTATTACTTACTTGTCCGCATTGTTGTTTTTAGGTATAACTAACGATGATAGAACATTATGTAAATGAAGTTTTTAGTAATGTTAGGTATTTGTTTTTCTGAGCAATGTGTTTTCACCTTATTTGTCTACTAGTATCTGTTTTGCATTATATATATACTCGTAATATATATATATATGTATACTTCATGGATGGAGATTTTCTTCCCGCTGAATTAAATAAACCAAAAACGGCTAGGTATTTTCTAGAGATAAGTAATGCCGTAATCATGATGATATTATCATGTGACTTCAGTTACTTCGCCCTCAGGTTGAATTTCCAGTAGATAAACAATACTAAACAGACCGCTTATCTCTTAATTGCTTTGATAGTAGATAAAACTCATTGATATTATCAATGGAAGTGTTTGCTATCAGTTTATTTGTCACGATTGCGAATCGGGTCCAACTCGAGAGGGTTTAGTTGAATTTCTACTATATTATCGCTATTTTATGTAGGTTTAAGACAGAATTTATGAACAACCTTTGGAAAGCAATTGTATCTTACTTCTTAGATCATGCTTTGCTTAGAACAACAATTCACATTTACACAGACTATACTACTATACATTTTGTTACACAATAAGGCAATTTTATTACCAAGTGGAAAATTGTATAATGTAAATTGAACAGTCGTTAAAAATAAAGAAACAGCGGTTCACCTTGCTGCTATGTTAATTTGAACTTATTAGTATAGATTACCTTTTTTGGTGTGTCTGCTCTTGATATAGACGTAATTTGCGGCCAAGTAGGCGGTAAGGTACCTGGGCCGGGTATTTATTTTTATTTGGGATGGACTAAGTATCACAAATTTTCAAAACAGCTCCTAAAAAGAAGCGTGCGAAGTTCCCTGATTTGTATGGGAGATTTTTAAGGCGTATTCACATTATTTAAGCTAAAACTTTTCTTTTCTTGTGTTACTGTTAGTTTGTTAGTATTATTGACTTATTCAGAAATAAAAATAATAATAATAATCATTAAGCATATGACGCAATTCGCATTATGTTCAATTTTACACGGATAATTAATTATTCATGAATATTTCTACATGGAGGATTCATAACCTGTAATTTATAAAACGTATTACACAAACTTCAAGATCGGAAAACTAGTTGGTTTTAGTTTTGTAATTTAAATACCGTAGGATCAACAATCATTGCGAGATATTATTCCACCTAGCACCTTTAAATTCAGCTCACCCGAAATCTTTTCACCTTGTTCCCCCAGCGAACCTAACTGGGAGCACTTCAACTTCAAACTAAATATATTATTTTATTTCCACATAACGCACCCGGTTACATGAAGGATACAGTAATGGAATTTTGCGATTGCAGTCCTTACTGATTACGTTCATGAAAAAAAGATATAATAAATTCCACATGTGATGTTTAAATTATGGAAAATAACAAGATAATCTCGTAATCAATATGCGACAAACGGACGTGTCCAATCACGACTCGATATTGGTCAAGGCGAGGCTGATGACCGTGGCGGCACGCCAAGCGGCGTAATGAATGCCATTTGTCTTATTTTTTATTGGAAAGAATGAACAAAGCATATTTACAGTGCTAGTGCGTCTATTATGAACATTAAATAACGATTCCGCAAATATGTGGGATGATGAGGGCAAATATAATTTACGTACCTAAACATAACTTACTACCCGGATAAAACAAAGCCTATAAAAATCAGTTAAGCCTTTACGGTCATGCTTTTATAATAGTAAGATGGCATTTATTATTGTAGGAATTTAAAATAATAAATCATGTATCAAGTTGTTGTCAAACAAAAATACCGACCTACAGATTCCATACATTAAAACTATAATATAAACAAATTTATTTTAAAAACATGATAACGTGTGCGTGGTTTCTCGTGTCAAACTTCCGATAAGCTTCCTGAACACAATACCTGTCGGCCAGTAATTAATGTAGCTAGAGAGATAATCTGTCGGTAATCCTCTCATCATAAAATAATTGAAACTCACTTACGAGAGTCGGCGAGATTTCAACTTTTCGACTCTCATGTTGATGTCGGTCTTTTGATTTACAGACACAAAAGTTCGTTAGTTAGTCTACATAACGCATACTATGATAATAACTGGAAAATTCCTTAATTAATAATAATCATTCAAGCAATTGCCAAGAACAGAGTATTATCCGTTGAGAGTCACATTAAGATCACACACACGACGTGAAAGGTCACACGACCCTCAGAAACGAGGAAACACACAGATCATGGATTATTATCAACATTTAAAACTCGCACATCTGTGAATAAATGCAAGATCGTGAATTAAATTTTAGACATTCTGTCACAATCAAATATCTTTGAACTAAATTGATATGTAAATACGACTATGTTCCTGATGTTTATTTTGACTACTCCTGAAGATAAAAGTACTACTTCTGCTTATGCTCTAAATGAAAACAAAATTGAGTTATCCTGAAGGAAAAACTTATAATTGTTTTTCTATGAATACGAAACAAGGAAAAATGTTTTTAGATATCCCATGGTAATAGCATGGCTTTTGGTCATAGAAGGAAATAATGGCCGCAAATTAATTAAGGTCATAGTATAAACTGTTACTTTAATTTAGCTGCAAAATGTCATAGTTTAATTTACCACTGTTGTTTTTCGGTGATAATCGATCATGATGCATAGTTTAATGTAGTAGGGTAGTCTTTCTTAATACACTCTGTAGATAGTAAATAGTGTTTTGTCACGAATACATATAGTGAAAGAGATTCAAAACTATGAAATTCAATAATAAGTAAGTGAGGAAATGGATGCGGCATGGCATACCAAATTGGTTGGCTTCGCTCCAGCTAAAGAATATGGTAACGGTCTCAAGGGCGCTGTTCGGACTTCACAAGTGCTATTTATTTTAGAATATACCGTTGCAAACGGCAAATGCATTTCAATGGTTAGATATGTAAACATTTACTTTTTATCTCTATGAAACTTCTATTGTTTCAAAATTGTATAACTCATCATTTCACTCACTTACACTCATATTGATATGATAAATAAGATGGTGTTAGGTTGGCTAATTACGTAACAACATAAAACAGAAGGACCCGTAAGTAGAGACTGAATAAATTAACCGACTTGGTACCTATTACATGGATCTCACAACTTTTTACGGTAGAACTGAGTTGAGAGACTTTGCTTATTTTACAAGTTATATTTAAACACATTATATATATTATGATTTCAATCATCCGTATAACCGAAGCTCATAAATTCTATTTGCCAATTTTCCAGATATATCTCGTTACAAACAAATCGTAAAACGCGATGATTCAGACTCAGAAATGCGCAAAATACTTCCATGTAATTTCAGTTTGAATTTTATGACTATTTGGCGTCTGATATAACGTAATTTTAAATTGCAGCATTATATTCCTGTTGTGTTATATTCATAACAATATCTTCGTTTAATTTTAATATAATTGTCTAACGTAAATACCTAGGCTACCTTGGTCGTTTGCATAATTGAATGTTAGTCTTCTCCGTAATAAATAACTACGTAAGTATTATTTGTTTTAGTATGGTTTTCCTTCCCTATTTGTATTTCTGATCATGCCATTGTTTATGTACCTATCATAGGATAGGACAAATAAAGTTGGATATGTGCCAAGTTGAATGTAGGAGTGATCGTGCTTCGAGTTGTATCAACGAAATGTTGATTGATGATTTCCTTCTCTATGAACGATCAGATCGACCTTTGTAGCGATTAGCTTGAATGCTTTATATACCATAGGTTTCACAACTTCGATAATGGTTACTACCTTGATAATTCGTATTTATACTTACTTTCCTGTCGGTTTATTTACCTACTCAGTTTACAAGCGGATGATGGATTTATTATTATTTATTATAAATGATTAATTATGACTACGTGTAAATGTGTAGGAAAATTAGGTTACATAGCTTTCTCTTTGGAAACTTTATAACATCTATACTATCTACCTACACTTATAGAGGTAAAATTTTGTATTAGTGTTTGTAATCAATAAACTAAAAAACTGGCTAAGTGCAAGTCGGACTCGCGCACGAAGGGTTCCGTACCATTATCGAAAAAACGGACAAAATCACGTTTGTTGTATGGGAAATATTTATTTTATCCATTTAATTAATTAATTTATTTTATTCTGTTTTTAGATTTGTTGTTATAGCGTCAACAGAAGTACATAATCTGTAAAAATTTCAGCTGTCTAGCTATTACGATTCATGAGATACAGCCCTGTGACAGACAGACGGACAGCGAAGTCCTAGTAATAGGGTTCCGTTTTTACCCTTTGGGTACGGAACCCTAAAAACTACTAGACCAATTTTAAAATGTAACCTAAGATGTCAAAAATTTACCTATAATATTCATTAGTTACCTGTGCGAAGCCGAGGCGGACAGATAGGATGTAATAAGCCCCTTTATAGCACGATTGTCTTTCATAACTAACACACTCCACACTCATTCTCCAGCATAGCTTTTAATGAGTTTCTAGCTTAATTTACAGTTATTGTTTTACCCCAGTGGCCGTGGATCTGGGACTTGTTTCAACAGTTGAAATCCAAATTGAGTTCGAGCGAAACTTTAAGTGGTTACGTTTGTTATACCATCTGATTATGCACATATCTGAAGCTATGAACATATTTGTAAAACTTTTTTACGTGCTTTTGTGAAAGTTATACGAAAAGTATGTGTCCTTACCTACTAGCTTTTTTATAAGTGAATAGTGTAGTTTTTAGGGTTCCGTACCCAAAGGGTAAAAACGGGACCCTATTACTAAGACTTCGCTGTCCGTCTGTCCGTCTGTCCGTCTGTCCGTCTGTCTGTCACAGGGCTGTACCTCATGAACCGTGATAGCTAGAAAGTTGAAATTTACAGATGATGTATATCTGTTGCTGCTATAACAACAAATACTAAAAACAGAATAAAATAAATATTTGAGTGGGGCTCCCATACAACAAACATGTTTTTTGCAGTTTTTATAGATAATGGTACGGAACCCTTCGTGCGCGAGTCTAACTCGCACTTGGCCGGTTTTTTAACGTACCTATCTAATGCGTTTTAGATTTGAGAAAGTGGTTTTGTCGTAATAACATCATTCGTTATTGATACTAACAGTATTTCTACCTAAGTTTTTTTTTTACTATATTTTATTGCCTCTTTCACCAAAAGTGGATTTCTGTAGCTATCTCCCGAATTCCGAGTGAATAATCAATGGCTGAAGTTGAGATCTCTTACCAACTCAATTATACCAGTGGAGGTCGATGCGATGAAACTTTTCGGTCTTAGTAACTTATTCATCAGACTAGATTGGTAGTCCAACTTCATAATTCTTGTTGTTTTAATTAGGGTTTTATTGTAATCACTTATCCGATTTTAAACTTATAATGAGAATTATACGGAAACTATACATTGAATAGTTATGGTTTATTAATCTAGCTTAATTAATTTAGCTTATAATTATTTTCTATATATTTCATAGTTGTATTAGTGTTCATTGTTTGCGTTTAACTTATCGATCTATTTAAAAATATACCTACTGGCTACTAGGCCCCTAGGTCATTCAAAACGCAATATCTAAGTGTTATTTTTGTATCTCATTTTAAGTGAACTGTGTTTTTACAAGAAATAAAATTCTTTAAACCTATTCCGTGGCTTCGTGCTGGCGGTACCTGTATAAATTGTAGCCTATTTCCAGTCTGTGAACTATGACTATGCTAAAATTATGTAAATCCGTAATCCGCTCCTCTACTGCGTGAAAGAAAAACCAACCATCAAACACACTTTCCTATTTATTAGTAGGGATAACCACTCTACGCCAAAGTACCGATAGCCGTGAGAACGGATTCTTTAAAGTTAAAACCAAAGAAGCTTCGAACGTTCGTTAAAAAAACATCTTGGTAGCCTTTGACATTTTCTTATCCCAACTTTCCTATAATCGTATTAAGCTTACTAAATCCAACTTTGCAATGCACTCACAAGTGCAAGTAATGGCACTTCCCAGGCGTTTTTAGATATTTCAGAGAACTGAAACAAGTAATAACTGTTTATTTTCCTCGCTTAGTTTGAAATTTTTCTTTAAAGAAAACGCTCGGGGTTTTCTTAAACTTTGCAAGTGGCAAAACGTGCTTCTGTTTGGCACCTTGAGAGAACTCGGGGAACTTTCAAAATTGTCTATTTTTGTTACGAAATGCTCAAAAAAGTCTTCATTTATTTCATATATGCTGAAGTCTTTTGTAATAGAATGTCTTGTAGTTGATTTTTTAGATTATTCTGATTCAAGTGAATTACAAAACCTGGGACCAATTGAATAAACATTTTTAAGCTAATAATTATAACTACCGTTTTTGTTGTTTTGACCCCTGATAATATGTTTACTCAATTGGATTCAATCTCATTTAAATGTATTCATATAATGTTCAATTAATGTTTGGTACCATATTTGTACAGCGATACAAACCACCGTTCCAACCATGTTTGTATGCCAATATGGAAGTCAAATTAAATCTCATATAAATATTCAATCATAATCTGTGTTACTTAAATGTAATTTAAATTTTCATTTATTGAAGCCTTTAATGATGTTTTGCGCAGGGCAGCATAAAATATCAAAGCTTGTTACATCTGATAAAGCAGATTTTGAAAAGTTTCCTATCAAGATCTCGTCAGGAAAGTAATTAAGGATCGCATTACTGAAGTTCGGTGCCAGTGACAAACTTGCAGATTATCTGCGCCAGCCATTACAGTTTGAAGCAGCCGAGCTCAAGTCTGCAGAAGTTGGCAACTTAGCTAACTTCGACAAACTCCCATCGCAACTTCACATCTTCCTATTTTGGAATAACGTGTTTACGTCCAACTTTCTTTGTTGTTTCATTTATTTACTTTTTTCCATTTATTCCAACGAGCGTTTGTGGCTTCGTGAACTTATCTGTGAAAATTAAGTAGCTGCCTAGTTTACTTTTGAGAACAATGTAACTAGCGCATGAGTGTCAAGCGAGAGTATAATTTGGAGTACTCTATTAACCAAGGCATAATGCTCACGCCTAATGGAGTAACGCTCCATCGAGTCCAACTTGACGTGCACGCCAGACATTTCCAATTTACCGACAACAATGATTAATGAAATCACAATGAATTCGATTACTCTACTGTTGGCGGGTCAAACTTTTTTCAGTATCGACTGTCGGAGAAAGTTAGCCTTAAAAGATTCTGAAATAATCGGATAGCGAAGGGTGTAGCAAGCGCTCAAACTTCGACAATATCCCCCCGCTGAGTTTGAACCGTTTCAAAGGGGTGAAGAAGGGGAGAGGGATGAGGGAGAACCAACCTCCTCTTTGGTGTTCGTGAATACCGCTTAAAGTTCTCGACGTAATTGCTGTCTGGCTGCGAATAAACTTTGTATTACATTACCCGAGTTAATTTATAGTGTCTTCTTATTCATTGCGTTAAGTTAGTTTTGTTTTCCAAACGACCGGAGTTATTCTAACTAGGAAAGTTGGTGAGAGTGTTATTTGTGGTAACTTTGTTATTACACGCCTTATATGCGTATTACTTATTACCTTCTCTTCATGAAATAACTAAATCAACATCTTGAATCAAATCAATAATTCCATTTGATTACTTCAAAACTTTAAACTTTTTAGAATCATTTAGAACCTTTTTAGTTCTAGTTTAACGTACGTTTGTCCTTTGCGTCCAAGCCTTTCTACACGTAACTCGTATTAAGAAACATTTTCTAAGATAAGTACCTAATTAGTTTCATCATCGTTAATTTAAATACCATTCTCAAATGATCACAAATGATCAATCAAGTCATGATCCAGCGTCTAGGGTCGTGCGTGACCTTGACTCACCTTGTCGATACAATAATTTATTAGAAGCTGTTCGTTTAGTCACGCATCCTTTCCAACACGTAAAGGCAGGTTTATCATCACCAGTTTCTCATGGATCTTGTGCTACCGAGAAAAGTAATCGTTCAGTTAGGGCATCACGAACTATATTTATTACACTTCAAAATCAGTTCTGATGCTTTGTTTTTGAGTAACCTTCGAAAAGACCCATATTTGCGCATTTATTTGATTACGAAGATAGGTTAACAGATATATAACCAATTTAAACTTTTAAACTGACTCTAAACATGTACAATTGGCCAAGTAGGACACAGAAGCTCATACTATATTGTGTATGCGCAATAATTGACTGAACTCTACAATCGAAAGGTTAAGTGGACCGTAACTTATCCTTGCAGTAGTCATAACATAGACTATTGAAACAGTAATCCTGGTAAATCTTAGGTTAATAAAGTAAGCCGATTGTGCAACCCGACGGACCGTTGTAAGTAGGTAATAAATTTGATGAACTGCTGTGCGGTCGAAGGTTATCTCCCTTGAACCAGCATTCCGCGACGAGCAAAATCCATTTAGGCATGAATTATATAGTCCCGTGCCGTATGATAACGATAAACCAACGAGGTCAGCGGAGAGCAAAAAATAGAAACTCTGTTCTTTTGCGTGACTAAAGACTCGAAGCAGGTAAGATGGCGTGTTCTTTTCTTCTATCGATTGCATTTTATATTTAGGCACTGCTTAACAAAATTCGGTTTTTTTAAACTGCCCAAGTTTATAACAGCATTTTAAATTATTGTTGTTCACGAATTACCTGATTGCTTTATAATCGTACAGTAGCCTGGTACAAGCAGGATCAGATATAGCCGGCGTGCTAAAGACGAAGCGTGCTTTACACGGTAGTGGGTAGATGTAGACTAATTAAATATATTCGCATCGTTCCTTTAGGCAAGGCCTGCATTTATGCACCGATAACATCAAATTTATTAAACAAGTTTTTATTGGTAGATAGGTCGGCCGACAAGCAGCCGTTAAACAAAATTTGAATACAAAATTTGAGTTAAATTTGCATACAAGACAAAACAGTAAACCGTTGCGATCCTTGCCGAAAAGGAACGGACGAGATAAACACGCTTTGCATAAAATGTTTTCAAAGCTCGAAAGACCTGTTTACATAGAACGAAGCTTTGCATAACGGACCAACACTTTGCCTTGAAATTGATGATGCTACCCTTTGCTATTCATGTGTCATACCTAGATAAAGGGTCCTCGGTATAAGCTTTTATATCTTCCGAACATTTTCTAAGAAAATGAAGGTCAAAACAAGGTCTGTGTCTGTCCTTCGTTTACTCATAACATGCGACAAAGGATAGCAAGATAATCTAGCTCTGCAGAACGAAAATTGTGATTTCAAGAACAATAGGAGCGTTGGAAAAGAATTGCTTCTATTATTAAAGTTTGCTCCCATCGTTTATATTTACAAACAATGGAACCGATGTCAATAGACTAGCAGGTATAATAAGAAGACCCACAAAAAATAAGCAAGAGAGCAACATCGCAACAAAAAAGTAAATCTAACGAAACTGTATTTAACAGTCACGCATGGCGTGATGCTTCGAGGATACATTTGTCACGAGAAACACTTATGGAAGAACATGATTACGAATACTGACAGGTATATTCGTATAATACACTTTATTACACCCACATACACTAAGGCTATCAAATGCTGCATAAGGTTACCTCCACTGTACTCGGCCAGACCGGTTTTGCCATAAACGGCATGAAATGAACATGTGGAAATTGTAAAGTTTCACATTACCTTATAGGTATGTGCTTGGTGCTCAGTTGCATAACACGGATAAAAGGTGGAATAGGCATTGTTTAATACAATAATATTGTAATATAATAAATACGAATTTGTTATATCCAAAACATCCTGCGCAAATAAGTGTCTTGATGTGAATGATATTCGCTACGTAAATTCATTGAATTTAATTATAACTGAGTACTAAGCCCTATCCTTGTCTATTTCTAAAATGATTGGTGTTTGCGATCTACAACAATAGTTGGAATTCAGTAGGTGTAAGACTTCTAGGTATTCCAGCTCACGTAGGATGTCTACTTGTCTATCTCTTATTCCAAAATTACGAGAATTGCTGTTACGATTGATTTGGCATAACTGTCTGAGAGTCTTGTTAGAGTCATGATCGTTTTCTTAATAGATTTCTCTTTCACGACACGATCACATTCACAATTCTCGGTAGACATAAACGCATCGGACCGCGAAATATCCACAGCCACCAAAAGGGTGCACGGATCAATCAATAATTCAACGACTGTCGGGGAGAGGAATGTTGCACAAATAAAAAGCCACGTGGTGTGCACGAATTGTTCCTCCCCGTTTAACGCATTACGCTGTTGCCGGGCGGACGCGTGGACACTAGGGCGTGTAAAAACCGGGTTGTTTAGAAAAACCGGGTTTTTCGGTTTTTATTTTCCAAAAACCGGTTAAACCGGTTATCCGGTTATTTTCAAGTTTTTTATATAGGTGTCTTAGAACATAATAAAACCATACATTTAATAAAAAATAAGTTATTATTTAAATAAGCAAGCACCAATTATATTAACTTGTTAAAGTTTAAAACATTTTGATGTACTCAAAACTCACCCTTACTCGAATAAAGTAATAAAATGCAAAAACATGATAAATCAGTCCTAATAGTTACCAATAATACCCCATAATTATTTGTTGTAACCTCGAAACTACCTTGATTCAAACTCTTCTGAGGCCCCTCGAATATCCCTTGAAAAGTACTTCATGTTTGGATCTTGAATCGATTTTTTCGAGGTTTCTCAATTTCTCAATTACCTTTGGTGAATTCTAAATGTCACGAAATTCAAAGAAAAGTTACATAGCCGTTTAGAAGCTGTCGAGGAATGCTTAAGGTAGATCACGAGTTATCTTGAGTTGACAGTTCCTTCACTGAGGAAATATGTTGAGATGTCTTGGACCTGAGGCAGACTCGAAGTCATTTTATTAACTAAAACTACCAAAACACGGTTACGAGGTCGAATCGAGGTTAGGATATTTCGAGGTAACAAAGAATATAGTGATAAGAATAAATAACTTTTTTATTTGGTAGTATTAATATATAATATGGCAATCACAAAACCTAAATAGACTACTTTTTAGTAAAAAGGATACAAATAAGTGCAGTGTTAAAAACTGCAAAGTTATACCGGGAGAAGGGGAAGTCTCCCAGATAGGTTATTACTCTTAGAAATTAAAATAAAGATTTATTAGAAGAATTTAAAAACTAAATCAAAGCCCCCACCCAAAATCAGATGGCATTTAATGTAGAAGAATGAGTATGCAGTAGCATTTCAAAGACAAGTAGTTGATAAAATGATAGAAATTAATGATATGAAAGAGAAATCGGTGAATGAATGTTGGGTTGAAATGGCTACTAGCATAAGAGGTGTAGCGAAGGACGTTTTTGGTGAAACGAAAGATAAAGGAAAGATAGATAAGGTTACGTGGTGGTGGAATGAGGACGTACAAAAGATTTTGAAAGATAAGAAGAATGCGTTCAAAGAATGGAAAAGTGTTGGAGATCGTGATGATAGTATGAAAGAGAACAAAATAATTGAATACATGGAGTGTAAAAGGAAAGCTAAAAAATCTGTTGCTATTGCAAGGGCTAAAGTACAGGATAAGTTGTACCAATCTTTAGATAGCCCACAAGGACAGAAAAACCTGTACCGAATAGCAAAAGAGAGAAAATAATGCAAGGGATATTATCCATGTGAAATGCATAAAAGATGATGGAGGAAAGGTATTAACGAACGACGAAGAAATAAGAGAACGATGGAAGGGATATTTTCAAAACTTGATGAATGAGGAGAACTATTGGAATGGAGTGTTAGAGAATATACCAGTAAATATTGGTATAGTAAACGAGGTGAGGTTCTGTGGTGGGCTATGAAAGAGAAAGGAGTGCCTGGGAAGTACCTGCAGCTTATACGGGCCATGTACAGCCGAGCCTGTACACATGTCCGGTCCGAAGCTGGCGTTATGGACAAGTTCAATGTGGCTGTAGGCTTGCACCAGGGATCGGCTTTAAGCCCTTATTTGTTTCTCCTGGTAATGGATGCACTGACATCGGACATACAGGAAGAGGCACCCTGGTGTATGCTGTTCGCCGACGACATTGTTCTTGTTGGAGAAGACGCAACTGAGGTCCAGAGCAGGCTGGTAAAATGGTAGGAGAAATTGGAGAGTGTCGGACTGAAGATCAGCAGAACCAAAACAGAACATCTGTTTTGTGACTTCGGTGGTCAGTAGTACAGAATGATGGTGAGATAGATAGGGATGTGAAGAATAGAATAAATGCAGGATGGATGAAATGGCGTCAGGTCACCGGAACAACATGCGATCCGAGAATGCCCCTTAAGCTTAAGGGGAAAATCTACAAAACGATCGTTAGACCTGTCGTATTGTATGGATCTGAGTGTTGGGCGGCAAAAGGGACAGATGAAAGAAGAGAGCATGCGACGGAGATGCGAATGTTGAGATGGATATGTGGTGTGACGAGGATGGATAAGATAAGGAATGAGTAGAGTATATCAGAAAAATTTTGAAAGTAGCTCCTGTGACGGAAAAGATGAGGAGCAATAGGTTAGCGTGGTATGGGCATGTTATGAGGAGGGAAGAAAGTCATGTAACGAAAAGAGTGTTAGGCATGAATGTGGATGAATGTAGACGTAGAGGTAGGCCAAAGAAGAGATGGATGGACTGTGTGAAAGATGATATGGGTAAGAAAGGAGTGAGTGATGAGATGACGGCTGATAGAGGGAAGTGTGACGGCCAAGTGCGAGTCGGACTCGCGCACGACGGGTTCCGTACCTATACAAAAAGGAAAAAACACGTTTGTTATATGGGACTGTTGTACTTAAATTTTTATTTAATTCTGTTTTTAGTATTTGTTGTTATATTGGCAACAGAAATACATCATCTGTTAAAATTTGAACTGTCTAGCTATCACGGTTCATGAGATACAGCCCTGTGACAGACAGACGGACAGACAGACAGACAGACGGACAGCGAAGTCTTAGTAATAGGGTCCCGTTTTTACTCTTTGGGTACGGAACACTAAAAATTAACAAAATCGATAAGTATCTTTAAACATTAAAATAATTCAGACTTATATAAAGTTTAAAACATTTGGTAATATTCAACTCAATCTTACTTAAACAGTTATAATAATCGACAATATTATAGCTACCCTCATATATTATCATAAATCAGTCCAGAGAAGTCCACAGTCCAGAATAAAATGAGTGTATTACACTTAGTAACACTCATTAAAAAAAACCGAAAACCCGGTTATTTTGCCAAAAAAACCGGTGATAAACCGACGTAAAATCAGGTCGGTTAATCGGTTTTTCGGTTAATCGATTAATCGGTTTACATGCCCTAGTGGACACGTGATGTTTTCGAACGAGCCCGATCCAAGATGGCCGCCAGCGCCATTCGCTTTCCCACGTCGCAGCGCGCACACAACTTTGCACGCTTCATACTCAATTCTCTCATTGCGCATCGCAATTTTATTCGCCATTGCGTTTTCGTACCAACTCTGCTCATTGCTACAGCAGTTAATCTGGATTACGAGTTACTGCGGTTACTTGAAATATATGGATCATATTTTTATCCATGGAATGTGGAACTCTTTCGAAGCACGTAGTGGGTTAACATACACGTGGTATGTCGGGTTTGGGTCATTAGCTAACATGTGTTAACAACTCTTCCGTGAGCATGACGTTTATATTATGTGGGTAACTAGACTGATGCTTATGAGACACTATTGAAAGCATGTGTTGGCGTTAAATGGGTACTAATAATTAATTAGTATTTTACATAAACCTATGTTTGTATTTGTCACTACTTATATGGGTTTGTGGTTGATCAATTTTCCGGTAAAAGGCGATTCATTTGTAATCTACTAGCTGACCCGTGCCCGCTTCGCTGTGCGTAAGACATTTCTAATACCATCGTGGACTTTTTTGTAGACGTTT
Organism: Hydriomena furcata; assembly: GCA_912999785.1. Lineage (NCBI taxonomy): Eukaryota > Metazoa > Arthropoda > Insecta > Lepidoptera > Geometridae > Hydriomena > Hydriomena furcata. The sequence goes on along the minus strand of OU538833.1, from coordinate 4,872,474 downwards.
TTAAGGTGTACAATACTGTAGTACCATTATTTTGATATACATATCTCGTGGGGTTCAGCCAGCATTTGCAATGTAAGCGCAAAAAAATGTGTTTATTTACGACATCACATTAGAAACCTCTAAAATTATCAGTGTTTCTCTACTATATTATGCATGTATTATACATATAAACCTTCCTCTTGAATCACTTTATTTATTGAAAAAAACCGCATCAAAATCCGTTGTGTAGTTTTAAAGATATAAGCAAACATACATACATACATACATACGCGGGAAGCGGAAAGCGACTTTGCTTTATACTATGTAGTGGTTAGGTGGTTACGTGTAAAGTGGTAAGATTAAAAATAAAACAATTACATTTGCCAATATAAATGATTTCTAAAAACCTAATACGTAATAACATAAGTCAGAAGGACCCATAAAGTAGGGACTGAATAAATTAACCGACTTGGTATTACATGGATCTCACAACTTTTTATGGTAGAAGAACTGAGTTGCGTTGTGAGACTTGGCTTTTTTTACAAGTTATGTTTTTGATGGCATCTCATTTATTTTTGTAGATAGCCCTACTTTTTAGGGTTCCGTACCTTAAGAGTAAAAACGGAACCCTGTTACTAATACTCCACTGTCCGTTCGTCCGTCTGTCCATCTGTACGTCTGTCCGTCTGTCCGTCTGTCCGTCTGTCCGTCTGTCCGTCTGTCTGTCTGTCTGTCTGTCTGTCTGTCGGTCTGTCGGTCTGTCTGTCCGTCTGTCTATCACAGGGCTGTATCTCATGAACCATGATAGCTAGGCAGTTGAAATTTTCACAGATGATGTATTTCTGTTGCCACTATAACAACAAATAGGTACTAAAATAAAAACAGAATAAAATAAATATTTAAGTGGGGCTCCCATACAACAAACGTGATTTATAAATAATGGTACGGAACTCGACGTGCGCGAGTCCGACTCGCACTTGGCAGGTTTTTTTTAGGAATTTTACACTAAACACTAATTGTGTTTCAAATTTGAAGCTTCTATGTCTGCTAGAAGTGCCTTAAACTTTTGATGATCGGTCAGTCAGTCAGTCAGTCAGTGAGTGAGTGAGTGAGTGAATGAGTGACAAAATAGGAAACTTTGACTTGTTATAATTCTTAATCTACTGGTTCAAATTGAATGAAATTTGAAATATACCGTGTTTATATAGTGACTGCTTGGTTACTGAAAATCCAGGCTTCTAGTTTTATCCACAACGAAGTTATAGGGGGTCGAAAATGGCCTGAACTGCTGCGAGAAAAGGATGGTACAGCCGTGCCGCTTTATTGCTTGACTTGGCGGGGGCACTGCCGTGCCCCCAGATATATTATAAAAGGCATGCTAAGTAGAATGTAGCGTTCAGGTAATAATATTCACCGAACCGTTTGCACCTACTTTATTTGTTTTTTATCTGAATGCCGATGCCGTTTATTTGCATATCATACAATTATCTTTGCATTGTTCGGCTATGCGGGGCTAATGCTTCACATTGTTCTCTATTCGCACGACATGACGTCACATTCAGGCCATCATTCTCAGAATGTCATTGAAATCTTAAAACACTTTTCGTGCAAACGATAAGCTACTTAGTTGTTTACCACATTCCTCGCTTAATCAAATATTGATAGAAGGCAACCGCGCTGCTATAGACGAGGCCATTGCCTCTATCGTAATGTAATCATCGTTTGGAGGATATTGATGAGCGGAAATTACACAAATAGATAAACCTGAAGCCTCGTCAACAAACGCGTCTAGAATAACCATAATCATTCCACGCACCACTCGTAACTTATCAGTCAACACTTGGCAGTCTAAAGGAGTCTACCTAGTTCCTGTACCATACAATGACAGTAACATGCGGCATCAGCATAGAAGTGTTCTTTGTTTAGATTTCTATAAGAAAATGCCAACTAGACCATTATGTAGCGTGCCAGGACTAGAATATTTTACAGGTGCATGCATTTTGGTGATGCTCCGCAATGTTCACAACATGGTTCGTATGGAAGACCCTGGGTAAACTCCTCAAGGGTTATGCTACAATAGAAACTATCGCGACAAAGAGAATTCCGTTCTATTGTATTCGTTCTATTGAATAAACTATAAATTGAAGTACTGTAATATAGTCGTATTATTAGGAGAGGCGCACACAAGTTTAGCCTCTGCATAATAAATTAAACATCGTTGATCTCAATTAAATTGATGATAAGTACCTTGGCAGTTAATTGTTTTTAGTATATCCTACTTTTAAATTAATTTGTATTTCAAGGTAGCTTGTACAGTGTAAAGGTGAGACATTTTGATAAAATGAAGTAATTCCTACTTGTAAATATACGAGCTCGTGATTAACTCTGGCGACGGAGTTATTACCGTGGTCTTGTCTTTGTCGGTCGTGGTTTATCGACTTTTATAGCCGTGACCGACATCTTAACGTGCCTTCTGAAGCACGGAAGCGTTGACTATTCCATCATCCATCCATTTGGTGACCGCGCTGAAGGTCACGTAGTTTAGATGATACATTTCGATGTTGAATCGTTTAAAATGATGAGAAACCAGTATTGATTAGTTTTACCTTGTATATGTGTCACGGCTAAAATCCGCGTGTGTAAAGTTCGCCCACGGAGTCACCTCATACATATTCAAACGGCGGCGCTGGCCTGCCGATCATAGCAGTACGCCATTGGCCCGCAAAACTTGCTGAATACAAAGTAGACCTATAGCAGGGTCCGCATCAATTTTTTTTTCTATACCCTGCACACAATCGGTCAGGAAACCGACATGAAAGTTATCATTGGATTTATTTACGTCTCTATTTAGTCTGCGGCGTTATCTCAATGACGGATTACCGTCAAAATAATATTCTTTATCGCAAATATGTTACCCGAGAATGTTCGAACGTACCTACTTAAATATATTTTATGAGGCCTACATAATCAGTTCTCTTGGTGTTGACCTACTTGCGAGAGATAAGTTATCAATCCGTTTTGTGATGTATTAGTTGTGCAATTTGCTATCGCTAACGGTTAGCGCTTGATAAGAAGTGATGTTGATTTTTCAAGTTCATCAGCGTCCTTTGTTCTTATTCACTGTTCTGTAAACATTGTGTTCCGACATTCGTTTAGCATTCAATATAATTGTTTGCATAAACATTGACGCAAAATGTCTTTATACGTGTAATTCTAGAACTTATTGCCTTTGAAATTGTTGCTATATTATGTACCTACATATTACTCGTGTGTGACTTATGTAATATAAGTACAAACAATATATAACTATATGGAACAGTCTTTTTGTATATTGACAAACATCTGTTTACACACGAGTGTTCCGATCGCATAAAAATCTATCCAAATATTTCACTAGAAGTAATTTGTAGCTATTTTAATTAAAAAACATGTATGTTCGGATGTTTGGTGTTTGAATCGAGCGATAACTGCTGGACCGATATAATTACTTGATAGTTCGTGACCTGAACCATATAAGTAAGCTATTTTTATCTGAGTACCGTGCGTGTTAACTCATGGCTTGTTCTAATGTACCAGTCGAATATAGTTATAAATTATACCTTTAGAACACCTTGACTTTCAATGAGATCGTTTCGTAAACCAACGTTTAAGAAAAGTTTTAATTTAATTCCTTAATGACGTGTAATGCAAGACAAACCTCTCCGCTCGGTCAAGGTGACCTTCCTCGAACGCTGGCATCGCCACCGGAGCCGTCACTTAACGGCTCCCTTTTCAATGTAAATTTTGCGAGGCCTTGTTCACGACTTCGAGTTGCAAATTTATAATGCCTACATCAATCGAAAATTAAATGAACACTTGTGCGAATCCGACTCCGCAAATAATTGATAAAATGTACGTATAAAGCGCTGAAAGTAGGAAGGTGTAGGCCTTTTTATTTACATGCACCAACTTAGTTTTCTTTAAATAGGTAGGTACTTAATAAAAGAAAGAGGAACACGTGCTGAGCGCAGTCCGCCATTTTGCAATATAAATAGCAAGATGGCGGCGCGGTGGGCCGTTGCTTGGCGAAAGTACTTGGTAATTATAAGCGGCGTGCGGGAAGGCGAGTGAGCTGAAATGCGAGGATCTATGGCCGGTCGCTGCACGCAATGCTTAGCCTGATTTATATCGCTCTCTGGTTTCCATTCGTTCTATTGTTCTCGGTTTTATGCGCTCGAGACTCGCGATTCTGGTATTGTTTCCGACGGCCATGGGAAACGAACTCGCGTGGGTTCTCAATGACCTTTATTACTCGTACGAGTACGTCGCTATAAGAATGGAGTATATTTTTTAAGTTTCGATATCATCCCGTGTTTGCTTGTGTAATAAAACAAAAATGATATCACCTCGAGTTTCTAGCCATTACACTAACATGTTGTTTTCGATTCACGGATGTTTAATCATTTATGATCATCGCTGTTGATTTAATTCGGTTTTATAATATAACCTAAAATGATAAAACTTTCCATGAAAGTATAATGTATTGACGTAGATAGACCGCATTATTCAGTCAACAACCGAGTCGATAATAAATGCTAAAAAGATTCTCTGCGCCTTGATCCGTTTCCATTTTAATAGCTGCTATTTACAATCTGATACTCGTTTATAAAAAACTTTAATATACCTACCTAAATACCTTGGTATTTATTAATCGCCTTCCGCGAATTCGAGCATGCCAGACGAAAATATCCCACATGATAATGCACCACGCGTTTTATGTTCTGTTCTGCTATAAATACCAGTAGGTACATGATAACGTTGCCAAATCGATTTAAAACAGATTCTTGAGATTGTCTTTGCCAATACGCTTTTACATACAATTTACGACTATGATTCAAAATGTTTCTGCAACTCTTTGAACTATTTGTTGGCTTTGGCTTTCATTAGAACTTTTCCGGAAAATCCCCCAGTATTTGGCATGCATAAAAAAACTACCGTAAGTCGTTATCTTTAAAAAATTAACTGTGCAAATGTTCTCGTAGTTTTTTCATTGAAGTTTTTGTAAAGGCAAATTCGTGCATCGGAGTTTTTATTATGACATACCTAGCCATCTTTCTTGCATGTTGTTGCGAACAATGGATGATGAAATTATGAGCTGAATTAGCTCTTAATTTGTAGGTTCTTTTAAAAGACGACAGATTATTTATAATCAAAATTAAAGACAACTGTAATGGATCATTATTTGAAATTTCATGCGCATCGCCAGTCACAACACGACTGACCTCGTTTCGAACTTTTTATTCACCTCAGCAGTAAGTGGTCGTTGAATTGTATTTTTTATTTTAACATACAACATTTTAGTACCTATATGGAATCTTTTAACGACGATAAACCAATTTGTTTTTTTCTTTTGGTGGAATTTGGCTCAATTACATCGAGATCCTTAATGAAGGTTTGCCTAGCCTAAAGCTAGACCCGAAAAATGTAATTGACTGTAGGTTTATACACATCGTCATCGTAGGTATGAGAAGGTACTTACGTGTTCGTCATTTCGCACCAATTCGAATAAGTACAGTTACTATACCGAAAAGAGGAAAAAATTCCATCATGGCTATATTTCGCGCGGTGTTCAATCCATGTCAGATTAAAAAGGTTAACTTTACTTATGCTATTATGCCTTGATTAATTGTGTTGATATTGAAGTAACACGGCTTCGGTCGTGTCTCAGAAGATATACGACGTAGTCGGCAACGTGATCGACAAGATTTATAAACATGCCTTCGTCCAACTTAATTACAATTTACAAAGCCGATAAAAGCGGTCCGTTGAACGGATACGATTGATAATAACAGAGTACTTCCTACACGTAACTTAATTGCATTTCAATTACTATTGTTATCAACATGTACTCAATACAATATTACGTGCTACGATCCAGTTGCGATTCAACATATTTTTTTATTCCAAGTATTAGATCATCTCTGATTCATTATACTACTACAGATATACCTATATGAGTAGGTATCATGCATAATGTAGGTATCATTTAATCGCCGTGACTTTAAAGTGTTCGTGCAGTAGCTTGCCTAGTCGATCTCAATAAAGCAACCGTCTCAGTGCGTTCACCAAATGGATGTCCGCGCTACTATGCTCCGGAAGGAATGCCAAGCCTACGGGCTATCCTAAAACTCCATCATCAGAGTAGGTCAATAGTAGGAGTCAATAGAGTAGGTATTACAATTATACTTTTGTTTTAGTTTATTATAAAAATAAAACGTGTCATTCGCACATGGAATTATTTTTTTTGGTACGAGATCTCGCATTTTTTATCGCCTTTGAATTTCAGCATGCCGGCTGGTACTCCGCACTCGGCAGGGATCGCATGCCAATTGCCAACTCGTTTGACCTCATTCCCGGGAACTAGTCTGCGTAAACTCTAATATCGGGTTTATGAAAACATACCTATTTTGAGACTTTATAAAGCCCCAGACCGCTCCAACTTATTATTTATTTGTTTTAAAAGGAACGTGTGCCAAGTTTGTGCACGTTACTCATCCTGATTAACCATAAACATGCCGCAAGAACGGAGTGGACGAGAGATAACTCGTTTTTAAACGAATTCAATTAATTACGTGATTCTGTTGATTGCACGAGATGCAATACACATAATTGTGAGTGGTGTAAATTCCGGTGAGCGGTTACGATTACGCTTGTGCTCGTAACATGAGAATATCAACATGTGTGGTTTGGGGTCGTATCGTGTCGCGTAACTCATGAAACAGTGCTCATAAATTGAATGGATTTCGTCCGGTGCACCGGGTCTGCGTGAGCTCTGGCTGCTCAGGCTGGAGTCACTGGACCGGTATATACACTGTATCCGCTAACAAGATTGAACAGGCTGAACCAGTAGTCATTGCCCCTTAAATTAGAAAGTAACTGTTACATTTAACCGTGGACATTTTGATCGATGAAGGAGAAAATGTAATCGCTTTATAACCAGATGTCACTTCTATTTTCTGTCGGCCATCTGGCTGTCTCGATCGGAAATTGCAGAAATGTCTGAGTATTAGAATTTGGTTAAAACAGACTGCTATCATTATTTGCGATAAAGGTAGATAGATAGAAGATAGAAAATACTTTATCTTACTATCGACTAACCAACTTACTCCTTACTTATCGTATCTTTAGATATCACTCAGTCAAATTCATTGATAATGATGTACAAACAAGCAACGTTCATACCGCCTGTCTCGCCAACGATAACTATCAGTCACTCTTACACGATTGTTATTTATTAATTCTGTCGAATTGCTCTGGGAATGAAACTCGGTATATCGGGCAACGAACGCAGCCGAGTCCCCATTTCTCACGTTAAGACCCGTTCTGGGGACTGGTCCGTCTACATGCCAGCCAAGAAAGGCCCTCCGGTCGGCGCCTTAAAGGGGAAAACAGCTTATGTTTTTGTGCGCCACGAAATATCTTGCCAGACTTAACGATAACCGTGCGTGCGGTTGAAATAATGATTAGGTTTAGCCCTCCTTCCTTGTGTCTTGCAACCAATTGCGGAGTAATGCAGCTCATTCCAGCGGAGGGAACGATCGGAAACAAAACGATGTCGAGACAAGCGGATATTACGTATATCTAAACGCCACAAACCGCAAACAGCTTATTTAAATACAATTGAAGGAAGTAGCGACGTGGAGCATCTTCCCGGAAAAATACAAATAATTCAAAACGTGGAATGCTTGAGCAATGATTTGCGCATGGCTGGTAATGCAAATATTACGAGTATTGTGGTACTTGGATCATACAAATTCGTAGAATTGTTTGTTTAGCTGTCGTTTATAAAAAACCATACAACCTTATTATGAACCACCTCTTTTTTTGTTGATAAGAACTCTTTCGCAATTAGGAACTGGTTATCGATCCGCCACACTCGTTCCCCTCGGTGATCACTCAACATTTGTCCCAGCACAGCATAATTCGCAGGGTTGTTATGATAAATTGACTTAACCCGTCTCCATCGGGCCACCTGCGCTCCACCTCTGGCTTAACTGGTAGTAGAGGATCTAGTAAATTCATTTGATAATCTAGATTAAATTCTGCTAAATAGAGCTTGTAATAGCAATTTGAAAAACCGGTTTTATGATCACATTGTTTACTCACGTTTTTATAAGGAAAAATACCATTAATCGCCTCTTGTCAACAAGGTTGACCTACGATATTATGTACTGACCTCAAATATATCCGTGTATATAAATTTCCTTACAATATGAATAATAGTCAATAATAGTCAATAATAATTGTACCTCAACACACTAAAAACCTATAAGTATGTTAATCTACAGTTGACCGGTGATTATGCTAATAACCAGCAGCGCAGGCAAACCACTAAACAGATAAATGTTTTACGTTGCATAACTTACTTAGACAGGTTTCCATAAATGTCAGGCCAGAGTCATACGAACATTTTATACACAGCTGTTCTGCCTACATTACTATTATGGATAGCGAGTTTTTTTTGATGAATTGATTGCATGTCTATTAACGTCTACCGTGCCTTATTGGGCCGTTATGATATTAAGTGGAAGGAAAAATTATGCTAAATATCGAACATTGATTGCTACTGACACGCCATGTTTCCTTAAAGAGCATGCATGTATTTGACACATATTTGAATACCAGTGTGAAACTTCGCGACTTCGTTCGCGATTTTCAAAAATAATATATTTTGACTGGCCTCACAGCTCAGTTGGTAGTAACTCTGCCTTCTGTGCTGTTGGTTGTGGGTTCGATCCCCACCTAGGCAAATATTTGTGTGATGAACATAGATGTTTGCTCTGTGTCTGGGTGTTAATATGTATAATTAAGTATGTATTTACAAAAAAAAGTATATAAGTATTCTATCAGTTATCTGGTTCCCATAGTACAAGCTTTGTTTATTTTGGGGCTAGATGGCGCTGTGTCTGCCAATATTTATTTTATATTTTTAACAATCATCAACTCCCAGCATTCTTAGGATTACTTTCAACCTGCACCCCTACATTCAAAAAAGAAAGGCACTACAGTTCTCGTGACTTTTAATTATTACACCCTTGCACCCTTTGTTTGGTTTTGCAAAACCCATGTTTTAAATAATATTTAATCAGATACTGTACCTAGTACCTACGTAATAGTAAACCTACAGAATATGGAATGTGCAAAGTCGAATGTAAAAGCAAATGTCGAAGTTTTACTGCTCCGGCCACACTGGCAGTTAAGGGGGTGGTAGGGAAATAGAATCACAATTGCATTAGCTACCATGACGCTTATAACTTCACGGGTTAGTGAACTGGCAGCTGGGAATCGGTGGTTGACACTGCCATGCGGGCTCGGACAGTAAATGGAGTGGGTACCACCTGCCATAGGCACTGGGCACTGGACACCTTGATCAGATACTCCCACCTTGCAATGACACTGCTATTACCAGATGTTATGACCAAAATGTCTGACAAAATTTAAAAAATGTCGGGATTATGGGATTATATTTAGGACAGATTAGACAAATTACGATTTAAAAAGTTATATTTTACAATGAAAATTAAAGTTAATGACGGGTGAGTGAAGTGATTTTTGAAGTTTTGTTATTTGTCGGGACAATTTGTATTTTGCCGGGACATTATATGAAATGTCGGGACAATCTCGATGAATCCCGGCCATCTGGTAATCCTACTGCTATACAAGGCGACGAACTGAAAATGACACAATGTGATTGTTTACGATGAGTTGGGTGGAGATCGCGTCAAATGTTCTATGTTCTATGAAATGAAATAATGAATGGAAATGAAAACTGGGAAAACACAGCAATAAAAAAACGCAAATGTTATAAATATCTATAAAATAACGACGACGTGAATGAACTTGCTATATTTTCGGATCAAATGTTTTCATATCAATAAAAACTAATTTAATACAGGCTGTGCTATCTCAAATAACAAGAAACATTTATTTACATATTTTAAACGACCAGTTTTTTTAAGTAGCATGCGATAAAAAAGAAGGTTATTTCGCATACCTTTTACCTGCTTCGCTGAAACAGGTTGCCGATACCGGTCCATATCTTGTCTCTCGTTAACCTTATAAATATAAAGATAGAGTATAAAAAAATAATTGACCTTTCGGAATAAATTTGTGCTCATTTTCGGTTATTACTAGCTATACTTCAGTTCTGCGATGTAGGTTATAGGTTTCATTCTCACCCAAGATAAACATTTGTGTGATAAACTTTTATGTTTGATTGCTGTGTTTTAGCTGGCTCATTATATCGCACACATTTAACTATAGAACCTTGTGTTTTGGATTGCACAACTAAATATAATATTTTTGTTGTTTTAGGCACATCACCAGAACGCGAACCAGTTGAAATAAACAAGAAAGGTAAGTCGCAAGCATCAATGTAACACAATTCACTTGAAATCCATAAATTCAAAGAGTTCTCCGAAACAGACATTTGAAAATCAAATTTCTGGACGTATCCGTTTCAGAAAAGACACTTCTGCTTAAAATGTTAAACGTGATGAATTGGTGAACAGTACATTTGGACTATACTATACTTTTTCTTATAACCTCACAAAACTTACCAGTTAAGTTAACTCTGAACGTTTACAGCGTCGATATGAAACCTGTCCTTGATATGTTTAGTTTAATAAAGACTTTAATAGAGCAGCAGATGTTTCTAATTTAGATTTTAATATGCCATCTGCTGTCACTGTAAATTATATTTATTTTAAGATAAAAAATAAGATTCTGAGAAATCTTACGTCAACAATTAGATATTATAACAAAACGATGAAACAATATTGTGAATTTCGAAATTAATTTGTTATAGACTTTTATACTAATTTGTTTAGAGAAAGTACAAATCAGTTAGCGTCCAAAATTATAGGTCTAATAAATGTTTATTTTGAATATTCAACAGAATATTATTACTCTATTTTGAATATGCAGACAACCAAATTACAATAAATAAATACTTTTTATCGTCGACGTCGATCGAAATTTGTATCCTTGACGAGAATCATTTATACGTGTTTTGGTTGAAAATCGAGATCACCCATCCTTTATTTCACATTCAAATCCGTATCTATGTTTGTCCAGCCCTCATCTGTGTGTGCATGTAGGTAGGTATGTTATTTATACTTCAGAGGACGAGATTTACTACAGAGGTCACCGCGGACGACAAATGGTTTTATCATTTCAAAATCCTTCATTAATTAGATCGAGCATCGGGGTCACTTCGTTTTCAATAGATATTTCAACATTACTTTATGTTTGTTCAGCTTATGTATAAGCTACTGTATCTAATTGGTGTTTGCTATTTGCATTTGGTACTAGAACGTGCTTTATGTAATTTTCACCGAGCGAATAAAGTTTAGATGTTCGGTTTGCACAGCCCGGGTCGTGTTTGTAGTGGGTTGAAACAACACGTACCAGTCTCCCTTTGTTAAAGACCACCACACACGAGGTACTACTGCCACCCTCTGTTATAGCTTTATTTTCTTTTCTCTACGCTCGCCGCACCTTTTCATGCTCAAAGCAATAAAGAACATACACAATCGTTCGGTACCATGCCATTTTTTTGTCGTTCTTGTTTGACCTTTACGAATATTTAAATAAAGTTTATTATTAATAAAAAAAATTGCGCCGTACAATCATGTCACGTACAAGCAGTACAAGCTTGTTAATGAATAACGCAACCTTCGAATTTCAAAAGCAATTATATACCGAATTATTAATTCATTATCTCAATATAATGTATCAGAGGTTGGATTCTGTTTTCTGGGAATCATTATATCGGAAGCTCGTATGTAATACCTACGAAGCTACAAGTACGAAACGAAATATTCACCTCCGAGTATTATTTCTCTCGTGCCTCCATTCTTTGAATTCGTGTTAAGAGTTGGTATGTTATCGATCTGCTCTATAAATAACAGAAATATTAAGGAACATGTAATAACAGAATAACATGGCAGCCTGTGTCGATGATGTTTGCTTCCTCACGAATCTCTTAGAAATAGGTAGCTGGTCTTAGTTCGTTGGTAGCTTAGCTACAACTTAATGAATATTCAGAGCCAAGTTCTCAACAGACCACGAACCAAACTGTGGTAATACCAAGAACTGGCCTCTCAATTTTTTGTCGATGTTATTTAACTTCATCATAATTCAGAATGATTAAGTTTTTATAGCCTCGGATGTAGCTGGTAACATTATTATTTAAACACCTGCGTTGCGATAGTATGCGTGTGCAATGGACGTTTATGATAATATAGAACTGTAACGGAAAAACACGTCTATTTTAAATAAATAATTGTTAAGATAGCAGGGCTATTTGTTGAGGCAGCCAACTACGTCGAGTATTGTGGTAATTTGTTAGAAAGGACGGTGAACACACAGCTATTGGCAAATAAGCACTTATAAATCTAAGGACCTGATGAAGGCATATAATTTAATAATAATGTTATTGGTAATAATAGTACTAAAAGCTAATATTATAAATGGTTTGTATGTTTTGTTATTTTTCGTCCAATCATGCCAAAATGACTTGACAAGATTCAATTTCAATTCAATTTAAAAAAATCGGGTACCTGGCGATCGAAGCTGCGAACGAAAGCTAGTATCTATAAACTTTCAAATACCAGCAGCGTTGACATTGACGAGTTTTTATTAGTGTATGCAGATTATCAGACAACACAAAAGAATTCGAAACAGCAAACAATACAAAGAGGTCAGACGAACAAGTCAAACCAGTATTTCTCGTAAAGAACTCCGACCAAGAAAGTCGCCGGTGAAAGTATGAACTAAGACCACGGCTAATTCATCCAGTTGAATTTATAAATACTTTTTATAACAAGACTCGTAATAAAACCTGTTTCGTCTGGCAGTACACGGTAATATTTTCCATATTACGATTATAAAATGGAGCGGAGAGTAATAATAAAAAGTAATGTATGGGAGATTTGAAAGCCAAACCTGTCTTTTTTGTTACCCATGGTCCATGGAAAGAGGGTCCTTTATGGTAATAAATAGTGGAATACGATCCAGCCACCAATCCCTATAAATGGTTACTGTTATTCTTCAGATATACCTGTTCGGAAATTTTTACCCTTGAGATTTTTTGTGAGACTTCTATCGTCCTTACTATCGCAAGTGATAAATCTCATCTTATCTTTAGATATATTTCATGTAGCTTGGAATTGGCGTATGGTTTCTTTTTGAGTAAAGCTAATGTGGAAACGGCGGCGGCCGATAGAAAGATAGACTCTCACTTTCATAAAATGATCGATCGCAGATAAAGTAAAATAATAACGTAAATTGATGTTACTATCAAATGAAATTAGATGGCGCTAAAATGCGAAAATCACGTTTGTTGTATGGGAGCCCCCCTTAAATATTTATTTTATTCTGTTTTTAGTATTTGTTGTTAGAGCAGCAATAGAAATACATAATCTGTGAAAATTTCATCTGTCTAGCTATTATGGTTCATGAGATACAGCCCTGTGACAGACAGACAGACGGACAGACAGACAGACGGACAGCGAAGTCTTAGTAATAGAGTCCCGTTTTTACCCTTTGGGTACGGAACCCTAAAAATATGATATACATGAAAACACTGGCTGGACTGACTGTAAATACACTGATGTTGCGTGGTAATAGCTGGTTGGTTATGAGCCAGTTGTTCACCTTTAAAGCCGCATGGTAATTATAATGAGTATAAGTAATCAGTTTTGCAATGGGTGCATTAATGAGCCCGCATATTGAATGAAAGTCATCGTACTCTAGTGTAATTGTACCAGACAAGCGGGCGTTTAGTCGATCAACCGTGAAGAGATCGAGGAAGTCAAGATTATCATCATCGTAATTGAATAGCCATTAGAAACTGACTAAGTTTCAATGGTCGACTTCTATAATGAGGTTTGGTCGTGCGACTAGAGAATTAAAGCCATGCAGAAAATGACATGTCGAAAGATAACGTTCACATAAATGGAATCATCAAAATATTTCGCCCGCATAAAATGTAACGTTCACCAGTGACTAAATGTGACTGTGTCAGTATTTATGATCATGGTGGTTAGGCTCTAGGTTTACATACTTGCATGTACCATTAGAACGTATATCTTGAAACCGGTACTCGTGCAATTTTAAACGACTTTCTAAGACCAAGTATGTCGGTCACGTGGTTGGAATCGATGCATGCATTTGCAATTACGAAATACTAGTAGTTAATTAAATAGCGTATTAGTTGCATGTTAACATACACATTGCGTAAGAAAGAACCGGTGCCAAAGACAAACAAGAAGTCGATAGTCATAAAGACACGAACTCCGAGTTTTATTGACAAAGTTTTTGTATTCCGGCATGGAGAAGAGGCATAATTATTGTCAAGGCAATCTCCAAACCGAAGGCTTGCACTATAAAAAGGCGTTTTACACCTACGTGCAGTAGGCAAGCACGCTGTAGAATTATATAAGTATAATGAAAATGTGAGCATCATTCCATAAATGAATGTAAATGATGCAAAGTAGACAATTGAAACTAAAGAACTGAGTGTATGTTAGGTACCGGGCATGTTACTGCATAATGATCGTATGTTAATCACTTGTTGTGAGCCGAATTAAATATTAAACGACTAACACAAGGGGAAAACATGACATCTATACGTAGTAGATCAGGCATAACTATAAAATTGTCCACGACAATATTTATTTTATTGCTTCCTTTCTTAAATTTAATTAAACGAGTATCTTAACTATTCAATTTGTCAGCAGCATAATTATCTTACCTTTTATTTGTGAAAGTATCGTATCGTTATTTTTTAAATTATCGTTCCCGGAATCGTGAATCGAAAAAACATAATAAACCATTGAAATGCGGTTACTTTGTTTACAGCATTGTTAAAACTTGTCAGATTATAATTGCTACGTGCGGCCTTCTCCGACAAAATCCACCGGTCGATGCGTCGCTGTCGAGTTGGCTTTCTGAAAGTAATTTGCGGTAAAGTGCAGCAGTGTTTCAGGGTCGAGTCGGCTGCGCCAAGTGGTCGCGTATCAGCCGCACCACCTGCCGACAGCGACCGGTTCGACCAGTTTCGAACGATCACCATCCCAGTCTAGTGCCATGTCGAGTTATGAAACATTATTTATCGCTGCCATGATTTTATTTTACCGCTTGCGCAATAATTGCTGTGATGGGCGCTGCGCTGCGCTGCACTCCGCCCCCGAGTAATCACACTCTGTTAAAGAGATTGGCGTTGTATTTACTCTCATATATTATGACATTACGTAGTACTTTTAATTTCAGAAGACGACAGACGAAGACGAAATGAGTCCCTCATCTAATACCTCCTGAATCATTATTCTTAACCATCTCATTAGTTAATTTGCTGTGTAGGTAGAGGTTGACATTTGAAATAAATCACATAAAAAATAATGTTTTTCAAATTCTCAATATGTTTGTAGAAATTTGGGTACAGTAGTGAAATAATTGATTGCAACGAAACGTCTGTGTTGAATGCAGAATATCCACAATGCGATGTGATTGACGTGTTTTTTGCATCGCCAATTTCGTCACTCTCTGGCAATTTTCTCGATTTTGCTTCCATTGGCGATTAGAAAGTGAAGAAGGCTAACACGAATCCATTCACTGAAGTCTGAAGTTAGACCTATGAATGCCCAATAACATCGACTAATATTTTCAAAGCTGTCATTATAAAAGCTCTTGATCTTGAGTGTGAAATCGTGACGCAAAAAAAGCGAGCCATCTGCTTGTTTTGTCCGACGTAATGAGTCCGTATTAGGTTCGACGCGTCGATAAAATCGTACCGAGCGTTGCCGAGGTTGCTGCGGTCGGGCCGGTGTTGTTGCTCCGTCACGATCCGCGCTGCGCCGTGTAGGCAGCTACTTTCTCCTAACGGGACTTACTTCTCTCCCCCTTCCCCCACTGCAAACGCAGACGCCGCCGATTGCGATTACGACATTTTGAATTTTATTATCCGCGCAATTATGAATATTATACGTTTCGAAATCTCGCTCTCAGCGCATTATCAACCGTTGAACTCGATTGAAATCGGCCTTTTAATTCTACTTGATATTATTTAAATCGTTAACAAACGACTTGTGAAATTGGTTTTGTTATTACATTGGGTTTCGCCTTAACGCCTTTACAAGCTTTAGTTTTTGTCCGATGCTTTACAAAGGTTAACAATAATCATGCTTCATTGTATGCGAGAGAATGTGGAGCCTTCGTGGGCCGAGACGAGTTCTTCGCGCCTTGGGGGACATGGAGTCAAAGGCCACAACTCACGATCTTTGCCTCTCCGTCTTCACCAATACTTACTGTCAGCTCAACCTTACTATTATCTTGATGATTTACTTACTCTCTTAACCAAGTATTCATACATTGTAATTTGCATTTTTGTAATCAAGCTCGAGAATTATGTGATTATTGACCTTTATGAAAGTCTTCTGGTTTAATATTTATACTTAGGTATTTATATAAACAGTTTTGTAAACGTTTGTTGTTGAACTCATATTTCTCTCTTCAGGGATCGAAGTAACTCTTTTCGCACCTCCTCTCTCGCCGCCGAGGAAAGTGTTTGGCATTTGTCCAATTGAGTCGGCCAATCTTCTGAGAATTGCATCGATCCACACTCTCCGAAACAAACCCAACGCCAACTTGTTAATTACGCGACTCACGTTGTATTAACATTATGTCATCGTCATAGCGATGAGTGACGTCAGTTTATTTGTATTGTCACTTTTGACCCATTGATGCATTATGTGTCTGCTAGTTTAACAATTAGACGTGAATCTTTCTAGCGCGCCGTTCTCTTAAACGTCACGAAAATATCGATTTCCTTTTTGATAAAAACGCCATTGTCCGTTTGAAAGCTCGATAAAATCAACAAAAAGCTACTGCACAAAAAGGCTGAAGTGTATCGATATCGATGCGGTTGCGCGCAAGACTTGCCTTATTTTCCACTGTATGGAACGGAACGCACATGTGCGGCAGATGTTTAGGGTTATTTTTTCAAATGTATTATCGTTCCTTCGCCCTCGCCCTGTACCACCACCCCGCAACGCAGTCACTGACCCCTTTTTGTCGATTCACAGAGTACTGTAACTTTGGTATTGATATTGACCTGTATCTCTGTGACTATTCAAACAAACTTATTGTAAGAACAAGAATGAAATGGGATCATTATATTCCGTTTGAAATTTTACTTCTACGTTTCTTTTTCTGTCTTTGTTTGACATAATTGTAATCTCTAAAAATGAAACACTGCGTTGATCCGACATCTGTGTTGCCCTTTTAGTTCAATCTCAGGAGGGTTGATCACCCGACCGAACAGACAGGTTCCAAGGTTGCTACCGAACAGCTGGCCAATTTATTTTTGGAAGTGACAAGATAACCGACTCTTTAAAAACAAAGAAGATTGCTTTTTCGATGTAATTTGCGTTTTATATTCTCCCGTACAGACACCATTTGCAATTTGATGTGGTTGTTGACTCCAATAAACATAATCTCGGGAAAATTGATAGTTCTGTGAATAGTTACATAAATCTGAGAATCACCAAGTTCAATGCTCCACTCCAGTCAACATTTAGCGGAGCAATCAAGTCGACTCAATAAACGCAAAATAACGACTTGCTAGAGGCGAAAATGTCGAAATATTTACAAGTTTCCAGACTTTTTGTATCATTCTTATTTTTAGGCGCGTAATTTGCAATATTTTCAAACGACTTTGGACTTTGGACGTTTCTAAATACGTCTCATTTTGATTTGTTTTTACAGACGGTCTCTTATTCTCAATTATAGTGAACTGAGTAGCCCGGCGTACTCAACGGACCGAATCGTGCGTTCTTCGCGAAACGTGTTTGCCGAAGCTATATTTAAGCAACTAGTAAAACTTGTATTGTGGTCTCGGTTTCCTTTTTTATCGTCTGAATTTTAACAGCGTTCATTAAATTGCCTTAAACTAGAACTAAAATAAAGTACCTATCATGAGTTTGTTTAAAACATGTAAAGTGAATATAAATAAATCATATTTAATAAATAAAATATGATCACGACTGTAATTACGGTACGGTAGAAAATCTTCTCAGAACTCAGATCCTTGAAGATGTCTAAAGGCAAAACACAAACATTACATTTGGCACATGCCCACATCTTTATATCGAAACTATCAATTTATTACCTATCAACTGAAGATTATTACCAGCTGCATTCCGAGAACTTACTGAAATTTTTTTTAAAGGGTCGCTGCCGGCGCGGCAGGTAAATGAATGCGACCTTTTGGCTCCTTCAATCTCGCATACGATTCTACGAATATATCTCTTATACGTCTATATATCTCACATGAATGCCTTTCGGCTCTCTTTCGGGACCGCCGCCAGTGCCAGCATGTTTTATATGTATAGTTTTTCTCTCCCACGAATATAAGCAGTGATGTTGGCTTTCAAACCGGTCGTTTTATCGACACCGGAGCTCCCGTCTCGCTCGATTTCTTCTTCCGCGACACCGCATCGGATCGAGCGAGACCCATTCATCAATTATTTATACCCCAGTTGACTTTTAATAGGGTTGTTTATCCTTAGTGCCTGCTTTTACATCATAACTGTAATGTAAATTGGCCGCGGATAAGTGTCAAGCCCGACGGACATTTCGTGTCGATTTTTGAAAATCAATATAATATTATTCTGAAGTCTTGTTTTATTTATGAGCATTATCATAATCTTGTTTTTGTCGTATTCCAAAATTTGGTGACTCTGACTCGCTTATAGCAACAGATCCGAATATATTAGAATACATAAATCGACCCCAATGAGTATTAATTGTTAAACAAACTGCTGGGAATGTTTGTTGAGCGTAACCAATTCTCGGTAAAACAAGAAAACAGCATGAACAGGGGGCTATAGGTATTTTAAACAGTCGAGCCAACCAATCTCTTTTGGCACAATGTTTACAAAATCTCGAGGAATTGAATCGAGTTTGCGCTAGTATTTGTAAACATGGCGGCAGCGGGCCGTGGAAGCCGTGCGTGGCTCCTAAAATACTTCAAACAGGAATTGAACCCACGCCAACTGGTGTGCGTAGACGGCGGCTCGCGATACCCTCATAAACTTTTCACTATACGACGTCTCATTTTATTCTCTTGTCTTTCATGTCCACTTAATTTATTATCTAGTGCCCCGGGAGAAATTATGTGTCCGGCAAAATTGCCTGAATATGTTTTGACATAATTTCTACTGCAAATATTGCACTGAGAAGAGGAATAGAGTTAATCATTTTAATTGGCTGCGTTTTTCTATTTTTGTATCGTGCACACCAGAAAAGCATCATCCTCCATGCGACTTTATTGACCTTAAAGTTATAGCTGTGTTAATAATATTGCATCAATGTACAGCTAGCAGGTAACAAAATGAAAACAAATGGATGAATCTGTTAGATTATTATTGGCTCGCGGAGCAACGTTCAATTCAGTTTGTCTGTAATCTATTAACCTTGTCTGTATCGTCAGACTTGAAAATCGGCAACGACGGCAGCACAATGATTGATTGCACAACACTATTTGCCCAACTGTTTGTGCTTGTGTGCACACCTACACAGAAAACTACTTTGGTAATACATTTCTACATCATTCTCTTTACAAACATTGACATAAAAATGTCTGTGCTTGTTTGTCAAACTGAAATTGTACTCACGAATTTTATTATCACCTGTGTCACCTCTATTTGTTTTATGGTTACTAATGTGGTCGATTTTAATGAGTTCAATATATATCGACATTTTTTAAAGATATTTACGTGAAACGGGTAATAAATAACAAGAGCTGTCAAGGAATGTTCATCTTCAAATATCCTTCTTCCTGTCTAAAAGTTCTTGTATCTGTTATATTACTATTGCAAACCTGTAATATTATCACAAAATGTGGCTTAGTACACCAGATTGAAAGTAAATTGGTCTATCTTCGCACTATGGATGTCTCTTGTTCCATTTATTTGCTGTCTTCCTGTATGACTCATAGCTGTACAACGACGACACGATGCTTTATTATGATGACATAAGAGTACATTGCAATGACTAGGATATCTGGACCGATTTTGTTTAGAATAGGTTAAAGAATTGCATCCTAAACAATTCAATAACCGAATAAACTCATATGTCATCGTTTTATACACGATATAAAACATATTTCTTCTCATTATTTTCACAGTTTATTATTTAGACGCATTTAATAGCTTTCTCATTGCCAAAATCCATTTCTGAGGAGGTAATAAACAGGATGCACCTTTCGTAAGTGTTGGTATTGCAACATAATCTGAACTAGTTTCACGACTATTAATAAAACTAGTACCTACCTGTATCGAAAGCATGTGTGTAAACATTCGTTGATCAGCCGTCAGAAGAGGAGACGAGGGAGGCGGTGCGCAATGTAATACAGCCGTATTACATTGCGCACCGCCTCCCTCGTCTCCTCTTTTAACTTCTCATGCACTTTTTGTAAATGAAATACCGAGCGCGGTTTTAAAATTAATGAAAAGCATCACTAATGCATTGTTTCTGCGCGGCGTCGTGTAACCGGTTCTCGGTTCGTCACGCGTGTCGACTTCGAGGAAACCAACAGTATAGTTGTTTCCATTGGCATTCTTCGCACGCCCGCTATCGCTCGGCACTCGGCACAATGTCAGCGAAAACCATCCGAAACGTTGCAACTCACTGATCTCATCTCCATTCTCTATTGTTCGCGCTTTGGCCGACTTCTTGCAGTTCCTGTTACTATACGACGACGCCAGTGAAAATGCCCCGTTAATTGGCAGCAATGTCGATCATTACCGAACCGATCGCAGCGATCACTTTCCATTATTGCTTAATGACGAAAAACACTTTAAATTTTCTTGCGGATGCGTCAAGGTTTCAAACGAAGCGCTTCTGCACCATATCACGGAGCGTATCATTTATTTATTTGTGCTGCGGATGCGAGCCTATTAACATCTGAGCGAACCGAAAGAAGGTTATTCGCGTTTACACAACCGAGAAACGTACACAAAGAAGAGTTAAACGAACGTTTCGGACATTAATCAACGTTGTCGGTAACCGTAGCCGTCTCCGGGGGATTATCCGTTCAGATATTCTATTCTTCGGGCGTAATTAATAGCTTTTGGCATAGAGCGTCGGCGGGCGGCCGGCGGCGGGCACAAATAGGCTTCGTGACGCGGCGCTGCAGTTGCGTAATTGGACAATTAACACAAGCTATACTAAACAATGTGGGTCTATAGGAAACGTTAGTTAGACGTAACTGTATCCTCGGTAATGCGGTGCACATAATGCCGACCCACGCGCGTGTAAAGCAGGCCAACGGCCTTTTAATGGCCTAGGTGTCGACCGTCGAGACTCTGGCTGGTCTAGCTAGACGGTGGCAAAACGAGGCATCTCGCTCGATCGATATTCTTTAAACCGCTGATTAACCGTAATAACTAGTAATGACATGGTTGCCGCGGAACCGCCATAACAACTTATAAAACGTTCACGAAACAAAGTTCCTTAGCTACCTTATAGCTATCGAGTCAAGAACCTCGACATTAAATTACGCATGAATTATGAACGCCCACGGCGCAGTTGATTTGAGGCAATGACTCTTGCCTTTTTTGATTCATTAGTAGGTAGCTAGATTTATTTATAACCCATAGATATGTTTACGCTCATTGCACCAGCAATCGATAACGGCGTGAATGGCGATAAATGATTATTTACACTCTATTATATTATTATTGCGTTTTATATAAACGATATTGTGTCGTTTTATCTACAATCTCGACCCCATTAGGCAGATGTTAATTGAAGCAGACTCAGACCGGTTTCTTCTACAGCATCGAACTCGAGCATCGAGAACGTTGCTTCTAATTTAAACTTTAATAGATGTCTAGCTCTAGTTTTTCTTCTTATACCAAAGGAAAAATAAAGTATACTTCATGTGACGTAACTTTGTTTATGACTGTTCCAGTCGTATAAGAGCGTAGTGGGTTGATATTTCTCGGATGTCGGTCCTTTAAGATTCCGTCTCCGGGATACGCTAGATTTATGTTCCACAGATTTGCGAGTATCTCTTCATCCGGTACAAAGCAAGCATTTCAATAATCAAGCTTGTTGAAACTGTCAATATCTTCTGGAAATTGCCTGTGAATTCAGACGCAATCAATTCTCACACTCGGAATACAGTATCAGCATATACCAAACGCGTAAGCTATTTTAGATACAGATGCAATCAGTTTAAAGGTCAAATTAGCCTGTGGAATTTTATAAATAAAGCACAAACCGGTACTAGAATATCTCAAGTCCTCAGCTCAAGATAACATGGCTTCACCTCGATTTCTTTTCCTGTTATTGATCGCTACATTTGCATGCATAAATGAATATACCTACCCAAATTTCGGTTTTCCTCGTGCTGTAATTTATTCTGATTTAATGTTTTTATTTATAAATACTAACTAGCTGTCCCGCCCGCGTGTTTTTGTTGGTATTTCGTATTTAGGAATCTAGACTAACTACCGTATTTTCATTAGTCTGCCTTCAGTTTCGAATTTTGGCAGTTGTCAACTTCAGTTGTATTTTGTTCTAAATAATAATTAATTTTACCTTGCTCGTTTCCAAGATACCTGATTAATTTTGCATGGTCAAAATGGTTAACTTCTGTTCGAATACAATGTATTTAAATATTCGGAAACAGAATCGTACAAAATAAACAAAGGAAAATCAAAATCCTACTTATTTAGTTTAATTATCGAAGCGAATAGGTAAACTGTTCATGTTTATGCATATTTATAGCTACGAGTACTATTTTCTATATACATTATACATTATTGCTTCTGTTTATTGAACAGGAAAATACTTCAGAGGACATAATGACTTGCTCATAAATAGCAATTTTCCCCAACAGCTCATGATTCATCTTGAAAAGGAATACATACACACGAGGAATGTGAAACATGTAGCTACCTACTCACATCGTATCGTAGGTATTTTCGAAACGTACAAATAGTAATCAAGATTCATCAGTAGCTTTGCTTCGAGGCCAGAACTCTAGCATTCAATTGGTGTCGCTGCCTGCTAACGATATATTGGCAAACTGCACCGAACTTTATAATTTGCATCGCATCAAGGGTATCACTAAGCAACCCTTATTGGTCTGTCTGCAATATTGGTCAGGTTTATCTGTTCAAGCGAATTTTATACAAAGAAAAAACTACATATTTATTTGATATTAATATTACTTTATGTCATAAAGCGATACTGATTATCACAGAACTTAATCAGATAGCTATGAGTACATACAGATTTCAAAAAAGAAGTCCACAAATGCCGATAGCTATGAATGGCAACGCTGTATTCAAAAACAACGAAAACAAATCTGTATCAGACTTGCGTAACGCAAACGTTAAACTCGGTGTTTCAAATAATACAATTCTAAATAGGGTTATGGATAAAAATGGTACGTAACAGAGTTCAAGAAAGTTTCACTTAAAACAAGTGGAGATTATGGATGTCGAGAAAGTAAAGTGTCGAGTCGTCCACTGAATAACAAAACACAAGTTTGGCGTCGTTGATTGCGCAATAAATTGTCTATAGGCGATTATGGAGTGCGGACGTCACGCGGAGTGACTGGCGTGAGGAACGCATAGCAAAACAACACAGACCTCTTGCTCCCCAATCTGCACCTAGCATATCGCGCAGTCCCATAACTGAAAGGGATCTTCCATAGCTGGACATGACGAGGCTATTAGACAGCGAAATTGACGAATAACAGCGCAAACAACGCCATTGAAGCGTGAAAACGAAACTATCACGATTCGTACTTGTGCTACTATACAATTAAAGGAATGCTATGCCATTATGCTACCGTGCTCGCTCGCTGGCCTACATAACGAGTTGATTTTCGGCCCGATAGCGCTGGCCTTGCCGGTTAAACCGCTGGCATTTACATTTCATAAATCGAAATAAACTGTGCAATTTATTCGATGCAACCGATCGGCATGCAATTTGATTCAACAGTCGATTATCGCTATCGTTAGGAGGTGAATGAGTCATTGCAGTTGAGTACGTCGAACACATGTCATGCTCCCGATATTAATTTTCATCAAGACTGCTGTGTACTGCATTCGCGGTGTCATATTAATTTACTAGTGATGTCATGCTCGCGTTACCCTAAATTTTGATCCGATTTAAACAAGGATTATATAATAGAGCAACTCTGCAATGATGACGATGTTGAACTGTGAATGTATTTGTGAAGTAGAAATCCGATATAACTAGGTCGTGTATTGATAATGGAACGTTCAAACGTGATGTAGTCACGAAATCGTGAACGCAATTCGGATATCAACGCGAACACTATCGATTACCTCCGAGAGTTGCGTTGTATATTTTATCGTACTCTTCATTTACTACCTACTTAGTAGTAGTAGTTGTAGTTCAATCCGATTTTGTTATGTTCCATTTGTAGTTGTAATGTGTAAATAGATGAGCTGGCTGCACACTTATTCCTTAAGAATTTAGGACACACTTTCTTTAGCGATTACATTGTCATACAAACTATTATTCTCTAAATTGCGGCCTAGAGCATGATCTTATAGTTTTACGCAGAAGGGTATCGGTAATTCAATTAATTACGGTAGAGTTTCTTATCACAACGCGTTAAATGAACCATGCCTTGTTAGCGTTTCTAATGAACAAAGAAGGCGACCGTGAAACGGCAAATTGCTTGCGAAGAATAATAAGCGTATAAGTTCACCTCTAAAACGTCCAACTCGTATCTGACAACTTACAAGTTACTTCAGTTTTTTTTCTTATATCTTTGGATAGAGGGTGTAGCTGGAGGGTCGCCAGAGGCCTTTGTTCTGCGAGCCGCAAGAGAAGGGTTGACGTACAGGCCCGTTACGCCCTACCCTCACCTACCTTTATTCAGGACGAGCCTACTGCGCATTTAATCTCGTATTAATTGGAATTTGAAACGTTCTATATTTGCTCATGTTCAGTAATTGAACGTAGCAGCAAATTGATACTACCTAGATTGAGTCAGCATTAATAATGTCAATAATACAGTGCATAATAATTGAAAACGAATTTATTTCCGTATCGACGTTCATTTCCAAATTAAAAAGAGGCTTAAAATATTCGAAATATAAACATTTCCGTTTGGGATCTGTAAAGAGCAAATGGCACTATTCTCAGCATGAATGAAATCAGCTGCTCGAGGGGCGCTCGATCCCATGGCCGGTATAGAAAATAAAATGAGGGATGTTATGTCGGTCTCGTACTTATGTTTATGTAGCGTCGTTGCCATGGCAACCGCCCGGGCGCGGAAGCTGACTCCACTGAGCAATGATTAAATATTGATCAAATTATCAGTTGGCTATTAGTAGGACGGAAATTGGATCATCGTTGTGCGAGTAACTGTTGTCTAAATCGATAACGGTCTCGAATGAGAACTTGCCATGATTTAATGCCAATTCAAATAAAAGTTCGTAGCAATATAAAATCCAGCCAATTCGGCGATTCACGTCGCAAATTCGCAACTCGCATTTTTCAAGAGCTTTCTACAAGGTTATTTCCAATAAACGGGCTTGTCACCGTAAATAAAAGAATAACTAATCAAAGTTTTGCCCTCGGCTTCACCTCGATCCGCGACACGACAACGTAAACAGACTGCGGGTGGGTGTTAGGTGGCATTTCGCATCCCCTACATTCTCCCTACACCCCCATATGCCCCTACCTACCCTGTGGTGCTTCAATCGCGACATTTTCCTCTTGTTGCCACTCACAGTTCAATAATCTTTCGACAGTCAGTTGGAAAATTAAACGCCTCCATGTTGTTTGAAGTGTTTTCTTTTCATTTTCCAATATACGGGTAGGTACAATGTATTTTTTGTTACTTTTAAATAAAGCTTTTTATTTGTTTGGCTTCTGTTATTGAGTTGAGTTGATATAAAGAGACCTAACAATATAAGACGCTTTTTAGTATCACACAGTGGTCCTTTTTAGGGCTACCAAACCTTAATCCAAGGACCAGTGACATTAGTGAAATTAGGCAAATTAAAATACGGAACCCTAAAAAAACAGCATATGCATAGAATGTACCAAATACCAATCAAGCTCTTTCATATGTAATCAATACCCTACGTGACCTAGTGACTCCTTGTTTTAGACCTTTGGACAATGAAAATTAATAAATTTTGATTTCTTTCCATGCAATATGAACGTTGTGATAGCTAAGTAGTTGCTGAATTAATCAGTCAGTAGTGAACTCGTGACAGACGGAGACGGACGGACGTAATCGCACCACAAGTGTTCCATTTTCCCATTTTGGTTCGGAACCCTAAAAACAGGGTATATGCAGTGTTTATTTTAATCAGCATTTAAGTTGCCCTATAAATGTCTAGAGGTTATTACTTGATATCAATCCGTTTTATCGATAACTAGAAAGGTCACTAAAATATCTTTATGCATTTGTAAAGTCTTTTGTTCTATAATTTGGCAAATTTCCAATAACAGATCATTGTTTAACTTTGCTGTTATTGAGTAAGGAAGTTTTGCATAAGTTGTTTATATGCTCCAACGTTTATAAATAAACGAGATTGAATTGTCGGTATTGTATAAGATTATTTATTAGCTCATGTTTTGCAGTGAGTTTGTGTAACAAAATATTAATAATTGGGTTCCGCTCACGGCTTTACGAGGTACTTTGGCGGCTCATGTTGTTACGAATATTTTCATCCAGGCATCTATTTATATAAAAAAAAAAATCTAAATCGTTTAAGCAGTTTACGACGTGATTGAGTAACAAGCTTACAATCTTTCGCATTTATAATACCATCTTGATCAACGATAATATATAATTTGCCGTCAACATCAACTTCCTAATGTATAGAAATTACGTTTCAAAGCTTCTTTATAAACATACGAGTGAGTATTATAATTCTCGTAGAGCGATCGTGATAGCATTAAGCAAATTTCTCTTATCAAATAACGGTCATCGTATCGAAACATCGTTTGGCTCTGTTCCAACACACTCGCATACCGGCAACTTGCAGTTCCTTCTAGGAAAACCTCTGATAACCTGCTGCCGGTAATGGCCGAGGGCTTATGCTAAGAATAATCTCTGGAGTAAAAGGGGTGCCTTACCCACCCCCATTACACGTTACAATGAAGCTGGATTAGGTAACGTTGATGTATCTTCTGGTTTTATAACCGGTAGCTTCGTCTATTTATTTATAACTAGCTTCCGTCTGCAGCTTCTCTCTCGTTATACTATACTTGGATACAAAGTAGCCTATATAGTTTTCCACGGAATAGGCAATGTATATATTACAAGTTTCGTCTAAATTTGTTTGGTCGTTTGGGCGTGATCGAGACACAAACTTTTGAATTTATAATATAAGTAGGATATTATAAGCAGTAACATCACCTCCGACTCAGAATTATAGATTATAATATTCATACCTATTGCCGGTGCTGACTTATTTGTTTTTGTTCGCAAAAATTTGTAATATTTTGGTAAATCGGTAAACTCAAGAAACCAAATACTGTAAAGTGAAATGTGTGCAAAGAATGCATCTCGCCAACAATGGAGTCATTGTGCTATTTGATTAGTGAATTGAGGAGCAAGGGGCGTCGTGAAGGCGATCACGACTTTCCGATCTCACGACGACGTTGCTCCGTTCCCAGCGCCTTTGCGATTTGTTCCGACATCTACAATATGTGCAAAAAATAATGATATTCCTCACAAACGAGCAATCGAGTAAAATAACATCGGTACTTATCTAATCTTATCGCAAGGAAATTGTAGTTAAGTTTTACCTAGCCAGTTAGTAGTGACTATATATGTAGATAGCGAGATAGGCAGAAGTGTTTAGGTAGATATTTAGCACGGAACGTACTCATTTTCACACATAGAATCTGCAGCCAAGTAACATTCAAAGTTTAAACGTTAGCATTGAATCGATACTTGATTTTATACCGCCAATATTCTGTACTTTTGCATTCTAATAATGTCAAGGTCTTATGCTTATCGCATGTATCAGTCAGTTCTCATAATATTGTTATTTAGCACGGTAAGTTATGCTCAGACAGATAAAAACACTCAAGATTCTTTATCTGCGTGTCACGATTATTAAATTTACAATGACACTCCGTACGTAAGGCATTGCCGTGTTAACTATCACGGTTTATTCGATAATGTGTCATAAAAACTCGATGTGTCGACGTAACAATGGGTCGTTGGGCTTGCAGGAAGTGCGGCTGGCGTTCGCAGCTGTCTTGTAACTGCTTGCTACTAAACACCTTCCATGTTTAACATGCGCTTTGTGATTACATACGAGAAACATCCTCTGTTTTTTCAAGTATTGCACAGTAGCCTATGTTATCATGATCTTACTTGCAAATTACTTACTTGACATACATTAGACGTTGAACGTGATTTTAGTTATGTAAGAGTATATTAAATTTATCTTCATTCAAATGAGATGTGATTCTAATTTGCTCTGAATTCATTTAATGCCTACTTCATAACAATCAATCTCATCATCTATTCAAAACCATTGTATTGTGATTCATCTTTGTAATCAAGAAGTCATTATATATACACCACAGCTCATAGGATGTTCATTGTCTGGTGTTTCTATGACCCTCGCTACTTTCTCTGCCTTCTATTTGTGTCAAATGCCTACGGAAATCGTTAAGAATTATTTTCCACCGTTTAAAATAGTTGCTTAACAGTTTAATTATAACTTCCTTTCTAGTCGAGCGTAGTTGCATTCTCGAGTGCTCAAGCAGCGTAATAATTCGTAGTTCATGGTTACGCATTCGCTTATATTTATTATGCAGGTTGGCGTGTGGAGGTTGGCGGAGCTCGTTGCGGTTGTGGGGTAGACGGACGGGCGCTATTTCATTTTGCATTATTATGAGTCAACGCGCGGCAGGCTTTCATCTGTAATGAGTGTTCCGCCGTAGGGCGGGCAGGACCCGTCCGACCGCAGCCTATTCACAAGCTCGCAGCAAATCAGAAGATGAATCTTCTGTTATGTTTGCAAACCTCAAACAAAACCAGGTTAATAAAATCGTATCATTCGTTCTACAACTCAAAAACAACAAAGTCTATTAAACAAGTCGGCCGTTCTTGTTATAAGCTAATTGTTGTGAAACGTTTCTCTATTAACGATGAGTTGCTCGTTCCGAGAGAGAAGACCTTTGATTACGATTACACGGTACAATGGCCGTGCGTGAGAGTTACCGCCTCGCATCGTATTGTACCATTGGATTTATTATGTATTACACTGCCGCATGCTCTATTTACTCTGCCGGTAACAATAGAAACTAATAATGATCGTTCTGTATTAATTGCACGTCGTGTGCCGAATCGAAGACCGTTTGCAAAACTTATCGTGTTATGACGGTTACGTGCGCCCAATGGAGCGCAGCGGTAGCGAAGCGAGAAAATCTGGGTTCTTTTTAAATTTCGGGTGGATATTATTTTCCGAGTGTGGAGTAGAGGAATAGCTCATAAGGTCGTATTAATATTCACGATGCGGCG
The DNA here is from genome assembly GCA_912999785.1 of Hydriomena furcata. NCBI lineage: Eukaryota > Metazoa > Arthropoda > Insecta > Lepidoptera > Geometridae > Hydriomena > Hydriomena furcata. The sequence goes on along the minus strand of OU538833.1, from coordinate 4,842,896 downwards.
CACCCGGGGCGGGCAGGCTTCACAAAATGGCTGCCAGAGGCGGCCGGCATCGGCAGACCGAGTCGTGACCGCCAGGAATCCACGCGCTCGCATCGAACCCTCATCAATTATGCATGAATGCGGCCAAACGCCGATGTTTACTCTACATGAGACAACTATTTATTGCGTCTTGCAGTTTTTGACATTTGATCGGGACTGCACTCTCGCTAACTCTGGTGAGATGACGAAATGGTTACGATTTACGTGCGCTCGCTCGTATCATCTATCTCTCGTATCACTCGTAAATCGTTCATAAACTTCATAATTAACTGTACCAACATACGTGAAAGATATCGTGGCGAGGTTCCAAAAAGTGGTAGGTATAAGTAGGTATGCTTTAAAGATTCCTGAATCATCCCAAGTCAAGTCATTAAGATATCATCGTTTGTGTGACAAGTTTCATTTAAACTTGTTTATCGTATCCATTGTCTCTGCTTTGAAATTATCGTACGATTTATATCTATTGCATCAGATGGGGCCGTCGTCGTATTAATTTACTCGTAATAACTGCGACGGTCTACGCAGCTTAGGTTGGCAGTAGGCACCTATTGCCCCGCAGCTGTGTAAGCTACCGATAACAAGCTGAATAAGCTCATTGTTCTCGTTGAGCGGAACGGGTCACGTCACGACACATACATAGGCGCTCATGTATTCCTTCAAGATACGGCCACGAGAAAGGAATTTTACTGTTGTAAATTCTCCCACGTAACCTGAGTCATGACAGTCCGGAAATCGAGATATAACTCTCGTACAGATACAGACGAGAGTCAATAACACGCCCCCCGGCATAACCATATTTGTTTGGGGAATGTCTTTCGTCGAATAACTGAAACTGTATCGCAATGTTTCTAGATAGCGCAACGTTTAATCGAAACTTTTCCAACACTTTATCTGTTTTATCTCTTCGCAGAATGTTATTATCGGGTTTATAATAAAATAATAATAATCCTCTTACACACCTACGTATCACTATGTGTGTGTCTTAACATTCGTGTTTCCGTTTCCTTTGCTAATGACTTTACTTTTGTATTAAGTATAGGTAATAGTGTTCGCGTAATAATTAGCTTTGTTTTTTCCATTCGTAATATCAATTATGTACTTAATTTTACAGTATTTTATGTGACTCCTACATTGTTGCTGTTTATTTGGTTTATACGCTTTGGTATCAAAAACACAATCGATAAAGAGTTTCATATCTTCCAGGGATATTTAAACATGTGCTGTGCAAACAAACGACGCCCGGATAACGGGCTTGTTATCAGCCGCTGCAACCAGGTTATCGGCTGCCGTGTTTGTATTTCTCTTATCAGCATATTCCCCACCTCTCACAATGCCACTTATCTAACGTATTTGATCATGTACTCTGCTGTTGTATGATAGAACGCCTATTTTTAGGAGATTATCTGAAGTCGTGAGTTTGCTTTCCTTCTTCTTATCTTGTACGTGATTGTTTTGAGATATGCGACTGTACTTATCTAATCTTTATATATTTAATTATCTATCATTTATATTTGGAACAGACTATTACGGTTAAGTCAACACAAACTCGTTTTAAAGTGCAGGCACTCGACTTAGTTGAATATCGGTTTTTTACAGCATATTTGTAAACTATCGAACATTAGTTATTCGCGTGTAGCCGCTAACTCCATTAGCACAAGGCCAATACAAGGTACGCGACCTCTTTGCTTGTTTTTTGCTTTCGTAAAAAAATGCGTAAACCGGTTTTACCTACCAATTTGCTCGTGTGTATCCGCCTGGTCGAATGACGAAGCTAGGCTATAAAAACAAGTAAGCAACAATAACAGCGCCGAGCCGTCCGATTCCAATAGTAAAAACGATAACAACTAAAAAGTAATTAGGTTTTTGTTATAATGCTCGTTCGAAATCGGATAAAAACATGGAGAGAGCAGGTTAAGTAGCAGGTAGACGTCAGCTGCCTGGGCGCTAAAATTAGGTAGTTGGATCGAAATGATTTTGTTAGATACAAACTAATCTGATTTTAATATAATACCGCGGAATTCAACAAAGATTTTAAAAGAAAAATCTATGCAAATTCCTCTTTTCAGCCATAAATTCTGTGTGACCTGCAAACTGAACTCTTTGTGTTGTAGGTATATAAAATTGGACGTAGAACGGATCGCTTGTCACGGAATAGTTGGCTCTTCGCCAAATTGTAAAATACTTTTAGTATGTTGGTCAACGATCGGTAGGTATTTGTTTATACTGTAATTTCAATACAATACGTTTTACTTTATATCATTAAGTTATGTGTTATTTCCTCATATTATAACTCTGTATCATGTTTGCGCGATAAGCTAATTTGTTTTAGGTGAATAATTATAACCACATTCACAAATTGTATTGTTGCTTCATTGTCATGGAACTACTGAATCTGATGATTTATATTACACAATAGCGCTCAGTAGTAAAAAATGTAAAATACAGTTAATCTCGCTTTAAAAACAACGGAAATCCTATCATCTAGGTTTCCAAGGAAATGTATTTTATTATAAGTAGAAATAAGGTATGTTTTGCAAAGCGAGTCAGAGAATGCGTGGGTGTCAAAAATTTACCCAATCAATATAAAAATATTTGATGAATGAGAATTACTTACGCTTTTACTAAACATAAATTTCCTGCATTATAAATATATCTTTCATTAGTTTATGTTTCATTCTATTTCGATTTCATAGCTCGTGCTCCTACATATTTACTCTATTCTGATTTTAGTTGAAGTTAGGTAAGTACGAGTATGTTATGTACATGTATTTTACTATGTTCGATTTGCGCAACCAATATTAGGTATATTGGTTGCCAAAAACACTTCACAAAAAACTTTAATAACACTAGCTATGTCCATGACTCCATTTAATTACTTCATCGTATCTTCCAGTTGATTGTGTACACTGTACACCTACTATTAGCATTGTCTGGCAACCTCGTTAAAACATGCAATTACTTGCAAGCACGACGATTAGCGACATCTGCCTTTCCTGTTATGTTCGTTTGTTATCATTTCTATACAGTGGATGTGAATTGTGGAGGCAGACGGGTGCTGCATCATCAGGTGTGCTTTGTGTGCGAGGGGGGGCTCTCCCCAATTCCGCACCCCCCCCCCGCTGCCTTCACACCCATTCCACCGTTCACTTGTTGCTACGTTGCCTGCTACGTTGCCTCGCGAGACTGCCGAAGCCCCCGCACCCCGTTCTCCACACCATTTCCCTCCCCGCATTTCAGTCAGTTCTTTGTGCGCTACAGAGGCTTTCGCACGTCTGTGCCACACAGCGTTCGCAATCATTTTTGACATAGTCGTGATCGTACATACATAGCTAGCTAGTGTGTGTGTGTGTGTGCAGGTGAACGCTTGACTTCTTTGATTTCCTGACCGCATCCAAGGACAACCGTGGCTGGACTTGAGGATTGACAACTTTCTTTTCAAGAGGATTTTCGTGTTTTTATGGATTTGTGATAGTGATTTCGACGTGTTATTTTATATTGCTTCTGAAGAATATTGTGTCATTGATCTGAAAGCTAAAACAGTGATTGGCAATAAACTGACGCAGCTTTACAAAGCTGAAGAAGGAGATTTCGAAGATATCGTGTGATTAATTTTACTCAAGCGTAAGTAGTTTGACAACTTTAATTATTTAGTAAGCTAAGTGACTTAGGATAGCAGAACAGAAAAGTGTACGTTTTATTTACCACAATTACTAGAAACTAATCAAAGTTAAAATAGCTCTCTGACCTAGTTAACAATAAACTTGAAAAAAACAAAAGAATACGAAAGATTGACAAGTTTCCGTGTTTTGGATTAAATTGCAACATACTCGTGGCTTAGAATGTCGTCTCTCAAATGCCACTAACAAAGACATTTTCGAAATATATTTCTTATAAGCTTTTAATTCTGTGTGCCAGTTTATTTAGTATAATCAAGTAATTTATAAATAACTTTGAATACATTAACGATTCTTGCCCGCATATAAGGCATAATTATACATTTATCCATCAAGGCTCACCAGTTCGTGTCAGTGATTTACACACGTCAGGTATTAGCAATGAGATAGCGTTGGAAAACTGTGTTAATTGGCTTGTCTACATCGCCTACCCACATTACTTGTTAGATAACCACATAGTCGATAGCTAGATTAGCGCATGTATAGTCTATAAATATCTACTTCGACGTTTATTACGTTATTATACTAGTCGTGGCTTACGGTGACCTATCGTATCGTTATCGCTACACTATTGGCATGTGCATTATTGACATAAACACTAAAGTTATCGAATAGCCGATGCATTATCGCAGTAATGTTCATTGTTCTTTCGTATGATCCGTCCCGGTTGCCCTAATTTGTAGCTTTATCGAATTTATTTCCTTGTTCTTTGACTTGGATATCTGAGTTGATAAGGTCAATGAGAACGTGTATAAAATTAAGTGAGTTCAAAGTATAGGTTTTTGTCTCTTATGTATTACTTGAGTTGTTTTGAACGAGCATTAATTTGAATTTAATTGCTTTTATAATAATTAAGGTCGTATGAGTTAGTGCCAACTTTGATGAATGTGTTCTAATATGTTCTATATCCTTTATTAGTGTACCTACCTTTATGACCGCTTATTAGGTTAATAGTTACTTACCACGCTTTTGTATTATTAAGATATGCATTAATACCTTCCAGCGTTCGTGGTATGTTTATCATAACTTGATACATTCTGCGGCATAGTACATTGCTCCATAAGCTTTATGTATGTGGAAGTTGTCTGACCGTAGGATCAAGTATTCCAGCGTACAATGGAGCTCTGATTCCGGTCACGAGCTATCGGGACGCGTCGTGAGATGCGAGCCAGATACCGAGCTCGCCTTCGTGTGCTCTTTCATTGCGCAATTTACTGCACGAACGAACCAGCTCGTGCACACCAACATACCTCCAAGGCTCTATAGCATTCTGCAGTCACGAAATCCAATGCGCTTCTCGAATGGATAACATAAACTCTAATCAGCAATTGACCTACCTAAAAATAGCCAGCCACGTCTGAAAGGTCTAATGAACTGGGTTAACATGGGTTCAAAAGCGAGCATACTGAATAAGTAATTTGTGAGCTTCATTTAGAAAGTGAGAACTGATTGTGGTTTGCGGTGGACCTATTCCAGTTTTAAAGATGGAATCGATTCTCTCATATGCGTTGCGGATGGGGACTTGCGTAATGTGATGTCTGTGTGGGTAATTTCGTTATTATAGCTCAGGGAAAGCTTTGTCGCTGCTAATGCCCTGTTAACGGTTATTGTCCGAGTGGATGTGTTTTATTACACGGTCGGCAAGCCGACGCGCTCTACTGACTCTAACGAGATAGCTTTGAGTCGACAAACACGCTCGGATTACTCTGTAACAAGTTATTTGAGATTGTCGGCTTCATGATCATAAGTGTGTTCGCTACTACATAAAAATAACCTGGGTTCGTTAATTATAATGACTACCGCGCAAAAACAAGCAAATAGTTTGTCATCAAAATACCCATTTCATTAGTCTTTACCTGTTGTGAACCTTTTGGCCTTTGACGCGGCATTATAAGATTGTCGGACGATGTTCCATCACTTGGTAGTTAGGAATGACGTTGGTTTACTTGTGGTTTAGTTAGATATTCTCAGAAGACCTACATAGTTAACTAATGGCACAGCAAACGGTATTGCGCTGCAATGAATAATTCAAAACCACGCTCGTTCTTGCTCACCTACTTGCGGTAAAATCTGGAAAATATATAATTTGCAGTTTGCACGAGGTTTCAAATTTCATATACCTAATCCGAAGGTACGTTGTATAAAATACCCAAGTGAGTTTCACGTTGAATTTGCATAACATACTACATTTTTGTAGTGAAATAGCATTTTTATGTTGAAAAAGCTAGTTCAGTAGGAAGGATGTAATAGTTTTTGTTTTGCAATGTTCTGCCGTCAGGTCCGCCCATCAAGAATAATTCAAGCTGTCGTGTTCAAGATTTACTGCCATCGCATTCTTTGCGAGTCGGTCTGAACTCTTTCAATTTCATACTATTCGCCTACATCTAATGAAAACTTCTTTTACCGGTGCCTCCACGCCTGCGTTTGTCTTGTCAATCACCCGTCGTCGGTCGGCCGGCAGAATGCGAGGTTGCCGCACTTCCCCATCGAGTTATTTGTTGTCCCATTGTCCCCCTTCGTTGATCACTGTCTCATTGTTTCACAACTTTTGTTTACATTTCGCTCAATGCTCGTTTGTTTGTAAAGAGGCAGGTTTGTTTTCTCCGCATCGTGTATTCTTTTAACATTGGTAACAGCTGTGGCCCGTTGTATTTCTCGCTAACTATTGTTTGTTCAATAATCTATCGTTTCGTTTTGTAAGCAATACCTAACGCTATCGCAGCAGGTTCTGTTTTGCAATCGTTACATTTTTGTTTGACTTTGTGCCTACCGAAGCAGCATGCTTTATTGTTTCATATTACGCCATGTCATCTTATTAGTTTTGATTAGATTGGCGTTTATTTAAAGTTTATGAAAATGTAAAGGCTTGTTGTGCTACTCAAGTTGCTTAGTCAATCGTTCCGTTTGCGGTATTCGTGCGTAGTATCCATAACCAGTAAAGAATGCTGCTCCCGCGTGCAGTCGGTTGGATTTGGCCGAGACCGGTTCCCCTCCGGTGAGTAATCGTCGATTGCATTAAAAATGGCTGCCTTCTCCACAACCGTATCGCTGTACATTATCATATCATTATGCGGCCGAGATGATATCTCGCGGCTCACGCACTCCGTGAAGAATAATGACCAGCTGTATACACAATCGCCAGTCGCTCCGCTGTTTATGTTTGTTATGAATAATTATTTATGCGATTATTCAGATGAGGATCCTCGTTAACCGGGCCCTCATTAAAATTCCTTTGTTATTTGCTCGACACGCTGAGTCGCTCTTTTGTGTAGATGACGTGTTGCGCCAAATTCCCAGAAACTACTCTGCCGACTTTACAATTTAATCATCTCAAAAACTTAAAAAATTTATTACCGGTATGCGTTCTTCTCTCTTGCTCTTTTATTGGATTTTTTTCAACTAGCAACAGAATATTATTAACTTGTAGCTTCGATTATATTGCCATATAATTCCTCATTTTATATTAATATAACTATTATTATTAATGTTTCTATTTAGAGATAACATTTCCGTATACAACAGGAAATTCCTGAATTACGTTTGTAATAAAATTTACAAATGTCATCTCGTCACGCCTCAACTTTTTGTCACATTGCCCTCGTTCTGGTCTTGCGCCAAATGGCTGGTTGTCAAACGTTGGCCAGTGCCGCTGGCGCAGGGCGTCTTGGCCAGCGGCCAGCAACCATTCACGTACTAGTACACCCAAAGCCCGGCTCGCCGACATATTGCTCCACCCACACGACTATATCTCACGGGAATCTTCCTGTTCCGGTCCGGACAACTACATTAAAATAACAGACATTGCTAACCTAAATATTCTAGTAGAGTCGATGATTGCCACCAATTGTGTCATTTCGTTGATGGATAAGCGACTAATGTAATTAACTTCAAGGCTTCTCGTATAAAATTGCCCTCTTTTACGGCAATGCTTACTTTAGTAATGTAATACATTGTTTACGTCCTAAACAACAGCAGTTATTTGTATTCATTCGCTACGCCAAAATTGGGCGTTGGTGCGTGATTAATTGAAACAACCTCAAACGTGACATGAATACTTTGTTTGTTTATTTTAGAATTTTCGAAGAACGATAATTATAGAATTTTCGAAGTATATCACCTTGCCAAGTGAAATTAAATTGTCTCGAATAATGTCGAGGTCGAATCGGCCGCATACGACAGATTTCTGCTCGTGTAGGCGGGCGCAGTGTGAATGAGCTTATTTTGGCTTCATCCCAAACGTCCCGTCGTTTACTGACGTCAGTCATTTGAAAATATGCAGCTGGCAGTTCGTTGATAACAGCCGTTATTCATTTCACGTGCAGCTTAGTGAAGTCGCCATCCCTTTTCAAAGTTTTACTGCTGTCAGAATCAACTTGTTCTTCCCAATTACTAACAGACTGTTCTTATTGTTCCAGGTGCCACAGAAAGTGTTAACGCGAGTGGTGATGTTGCTAAAGTTAGTGACGAAAACAAGTGCGTGAAAAAGGAGGAAGTGACCAAGCCCGCGGAGGCTGTGGAGTGTGCGAGTGAAGTGCCTAGTGCAGTGAGCGTTCTAGGCGCGGATGGTGTGGCCAGCGCCGTGGCCTCCGAGGAGGACGACTGTGTGATAGTGAGCTCGCGAGATGCGGACGATAGGTCCGACTCGGGTGTGAGCGGTGTGCGTTCGGGTGGCTCAGCCAGTTCGACGGAGGAGCGCGAGTGGCGCGGTATGGCGCACGGGTACGGAGGCGGTCCGCCCCCGCCGCTGCTGCACCTACCCCCGCCGCCGCCGGCTTTGTACCCCAGCGAGCTGTGGAAGCAGCGGTACCAGCCGCAGCTGCACGGCCCGCTTCACCATGCCATTGCGGACGACTACCTTGCCGCCGCGCAATTCGATAGAGAGAGACATGAAAGACTGCTACGGTAAGTTCATCTATATCACTGTTAACTCCTCATAAGATTTCTCCCGCTTTAGCTTAGGTATTCCTATTAAACTCTTCCATGACCTTAAGTCGTTGTGATTGTGAAGCATGTGATCTAAATGCTCTGATTCTTATGTTTTTGTTTAGGTAGATGTGTTCCGATTTCGTTAATGATTTTAGTTTGGGCACGCATTTAACTAATATACAAGTAAATTGGCAATATATCATGATCGTTCAAACCAAAGTAATTTGGTATAAACAACGCCATATGACCTACGTAATCTGAACGATAAACAACATTTTAGTAAAAACAACTTTGACCTTGAAACTGTTGGAATGCGGTTCGATACTCAAATACCTAATAAAAGTAAATTCAAAGACGTTTTGTAATGATAATAAAAACTGATTTACTTACGTTGACGAAACGAATCACATTAAGAAACTTTGTTTAGATTTTCGTTCTTAAGAACAACTAAAAAACTTTTCAAATAAAACGTTGAACTTTTCGAATAAAAATCATCCAAAGAGTTGTTTCAATGAATTGTAAAGTCAAGTGCTGTGTAGTTTATTTTTTTGTTTATGCTTTGCAATTATTCCTTACTGAAATAAAATGTTCTTTATTGTAACACAAACGTATTATGTGTTGTAATAGGTATTATCTATTTAACGACTTCTTCCAGATGACCTGTTTGGCAGAAAGTACCTAATCATTGTTGATAACATACACTGTTGTTATTATCAATTGATAACTTCCTTCCTCCTTTTATTATAATATTTATTGAAGTCTGTATAGAGTACCTAACCTATTCTGCGCACTCAATTCTTTTTGACAAGATTCACGTTTTTCAAAAATCTTTTTTACTCCACAAAGATTCGTAACTAAATCGATCTTTATTAAAGTTGAGCAAACATTTCTCTATATGGATTTGAATTTGGTTTTTCTCCTAAAGCAAAATGATATGACTTTACAGTTAAGTGATGTCTAAATATAGCTGTTGTCCATTTACACTTGTCGTGTTTCGTGTATTGTAGGAACTCGTGACTCACATGTGCAGCAGATGTTGTGTGTCTGCCTTAGTATAAAAAACTTATGCCATTAACTCCCGTTGAGCACGTACAAAAATATGTATTACATTCATCCGCAATTTTATTTTCAAACACACTTTATCATCGCATACTTTGAAGTTGGTATTTAAAAACGATGTTTCAATTTCATGTCGACGGAATTGTTTTAAGTGGCATTCTCGGTAAAAGTACTTTTTGCTAATAAAATGTGAAGAATTCACTAACTACTGATCGTAAAATAATGTGGACCACTTCCTGGATAATTGTAACAGTGTGCGAGGTGTGTGTGAGGAAGTTTAAATTAAATAAAGAGTTTGAAACTCTTATCTTACTCGTAATGTCAAACTTAATATTTTTTAAATTAATTATTAATTATAAGATAAGTTAGTATGAGCTAGTGACCAACTTTGGTGACGGATGTTACATTACATTACTTTTCAACTTCATCGTATCTTGGAGACGCTTCTGAGACGGTCAGTTGAGCTACCTACAAACTGTTTGCAACGGTCTTTAGATAGCTCGACTGTTTGTTATGTATTTTGTAAATATTCTATTATAATGTTTATTTATTTATGTGAGTAAAGAGATTGCTTGATAAAAATAAAAAATAAACTTTATCATTGATTTTGATTTCTCACAAACAAAATCAACATGATAACGATACCAGCCTTTCACTTTTGCCATTCATCGCTGAGAAACAAAATCGAAAATAAAATCTATGGTTTATATCACTATCTCTGTTTTCAACATCAAATCCTAAGCCCTCTAAGCTAAACTCATCGAAATCTAAGCATCCTTAGATTAGCCCAAGTACTTAAATCGCTATAACGGTAGGTATGTTTATTTTCCTATTTGCTCCATTATTAGTCATTAAACCACAGGTAGGTATCTTTGTTTGGTACCTACTCACATGCGGTTTGATGACTTTGTCGACATGTTTTCCTTGACGTCATGATTTCCTCTTAAGCTAGCTATACATGTTGGCCGAGCTATGGCCAACGCGAGCGTAGGCAAATCGATGCAAGGCAAGTGCTACCGTCTAGACGTTCGGCAAGTTTACGCAAACTATTGCAAGCGGCCAATGGATGAGTTGGACGAGTGAAGCTGCCCACACGTTGGGTGCTGTCAGTTCTTGTTGTGCATTCGAACTACCTACGTGGTTATCCGGTGTTTATTTGGTTCGGACAATATGGACGTAGAAGTTGTTGCAGCTGCTGCTGTTTATTTGATGAGCACGTTTATTAATTACGTCAGTGTATACCGGAAGAAAGTTGTAAATTTAATGGCGGGTAATAAAATTTAATTTAAATTGAATTGCGGGCTGACAAACATGTGGACACGATTGGCCGAGCGTAGACAAGCGCCTTTGATTTGTGCAAAAAAACCGACACGGCTCCGAAGTGAGGCGAGAGGCCGCGAGCGACCGCGAGTGGTGACAAGTCATTGCAAATGGCCTCTATACACGTTGGCGCTTGTATTCACTCGGCCAGCTAGGCGAGCGACACCGAGCGATGGCAAGGCAAGGCAAACATGCCGTCTACACGTTGGTATTGGCCCTCGCTCGGCAACGTTGGGCCAACATGTATAGCTAGCTTTAGATGTATTTTGTGGTTTTACACACTTATACTATCTAGAATACTTATATTTAAGTAGGTAAACAATAAACTCACATTTTATCATAATTTTTACCTACATAATGTGATTATTGTTTACTGCTGAATCTGAACAAACAGTTAAGATGTAATATGAGAATAAACAAGGATATTGTCTTTCACACTGAATTCTTGTAATAAACTTAGAAACAGAACGGTCGATGTCATGCATTATAGTGAGTTGGAAAACGCTTCTATTTTGCACAACTGATTTACGCTTTTATTTTGAACGATCTAGCGTAGCAATGCTGCCAGCATCTTGAGAACGCTTACTAGTACTACTAGTAGCTTAGAGCAACACGGGCTTCCTACGGAAAGGAGTAGTCTTAGCGATAGATTACTATTAAGGCGAGTAATTAATGTGTTTGATGAATGCAGAATCGTAAAACATAAAGTTTTGTTTTTTATTACAAAGATAACTTTAGGATATAATCTAGATAAATTACAGACAGAACCACCATTGGTGAAACTTTTCTCGATAGATTTATTTTCCAAAGTTGGCTCTTCAAAAACACTACTTTCGTTTTTAATCAAAACTATAAATAGCTAAACAGTTAATTTTTATAAAATTCGTTAGATAATCATACTAGCTAAATAAATTACAGACAGTTTCTTTTTAAATTTGATGGTTTTCGAGATAATGCAGTTTTATCATTTTTTCCGTCTTATCTTAGACTCAGCCCATACAAAATGTCAAAAATTTCACTTATCACCTCTGGCGTTTGTTGCGGGGAGAAATGTGCACACAAGTGCAGTTCCGCACACTTAATGCAAAAACAAAACTGCCAACTGACTGTAATGATGACGTTAACACATAAACAATTCAACAATACACTAATAATTCGTGTACAGATGACTCACACATTGACACGTTTTATATAATGTGTATGCCCACTTAGGCTTGTACTTTGACAGAGGGCACCGCGGCGAATGGCTACACCCTTCCGTAGGAAGCCCGTGTTGCTCTAAGACTAATAGTGAACTGGAACAGTTGAGATATCTACAACAACAACGGTTTGCAACGGTCTGACCGTTTCCTTTGTATTTCGTTAATATTCTGTAATGTGATGTTGTTTATTTCTGTAAATAAATGTAGGTAGTCGGAAAACATACTATATCTTTACTATATAAAAGAAAGTCGGGTTTGTTACAACACTTATAACTCAAGAACGGCTGAACCGATTTGGCTGAAAATTGGTGGGAGGTAACTTAGAACCAGTTGACGATCATAGGATACTTTTTAACGGGAACGGGAAATTAACATTCTAAAGCGATACGAAGTTCGCCGGGTTAGCTTGTACCTACATAAAAGTCCATGGCCACGCCATCGTTTTTATTAAAGGCAGGTGTGTGATTAATTAGCATGACCCTTAAAACCTTCAACTCGATAACTCACTTTGATGTAATGGCTCCCAAAAGAACTGCCCAAAGCTAGTTTATAAAAATATAATCTACTAGCAGTCCTCCCCGGCGTCGCACAGGTGTACTAACAATGGCTATCTTTTTACACCTTGGGTTACATTATTGAAGTATAAAGTCGGGATCTTTTTCTAGAAATAAAAATAGCCTATGTTATTCTGAGATAATGTAGCATTATTTTTGTGCAAGAATTTTTGGAATTGGTCCAGTTATATTTGAGTTTATTCGTTACAAACGTAATTCTTCTTCTTCTTTGATATAATTTAAAATGCAAATTATTACGGCTATAAATATTATATGGCTTTATAAATATGACTAACTTGTTATGCCATTAAGTTTGTATATTTAGTAGGTAGTATAATTGATTGAGGAAAACCTATACCAATATTTAATCATCATATCAATAAAATGACTATTACGTATGTGTTAGTTTTTTACTTCGATAAATATGTTTTATTTTTATGTTTCATATTATCAAATACAATTTAATTTCAAGGCAATTTAGATGTAGATATTGTCGATATACCTAAATTGTTTTTAGGATTCGGAGAAAACTAACGATTACCGAATAAATATAGTGCTGTGTAAATATACCAAGTCGTATTATCAAAATACTTTTATAGTTGCTACTAGCTACAGAAAAATGTAATTAGAAGGTTCCATTAATACATATATACCAACGAGTTAGTACATCTCGTCCGATCTGCAACATACCAACTAGAGCTTAACATTGCACTAACGAATAGGATCATTGATAAAAATTATAGGCCCCAAGCCGTGTTTGTTGCCTGATTCTTCTAGGCTTAGTCGCGGGGTACAGGTACAGGCTTAGCTTCACCTAGCTCCTATAAGACGTTTCAAGTGTTTCTTGTTAATTTTATCGAAACGAATACCTTTTGATTTTGAATTTGTTAATAAACAGTGTGTGCCATACAAAACCTTTTTTTAGGGTTCCGTACCCAAAGGGTAAAATCGGAACCCTATTACTAGGACTTCGCTGTCCGTCCGTTCGCTGATAGCTAGACAGTGTGGAATGCTAACTACGTAGTTAGGTAAATAGGTAGGTTACGAGATATTATGAATTATTTTTTATGTTTCTAGGGTTCCGTACCTAAAGGGTAAAAAACGGGACTACTAAGACACCGCTGTCCGTCTGTCTGTTACCAGGCTGTATCTCGTGAACCGTGATACCTAGACAGTTGAAATTTTCACAGATGATGTATTTCTCTAAAAACAGCATAAAATAAATATTTAAGTGAGACTCCCGTACATCAAACGTGATTTTTTTGCGGTTTTGATAATAGTACGGAACCCTTCGTGCGCGAGTCCGACTCGCACTTGGATGGTTTTTATAATTATTTACGAAAACCTTTTTGGAATATAGTTTTGAAATGTTGTGTATTACCTTCGAAGAACTAGAACGACAGACAGTTGTGTCAAAATAAAAGCGTAAGAAAGTTGTTTGGTATTTTTTCCTGAAAGAACCCAAAAATCGAGGCTTCGGCTCTGCGAAGCTCTCAATCTGAACACAGTGTGTACCTGTACTAATTGAGGATCACAAAGTTTTTATAACAAACCGAAACTTCACTCAAGCGGAACAGACAGAACTCGGTCCCTATAGAACCGGTTTTATAAGACCCAAATCGGTATTTAGTCGAGTGGAAATTGATCTCAATGGCGAAAGTGGTTAACGCGTTCCCGCACTGAGGAGAGTAGTGTGTGGGCTTAAATCCCATTTAAGTGGTAATAATAACGTTTTGGGTGCCTTATAAAATATTTGTTTTTGTAAAATATTGTTTATAAAATACGCTCACTGTGCTATTTTTCTGTTCTTTTGATCGATCAATGTCAAGTAAGACAGTAAATAAGACAGTCAAAAGGTACCTAGTGGACCCACCCAGGGATTAAAACCAGGTTTTAACGCTTAGAGATATATACGTTAGGTTGGTAAATAAGTAGGTACCGTAGTAGCTTATGTCCTACAGGCATAAAGCGTACCTTAAAATTGTTATTCACCCGTTGATTTCCATTGATCATGATCTGAACAGGATTTTTGTCCATAGCAACGAATAAAGAATCTTAGAAAAAGTGAATGATACTTTGATAGTTAGTATGACATTGGTATTCTCTGATGAGCTGTGGCAATGCAAATTAGCGTGTGGAGATCATTTTTTTCGCAGTAAGCCTGCTGGAATAGTATAGGATACCTACTTTCTAGATAAGATGTAGATATGATAGGTACTTTTACTCGGGTACCACATATCACTAGCTTCCGGTGGACGCTCGCGATGTAAAAGTATACATTTAATATAAATATTGTTGAGCAGTATCTTTTTGAGGTCAATGATGTGCCAACAAGCGTGTGGCAACTACGTATAATTAAATGTTTATTTGTATGCAAATTAATGGAGTTCAAGAATGTTGACTTCGGAAACGTCAATACAATGCTAAATGCATTCTAAACAAAACACTACTTGCTATATTGCTTAGTAGGTATTTACTTAGCATAATTAATAGGTAATTATAATTAATAATAAATAACTTATTTCTCTTAGGAATTGGATTAACTTACAATATGAGTATTGACAAATTAATGAAATAAAACTAAACCAGACCGTGTGAAATAATTGGTGGGCACAAACAGAAACTATCGTTTACAAGTTAATAATCCATCTGACATCATATTACTACTAACGCCATCTGTTATCGAGTAGCAACATACACTAAAATAATTTCTCGACTACTATTGATATTATGTATTCTGTTTTTTTTCTGTCAGTTTTTTTGTAAGGTGCCAGGAGTAATGCCGGAGACACACTTACGTGTCGTGGCGCGGCGTGTCGCGCCACTAGCCAATCTAACTTCCTAATGAAATCATTATACCTACCTACTTTCAGCTAGCTACTAGACGAAAGTAGTTGTAGGCAGGGACCGAATAACCGAAAAATTAAGATACCTCTATTTATCGATATGACGTCATACCGATAAATTCCGGTATTCCATATATTTCAATACCAAAAAATATAACGGTACCGAAAAGCTTCTACCGAAATTCATAGTGGTATACTAAAGGTTGAATAACGATACCGCAATTTCTACCCAAATATTATAGGTTTTCTCACTCCCCGCGCGGCGGGGAGCGGCGGCGGCGGCGGTCGGTGCATCAAACGACTTACTACGTTTGTTTTGTTGTGTTGTGTCAGTTTCAGTTGTGTGTGATGCGACATACGAACTATACCTATAGCGAACTGCAAATTCAAAATCGAACTCAAAATTTCATTACTTAGATGATAGGTCTGTTCCCTACCTACGTACCTACGTAGTAGGTACTGTATCTACCTCTACCTAGTAGGTATTGTCGGCGGATCTTAGTTTAGTTAGGTAAGTATCTACCTACCTACGTAAAGATAGCTGTTTGGTTGCGCGGCAGACAATTTTTGACCTTATCCAGTGACACATAACCATTCTTGCTGTGACACGGCACGTAGGTAGGTAGGTACCTACTGACCTTACCTGCCTCACTATGTTTTGTACCTATTGAATGTAGGTACCTGCCTACCTCGGTACCTACCCACCTAGGTAGGTAGGTACCTACCTACAGTTCTGCCAGCGGGTCTAGGCATTCGTGTAGTTAGCTGTGTGTACGCAGAAATGGTTTTGTGTCAGTGACACAAAACCATGATAAGGTCGAAAATTGTCTGCCGCGCAACCAAACAGCTCACTTCACAGATGCCAAGATCCACCAACCCGGCCGGCTTATTTCGTAAAAACTATGTTTATCATGTTATGGCTTTCAATGAAGTTTAGGTGGGACATATAAATTGGAATTCTCATAAATTTTAGAGAATACCTACCTACCTATTTCACCTAAACTGCATTGAAAGCCGTATAGAGTAGGTAGTACCTATGTACTTTACTTACTATTAAAGTATAAATATTATGTGGTATGTGGTAGGTAAGTATAGGTTACCTAATACCTACCTATAATTAAAAATTTATAATAGGTAGATATTTGTTTGACCCACCCACCTATGCACTGTTGCGTAGTGAAGGGTAAGACTAGGAATAGATGCCTCACTGTTGTGCGTGTGTAGTGAAGGGTAAGACTGGGAATAGATGCCTCACTTTTCGAAGTTTATATCGTATTTACTTACCTATCTACATATATAAAAATTTTGCTTTACCTACTGACTGACTGATCTATCAACACACAGCCTAAACCGAAACTTAAAATTTCTTCAGCGCTGTAGGTTGTGCGTTCAATCCCAACCCGGGGCAAATATTTGTGTGATGAACATAGATATTTGTTCTGTGTCTGGGTGTTAGTACCTAACTATATCTATCATAATTATTTATGTACCTACTTAAGTATAAAATTATTTACCTAAGTATTCTATCAGTTAACTAGTTCCCATAGTACAAGCTTTGCTTAGTTTAGGGCTAGATGGCGATGTGTAAAATGTCCAACAATATATATCTATTTATTTATTTATTTATTAGTTTAACATAAATCTATTTGTTATTATAATAACTGCCATCAAAATAAGTATAAATAAATATATGGACGGGCAGAAAACTGTATTAATTTGTGGGAAATGGTATGTGGGTTTTATTTATTTCTTCTCAATGTGTATAACCTTTTTTTAGGTAGAAAAAGACGTCTGTCATCAGATGTTTTTTGCGGCTTGGATGTTGGAATGTCGCAGAGTATTTTGCCGACAGTTAGCAAACGCAAAAAAGCAGATCATAGACGAGTTTCTAATTCATCTGATGAAGGATCGCCATCAGCCCCAGTGTCCCCTGTATATGAATCTGATTTACATTTGAAGAACTGTATGCCGTCGCCGAAAAAAGAAAAAGAGAAACCAGGAACTGAATGTGTTTTCGAATGCGATGATTGTGTCAGAGAAAATAAAATTGATAAGGGAAGTTATCATTTCTGTCACATGCTCTTGGATGAGCTACAATTTGTACGTCCATGTATGCGAAACATGGCGTATAGGCATATCTTAAAGATTGTTGACGCAGTAAAAGGGCAACATAAAATGGGCGAAGAAATCCAAGTAACTTATCCACCTTTTAAACACTAGATGTACAACAAAATTGATTAAAAATAAAAAAACTATGCAAATTTTAAACATGTATTAATGTTATCTTTATTACTTATTTTATATTTCCTACTAATATTATAAATGCGAAAGTTTGTGTAGATGGATGGATGTTTGTTACTGTGCAGTCGGCGGATCTAGGCACTCGTGAAGTTAGCCGTAGAAACGCACAAATGGTTATTATGTCACTGTATAAAGTCGAAAATTGTCTGCCGCGCATCCAAACGGCTAACATCACCAGTGCCTAGATCCGCCGACTGCACAGTAACAAACATCCATCCTACAACTACTTCAACTACTAAACAGACAGATTTGGTTGAAATTTGGTTTATAGATAGACTATGACCGGGTATAGATAAAAATTGTCCTATATTTAAATACAGGTCATAATCTAATACGCTAATCAGTAATTAATTGTTCTGTTGGCAACGTTCTACAATTAGAATTTCCAAAAAAATAAACAATTAAAACAATTTCGCTCTTATTCCTTTACAATAAAGTCTAAATTTGAGTAATCTCAAAATTTTAAATTTGGAATTATTTTTTTTCGTTTATTTCTGATGAACGAAATAAATAAGAAAATCAAAATTTCACTTTACTTTTATTGACTAGATTTACGTAAAAAAATAGTTAAATTACTTAAAACTAGCCTACGTTTTAAAACTGTCATCCTGAGGTTACGCAAATTTAGACTTTAACGTAAAGGAATAAGAGCGATGGTGTTTTAGGATTCCGAAATTTTTTTATGGGCACAATAGAATCGCCACCTACTTTAATTTAAATTTTATCATAAAGAAATAAAAGAGAAGTTATGTGTATTTATTATGTAAATACCTACCTGCCGGTAATTTATTTTCCCGACATTTCGATTATGTTACTTACCTACAAATAATTACAATAGCCATGGTCGCGAGCAGACGTCATAGTCGGGAAAATAAATTAAAGGTAGGTACTTAATTACGTGATAAAGACCCGTGTCAAAATCTATAGTTAAAGGTAGGTAGGTACCTACCTACTGTGCGTGAACGCGTGCGCAACAGAACAGAACAAACAAAGTTTTATTAACCTGTGTGTCGCTCGATTGACAAAGACGTGTGTGTGCGTTCACAACAAACGAACTCGCTCTGAGTTTTGCCCCTCACGCGCCCTCCCCCCCCCTCCTCCCTTCTCTCATAGCCGACGAACGACACTCAAGATTTTTTCGATACCGTTATTCCATACCGGTATAATTTCGGTATGGCCCAACCGCTATCGAATAACGGTACCGTTATATTTTTGCGGTACCAATACCGTTAACCTCTACCGCTTTCAGTCCCTGGTTGTAGGCCAAGGTCAATGAACGTTAATGAAGGTCATTGAACGGTACCTTGTGCTAATCAGTGAAATATACTTTTTATAGCTGATCAATTGAGTATATAACGTTAAATACGCATATTATCAGCTGATGAGATTGCAGAAATATAGCATACCTACCTATTAAATTACAATACCTGTTACCTAATCAATTTTATTGTACCTACAGTATTGATAATATTTGGAAGTGGGTACTGTGGTACTGCATATTATGTATTGGCGGAAAACAAATCAGTGCAAATCACAAAATACGCTTCATTGTACCCTAATTAAAGACCTGTGTTTACCTTATCATTATGTCAATGTCAAAGTCAAATTCTGAATATTTCCTACCAACTGACATCAACTGATTGACAAGTGACAACGGTGATATTTATATTTGACAGTGGCATGTAGGGCCTACATTTTGTTTATGCATCTGGTAGCATTTTGCGTTGCAACTAAAATCTTGCTTGTTGTGAGCTTGTGTTATTATTTTTTTAAACTTACGCAGTCAGGCACCTACCGCAATCTCAACTAAGTGCATACTGCGGAATTCGTGTATAGCTTGGGAAGTGCGTGTGTGCGCTTGTCGTAACTCAAAGTCAAAATCAAAAGGTATTTATTTCAATAAAATCACAAGGATCACATTGGAACGTCTGCGACCAAGCCTAGAATCACGTTTAACTTGCAAGTATCAATATTTAAACCGGGTTTACTTCGCTAATACCTGGTTGTAAAAATCTAGTAGATACGATACGCAAATACCTCACCTCTTTAGATGTTAATTTCTACGTCGTCTAGTGTCTGCTCAGCTCATCAGCTGTGTCCGTCTGTGACCGTCGGTCGTTTATGTATCGCGTTCGGCCCGATATTTAAAGGTAAAATCCATTCAGCATTAGGTTAGGATGTATGAAATGAAAATAATATTGATTGTAGCATCTTGTTTCGAATACAGCGGCCCTCTATAAGATAATATAAGAGCATTATCCATTTATGCAAAGTCATTGAAATCCAAACATTGCTTTGAAAGACAACAAAATATGTCATTTTGCTTTTGTATACTTGTAGCAAATTGATATAAGGGATCCATGCCAGTCATACATACATGCAATCGGTGCCTACCTACAGTTACAAAATTAATGTGGAGTTCTAGTAATTCTACCTACTAATATCATAAATGCGCAAGTTTGTGAGGAATATCTGTGCCATGTATGTTTGTGCCTCAATCACACCCAAAATTCCCCCATTTTTGATGAAATTTTCATAATTACATCAGTATTTTCAGAGATTACAAACAACATATTTTACCACAATAATATTAGCAGGTATAAAAGTATAGGTTCTTGACTTCCATAAACCTCCTAAAATTTAATTTAAACTGGGTATTTAGATTATTAGAAGTTATTGGCCTTCTATTATCATCTTCTGTATTATTAGTAAGAATTTCTGAATCATTGTGCGATGCCATATTGGTAGGTATCAATATATTTCAAGGGCATTCCTATTCTACCCTGTTAGGGTCAAATTGGTCAGATAAGTACAGGTAGGGTCCCAATATGGCTCCACTGAAAATCAGCGCTGCATCAACTCACGCTGTCGCAGCATATAGCTGAGTGGTGACCAATTTTGTTGTCAATGTTGCCAATATGTATGTTTGCTGTTTAGTTTTAAGAGATTATGTTGACACAAAATAAATTTATTCTTTCTTTCTTTCTTTCAATAGTGTCAGTCTGACACTATTGAAAGAAAGAACATGACACTGACACTGTCAGATAATAGGTACAGATAATAATAATACCATAGGTAAGGTATTTTGTCAGCATTCAATACAACTATGGAATATGTTCTGCATGTTTAGTAGAAAAAACTATGACAGGCAATCTACAATCTATTTTTAATATAATGAAATGACCTTGACCCACTTGTACTGCATACCTACACAGTAATACGTAAGTAGGTACTTATACATAATTATAATACAAGTACTGAATATTTAATTGTTTTTACACACACACTCAAATAAAGACCTACCAAATATTATTGTTTATTAAGACTTATTATCCAATGTTTTGTAGGTCACTAGGGTTATATATATTTTTTTAGTTTATTGAAGCGTTGAAACAAGCTTTTGTCACTTGTTAGTTTTTTAAAATATCAATAAAGTCAAAATTTTAGCCTAGCTACAAGTACTTCTTATTATTAGTGTTCATAACTATTAAGTTTTTTTTGGGATAAGAGCAGGAAGAAGAAGAAGCTATATTATGTCAAAGATTAACAGGAAAACAATTTTCATCAGTATCATGGTTACTCACAACTGGTTCTGATAACCCTTGCAAGCCAAACTTGCACATGACTTTTTTTCATTATTATATTTTGGTTTTCAAATTTGTTATTTTTATTTTCTCTCTCTCCTACGGGTTTATTTTATTCCCTCGTTCAATATTCTAAACTTCCTCTCCTTTACTTGCAGAGATCGGAGAGACCAGGAACAACGTGACTTGCTGGAGAAACAGCAAAAAGAAAGAAAGGAGAGAGAACGGATAGAGCAGGAAAGAGAGAGGGAGAGGGAGAGGGAAAGAGAAAGGGAGAAACAGGAGAGAGAAGATAAAGAGAGGAGGGAACAAGATGCCGCATCGAAATTAGTCTCGAGGCATTTTGAAGAATCTCTGAGGCTGGCCAACCAAAAGGTTAATATTTTAATTGTATGTTTATTTCTCTTATCTTTCATTTTGAAACGACTACATTCATTGTTTTCAAAGGATCATTAATGGGTGTTATGATTATATATGATATGAATTCTTAGTATATTGATACCTCAAAAATCTATTTTTGTATAGGATATACTTCCCGATCGGTCCCATTTAAATTTGAGGAAAAAATACTACCTTTATAGGTAACAAAATTGATGAAATTTTGTATGCAACTCATAACAAGTCGGTTTAGTTACTAGTTTTTTTTAAACATATTTATAAGAATTATTAGGAATGAATCTATATTATTTTTATTCAAGCTAGTGTCAAATTCTTTTGACGTAGTTTTAAGCGGCGCGACCTTTAAAACTGGGATATTAATGTGCCCTCTGAAGCTGTCAGTTAAAGCCACTAGTAGTGAAGGTCAATTTAGTTGTTAAGATGTTTTTGATTGAATTTAAAATGTAGGTACTAACGTCCACCCGTGAGTAGTGGCGTCCGTAGTAGAGTCCGTAGTAGAGTCCGTACGTGATCTTAGGATCACGTGGTAACCAGATAAAAGACCGCTTAGTATATAAAATATTCATATCGGCGTAATCGAAACTACATTCATATTTAAAACACAAACAATATTAGAAGAACGGAGAGATAGGATTTGCAATTCATTTTGCAGTTGTGTCTAGTACCAGGAAAATTTTAATTATCCCAACCTTGATCTTGATTGTCAGGTCAATGCAATATTTTATTGTGAGAAAACACAATAGATGACGTGATGTATACCTACAGATTATTATTGTAGTACAAATTGGTATTTTTATTTCTCAAACTAGATCCCTTGCACAAGTGGTATATAACACATTTAAGTGGCAAATTGTCTCTTAGTCTTAAATCGATTTGAATTTCAGCTATTGCTAATAGTTCTTTAATTAATAAAATGTAATATTGTTTCAGCGGGAGCGAAGTACGTCGTGGTCACTCCTTCACAGTCTGGCGCCGTCGCGAGCGGCCGCGGGCGAACACGAACGAATGCGCGCCGCGCAGTCCGAGCGAGCGTATTACAGCCCCCCCGCGCACCCCGCACACCCCGCGCACCCCTCGCGACCCCCCGTATCAGCAGCCGACTACATGCCCCCCCATTCAAGACTATCCATCCCCTCCAAACCGGACAAAACCGCACCCCATCCATCGTTACCGAAAGGCGAACCTAACTTCGCGCCGTACAACTACCCTACGTACAGATCCTACGATAAGATGAAGGATCAACACCTCCCGGCGCCGCCTCCCCTAGTCCCAGAAAAGAACTCGGTGATAGTGAAGCACGATGCGAAGCAGATCCATCTGGAACAGAAGCATCCGTACCCTAGCAAGGGGCGGGAGCAGCAGCATTACCTCCCAGCGCGACCTTACCGAACGTCCGCTTCGCCGCACGCGCAGCACCCGCACCCGCAGCATCAATTGCACCCCAGCGGAGCGCACGCTGCCCAGCACGCAGCCGCGATGGCTCAAGCGCAGGACAAGAATCGCAGATTGTACCAGCCGCAGCCGCAAAGATCCCCGGCGGCGTACTACGCGAGCCACGCGCACCAGGGGCTGGCGAAGCCGAAGGTGTCCAGCCCGGCGCCCCAGCACATCTACGGCAAGCCGAACAGCGTCACGTGCACGCCGCCCCCCCAGATGCACTACTCGGTGGCGATCGACGCGCTGGTGTCGGCGCCCAAGGCCGAGCCTCCCCCCGTGCCGTACCCGCCGCCCTCGGCGTACTCCCCCGCGGCTCGCGCCCGCCCTCCCCCTCCTCCCGCGCACTCGCGCACTCCCGAGCCGCGAGCGCCTCGCCCTTCGCCCTCGGAGCATGCGCCTTGTCAGACGCAACCGCTCGACCTCGGCGTGGCGCGCGACGATCCCGATCGGCTCGAGACGCGCAGACGCCAGGCGCCCGCTGCCGAGGCTGCGGACGCGGACGCGAAGCGGCGCCGACTCGAGGAGCCCCCGCCCCCGGAGCCGCTGATCGCTGCGGCGGCGGGCGCTGGCCGCACTCCGCACGGCTCGGAGCCAGCCCCTCAAGCCCCCGGACCCCCCTGCGACGTGCGAGTCCCCTCCGCCGACGGCAGCATCGAGGCCCCCGAGCGAGCGGCCGGTGCCTCCCCCGCCCCCCACCGGACTCCTACCGCGAGTCCCGCACCTGTGACTCCGGTCCCCCCTTTGGCGGCCTCCCCCCCCGCCGTAGCCCCTCTTCCCGCGCCAACGCCCCCCGCACCTCCGGCCACTCCACCGGTCACGGATCAAGGTACACCGGATAAGGCGGCTGGCTCACCTTTAGGAGCATCGGCTCCGGTGCGACACCTCGGGAAGAAGGCTTGGCTGCAGAGACACGAGACCGCCCCGATCGGGGAGGGTGACTGCTCCGGCGGCGGCGGCACTTGCATCACCTTACCGATGGCGATATCCCGTGCGTCGGAGCCGGACGACTCGAGCTCGAACATCGTCGTTCCGGTCGCGGCTAAGTCGATCCAGCGAGGCGCGCGGAAGCCGGCCAAGCCGCGCAAGCCTAAGGCCACCAACGGTCAGGTCGAGGACGTCGAGGAGGACAGCTCGAGCTCGGATCGCGACGCCGCCCCGCCCAAGCGTAAGCCACCCAAGGCTAAGCGAAAAAAAGGCGGCGTCCCGCGGAAGGCCGGGGAGGAGAGCAAGCGCAAGAAGGCTTCGGAGAGCGGCAGCGAGAGTGATAAGGAGTCCGATGATAAGGATTCCGAATCCGGTGGCAGCGGGAGCGGCAGCGGCAGCACGTCGGGACGGAAGGGAACCGCCGGCAGAGCGAGAGGGAGACGCGCAGGACGTGGGGGTGGGGGGAGGGGGGGAAGGAGACGCGACGAACCCCCCAACAGACGGTCCACCCCTGCGGCCCCCCCAAAAAACACCACCGAGTCCTTTCTCCAGAACGGGCCCTGCTTCGAAGTGGCCCCGCGGCTAGCAAAATGCCGCGAATGCCGCTGGTCGCCCGCCCAGCGCGACAAGGATATGCCGAATATCTTCTGCCGATTCTACGCCTTCCGAAGACTGAAATACGCCAAGAACAGGCAACTAGCTATAGCGGGATTCTCGGATCCTTACAAAGATGCTGAAGAGGTGAGTTTACATTCTATCTACCCCAATTTTGTTGATCTCATCTCAGTTTGTTTGCACTATTATTTTATAGGGATAAAACTTATATTTTTGTTTATATCGAACAAACTAAAAAACCGGCCAAGTGCGAGTCAGACTCGCGCACGAAGGGTTCCGTATCAATTTTTATTAAAAACGGCAAAAAAATACGTTTGTTGTATGGGAGCCCCACTTAAATATTTATTTTATTCTGTTTTTAGTATTTGTTGTTATAGCGGCAACAGAAATACATCTGTACATCATCTGTGAAATTTTCAACTGTCTAGCTATCACAGTTCATGAGATACAGCCCTGTGACAGACAGACGGGACAGACGGATAGCGAAGTCTTAGTAATAGGGTCCCGTTTTTACCCGGAACCCTAAAAAATACGTGACTATTTTTTAAATTTATTTATCAAAAGCTACATATACCAGCGAAAATACTTTATTTTCCAAAAATTTAGATACACACAAACACCTGCAATTATGTATGAAAAATATTTGCCTATAATCAATAGTACACTTGTGCGAAGGCTGGGCTAACTAGCTAGCCTTACATAAACTTAAAAAATGTCCACAGAATTCATTACAAGTAGTTGTCAATTTCATATTTACCATATTGACTTTGGTTGCCTCATACTAATCCATTCCATTGTTTTGTCCTCAGGAAGATAAGAAATTATGGCTCTCATCATCAGCTGGCGCGGCCGAGTTAGACATTGAGATGAGTTGTTTCCTTCTAAGGGAGATCGGGGACCAGTTCTGTGAACTGCTATTACAAGAAAAACAGGCGGAATCGCACCATTTGAACGAAGGTATGTTTACCAACTCTAAATTATTTTAATTATTATATTGATGCAGGTCCTCCACTCGTACTTTGTGATGTTGTGTGACAGAGATAAGTCGAACTTTAGAAGCTTCTATGGTGCACAGGGAGTATTATTTAATTTTGAGGGTTGGATCTGAAAAAAAAATAGGCAGCACACAACAACTACACAAAAAAAAATTATATACAATATTATATCAGTTATCTGGTTCCCATAGTACAAGCTTTGCTTAGTTGGGGGCTAGATGGCGCTGTGTGAAAAGTCCGCTAATATATATACTATCATATTATTATTATAACTCTGAAAGTTTGTGAGAATGTTTGTGGCTCCATCATGTCCAAACCTCTAAACGGATTTGAATGAAATTTGGAATATATATATAGCCTATGTCCTACGCGAGCGAAGCCGCTGACAACAGCTAGCAGTTTTTCTTTGTTCTATCCCAAATATGACAACGGAAAATAACATAACCGGCCAAGTGCGAGTCATACTCGCGCATGAAGGGTTTCGTACCATTATCTATAAAAACGGCAAAAAAAACATGTTTTTTGTATGGGAGCCCCCCTTAAACATTTATTTTATTCTGTTTTTAGTATATTTGTTGTTATTGCGGCAACGGAAATACATCGTCTGTAATAATTTCAACTGTCTAGCTATCACGGTTTATGAGATACAGCCCTGTGACAGGCAGACGGACAGACAGACAGACAAACAAACAGACAGACAGACAAACAAACAGACAGACAAACAGACATACGGACAGCGAAGTCTTAGTAATAGGGTCCCGTTTTTACCCTTTGGGTATGGAACCCTAAAAACTATCTCTTTCTTCTATATTTTGATTATAAAGTTGATTGATTTACATAATATAAACAATTTCTTAACGCCTTTTCTCTTTGCCAACAGATAAAACAATAGCTTGGAAGCGCGTAGTACAAGGCGTTAGAGAAATATGCGATGTTTGCGAAACCACCCTTTTCAACTTCCATTGGACTTGCGGCAAATGTGGATTTGTCGTCTGCCTAGATTGTTATAAGGTAAACAAAGTATACATTGTTGAGAATTTCATGAGAAAGATTACTATTAAGGTGATAAGTGATACTTTTGACATTTTGTATGGGCTGAGTCTACCTGGATAAGACGGAAAAAGTGATAAAACTGCATTATCTCGAAAACCATCAAATTTAAAAAGAAACTGTCTGTAATTTATTTAGCTAGTATGTTTATCTAACGAATTATATAAAAATTAACTATTCATTAGTTTAGCTATTCATAGTTTTGATTAAAAACGAAACTAGTGTTTTTGAAAAGCCAACTTTGGAAAATAAATCTATTGAGAAAAGTATCACCAATCGTGATTCTGTCTGTAATTTATCTAGATTATATCCTTAAGTTATCTTTGTCATAAAAAACAAAACTGTATGTTTTACGGTTATTGAGAAAAAACGATTCTGCATTCATCAAAAACATTAATTACTCGCCTTAAATAGTATCATGACTGTAATCCTCAAGTACGATAGACATCTATTCAGATCTCCAGCCGCTAAGATCCTTGAAGATGACAGAAGAGAGTAGACAGAGGCACATGCCCACATTATGGCAGAAGCACAAGTTAGCATTCTATACGTGACAGGTTGCAAGCCCAGCGTCGTTATAAGAATACTGGTTTCCTTAAGATGTATTAAAACCAACACACAGATAATCAATAGTTCTAAATTGTGTAAAAATCAATAGTTCTAAATTGTCAATGACGAATGTACCTTCACTTCATCACATCACATCACTACATAGTATAAAGCAAAGTCGCTTCCCGCTTCCCGCGTCTGTATGTATGCTTATATCTTTAAAACTACACAACGGATTTTGATGCGGTTTTTTTTAATAGATAGAGTGATTCAGGAGGAAGGTTTATATGTATTAAACCCGTGCGAAGCCGGGGTGGGTCGCTAGTTGAACATAAAAGTGACAGAAATGATCCGGTGATAAAGCGGGAAAATGAACTTATTAATAAATTTATTTGTTTATTTGTTACAGTCAAGAACAGGAGAATCAGGGACCCCGTCGTCGACTGAAACGAGTAATGCCAACGCCAACTCGAATGGCGAAAGAGATTCGTTTGGGTGAGTTTTAAAACTAATTTATTACTTCAATTATGAGTCATAAACTTTTAACCGGTTTTTATAGTTACGATCTTACGATTAAATTGAGCAGCAATTTAATTTCTTTGATTTAAATGAGACCACTTTGAGTCCATTCTCTACACCAGGTGTCCAAATGGCGGACCACCAAATGGCGGACCGCCCACCTATTTCTGCGGGCCGCCGACATACAATCTGATTTTGAATTCGTATGTTATCCCGAAAGCGGTTGATTGGGACCATGCTTGTTCACAAGTTTTGAGAACGTTCCATGTTAGATGGTAGGTTTGAACCTTACGGACCCGTATATATTATCTTATATATTATCTTAAAAAACCGGCCAAGTGCGAGTCGGACTCGCGCACGAAGGGTTCCGACCATTATCTCTAAAAAACGGCAAAAAAATCACGTTTGTTGTATGGGAGCCCCCTTAAATATTTATTTTATTCTGTTTTTATATGTATTTGTTGTTAAAGCAGCAACAGAAATACATAATCTGTGAAAATTTCAACTGTCTAGCTATCACGGTTCATGAGATACAGCCCTGTGACAGACAGACGGACAGACGGACAGCGAAGTCTTAGTAATAGGGTCCCGTTTTTACCCTTTGGGTACGGGACCCTAAAAACGGACCCCCAATAAAAAGAAAGTAATTGCTGACCCTTGTTCTATGCAATATATTTTTTTTATGTAAATTGGACCAGCTATCAAGATATGCGTAGTCATAATAAATAATAAAAAGATAAGCATCAATTAGAGCTCCATCTTTTTTTTATCAGTTAAAAATACATATCTATCATATATACATATGTTCACAGTTGGCTGACTTGCACCTCTGGGGGCGCCCACCCCGTGCGCAGACTTCTCCTCACGCAGATAGCTGCGGGCGGAGCCCTAGCCTCGGCTGCCACCCGGGCACATACCCTTCGTGCCGCCTTTTCCCTCCCCCCTTGCTCCTGTGGGGACACCACGCAGCCCCCCGCGCCCACCAAAGCGGCCGCGAGGGCGCTGCTTCAAAAAGCTCTGCAAAAGGTAAAGAAAACCCCCATCTTGACTTGAAAAAAAATATATAAATAGGAATCACGACTGTGATCCCCAAGTTCGGTAGATATACTCTCAGATCTCTGCGATGTAAAACTTTTTTTTTTTATAGAGAAATATGTCATCTTATGTAATACAATTTCACCGTCTTTTCTGCATATTAATTTTAAATGAAAAGGTATCAATCTATTTAAAAATCAATTGGGGCGCCACTGTACGCACGAAGTCCCCTTAAGCTGAAATGGCCGATAATGTCTTTTCGGTTAGAATGACAAAACATTTGAAACCAATGACTCGGACATTGCATTAATTTAATATTAATTTCCATTCGTTTTGTTTACAGAACATCAAAAAAGAGGATATCAAAGAAGAACCATCAACCAACGGCTCCTCCCCTATTAAGTCTGAAAACGGCAAGTCCGGCAGCCCCCTAGTCAGCTGGCTGTCAGATCTGCCAATCAAAACGGAAAAGTCTGACAAGTCCGATTCAAGCTCTTCAGATTCCGAGGAAGGTAGTAATTTCTCCACACTCCGAGAGTTACTTATCCGACCAGCCCCAGAAGGTGGAGACACACAGCCGAAGAAAAAACAGAAGAAAAGCAAAAGCGATATCTTAGATGATGTTATATCAAGTGTGGTTGATGAGAAGAAGGATGGCGATGATGATGATAAGCCTTTTGCGTTGGCAAATGTTGTGAAGCGGTATGAGAAGTCTGAGAGGGCGTCAGTGAGAATGATGACATTGACAGAGTCCAAGCTGTTGTATCCTGATGTGCCGCACGCGTGGCTGTGTGATGGAAAGCTGCTGCATCTGACGGAATCATCGCATCCTGGGAATTATAAGGCTTTCCAGGTAAATATTTTGTAACATATACAGAAAAAAACAGAAACATCTGATTTTTATGTCAAAATTTAAGTCAAAATGTATTTATTTTATCAAAATCAAAGAAATCACTTTGAAATGTCTTGAAGCAAGGTTGTTTCTCGCGACCAGGCTTAGAAGAATCAGAATATGACACAACCTGTTGGGTTTTCGGAAAATTGTGTCGAGCTTACTCAAATGAAACTGATATCCGTCTTATTTTTCTTGCCCTCTGTTGCCGCCAAGTCTTTAAGAAATCATCAGTAGTTTATTCTTTGTTCTCCTTGTTACAGGACCAATGGAAGCGCGGCCAGCCAGTTCTAGTCTCGGACGTATCGTCCCTCCTCGACAAAGACCTTTGGAGCCCCGAGAGCTTCTCTCGCGACTTCGGCGACACCCAAGTGGACTTGGTCAACTGCGCCTCAGGTCTTGTCGTTCCCAACCAACCCGCTCGCAAGTTCTGGGACGGGTTCGAGCTAGCAGCGAAACGGTTGAGGGACGAAAGGGGAGCGCCCATGGTCCTGAAGCTGAAGGACTGGCCACCCGGTGAAGACTTTGCCGAACTACTGCCAGGAAGGTTCGAAGATCTCATGCGAGCGTTACCGTTGCACGAATACACAGCGCGCACCGGAAGGCTGAACCTCGCTGCGAGGTTACCCGAATGCTTCGTCCGGCCTGACCTAGGCCCGAAGATGTACACAGCGTACGGAGGCGCTGGAGGAACAACCAATCTACATCTGGATGTGAGCGATGCTGTCAATGTGATGGTATACGCTAGCGCTCCCGGAGACGCCCAAGATAGGGCTCGCGAGGCAGCCAGAGCCGCGGAAGAGGCTGGCGTCGATGTCCTATCCAGACGTCGCGCTCGGCAGAAACCAGCCGCTGCTCTATGGCACATCTACGCAGCTCGCGATTCGGATAAAATCCGCGACTTCCTCGTCCGATCGGAGCTGGAGAGAGGCGCCCGTCCCAGAGCTCACCACGACCCCGTCCACGACCAAACCTGGTACCTCGACGCTACGTTACGCGACAGACTCTACCGCGAATACGGCGTCGAGGGCTACGCTATACTACAGTGCCCCGGTGACGCCGTGTTCGTCCCCGCCGGGGCCCCGCACCAAGTCCGCAATCTCTTAGATTGCATCAAGGTGGCTGAAGACTTCGTCTCTCCGGAGAACGTCTCGCGATGCTTCGAGCTCGCGCACCAATTCCGCAGTCTGTCCCGCTCGCACTCCAACAAGGAGGACAAGCTACAGATAAAAAACATCGTGTACCACGCGGTGAAGGACTCGCTCTGCTGCCTGGAGGAGGCGCTCAAGAAGCCGATCGCCAGCGAGTGAAGCGAGCCAACCGCGGCCCCATTTGATCTCAACCTCCAACGTAACGTTAGAGTTCCGCATTTAAACGTAAGATTGCGAGCGAGTGTGTTACGCGCTGTGCGCCGTGCGTGTGTAGATGCCATGTGTGACGCGCGTCTGTGTGTGTGTCCCCTGGGCGCGGTCCGAGTATGTGCAATGTAAATTAGTCTGATTATGGTGATATCGTTATGAGATGTGGATATGTTTTATGTTCCTTAATCGAAATACAAATAGACTCTTCAGGTTATTTACGGCTTAATAGTAGCTATAGTGATATGTATTATTGTGTAAATTTTTAATTCGAATTCCATCGAGTACATAGTAAGAGGTGTATACTTTTAAGTTATTTTATTGAAGTTTACCGTATTCGCTCGAAGCATTGTACATTTAACACGGCGTGTAGATAAGTTTATCCTATTTCTAGATTTCTCAATTCGGTTAGTATGTTACAAAATAGTTAAACAAAAAAAATGTGGCAATTTCATTTTGTCCTTATTGCTGTATTAGCAAGTTTTTTTGTACTGTGTATATTATGTATGGTTATAACTTGGAATAAAAAAGATGTTTATATTAAAAGTGGTCCAGCCTTTTAATTTTTCCTTTCAAGAAAGAAAAAGACTTGGGATAAGCTGATGCAGTGGTCATTAAATTATATCAGTATGTACCTGCAATGGATGTATATATAACCCACTATACTTATTGTAGTTACAGTGAAGTTGAAAATCATTAGGAATTCTAGTCACACTCATCTATTCCTTTCATACATCATCATTTAAACCTGAATTCGTCTGAGAGTATTGGCGGACATTATATTTCTAAAAAAGGGGCAAAAAACTTCTACAATTTGTATTTATTTAAGAGTTAGTAGACAAAAACTTTGCGAATATAGTTTATATTCTATCTAGGGTATAATACATGGATCCTTTCACATTTTCAGTTATCAGATTGTTTGATTTCATCGTCAGCGCCATCTATTGCTGAATTATAATGTTTCCAAGCTTAGAGCGCCATCTGTGAATAAAGATAGTAACTATAATTATTGGAAGTAGAGCATCGCTCCTAATAGTTCTGCTACTCAACAATAGATGTCTCTTAAATCAATTTTTTTTCGAAAATAGGAGCTGTATTTTCAAGACTATTGTTTTGAGCCTAAAATTCTATCTACCTATTGTTATCTATAATATTCGTCTTTGTGGGAAACGGATGGCCTTACTTCACCTAGTGGAACGATATTTAAAGTATCCCATTCAAATCGTTGATTTGAATGTATAAATTTAGGTAGTTAACAAAGACCTCATAATTAGTAAAACCAACATACAATTATTGTACATTGTATAAAATTGTCAAGAGAGTGTTCCGACTTCCGTTTCATCAAAGAAAATCGATACCATCAAATCATCAAACCTTGTAGAATCGACTTTCTACAAGGTTGGTATAATAGGCATGGTTTACTAATGATATTTTGAGCATGTGAAAGGTAATATTATTTTTCAAACTATCACGATACCTTTCACATGCTCAAAATATCATTAGTAAACCATGCTTATTATACCAACCTTGTAGAAAGTCGATTCTACAAGGTTTGATGATTTGATGGTATCGATTTTCTTTGATGAAACGGAAGTCGGAACACTCTCTTGACAATTTTATACAATGTACAATAATTGTATGTTGGTTTTACTAATTATGAGGTCTTTGTTAACTACCTAAATTTATACATTCAAATCAACGATTTGAATGGGATACTTTAAATATCGTTCCACTAGGTGAAGTAAGGCCATCCGTTTCCCACAAAGACGAATATTATAGATAACAATAGGTTAGATAGAATTTTAGGCTCAAAACAATAGTCTTGAAAATATTAGTAGACATAACTATAGATTTTGACACGGGTCTTTATCACGTAATTAACCATTAAAATAACCATGGTTATTGTAACATAGCCGAAACGTCGGGAAAGTAAATTAAAGGTAATTACGTGATAAAGACCCGTGTCAAAATCTATAGTTATGTCAAAGGTAAGTTTTCGAATAGAAGAATCTCAATGAATTGCATCCATAAGAATGGCTGGGATTCGAACACACATTCAACCTTCGGATTTAAAGTCGAGGAACCTCCCACTCGGCCAACACGGCTAAAGGCTAGGCATACAAAATATTGCGCTATTATGGTTAACGGTTATTTGATGTAGGTACCTACTTAGATACTATCTTTTCATTCATTATTCATATGTAGGTACCACATATTACCGAGTTTTAGGTAAGTAAATAAGTATTTATCTACTTTATTATGCAAAACAGCTAAATAAAGCCAAACAAAGCGATTATAACGGAACCCTAAAAGCAGAGACTGCTATAAACAATAAAGAATTTCCAGTGAATTCTCAACTTGCAAATAACCTGACCTCAGATTCTGTAATCTAGGTTCAGTTTGCCGTCTATATTTTTATGTGGTCTCGTCGGCTTTTTATTAAAACTACTATTACATTGCTGCTTCGAAACATATGCTAATAAATTTGCTACAACGAAAACGGCAATGGTTGCCAAACTCTGAAAGAAGTCTGGATTTTGAGATTTCGTTGAGCTCATACTATGCTTCCTTCCCCTCTCGTCAGGTTATAAAGAGAATCAGGTAATTTTGCGGTCAAACCATATTCGTCCGTCGTCGTGTACACTTGTGAATATGAAGTCAGCCACTTTGATTGTTTTCGGTAAGTTTTTGCATTATCAATTGTAATAAAAACTTTTATAAACAATGTTTACCTGCCATTCTGTTTTGCTATCTATGTTGTGAAAAACAAGTCGATATCTACGGTTTATAAAGTAAGATTTGAGATGAAGTATTGCTGGGTTTGTTACTATCCCCAGTGCGTTATAAAATCCTTTTTAAATCTATGTGAATGTGATTTTCCTCAATTGCAGGCTCTGTATAATATTTACAAATACGAAGTAATGTAGCTCTATTAGGTATACCGGTATACCTACCTACGAGGACCTTTTAAGTTATTTTTTAGTTTATTTAACAAACTTTTGCGTTAGATATTCTGACTGATCTATCAGCGCACAGCCACTGGACCTACTAGAAAACAAATAGGTACTTGGATTTCTTTTGGTGTGAAAAGGTGCACTAAAAAAGGTAATCCCGAATTTCAGCGAAGATTCCCACTAGTTTTAGTTTCTCATACAATTATTTAAAATCCAAGCAAATCTTACTGCTATTTTTATTAAGGGGCTCCCAGTCGACGATTGACCTTTTTCGAAACGAAAAAAGAAATACTTCTGAACAAGCCACATCTCCTATTTTTATAAGTATGTTACTTCAGGTTCCTACCTAGATTTCTATTAAGCTGAAAACATAATAGCAGAAACTTTTCACGATAAAGATATTATTTCAAAATGATACGTTTTAGAATTTATGATCGAAATATTTTATATACCTACTATTAAAAACTTGTGATTTATTGTTAAGGCGCTCTCAGTCGACGATTGTTTTTGTTCGAAAGGAAAAAATAAATACTTGTGAACAAGCCACATCTCCTATTTTATAATGTATAGTATAATGTGAATAACTTTTCACGATAAAGATATTATTCAAAATGATACGTTTTAGAATTTATGATCGAAATATTTTATATACCTACTATTAAAATCAACTTGTGATTTATTGTTAATGATAGGTAATATGTAGATCTAGATTTCTATTAGAGTAGATTTTTGATAAGTAATTATACATAATTTATATCATTAATTTATTCGAAAAGCTAAGGCGGACCACGCGCCTACGTGTGTTTGTCGTCATTGCAGCAGTCGGTAGGATTATTTATCGAAGTGATTAAAGATGGGTACATCTTTATTCACATATACTATACATTATAAAATAAGAGATGTGGCTTGTTCAGAAGTATTTCTTTTTTCGTTTCGAACAAAAACAATCGTCGACTGGGAGCGCCTTAAACACTATGACATTGAACTCACTGATTTATCTATACACTAGCAGTCCGCCCCGGCCCCGTACGGGAGTAACGTATTATAACGATTTGGGTTTTTTTTTACCCAAGGTGGTTACATTATCGAAGTTTTAATAGGGATCCCTATTTTTTTCAAACAATAAATATAGCCTATGTTACTCAGAGATAATGTAGCATTCTAATGGTAAACGATTTTTTGAAATCGATCCAGTAGTTTTTGGATTTATTCCATACAAATATACAAAACATCTTTCCTCATAATAATATTAGTACTTATACACTCATAATAACTTTTGAATGGTATGGAATTTGGGAATGGTATAATTAAAAAAGTAATTTACAGGTACTGATATGGCCTTGAAAATTAAGTGATTTTTTTGGATACCCAATGTACGAATACCCAGGTACGAATAATGTGGCCTAGTTTGTACAGGCGGCGTTACTTATTGCATATTTTAACATGAAAAAATAGTTATTGTGACATAACTGTAATAGTTGGACATAATTATGGTATTGCTGACTTTTGTTAATATTGATGTTATCTTTAAAACTGCAGTACATCACTTTGATCTATTGTCAATAATTTTTGCAGCGTACGTGATATAAGGATTTTTTTTGCTTTTTATTCACATGTTGGGTTACGTTATCGAAGTTTTCATACGGATCCCTAATAGTTAGACATATGGTATTGTTGACTTGTTTGTAGATATTGATGTCCTCTTTAAAACTGTAGTACATCACTTTGCTCTATTGTCAATAATTTCCGCAGCGTACGCGATATAAGGATTTTTTTCACACCTTGGGTTACATTATCGAAGTTTTCATACGGATCCCTAACGTTTTTGAAAATATTATTTATCTATGTTCATCAGGGATAATGTAGGATTCTAATAGTAAAATAAATTTTCAAATCGGTCCAGTAGTTTCGGAGCCTATTCGTTACAAACAAACAAACAAACAAACAAACAATCAAATCTTTCCTCTTTATAATATTAGTATAGAAGTATAGATATAGAAGTAGAAAGACGACCATTACTCCTAATTAGGTACCTATGGTAGATATTCTCTCATATCTCCTGGAGCTTAGTTCCAGATGTTTAACGGGGTAGTCAAATGCACGTTCATTTACTGATATATTAAATTGAATCATGTCTGAACGATGACAGTACTTTAGAAAGAGGATCATACTATATACAGCTAATCTATAGTCCGTTACAATGTCCTGAATTACCACAATCTTGACGTCCTTAAGATAATCTCCAGCCTGTCAAGGCGTGACTCGAAAATTGAAGTTGATAGTATAAGTGACCCTCATCCTGTTTATGGAACTTTAAAGGAGGTCAGTTTATGAGTGGGTAGGCAGTGGTCATCATCTTATTGTAATGCAGTATTACTATTCTCACTAGTAATAATAACTAAATTAATTATTTTTCTTGTTTGAGCCGTCACCTTGTTCGATCTGCACCACACTGGAACTCTACATAGCATTAACGATAGGATCATTGAATGATACCTAGGCCCGAAGCCGTGTTTGTTGCTTGATTAGCTCCTAAGACGTTTCATAGTAATCCTTGTGATATTATTGAAATTTGACTTTGACTTTGACTTGGTATGTCGACCTAAATGTGTATAAAACGAGTATGAAGCATGAAAAGAAAGAAAAGGATCATTAAAAAAAAGGTAGACCCCAAGCCGTGTTTGTTGCCTGATTCTTCTAGGCTTGGTCGCGTGGAATCGGCGTAGCTTCACCTAGTTCCTAAGACGTTTCAAAGTGATCCTTGTGATTTTATTGAATAAATGATTTTTGAATTTGAATTTGAATTTGAAGCTGAATAGTTCAAATAATTTAGTGCAAGTATGCATTGACCATGTCTTCTGAGGATAAGGTCAACTAGGTGGAGTGGAGAGGGTGGTATATTCAAAAGGAGCTGCACAAAATAAAAAATACTACCAAGTATCTAGGTAGGTACCTACTAAATTATGAAAGACTCGTCCTGTGAGTTAGTGAAAAAAATTATATCTGACGATGCTGTATAATTAAATCATCTAAGCTACTTTTTATGTTGTCACATGCAAAACTAGTTTTGTATATTCAATCTCATTGCTCTATAAAGTCCTGCCATTGCGATTAAACCAGTTCTCACAATGACAAGATATACATCGTTGGAGTCGTCAAAGTAAGGCGTTTTGCACCATGATAATGGCAAAGATTGATCATGCTATTTGTATTTTGTATATTTTGAAAGAATTCCATGCTTTGGATTGTCCGTTATAAGGGCAGCTATCAAAAATCAAATAGCGCCGACCGTCATTTGAGTATTTTTGTAGGTAGATCATTTAGAAGAAATGGCGACTATAATGTCAACGGCAAACAAATATCTGGCTCCAATAAATATAATAATCAGTCAGATAACCGGATACTGAGTAGGTATATCAAATCGGTTTCGCTGCGAGCACTTAGCCACAGTTAACGGTCGTTTTTTAGCTAGTTTTTGTTTGGTTTGCAGATATTATAAAACCGGATCGAACATGAAATACCAAACACTATTTACTATCCTGGAGATAGAAACTTGAACTAGGCTCAAAGACCCGGTTTTGGTCATTGTAAATTTTTGCAGTCAATAACAAAGCATAGCAAACAAACTTGTTTAAAATCTATATTTAATACAATTGTTTGTCTATGGTCCGTTTTCATTAGTGACATTGTGATGCGTTATACCTCTAGACTTGATTGACCACAACTAAATATTTCCCGTTTTCTCTATTTAAATATGAATGATTAATAAATAAATATCGCCTTTTACAAAACCTTTGCTTAACCTAAGAGATAGATACATACTCTATTCTATGTTGTTTTAATCACTTTTTCAATATTAACCATTTATTTGAAAATTAAAATGTTGTTTAAGGGGCTGTATGTCGACGATTGCTCTTTTTCGAAACGAAAAAAGAAATACTTCTGAACAAGCCACATCTCCTATTTTTATAAATATATTACTTCAGGTTCCTACCTAGATTTCTATTAAGCTGAAAACATAATAGCAGAAACTTTTCACGATAAAGATATTATTTCAAAATGATACGTTTTAGAATTTATGATAGAAATATTTTGATACCTACTATTAAGATCAACTTGTGATTTATTGTTAAAGATAGGTAATATGTAGATCTAGATTTCTATTAGAATAGGTTTTTGATAAGTAATTATACATAATTTATATAATTAATTTATTCGAAAAGCAAAGGCGGACCACGTGCCGACGTGTGTTTGTCGTCATTGCAGCGGTCGGTAGGATTATCTATCGAAGTGATTAAAGATGGGTACATCTTTATTCACATAAACTATACA
This sequence comes from Hydriomena furcata, assembly GCA_912999785.1. Taxonomy (NCBI): domain Eukaryota; kingdom Metazoa; phylum Arthropoda; class Insecta; order Lepidoptera; family Geometridae; genus Hydriomena; species Hydriomena furcata. Next base: position 4,804,332 of record OU538833.1, on the reverse strand, counting down.
TTAAAAAATAGGAGATGTGGCTTGTTCAGAAGTATTTCTTTTTTCGTTTCGAAAAAGAGCAATCGTCGACATACAGGGCCTTAAATGCCCACAACCAGTGCCCTCACCCTACATGCGCCAATAAATAGCTCGGTTTAAGGCACCTATAAATTATTTTGACTTCGTACTCGGTGTGGTCTTGTAATAGAGATTGAAACAAGTTTAATGGTTATATGTACCTTACCTATTCTATGTGAATAAAAATAGTCCGCACACTGATTGTACCTCTACAAAGTAGATTGTTCCTCTTTTATAAAAATACTTACTTACCTTTTTTATTACCTACTTATCTATCGTAGGAAAAGGAAACATTTTAGTGAAATAAAGCCTGAATTAGCGACGGACGCCTAATGTTTGACAAAATTTGCACCGGTACTCCATACCTACATACAATGTGACACGTGTGTTTTAATAACTATCAGTGAAATAATATTTCTTGTCTGTGTATAATTTTACATATTTAATATTTTCTTCTGACGAAGACAATATTTAACGCATTTAAAAAATATCCATCTATCTTAATCAAGTGTACCTATGTGTTTGTTGCCTGATTTTGGTCGCAGGAACATCGTGTCATTATCGTAGCTTCACCTAGCTACTAAGACAGTTCAAAGTAATCTATTTGATTTTATTGAAATAAATACTTTTTGAGGTAGACCTGAGCTACCCTTTGATCGTTGGTCTCACCAACTTTTTAGATTTCCTTGTTTTCATCAACGTGGTCTTCATTTCCAGTGGTCCTGGTAGCGGCTGTCTCCTGCTACCCCGACAAGACCGACCTGAAGAAACTAAAGGAGGAGGCCAACCGCAAGAAGGCTTGCACACACGACTGCACTTCGGCTAAATTCGAGCCGGTGTGTGCTGGAAAACAAGGCGAGAAACCTAAGTCTTTCGGCAGCGAGTGTGTCATGAATAACTACAACTGCGAGAATAAAGATAGTAAGTTATCTATATTCATAACTTTCTTCTCCTTTTCCCGCTTAGTGTGAGGTCGGCACAACATGTTGATAAACATGTAGAGAAGATGATTTGTTTTATGTTTTACAACTGGCCGCCTGCATGGCGTCAACCCTCCTTAGAAATGCTTGGTTGTGCACCTTGTCGTTGTCGGCGGGATAAACATAAAATTACATCATGATGTCAAAAAACACAGTTGAGTCATGACATGGTTGGCTGGCCACCTTTAACAATAGTCGCTTTGCCACGCTTACTTCACACCGTCATACCACAGTGGGTAAAAGAGTTGGTCATACTACTGTAAGCATGTATGAACCCGTAGGCAGCGTTTGTTTCCTTTATTCTACCAGCGAATTAAATAACCGGAGTTTTGTGATAAAGATCTTTGTAGACTGAACAACCTTCAGATACTAGGTTTTTTATTTCCATGTTCTTGAATTGAGACTCATTGCTTAGCGCGTTTACACAATTAGGTATATTTATATAATTATTACTGTGTTTATATTATAATGCGTTGCCTTGAAAGACAAACGTAGATATAGGCAATAGACTTGCACCTAAAAAACAGACTGTCGACATAAAAAAACATAACACAGGCAACCAAGCGCGTAAATGCTTATTTAAACTATAGAAAGTCATAGTCGACATCAACCATGTTGCTGGAGACCAGTCGACAGAGCGTAGTGGCTCAAGCCTCATGCCTCAAAGTTTGAAGAAGATAGTGGTAATAGACTTTTAGTGAAAAATTTAAGAGACATACACTGAAATTATCTATAATGAAAATTGCTGTCTTGATTTTTATTATCTATCACCATGTATTGAAACAGAAGTTTAGATTAAAATGTTAAACGCACAAAATAATGTCATGGTCAGTAAGCAAAAGATTTTCTATCTTCCCTAATCGAAGTTGTTTTCCTATTCCAGCTCTGGCGAAGATCAGCAAAGGGGAATGCCCTGGATCCGACGGAATCCGTCTCTCCTAAGTTCTCAATCTAACGAAGAATCATGCCAATCATAACTAGAATCTAAAGATGAGCATTTTACTATGTATTTTGTATTAACTAACCGTAGTTATTAAGGCGTAGCTTTGTATATTAAAACCTAAAATCAAAGAAGCTGTGATGTAATAAATGCTAGCTTTTTCTTTTAAGCTAGATACTAGAAGCTAGAATGGGCTTTATTCTCAAACAACCTTCCTCATTGGAAGTTGACGTGCAAATAAGCAGCATCATAAAGTTTGTGAACATGGCCGTAGCTTTGTTAATCATTTAGTTATCTGCATTAAACTAACTTACTCTTTATTTCTAGTTACTCAGTTTTATTTTTAAACCCAAAAAAGTCTTATTATTATTTAAAAGTGCATCTGACTAAACCTATTTTGATTACAGCCTAATATTGTTTCGATGGTTTGAAGTCATTACAAAGACATTGAAGAAAGGAAGTACGCAGACATGTATTTTTATGTTCTACAAATAAGTTAACAAAAACACGCAATAAAAGTTATAACAACACATGGAATGGCTCCTACTTCCTACTAAATAGTGTTTCTTGAAACTTTCAAAAATTCCGAAACGCTTAATAATTTATTCGAATACTAAAATTATGCCCGGTGGAATTTGAAGAACAAAAATTACAAACTTTCATACCTATTTAACACTTTTAGGAGAAGAATTTTCAAAAATACCTTCTTAGTTCTCACCTACGTTATATTTTATGGAACTCTTGGAAACAATTTTAAAGCTCCTATCTAGACCCATTGGTTAAAACTGTGAGTGAGTTGTCTAGTTGTGTACTAAATGAGTATGAAATGTTGTTGCAATGCCAGTAAAAATGACATATAATCATAATACAAATTACGAGCCTGAGCATGTTTTAAAATAATTCGACCACAAAAGTAAAACTATAGAATTAAAACTATCGTTTTTGTTAATTATTTTAAATAGAAATACGGCTAATTACAGATCGGCGAATACTGTCGCCGATCTGCCGTTGGTCGCGGTCGCGGGCGATGCTCATGATGAAGAGCATCTGAGCAGCAATACAAGAAAAAACGTGGTAATTAGCCGTATTTCAATTTAAAAGTAAAATTAGTTTGTAAATCTCAGGGTAGTAATGCGAAGATAAACCTACTACGTAGTTTTCACAGTAAAATTCCTTCCACTAAAGTGCGTAGGTAAAGTCCACATCTTATATTGTTTGGCCGTGGATCTAATCACATGTTTACATTCATAGGTCGTCTCAAGTACACACATCGGTTAGCCTAGAAAACAACAGATTAGCTAGACTGCCTGTCGCCGATCAATGTAAACAAGATGGTTGTTCAACATTTATATTTGAGCTTGTATTCGTTGTGAATCCTGTTCGATATCCTTTTACTATATAAATATTTATTGGATTAGAATATATAAAATACTTGCGTTACGGACTGACTGCCTTATTTAGCAGCGGGGGTAAAAATAACGTCACGTGAGGGTTGACACTAGTTTGTTATTATGCAGTATAATTCCTATATTCCTATAGAATGCAATAGTAGAATCATTAATAAGTATATATTTACAAAAAAAAAGTATTTAAGTATTCTATCAGTTATCTGGTTGGTACAAGCTTTGCTTAGTTTGGGGCTAGATGGCGCTGTGTGAAATGTCCACCAATAATTATTATTAATTAATTATTAGTTTAGATGTATTTTGTGGAATAGAAAGATTTTTTTTCATGATTTACGTTATGTCGTTTGAAGTTTATATACAAAATAATAATATTTTACGTTCCAAAATCGTAGCATTGCGCGCGCGTTTATGTCTTTTGTATGTGCTACGCTGGGGTCTACGAATTTTTGTAGCCTTTTTGCTCTTATCCTAATATGAGATTTTGTTATGTTTGTTTGTAATGGATAAACTAAAAAACTACTGGACCAATTTTAAAAATTATTTTACCTATTAAAAGTTACACCATCAGCGAATAACATAGGGAGGCTATAATTTATTATTTTCCTAAGAAAATTGTAATAATATATAACCTAAGATATAAAAAATTACTTATAATTTTCATTAGTAGAACCGCGCGAATACGGAGCGTACTGCTACTGCTAGTCTATATATATAAAAATGAATGTTTGTCTGTATGTCCTTTATAGAATCGTAAACTATACATTTGATCATCTTTAGCAAAGTTGTTGTGCATGAGCCCACGAAGGTTTCTGTCCTTTATAGAATCGTAAACTATACATTTGATCATCTTTAGCAAAGTTGTTGTGCATGAGCCCACGAAGGTTTCTGATTTGGTGGCGTAGCAACGCGCGCAGTGTACAGCTAGTACAATATAAAGCTATAGCCAAAAGCAGGGTATAAAATAATAATTTAAAAATGGATTGAACTCTTTATTGAACTATTTAATGTCTATTACATTGACAACGATATCGGGGACTGAATCAGTCGACTCGGTACAATTACAATGTCCGTATTCGTACTTTGTACAATAAATAAAATATACTTAACTAAATTACCAATAAAAGCCTCAATTCAACCAAAGCCGAAAACGGAAAACGGAGAATAGATTGACCGTAATATTTGGTGTGAAATCATTGGTTGATTTTATCTTTCCGCTTTGGTGGATGCTGGACCTTATTGTAATTCTACGATTAATCACTAAGATGTATTTTGAACATGACTTTGGCGTTAAAATTACAGTCTACTTATCTTAAAAAAATTGAATTTTAGGAACGATTTACCAAAGTCTCATTAACAACATGGTTTACCAATAAAATAGTTTTGAAGTTGACTAAAAAAACTCATAGACAAACAGCCTGTTTAAAAATTCACAATGTAAGTAAAAATAAGATAGAAAAAGAAAAAGTTTAAAATTAAAACTGCAGAAAAAAGTTAGAGACTCCTAAAACTAATAAATCATACAAAATGGTTCTTATTTTACAGGCAAAACATTTTGTGTGAGTAGGTATGTCATCTGTTTTAATTTATAAAATAAAGTTAAAACTGATTAGCAAATTAAAATAATTACGATAGAACTCTGTGTGATGAAGCGGCGACATCAGCATTCACCCAAGTTCGTGATCGCGTAATCTGGAAAACAAAAAATGTATTAAACAAGTAAAAAAAGAAATAGGTTCAGGACTGTGTATTTCAACATTGTAAAAATCAAAATGAAGACAGTTCTCAAACGCCTTTTACTTGAGAGCCTTGTTACCGTAGACATCAACAACTTAGACAAACGCGCCCAAACAATACATTTGGCATGGCACACATTAGCAGTAGGAGTTAAAATTACAAAGGTTGCAAGCCCGTCGCCGCTTATCAGTATACTAACTAGTTTAGTAACACTGTTTAGAAAAATACATTTATTTAATTGTAGTATACCTGCTCGCAATGAGCAACGGTTCTGAAGAGATTCACCTCCCTAGAGCTGACTTTGGTCCTATCAAGCTTTACTTACACGTGCTCTCGCGACACGACACCGCCTCTAGTTCGCACAGCGTTGCGAAGGTCCTGGCAGTACCCGCCGCATCAAACGCACAGACCGGACCGACAGGGGGCGCGACGCATCTGCCCACGCACAGCGGTGGGGGGACCCCCTCCCTTACTCGGGCCCTGACCAGCTCCGACGGGGTCCGCATCTCGGGGGCAGAGATCTCGTTGGCTTCCCCCACCCGGTATGGGAAGAAAGGCAGGCTGGCGGAAAGTGCCTGACACCACGCTGAAATAAGAAATAAGTAGGTATAAATATTGATTTGTTTGATGTCATGAGGAGGGAAGAAGGTTTTGTAACGAGAAGGATGTTAAGAATGTGAAAGAAACAGCAAATAAAGATGACATGGGTAAGAAAGGACTGAGTGATAAGATGAATTACTGATAGAAGGATATGGAAGAAAAATAGATGTTGTGCCGGACCCACATAATGGGAGAATAGCAGGAAAATGAAATGATCATAACTTTCCAGAGGTCTCTTAAAGGTAACTAAATCGGTATAGTTAGCTGGCAACCTCAAGGAAGACCAGGAAAAAGTTTTTTTCGTTTCGAAATAATAAAATGTTTTTTTTTAACTTATGTACCTAATATGTAGTAAGAATATATTTCCTCTATCTCTGTTCTTATCCCAACTGGATTTGCAATGTCCTACCCGGATTGATGTTGCAGCCATATTTATTACATAGAAGACCTATTTGTACAACTACAACACGAGAGCAATAAATGACTTTGACATTGACATAAGCTAGGAAGACTAACCCTCGTATTCAAGAACGACACTATGAGAACACGCACCCACAGTGGACGAAATCTTTTTTCATAAACATCACTTTATGTATTGAGCGGCACTATGGCGCACGCTACCGTGTGCCTTTAGAGCTCAACTTTGGCTAGAGGCACACGACAATGTGCCTTTAGTCACACTATGCAGTGTCGCACAACACATAAAGTGATTTTTATGAAAAAAGATTTCGTCCACTGTGGGTGCGTGTTCTCATAGTGTCGTTCTTAAATACGAGGGTAAGTATCATGCTCCATTGTGGCTACGCCTCTGGATAACTATTAGTGAAAATCAACAAATCAGTACAAGCTTTAGTGATAAAGTAGGTAAATGAGAACATAAATGTTGCTGAATCGTTTCTTGTTTTATTCCATTGTAGAATCAATTGTTATTATGACATTTTGTTTGAGATTACTAGATGACCTTTTTTACCCTCGCCGGCTACAGTGCTACAAACTTATCTAACCACTTATTCTTAGTTCTCTAGGGTTTTAGAGATTACTAGACTCTGTGCCTAGGTATGCAAAGACCGATTTTTTTAAGGATTATCTTTTCTAGCTCTTGGCTTTGGTAAATAAGTTACGACCAAAAAAATATCAAATTTCATCGTACGTAGGTATAGGTTGACTGGTTTCACAGCTCAGTTGGTAATAGCTCTGCCTTCTGTGCTGTAGATTGTGGGTACCATCCCCACCCTAAACAAACATTAGTGTGATGAACATAGATGTTAGTTCTGTGTCTGGGTGTTAAAGTGTATAAATTTACAAGTATGTATTTAAAAAAAACCTATATAAGTATTTTGTCATTATCAAGTTCCCATAGTACAAACTTTGCTTAGTTTAGAACTAAATGACGCTGTGTGAAATGTCGCATCATTTTTTTTCTAACTTTTAGCAACTGACTCGCTAGCAGTTCTTAACTGTTCAAACTGATGGTAGACCATTGGTTATTGGTCAGTTAATTAGTAAGCGGTGAACAAAAATGTGTAGCACTGTAATCAGTGTTTATGTACCCAAATTAATCGTGATCTCATGCATATTACGCATTTGTTTGCCCCTTATCAAGTACGGGTCAGCGCGTACACCCGTGCAAGTATGTGTGCGTGCAACTCATTGTTTACTTTCCGCTGTTCAATGGAATCAATGCAAACAACTAGATCATTCCTAATAATAAATGGATAAATACGCTAATTGCATTTTGTTCAAATAGTTATTAGATACAGGATTTTAAGCTTGTTACCCGATATGCGACGTTATGAAACTCATGCCTGCTGGATTACGAATATCAGTCGAATTAAATACCAATTTCTTAGTAAGTATTATAGAATCTATATACTTAATTTATTCTCATAGCTAAGGCTGTGATGTTTGCAGAAGGTTGAAGTTTGTTTGAAATACATTCACTTGAACGAAGTCTGGGGCTGTTCGAGGAAATTCTTAGTGCGCCCCAACACCCTCCAAATTTCAAATTTCTGGGACCAGTGGTTTACGCAGTGCGGACAGATCTGTCAGTCAGTCAAGAGTTTTTTTTATTTAGATTATAGCTTTTATTCGCGACTTCGTCCACGTTGATTCAGGAAATAGATTATAATGACTTTATTGTAAAAAATTAAATTCCTAAAAATCAAAAGAAAAAAAGGAAAAAAGTAGCCTTTTAAGCCTTTTTCTATATGAAATTTCATCACAATCAGCCCAGCGGTTTGGCAGTGAAAACGTCCAGACATACAGACAGACAGAGTTACTTTCGCATTTATAATATTAGTAGAGAGTATAGATATTCATTTCCTTATAATGTATTGGATAATAGTTAGAGAACTTTTATCAGCGCTCGCGTCCCGGTTCCCAGGTTTTGAGAGGATATGCTTCCTGGAATGAGCGAGTCATAACTACTGATATCACTCAGTCAGATAATAAAAATAAGTACAAGTTCTTCCCGTGTTGGCCTAGTGGGAGGACAATCGACTTTCTATCCAAACCAGTGCTCATACAATGGTTTGTTCTATTCGAAAAATGTTAGTATAGATAGTTAGTATTCGTATAAGCGGCAATAGGATTGTAACCTGTCATATACGGAATATTAGGTACTGGGAGACGTACCTATTTGAATCAAGTTACGTTGTAACCGATTTAGATGAAACTTTGCTCATTACCACGTGAACGAAAGTTACTATTAACATTATAACAAAATGATAATTATCTAAGAAGAATCTTATCAGAGAATAAAATCAACTTTCAAAGTATTAGTTGTGTTGTGTTGGCCGAGTGGGAGGTACCTCGACATTCAATCTGAAGGTCGTGGGTTCGAATCCCAGCGTGCATCAATGGATTTTTGTGTTCGAAAAATTTATATGCGCATTAAAAACACGTGCTCAAAACGGTGAAGGAAAACATCGTGAGGAAACCAGTTAGTATTTTTATAAGCTGCGATGGGCTTGCAACCTGTCACGTATGGAATGCTAACTACTGCAAAATGTGGGCATGTGCCAAATTTAATGTTTGGACGTACCTCTGACTAACCCCACTAGACATCTTCAAAGGATCTAAGCGTCTGGAGATCTGAGAGGATGTCTACCGTACTTGGGGATTATACAGTCGGATCCTATTTTTTTTTTTTTTTTTTCAAAGTATTACTATCCTCTCACTGTATTTGCGCATTATTACGGCCGTCAATAAAGTACACAGTTTCTAAGAAAATAAAGCTAAACAGCATCGCCAAGTCCACATCCTCTCAACCGAGACGAGCAGCTGCACTAATTGCACTGCACATGGACGTCCGTCTGTCTACCCTGTGATCGATTACGTAGGCTTATAATAAACATGTGTGAGAGTTAGCACAATTACACTGGTGCGGTGAATTCCGTACTGCGAGCAGGCATTTCCCGCGCGGTTTATCATATTTCTGCCCTTATCCCACTTAAGTGGGGTCGGCACAACATGTATTTTTCTTCCATTTCCCTCTATCAGCCGTCATCTCATCACTCAATCCTTTCTTACCCATATCATCTTTTGCACAGTCCATCCATCTTTTCTTTGGCCTACCTTTACTTCTATCATCCACCTTTATTCCTAACATTCTTCTCGTTACATGACTTTCTTTTATTCTCATGAAATGCCTATAGCCCTCGTGTCTAAATACAAGTTTATTAAACTTAGTTAGAGCGAGGTGACATTGTTTGACCCTGAAAGGTTTTATTCAAGTAGGTAAGTACGTACGGAAACAGAAAGTTAAAACAAATACACCATGTTATGAAATACATTGTAAGTACCTACTTTGTAAACCCATCTATGTGAATAAATGTTTTTATTATTATTATTATTATTATTATATGATTCGTAAATATAGGTAATCCTTATGGTAATAATCATGCAGTAGGACCTTGGCAAATCATTTTTATTAATTTGCATCATGTACAATACATAGTAGGTATAGGTCTTATAAATAGGGTAAGTAGTAGTAAATAGTACATTTTGCTCCTATTAGACGTCCTAAACGCGTGGTTTATGAGAATGTCTACTTGAGGATTACAGTCCTACCTATGACCCTGTCTAAAATCAATCCCTATTTCCCTTGGTCACGGCATCACGACCGATTTTGCTAATTCTTTTTTTATTGTATTTGTTATTGTTAGAAAAGGTTCTTAAGATAGAAAATTTTGGAAAATTGAAATTTGACAGGACCATGTCTGTCGGGTCAGCTAGTATTCTGATGTAATGTAAAACTCTCTGGTCCATGAACTTTCAGACCGCACCAACTTATAGTGCGGTGCGGTAAAAAGCCGTAGTGTGTAGTAGCCCTAAGATTAAGACGCCAACAGGTCTCATCTGTTCTGCAGCTGTTGTCTTTGCTTTTATTTTAAAACTACCACCCGCTTTGCGAATTCATATTCAACAGAATATCTGCCTCTTCATGAACAACAAGAAAAATATCGTGAAAAATATTGTGCATTAAAAATAAAAATAAATAAATAGGATCACGACTGTAATTCCCAAGTACGGTAGACATGTTCTCAAATCTTCACACGCGTTAATCCTAAGAAGATGTCTAGTGGAGGTAGTCAGAGGCACGTCCAAACATTTTTGGCATATGCCCACATTTTGCACTAGTTAGCATTCCATACGTGACAGGTTGCAAGCCCATCGCGCTTATAAGAATACTAACTGGTTTCCTCACGATGTTTTTTCCTTCACTGTTATGAGCACGTGTTTTTTATGCGCATATAATTTTTTCGAATAGAAAAATCCATTGATGCACGCTGGGATTCGAACCCACGTCTTCAGATTTAAAGTCGAAGTATCTCCTACTCGGCCTTAAATTTGACATAATGTATATGTATTTTTGTTGCAAGGTTTAAAATAACCACCGTTTAAAATAATTCTTTAAGGCGATACTTGAAATTTTTGACTTTTTGTACGACTGATTCTAGCTGGATATGACGGAAAAAGTGATAAAACTGCATTATCTTGAAAACCATCAAATTTAAAATGAATCCGTCTGTAATTTACTTAGTGTGATTATCTAACGAATTACATAAAAATGAACTGTTTAGCTATTTATAGTTTTGATTAAGGGGCTCCTAGTCGACGATTGCTCTTTTTCGAAACGAAAAAAGAAATACTTCTGAACAAGCCACATCTCCTATTTTTATAAGTATATTACTTCAGGTTCCTACCTAGATTTCTATTAAGCTGAAAACATAATAGCAGAAACTTATTTCAAAATGATACGTTTTAGAATTTATGATCGAAATATTTTATATACCTACTATTAAAATCAACTCATGATTTATTGTTAAAGATAGGTAATATGTAGATCTAGATTTCTATTAGAATAGATTTTTGATAAGTAATTATACAAAATTTATATCATTAATTTATTCGAAAAGCGAAGGCGGACCACGCGCCGACGTGTGTTTGTCGTCATTGCACCGGTCGGTAGGATTATTTATCGAAGTGATTAAAGATGGGTACATCTTTATTCACATATACTATACATTATAAAATAGGAGATGTGGCTTGTTCAGAAGTATTTATTTTTTCGTTTCGAACAAAAACAATCGTCGACTGGGAGCGCCTTATAAACGAAACTAGTGTTTTTGAAGAGCCAACTTTGGAAAATAAATCTATCAAGAAAAGTTTCACCAATCGTGTTTCTGTCTGTAATTTATCTAGATTAAATCCATAACTTATCTTTGTCGTAAAAAACAAAACTGTATGTTTGGCGGTTATTGAAAAAAAACGATTCTGCATTCTTCAAAAACATTTATTACTCTTAACTGGGATGTGGTTTCTTTATCGACAGGAAAAACTATGTAAATAAACAAACTTCCTCGTTTATATTACATTTATGTTTATAAACTTGTTGGGTTTTAATGCTAGTTATGGATTTTACCTTATTTGTTGAGCGTAGCATTAGGTATTTGCGTTTTAGACGTAGATAAAGACCTTGTCTTTAGTATATTCTTATTGGAATAACCTAGGTCGTAGTAAGTACATAGGTACAACAAGGTGGTACATACTTTTCATCCAAAGATAGTTTGGAAGAGTAGATTTTTTTTTCACACAGCGCCGTCTAGCCTCAAACTAAGCAAAGCTTGCACTATGGGAACTAAATAACTTATAGAATACTTATATACTTTTTTGTTTCAAAAATACATACACAAGATACGTTATAACACTCAGATACAGAACCAATGCACTTTGTGATGATAAATTCCATTTATATACAAATTTATATCGCTAAGTGCGTACTAGAGATAAGCATGAACTTAAAGTTTGACGCAAACTTTCAAATACTGGGAATCTCAATTCCAATTATATTTATCAAACCATATCAACTCGTACGATGGGTTAGTCAGGTCAAATGAGACTAAGCGTTATCTTAGACAATTTGTTCGTCATCTATACTAATATTATAAAGAGAAAAGATTTGACTGTTTGTTTGTTTGCATCGAATAGGCTCCGAAACTACTGGACCGATTCGAAAAATTCTTTCACCATTAGAATTATCCCTGATGAACGGTTATAGAATATTTTCAAAAACGTTAGGGCTCCGTATGAAAACATCGATAATATAAACCAACGTGTGAAAACAAATCCGTATGATATCTTCGATAATGTAACCCAAGGTATAAAAAAATTACATAAAATCATTATTAACCCGTGCGACGCCGGGGCGGACTGCTAGTGTCAGATAAGTAGGTTCTACTATTTCTCTATCTATGTCGAGGATCTGTGTGGTCTAACTAAACTGAAAATCTTAATCGGCATAAACTGTCCAATTTGCATCTCTAGGCCTTCCCCCACTATATATCCAAAATTTAGCCTTCTCGGTTCACAAGCATTTCTAAATATACACGTATTTAACGTACGTACGTACTCGTATTTAATATGACTGGACTAACTGTGGAACTGTCAAAACTGTCAACAATTGTGGCCTCCACTCGAGAACCTCTTTGGCCCAACGACAGTTCAATGTGCCCCGTCCACTGCCAGTACAACTCAGCAAAGAGGTCTAATGCACTTCGTAGAAACTCCTTTCGTGCGCTGTCAGACGTTTTTGTGATCTGTCATCCAAACGTCAACACAAAGATTTTGGAGGATTCTGCTCTAAAGTTCCACTACAGAGATGGGTTAGTTGGAGTCACACAGACAGAATTAGAAACAGATGCATTTTATCATAGTTACTTCAAAAAACTTACCAGTAACTAAAACTACGCAGAACAGAATCTTCCCGTTTACCATTTCCACCTTATTCAGTCCTTTTTGCGCACAGCACTTCACTTCAGTCTATGGTTTGAAAACGAGCTGCTTAGTCTAAACTCAAATGAATTCGAAATAAAGAAATACGCGGGAGGTTTTAAATTATTATGCTAATGATGTTTATTGTTGCGTACTTATCGGTCTACTGATGCATCGGGTGGAGCGTGACTCGGATGGTCGGAGGGGGGTGGCTGGAGGGGGGGTGGTCGGAGGGGGTGGGGGTAGCAGCTGCCTGATAACCTCCCGACTCGGCCGGAGGACGAACTGGAGATAACGGACTCCGACTTTCAAATGAGAGCGAGCATTCTTTTAAGCGCATGCATGTGGAGAATTATTTTTTTCCTAATTTTATTTTAGCATTTTGAAATTTGCTATTAAGGGGCTGCCAGTCGACGATTGCTCTTTTTCGGAACGAAAAAAGTAATACTTCTGAACAAGCCACATCTCCTATTTTTATAAGTATACTTCAGGTTCCTATCTAGATTTCTATTAAGCTGAAAATATAATAGCAGAAACTTTTCACGATAAAAATATTATTTCAAAATGATACGTTTTAGAATATATGATCGAAATATTTTATATACCTACTATTAAAATCAACTTGTGATTTATTGTTAAAGATAGGTAATATGTAAATCTAGATTTCTATTAGGATAGATTTTTGATAAGTAATTATACATAATTTATATAATTAATTTATTCGACAAGCTAAGGCGGACCACGCGCGGACGTGTGTTTGTCGTCATTGCAGCGGTCGGTAGGATAATTTATCGAAGTGATTAAAGATGGGTACATCTTTATTCACATATACTATACATTATAAAATAGGAGATGTGGCTTGTTCACAAGTATTTCTTTTTTCGTTTCGAACAAAAATAATCGTCGACTGGCAGCGTCTTAATACCAGAAAAACTTTTCAACGCAGTCACCAGATTTGTCAAAGTTCGGATTATGAGCAAGTATATAAATAAATATAAATATCAGGACTGTAATAACCAGGTACGGTAGGTATCCTCTCAGATCTCTGGGCGTTGAGATCCCTGAAAATATCTATAGGAGGTAGTCAGAAACACGTTCAAACATTAAATTTTGAAGTAGTTTCCCATAAGTGACAGATAGCATATACTTAGATACAGTGAAATATGTATTTTTTTAAATCCTTTAGCACCCATTTTTGTGTGACTTCCATTATATCCCTGAATATATATATTTTTTAAACTGTAATATCAATAAGATACATTCATTTCTTTTGTTTTCTTAATACATATGGTTATAGAGAAAGAAACAAAGTGATCCAGTCGAAGCTTGAGTCAGGGGGCAATTTCCCCCATTGCCCCCCTATATCCGAGTCTGAGTGGTTACAATTTAACGATTTCTTGTCGACCTTTGATAATGGGTTCATCTGTGTATACATACCTACCTTTCTTAATTATAGTAGAGAAGATAAACCAATGCAGCTTACTTACGTAAATATAGCGGTTCGTAGAAGGGATTAAACTACTAAGTTTATATTATAAACAATGTTTTTGAAAACATCGTGAGGAAAACAGTATAAATATTTTTATAAGCGTCGATGGGCTTGCAACCTATGTAATGCTAACTATTGCAAAATGTGGGCATATGTGCCAAATATAATGTTTGAACGTGCCTCTGATCTACCCCCTCTATACATCATTGCCTGGAGATCTGAGAGGATGTAGACATCCTCACGACTGTAATCCCAAGTTCTATTATTATTATTATTTTTGTTTATTTATATTTTGTTTGCTACTAGTTTCTCTTCATTTCAGCTTTAGATACATTATAAGGTTACACAATCCAGGGGTCTACTCTTTAAAACGATATATCGAAACAAAAGTCACATCGTTTCCTACTTTATTTTGAACTAGCTGACCCGTGCCCGCTTCGCTGTGCGTAAGACATTTCTAATACCATCGTGGACGTTTTTGTAGACGTTTTTAAGGTGTACAATACTGTAGTACATTATTTGGATATATCTCGTGGGGTTCAGCCAGCATTTGCAATGTAAGCGCAAAAAAATGTGTTTATTTACGACATCACATTAGAAACCTCTAAAATTATCAGTGTTTCTCTACTATATTATGCATGTATTATACATATAAACCTTCCTCTTGAATCACTCTATCTATTAAAAAAAACCGTATCAAAATCCGTTGTGTAGTTTTAAAGATATAAGCAAACATACATACAGACGCGGGAAGCGGGAAGCGGAAAGAGACTTTGCTTTATACTATGTAGTGATGAAGATGGAACTATCGACATTACTTTTGACAATAATAATTGACATCATACATTCTACTCTACAACAACAGACGACTATTTCTAAGAGTGCGGTTGCGTTTGGCCGAATATATCGTATAAAACATTGTGTTGTCATAGCAACGCATTCTACCAAAAAGGTTGAATCCTACTAAGGTCGGTATTGGTTTATTTTGTCAAACAAAACTGACATCAATTTGACTACGGAATGATACGCATTCTACCAAAATTCGCAATAAGAAAATTATCAACAAAATTTGACATTAGTTTTGACTGCTGAATGATTAGCATTCTACCAAAATTCGTAATATATTTTATAGGAAATAACATGGATGTTTACTGAAAGTGTTTTATTCTATGCGAACAAGTCTGTCACGGGTCGGCTAGTATTAAATACCTACAGTGCAGTGGTGTTATTTTAACAAATCTTGCTTTTCCGAGGTGGTTCTTTGAGAAATATGGGTTCGAGGTTTTTGATTACACTGCACTTATACTAAAGTGGGAAAATGTGTCATTGTAAAGTACAGATTTCATGACAAAGGCAATGTAATCGTTTCAAGCTAAAAACACTGACTCATCACTCACTTGCCTTGAACTATCTTTCAACATAAACTCTTGTAGGGTAATTACATAATAATCTTGATTTATTTATGTAAGCTGCATGTAGATACAGTTAGACATGTCAGACTAACTTTCCTCACAGCTCAGTTGGTACTGTTGGTAGTAACTCTGCTCTCTGCGCTGTAGGTTCGATTCCCACGCAGGACGAACATTTGTGTGATGAACATACATGTTTGTTCTGTGTCTGGGTACTATAATGTATGATAAGTAAGTACGTATTTACCAAAAAAAAAGTATATACTCGTATGTATTCTATCAGTTATCTTGTTCCCATAGTACAAGCTCTGCTTAGTTTGGAGCTAGGTGGCACTGTGTCCAATAAATATATAAAGTTAGATGATGGGATTGTGGAAAGTGGCAGATTACAGCATAGATTGTCATTAATAGTCATGGTGGATGGTAAGACCGATATTTTTGCATGAAATCACGATAAGCGCCTCTGACGGTCACGTCGAGAACCATAGCTTTTCATACAAAAATTGCGAATGTGGCGATGAGTCTGTCATGTGTGGAAAGCTAGCTACAAGTAGACTTAAGTCAAAGTTAAAACAATCTTTGTCTTTAAACTATATCCTTAAATAAATTATCATCATTTATTTATCAACTAGCCAACCCGTGACAGACTTTGTCCTGCCCAAAGTTCCGTAATCGCATAGAAAAAAATATTTTCAGGAAACTTCCAATTTTTTCCCTGTAAACCTTGTCCTGATAAAATAAATTACGAATTTTGGTAGAATGCGTATCATTCCGTAGTCAAATTGATGTCTGATTTTTTTGACACGCGGCGAGATGAGTGCAACTAATCTAATTGTGAAATTGCACTTTACAAAACGGAATAGATAATTGCATTTATAAAACTTCGTGTTGTTGTAAGTCCAATACAATATTAATATTTTTTTTATTAAGAGTTGTTTTTTTTTACAATATCAAATGGGACCAAACTTGAAATAAATCCATTCAACCAAAATGTTTAAAGCTCTCATTTATAGAATATAGATATAGTTCCGATTTCACAACTAAATGTCACCACAAAAAGTATTCCGATCCTGAAGCGAAGCGTTTTGGCCTTAGACCTAGGCAAATTAATATTTTTGCTAATATAGCTACCTACATAGACCAAGGTTCGTTTCATTTATCAAGCGTCCTACCGAGAACACAAAACACAAAACACAAAATAAGGTTTTTCCGAACCGGTTGATATTTATGACGGAGTTAGAGACGATAACAAAAAAAAACATTTGAATTGAGAAACTACTCCTTTTTTGAAGTCGGTTAGAAATCAAAGTTTATCATTATCATCGTTAAATATTGTAACAACATAGTGGTATGTTGTTATCTTTATGTTTATGTTTTATTTATACAATTTACATCTTTTTTCTCAGAATAATATATTCGTCCAGTTGAGTGTAAAACCCCGATGGAATTAAAATACCAGTCAAGTCAGTCAGTCAGTGCAAGAGTTTTATAAATTTTGATGTACCTGAGGAACTTGTTCTGATGTTCAATGTCATAGTTTACCTTGGGGACAAGAAAATACATACCTACCTTAATTAATACGTCACGCACAGGTATACAATACATTCTTCCAGCTCTCCAGGCGTTCAAATCCTTGAGGATGTTTAAGTTATGTGTGCGTATTTTGTAAAAACATGATTATCATGTTATGGTACTGAATGCCATAATACCTACGCTTTTTATGCTGTTTAGGCACCTATACCTACGCTTTCAATACAATACCTACGCAGAAGCGTAGGTATAGGTGCATAAACTGTGCATAGTTTCTATGAAAAGTGTACAGATTACGTATTCTCTAACATAAGATTATTGCATTCAACATCATAACATGATAATCATGTTTTTACAAAATAGCCCTGCTGGTTGTGGGCATTTTAACATTTTAATTTTCAAATAAACGGTTTATATTGAAAAAATGATTAAAACGACGATTTTTAAACAACATTAAATAGAGTATTTATCTATCAAGCAAAGGTTTTGTAACAGGCGATATTTATTTATGAATTATTCATATTTATATAGACAAAACGGGAAATATTCAGCTGTGGTCAATCAAGTCTAGGGGGTATAATGCATCACAAATGTTAAGTACTAATCAAAACGGACCATAGATAAAGATTTGTATTAACTATAAATTTTAAACAAGTTTGTTTGTTATGCTCACTTATTGACTGCCAAAATTTAAAATGACCAAAACCGGGGCTACTACCACAACCAGGTCTTTGACTCTTGTAATTTTATATTACTTTATGTATGGATACGATATGCTTATGGTAATTATTATCCCACCAAAAACATTCTGTAAAAAACTAGCCAAGTCTCGATGGAGCTGCTTGTTTATCTCTAAAAAGTAATGAAATCTAGACAAAGTCGTGTCAAGTCTGAGGTTCTTTACTGCGATTTCTTTATTATTATAGAATGTTGTGTGACTTGGCCGTTGAACATTCTTTATACGTTAGTGGGTACAAGTCAATTTTGTTTACACGTAATGTTATATCTGTTGTAACTACCTATGTTTGTTATGCAAGATAATAGCCAATACAGGTATTGGTAATTGGACGCTAGTGTCTTATTTTAGGCTGTTGTTGATCGTGCAACACATGCATTCAGCATTGACAATGCTGACTTCTGCTGTCTTCTTTTTGGAGCGTCAAATCGACCACCGATCTAACATAAAATAGACGTATTTTGACGGCCAAGTCACATAACATTCTATAATAATAAAGAAATCGCAGTAAAGAACCTCAGACTTGACACGACTTTGTCTAGATTTCATTACTTTTTAGAGATAAACAAGCAGCTCCATCGAGACTTGGCTAGTTTTTTACAGAATGTTTTTGGTGGGATTTCACTTCTTTTTGTAGAAACGTGGGCTTATTGATTTATTTTATTAGATTTTCTTATTTGACACAGTTTTTTTTTTCTTTTTATGAGTTGTTTTTTTATTATAAAAACAAATCGTAAGCGCGTTTAAAATACAGTCAGCGCCATCTAGCGACGTGTGCGCTGGTATCACCGCCACTCTTAGTCCAATGCATTAAATATTTTTATCAAATTTTGAGCGAAATTAATATTTTAGTTTATTTAATTTGTTAATTTGTTTATTCAATTTGTGTAATGTTCGATTAGAATAAAGTTAATCGTTCAACTATTTCTTCTTGTAAACTTGTAAGTATAAAAGCCAGTCTAGTCTTATCCAGAGTTTTCCTTTAATTTTATTGCGTACTAGCAGTCCGCCCCGGCGTCGCACGGATGTAATAATGATAAAGTAATTTTTTTACACCTTGGGTAACATTATCGAATTTTTCATAAGGATCCCTAATAGTGAGATGTATGGTATTACATACTTTTCTGTAGAAATTGATGTTCTCTTTAAAACTGTAGTACATCACTTTGCTCTATTGTCAACAATTACAGCAGCGTACGCGATATAAGGATTTTTTTGTTTTTTTTTTACACGTTGGGTTACATTATCGAAGTTTTCATACGGATCCCTAATAGTTAGACATATAGTATTGCATACTTTTTTGTAGATATTGATGTCGTCTTTAAAACTGTAGTACATTACTTTGCTCTATTGTCAATAATTTCCGCAGCAAACGCAATATAAGGATTTTTTTTTAATTTTTTCACACTTTGGATTACATTATCGATGTTTTCATACGGATCCCTAATATTTTTGAAAATATACTATAGCCTATGTTCATCAGGGATAATGTAGGATTCTAATGGTGAAAGAATTTTTCAAATCGGTCCAGTAGTTGAATATTTTTTGTAAAGGCGGTATGTCGATCTCTAATAGTTTGGTTAGGCTCTTGTGTTTTCTTATCAGGGTCACCAGGTACTCTAGATCTTCGATTATCCTAGTTTTTATGGTTTTCCCTTTATGTGGCCATTAAACCCTAACTCTGTACCAAATTTCAGCTCTCTGAGTTTATGGGAAGTACTAGTTCTATTCTGATGATCATGAGTGAGTGAGTGAGTGAGTGAGTGAGTGAGTGAGTGAGTGAGTGAGTGAGTGTCTGTCTAAAATGCGAAACTTTGCTTTCGCTTAACTTCGTAACTAAATGACCTACAGACTTGAAATTTTGGATTTTAAGTACGTGATTATGGCTTACTGGATGACGAAAATATCAGCGTTCTGGTCTTATCCAGAGGTTCTCAAATAGGGGCCTGAAAATGCGGCGAAATGGTTCCAGTAAAGGATGGTACGGCAGTGTTTGCTTCGCGCTCGACTTGGCGGGGGCACTGCCGTGCCCCCAAATAAAAATTAGGAACCGTTTAAAAAAAAAATCACTACTGTAACCCCAAATACAGTAGACATCCTCTCGAATCTCCAAGCGCTCAGATCTTTGAAGACGTCTAAGGGGGTTAGTCAGAGGCATGCCCAAACATTACATTTAGCACATTTAGCAGTAGTTATCATTCCACCTATTATATATTTTTATTCCAGTTTAATCCAAATGCCTGGTTACGACGAGAAAAACCGCAGGCGAAAACTAGTAAGCCTACCTATGAACACATACTTGCTAGTAATTCCCATCGTCTAAAGACTTATGGCCATAATGATTATTGATGATCATATTTATTTATTACTTTAGGTCTATAATAGTAGGTATACCTTTACTTTTAGACTAGACTTGTAGATAAGTACTTATGTTTTACAAGTACTTATTAGTTTTATATGTAAAGTTAAGTAAAATATACTTACCTAATGATCACACAAGATTAATATTAGCAAGCAATATTATTAACCGGCTATTACAGGCGATTTCGTCAAAAATTCGTTATCGTAAAACATTGAAATTCCGGAAAATTTAAGAAAATTTTGGGGATAAAGTAACCTATGTCCGTCTTAAGACTTTAAACTATATTGTGATGTACAAGTATGAATAAATGATTCGGCTAAACGAGCCGTCCGCTTCGCGGGTAGTTCGTTACTTGACGCCCGAACGCAGAGGCAAGCGGGCGGGTCGCTTGCGACTGTTATAATGGAAGTCTGATATTTTATTGCCTTACCCTAGAAAGGTACAAGACACCACATATATCTTTAAGAAATTTCATGACAATCGGCCTAGCAGCGGTTTGGATCAAATCAATCATTCAATCTTTTCTTCAAAAAAACAAAAAAACTTTCCTTTTATAATATTAGTATAGATTATAGATTGTAGATATCCCCATTTGTCAAACTTCGGGTAAACTCACAAAAATACCTTTAAACGAGCAATCGAACTGAACTGGATCTCGGAAACGGCTTTAAAGATTTTCATGAAATTTAGTATGCAGAGGGTTTCGGGTGCGATAAATCGATTTAGCTAAGTTTCATTTTTAAAAAACGTCGTTTTATCCGTTTTTCAGGCAATGAAAGATTACCTAATGCTAAGATTTAATTAGTATTACCTAATACAGTATAATAATTATCACTACATAGTATAAAGCAAAGTCGCTTTCCGCTTCCCGCGTATGTATGTTTGCTTATATCTTTAAAACTACACAACTACACGAGATATATCAAAATAATGTACTACAGTATTGTACACCTTAAAAACGTCTACAAAAAAGTCAACGATGGTATTAGAAATGTCTTACGCACAGCGAAGCGGGCACGGGTCATCTAGTACAGTATAATAATAATTTTTTTATAATTGGTACATAATGTATCATAATATAATACACTAGGAAAAACCGTATGATTAAATCAGTTACCTACTTGACTTGCTAAAACATAAACAGCCCAGTCGGTAATATTATAAATGCCAAAGTAACTCTGGTCTGTCTGTGACGTTATCACGGCCAAACCGCTGGACCGATAGTCATAAAATTACATATAGAAAAAGCTTAAAATCTTGGGATGAACATAGACTACTTATTTCTACATAAATATCCCGCGTCTGTATGTATGTATGTTTGCTTATATCTTTAAAACTACACAACGGATTTTGATGCGGTTTATTTTAATAGATAGAGTGATTCAGGAGGAAGGTTTATATGTATAATAACATGCTACCCGTGCGAAGCCGGGGCGGATCGCTAGTTTAAATATATATATAAAATCGAAATTCCTAATTGATGTCGGGCAGCCGGCCAGTTATAAAACAGAAATCCATTTGCAACATTTGTTCTCATTTGTTGTGCCGACCCCACTAGGACGTGGGATAAGGTGAAAAAGAAGAAGAAAGTCGTCTAAAATCGATCTCCTGAATATACGCGGACGAAGTCACGGGTCAAAAGCTAGTCGGGAATATACGGTGAATACAAGTTTGGAATCCATATTTATACAAAGTAAGTGATCTGTAAGCGACAGTGTCACTTGGACCGGCGACCAGAGAAGACTATATTATTTTTTGTATCAATCACAATTTTCAAATAAGAACAATGGAGAAACTCTACGTGATTTTTGTGTTGGGTGAGTGTTTTCTTATCTTAACATGTACCTACGTAAATTTAATTAATTAATTAAACGAGTTCAGTGGATTAAAGCGGAACAGAGGTTCTTGTCCAATCCATTATGTAGGTTTTTTTTTGTATTAAATAAGATAATAAGTTTAACAAATAAAAACGTGTGGGGTACATCTTTTTTCTTATATATAAAATTATCGTGTCACTGTGTTTGTAACCAAACTCTTTATGATTTTTTTTGTGTATATCTGGGAGGTATGAGAATAATAGGTCGTAGGGTATTTTTTATACCCCTAAGTGATAAGGGTGGCATAAAGTTCGAGAAAAGCTGAAAGTGGTTTTTTCTGTGGGATTATTGAAATTTGACAGAACAACGTCTGTCGGGATAGCTAGTTTTCTTTATATAAAATTACCACAACAGCTGTATCCGGGTTATTGAACTTGTAATCTAAAAATCAGCATGTAGTTGCTGATGCTACTAAAACTTATTTCTGTTTATAAATACTTACTTTACTCGAATTAAGACGAGTAATAAATGTTTTTGATGAATGCAGAATCGTTTTTTTCTCAATAACCGCAAAACGTACAGTTTTGTTTTTTATGACAAAGATAACTTAAGGATTTAATCTAGATAAATTAAAGACAGAAACACGATTGATGAAACTTTTCTCGATAGATTTATTTTCCGCATTTTTGATAATGCGGTTTACTCACTTTTTCCGTCTTATCCGGGTAGACTCAGCTCATACAAAACGTCAAAAATTTCAGTTATCACCTTAATCGGGAGTTTTTTTTTACTTGAACTAAAAAACTAATTAATATCAATACCTTTAGAAGAAATAGAATTAGGATCACGACTGAAACCCCCAAGTACGGTAGACATCAGATATTCAGGCGCTCAGATCCTTGAAGATGTCTAAAGGGGTTAGTCAGAGGCACGTTTAAAGATTAAATTTGGCACATACCCATTTGGCGCATTCCACGTTCATTTAAGTTCATGGAATGTGTACATTACTCGAATAATCTTTTCTTTGCCAAAGAGGGTTGACGTCAGGCAAGCTGCTGGTTATAAAACATAAGCCAAATCCTCTTCGCAACATGTTGTGCCGACCCCATATTAATTGGGAAAAAGAGAAGAAAATGATGATGATGACTCGAATAATCTTTTAAGTTTGAAGTCACTAACAAGATAACTTGTTGTTGGCCGTGCGCGTATCTATAAGGAAAATCGTATTAATTAAATAAAACGATGCTAATAATACGACTACGAACCAACTTATAAGTATTTTATTTAATGAACTACAAAATGATAATGATGGCAATTCTGTTGTGTCCGCCTAAAGCTAAAACTTCGAAACAATACGATCGCTCTTATTCATTTATGTTAAAGTCTAATTTCGCGTAACCAGGATGACTGTTCTAAAACGTACGCTAGTTTTAAGTAATTTAACGATTTTTTTACGTAAATTTATTTAGTCAGCATGTAAAAAGGCACAAAAAGTGGCTAAGATATTATAATAACTACTATTTTTAGGTTACGCTTATTTAGACTTTACCATAAAGGAATAAGAGCGATCGTATATTTACGAAATTTTAGCTTTGGGCGGACACAAAAGAATCGCTACCAGTTATTGAATCCCTGTTTGTCCATTTGATAACCTTTCCTCAACAGGCTGACATTGAACCAAAAAATAACAGAAACCAAAATGTTTATTTTTTGAAACAACTCATTTAAATTAACATACTCGTAGGGTGACAAATTAATAAATAAATACAATATTGATGGACATTTCACACAGCGCCATCTAGGCAGCTTGTGTTATGAGAATCACAACTGATAGAATACCTATCTATACATCTATCTATATCTATACATATAATAAAACTGTAGAAGAGTTCAATTCTGTACATAGAATAAAAACTAAAAAAAAATACTCCTAGGGGCCTTTATACAAGTAACATAAGCAAAAAAAAAACATTTTGAAATTTTTGTCTGTCTGTCTGTTGTCCGGCTTTCATGCAAAAACTACTGGACGAATTTTGATGAAACTTTTTTTGTTATGTAGCTATTAGTCCTCGGCAACATATAGGCTATAATTTATTTTGAAGATTAGAATACCAGATGTGAAACTATCTGTCGCCCAGCGAAGCGGACACGGGTCAGCTATTATTATATAAATAAATATATAAGATCACGACTGATCGCCTGACTGACTGATAACTGTAATCGCCAAGTACAGTAGACATCCTCTCAAATCTCCAGGCACTCAGATCCTTGAAGATGTCTGAAGGGTCTAACTATATTCCTATTCTTCTATATTATTCTTATATCTTCTCTTATATAAAAACAAATATAACTCAAGAACTGGCTGGACCGATTTGAATGATTTCTGATTTGTTCTGTCTTCGCTGCAAATAACAGAATAACTATTAAAACATTTGAAAAATTAATGTTTTTTTTATTAATCTTCATTAGTATACTCGTGGGAAGCCGGGGCTCAACAAATATCTATTTTAAATAAACGTCAGTAGGTAGGTAATACAAGACAAAATGTGTTAATTAGCCTTATTTTTATTTAAAACTAGCTGACCCGTGCCCGCTTCGCTGTGCGTAAGACATTTCTAATACCATCGTTGACTTTTTTGTAGACGTTTTTAAGGTGTACAATACTGTAGTACATTATTCTGATATATCTCGTGGGGTTCAGTCAGCATTTGCAATGTAAGCGCAAAAAAATGTGTTTATTTACGACATCACATTAGAAACCTCTAAAATTATCAGTGTTTCTCTACAATATTATGCATGTATTATACATATAAACCTTCCTCTTGAATCACTCAATTTATTAAAAAAAACCGCATCAAAATCCGTTGTGTAGTTTTAAAGATATAAGCAAACATACATACATACATACATACATATTACATACAGACGCGGGAAGCGGAAAGCGACTTTGCTTTATACTATGTAGTGAAGATAAAAACCAAGAAAGTTTTAATTATATAACAAACATAAACATAACATAAATATGTTCGTCACACGAATGTTTGTTCTGGGTAAGGTTCGAACCCACAACTTACAGCGCAGAAGACAGAGATACTACCAACTGAGCTGTGAGGCTAGTCAAAAAACAGCTTTGTAATAAATACATTTTACTGTTTTTAGCTATCGCCTTCAACCTGTCTTTGGGCATGAACCTAAGGCATAGGCGTCAGATTGATGATAGCGAGGAAGACATTGAAGACAGATACGGCTTTAATATACCTGGGCAAAACTGGAACCAGTTACCCGGTCAAAATCGCCCTAACCGCCCCGGTCAAGGACAATTTCCCGGACAAGGACAGTTTCCCGGACAAGGACAGTTTCCCGGACAAGGACAGTTTCCCGGACAAGGACAACAGACTCCGCCTACCACTCAAGCAACTCCTACGTGAGTATTTAGCTCATAACATAATCGTAGCTCTTAAACGAATGGACCGATTTTGATGCGGTTTTTTTGTTTGAAAGCGTGATCGCGATGTTTCTTAGCTATAATTGTTAAATAGATGTTGAAGCAACTTCTACTGATCTGATCAATTCAAAAGCTATAAAATATAATGTTATTAAATAATACATACATAAAATCATGCCTGTTTCCCAGAGGGGTATGCTACGGCTTTCGACTTGCTACGATCCTGACATACTTAATTTGCTTCATTCACTCTCATCACCTTCCTCATGCATGCTCGTCGGTTTAGAGTACTCTTGACCTGTAGCCTGAGCACGAACCACTATCGTATCGACAGCAAAAAAACTGACACTTTTTGTATAGTAAATGTGTCAGTTTTGGCATTTGAACGATACGTTGTCGATACGATAGTGGTTCATGCTAACCCCCTGGCCTTCTTTCTTATTGTCACCAATTTCGTCATTAATTCCAGGAGCACTTCGGGCGCGATTCAGGACTGCCTCCGAACCTGCCAAGTGACCTCGGAATACAACCCAGTGTGCGGCAGCGACAATGTCACTTACACCAACCCGGGCAGGCTGATCTGCGCTCAAACCTGCGGAATTAGTGAGTATTTTAAAAGCTTTTAGTTTTAAAGGGCTTAAAACGGTGAAGGAAAACATCGTGAGGAAACCATATAGTATTCTTGGAAGCGGCGATGGGCTTGCAACCTGTTACTGCAAAATGTAGGCATGTGCCAAATATAATGTTTGGACCAACGGATCTAAGCGTCTGGAGATCTGAGAGAATGTCTACCCTACCTGGGGATTACAGTCGTGATCCTATTTTTTTTTATTTAACTTGCAATGTATGTATGTAACTAAATATGTTTGTTGTAACTTTGTGAGTAACTTCCGCATTTATAATATTAGTATAGATTTGTTTAATCTTGTTTTAAACCTAGTACGTAGGTATGACAATGAGTTAAACTTAATATAATTATATCTCAATTTCAGATGTTAGTCAGCAGAGAACAGCGCCTTGCTCAACCGCTGCCCCTTCAGGCTAAAGAAGCAACATGCCCTGCAACATTTTACATGAAGTGACACCCGTTAGACTAATATTGCTAATTTTGTAAAAAAAAAACAACATTATTAGCTTAAAGTTTATAATATGTATAAGAAAATGGTTAAATTGCAACGATGTCGTGTTTTAAACCTGGAACATAACGTTATGTAAAATTATATCTTAGATCATGTTATTTTTATTTACTAGTCATGTAATTGATTCTAAGCAATAAAAGTGACTGAAAATGCAAGCCAAGCAATAATCAATAATTAATAATTATTATTATTACGCCATAAGCCTCTTTTTATCTACCCGACTGCCGCTGGGATAATGTTTGTTGCTTTAGTTTAGATTTTAGATCATTCAGCCTAATCTAGCCTGTAGTAATTTTGAGGTATCATTAGATTCGTCTAGAACACGCAAGTTATGTTAGAATTCAAAATATACCTATGATATAGCTATATACTTTAGGATGTTATGATATGCAATATGCAATATGCACTTATAGTCGTCATCACACTGATATTAATAATTACGTCTTAAAAATGTAAAAGTTTTTTTTAAATCTATACTATATACTTATACTATAATTACTTATATACTTATTACTTATATACTTATACTTATATACTTATTAGGCTATTTTTTATTTTGAAAAAGTAATAAATCTATATATATAAAAATCAATTGCTGTTCGTTAGTCTCGCTAAAACTCGAGAACGGCTAAACGGATTCATCTTATCTTGGTCTTGAAATGTTCGTGGAGGTCTAGGGAAGGTTTAAAAGGTGAGATAAATTCGAATAATTGCCGGAAAAACCCTAAAAACAGCCCTTTTCTTTTTCCCATTCAATAGTTTTCTAACTAAAACGTAGAGTCAATTTGAGCTTTATTGCTATTGTATAAAGATCACCGTTGTCTAAGCAATGTAGGTGTGTTCCTAAGAACGGGAACGGGAACTTCAAACAACATTTGTCAATTGCGATACGAAGTTCGCCGGGTCAGCTTGTATATATATAAAATCAAGCTTTTATAAATTCTAGCGCTCTAGTACTCGTCAAGACAACTCCAACAGGTCCAAACACGACGTGGTATGTTGTATGTATGTATGTTGTGTAGTAAGGCAGTTCCTATGGCTACATTTGAGTTCCATCATCAAACCAGCTCGCTAGTACCATAATTTTATATTGTCATTGGAGATTGATAGGTATGCAAAGTTTTATCTCAATCAGACTATTTACTGAGGAGTTCCGTTGAACAGCTCCTGACTCCATCATCAGATCAGCTCAATCGGTTATTATAGATTTAGAGGTTATATTAGATAACTGCTTCAAAATTAAGTTGCAAGATTCCACCTTAACAAACATAGTTACATAGATACATAGTTAAATATATACATTGCAAGTTAAATAAAAGCTTTTAAAAAGAAAGCCGACGAAAATGACTGGATAAATCGATAAGTTTTAATACGATAGGTATTCGTTTATTAAGTTTACTTAATGAAATAATATTAATGAGATGGGAATAAAATTTTGGACTATTCTCTACACAATAGAAAATAATCTATACTTATCTATACTTATAATAAATCTGTAGAGAGGTCAATTCTGTACATGAAATATATTTCCAAAATAACTATCAGGGGATGATTAGGGATCGATACTGATGCCAAAAATGCAATCAGTAAATTTTTTGTCTGTCTGTCTGTCTGTCTGTCTGTCTGTCTGTCTGTCTGTATAACCGTTATAGAAACAAAAACTACTGGACGGATTTTAATGAAACTTGGTACAATTATTGTTTATACTCCTGAGCTGGTTATAGTATACTTTTCATCACGCTACAATCAATAGGAGCAGAGCAGTGAAGGGAAATGTTGGGAAAACGGGAGTAGTTACTGCATTTCTTAAGCTTCCGTCACGTGTGCAACCTTAATGGTTAAAGCTACACAGAAATCATGTATGACGGAAATGTTCTCCTTAAAATTATATAAAAAATATCCCACGACAGCATATGTTTATCTTTTATGGTTGACTCACAATAACACGTGTAACTCCCGATAGCTTAGCAGTTCGAAGCTTTCTGATTATATTTTGTCTACTCTTACGTTTATAACACTCAGTCATCCCTAATTAAAAAAGTTTACAATATTAACTATTCCATAAAAAAGAATCATAGAAATCGGTATAGAAACACCAAAGTTATACATGAAATACGCTAATAATAAGCCATCGCGCGTGAATACTGAATCATGCTTTAGGGATTATTTTTGTATATAAGGTCGCGAACGCACAGGCAGGCGGCTTGCTTAGCGCCTAGAGGCGAGTCACCTAGCGAGTAGCTTCGTAAAACGAACATTCTCGAACGTTCGCGACCGGCCTAGCAGCTAGGCGTCAAGCATGCGTCAAGCGCGCAGTGCGGCCGGTCGCGAACGTTCGAGAATCGGTCGCCGCGCTCGACGCGTCTCGCGGCCGAAGGTATGAAAAGGCGTCCGAGCGCGAGCGCCAGTATCATACAATTTTTGTGTGATACTGCGCAGCCGGACCCACCGTGTTTAAAAGGGTTAAAATGCAGTTACAAATCTATGGAAATGTACAAATTGTACTCCAGTCTAGAAGAATTCGCTGTAGACCTCAGAGTTTGTACGAAGTGTGATTGCTACAATCAATCCAAAAAATATCGTTTTTGGAACGAAGTTTCTTAAGGCGCGTTGCGTAGGAGGCTAGGAGGCTAGACGGAAAAAAATCGGACGAAAAGTTGTCACGAGTCACGACACCTTTTGCTATAGTGTAGTAAGCCGTGCGGCGTGCGCATGTTTCTCTGTCTGTCTTTCTCTCTCTCATAGAAAGCAAGCCAATTATTTTCGTTTCGTCTTTCTATTTTGCTTTGAACAGTATACTGTCGCGACGATTATTTTTGTTTTGTTAAGTTTATACAGGTTTTTTGTACATAATAAATAATAATAGAAAATTCTGCACAAGTTCCGGATATTGCTGATGGAGTAGGTACATTTTTCGAACAATCGGCCGTGCATCGAATCCATTGATGCACGGCCGGTATTCGAACTCGAAATTAATAATATATACCTAACCTAACCTAACTACATGAATTCAATAATTCAATTTTAAACTTTTTTTTACTTTATAGTAAAGTACCTACCACCTATTTACCGACATACTTTACCGATAGTGGTAAAATAGCGCCACCTGCCAGCGAAATTGCAAACATCTTTCATCATTGGTTTACCTCTCGAACCCCGAGCGAAAAGTACCTATAATAACGCAGTAACATCAAATGAAACTAGATGGCGCTAGAATGCAAAAATCACGTTTGTTGTATGGGAGCCCGGAGCCCCCCTTAAGGCGCTCTATAAATAAAAATAAACTCTATAATGGGCGTGACTATCCCAAGTTTTAAGACATCGCCGCGGATTACTAATAATGTTACTACGTAACAGATACATCACTTCCCCGCAGAACGACAAATAACTACGCTTTATTTACCTAAACTTTCTAGATGTCAAACGACGCAAGGAAATATGAGCTTAACTGCTTTGACTCAACGGCACGTTTCAAGTGCACAGCGGGCGATGACGTCTGCCAGTATTAAATTACCTTAGGGTTGACCCAATAAAAATGTTTCATTTTTTATAAAATGGTCAATTTGTTTTTTTAGAAATAGCTAAATAAATAAGTGTATTAAGCGGTGTTGGTCGAGTAGGAGGTACCTCAACTTTTAATTTTAAGGTCGTGGGTTCGAATCCCAGCGTGCATCAATGGATTTTTTGTAAGAAATAAAATCCAGTTAGTCCTACTTCCTACTAATATTATAAATGCGAAAGTTTGTGAGTTTGTTCGTATGTTTATGCCCCAATCAGGCCAAAACAACAAAACGGATTAAAATGAAATTTGCTGTAGATGTAGGTATAATGCTCGAATAAATCATAGACTACTTTAAAATAAGAAAAACATTCCCAAAATGATGTATAGATGGATCTGGTGTGCAAAATCTGACATAAGTCTTCATAGCAACGTGCGTTACTCTATGCGATTATTAAAATTTTGACAGGATATTTTTTTTCTGTCGCGAGTCTGCTATAGGCAATACGCTAAAAAGTTCTTATTTCTTCAAGTTATACGCGAGTGAAACCGCGGGGTACAGCTAGTCTCTAATAATCATTGAAATCGAATCACTAGTTACAAAGAAATGTGCGGTCATACATAAAAACGGAACAAAAAAATATATAAAATACACGTTGAATTGGTAACCTCCTTTTTCGTCTAATGAAAATACGAACTTTTGGCAAAGGCTAGTGTACTTTTTTTTTACTACCTACTTATTTTAGTTCCGTGAAGTTTTCTAGGTGGCGCCACGAAAAACGGAAACGACCACATAATAAACAACAGAAAGATTATGTTTTATTCGCATATTAACTGGACAAAGACCAACAATAAAAAAACTAATTGTATAGGAGCAAACAATTTTTTTTTTAATAACCAACCTTATAATTTTTAACTTTTATTAGGTACCTTTAGAGCACCTACAATTCTCATCATTCTACCTTTTTTTTAAATACTTGCCTTATTATTTTATAATATACGGCAATTGTGTATAATTTAGGAATTGCCAATAAAATTCTCATTCTAACTTTGGAACAACCGCCGGGCTCCTTTTAGTTTTAGCAATGTAACTTTGCCACATTTTTTT
The DNA here is from genome assembly GCA_912999785.1 of Hydriomena furcata. Taxonomy (NCBI): domain Eukaryota; kingdom Metazoa; phylum Arthropoda; class Insecta; order Lepidoptera; family Geometridae; genus Hydriomena; species Hydriomena furcata. The sequence continues at coordinate 4,772,806 of OU538833.1, read as the reverse complement.
TCCACTTTGTCAAGGCGCTACGAGTATATTAATGCTAACTAATGATTAGTATTATCGTTTTGTGTCCTTCGAAAGTCTACATTATAAATGCATTCAATCATAAAATAAAATAAATTAAGTTTTTAGTGTGCGATTTCATTGCACTTAAGTGTATTTATTAATATATAAAAGCTTTTTTACAAAAAGCAACTAGCTGTCCCGACAGACGTTGTCCTGTCATACTTCAATAATCAAACAGACAAAAAGCAATTTCAGTTTTTCTCGAAATTTATGCCACCCTTATCACTTAGGGGTATTAAAAATACCATACGGTCTCTTTCATACTTACCAAATGTAGGTACACAATTTTTTTTATAAAAATCAGTCGAGCCGTTTCGGAGGAATTTGGTTATAAACACTGTGAATTTGAAATAAATATATTCGCTAGTAGGGGTTCAATGGGGATTTCTGGACAAAAAGTCCAGAAATGCCTATTACGCACTCAATGCGCTGCCAATGGGGATAACTGGACTTTTTGTCCAGAAATGCCCATTGATGGGGATAGTCAATGGGGATTTCTGGACTAACCCAATTTTATATATTAGATTGAAATTGCATAGGTATTACCGATGTCTTTATCTACAAACACAAACAAAGAAACGACGACCGACGCAGTTTTATCGAATCATGCGATATATATAATACTAGCTGACCCGTGCCCGCTTCGCTGTGCGTAAGACATTTCTAATATCATCGCGGACTTTATTGTAGAAAAAATAATGTGTTTATTTACGACATCACATTAGAAACCTCTAAAATTATCAGTGTTTCTCTACTATATTATGCATGTATTATACATATAAACCTTCCTCTTGAATCACTCTATCTATTAAAAAAAACCGCATCAAAATCCGTTGTGTAGTTTTAAAGATATAAGCAAACATACATACGCGGGAAGCGGAAAGCGACTTTGCTTTATACTATGTAGTGAAGTGATAGTGATATAGTTAGACAACTACCCGGCACAGTAAGATTTTTTTACGCAAGAGTGTATACCTACTTTTTGTTATGCATGATAGACGACAGACACACCCAGATGGCCTTTTATACTAGACGCCAGCTTCGGACGATACATATAAGTTTTCTGTTATAAAATATTCTATGGCAAGCTTTTGTAAAATAATTTAAACCATCGAGCACCAGCGCGCTATCACCTGTCATATCATATAACATTGTCATCGAAACTTGACAAATATGCAAAGTTTTTTCTTAAACGAAGTATTTACTAGTACCATTGTGAGTGTTTGTTGAATAGCTCCTGACTCCATCATCAGATCAGCTTACTGTCACCATATTATTCCATTGTCATCGAAGTCACTTATGTATGCGAAATTTCAGCTGAATCGGTTGGGAATAACTCCTTCAAAATTGAGTTGCAAGATTCCACCTTAACAAACATAGTTACATAGTTACATACATACATACATGTTAAATAAAAGCTTGTAAAAATGATCGTCACGACAGTGGACGCCTGTAACTGAGTAGGACAGTGTTTAAGAATAGTGAATGTTATCTTTTTACGATTTGGAGGATTTTCTTTCATATTGCGCAGAGAATAGTTCAGAAAGTATGTATGACTAATAGATCCTTTATAAAACTTATATCAAATTAAACTAGATGTCTCTAGAAAAGCAAAAATCACGTTTGTTGTATGGGAGCCTCTCTTAAATATTTATTTTATTCTGTTTTTAGTATTTGTTGTTATAGCGGCCACAGAAATACATAAGCTGTGAAAATTTCAACTGTCTAGCTATCGGTTCATGAGATACAGCCCTCTGACAGACAGACGGACAGCGAAGTCTTAGTAATAGGGTTCCGTTTTTACCCTTTGGGTACGGAACCCTAAAAAACTAATATCATCTCTTGACTTTTCGATTCGTCAAAACATTTCCATTAAACCTATTTACCTATTTACCCTACTTACCCAACAAAAGCTTTCTTATGTTGGGTCGTGTATGACATCGTGTCGTGTCGTGTAAAAACGCTTTAGTAGAATTATCAACAAGGACCGGTGAAGATTGTTGGACGTGGGTAATTCCCCAGACTTTCCACAGACCAAGTCACTGGGCAGTCCAGATAATTGCGGTTATTATATACGAGTACCTAACTAAATAAAAATCTTTAAAAAATACAATCAGAATTTTCGAATCAAAAATCAACATGTTTGACCTCATGAACTCAAAAGGATGTGCAATGACCTCAACAAAAAACATACTGAATGACCTCTGGTTTTGGGAGGCTCATTTCCAAAGTTTATGACGATAGGTACTAATTCGCCACATAATCTTCTAATAAATAAAATTCTCGTGTCACAGTGTTAGTAACTCCTTCGAAACGGCTTGATCGATTTTTTTTTTGTTATACTCTAAGTAGGTCTGAGAATATGTCGTAAACAATTTATTACACTCTTAGATGTTATCACTTAGCTGGCTCCACCCCTAAAAATATTGTTTATTTTTTGGACATTTTTTTATGATTTGGCGATAAAAAATACAAAAGTTTTAATATTCACCCTTCTACCACCCATTTTTAATAGCGATTAGTATCTGTTCGGGAAAAACTGAAAGTCCTTTTTTCTGTGGGTTATTTATTATTAATTACACAATACATCTATTATTACAGGTAACCTAATACAATAGAGTAGATAACATCCTTATTTTTAGTTTTATTATAAACATTTTGAGGATAGAAAATACGATCCTCCAAAGAGGTGCATAAGAAAATTTACCGTATCTTTGTAAATCCCCGTTTAACCTGTAAAACCAGTCCATGCATATTGGTGGAAGAAACTTGATAATAAATAACTAGCAGGATGGAGGAGCCATACAGGCACAGTAAGTACCTAAGTACACTCGACTGGCCTCACAGCTTAGTTGGTAATAGCTCTGCCTTCTGCTGTAAGTTGTGCGTTCGATTCCCAGCCATTATAAACATTTGTGTGATGAACATAGATGTTGTGTCTTCTTGGAGTTAATATGTATAATAATAACCATGTATTTAAAAAAAAAAAAAAAAACTATCAGTAATCTGGTTCTCATAGTACAAGGTTAGTTCGGGACTAAATGGCACAGTAAAAGTCCACCAAGATACTAAATACTTTTTTATTTAGTTGCCCTGATGGTTCGCTTTACTTCATACCGCATAAATACCTACAAACTCACAAAATTTGCATTTTCCGTTAGATAATAAAAATATGAAATTTCCAGACGATGAGATCCTTGAATATGTCTTATGTGGGTATTTAGAAGACACGTCTATCATAAGATTTGGCACATGCCAACATTTTGCAGTAGTTAGCATACGAGGTTGCAAGCCCAATGTCGTAAAAGAATACTGACTGGTTTTCCCACGACACTTAGTGTAATGCGCATACATTTTTATCTAATAAAAAACCCATTGATCCACGATCTTAACGTCGATGGTGATCTATACCATACTTACTATTAATAAAAATGCGAAAGTAACTCGGTCTGTCCGTCTGTGACGTTATAACGTCCAAACCACTGGGCCGATTTTAAAGTCCTACTTATTTCCCAATATTTTTTTTAGATTTTTAGGAATTTCCATGTTTTACGATAAAGTCGTCAAAGATCGATTTTATGAATCTACGCGACCGAAGTCGCGGGTTAAATCTAGGCGTGGTTTTTCGAAGATTTCTCTCTGTCTGCCTTCTGCGCCAATATTTATTTATTTTTATTTATATATATTTAAAATTCAAATTCAAATTCAAATTCAAAAATCATTTATTTCAATAAAATCACAAGGATCACTTTGAAACGTCTTAGGAACTAGGTGAAGCTACGCCGATTCCACGCGACCAAGCCTAGAAGAATCAGGCAACAAACACGGCTTGGGGTCTACCTTTTTTTTTATGATCCTTTCCTTAATGCTATGTAGAGCTCCAGTGTGGTGCCAATCGAACAAGGTGAAGGCTCAAACAAGAATAATAATTAAAAGTTAAAAGTACCTACTACTCAAGTACGTAGGTACAGCAATAAAAAAAAATAACTAAAGAGCTTCAGCACAAATTCAAAAAGCAACACACGCTACACTTGATTTAGAATTAAAACTTACAGATAAAATAACTATTTGCTTAAAAATAATTAAAGTAGACAAATGTTACACAAAATGAAATTAAGTACCTAAATCAATATTTAGCTGTCGAGTGGCAGAGCGACATCAGGCCACGAGGATTTATCATTTATATAATCATCTACAGTATAATACGCTTTGTTTATAAGATTATTCTTTATGTAGGATTTAAATCTTCTAACGGGAAGTTTTGTTGCGTTTTCTGGCAGTTTATTATAAAATAGTATACAATTCCCCATAAACGACCCCTTCACTTTTTCTAATCTAAATTTGGGTATGTACAATTTGTTCTTATTTCTTGTGTTAATACTATGTACATCACTTTTTTTCTTAAAGAAAGCCATATTCTGTATGAAATGATTGTAGATAAGTATAATATTTTTTTTCTTAATTAAAACCCTGATTGGTGAACAGTATGATACTTTTATGACAAAAAAATAAATTATGACAAACCAGTTAGGTTAAATATATAATATTTTCAATATATAAAATTTTATGATAATAAAATTATGTGGGCGAGTAGAATCCGGTCGGGAATCATTACCTATGACCTCGACCTCTTAGGTATTTATTTGATATGAAATATATAAATGCATGTAGGATCAAAGTAAATACAAATTCAGCATATTCGATTATTTTTAACCGACTTCAAAAAAGGAGGAGGTTTTCAATTATATTGTTTTTTATTAGAAAGCTGGTGCTTCTCGTGTCCGATCCGATGTCCGGTCAGGCCGATTTAAATTTGAGGAAAAAATACCACTTATAAGGGTAAAAAAATTGGGGATGAAATTTTGTATTGAACTTATTCAATTCAATTTATAACAACATGCATGAAGTCAGTTTTGTTTTTAGCTTTTTTAACGTAAGTAATTTTATTTATTGATCGTAGTTTATGTTAGTAAACGTAAAATGGGGCATATATTTTTGCATTTGAAATTTAATTAAAATATTTATTTTATTTTATTTTAGAATTTTAGGAAAACTTAGGTAGGTACACAAATGTTTAACAGAAAGATACATTCATTGTTAAATAATACAATGGTGCTGAAGGCCAATTACAAGTTTCCACAAAAAATATGAAGCAATAAACTAAATAAAATAGTAACCTAAACGACAAAATAAATGTAAGGTAGCTAAAAAAATTTAATCTAAAGAAAAATGAAAATGAAGCGAAGAAAAGCTAATATAGGATAAAAAAGGATAAGGATTGTAATCCTCAAGTACGTTGATATTCTCTTAGATCTCCAGGCTCTCAGATTCAAACTCAAATTCAAAAGGCATTTATTTCAATAAAATCACAAGGATCACTTTAAAACGTCTAAGGAGCTAGGTGAAGCTACGCCTGTTCCTAGCGACCAAGCCTAGAAGAATCAGGCAACAAACGCGGCTTGGGTTTATAATTTTTTTCAATGATCAGATCCTTGAATATGTCCAAAGTAGGTAGTTACGAAGCACGTCTAACATTACATTCGGTTCATGCCCGTGCACGTTTCGCAGTAGTACCTAAGCATTCCATATGTGACAGGTTGCAAGTCCATCCAAGATTTATATTGACATTGATAAACACAAAAATACAGAAAACTTTAAAGAAACTTGTAGTTTATAAAAAGAGAAGTAAGTATAAGTAAGTATAGAGTAGTGAAAAGTTTTAGAAAGGATAACTTTAATATTGTTTCAAATAACGCACTATTGAACCTACTTTACGCTCAGCAAATCCACTATTGTCAACAATAATAATTGTTATAAATATATTAAAAATCAATGTTGGCCGAGTGGGAGGTATTACGACTCTCGTTTCGAAGGTCGTGAATCGAATCCTGGCCATGATCAATGGATTTTTCTGTTCGAAAAATTTATATGCGCATCAAAAACACGGGCTCAAAATAGTGAAGGAAAACATCGTGAGGAAACCAGTTGGTATTCTTATAAGCGGCGATGGGCTTGCAACCTGTCACATATGGAATGCTAACTACTGCAAAATATGGGCATGTGCCAAATATAATGTTTGGACGTGCTTTTGACTACCCCCTCTAGACATCTTCAAAGAATCTAAGCGACTGGAGATTTGGGAGGATGTCTACCGTACTTGGGGATTACAGTCGTGATCCTATATCACGACCTATATAACCATAAATTACGATACAAATGATAAATTATGATGACCCTCACTTTTTGCTTAAAGTTGCTTAAAAAATATCGTGATTTGTTACTGGTTTGGACATACCGACCCGAAAAAACTTGACTTCATTAAACACTAAAAAAAGTTTTATTTTCATTAAAATCAACGAATTGAATGCAGCATCATTTACATTACAGTTATGCCGTAGGTATCAAATTTGAAGGTACCTAAATGTTATATACATACCTAGTGATCATGTAAACAGGTTGGTAGTGGGGATTGTATTCTGTTGGGTACAGAGAAAAGATACTAGTCATTCAGTTAGCCGGCAGACACCACAGTGCCTTGGTCTTCCCAAGATAAACTTGTGATAGATAAGTCGATACAAGTGTGTGTGCGTCATGAAAACTATAATAATAATGGGTGAGTAACGGGGGCCAAGTTTTTATAGGCTAGGTAGACATTATATGCGTTTTTTTATATAAAAAAACATAAAAACATAAACACAACAAATATAACTAACAAAATAAATTCAACAAAAAAAAAACAATAATTAGTTCTGTGTGGTGGTGAAATGGTCTTCAGCTCTCATATTAATCTTATTTGTTATTTAAAGGTTTTATATCCATCATAATTCTATAAGTATTGATTTTCGCGGTAAAGTTATGATTTGTAGCGAAGAAATCCTATTAATATTATAAATGGGAAAGTTTGTGAGTGTTTGTGTGTTTTTGTTACTCTTTCACGCAAAAACTACTGAACGGATTAAAATGAAACATTACAGTAGTATAGCTTATACATCAGAATACATGCTACTTTTTATCGTGCGAAGCCGGGGCGAGCAGCTAGTATGTCTATAATTGTATAGGTCATCTTATAAGATAATTTCCTGATTTCAAATGAACCAGATGCATTTGCGTCTTTTTAATTTATTTAAAAGCATAATTGAACGTCGGTATTACAACAAAATGTGAACGAGACTGACTTTTATAGGTTAAAAAAATATATAGGTAAACCGGTAAAACAGAAAACAAAAAAGTTAAACAGTAAAGTAGGTAAACCAGTGGTTTTTTTGGTCAGTTTACTTTAAAACAACAATTTTATCCTTATCTACTAGTTATGTAGCAGCTAATATCTCTTAATAACTGAATGACCCTAACTATTACCTAATTAAATAAGACCACACCTAAAATATTATTAAATTAAGGCGATACTTGAAATTTTTGACTTTTTGTATGGGCTGAATCTACCCGGATAAGATGGAAAAGGTGATAAAACTGCATTATCTTAAAAACCATCAAATTTAAAAAGAAACTGTCTGTAATTTACATAGCTAGTATGATTAACTAACGAATTATATGAAAATGAACTGTTTAGCTATTCATAGTTTTGATTAAAAACGAAACTAGTGTTTTTGAAGAGCCAACTTTGGAAAATAAATCTATCGAGAAAAATTTCACCAATCGTGTTTCTGTCTGTAATTTATCTAGATTAAATCTTTAAGTTATCTTTGTCGTAAAAAACAAAACTGTATGTTTTGCGGTTATTGGGAAAAAACGATTCTGCATTCTTCAAAAACATTTATTACTCCCCTTAATAATTATTGTATAATTAATCATAATACTGGAATTTTGAGGTTTGTTTATTTACAAGCAGGTACCTACGTAGTACTGTCAAGTTAAAAAAGATGTAGTAAATACGTCATACGTCATTTTAAATGTAAAACTTAGGCATAGTTTTAATCATACATTACATACCTAAAAATATTGTAAATACGAAAGCTTGGAAGTTTGTATGTTTGAAAATCAATCAGACCTAAACGACAGAACGGATTAAGATGAAATTTGCTGTAGTATGTAGATATAATGCTCGAATAAAACATAGAGTTTTTTATAATCCGAAAACATTCCCGAAAAAATAAAAAAAACAAAAGGGACGATTTTGGTATAGATGGCGCTGGTGTGCAAAAAATCTGACATAAGTTTTGACTGCAAAGGACAGGACAAAGTCTGTCACGGGTCGGTTAGCAAAAAATATACAAGTCGAATGAAGAACTTCCTCTTTTTTCGTCGGTTAAAAATATGAACTAAAGGTAATTCTACAAATACTTGTAGATATTTTATTTGGTGCCTGTGCCCTAGTTCATTTCGAACTGGTTCAATTAATATGAGATAATGTTGAGTTTATCTTATTAAACATTATTACAGTTCATTTAAAATTAGATAGGTAATAATTTTTACTTAAATAGGATTTAGACTAACAGCATGCTTAACATATTAAATAAATAAATATTGGTGGACATCTGTTGTGTCCATGCTAAAATGTAGGATTCATAAATTTAGACTTTAACATAAAAGGAATAAGAGCGATCGTGTTTTAGGAATCCTAAATTTTATAGAGGACACAACAGAATCGCCACCATTATCACGTTATATATCACTCGGATAAATTATAAGAAACCGCCTTCAATAGCAACATTAATTCCTAAGTTGTTCAATAAGACAAAAACGCATCAAAAACTTAAGACCATAGCAGATAGATAGCAATCTTTGCATAAAAAAGTATCTAAATATTACTATAATCATTTTATCAATAGTTTTAGAAGATTGCATGCACACTATTAAATAAATAAATAATAAATAAATCAATATCTGTTGACTTTATCAAACATGGCCAACTAGCCCCTAACATTTCAAAGCTTGTATAATGGGAACTAGGTAACTTATAGCATACTTAAAATGCCTTTTTTTTTGTAAATACATTCTTAAGATTTCATTTTACGCACCCAGACACAGAACAAACATCTATGTTCAATACACAAAATATGCCCTGGTTGGGGATGAACCCGCAACCTACAGCACAAAAGGCAGAGTTACTACCAACTGAGCTGTGAGGATAGTTTATGGTGACTTACAGGTGAATGTGTTTGGTGTTCATTGTTACATGTACAAGAGTTGAACTATTAAAATATAGTTATATTTTCTCATAAATTGTAACTTTATTGTGTAAACAAACAAAAACAAAGTTGTTTTAATAGTCCCAACAAAACGTCTAAACCCAATTTGGAGATGTTTCCAACAGATTACCTTGTTATAAACTAAGACAATGGTATAGGGAAATAGGAATTTAGAGACTGGCATGATTAGAAAAATAAGTTTTCTGTTTTTTTTTCAATACAAGCTTTTGTAAAATCATTCAAACCATCGTTTTTAGGGTTCCGTACCCAAAGGGTAAAATCAGAACCCTATTACTAAGACTTCGCTGTCCGTCTGTCTGTCCGTCTGTCCGTCTGTCCGTCTGTCCGTCTGTCCGTCTGTCCGTCTGTCCGTCTGTCCGTCTGTCCGTCTGTCCGTCTGTCCGTCTGTCTGTCTGTCACAGGGCTGTATCTCATGAACCATGATAGCTAGACAGTTGAAATTTTTACAGATTATGTATTTCTATTGCTGCTCGAACAACAAATACTAAAAACAGAATAAAATAAATATTTAAGGGGGGCTCCCATACAACAAACTTGATTTTTGCATTCCAGCGCCATCTAGTTTCATTTGATGTTACTACGTATTATAGGTACTTTTCGCGGTCTCATGCGACCGCTCGGGGTTTGAGAGGTAAGATGAAAGAGGTTTGCGATTCCGTTGGCAGGTGGCGCTATTTTACCACTATCGGTAAAGTAAGTCGGTAAATAGGTGGTACTTCACATGATCGAATAAAAATATTGAAATTGAATTATTGAATTCATGTAGTTAGGTAAATAGGTACCTAGGTAGATATTATTAATTTCCAATTAATTTCGAGTTCGAATCCTGGCCGTGCATCAATGGATATTTCTGTTCGAAAAATGTACCTATATGCGCGTTACACGTGTTTATAACAGTGAAGGAAAACATCGTGAGGAAACCTGTTAGTATTCTTGAAAGCGGCGACGGGATTGCAACCTGTCACGTGTGGAATGCTAACTACGTAGTTAGGTAAATAGGTAGGTTACGAGATATTATGAATTATTTTTTATGTTTCTAGGGTTCCGTATCTAAAGGGTAAAAAACGGGACTACTAAGACACCGCTGTCCGTCTGTCTGTTACCAGGCTGTATCTCGTAACCGTGATAGCTAGACAGTTGAAATTTTCACAGATGATGTATTTCTCTAAAATCAGCATAAAATAAATATTTAAAAAAGTGAGACTCCCGTACAACAAACGTGATTTTTTTTGCCGTTTTGATAATAGTACGGAACCCTTCGTGCGCGAGTCCGACTCGCACTTGGCCGGTTTTTAATGAACTTTTAACGTTTTCTTTTTAATTATAAGCTAAAATAATGAAATCATTATCTTGTTTTATTAAGGTTTATTGTGCCTGTGAGTGTATTTATTAAGGAGTTCCGTTGTGAATGTCTGTTGAACAGCTCTCTGACTCCATCATAAATATATTGCATTGTCACCGAAGTTACTCAGGTATGCTAAATTTCAACTTAATTGATTAGCCCCCTAAGAGGTTTAAAATTCAATTGCAAGTTTTGATCCACACATACCAACAAACGAACTAACACGGCAAGTAAGATAAAAGCTTGTAATTAGTAAACATGATTCATAAAAAAAATCACTTACTGTAATGAGAATGGACGAATGCCATAACACCTTGGCAATCTGACTGTAGGCGAGGTCGTGGTCGGCCAAGAAAACGCTGGATGGATGATCTCGACTCCTTTAAGAGAACATGGTAGGAGATCTCGAAGGATAGAGATATTAGGATGGATTTGGAGGAGACCTTTGCCCAGCAGTGGGGAGAAATAAAAAAAAACACTAAAGTTAAGGTTCAATTTGTTTTTAATTCTAGCGATCGTAGCGATCTCATCGGCAGTTCCGCATCGTCATCACCACGATTCTTTCGACTCTTCGGAAGAGGACATGAACCATCATAATGCATGGTGGCATCCGAAGCCGGGACGTCACCATCCTCCACAACATGGCGGTAGAGGTTACGGAACAGGGCCCTCTTGGGGTGGTGGGCCATGGAATAGGTTCGATCATTATTTAGTTTCGTAACTCTTTGTTTTTTCAAACTACTTCCGCCATAGGAACACATACTAATTGATAGTTTAAACTGCAAATTACCTTTTATTTACGATTATTTGTGCGATTCAGTCTTCCCGCTACCACAATAGTTGTAACATAGCCGAAACGTCGCGATAAAAAAAAGACGTTTATTGATGCAGCCAAGATTCGAACCCACAATTTATTATTTTTACCTACCTCATCGTTCTTAATACCTGTGAAATTCAGACAAAATTCAGACAATTACAGGGATTTCAAGAAGGAACCAAGACTCAATAATAAACTTTCAAGATGGTATTAAATTTCCGAATCGGGAGCTAGCCGATTTACTCACAAAATGTGCTTGTTACAGACCAACTACAACGCAATCACCAAGAATAACATACCCGATTTACCCATCATCTGCGACCCAACCACCAAGGGTAACATACCCGATTTACCCAACACCAACACCAAGACAAACGACTACCGAAAGGAATATAGATTCCGGGTCGTCGTCAAGGAGGCCTATTGGTGCGGACCTGGTCCTTGAATCCTGTAAGAATGCTTGTCCCGTGACCCCTGAACACAATCCCGTTTGTGGCACGGACAACGTAACTTACGGCAACATTGGACGGCTAGAGTGCGCTCGCATGTGTGGCGTCGGTAAGTCTATCTAACTCTTATATACAAAATTCTAGTGTCACAGTGTTTCCAAAAAAAACTATTAAAATTGTGCGAATATGCACAAAAAATTGCATTAAAATAGTAGATCTGAAAATAGGTCGTAGGTTTCATACCCCTAAGTGATAAGGGTGGCGTAAAGTTTGAGAAAAACTGAAAGTCCTTTTTTCTGTGGGATTATTGAAATTTGACAGGAGAATTATTATTATCTATGTAAAAGAAAGTCACGTTAGTCATATTTAGTTAGTTACACCATTAACAACTCAACGGCTGGGCTGATTTTCAAGATTTCTGATTTCTTTAATCCGTTCCGAATAGCAAGATAACTATTAAAACATTTGAACAATTAAGGAAAACTTCGTGATAACGGAGCTTATGAGAACTATTACTTTATATGAGAACTTTCGTCTCATGTTTGTCTTCAAACATCAACTTACTGATAAGTAATTGCACCATGTACTCCTAATTCCGGTATTCTAACGTAGAACTTTTTTTTGCTAGTCGTTGAAGTTAAAATAAGAGGGCCGTGCGCTCGTCCTACTCCAACACCTCCTACTCCTACCCAACCTGGAAACAATGGCGGTAACAACGTGGCGATTCAAGCTTGTATAAGAAACTGCCCTGTGACGTCAGAGTACAACCCTGTGTGCGGTAGTAATAATGTCACATACACAAACCCTGGTCGGATGGAGTGTGCGAAGAACTGCGGTGTTGGTAAGCTTTTTTATACTCTGCAAACTAGATCTTGCTCTATTGAATATTATTCACCTCCTTGTAATTTCGGTTAAAGAACCAGTTAGCTAGGAAATAATTAAAAGAATGCAGCTATCAGATAAGCAGCGCATACGAACAGGAAAATGTGGGCAATAAAAGGTCAAAGGTCAAAAGTTTAACATCTACATTTTTAGTACTTGCTGTAGCCGGATTCCATTTGATTTTTTAATAAGAGCAAGAACTTTAGTTTAGTTAGATGTAACCCAAATGTTTGCCTTCTTAGATGAGTTGATAACGCCACCACAAAATTACAGCTCCCAATCAGACCAGAAAGGGGTTTGCAACGAATAGACTAAACTAAAATATCGAGAGATATTGCAAAAATTACAGTACGGTCCCTAGCTGGAAGACGCAGTATGTTTCTATTTACTTTTCTAGCCGTAAATCTCATGAGACGGGTCTCCTGTTCCGTGCCCCTCAGCCCAACAGACGCTATAGATGCTTGCGTATCGACCTGTTCAGTCACGTCGGTATACAAGCCAGTCTGTGGTACTGACAACGTCACCTACTCCAACCTTGGTCTGCTGGAATGCGCCAAGAACTGTGGTCGTAGTAAGTTTAAGTTGTGTGGGATCAATGTTGTGACTAAGTCGGCCGAGTCAAGGGATGTCGGTTCAAATCGGTGATGGCTAAAAACGAATTGTAGTGATGTAAGATTTTCGTGGTATGAGGGACAACTCCAGCGTAGTGACTAACGGATAAAGTAAGAATGGAGATCATTTTAACAATCTTAGTGATATCCAAAACTTTTTCAACTAGAAAATGGTAACTGTCATTGTCGTCATTACGCTAAGGTAATCGTAACGGGGGGGGGGGGGGGGGGGAGTTTGATAGAGTTAAAAATCTCCCGAATATTCTGACTCAACGACCAAACCATTCATGGTTTATTTCTAAGGTCCATCTCACCATAGTACGCAGTTGTATTCAAAACTTTTTTTACAACAGATGTAGCAATCGGTAGGAATTCCGCCTGCTCTGTACCACCAGGCCCGAATAATCCTGATTTCCGTGGCACCACTGAGTCATCTAAAGGAACCGGGAATGGAAACGGCAGTGGCAATGGAAATGGAAATGGTGGTAGCAATGGAAGCAACAGTGGTAATGGAAACGGAAATGGCAGTAGCAATGGAAATGGTAGTGACAATGAAAATGGCGCTGGCAATGGAAACGGCAATGGAAACGGCAGTGGCAATGGAAATGGTAGTGGCAATGGAAATGGCGGTGGCAATGGAAACGGCAATGGAAACGGCAGTGGCAATGGAAATGGTAGTGGCAATGGAAATGGTAACGGAAACTGTAATGGAAACGGAAATGGCAGCAGCAATGGAAATGGCAATGGAAGCCCGTCGATAACAGATATAATGGCCTGTATGCAGCTATGTCCTATCACACTGGAAATTAACGCCGTCTGTGGGACAGATGGAGTGACATACAGCAATCCGGGAAGGCTACTTTGCTCGCAATTTTGTGGAGTTGGTAAGATGCTGGGCACCAAATATCTATGAAACGTTCTTACCCATAAATAATCAAACTAAAAGCTGTTTATTTATTGCAAGGATAATTTTGGATTTTGACAATATTGTTTAACTTACGCGATTTTTTTAGTCATTAACCTTGACGTATCTAGAATCTCACTACTTTCAAAATACTGTACCTACACTAGCTCTTGATATATATTGCCAAAGATATTAAATTAACTCTCATTGACTCCATAAAGTCCCATAGAATAGAATAAAATAAAACTTGTTCATATCTACTAAAAATGTCAACTGTTTCAGACGTAAAAGTGCGTAAATTTGCGCCATGTTTGGGTAATCCGAAACCCAATCCAAACACATTCGTATGTCCCACATTACCAACCCCAACGGATGTATGCACAAACCGTCCTCCTACAATTCAGGATTGTACCAACAAGTGTGCAGTCTCACATGAGATCAATCCTGTTTGCGGATCAGATGGCATCACCTATATCAATATTGAAAGCTTGCAATGCAAAATTAAGTGTGGAGTTGGTAAGGAAGGGCAATTATTAAATCATTTCATACAAGCATCTGCTCATTATCCATTTTACCTCAATTAAAATATATAATTATGTTTTAAAAATTAAAACTGACGAAAATGTTTCGACCAATGCTAATGTAAAGAGACGATAATTCGTTTTCTTTTATGTTTACGTAAGAACAAGTCCTACGTAAATACAATGAGGGATCAACTTGGCACTATTTTCTACACAATAGAAACACATGAAAACCTATGCGCGGTCATACATAAAGACAAAAAGTACGCGTCGAGTAGAGAACCTTATTTTTCATACCATCCTGCCTGCCTGCCACACCATACCATCGCCATAGAATATACCAATCATTTGAAGACACATTCTGGAAACAGGAAAATTGACAAGAATTCCGAGTTAATCCACTATTTCTATGGCTTACAGATGTGTCAGTTCTCAAACGGGCACCGTGTGAAAGTTCAACGAACAAACCTACTGCTGAAACTCGCCCAGTGTGGGCCACAGACCCCACAATAGCTACTCCTGCGCCCACCTCAACCTATAATACACAGGACTGTGTAAACAAATGTACTCGTGTGACGGAGTACAAGCCTGTGTGCGGCACTAATAATTTGACGTACGCCAACCTACCGAGTTTGCAATGCGCTAAGAAGTGTGGAATAAGTATGTTTCAATAAACCTACAAAGAAACATTTTAATTAAATTTAAAATTCATCCCTGTTTGTAACTTGAAACAGACCAAGACGGATTTTATAAGCGTTTTCATGTTGTTGATAATATTTGACCCATTCTTTTTGGCGTTCATGTTGAAAAATACTAACTTAGAATATACTTTAAAAATAAGTTTTCTGTTGATAAATATTATTCAAAGCTTTTGTAAAATCATATAGACCATCGCACCAGCACGCTATCACCTGTCACATTATATAACATTGTCGTCGGAACTTGACAAGTATGCAAAGTTTTTACTCAATCGAAGTATTTACTAAGGAGTTCCATTGTGAGTGTCTGTTGATCAGCTCCTGACTCCATCATCAAATCAGCTCACTGTTACCATATTATTGCATTGTCACCGAAGTTACATAAGTATGCGAAATTTCAGCTCAATCAGTTGGGGATAACTACTTCAAAATTGAGTTGCAAGATTCCACCTTATCATAGTTACATACATAATTAAGCAAAATCGAATATGAAAATAATGGTAAAATCCATCTCAATTAAGATACAAGAGTTGAAGTCGTTTGAACTCGATTAATAACTAATATGTGATAGTCATACTGGCTGGTAATTGTCAGATAAATTTTATTATGCGGTTATATGGCTTTTTATCTTAATGATACCTACTAAATATATAAATATATCTAAATACATACCACTTTTGCGTCACTGACTGACTGACTGATCTATCAAGGCACAGCCTAAACCACTGGTCCTAGAAACTCGAAATTAGGAAGATGAAATTAGGAACAGAATACTGTTCGGTGGTGCACTCCCAGGAGTTCCCAGGAATTCCTTGGAATTTCCAAACAGACGTCAACCATAGTAGGTAGTTACTAATAGGTTGAAAATGATTTTACGTGAATGAAGTCGCAAAAGTTTCCACTATTCTTTTATATTCCTATTTCCCTTGACATAATTACACGCTAGTACTTTTTTTCGAAATGAACCAGAAATGAACAGCTGAACCTAATTTAGTCTGCGCCTTGCAAATGGAATCTACAAAGTAAGCATTTGTTTACATTATTCTATTTTCCCATTTCAGAAGTCGATTTGAAGAGTTCAAACGCATGCTCCAATAATCCATCGATCGGTGGCATTAAAGATGAAAACTCTACAGAAAACACAGTCGGCTTCACATTACCACCTGACGTTATTGCGTCCGTTTTCAACGTTACGGGGCCGAGCACAACCGAAACTGACGAGGACCTCGGAATAGACATCAAATTTGGCGAGCCTACAAAATAAAAAGAAACGAAAAAATTAAAATTAAAGGCAATTTAAATGCTTCATTCAAACTAGCATTTACATAGGTCCGCGAGATTATAGGAATTGCTGCGAATTTTTTAACTCGTCATTCATAAAAAAATAGAAAATGTTTAGAATTAAAAAAAAATACTGATACTGTTGGTAATCGAGAATAACGATAAGTAAATATAACTCCACTGTGTCGTAAAATATTTGTTTAAAATTTCTATATGTAAGACCATCATTCGATCTGAATAGAACAAACTGCCTTTGAAATAAATTTATGATTATAGTAGCTCAGCTTATGGAATCAGACTCTGACGAGTCCTCCGAAATTGACCAAAGAATGAGCTGAATGAGCTGAAACTGAAAAAGATGCGATAACTGACAATGCATTTATAAGACTACTTAGAATAAATTAATATTACTCATGTATTTTTAAGACAATAAATGAAATCTGCTTTTGATACAAGAATAGAATTATTCACAAACCTTATTCCCGATAAAGTCCAATCCGTTTATTACCTCTGTCTGTCTTTCTCTCTCTCATAGAAAGCAAGCCAATTATTTTCGTTTCGTCTTTCTATTTTGCTTTGAACAGTATACTGTCGCGACGATTATTTTTGTTTTGTTAAGTTTATACAGGTTTTTTGTACATAATAAATAATAATAGAAAATTCTGCACAAGTTCCGGATATTGCTGATGGAGTAGGTACATTTTTCGAACAATCGGCTGTGCATCGAATCCATTGATGCACGGCCGGTATTCGAACTCGAAATTAATAATATATACCTAACCTAACCTAACTACATGAATTCAATAATTCAATTTTAAACACGCCGCACGGCTTACTTAGCAAAAGGTGTCGTGACTCGTGACAACTTTTCGTCCGATTTTTTTCCGTCTAGCCTCCTACGCAACGCGCCTTAAGGAACTTCGTTCCAAAAACGATATTTTTTGGATTGATTGTAGCAATCACACTTCGTACAAACTCTGAGGTCTAGGTACAGCGAATTCTTCTAGACTGGAGTACAATTTGTACATTTCCATAGATTTGTAACTGCATTTTAACCCTTAAACACGGTGGGTCCGGCTGCGCAGTATCACACAAAAATTGTATGGCGCTCGCGCTCGGACGCCTTTTCATACCTTCGGCCGCGAGACGCGTCGAGCGCGGCGACCGATTCTCGAACGTTCGCGACCGGCCGCACTGCGCGCTTGACGCATGATTGACGCCTAGCTGCTAGGCCAATCGCGAACGTTCGAGAATGTTCGTTTTACGAAGCTACTCGCTAGGTGACTCGCCTCTAGGCGCTAAGCAAGCCGCCTGCCTGTGCGTTCGCGACCTTATATACAAAAATAATCCTTATAGCATGATTCAGTATTCACGCGCGATGGCTTATTATTAGCGTTATTATTAGCGATGGCTTATTATTATTTGATGTTTCTATACCGATTTCTATGATTCTTTTTTATGGAATAGTTAATATTGTAAACCTTTTTAATTAGGGATGACTGAGAGTGTTATAAACGTAAGAGTAGACAAATATAATCAGAAAGCTTCGAACTGCTAAGCTATCGGGAGTTACACGTGTTATTGTGAGTCAACCATAAAAGCATGTTTTAATTCTAAATCAAGTGTAGCGTGTGTTGCTTTTTGAATTTGTGCTGAAGCTCTTTAGTTATTTTTTTTATTGCTGTACCTACGTACTTGAGTAGTAGGTACTTTTAATTATTATTCTTGTTTGAGCCTTCACCTTGTTCGATTGGCACCACACTGGAGCTCTACATAGCATTAAGGAAAGGATCATAAAAAAAAAGGTAGACCCCAAGCCGTGTTTGTTGCCTGATTCTTCTAGGCTTGGTCGCGTGGAATCGGCGTAGCTTCACCTAGTTCCTAAGACGTTTCAAAGTGATCCTTGTGATTTTATTGAAATAAATGATTTTTGAATTTGAATTTTTGAAAGATAAACATATGCTGTCGTGGGATATTTTTTATATAATTTTAAGGAGAACATTTCCGTCATACATGATTTCTGTGTAGCTTTAACCATTAAGGTTGCACACGCGACGGAAGCTTAAGAAATGCAGTAACTACTCCCGTTTTCCCAACATTTCCCTTCACTGCTCTGCTCCTATTGATTGTAGCGTGATGAAAAGTATACTATAACCAGCTCAGGAGTATAAACAATAATTGTACCAAGTTTCATTAAAATCCGTCCAGTAGTTTTTGTTTTTATAACGGTTATACAGACAGACAGACAGACAGACAAAAAATTTACTGATTGCATTTTTGGCATCAGTATCGATCCCTAATCATCCCCTGATAGTTATTTTGGAAATATATTTCATGTACAGAATTGACCTCTCTACAGATTTATTATAAGTATATAGAAGATAGAAGATATAGATGAGTATAAGATTGCACTAAGTCGTTCGGGTATTGTAACGCAAACACTCTCTTTTGCTAGACGTTCAAGTCAAAAGAACAGGACAATGCCCTCCTCCTACTCCAACACCTCCTATTTCTACCCAACTTGTAAACAATGCCGGTAATGGTAACAACGTGGCGGTTCAAGCTTGTATAAGAAACTGCTCTGTGACGTCAGAGTACAACCCTGTGTGCGGTAGTAATAATGTCACATACACAAACCCTGGTCGGATGGAGTGCGCAAAGAACTGCGGTGTTGGTAAGCTTTTTTTCATACTTTAGACTAGCCAGAGCTTGCTCTGTCTAATATTATTTACCTCCTTGTCATTTTGGTTAAATAACCGAAAAAAATAAATTAAAAAATGCAGCTATCGGATAAGCAGCGTATAAAAACACTAACGAACAGGAAAATCTGGTCAATGAGAGGTCAAAAGGTCAAGTAACTATGTACCATCTAAATTATTTAGCACTAGATGTAGCCGGATTTTATTAGTTTTTACGCTGTTTAATAGAACTGGAGTTTAGTAACACAACTACAAAATTAAAGCAATCCATCGTTTTAAAAAGGTTAACAACAAGTAGTCTTAACTTAAACATCATAAAAGATTTTGCGAAAAATTACAGTATTGTCCTTGGGCCCTAGCTGGAAGACGTAAACATCGAATTTAAACATCTGTTTATTTCTCTAGCTGTAAATCTCATGAGGCGGGTCGCCTGTTCCCTTTGGCCTGGCAGACGCCATAGATGCTTGCATATTGACCTGTTCAGACACGTTGGAGAATAACCCAGTCTGTGGTACTGACAACGTGACCTACCCCAACCCTGGAAAGCTAGAATGCGCCCAGAACTGTGGTCTTAGTAAGTTTAAGTTGTGTGTTACATTGAATGTATCTTTTAACATATTTCATTATTTCCTCGAACAAAAAATTATACCTAGAACTTGTTTTTTTCTTTTTTGTTAATTAATTTTAGCAGTCGGGTTCTTTGTTTTTATAATAATTGAAAACTGGATAATGGCAACGTTATCGATTTTATGCCTTTTTACAAGCTATTATTAAAACTTTTAAAATTCACTAATCATTTTTCGACCATTTGTTTTGTCGTTGTTTATTCTATCGCTTACAGGTGTGTCAGTTTTTAAACAGGCATCGTGTGAAAGTTCATCAAACAAACCTATTGCTCCAACTCGCCCAGTGTGGCCCGCAGTGCCCATAATAGCTACTCCTGCACCCACCACAAGCTATGATACACAGGTCTGTGTAAACAAATGTCCTTTTGTGCGGATGTACAAGCCTGTTTGCGGCAATAATAAATTGACGTACATCAACCTACAGGGTTTGGAATGTGCTAAGAAGTGTGGGATAAGTATGTTGTCTTTCAAAGAAACATTTTATAAAAATAAATAGGATCAAGACTGTAATCCCCAATTACGGTAGACCTCCTCTCAGATCTCCAGACGCTTAGATCCTATGAAGATGTTAAGTGGGGGTAGTCAGAGACACGTCCAATCATTATATTTGGCACATGCCCACATTTTGCAGTAGTTAGCATTCCATACGTGACAGGTTGCAAGCCCATAGCTGTTTATAAGAATACTAACTGGTTTCCTCACGATGTTTTCCTTCACCGTTGTAAGCAGGTGTTTTTGATGCGCATATCAATTTTTCGAACAGAAAAATCCATTGATGCACGCCGGGATTCGAACCCACGACCTTCAGATTGAAAGTCGAGGTACCTCCCACTCGGCCAACACTGCTATAACATTTTATAGTTTTAGAGTTGATAAGCGCATTCATGCTGTTGATAATATTTGCCCATCTATTTCGCGACCACGCTAAAGACATTTACAAAACCGGTTTAAATAAAAAACCGGCCAAGTGCGAGTTGGACTCGCGCACGATGGGTTCCGTACCATTATCTATAAAAACAGCAAAAAAATCACGTTTATGTATGGGAAAAAAATCCCCCTTAAATATTTATTTTATTCTGTTTTTAGTATTTGTTGTTAGAGCAGCAACAGAAATACATAATCTGTGAAAATTTCAACTGTCTAGCTATCACGGTTCATGAGATACAGCCCTGTGACAGACAGACGGACAGACGGACAGCAAAGTCTTAGTAATAGGGTCCCGTTTTTACCCTTTGGGTACGGAACCCTAAAAATTAGGCTTTTATACCGTGCTAATATGAAAGACGTAGATGTAGAAGGTTAGGTATTCACTTCTGATTTAAACCTACGACTTTCCGTTGCAGGTCACATTGCAAGATAAAGGTTGATTGCTAGAACTGGGGTTTGCGTAAGTTACGATGACCGTTGGTCCTTGTGAATGTTTATAATCGAATATAAATACAATGGTAAAAAGCCGTGTTGGCCGAGTGGAAGGTACCTCGACTTTCAATCTGAAAGACGTGGGTTCGAATCGTGCATCAAGATTTTTCTGTTCCAAAGATTTATATACGCATCAAAAACACGTGCTCAAAACGGTGAAGGAAAACATCGTATGGAAACCAGTTATTATTCTTATAAGCGGCGATGGGCTTGCAACCTGTCACGTATGGAATACTGACTACTGCAAAATGTGGGCACGTCTCAAATATAATGTTTGGATGTGCCTCTGACTACCCCCAATAGACATCTTCAAAGGATCTAAGCGTCTGGAGATCTGAAAAGATGTCTACTGTACTTGGGGATTACAGTCGTGATACATAATATTTTTATTTTTTTTAATCTATCTCAGATAAGAAGCCGTTGAAGTCATTAAAATTCGATTGATAACTATAATTTTGTTGTGTAGGTATTCACTCCTTATTTTAACTTACGATCTTCTGACCTAGGCTATCAGAAAATTGCAAGATAAAGGTTGATTATTAGAACTGGGGTTTCCGTAAGATTCGATGACCGTTGGTCCTCTTGAATATAATCGAAATGGTAAAATCCATTTCGGATAAGATACGAGCGTTGAATTTATTTTTATCTTAATACCTAAGTACATCTAAAATATAACTCTTGCGTTAGGTACTGACTGATCTGTCGAAGCACAGCCTAAACTTCTGTTCTTGAAAATTGGAAATTTTGAAGGTGTTTTCCTTTCGGTGTCTAGGGGTGCACTAAAAAAGGGACTGTTAGGAATTCATAAGAATGCCATAGAAAATAAAAAAACCGGCCAAGTGCGAGTCGGACTCGCGCACGTAGGGTACCGTACCATTATCTATAAAAAACGGCAAAAAAAACATGTTTGTTGTATGGGAGCCCCCCTTAAATATTTATTTTATTCTGTTTTTAGTATTTGTTGTTAGAGCAGCCACAGAAATATATAATCTATGAAAATTTCAACTGTCTAGCTATCACGGTTTATGAGATTACAGCCCTGTGACAGACAGACGGACAGACAGACAGACAGACAGACGGACAGCGAAGTCTTAGTAATAGGGTTCCGTTTTTACCCTTTGGGTACGGAACCCTAAAAATGGTAATTACTTCAAGCGCGAAGGTTTCCACTAGTCTTGTTTATTCTTTTTTACCGTATCATAACTACTTTCATGCGAGTATAATTTTTCAGAATGAACTAGCAACTTGTGAAGTTACTTTAGTCTGCGCCTTACAAATGGAATCTACAAAGGAAGCATTTGTTTACATTATTCTATTTTCATTTCAGAAGTTGATTTGAAGAGTTCAGGCGTATGCTCCAACTTTGCAGAAAATACAGTCAGTTCTACATTATCACCTGAAGTTTTAAGGTCAGTCTTCAACATCCCGGTGTCGTCCGCAACTAAATCTGACGAGGACTTCAGAATAGACTCCAGATTTAACAAGCCTGAAAATCAAACCGGAACGAAATAATTAAGATTAAGTACTTAGTAAAGACGCTCCTAAAAGCAATTTAATTGCTTCATACAAGGCAACCACACCAAGCATTTATGGCCGCGAGTTTATTAAGTTTAGGAGCATCATTAGATTTATATAGAACGAACTGGTGGATTTCAATGAGAAATAAATTTAGGATAATGGTAGCTTAGAGTCAGAGTCTGGCAAGTCCTCTGAAATTGACCAAAGAATTAATACTTAGCATAAATAAATTACTCGTGTATTTTTAATAAGACAATAAATGAAATCTGCTTTTGAAACAAGAAAACTGAATTATTCACAAACCAATCCTGATAAAGTTAAGTCAAATCAGTTTACTCCTTTCATTTTGCACAATTATCTAGGTTTTATATGTAAAAATATGGCTTTAACATGAGCCTGGAACATTGTTATTTTACATATATGGTCATAATTATGAACACTATGTAACTTATATTATAGATTATATACTTGGGTTTTCATTAATTTATAAAACTTAAAAATAGTAGCGGAATAGACTAACCACAGATTTTTCGGTTAGTCCAAAATCTCACCATGTACAGGGGGTGGGGGGGGAGGATCGGTATTATTTAAAATGTTCGTTATTTCAAAACTCCGTCATTTATAAACCTACTCCTATTTAAAATTGTCGAAATCGTTATTTCGTATTCCTTTGTTTCCTCCTCCAAAATTGGACCGATTTTAATATTTTTTTCAATAATGATAAAAAGACAGATTTGGCTCTGCTTGTATGTTTATTTTTATTTTTTTACAGTCGTTAAATTGATTTTATGGTCGTCTAAAGAGAGCGATTAAGCAGTTACTGTTATTTTAGACGGGTTTTAATTAGTTTTTGGAGAAAACGTAACATAGGGGCATACAGTGGTTCTCATAGATTGTACGGTAGAAAAATATTTGTTCTAGAGTCCTTATCCAGGGAGGAAACAAGAGAATACGATTGTATAGAAAAACGTCTGTCTAGGAATGCTCTTTCACCCTGTATAATCGACTTTGCCCGATTGACGTGGCGGAGACGCTACCGTTTCCCCAGATTAAAAAAACATTTGCGGCGATCGACGTCATATTCTAATGTATTTTACAGTTATTTATCAATTAATAAAGAGAAACATTCACTTGCACCTTCCATTCGCGTTCGTTATAACGCGAAACTAGTGTCCTTTGTTAAAACAAGTGAGATATCAAAAATGTTTTTGTTTTTGTGCGCGTTACTGTTGTTTCTCAACACCACTACAGCTTTTAGTAAGTTAATAAGTTTAATTTTCGTTGTTTTATCAAATCAAACAATTTTGTGTTTTGTAGATGTAGACTCTAAGGTCGTAAGTTAGAGCTGAGTAGTATCTCTCTTAGGCGCCTATCAGCCCACTGGGAGCCCCCGGATTTTGTGGGCGCCCCAGCATCTCGGCTCCCGTGTGCCCCCTTGCGACTCCGGGTAGAGACGGCCCTGTATAAACCTATCTTAGGCGCCCCCGAACTGCACCCCCAGATAGGCTAAACGACCCTGGATACATTAAAGGTTTATCATATTTTCAGCGCCATACAAAAGACCATGTACGGATATGTCTCCACAATGTTTGAAGAGGTGTCTGCAACTCGCGATCCCAAGCTTCGTCGACGGAGTTCCTGAGCTAGGTCTGGAGACGGAGGATCCGTATTACATTGAATCAATTAACATGACATTGCCAGGAGGGATATTTATTGAGTTCACGGATGGTCAGGCTAGGGGACTTAGAAATTGCAAAGTCGATTTCGCTAGGTAAGAATCGTACTGACTAAAATTTCGTAAGATACGATCACTCTTATTCCTTGTACGTTAAATTGTAAATTCGCGTAACCAGTTAGTCAGTCAGTCAGTCAGGATGGTAGTTCTAAAACCTTTCGAAAAGTCGAGAGACGTAATAGTTTTTTTATGGGTGCGTGCCTATCTATATCTTTTTACCGGGTGATCCGGGATGTTTTTTTTTTCTATTTTGTAGATAATCGTCCATGGTCCCATTAATGTAGGATTAATATGTACCTTTAAAAATGTAAAAAACTAATATTGTGTTTTGACTTTTCGATTTTATTAGTTTTATTGATCGTATCGATGTTGTTTCTCATTTCAGGTTCAAGGTAGACACTTTGGATGTGCAGTATCATTGCAACTTGACCATAAAAGGAAAATATAAGTCTAAAGGAGAAATGTTCATGTTTTCTATTGATGGAGACGGTAAATCTACGATAAGATGCAGTAAGTACATTGGCACATATTAATGAGTAGGTTACATTCTTGACTGGCCTCACAGCTCAGTTGGTAGTAGCTATGCCTTCTGCGCTGTAGGTTGTGGGTTCGATATACCCAGGATAAATATTTTTGTGAACACAGATGTTGTTTGTGTTTGTTCTGGGACTTAGGTTGTTATTATGTATCATAAGTATAAATAAACAATAAAAAATAATATAAGTATTCTATCAGTTATCTAGTAGGTACTTATAGTGCAAGCTTTACTTAATCTGGAGTTAGATAGCGCTGTGTAATACGCTCTTGTGGTACCAGGATAAAAAGTATCCTATATGCTATTCCAGTACATAAGTTATGTATATTTTTTTTTATCCAAATCCGTTCAGTCGTTTGCTCGTGAACTTTTGAACATACATACATCTTCAAACATTTTCGGATTTATAATATTAGAATGATGGTAGACAACCAACAGAACATTTATAAAATACACAAGAAATGAGGTATTTTAAGACCGTTGCAAACAGGTTGTAGATAGCTGAACTGATCCAATCAGCTCATTAACGTAGAATACCTAGAAGTACCTTGTTATGACAAGCGAAGTACACCTACCTGTATATATATTAAAAGTTGAACTCAAGGATTAGGCATTTGTGCATTCTTACTCATTTCAGTTTGACTGTGTGTTCACGACATCACTATACACATAACTACACCTATTTGTTTAATTAGGTGCCTACCTAACCACAAGGTTTATACCGTAAAAATCGATCTTAATTTTTAGGGTTTCGTATTCTACAAGAAACCCTTATAGTTTCGCCATGTCCGTCCGTCCGCAGCTTAGCTCAGACGCTTAATGCTAGAAAACTGTAGTTTGGCATGAATATTTGGGGGCACGGCAGTGCCCCCGCCAAGTCGAGCGCGAAGCAAACACTGCCGTACCATCCTTTACTGGAACCATTTCGCCGCATTTTCAGGCCCCTATTTGAGAACCTCTGGATAAGACCAGAACGCTGAAATTTTCGTCATCCAGTAAGCCATAATCACATACTTAAAATCCAAAATTTGAAGTCTGTAGGTCATTTAGTTACGAAGTTAAGCGAAAGCAAAGTTTCGCATTTTAGACAGACACTCACTCACACTCACTCACTCATGATCATCAGAATAGAACTAGTACTTCCCATAAACTCAGAGAGCTGAAATTTGGTACAGAGTTAGGGTTTAATGGCCACATAAAGGGAAAACCATAAAAACTAGGATAATCGAAGATCTGGAGTACCTGGTGACCCTGATAAGATAACACAAGAGCCTAACCAAACTATTAGAGATCGACATACCGCCTTTACAAAAAATATTCAACTACTGGACCGATTTGAAAAATTCTTTTACCATTAGAATCCTACATTATCCCTGATGAACATAGGCTATAGTATATTTTCAAAAATATTAGGGATCCGTATAAAAACATCGATAATGTAATCCAAAGTGTGAAAAAAATAAAAAATAAATCCTTATATTGCGTTTGGTGCGGAAATTATTGACAATAGAGCAAAGTAATGTACTACAGTTTTAAAGAGGACATCAATATCTACAAAAAAGTATGTAATACCATATGTCTAACTATTAGGGATCCATATGAAAACTTCGATAATGTAACCCAACGTGTGAAAAAAATCCAAAAAAATCCTTATATCGCGTACTCTGCGGAAATTGTTGACGATAGAGCAAAGTGATGTACTACAGTTTTAAAGAGGACATCAATATCTACAAAAAAAGTCTGCGATACTAAATGTTTTATTAGGGATCCTTATGAAAAATTCGATAATGTAACCCAAGGTGTAAAAAAATTACCTATAATATCATTATTACATCCGTGCGACGACGCCGGGGCGGACTGCTAGTACGCAATAAAATTAAAGGAAAACTCTGGAAAACTCTGGATAAGACTAGACTGGCTTTTATACCTACATAACTTATACTTACAAGTTTACAAGAAGAAATAGTCGAACGATTAACTTTATTCTACTCGAACATTACACAAATTAAACAATAAATTAAATAAACTAAAATATTAATTTCGCTCAAAATTTTATCAAAATATAATGCATTGGACTAAGAGTAGCGGTGATACCCGCACACGTCGCTAGATGTAAAACTACTCATAAAAAGAAAAAAAACTGTGTCAAATAAGAAAATCTAATAAAATAAATCAATAAGCCCACGTTTCTACAAAAAGAAGTGAAATCCCACCAAAAACATTCTGTAAAAAACTAGCCAAGTCTCGATGGAGCTGCTTGTTTATCTCTAAAAAGTAATGAAATCTAGACAAAGTCGTGTCAAGTCTGAGGTTCTTTACTGCGATTTCTTTATTATTATAGAATGTTATGTGACTTGGCCGTTGAAGAGTACACAAGGGTATAAAACCAGGTGCTCCATGACACCATTGCACCAATCTGTCGCCAGAACCGCTACCCATTAACGATGGAAAATTGCCACTTAGAAAACGTTGATTCAATAACCAGTCAATTGTAGGCTTGATAAAGCTGCGTATTTCAATAACACTTATGTAAAGGCGAGCCTGAAACAAACAGTATAAAAAATACGTCTATTTTATGTTAGATCGGTGGTCGATTTGACGCTCCAAAAAGAAGACAGCAGAAGTCAGCATTGTCAATGCTGAATGCATGTGTTGCACGATCAACAACAGCCTAAAATAAGACACTAGCGTCCAATTACCAATACCTGTATTGGCTATTATCTCGCTTAACAAACATAGGTAGTTACAACAGATATAACATTACGTGTAAACAAAATTGACTTGTACCCACTAACGTATAAAGAATGTTCAACGGCCAAGTCACACAACATTCTATAATAATAAAGAAATCGCAGTAAAGAACCTCAGACTTGACACGACTTTGTCTAGATTTCATTACTTTTTAGAGATAAACAAGCAGCTCCATCGAGACTTGGCTAGTTTTTTACAGAATGTTTTTGGTGGGATACTTATTAGTCAAACCAACAAAGTAGTGGAATAAAATGGTACGGTACTTCCCCTACACGTAAAGAGGGGATGTTTTCTCTATTTCTCGCGTATCCCGTGTGAAAACTACTAGGCAATTTTTTGTTAGAGTTCGAGTGTCCTCCCCTAGCAACTAAACTAATACCCTCGTATTCAAGAACGACACTATGAGAACACGCACCCACAGTGGACGAAATCTTTTTTCATAAAAATCACTTTACGTGTTGTGCGACACTACATAGTGCGACTAGAGGCACATTGTCGTGTGCCTCTAGCCAAAGTTGAGCTCTAATGGCATACGGTAGCGTGCGCCATAGTGCCGCTCAACACATAAAGTGATGTTTATGAAAAAAGATTTCGTCCACTGTGGGTGCGTGTTCTCATAGTGTCGTTCTTGAATACGAGGGTTAGTTAACTATTGGAAATTACCTATATAACGTTGTTAGCTGTGTAAACTACGGAACCCTATTATGTGCATGGTCCGACACGCACTTGGTCTGTTTTTTACGGAATAAGCAGAATTTGACCATCAATAGTCCCCGTAGAGGGTTTGCCCAATAGGTAAAAATGACTCATACAAATATTGATTTGCAGATAATTTGAGAATCCACAGCGTTCTCAAACTAGGATCGAAGGTCGCAAGTGATGGCGTCAAGCACTTGGTGATCAAGAATGCGAATATTACGCACAGCTACGACGGAAGGGTTCGCTACAAAATGACGAATTTGTTTAAACGGAATCGTGAAATCAGTAAGTCCGAAAGCTATTTGAGAATTTACATCAAATTTATATGAAAAAGCCGTGTTGGCCGCGACTTTGAATCCGAAGTCGTTGGTTCGAATCCCGGCCGTGCATCAATGGATTTTTCTGTGATCGCAAACTTATATGCGCATTAACACGTGCTCATAACGGTGAAGGAAAACATCGTGCGGAAACCAGTTAGTATTCTTGTAGGCGGCGAAGGACTTGCAACTTGTCACGTGTGGAATGCTAACTGCAAAATATGGTTATGTGGCATGTGTAATGTTTGAACGTGCCTCTGACTAACCCCTTTAGACATCTTCAAGGATCTGAATGCTTGGAGATTTGAGACGATGTCTACCGTACTTGGGGATTACAGTCATGATCCTATTGGTTTTTATATCATATAAAACTTAACACTGAGTACCTATAATCTAGGTCCTAGATAAATCAACTGGGTAGTCAATCAGATGAAAAGGTAGGTAAGTTTGTACTAAATCATCAAAAAGTCACATACTTTGTTTTAACCAATCGTAAGTAGGTACCAATTATTTTAAGTGGAGTGTATATTTCACTACTCCACGCTTAGGTACATGAAACTATAAGTTATTTTTTTTTTGTTTAAGTCATATGAAGACCCTACATGAAATAGGATAAGAGATGGCGATGATGTCTTTGTTTCACCTCACAAACATGAATTTAGGTCTAAAAACATACTTAAAGCAAATTTAAAAACACTCAGAGATGCTATAACTGATATTTTCATTACAGATAACGCAATGCTTGATTTTATGAACGATAACTGGCGGATGATAGCCGATGAGTTCGGAGACCCTATGGTGGAATACGGAGTTACATGTGTCATGAGGAACCTGAGAAAATTGCTGAAGATAATCCCGATGAACCAAATTATACTTGTCCCTACTAGTCTATGAAGAAATAAAAATAAATTAAAAACAGGCAAAATCAATATTTTTATTCAAACCGCACACAATAAATTCGCATATAGGAAAGTAGGTACGTCATGTATTTGACTTGCTCTTCGTTTAGGAACAGATATGGTTAGGTCAGGATCAAGACTGATAGCAAAAAGTTGGAGCTAATTTATAAAATGAGATATTTGAATAATAACAATCAAGTAAGTTGTGGCGACACTAATAAATTTTAACATAAGAGTGATATCCACGGAAAACATGTCGTAAATCAAGACGCTTAGGGGCCACACTTCAATCAGCTCCATAAACGCCTTGGCTTGCACTCGCATGGTCTTAGGCAAGCCGTAGTCCATGATGATCTGATTCACTAATACCTTAGTACTGTTCCGGACCAAACGCAGCCTCTCACAGACGAAACACATACCTGCAACAACTAGAATAGTTGTGATACACCAAATAGAAATGCTGAGTAATGGCCCTGAGTTGTTGTCCTGTGATTTGTAAAAGTAAAGAGACGTCCAAATTGTGATTATTATATAGAAGAATGTGGACACCAAGCTCATGAATATCTGGAAGTTGTAAACGTCGTTAATCTGAGAACAGATGACGCCAAGCTTGTCATACATCATGGCCAAATCGCGGATCTTCATGTTGCTTTCAGACGGACTTCCGATCAGATTCACCTCCTTCAGAGGTGTTTCTGTTCTTTCGCAAAGTGTAAACACACAGTTCTTGTTAGTACCCTTATCTTCTATGAACTTTGATAAGTAACCGTTAATAAACGTGAGTCGGCATTTCACCATTCCGATTAAGATACAGAACATTAATATTTCCAGCTTTTCAATCAAGTACACGACAAAAACTATAGCTTCAGTGTTAGACTCCTCTTGCGTAACAACGTCTATTATGACGATGATACACTGCAACACACAAAGAGTTATGAGGTATTTTACGTTCATTTTCCGGTCTTTCTTGTAGAAGTCGCTGTGGGTCTTGAACAGTTGTTCGTCAATATCTGCGATATTGGTTATAATATCGATGTTGGTTTTGCTGAGAAAATAGGAGGTCGATATCATTGTAGTGGTGTAGTGAAACAGGATGACGAATGAAGGCACTTGGTCGATGATACCGATGATACTATCTTGCCCGGTAAAAGCTACTGGTAATCTAAGTGCGAAACCAAATGCAGTGAGGTACGCGGCGACTAAAATCACGCTGTATAGTCTCATAGGCCATATCGGTGTCTGCAACTGTCCATTCTTCATATAAAACCGAAAGATCCCGGCACAGTTCTCAAATAAAAGAAGAGGCCTCAAGGCATAATAGTTTTCGTAAATTTTGTTTTTCTTTTCCTTATCTTTATTTTGTACAACAATTTTTTTCCCTGCCATTTTCCTTCCGTGACTTGACTATACCCATACCCTTTCTGAACACAATTGTTTACAGCTTGTTGGCTAGGCATTATCAGAATTTTAATTCCATTACGTAAAAGTACTCACTTACTGTAATAATAAAGAGTGGTTTTATTCTGTGAAGGTGTAACTTCAATTACTTATGTAGGTATATAGAGCTACATTTGTCTTATCAATATTGTTCAATCAATAGAACACTAAAGTAGGATTCCCTACTACGATTAACTTACCTACTTGTAGCAGAATTCAGAATTCTACTAGAAAAAAATAATTTGACACATAATAAGAGTAGCTACATATTGTTTTTTAAGATTTTTTTGTGCTACCTATACCTACGTCTGCTGATACAGAATAACGGAACCGCGCTACGACCTTAAAAAATTAGCTTGTGGTAATGAGCCCCAGCAGGGATCAAGTCCATGTTAAGATTTTTTTTTATTATAACACTTTTACATATGTACCGACTGGAACAATATAAGATGAATATGAATTATGTTAGGAAGTCCGCAAGGCCATTGCGTCACCCCGAAGAGGCTCGCAACAACACAAGAGGAAAACAGAAGGATGGTACCAGTGCCGGATTTAAACATCCCTCCCCCCAAAATGCAAAAAAATTGACGTCAGTTTTGACAACACGAGTCAGGATAAAGTCTGTCACGGATCAAGAAAGAGTGCCTTATTGAATGAAGCAGCAATACGTGGTGTGGCGTGTGTATATGCGCATTATTTAGTATTTCATTCTAATTTGCTCTCTGGTCTAGTTTTCATATTGGTCTTTGTTTTGTAACGAACCTTAGTCCTAGGTCAATTGGGACGGTTACATGTTTGGTAGTTTATTACTTTTTAGGGTTTCGTAGTCTACAAGAAACCCTTATAGTTTCGCCATGGCCGTCCGTCTGTCCGCCGCTTAGCTCAAAGACTCATAATACTTGAAAGCTGTAATTTGGCATGAATATTTTTTTTATTTTAATTAGGAATAGGTACCTACTTACTTATGTGTAGGGTGTAGGTAAGGTTGTGCCAAATAGTCCATTGAAATGTAGCTTTTGTAACAATTTGAGGACCGAATATTGCATTTCTTAGAGGACGCAATTTTATTTTTGGGTCATGTGTGGGGGGGGGCATCTCTGAATAGCACGAGGTAGTTATAGCAAGATCAATTAAATTTAAAAAAAACCGATTAAGTGCGAGTTGACCTCGCGCACGTAGGGTTCTACAATTATCTATCGGCAAAAAAAAAGCTTTGTCAAAAAAATACACTCGTTTTTCAAAGCTGCCAGGGTCTAAATTTTGCACATCCTAATCCTAGGGTAGGGCTCTGCACAGCAGGTTTACCTACTCACTGGTATCAACAGAAAGTCAAAAATTTCAAAAATGAAATCTTTAAAAATCATTTTTTTTAGGGTACTTCCCCTACACTAAAAGAGGGTATGTTTTCTTTATTTCTCTACTAGGTACTCACTACTACTTCTTTATTTCTAGCTAGGCTAATTTTTGTTAGAGTTCGAGTGTCCTCCCCTAACAGCAAATCAAATCATTTATTTGCAAGAATACATTATTATTTTACATGTCAGATCTTAAAACTATTATGGTAGATTGTATTCAGCCTGCACGCAGGCGTGCAAATGTTTTGTGAGTCATATAATTAGAATTAAGTATAAGTCAATAAGTTACAATTCAATTTTCCAAATACTCTTTCACACTGTAAAAACATTCTTCAATTAGCCAACCACTTAACTTTTTCCTAAACATATTTCCATTTAGTTCTTTTAATTCTTCCGGTAATTTATTGTAGATTGTGATGCACATGTTATAACTATTTCTAAAATATAAATATCCTTTTTATATCCTTATCCTTTTTATAAATATCCTTATCCTTTTTATAAATATCCTTATGGCACTGGTGGTTATAGAGTAAATTTTTAAATTTAGGCCTTTTTTGCCGAGTAATCACATCGCCACGTTTTTTAAAGTAGGTTGGATGTGATTTTACAAACAAACAAATTGCCCTAATATACATGCAGGTGAGAGTCAAGATCCTACAGTTCTTGAAGAGAGGCTTAAAACTATCAAGAAACCAAGACCTGTTTATTACTCTCAAACATCTTTTTTGAATTTTGAAAACTCTCTCGACATAACTGAGTTACCCCATAGTAAAAGCCCGTACCCCAGGACCGAGGACACATGCCCATGGTAAGCAGCTATAGCGGCGTCAAAAGAAACGGTCTGGCGAACCTTCTTAAGAGCAAATACAAATCTGCTTAGTCGTTGACACACCTGGTTCACGTGGCCCTTCCAATTTAAATGATTATCGAGAGTAATGCCAAGGAATTTATAAGAAGTTACTTCACCCACCTTCTCACTATTAAAGTCAATGTCAAGTTTTAAAGGAATTGTATTATAAGAATTAAATTGCATTATTTTTGTCTTACCTTTTGTCGTCCAGTTTATGATGTCAGAGAGAGCACTATTTAATGTTTGCTGAGCCAAACCTCTACTGTCCACCTTTATAAGAAGAGTTGTGTCATCAGCGAAAAGAACACACATATGCGATATACAATTAGGCAGATCGTTGATATACAACAGAAATAACAAAGGTCCCAAGATGCTACCCTGGGGGACACCACTGTTGTTCAAGGTGTTAGCAGATCTAAACACTTGCTTCACAAAGCTGCCCCTGGTATTACGAATGACCTTTGTTATTTCTGTGCATTGCTGCCTATTTTGCAAGTAGCTGGTCAACCAGTCCAGAACTCTACCACGAATACCATAATGTTCTAACTTGACTAGGAGTTTGTCGTGATTTACATAGTCTAATGCCTTACTGAGGTCCATAAAAAGTGACAA
This sequence comes from Hydriomena furcata, assembly GCA_912999785.1. Lineage (NCBI taxonomy): Eukaryota > Metazoa > Arthropoda > Insecta > Lepidoptera > Geometridae > Hydriomena > Hydriomena furcata. The sequence continues at coordinate 4,738,622 of OU538833.1, read as the reverse complement.
CACAGGACTACTGCCTTCGTTAATGTTATCTGTGACAAACTTTATTAAATCAAAGCAAGCTAGAGAGGTTGAACTTGCCTTTCGAAAGCCGAATTGAGCATCGTTAAGGATCTTATGTTTGGTAATGAAGTTATCCAATCTGTTAATAACCATTGCCTTTTCCAGGATTTTGGATAATATAGGAACTATTGTTATAGGTCGGTAGTTGCCTGGGTCGGTTTTATCTCCCTTTTTGAAAAGAGGTTTAACGATAGAAGTTTTCAGTTGCTCAGGAAACATCCCTTCTAAAAACGACAAGTTAACAATATGTGAAAGAGGACAACTTATCCATTTTGCACAAACATGTTTTTAGTACAGCGGTGGTGATATCATCGCTACCACTGGTTTTACTATTATTTAGGGACATTATTATTTTAAATATTTCTTCTGCGTCAGATGGAGCAATAAAAATTGTGTTAAGCAACCTGTTGTCCCTATTCGAATAAATTTGATTGTCATGTGTTTTAGATTGATTAGATGATATATTATTGAAAAAATTATTAAAAATATTACATATGTCAGAAGGGTTGTGAAATGTCATATTGTCATAATTTATTTGTTCTATGTCATGTTTAAACAAATCATTGGATATAGACGATGAGATGGCATCCCAGGTAGCTTTACTTTTATTTCTGCTTTTTTGAATACTTACGTTTTAAATTATAAATTTTTTGTGACTTGTGTATGCACTTTCTAAGAACGTTATTGTAATTTTTAAATTGTAAATGATTTTGCTTCTTATTCCCATTATTTTGTCTATATTTCATATATAAAGAACGTTTCGTTTTTAAAGATTTTTTTAATCCTACAGTTATCCAATTTACATTATTTGATTTGTTAGTTATTTTAACTTTTATTTTAGGGAAGCATAAATTGTAAAACAAAATTAATATATCATAAAAAATGTTAAAAGAATCAGCAAAATCGCAACAACGATAGACGTCTGCAAAAGATAAGGATGACATGCACTCACAGAATTTCCTCATATTATCAGCGTTATAATCACGTTTGAATTCAAACCGTTTGAAAGCTCTCTCTCTTTGTTTACTTTAAAACTGATTAGTTGAGCTGTTTCATGATCTGATAACCCAGATTGGTATAATTCTGACTCAACTCCCTTAATGTTACTAGTTATCTGATCCAGACATGAATTTAATCTCGTAGGTACTTTAATGTGAGCAATAAAGTTATAACTAGTCAGTATATTAAACAATTCTTTGGTGATTAAGTTTTCCATCAAGATATTTATATTCCAATCACCACAAATTACAACCTTCTTCTTTCTAAAAGTGTCTGTTGTAAAATTTAATAGATTGTCTAATTTATGCAAGAAAGACCCTAATTGTGCTTTTTTAGTGTAGGGAATTCTGTATATACAAAAAACCACAATATTTAAACCAATAATTTCAACGCCACAACATTCAAAATTAAATTTTGTTATAAACCCCGGTGGTGTATTTACAGGCTTAGCGTTTAATGATTTCTTTACAAGTATGCAAGCCCCTCCTCTCGATTTGTCGTCTCTACAATATGAAGAAGCTAGTTTATAATTTTTCATAATGACATTTGCCTCGTCGTTTAGCTTTATATTCGTTTCAGTAAAACATAAAATATCTACCTCCTTATTACAGGTGTTTAATTCTGATAGAAATATTTCCAAGCTATCTATTTTACTACAAAGACCTGCTATGTTCTGGTGCAATATTCTAAATATACGTAACTTATTTTCAATTATTAAATTATCACAAAGCACATCTTGTTTGGCCACGAAAAAAATTCTCAGTTGCTGACTCTTTGCGACAACTTTCTGTCTGTGGGCTGGTTTCATTACTACATTTTAAATTCAATTTAAATGACACCAGATCTATAAATGTTGTTTTCGGACTAAATTTGATCAAAAAATCCCTATTTTTTTTAAAATGTACAATTTTTAATGCTCTTTGCCATCATTCTTAATTCATTGTTTAATTTATTTACATTTACATATCGGTTTTCAGTAACATTCAATATAAAGATTTTACAATTTTTTATTTCGCTTAACATACTATACATGTTCGTCAAAAATCTGTAAGGGTTTTTATCGTGCTTACCGACTGACAAAATCAAAACATCATCTTTATTAAAGTTTGAAATTAAGCCTCCCAAATTTTGCAGTATTTCACTTGACGGAGCATGAGGTTTTACGAATCCTTGAATTTTAAAATCTCCGTACCATCTTTTAAACTTTGAGCTGTTCAATTTTGCAGAAAGTCCTTTTACTTGTTCATCTCCTATAATATGTATCTTCTTAGACTGTTTTCCCAAGGGTTTTGAGTCTATGATTGGCAGGCTTTCTTGTTGTGTAGATTTCAGAGATGAGGAAATTTATTAATTTACTAGCGACCCGCCCGGGCTTCGCACGGGTGCAATGCTGATACTAAATATACTACAGAATGTCTTTATATAAAACGTTTTTTTTCACAGTTTTTTTTGACCCCTTCTAGTACAATTGCTGATTTTTGGAGTACAATTCGTACAATTCCATAGATTTGTAACTGCATTAAAATTAACCCTTATCCACGGTGGGTCCGGCTGCGTAGTATCACACGATTTCTATGATTATTTTTTTATGGAATAGTTAATAATGTTAACTTTTTTAATGAGGGATGACTGAGAGTGTTATAAACGTAAGAGTAGACACATATAATCAGAAAGCTTCGAACTGCTAGGCTATCGGGAGTTACACGTGTTATTGTAAGTCAACCATAAAAGATAGACATATGCTGTCGTGGGATATTTTTTATATAATTTTAAGGAGAACATTTCCGTCATACATGGTTTTTGTGTAGCTTTAACCATTAAAGTTGCACACGCGACGGAAGCTTAAAAAATGGAGTAACTTCTCCCGTTTTCCCTACATTTCCCTTCACTGCTCTGCTCCTATTGATTGTAGCGTGATGAAAAGTATACTATAACCAGCTCAGGAGTATGAAAAATAATTGTACCAAGTTTCGTTAAAATCAGTCGAGTAGTTTTTGTTTCTATAAGGGTGATTATCTGAAATTTGGTTAACTTGGTGTTAGCATCAATTTTCACAATATTATTAAACAAATATCCAATATTTGAAACTACTAAGCGATGCTATAAAGTCCATTTAATTCGGTCATTCATTTTGGAATATATCATAGTATTCTTTATTTCCAAAAATTGACATGTCATACTCCAAATATCAGGCCCTAGCCATGTAAGATCTCCCACTTTTAGTATTAATTTCACTGTAATTATAATTCTATAAGAATAATTTGATCAAACTCTATTTAAATTCGTTTACTATTACATAACTAACATTGTCATTACGATTTACTTTTTAATAACAATATGTTTCATCACATTATTTAAAGTCAAAAAGTGTAAGCGATAAAAAAGATCAGGCCCTAGTCATTTACGAAATTCAAAAATACGCGACATCCAAGCATACGGCTTTTTCATTACTCACTCAATACAATAGCATCGGTGTGAAGTAAGTTGCAAACACGACCCAAGTCGCGGCAGGCATTATATTATTAGTGCGGTCGCCGACTTTGCTGCGGAAACAGGTGCTGTGCCAGTCAAACTCTCAGGCCCTAGGTAAGTCCTTTTAAAGAAAGTTAATTACTAATCGCTTTCATTACTTATTGTTAATATGAGTTTGGTCTGCCTTGTTATTTTGACCGCGTGTTGGTTTTAATGTTGATTTTAAATAAAAGGTTTCATTTGATTTTGTTTCATTTTGTCAGTCCCTAGACCATCAGGCCCTAGTCGTAACAGTGACTAGGGCCTGACGCCACATCTAGGGACTGATGGTCATACTGTGTGATGCATGGTTTTAAACGTAAAACCTATGTATTTGTTGTAGATTATGGCGCCTAGAAAGAAAAAAACATCGTCTAAAGAGGAAATTGCAAAAAAAAAGTATAAACAAGCACAGAGGCGATTGGAAAAAAATAAAAATGACCCAGTTTTGCTGGCAGAGTACAAAGAAAAGGAACGACTAAAATAACAGAACAACGGAAATGCGTAAAAGACATGACATGACATGACTCCGAGTGAGCACAGAAAAACAAGAAAAAACTCATCTGATTATAGAAAAAAAACAAAAGATTAGTGAAAATACAGAAAAATACATGGACCAAAAATACGCCGCCATCATCGGAAGATGAAATTAACCCTGAGGTTCCTTTATTAAATAATGAAAGAGAAGCAGAAGCTAGAAGGAGGTAGGTAGCTAGTTCAGCGTAAAAAAACAAATAGTACCTATAACATGGGAAAGGGGCACCAGATGGAATCGGAGCTACATGCAAACGTACTGCAGACCAACTCATAGCTCAGAGCGTACAAGTTTGTAATGTCACCTACATTACAAACTTGTACGACTTTGTAGCTATGCTTCGAGAAAGGTGTCCAAATATACTCTGTTATCGAAGATGTTGACATAGAAAAAGTTAACAAAATGATCAAGGAACATGAGAAAGAGCAGAAACCGTTTAAAGGAACTCTCTTAGTACATCAAGTCTGGGGTCATATTTATAAACCTAATAAACTTGTCATGAAGTCACTAAGTTGCTTTTGTGATAATTTTGGTTGTAATCATTATAACTTGGGGACTATAACGTACCAAACCAATACACAGCAGCTTCAAGTTTCAGATATTTTTACGGTTTCTGAAGATGATATGCCGTTAGCAAATATGAGCTACATTGCACAAGAAAAGTCTAAACGAGCTATGGCAGTGGAGATTATGTTCTAGTTAAGTTATTAAAGGGGTTAAAATAATACCGATACGCCGCAATTTGCTCAAAATATGATGATGAAGATGGAGAGCTGACAGTTACATTCCTTAAAGTTTGCAAAGAAAATGGCACAGGATTTAAAATAAATGATAATTATATCGCCGACGTGCCTTACGAAGACGTTATAGAAAAACTGGCAGTTCTTAATCTAATCTTCAAGAGACATACAGTATTTTACAAATTTAAACAACCCGTTAATGTTTACGAGAAGTGAAACAAATAGTGATAAAAATAAATACGAAGTACTAGGTAGTTGAAATTTAAAATATTTGTTATCTTAAATAATTAATGTAAGTCTGATTATTGTGTTCAAATTACAATTTGGTTACTTAGAACTTTAGAAGGCTAATTATTTAAAATAATTGTTAATTACCTAAAGAAATGTCTATTAGTTTATAAGTATTAAAGTCTTAAAGTATTAAACTCAAAGTACAATTTGAATGTTACGAAATATTGATATCTTATTTTCATGTGCATAATTAATCAAATAAATCCTGTGATTATAGTTAATAGACTTTGTGAACTTAAGAGATATCTTTTGTTACAGTTGATTTTGCAATAAAAATGTGATTTGACTTATTAACCGTGTTTGGCGTCAGTCCCTAGAACACAGATTTAAAAAAATCATAAATTTCTCTTAAAATATCAAGTAAAGTGACTGGCCCTTTTAGATGCAGCAAAGTAGATGTTATACCCATAGTATAGAATATAAAGTATTCTGATTTTTAACTAAAAACACCACTTTCAAAATTACGTCAGAAGTTAACCAAATTTCAGATAACCACCCATTAACGGTTATACAGACAGACAGACAGACAGACAGACAGACAGACAGACAAAAATTTTACTGATTGCATTTTTGGCATCAGTATCGATCCCTAATCACCCCCTGATAGTTATTTTGGAAATATATTTCATGTACAGAATTGACCTCTCTACAGATTTATTATAAGTATAGATAGATTAATTTAAATTTCAGCAAAATTATTAGTTAACTATTGGAAATTACCTATATAACGTTGTTAGCTGTGTAAACTACGGAACCCTACTATGCGCATGGTCCGACACGCACTTGGTCTGTTTTATTATAAGCAGAATTTGACCATCAATAGTCCCCGTAGAGGGTTTGCCCAATAGGTAAAAATGACTCATACAAATAAATATTGATTTGCAGATAATTTGAGAATCCACAGCGTTCTCAAACTAGGATCGAAGGTCGCAAGTAATGGCGTCAAGCACTTGGTGATCAAGAATGCGAATATTACGCACAGCTACGATGGAAGGGTTCGCTACAAAATGACGAATTTGTTTAAACGGAATCGTGAAATCAGTAAGTCCGAAAGCTATTTGAGAATTTACATCATATTTATATCAAAAAGCCGTGTTGGCTGAGTGGGAGGTACCTCGACTTTAAATCCGAAAGTCGTTGGTTCGAATCCCGGCCGTGCATCAATAGATTTTTTTATTCGCAAACTTATATGCGTATTAACACGTGTTTATAACGGTGAAGGAAAACATCGTGAGGAAACCAGTTAGTGTACTTGTAATGCTAATGTACTCCAAAAAATGGGCATGTGGCAAATGTAATGTTTGGACGTGCCTCTGACACCCTCACTAGACATTATCAAAGGATGTAAGCGCCTGGAGATCTAAGATGTCAACCGTACTTGGAAATTACAGTACTCCTATTGTTTTTATATCATAAAAGCTTAACACTGAGTACCTACCTAGAACCTAGATCCTAGCTGAATCAACTGAGTAGTCAATCAGATGATAAGGTAGGTAAGTTTGTACTAAATCATCAAAAAGTAACATACCTACTTTGTTTTGACACTAGTGCACTAGTGCATCTTTCAATTTGCTTTATAACACCTCGTTAGTAAGTACCTAGGTAGGTACCAATTATTTTAAGTGGAGTTTATATTTCACTACTCCACGCTTACATGAAACTAAAGTAATTTTCACACTTCTAAAGATTTTTGTTTAAACAAAAGAAGTGGAAAAGAAAGATAATTATGTTGTTCGACCCTACATGAAGTAGGATAAGAGATGGTGATGATGTCTTTGATTCACCTCACAAACATGAATTTAGATCTAAAAACATGCCTAAAGCAAATTTAAAAACACTCAGAGATGCTATAACTGATATTTTAATTACAGATAACGCAATGCTTGATTTTATGAACGATAACTGGCGGATGATAGCCGATGAGTTCGGAGACCCTATGGTGGAATACGGAGTTACATGTGTCATGAGGTACATGAGAAAATTGCTGAAGATAATCCCGATGAACCAAATTATACTTGTCCCTACTAGTCTATGAAGAAATAAAAATATATTAAAAACAGGCAAAATCAATATTTTTATTCAAACCGCACACAATAAACTCGCATATAGGAAAGTAGGTACAGTCATGTATTTGACCTGCTCTTCGTTTAGAAACAGATAAGGTTAGGTCAGGATCAAGACTGATAGCAAAAAGTTGGAGCTAATTTATAAAATGAGATATTTGAATAATAACAATCAAGTAAGTTGTGGCGACACTAATAAATTTTAACATAAGAGTGATATCCACAGAAAACATGTCGTAAATCAAGACGCTTAGGGGCCACACTTCAATCAGCTCCATGAACACCTTGGCTTGCACTCGCATGGTCTTAGGCAAGCCGTAGTCCATGATGATCTGATTCACTAATACCTTAGTACTGTTCCGGACCAAACGCAGCCTCTCACAGACGAAACACATACCTGCAACAACTAGAATAGTTGTGATACACCAAATAGAAATGCTGAGTAATGGTCCTGAGTTGTTGTCCTGTGATTTGTAAAAGTAAAGAGACGTCCACATTGTGATTATTATATAGAAGAATGTGGTTACCAAGCTCATGAATATCTGGAAGTTGTAAACGTCATTGATCTGAGAACAGATGACGCCAAGCTTGTCATACATCATGGCCAAATCGCGGATCTTCATGTTGCTTTCAGACGGACTTCCGATCAGATTCACCTTCTTCAGAGGTGTTTCTGTTCTTTCGCAAAGTGTAAACACACAGTTCTTGTTACTACCCGTATCTTCTATGAACTTTGATAAGTAACCGTTAATTAACGTGAGTCGGCATTTCACCATTCCGATTAAGATACAGAACATTAATATTTCCAGATTTACTATCAAGTACACGACAAAAACTATAGCCTCAGAGTCAGACTCCTCTTGCGTAACGTCTATTATGAAGATGGTACACTGCAACACACAAAGAGTTATCAGGTATTTTATGTTCATTTTCCGATCTTTCTTGTAGAAGTCGCTGTGGGTCTTGAAGAGTTGTTCGTCAATATCTGCGATATTGGTTATAATATCGATGTTGGTTTTGCTGAGAGAATAGGAGGTCGATATTATTCTAGTGGTGTAGAGGAACAGGATGACGAATGAAGGCACTTGGTCGATGATACCGATGATAATATCTTGTCCGGTAAAAGCTACTGGTAATATAAGTACGAAACCAAATGCAGTGAAGAACGCGGCAAGTAAAATGACGCTGTATAGCCGCATAGGCCATATCGGTGTCTGCAACTGTCCATTCTTCATATAAAACCGAAAGATCCCGGCACAGTTCTCAATTAAAAGAAGAGGCCTCAAGGCATAATAGTTTTCGTATATTTTGTTTTTCTTTTCCTTATCTTTATTTTGTACAACAATTTTTTTATTCCCTGCCATTTTCCTTCCGTGACTTGACTATACCCATACCCTTTCTGAACACAATTGTTTACAGCTTGTTGGCTAGGCATTATCAGAACTTTAATTTCATTACGTAAAAGTACTCACTTACTGTAATAATAAAGAGTGGTTTTATTCTGTGACGTTGTAACTTCAATTACTTAAGTAGGTATATAGAGCTACATTTGTCTTATCAATATTGTTCAATCAATAGAACACTAAAGTAGGATTCCCTACTACGAGTAACTTACCTACCTACTCGTAATAGAATTCAGAATTCTTCTAGAAAAATAGCTAGATTAAATAATTTGACACATAATAAGAGTAGCTACCTACATATTGTTTTTTAAGATTTGTTTGTGCTATACCTATACCTACGTCTGCTGATACGGCATAACGGAACCGCGCTACGACCTTAAAAATTTAGCTTGTGGTAATGAGCCCCAGCAGAGATCAAGTCCATGTTAAGATTTTTTTTATTATAACACTTTTACATATGTACCGACTGGAACAATATAAGATGAATATTAATTATGCTAAGATGTCCGCAAGGCCATTGCGTCACCCCGAAGAGGCTCGCAACAACACAAGAGGAAAACAGAAGGATGGTACCAGTGCCGGATTTACACATCCCCTCCCCCCAAAATGCAAAAAAATTGACGTCAGTTTTGACAACACGAGTCAGGATAAAGTCTGTCACGGATCAAGAAAGAGTGCCTTATTGAATAAAGTAGCAATACGTGGTCTGGCGTGTGTATATATGCGCATTATTTAGTATTTCATTCTAAATTGCTTTCTGGTCTAGTTTTCATATTGGTCTTTGTTTTGTAACAACCTTGGTCCTAGGTGAATTGGGACGGTTATAAGTTTGGTAGTTTATTACTTTTTAGGGTTTCGTAGTCTACAAGAAACCCTTATAGTTTCGCCATGTCCGTCCGTATGTCCGCAGCTTTTCTCAGAGACTCATAATTCATAATAGGTACTTACTTGAAAGCTGTGATTTGGCATGAATAAAAATATTATTTTAATTAGGAATAGGTACCTACTTACTTATGTGTAGGTAAGGTTGTGCCAAACCATTGTTTATTCTGTGGTCAAATATAGGTATAAGGCGTTTATTCGTTTTATACTGCTCCATTATTTAATTACCTATTTCTTAAAGTTACACACAACACTGTCATCTATGAATCACATACACGCAATTTATAAGTTTAGTTCGGCTACTCACCAATAGATAGCGCTACTTGATACTCGCTACTTTAGACGCCATCTCTGAATAGCACGAGGTAGTTATAGCAAGATAAATTAAATTTAAAAAATATATTACCGTTGTGATCCTATTTCTTTTTTCTTCTGTTATTATAAAATAAGTTTGTGAGAATGTTTGATCAATCACGCTGTAACCGTTGTGGATGAAACTTGGAATAGATTTATTTGCGGCCTTGAATATCTAGGACTATCTCGGTCCTAGATGGTCCTAGGCTACATGTAAAAATAAAATAAATAAAAAACCGATCAAGTGCGAGTTGGACTCGCGCACGTAGGGTTCCGTATAAAAATCTATAAAAAAAAAACTTGAGAGGTGTCAAGGGACACCCGGATGGAACGAAGTTCTCACAAAATAACGTGGGACAAGGGAAGGGGAATCAACTTTGACTTCGACTTCGACCTCGACCTCGACCTCGACCTCGACCTCGACCTCGACCTCGACCTCGACCTCGACCTCGACCTCGACCTCCACCTCGACCTTGACCTCCACCTCGACCTCGACCTCGACCTCGACCTCGACCTCGACCTCCACCTCGACCTCGACCTCGACCTCCACCTCGACCTCGACCTCGACCTCGACCTCCACCTCCATCTCGACCTCCACTTCCACCTCGACCTCGACCTCGACACAATTAATAGATATATATATTAATAGATATACTATAGCAAAAAAGTGTCGTGACAACTTTTCGTGACAACTTTTCGTAAGATTTTTTTCCGTCTAGCCCCCTTTCACAACGCGCGATAAGGAACTTCGTTCCAAAAAAAAGATTTGTCAAAAAAGTACCTACACTTGTTTTTAATCAAAGCTGCCAGGGTCTAAATTTTGCACATCCTAATCCTAGGGTAAGGCTGAACAGCAGGTTTACCTACTGGTATCGACCGGGAGCAAAATAGGTATGCGTATGTATGCATGCTCTATAAGTTTTTTTTTTCTTATCGATAAAGCTTTGCGTTCGGAAACATTAACTATTCTTTAAGTTTTAAATAGGTCAAGATAGTACTTAGGTAGGTACCTACTTACCTACTCTATCCTTTCTATTTATTTTATGAATAACCTAGGTAGGTACTAGCTTCCTTGTAGGTACCTAGGTAAGTATGTAGGTACTACTAGCTGGTATGCGAATAAAAAGTATCATTGTTTAAATCAAAGTCATAATCTATCTTTATAAGTAGGTAAGTAAAGTACCTACCTACCAAATTACATAGCAATTCAGCTCTTATGACGTGATGTCATACAAAATCATTTCGCATTTATAAATTAGTCTGCCAAGAGGAACCGCGTCTTCTTCCGGAACAAATAAGTATTTGACCCATTTTACAACAAAATGAAGGCGGCATCAGATAAACCTTAATCCAATCTTCGGGTTGGTTCTTGTCAAACGCGGTATCGGATCTGCTGGACCGAGTGGTAGACACTCTCATTCTGCTACTCGCCCATAAGCTCTTATGTATAAAAGCAAACCAGGCTGAAGGCTAGGTCCCTACCTAGTCTGTAGTCTTGCGACGGAATTTTGCTACTAAGTACTTAAATACGTACAATACTTAGGTCAACCTAAGTATTGCCCTAATGGCTTCATTCATCGCGAACCATCGACCACATTGGTAGCCCAATAGACGCCTAATGACTTCATTTCTTCAAACAAACAATTCTATTACAGCGTTGGGTGTTCATGTCAGTGGAGCGGGAAAAATGCATTCTGATTGACCGGTTCAAGATCACAGGTAATAGTCAGTATGTAGGTATATCATAGTCATTATGTCAGTAATATAAGTTGAGGAGATGTTCATGGATCACAGAAGTGGTCGCTCGGGTGTCTTATATCAGCAGTAGTAATAATCTAATGTGTTGTGAGAAAGTGTTCGCCTTACATGAGGAGTCTATAGGCTGTGTGGTCGATGTCGCGAACTATGCAAATCTAGAGAAAGCGAGAGCTTTTATCGATGTAAGCTCGCCCCTAGTGCCTCCAGGTTCGTCGCGCGCCGCTTTCGCTGGATGGAGCCAGCGCGGCGCGGCAGTGGACAAGTGACAGACGCCGGGCTGCCACGCGGCTGTCCGCCGCTTCGGCCCGCCTCGGCCTCATTCGGCCTCGAGCACTCGGTACCAGCAGCGCTATGGGTCAGACTTCTGGCGCCGAGTGTACGCCCGAAGATGACGAAGAGCCTCGCATCAGGCACAACCAGACGGAGGCATCGCTGGTGAGTTATCTAATTACCCTGTGAATTACCTATGTATGCATTATTCCTGGTTAAAAAGTTGCTACTTTTTAGGGTTCTAAACCAAAATGGTGAAACGGAACCCTTATGGTGCGGTGCGGCTTTGTCTCTCTGTCATGCATGATGGCTGGTTATTATTCAAGCAACTACTTGCTATCGACGTATAGGTAGGTACCTACCAAAAAAATACTATTACATCTTTTTCTTCGAAGTTTGCAAAGTAAAAATTTCAATTAATACAGTCGATGGAGATAATTTATGTGAATATTTTACATTATCTAATAATTTAAGGAAATATAAAACAATATCAGTAACAAACACGGTTTTTTTCAAAAACTTTTTTGAACCTTACTATATATTTATTTGGAAAGGTAGTAGTAAAATTTTAAAGGGTTTCATTTGCACATTTAATTTACATTTATGGCACATGGGTCAAAATCAAAAGTAATAAAAAATACCAATAAAATAATCTTTCCATACTTAGGATTATAGGTACATCTCTGGTGTGTTAATGGAACCCTCGGTGCATGATTTCCCTCGGACTCGACCGGTTTTATTATCTATTGATTTGAGGATAGCTCTCCAATTAGGGCAACCACCCATTGCTTAAGTTAGAGGCTTTTTTCGCATATTTTATTTCGAATATTTTTCTTTACTTATCGTTTCTTCATGATGTTTTCCTTGCTGTTGTGAGCACAGTTAATGCGAATTTTTTTCGGATAGAAAAATCCTTATTGTACGGCCGGGACTCACCCTCGTATTCAAAAACAACACTATGAGAACACGCACCCACAGTGGACGAATTTTTTTTTCATAAAAATCACTTTATGTGTTGTGCGACACTGGACACTGCATAGTGTGACTATAGGCACATTGTCGTGTGCCTCTAGAAAAAATTGAGCTCTAAAGGCACACGGTAGCGTGCACCATAGTGCCGCTCATCACATAATGTGATGTTTATGAAAAAAGATTTCGTCTACTGTGGGTGCGTGTTCTCATAGTGTCGTTCTTGAATACGAGGGTCAGACTCGACCTTCGCATTGAAACTCAAGGTAGGTACCCATTTCCCAATTGGCCAATACGGCTTTGGTACCTACTTAGGTATACCCAAGGCTGGTTTATATAAAATTTATTTTGACTATTATAATGGCATTTCTAGTTTAATTTCAAATTATTTTACATAATAGGAATTTTATTTACATTGGATGGCTCTTTAAGTAAAGATGGTAAATATAAAAACCGGCCAAGTGCGAGTCGGACTCGCGCACAGAGGGTTCCGTACCATTATCTATAAAAACGGCAAAAAAAACATGTTTGTTGTATGGGAGCCCCCCTTAAATATTTATTTTATTCTGTTTTTAGTATTTGTTGTTATAGCAGCAACAGAAATACATCATCTGTGAAAATTTCAACTGTCTAGCTATCACGGTTCATGAGATACAGCCCTGTGACAGACAGACGGACAGACAGACAGACAGACAGACGGGGACAGACGGACAGCGAAGTCTTAGTAATAGGGTTCCGTTTTTACCCTTTAGGTACGGAACCCTAAAAATGAATAGGATCATAATCCCTAAGTAGGTAGGTACAGTAAACATCCTCTCAGATCTCCAGACGCTTAGATCCTTTGAATATGTCTAGTGGGGGTAGTCAGAGGCACGTCCAAACATTATATTTGTCACATGCCCACATTTTGCAGTAGTTAGCATTCCATACGTGACAGGTTGCAAGCCCATCGCCGCTTTTATTGGTAGGTAAATGTACCTACCTAACTAGGTAGGTCATTTACGAGAATAAAAAAAACTTGAGAGGTGTCAAGGGACACCCGGATGGAACGAAGTTCTCACAAAATAACGTGGGACAAGGGAAGGGGAATCAACTTTGACTTCGACTTCGACTTCGACTTCGACCTCGACCTCGACCTCGACCTCGACTTCGACCTCGACCTCGACCTCGACCTCGACCACGACCTCGACCTCGACCTCGACCTCGACCTCGACCTCGACCTCGACCTCGACCTCGACCTCGACCTCCACCTCGAGCTCGAGCTCGACCTCGACCTCGACCTCGACCTCGACCTCGACCTCGACCTCGACCTCGACCTCGACCTCCACCTCCATCTCGACCTCCACTTCCACCTCGACCTCGACCTCGACACAATTAATAGACATATATATATTAATAGATATACTATAGCAAAAAAGTGTCGTGACAACTTTTCGTGACAACTTTTCGTGACAACTTTTCGTAAGAATTTTTTCCGTCTAGTTCCGTTCCGTTTTCTCCGTCTCTTTTTCACAACGCGCGATAAGGAACTTCGTTCCAAAATGTAACTATTTTCATTTTAGTTACACACTAATCAATCACTATAGGTAGGTAGGTACCTACCTACCCACCTAATTGATAGGGAGGTAAGTAAATAGTATAGTAGTTAATAGGTACTAGGTACCTACCTACCTATTTGTCAGAGATGTTTTTTGTCTGGGTGTTAGTTTTGCACTTTTGCCCTATTTTATATGTGAAACTGACTTTGTAAATGCGTTTATTCTGAAGTGGACGAAGGAAGCTGTGAACAGATTGAACCTGTTTCCCCCTCTTCTGTTCCGAGTTTCATCCAATATGATTTCGCCGTAAACCATAACATTAAGCATTGTTTAAACTAACGTAGGTACATAATAAAAGCAGTTAGATTATGTCCTCTAAAACGCATAGTAACATGCTATTATCCAGCCAAACAACAAGAAACCCTTGAAGAAGATACCTACCAAGAAAACGATTTTCGCGCCGCGCCGAACTGAACGCTCCATCCACCCGATACGCGTTCAGTCACTCAATGTTTTGTTTTTCTTTTTTGTTTGACAGTTGTCGGCCTGACGGCACAAGGAACGGTCCTTGTTTGTATACGGTGCGTGCGTGCGTGGTTTCGCTTGTAGAACGAAACGTCAGAGTTTGGCAAACTGACTGTCACATTTAGAATCGTTATTTATAATCATTTTTTTATATTGGATCAAAGCTTTATTTTGAGCAAAAATAATAAAAAGTTACTCCTAAACTTCCCATAAACTTTACAAGACATTGGTTCAGTCAACATGGGTTTGTGCAGTTGATACGATTTTGTTTCTGTCAAAATAATTCCTTTGTTTTTATAATTTCTAACGCAAAGGAGTGATACATACCTACTTTATATATTCGTTTGTTTTCCCTTGAACTTGCCGCGATTATCAAAACCCGCAGTGCCAGCAGAGGCGTGACTAAACAATCTATAATTTTGTTGTGTTAGTGATCTGACAGTGTTAGATTACAATGTCGAAGGTATCCCTGAACAATGTGCCATCCAACCCGAGAATTAGCAGGCTGAGAACATATTCAAGGGTAAGTTTTCGTTTAAAACTATACAACCAAAGGCCTCCTTGTAACCGCTAAAATTAGAACTGTTTGAGGTTACTTTTATTTCAGTTTTCATCGTCTATGCGTGTTGTGTTCGATATTTGAATACTAATCGAACTTAGGACGGGTTTGATTGCAATAATTTTTTTATGGAAGCTTGTGAATTTGTCATTAGATCATAATATTCGAATTATCCAGTGTAGTTGAATCTATGCTTAGATCATATAGAAAAAACAGCTGATCACAAGTAAGTCATTTTAATGTTGATTCTGTTGCATTATCCTCATTTAACATAAATACTGCACTAAAGACTTAGCCATCTCTTTCATGTAGATCATAAATACAAGGATAGCTAAAGTGCTGTCAAATTAGTTAGTTTAGCGAAATGCCAGAGAATCAACACCGTTGTCTTTGTCACTAGTCATGATCTAAATTCCAGTGTTTAGTTCAGGCATTTCCTAGCAAAAAAAATAGGATCTCACATTACAAGTACCTAACTATCTCCGTACAGTACCTAGACATACTCTTGGATCTCACGGCACTTAGATCCTTTGAAGATGTCTGAAGGGTGTAGTCAAAGTCACATTGGCACAACACCCACATTTTATAGTAGTTAGCTAATTAAATAGGGCTGAGTTATGAGACAACTGGAGAATAATTCATCTTATCGGGTTGGTATGCTTGGCAATTAATTGCTCTCAGTGTGAATCCTAGGTATGCAATTGACTTGACAATACTTGAGCAATACCTACAGATTCCAAACAGAAAGAAAGAGTTTGAATACCTATTCAATTTAAACTCTGTCTATTCTTTCGTAGTATTCTGGCCTTACAGCTCAGTTGGTAGTAGCTCTGCCTTCTGCGCTGTAGGTTGTGGGTTCGATCCCCACCCAGGACAGATGTTTGAGTGATGAACATAAATGTTTGTTCTGTGTCTGGGTGTTATTATGTATCATATGTATGTATTTACAAAAAAAAAGTATATAAGTATTCTATTAGTTATCTAGTTCTCATAGTATAAGCTTTGCTTAGTTTGGGGCTAGATGGTGCTGTGTGATAATGTTCACCAATATATATTTATTTATCTAATATATAAAATTTCCATGTCACAATGTTAGTTACCATACTCCTCCGAAACGGCTTGACCGATTCTCATGAAATTTTGTGAGCATATTGAGTAGGTCTGAGAATCGACCAACATCTATTTTTCATACCCCTAAGTGATAAGGGTGGCGTAAAGATCAGGAAAAACGGAAAGTGCTTTTTTCTGTGAGATTATTGACATTTGACAGGACAACGTCTGTAGGGACAGTTTATTATGATAGAACTTATTGTACTGGCCCAGCGGGGTTCATGTTAAAGAAACTTGTCATAATCACCTTTATACTACTTATACGGACTAGAACAATAAATTATAATCATTTATTGTTACTAAATATTTTTGAACATTATTTTACATATTTATGCATTAGGTAGATTAGTAGTAATTTCAACTATGAATATAAAACTTGTTTCAAATTAATTTCTATCATTTTAATTCCTTTGGGGTTGAATAGCATGGACACCTAGGTACTCAAACCTAATCATGCTCTGTTATATTTAAAAATATATTTACTAGCTGACCCGTGCTCGCTTCGCTGTGTGTAAGACATTTCTAATACCATCGTGGACTTTTTTGTAGACGTTTTTAAGGTATACAATACTGTAGTACCTACATTATTTTGATATATCTCGTGGGGTTCAGCCAGCATTTGCAATGTAAGCGCAAAAAAATGTGTTTATTTACGACATCACATTAGAAACCTCTAAAATTATCAGTGTTTCTCTACTATATTATGCATGTATTATACATATAAACCTTCCTCTTGAATCACTCTATTTATAAAAAAAAACCGCATCAAAATCCGTTGTGTAGTTTTAAAGATATAAGCAAACATACATACATACATATTACATATTACATACAGACAAGGGAAGCGGAATGCGACTTTGCTTTATACTATGTAGTGATTAGTTACATACTCATGTTAGTTGCCAATTTAATATCATTTTAAAAATAATTATGAGTAAGCTTCATTGGCGTAATTATATTGTCTATGCATACACTCATCTAAAGTAGGTACCTACATATTTCAAATAGGCTTAATGACAACATGTTTAATAGGCAATGTAGGTTATATTTAATGAAACTAAAATATAATATTCATCAAAATTACTTTTTTTGTTTCTGACACAAAAACTAGTTAAACAAATGCTTTTGTATCGTAAGCAATATTTATTACTGAAATTCAGCATTATTTTTCTTCTATACATAATTATAACTATTTCACAGAGCTCAAGTGCTACCAATTAAAATTAATAAAAAATTCAACTTTTAGTCATTTAATTTCATGTACTTGCAACCTTGACTTGTTCATTTCCCTAATGAGGATCTGACATCATCCAATGAACCAACCATTTAGTTTTAGCTGTGAAGTGATAATTTTTGTGATCCAGAGAACCTTTTACTATTAAAATTAGATTATCAAAAGAAACAACCCTTTATTTTGAAAAGTAAGCAAAATTCTTGAAAAATATTTTTAGAGACTCCTTCTTTGTTAACTTCATACATTTCCTCCTCCATTCTTTTAATTCTGTTTAATTAAATTATAAGGGAATCATAACTAATACCTACTATTAATTATTCCATGCTGTGTAATCCTTTCGCTCTTTGTCATCAGCCATAACAAATTAAGATTGCAAGACAAATCAAGAAACTAAATCCTTGAAATAATAGGTAGCGATTACTACTCATCCAAAGCATTATAAAACTTGTACATTACTCATCCCAATTCATCTTAATTAATAACGCCTATTGTAGTCTGTGAATATGAGTTTGTCAGTTCGCCTTTCGATTTAAGGCAATACATAATCAACTCGCGGTCAGGCAGTTAGTTGGCTAAGTCTACCCGGACAAGATGGATAAAGTAAAACTGCATTATCTTGAAAACCATCAAACATAAAACGAAACTGTCTTTTATTTAGGTAGCTAGAATGATTATTTAACTAATTATATAAAAATTAACTGTTCAGCTATTCGTAGTTTTGAGTAAAAACGTAAGTCTTTTTGGAAGAGCCAACTTTGGAAAATTAATCTATCGAGAAAGGTTTCACCAATCGTGTATCTGTATTTTGTAAACCAAAACAAAACTGTATGTTTTGCGGTTATTGAGAAAAAACTATTCTACATCTATATATATAAAAAATAATTGCTGTTCGTTAGTTTCGCTAAAACTCGAGAACGGCTGAACGGATTTACTTTATCTTGGTCTTGAAATGTCCGTAGAGGACTAGGGAAGGTTTAAAAGGTGAGAAAAATTGCCGGGGAAACCCTAAAAACAGCCCTTTTCTTTTTCCCATACAAAAGTTTTCTAACTAAAACGAAGAGTCAATTTGAGCTTTATTAGGTTTGATAATACGGTAACGGGAACGGGAACGGGGACGGGAATTTAAGACAACATTTGTTAATTCTAAAGCGATACGAAGTTCGCGGGGTCTGCTTGTTCATTATAAAAATGAATACCTCTACATCGTCTTAACGGATTATACTCGTACAGTAGGTAGGAACCTACTACTACAATGTATTCAATAATGTGATAGCACTGTGCGTGTGAAACGCCTACTCATTTGTTTTACGATTTCAAACTATTTGAATACTAGCTTTAACCCGCGACTTCGTCCTCACAAATTTAGGAAATCGATTTTTGACGACTTTATCGTAAAATATTTAAATTCCTGAAAATATAAATATTTTTCTGGAAAAAAGTAGCATATGTTCATCCCAAGACTAAACTATCTCTAAAAAGACGTGTGGCACTCGGAGACTGCCGCGGTAAAGCTATTGCATAACATTTTTTATCAACTTATGTATTTATAATTATTTATTTTATTTATCCTTTTTTCCTTTGTTTTTCTTTGATATTCAACTTTTTGAGCGTGGTGACCGATAAGAAAAGAAAAAGAAAAAATTTTTTTTTTTACATCCCTAGATTGCGGGGGAAGAGGGGGATTAGGCATGCGCAGTAACGCCGATACAACCAATGCCACCTATTGGCGAGTTGCTAAACTAAAGAGACAAGCGTGATATTTCAAAAAGTCATTAAAAGTTCTGCTATTCATCGATAGATGTCAAAATCTTTAACCTACCTATTTACCTAACTACGTAGTTAGCATTCCACACGTAACAGGTTGCAAGCCCGTCGTCGCTTTCAAGAATACTAACAGGTTTCCTCACGATGTTTTCCTTCACCGTTATAAGCACGTGTAACGCGCATATACATTTTTCGAACAGAAATATCCATTGATGCACGGCCAGGATTCGATATTTACCTAACTACATGAATTCAATAATTCAATTTCAAACTTTTTAGTCGATCATGTCTGTGAAGTACCACCTATTTACCGATAGTGGTAAAATAGCGCCACCTGCCAGCGGAATTGCGAACCTCTCAAACCCCGAGCTTTCGCATGAGACCGCGAAAAGCACCTATAATAACGTAGTATCATCAAATGAAACTAGATGGCGCTGGAATGCGAAAATCACTCCTAAGCAGGCATGACATGAGTCATAGGGATGTAATATTGATTGAAAAAAATCTATTAATTAATAATCGATTTTTTGTCCCTACAAATAAATCGATTTTCCAAAAAATCGAATTATATGGTTCGGATCGCTTTCGGAGAGACGATCGATGGGTCGGTTTCGGTTCCCGTTTGTGAAGCGACTATTGGTCGGATCACGTTCGGAAAAACGATCAATGGTTCGGTTTGCGTTCGGAGACAAGACCGATGAGTCGGTTTCCGTTTGGGAGGCGACTATATGTAGGTTCACGTCCGGGAAAATGGCCAACGAACGATTCGGTTCGCGTTCGGAAAACTTAGTTTACAAAAATCGATTTATATGTGTAATTTACATAATCGATTTTTTAAAAATCGATTTTTTGAAATCCAAAAAGAGAAATCTCTAACACTCACACTCACGCATATTGCGTGAGTGTGAGTGTCTCGTAAAATTTTGTGTAAATTTTCGTTACGAAATTTCTGGATTCGGTCTCCACGCTCAAGGCCCGCGATAGAAGCTATGCAATAGCTTAAAAATATATATAAAAATGTAAAAAAATTATAACAATCGGCCCAGCAGCGCGCGGGTTGGCCGTGATAACGTCAGAGACAGACAGACACGAGTTACTTTCGCATTTATAATATTAGTATGGATAGATTACTACCGTAATTTCCATTGCATATCTAGGCAATGGAAATTACGGCAAGATCCATTGCATTTAGTAATGCGAATCGCTGCAAAACCTGCAGCTGGGTAACTGTGTTTTACATTCGACTAGAAACTGCGAGACCAAATTACCTTGAATGAATATTTTTTTATCTGTGTATTGTACAGGGACTGTGCTACTGAAATATGAATAGGTCTCTATTGCTTTCTCGTATTGGCAAGTGTCGGGTAGTTTTGGCAGGCACGTAGAGCGCGTTTAAATATTACGTTGGCCGTCACAATATGAATATGAAGATTTTTAGAATACCAGCTAGTCTTTTCTTTTTCGAGAATCGTTGTTTTCTTCTGGTGCTGTGATAACTGTACCTTCAGTGAATCGCGAACTACAATTTTTTTATCGTCATCTGTATCATCTGATCAACGACACTATAGGTATATGTAGTCGTTGCATCTGATAGTACTATCAATGTGACGAATGACGAATGACGAATCTCTGTTATTTAAGTTCGAATACGCCCATCATTTTGTTGTCATGCTAGGAAATTGGCACATTTAGCACGGTCGTGTATGACTTTGTCGATAATGTGCACAGTTATATCTATGGATGAATTTTGTACCGAGCAGTCATGCTCATCATTCATTGTTTAAAATAAAAGTAGGCATAGCTTGGTAGTAAACATTCATACTTAGTATCTATAGGTACTAATACTAACCTACCTCTACCTACTAGTAGGGTCTACCTACACCTACCACAAAGCCGCAAAATAACTAGGTACGAACTAGGCGGGTAGGTGTATTTTAATTTTGAGGTTAAAAGGTTGTTGTTGTTATTATGTGCCTTTTACCACTAAGTAGGTAAAACAGATTAATCGAAATTAATGCGGTTTTTACGAACGGGATATAATAAAGGTTACCTTTAGCTTTATACTTATAGCTTTCATAACTATAGCGTTGTGGCAGTTCCTGGCAGTAAGGATAAAGAAAATTTCAAAATATGTAGAGCATGAGACGCCAAAAAGGATTCAGATGCAATATAGTCTTTTACAAGACTACGTAGCTATCTGGATATTCTGATCTGACAATAATGTGCGACGAAATAACAAACCCAATGAAAAACCATATGCCTACCTATGTTGTAAGTTGTTACTAAGTAGGTAGGTATATGAAATGAAGTAGGATCATGACTGTAATCCCTAAGTACGGTAGACATACTCTCAGATCTCCAGGCGCTTAGATCTTTGAAGATTACTAGAAGCAGGATAGAAGCATCGCTATTATGCGCCTCAATGGTAAGGTCACAACGAATTTTCCTGATCAATACATTTCCAAACTGCAACGTGACCTCGGCAGGTCCTAACAACGTAGCGTGAAGGCCGAGTTCGTCTGACTCTAAATATACCCACGGAAACCTGGTAAAGCTTTTCCGCGAGTTTCGCATTTATTGGGATTTTCTTATGGTCTGCAACCTGCCACTTATAGAATAGTGCATCTGCCAAATGTCATATTTGGGCGTGCTTCTAACTACTTTATTTAGATATCTTCGATGATCTGAGCGCCTGGAGACATATATATTACAATATGTCTACCGTAAAGTCGTGATCCTGTTTCATATTATTTCTTTTATTTATGTTGCTAAGTGTGTTGGCTAAACATATATGTTTCATTAAAAGTTACGACTGTTGTATAGCGGTCGTAAATTCCGACACGTAACTTCATAGTCCTTGATTTTCATTTTCATCTACGTTACCACAAATATATACTGTACATGTAGTTATAGCAATGCAATACAATTGTTATTACAAATGCAATGGTGGGTAGACTGGGTAGGTATTGAGGTTACGCATAAAAATATTTTTTTTAAAAGGTTTGTCACATTGTATTTATGTTGGTTGGTAAATGATAAAACCCAATAATGATCACCGCAGTTTGACAAGTTTACACAATTTTAACAAAATATACCTACACGTAACAAGACAAATAAATAAATTCGCCAAATAAAGTGTTTATTCGCGTGTGCTACTTTTGGTAATATCAATTACCGTGTCATGTACCATGAACATGTCATTTGAATACATCGTTTTCATGTAAAATCTAGAAGTATTGTAAGAAAAATCTTTAAAATAAATTATGTATTATTTTTTATGATATTGGTAGCCTAATAACAGAGAGCTGATTATAATTCTACTATAATTCATTAAGAAAATCCGTTGTCCATCCATTTTCTATATTGTACACGCGTCTTTATCATCAGAACTGCAACCTTACTGTGTATTGTGTAAACTCAACTGGTAACTTTAACAATTAAAGCCGATTGCAGTTCCAGTAAGAGACTAAGGAGTCTGTTACCATAAGATTGTATTGTCGTCAGGACTTTACTAGATTTTTTCAACTCCCTGGACAACATACCATCGTCAAAATTGACACAAAAAACATACAAGGCAAGATAAATTAGAGTTTATAAAAATAAACCTACTCTGACGTGAGTAGGTACTATACTAACTGATGTTGTTGTTATTCGACGTACCTGTCTGAACGATACGTCTTTGACAATGACCATCCCACCAAACAAGGTCGTATCGAAACCTTCGCAAGGAATATAGTCAAGGTTTTTATTCTAGTTCATATCGAATTAATATAAAGGAAACTACACCTTATTGAAACAGAACAAGGATTAAATGTTACAATTAACAATTCTCTAGGTTACTTGTACAGGAATAGAAAAGCGAGTATGTCGTTACATGATCAAAATTTAATCAATAGCGACCACATACTGTGTATTACACAATGCACATACCTCCACGTGCGTGATCCATTAGCTGGTTTGGGTCTGAACATGTAATATTAACCATTTAATACTAAGAGAAACGTGTCCTAGAAAACAATATCCTGTGACAAAATTGCTAAGCAACGACATTGCAGAGGTCAAAGAGTTTGTATCTTATGGTAGAGGCATCTTGATGAGTATTGAACTCTTCAATTCTGAATATGGAGATCCTTAACAATACACTTAGTTTCTCTATCCTATTGAATAGACAATGAGCCACACTCGCGAATTCACCGAAAACAGTAATATTTGCTGATGATACACAAACATAGTCACTTGCTACGAAAACCGTCTATTGTGTGCTTTTCTGTTATAACACAGCGAACTATACACTGTTTTGCTTTAGTTCGAAAGACTGAACTATCTGCTGAGCACACAATACTATTGTTATATGTATTATCAAGTTGTTAATAAACATTAGCTTAGCTCTGGATAGTATCGTAAATTATTAATCGTATTTGTTTGCTGGAAAAATCCCAAGTGTTTCGCTATTATCTTTTTAGGGTTCCGTACCCAAAGGGAAAAACGGGACCCTATTACTAAGACTCCGCTGTCCGTCTGTCTGTCTCTCCGTCCGTCTGACTATCACACCAGGCTGTATCTCATGAACCGTTATAGCTAGACAGTTGAAATTTTTACAGATGATGTATTTCTGTTGCCGCTATAACATCAAATACTAAAAACAGAATAAAATAAATATTTAAGTGGGGCCCCCATACTTGAAACGTCTTTTTTTGTCGTTTTTTATTAGTGCGCGAGTCCGACTCGCACTTGGCCGGTTTTTTTTATAAATAACCGAGGGGATGAAAATTTTGCGAAACTGAATTGAGTCTTGTTTACGAGAAATGTTTATCAGTAAATTAAATATCCCATTCTAAGCTGATAATTACTTAGAATTTTAACGCTATTATAATAAATTGCAATCTGATAAGAGTTATCATTATTGTTTATCGTGGATTGTATGTTCAAAGAAGCGTACCTACATTTTAAAACATTATTTTAGTGGCGCTTTACTAAGGACCTATTTTATGTATTAACATCATCATTGCCTACGGAATTACTATAGACAATGTACTTTTATTGTTATCGTAGCTACTTTGTGAACCCGGAACTATGAAACCCAAGCATTTGTGTATCTACCTTCCTTTACCTACAGTTATATACGAGTATTTCTCTAATAAAGCAATCGTTTCCTATTGTAATTGAATATGCATGTAGCACTATCAATAATCCTTTATGCTTTAAACAATAATTCTTATGTAGTCTTTGTTACACATCGTCCATAGTACCTACAAGTAGTGTAGAGACTAAGTTCTTTATGAGCGTTATTCAGGTCTTTAGATTTATTTCTAAAGCATGTTTATAGACCCGGCAGCCTTTGCATAGTACAGAGAACTGACGGCCGTTGGGGCAGAAAAGTTCTTTGACCACGTACTGAAAAGCAAAGCATTGGACGGTCCCACACTGGGAAAGACGACCTGATAAAGGTTGCTAGGCCTATGTTCAGCCGCGGACGTCCTACGGCTAAAATGATGATTATCATCTAACAATGCGCAATTTTACTACGCCCACGTCTGAATGCCGAAAACGCCCTAAATGAAGTATTTGCGTCATATCGATAAAAGCCTCGTAAAACCCAAGTACAACGAGTATATTAACATACTGTTGCTGAAATTAACTCCCATAAAGTCTGCTGAAGAGGTGAACTTCTTATCACGTGTTGCTACGCTGACACTGATTGGTTTTTATTACACCTTTATCTAATACATAGTTTATCTATTATGTACCTTAACAGATATACGATACACGACTAGATTGCAAACTCCGATAAAATTAATCTATTTTGTACTAAGCATGTATTTAAAACGCTAAAATAGATAGGTAATAATTATTAACAAAATAGGTCATATAGGTATAAATTCGGTCAGGGTTTTTGCAAAATATTTACAAATCGCAATCATCTTGAAAGAACCCTCTAACCATCATACAAACCTTTGTATGTGGTAAGGATTTATAAATAAGCTCAAAGGAATGCGGTGCTCTATCCAGCCCGCATGAAGTAGATAGCGATATAGACCAGAAAAGTGTGCCGGACTATTCTATAGAACTTTAAGATATCCCCCATCTTGGGAGTTAACTAGGTAATAAACCCACAACGAGAACTAGGTCAGTAGGTGCTCAGGAAAAGTCAACACGAAATGAGAAGCAATTAATGAAGATGTTCACTTCACTCACACCATTAGGCTCAAGAATATTTAGTATCGCATATATTTCGCACACGGTTATATGGGAGCTGTTGGACAGGTAATATACGAGTAAAATGGGCAAATCTCAACATTCTTGAGAAGCCAGACGTTATTTAAAGTGTTATCGAAAATGTATGTAAAGCCTTGTTATATTATGTTGAGTTGAGCAGATAGTGCTAATCATAATTATTTATTAATCCTTCTAGTATATAAATGCGAAAGTTTTTAGGGATGTTGTATGTTTGTAGTAGTAATAATATTGATGGACATTTCACACAGCTCCATCTAGCCCCAAACTAGGCATAGCTTGTAATATGGGTACCAGATAACTGATAGAATACTCTTATATACTTTTTTTTTGGTCTAAATACATACTTATTATACATATTAACACCCAGACACAGAACAAACATCTATGTTCATCACAAAAATGTTTATGTTTATGTGGGTGGGGATCGATCCCACAACCTACAGCGCAGAAGGCAGAGCTACTACCAACTGAGCTGTGTGGTCAGTTAATATACATATTTATTTATTTATTAATCACGGCACTTTGTTATATATTAAGTGATATCAAAAAGTGCGCGTGCATTTTTCAGTTGGATCTGGAATTGGAATGCCAATCAGTCATTTCCCATGCACGTGAACATGGTAATTTTGTCATTAACATAGACACGCGTTTCAATCAATTCATCATCATTGTTGCCTTCTTGCCTTGACATTCGATCCTATAAAAGTATGTTTGTGTATTTAATAGCAGAACTGGAAAATTTAGGGGTTTCATGGCTATTTAAAATAAATTTATCAAAAGTTAGGAAGCTCGAGAAAATTGCACACGACTGAATAAAATAAAGGTAGATTTAGGCGTTGGCTGGTTGATATGTGATGAAGTAAAAATATCAAGACCTTTATTGATTAGGACACGATTTTATCGAATCACCTACTGTGTGAGCTCTTGGACTTACGTTATCATTGTCAGTCAGTTTTGCAACTGGAGTGGCAGTTGTTGTTTGAGTGTTTCAGATATCTTTTTATATATTTAATAATGGTAAGTTTCAAATACTAGGTACTTTTATAGTTCTATAGTACTCTCCTATTCTATTTACCGCAACACAATGCATTTCAAACGTTGTAATAAGCCGTAATGACAACGCAATGTATTAGGTATTCAATGCTGAAATCGTCTTCCCTCATTTTCGCATTCATATCACATTTTCCGGTCTTAATGAACTCTTAAGACGCTGCCAGTCGACGATTATTTTTGTTCGAAACGAAAAAAGAAATACTTGTGAACAAGCCACATCTCCTATTTTATAATGTATAGTATATGTGAATAAAGATGTACCCATCTTTAATCACTTCGATAAATAATCCTACCGACCGCTGCAATGATGACAAACACACGTCCGCGCGTGGTCCGCCTTAGCTTTTCGAATAAATTAATGATATAAATTATGTATAATTACTTATCAAAAATCTATCCTAATAGAAATCTAGATCTTCATATTACCTATCTTTAACAATAAATCACAAGTTGATTTTAATAGTAGGTATATAAAATATTTCGATCATAAATTCTAAAACGTATCATTTTGAAATAATATTTTTATCGTGAAAAGTTTCTGCTATTATGTTTTCAGCTTAATAGAAATCTAGGTAGGAACCTGAAGTAATATACTTATAAAAATAGGAGATGTGGCTTGTTCAGAAGTATTTCTTTTTTCGTTTCGAAAAAGAGCAATCAGAGACTGGCAGCCTCTTAAGTGGATGACCCAGTTATGTCTTCTTACTCGCATGTCCTAGTTATCGTCTTTTAATCGAATCAGTTATCTTGCAACATCACACAGTTCCAGGGCAAGGCGAAGGAGGTGCCTAGAAGCGCTAAACGTGCGACACTAATCAATTAAAAGCAATATAGACATCACGTGCACGACTGCCACGTTTTACGCTGTTGAATTTTGTTCCGTTCGAGTGGGTGCTACCTATGCCTTCAAATAAATTTTGTCTCGATGAATACACTGACGCTAATCGTTGCGTAGAAACAGATGGTTCGAGCACATTTTGATGGTGGCGTCCGAGCTGTTTCGGACATCCCTTTATTTTTACCAGTTGACCAGCCATAAATGAGATTTTAACTATAAATACGGCTAATTACCACGTTTCTTGTATTGCTGACGTTTAGAGACAATTCAGATGCTCTTCATCATGAATGAAACAATGAAACGTGGTAATTAGCCGTATTTATAGTTAAAATGAATAACAACCACGATAGTTTTAATTCTATAAATGAGATTGACAATATAATAAGCGAGCACATCGTATTGTAAAAACGTTCCCGTGTGGTAGGTATCCCCTTGTCTTTGACTTGCCTACTTCTTTTGAGTGTTACGTCTCGAGTGCTTTGCAGAATAATGATGCAAAAGTTGGTTGAACTGTTTGATGTTTTGATCTTGTACTTTGATTTTATTACGATCATCAGCTTATACGAATTTACTCACTTATGGTACGAATTTACGATATTGCTATTAGGTATCACGCGCAGAAGCGATCCACGTTGCCTCTCGTACACTTTGTCGTTTGTACTCGTATTTTATTCGAGTACTCCAACCAATTGACCTGATCGTCTTTCTGATCTTTGGAATTCATTCAAGCATTCGTGATATGCGTGCCCAATACCCATATGTTGCCATTTCATTTAATTTGGCCTTGGTTTGCACTTCTTGGGAATTTTAAAAGTGAATTCATACAATTTGGTGCATGCAGCGGAAGGTTGGCGTTTTTTGCATATTTCTTTGTGAGTAACGGTTTGTTGAACTCATCAGTCTTTGTTGCTTGTTTGTGTTGGTTTTGAGTTTTATTTTGGGATAATGACCTGATTTTGTGATCGTTTCGAAAATACCTACTTGGAGTACTTACTTACAATTTGAGTTGTTGTTCAGTGTTGAATATTAGTGTAGTATTTTGGAGTCATCTGTTTTTCATTTTGCATTTTTCATTATCTAGCTATCTACCTATAATTATTGTTTTTAGTTTAGGCGGTGCTAAAAATAAATATATCTTTTATGGATGGGATTGGGAATTCTATATATCAGTAAGAGTCAATAGAAAACTTTATGAGCTGTTAATGAGTTTGTTTACATTACTTATAAACTTGTTTTTTAGTATGTCTTATAGCGGCAATCGGCTTCCTACCAGTCACATTTGGAATGATAAAATGTAATTTATAAATATTGATTATTATTTATTATTTAGCAGTAGTTTATTAAGTATAGTACGTCTATTAAAAATGCGGAATCTAAACTGCATCATACAATTAGCACTTTACAACGCGGAATGAATTGTCACATGAATTCTAATTGTTTTGGAATTGTTGCGATTTTCCTAGGAAACTCATGTTCTAGAACCTACTCCTATCAAACATTTCGAGGACATTAAACTTCCTCATAACAAAGGTTGGAATCAACAACTTTTATTTCCCCATCTCCTAGAAACTAGGCGGCTAGAATTTAAATTGTAACTTCATAGGACCTTCATAGACCTAGATGTTTATGAAATAATGGCTATTAATAAACATTGCTGTTATATTTTCCTGGAATGACAATATTTCGTTTTGTTGTTCACCGACCCATTTACCTAACGACGATCATCAATTAATGACCCATACTGATGACTCGAAAACATAATTCTCTGATGACTGCAGTCATTATTATTTACCTAGAAGATTGAGGAAATTTATAAACATGGTACTTATGTACGACGAGTACATAAGTACCATGTTAATAAATTTCCATTTCCATAACATACTAGGTACCTATACCTAATAAGTCATTATGCCGGACGTGGTGTAAAGTGTACATACGGTACCTGCAGCAAGGTCGAGCACCGCTCTGCAAACAATAATAATGAACGCTTTGTTTCATAACCGTGATAATATTAGCCGCAGATTATACTCATCCTACTCTATACTACCTACTACTACTACCTATTAGTATGATAGAGTAGGATAGGATAGTAGTACTACTGTTATTATATGAGAATGTTTGGATGCTTGAACAGATACATTTCGTAATCGGAAATATGGGGTGACTAGCTTTTACGCGTAGATTCAAAAAATCTATTTTTGACGACTTTATCGCGAAACATTAAAATTCATGAAAATAAAAAAATAAAAAAATTGAAAAAAATTGCCTAATGAAACTTCATCACAATCGACCCAGCGCGATTTGGCCGTGATAACGTCGCAGCCAGACAGAGCTACAAGTACTTTCGCATTTATAATTATTAGTATAGATTCGGATATCTCTAAACGAGCAACTGTATTGCATCGATATTATCGTTTTACCACTTCACACCACAACTATCGCTACGATAGTATCGAGTGGAGACACGTTCATACTCGTAGAGTTGTTATAGAATTAAGTGGCAGGACGTTTCGACACTCTCGCTCACGGAGGTGGCGCCTTAGGGTGCTCTGGACTCGTTGGTACAATTTTTTCTAGATTTGTTGTTATAGCGGCAACAGAAATACGTCATCTGTGAAAATTTCAACTGCCTAGCTAACACGGTTTATGAGATACAACCCTGTGACAGACAGACGGACAGCGAAGTCTTAGTAATGGGGTCCCGATTTTACCCTTTGGGTACGGAACCCTAAAAATGAAATAGCTTTAGAAAAAGCGTTAAAGGAAGCTTACACTTCAGTTTGTTAAGACAAAATATAGTAGAGATTGAAATTAAACTGTGATTGTTCTTTGAATGGCGTCCGGAATGTCGTGCTTTCGTTGAGTAACAGCTTTGATTCTTGACTGAGCAATCGTATTGATTGTGTTTTATCAGTGCCTTGGCCCACTTGAGCGTCTTACATCATCGATTTCGGCCTCTTAGGACTATCGCGATTTAATATCACACCTATAATTTAATTAGAATTTACATTCCTTATTCGCATGCGTGTTTACAAATTACTTGTCTGTATCAGATATTCTTGGACTATATCTTCCTTCTAAAGGAATTTTCAGATTGGTTTCAGAGTTTGATCAGTAGTTTCGGAGATTATGATCTAACTAAACTTAATAAAGTCTAATTCTCTTTATTATATGGGTTAATCCAGAAATGCCAATTGATTGTGATCATCAATTGGCATTACATATACCTTGACAGCACGACTTACATAATTTCGCTAATGCAATAATAACTGCACTATTATCGTATCACCCGATTATTACTGTAATCTAAAGCGTTTTCCCTACAAGGATTAAAATGATCGTCGTTATAGGAAACGCTCATTAAGTGCTTATTTTTAAAATTGGACTAATTTATTGTAATTTTACCATTAACCATTACCATCGGCATGTAGAGTTCACAAGCGTTGTAATTATGTCTACCTCAATACCATTAGGCTGATAGTTTCGAGTCGTCCATAAATATCCTCTACATTCACAATGACATCGGTCCATCAAGTAAAAAAATGTCTATTCCCTCTTTCAGTTAGTCACGACTTGCTAACTTTCGATCCATTTTCGTGTGTTGTACGTGTTGTAACGTGGTATCGTTGTTCTTGCTTTTTATTAGGTCAGTGAGCCGGCTGTGGTAGGTATGTTTTCAAGAAATGTGGATTGTATAAATAAATAAACAATTTAAAAACCTGAAACACTGGTTTTGGCCCGGCTTTTTTCATAGTTGTTTGTTTCATCTGAAATCGAATACGTTGGCGATGGATTTCTTGACACTTTATAACACTAATGATCAAGAAGAATCCAGTTACATATCATTTATTAAAGAATATCTATCAATCCAGCATAGACATATACTTTTACATACACCGGTTAAATATATTACAAACTATTTGTTCACAAACTTGATATAAACATAGTAGGTACTTGCATTGCAACATCTTATGTGATTAATCATACTCATCACGTGTTAATCGTGTAATGGCCTTCTAGTCACTTCTGATTTGAGCATACTACAATGACATTGACCATGATAGGTAAGCCCGATCAGTTATGTAAGCGGCAAAAAATAAAGAACTATTGTGAACTATTGTATTGTGCCCAAAGAACTCGTTACCAGCGGTAAAAAATAGGTATGTGGTTCTATTACGGTTGTACGTGTGGTGTAGTCTATTTAAAGATATTGCTACCAAGTAACGATTTGTAAATTACGCCAGTGAGTAAAGGAGCGGTCTTTTAGATCATTATGCTTAAAAGCAGGGTGAAATCAAATTGGATGGTTGGTATACCAGATATATTTACCCTCGTATTCAAGAACGACACTATGAGAACACGCACCCACAGTGGACGAAATCTTTTTTCATAAACATCACTTTATGTGTTGAGCGGCACTATGGCGCACGCTACCGTGTGCTTTTAGAGCTCAACTTTGGCTAGAGGCACACGACAATGTGCCTCTAGTCACACTATGCAGTGTCGCACAACACATAAAGTGATTTTTATGAAAATTGATTTCGTCCACTGTGGGTGCGTGTTCTCATAGTGTCGTTCTTGAATACGAGGGTTAGACTACTCGCGATAACTGAAGACAAGTATACCTACAAGCCCCTAGGGAAAACAATATTGCTTCATGAAGTTTATTAAACTTATGACTGTTTTTGTGGCGACAGGAAAATACGAAAAATAGTTCTTTCAGAAATCTTGTGATAATGGCATTCTACGGGTTTATTCTACGGGTTAGGTTTATAAGGTAATAATGGCCTCTAATAAAAAAAGAGTTTGGAATTTGGAGCATGGCTAAAATGTAAAGGCGAAAACTTTACTACTTTTTTATCTATCAACATTGTCTGAACATACAGTTACAGTTTCGGAAGTAGTCCTAATACAGCCTGTATATTTGTGATTGATTTAACAAAGCTCAACTCCTCTAGTTTATAAAAAAAACTACGAATACTTTAAGCCGTTTAGAAACAAAAACCAAAACACTCGTAGAACAGCAGTTTTCGTAGAGGGATCTACGACGAGTGCGACGCATTCAACTTAAGCGGATATGTAAGTGCCTAATAGTACAGTACCTTTTCTAAAGAACGTATTCTCGTACGACGTAATATAACACGCAAAGAAAGTCTTTGAAAAGTCGCTTTATAAGTAGAGCGAATAATTTCAAGGTAAGCCTTGAAATTGTAAAATAAAACGTGCCAACCCAAACTCCTTAAAATTTCAGACGTTGCTAAGTAAGGAACGGTATTAAAGTCATACGACCGAACTGTTGACGCCCCTGTTTTATTAGAAACATTCACTTTACGATTCTGTATAAGTGGGACTACAAACAATAATGGCCTATGGAATTATGATGCAAGCCATTAAATGAAACGTTAATTTTAGTGCTAAATGTGAAGTGAAGTCCGGATTTGGGGACATTTCCAAATGTGTCATAATGTTTCTCGAGTCCAGAAGAACCACCGACTTCTTGATGTAGGACTTGCCTTACGCACTACGCACTATGGCCACTATGGGAAAGCAGCAAGAAATTAGAAAAATATAGTTAGAATAGAATGGATTATGATTTATTAGTCATCTACTATTTTACCTAAACATAAGTACGATGTTAAAACAAATAATAACTCTTTCAGTAGTCGATTGATTAAAAATATATTGATACCTCAACACTCGTGACCGTTTGAATAGCGCGATTTTTATTACGTAAAGTGCCTAGTTATTTTCCGAATCAGCTGATTTAGCAAAGAAAGTGTTGACTTTCGTTGATTGATTACTACACCCGTTACCTTGATTGTGTTTGTTTTGGCAAAATGAATAATGCATGTTATTATCGCCCGTAGGCGTACAAATATTTTTAAATCATTGGGCCTATTTCTGAAGATATTTATATGGGTGGTTGCTTCATTTTAGCAGTATGTAAGAATTTACTGAAGTTATTGTTTTTTATTATAGTGATATTTTACTACAATAATATTATTATTCGTAGAGTTTGTAATTAAAATTCCCGATAACGACAAAATAATTGGAAGTAGAGTCAAAATTATTGTTATATATCCTGGTACAGAAAAATAACCAGTAATTTTGAATAAAAACTGCAGAAAGTGTTCTCACAAGTCATCATAACATTTGTAAAGACTGCATTGCAACCGCATCGAGATGAATCGGACCTGCGCACGTCTCTTTATATACAATCCATATTCCGCAGTTCTTCCAAAACTTGGACTTGAAATATCTTGGACCCTCATAAATGTTACTATAAAAATTCGTTATTTATATTACAAACCATCCAAAAATCCTCCGACATTAACAGCTGAAGTGTGTTGAATTATGAGTTTTTCTTTGTTCCAGACTGAAAGTGAGACATCATGCGAAGAAGCAGTAAGACTGACAGCGGAAGGCGCGGCCGAAGCTGACGACGATGAGGCCTACGAGTACGACATCCCGCCACCCCCAGACGGCGGCTACGGCTGGGTTGTGGTGTTCGCGTCATTTATGTGCAATCTGATCGTAGACGGCATAGCCTATACCTTTGGAATATTCCTGCCAGAATTGGTGACATACTTTGGAGAGGGGAAGGGGACGGTCGCGTGGGTCGGCAGCTTGCTGTCTGGAGTATATCTTGCCGCGGGTAAGTTTACCAGTTACTGTTGTCTCTATCCTTTTATATTTTCTTATTTTCTATTGGTAAGTTGTACTTGCTAGCATCCTTGATGAAGACTATACACTGTTGTACATCAAACTAGTGAAGATCATAGAATATTTTATAACAAAGTACCATGAACTCTACCTATACCTCTTACCAAACGACGTTTGGTTGGGTGGTCTTTAAATATATCAATTTCCTTTCTATAAATAAGTTTTCTTGTGACTTTAATCTTGTTTTCATCCTTGCCTGATGCGCTGCGCTTACCGCAACTTAGGTTTGTCAAGCTCACCCAAGAAGATAACTGTTATTTTGATTATTTTAACACTGTCACACCAAATGAAGTGACAAGTGAGGTTAATGATATAGTCTCCTTGTCCCTAATGAGTGAGAATCATCGTAAGAATCATCTATGTACACTTTTCCGTTCGTAGCCTATAGCTGTCCGGCAATTCCATTTCCTATCAATTCGGGTCACGTCAAATGCATGCGTCCATTTGGTATTCATGTGTCAACTTCACTATCTGTGCTATGTTACGTGCTTATGTATTGTGTGGTATGTGTATGTAGTAGTAATTCTTAGTCAGGTTTCCTTGTTGTTATAATTTGCATAGATATTATTGATTTATGGTACATTTGGCATGGCAAATACGCTTGGCCTGCTAGGCAATTCACTGTTGCAAGTCAATTGATAACTAAAAGAAATCAATTCAAAGTCGACTCATTTAAGGCTCCGAAAATTAAATAAGTCCGAAATTTATTAACTCACAAATCGACAGTTTTTATTTTGATCTACAAATTAATTGTTCGTAGCACTCGATATTGTAACTATTTAGGTGTTATTGAATTGTTATCAACTCGCGAAAATCTACTGAATATAATTGATTACACTTACATTCTTATAATACCAATGAGTATTTAAAAAATATTATGAAGATATCGTCGTTCACTTAGTAACGATTTCTTATCATTTTGTTACTGACCTGATTAAATTACCGATTTCAATCTTATTTTAGTACATTACTAGGGCGATTGTAGACAAGATTGTCATGTAATGATGATGTGACAGACCGTATGATCAGTGGTATGTGTTGTATGTAATGTTATCCTTTCCCATACATCTTAATGGACATTGAACATTCCGATGTGCGATTGGCAATCATTACCTCAATTGCTCGCTAGCAAAATAGGAAAATGCCATTTATTAAGAATCCGACATTGAACAATCACTGAAGGTCAATTATATTTTAGGGTTACTCGTCACCAGTCACCAGACCCCACTTACGTATTATAATGGTGGCGATTCTGTTGTGTCGCCACGCTAAACCTAAAATTCATAAAAAAGGTCTAAATTAGCGTAACATCAAAGTGTCACTTCTAAAACTTAGCATAGTTTTGAATAAATTTACGATTTTCGTACATGATTTTAGAAACATCAAGCTAAATTTAATCGACATGTAAATTAGTGTAAAATATGCGAAATAAAATAGAGTTTTAGGACTTTCATTTTGAAGTTACGTTAATTATACTTTAGCGTAAGGGAATAAGAGCGATTTCTAAAAATGTTTAGAAATTTTAGGTTTAGCATGGAAACAACAGAATCGCCCAATATCCAGTTATCAAACACGTAACCATTGTCAATTAAGGCGCTCTCAGTCGACGATTGTTTTTGTTCGAAACGAAAAAATAAATACTTGTGAACAAGCCACATCTCCTATTTTATAATGTATAGTATATGTGAATAAAGATGTACCCATCTTTAAACTCTTCGATAAATAATCCTACCGACGGCTGCAATGACGACAAACACACGTCGGCGCGTGGTCCGCCTTAGCTTTTCGAATAAATTAATGATATAAATTATGTATAATTACTTATCAAAAATCTATTCTAATAGAAATCTAGATCTACATATTACCTATCTTTAACAATAAATCACAAGTTGATTTTAATAGTAGGTATATAAAATATTTCGATCATAAATTCTAAAACGTATCATTTTGAAATAATATCTTTATCGTGAAAAGTTTCCGCTATTATGTTTTCAGCTTAATAGAAATCTAGGTAGGAACCTGAAGTAATATACTTATAAAAATAGGAAATGTGGCTTGTTCAGAAGTATTTCTTTTTTCGTTTCGAAAAAGAGCAATCAGCGACATATAGCCCCTTAATCGCATTGGGAGCACTTTAGACTTAGAGCAAACAATAGACAAATGGAATTAACTTCGTTATCAGCACAATGCAGTTTAATGACCGGCACAGTGACCTAAACATACCTATTCATTGAATTATCTAATGTTGACCCGTGCAATGATAACTTCATTTTAGTTTCTATTATCTATTAAGTTCATAAGACTGGTTAGATTCTCCCAGCAAAATAATAATAATCTTTATATATAAAAATGAATTGCTGTTCGTTAGTCTCGCTAAAACTCAAAAACTGCTGGACGGATTCGGTTATTTTTGGTTTTAAAATATTTGTGGAAGTTCAACGGCTACCTATCAAACATTTTGATATTCGTCCCGTTCGGTACAGTAGACTCAGGTCAAATTGAAGAATGTATTAAAATAAGGGTTTCGAATCGACAACACACGAGTATATTTATCCGCAATTATCCCGTGGGATTTAATAATTTCGGAACGGGAACTTAACTCAAAATTTGTTTCTAAAGCGCTAAGAAGTACGCTGGGTCAGCTAGTTTTATTATAAACTTACTCTACTTTGCGCTAGGGATACTTATAGTGGAATGTCATGGCTCTTAACATAGGTCGTGATAATTGTCTTTGGTCATGCTTACACTAAATACTACCATAGCGACATGATTTTGTAGCATTACGCTTATCAATTGTGTAGTTGGTAATGGTGGTTGTAATGGTTTTGGAGATGTTATCTCGTTTACTAAGGTTTTATTTCAGTTTAGTCGATTCCGCCCTTAATAGTACATTATTAGTACCTACTGCAATGGTAGAGCTAAAGCCCTGCCGTATATAGGTCCTTACAATCGTCAGTAAACAAAAATATAAGTTAGTCGTTGCCAACCATCGACCACACAGCCTATAGACTCCTCATGCAAGGCAAACACTTTCAAACAACACATTAGGCTTATACGGCTGATATAAGGCACAGAAAGCGACACACAACGCGCCCCGCGGCGGGCTGTGACGTTGAACCGGCCAATCAAAATGCATTTTTTACCGTCCCCCGTGACCCGCACACCTCAACGATTTGACTGAATTATTTGTTTGAAGAAATGAAGCCATTAGGCGTCTATTGGGATATGTGGTCGATGTTGCCAACATTATACTACTGATATACAATTTTGATACAGCCACCAAATACCCTCATCAACTTAGATGAAGGTTGACGTGTATAAGTTTTCCGTTTTGCGATATCGGGATTCTGTAAACAATTTCTATAGTCCGCATCATTATTTTTCACACATATTTATTACTAAGTACTATTTTATTCTATTCCCTTGTGCCAGTGCAAACTTCAAAGAAGCATCTCATACATCAAAGATGTAAATAAAGTATTTATTTAATGTCCCTGTTGCAACGATCCCTTGAACTGAATAACGAGTAAATGATAATTCGCAGAGATCAAGTTTGCTATGTAGGTTTTAGTACCAAGGTGCGCAATTATTTAAGTAAATTATTGAACATTTTTAGTACTAGTTGCCATGACATCATTGTCGCATGCTTCAGCACTCCGCTACGTATGCCATAGATTCAAAGCCTATTTTTAATAATTCGAAAAATGTATATGCACTTCAAAACACATGCTCGAAACGGTGAAGGAAAACATCGTGAGGAAACCAGTTAGTATTCTTATAAGCGGCGATGAGCTTGCAACCTGTCAAGTATGGAATGCTAACTGTTGCAAAATGTGGGTATGTACCAAATATACTGTTAGTATGTGCCTCTGCGTCTGGAGGGGGTCTGACTACCCACTCTAGACATCTTCAAAGGACCTAAGCGCCTTGAGATCTGAGAGGATGTCTATCGTACTTGGGGATTACAGTTGTGATTCTATTTTTTTTATTTGATTTTTTTATTAGTATATGAATAATGTAGTTTGAAGAAAAGTCTAGCAATATGAACTATAACATATAGAAGCGTAAACAACGATTTCATCCATATTCATTACAATACTTGCAATCTCATCTCCATTTGTCAATGACCCAGAAGAATTGATATTTCAAAGTCTAAATTAAATATAGTTTTATGGTATATGTATAGTCAGCTCAGCATTCACCTAAAATGAACGCAGCGGCTTGCCCTGGATTCCCAAGCAGCCTTAACCGCGATGAAGGCTATACAGTAGAGGCGCGTGCCTAACGCACATTATTTCCTTAAAAGTATGGATAAAAGAGGCTCTCTAGGGAAGCAGGTTACTCACCACTACCATGCCACTCAATACGATCTTCCTACCATACCATGCCATCCCACCATGCAACATACTATCGATGTTCTAATCCTAATCTTCTTCCCCAGGTCCAATAGTATCAGCATTATGCAACAAGTACGGTTGTCGCGCGGTATGCGTCGCCGGCTCAATCATCGCATGTGTGGCGTTCGTGCTTTCCACGTTCAGCAAAAGCGTCACTGTGATGATGCTCACCTATGGACTGCTGGGAGGTTAGTGCTCTTATTTTTATATAACAGTGGAAACCCTCGAGACTTCGTTCACGTTTCTAATGCCTTCAAAACCCCGCTGCATCATTCAGGGCTTGAATTTCGAGAATTTCTTTCTGAGTGCACCCCTATATAAAAAGAACACACTCTCCAAAATAGCTTCTAGGATCAGTGGTTTAGGTTGTGCGTTGGTCAGTCAGTCAGTAAATCAAAAGTTATATATATTCAGATGAAGTGAGCAGCTCATTTCGTGTCTATGATATTTAGATATCGGACATACCAATTGATGAGAGTGAGTGAGTAAATGAAGCTAAAGAAGTATGTCAGGATCGTAGCAAGTGGAAAGCCGTGATCTCTGCCCACTCCTCTAGGAAATAGGCGTGATTTTATGTATGTATATATGTACATAATACCAATTTCCGCATAATGTTTGATTTTCTCTTTTTTCTGGCCACTTATTGCGGAATGAGTTATGTAATGCTGAATGAGGTAAAATCTTCTAATTGCTAACCGCCCGGCGGAAAATGGGATCATCCCCTAAAACCATATTGATTTGGCGGTTGTTCGATGTCTGTGAAAATCGACTGACTCGAAGACTATAAATAGCGCCATAGATTCTGTCTTGTTTGTAAGCATTTGTTATCTATCTAGAGTTGATCTTGAGCATGAGTAGAGAGTGATTAGATAAACCCAATGAAACTTGACCTGTTAACTATGTTATTTGCAGGTGTATGCTATTATGTATTGTGTTAATGTTTGTACGATAATCATCAAAAGAAAGTCAAAGGGTAATCGTTATTTGCATTAGATTAGAATTTAAATTGATTTCGTACTTCATAATTATGCACTGATAAAGTTTATACCTAGTTTAAGTAGACTCCGTTTACGAACATATTGCAAAGGTCTAAAAAACCGGCCAAGTGCGAATAGAACTCGCGCACGAAGGTTTACGTACCATCTATAAAAAACGGCATTAGGTACTCATCAATTCAATGCTTTTTAACATGTTCGTTTCTCACGTATGTATTCCTACATGCATTTACTATGATCGTTATTTTATTATACCACTTGGAGACAAAATTGGCTGAATTTGAATTACAAAGAGCTCTATATTACAGTTTTGTTCGTTATTTGTTTAGCAAATATAATAGCTAGATCAAAATATAATGTTTATGCGCAATATAATCGCATAAAGATACTGAGATAATTTATTTCAATTTATGGTACGAATTATTGAACATAAACAAAATGTTAATAACATGTAACATTATAACGTATTATTTGCTAACTTTGTTTAGTTTTTTCCCACGGGAGCATTGAGTAAACATGTATTTTTCTAAGAATCAATACTTATTTTTATCTACAATACAAGACGGTTGGATGGTCTGTAAATAATATAGGTAAATGGTAGGCATAGTCGGGCAAATAAACTGAAACATTGGTGTTTTAAATTAGCTTTCCTTTTCTAGTTGTAATTCAGATGGCGTATGGACTCTAGGGATAGTAGTTTTCCAATTATTAAATGAAGAGTCATGACAGCCTAGCCTTGACAGCCAAAGAGCGTTAGTGATTCCTGGAATAGAACCAATTTTGCAAATGACTAAGGCAATTTATTTTTTACACATAATAGCCATTAGTCGATGCAAAAGTGTGCATATTTCTTTCACGCAACAATTATGTGAACGTAGAGATAGTTCATGGGCCGGATACATAGGCTATATTTTCGTATGCACAGTCGCGGACATTATCTGGTCATTTATAAAATTATATAGGTAGTGTAGTTACATAGTATTCTTCATAATATTGACTAAAGTTATTTAAATGTTACTGATGATGACATAATTATTTCGTGACTAATACTCGCAATTGGCAAATTTATCTTGAGAACACACTATTCTAAAAACGCCCATAAAATAAATGTCTCGACGAAAACGTATGAGCAAACATTGTGAGACAGATGCCACTTCAATTATGCAACGCGTCTAGCGAAATCTCATTTATAAACAGTGCGAAAAACTCGGGATTTCACATGTATGATCAAAAAAACACGAGTAATAATCCTTTGTAAAAAGTTATATATTTTTATATATGTTACTCTTAAGTAACTTTTTCGTAAAAAAATAACAATGTTAAAATGCTATTCGTGTTACGTCACAAAATCATTATGTGGAAACTTCCATTAAACGTATGGATTCGACATTTTAACGATGCTGCCATGTTGTGAATCAACAAGGCATTAAACAGGAGTTGGCATGTAAATATAAATATATGGCATGACTATAGAATACCTAACTAATTTCCAATCATAACAGTAGTGAAACTCCTGAAACTGATATTATAAATAGTCACGTCGTTCAATGCTTGGGTGAGCTGGAGAAGTGCAGCAGTGAAACAAAAGACAAATTGTAATTTTTAGATGAATATCTATTAGCGTATCTATTAGCTTGTGTTATTACTTTTATGGCAAGACCTTGGCACATTGGCACGATTATAGCTAAAGCTGGTGTCCTTCGAATGTTGGCACCACGGTGCAGACAGCAAAAGGAATATATATTTTCTTCTGTTGTAAGTTTGTAACTGACCCATATCTAAACTGGTGTGCGTTATTGAAACCAGATGCTATTTAGGCCAAGCGAAACAATGAGAAAAATTGGATGCGTACTTTGTTTTGTGTGATTTACGTACCAACTATTGTGTTTTGTGCGGAATGGCCTTTAAATTGACGTGCTTTTCAAATCTGTAATTCTCGCTTTAGCCACCTTACCGTTCAATACCTACTTGATGCCATTTTATCGTTCGATTAGAGTCTTGTGAGAGAAAATGTAATAAATAAAACTAAACTTTTATAATAGTCTAGCTTCCGCCCGCGGCTTCGGTTGCATGTTACCTACCTGTATAAAAAGTATCTTATTTATTCCTGGACATAAACTATGTATATTCACAGTTTTATTCATCGAAAGTTCAGGCTATCCATTAGGTCAACACGGTTCAAATAAAACATAATTCAATAATTAATTAAAGGATAAATAAAACACGGCGCCTACAACCGTAAAGTTAAATGACTCGATATTTCCATTTCAATTAATAAAAGTGTATTTTTCGCTCGCTGTATCCAGCAGACAAATTAATTGGCTGCAATTAAGTAATCTAATTCCCTAGAAGTCATTTGAACGAGGCACTTGCTAAGTGATCTACAAATTCAACTGCAAAATGTAGACAAGGATCCAAGGTTATTTTGAATACATTTATGCATCTGGCTGGTCGAATAGAGTGACCTATAAATAGGGTAAAGAGCTGCAGTGGGTGACACTGGGATTATGCGATGAACGGAACATGATGATGGATTCAATATAACAGAGAGGCAGTTTAAATATTACTACGATATATTGTCGAGACGTCACTACTTTAGTTCCAATAAAACGAATTCTTAGTTTCGTAAAGTGTGAATCTTTAAAACGCTTCCATTTCTTTGATCCTACCTTGTAAACTCGCACAGTTTCGAATTTGGACATTTGCCAAGTGACGAGTAAACGAAACGGCTTAGCCGCCACTAGGCTGAGGGTTGTTAAACCCTTATAGTTCTTAGCAATTAGCTGTATAGCGGGGTTTTCCATTCCACGAATGTGAGTAGTTCTGGCAGTTTGAATAAATGATAGGAACGTGTCGTGTTCGAGACATGCTATCCGTTCCCCCTTGTAGGGATTTCCAGTATTATGAAGGGTGCCGTTCTTGGAAGTTCCTACGGGTAAATACCCTATAATGTTGAAAGTAACCAGACAAGCTTGTGTTGTGTCTTATGTCTAGATAACAATCTTTATCGGGTCTGAGCTATAGAATGAATAACGGATTTAACATACATTTTGTTGTAAACCCTTATTTCAAAAGGAGAGTCGCCTTGAGCATCTCATAGAATGGGCCCTGATTAAAAGTCCATGTGAATTCAACAGTAACTTTTTCACACAACGAAGAATAGCAGAACGGCTTCAAAGGCAGCCTTTTTACAATGAGGCCAAATAATAAGAATGACCGAGTTCGTGACAAAAGACGGACATTTGGAAACTGCACTAATTTAATTAATTCACAAATTTTTTTGCACACACCGGGCCAAGTGTAAACTTATTATAGTCTGTGACAGTCTCCTGTTTGTTGTGAACCCGCTTTGACTTGAAGGTCGTCAGAAGTCTTGGCGCTAAGCCAGATATGGCAGACTCACCGGCGCCCTGTGGCTTGTCTTAATTGCTAGATCGCGTTTCATAACCAATAATAATAAAACAGTTTGCTGCAATTATCCAATCACTCCATATGTGAGCAGAAATTTCCCGTTCACAACCCAATAAAATCAGGGAATCGTATTTGGAAATTGTAAATTGTTGTTCCCTGACAATTAGTCTTTATACTTCCTACGCAATACTAAGAAGCATTCATCGTTGGTGGCATCAGGTGGCTGAATACTGCCCTTAAACTTTTCTCTTCCTGATCTTTGAGTTGA
The DNA here is from genome assembly GCA_912999785.1 of Hydriomena furcata. Classification (NCBI taxonomy): domain Eukaryota; kingdom Metazoa; phylum Arthropoda; class Insecta; order Lepidoptera; family Geometridae; genus Hydriomena; species Hydriomena furcata. The sequence continues at coordinate 4,695,135 of OU538833.1, read as the reverse complement.
ACAGATGTACCCTTCTTTTTTGGATTGACTTCCTGTTGCTTACCATTTTTCTCTTATATTCGGCTCTTCCAATAGGCGATTAACTAAACCGATCACGGTTCATAGAAAATTGGAATAGGGCAGTAGGTAAGTCGAGATCCGCTCGTGAAAACGTGTCAACTGCTCACTTCATTGACCTAATTCCTCTGTAGCGTAATCAACACATGCCATCACGACCAACTTTTGCCAATATCTCTGCTTATTTCTGTGTCATATTTTATAGCTAAACTAGCCTTTATGCGCGGCTTTGTCTGCGTGATACACGGATAATAAGTAGGCTGTCTATCTGGAAGAATGTACCTTGTGAATGGTGAAAGTTTTTTTTTCAAATAGGTGCCGGTGGTTCCGAAGTTTACCCTCTGTGTGGATACAAACTCACAAAATTCGCACTGTCTTTTTATAATATTAATAAATATAATATAGATTCACGTCTTGGATTCTGGGTGTCGATTTGTGCGACTCTCATGGGGTGAATATAATGTAAAAGTATTTATACAAATGAAAAACGCACAGAGCTGGTCATAGCCGTTAGCGTACTATTGTCGCCATGTCATTAGTTCCAATTACATTCGATAAACTTTGAAGTATTACAGAAGGGCATTTTTACTAGCTATTGCATGATCATAAAAGCATATTTTAGCGTGCAAAATGTGAAATAGTTTCAATGGAAGCACAAATGTGTGAAACAGTATGTTATATTGAAACGTTTGGATGATTAGCACTGTGGTTAGCGCCAATTACTTTATGTTGATATCCGAGTTAATATCTGAGATCATCAGTTCTCAATGTCAAAAAATCCTGAAGTCGACATTGCCAATATACTCGTACTAGTGCTTTTGAATTACTTTGCTAAATTAATTATTAAACTGTCGATTTCGGTTCGAAACTCATCACGTTTTCCGGATAGTACATGTCTTTATAATCTGTTTGCTTTTATTGTTATCAAAGTATATTCTTACTATTTTTCTGTATATTTTCACATGACCTTGCATTATGAGCACCATAAGTAACGTTGCACCAGAATGTCGTTTTTAATTTCGCTTCAAATACTACTAACGTAACACGCAGTACGTAGAACTGGGTCACAATTTTATGGTTACAGTTTTTTATTGCAGTTGAACCGTTCGGAATGTTATTTTCATCGATATCCTCCTCATAAGGGGGGGGGGGGGGGGGGGGGGGGGTTAAGGTAAACACGATCTGAGCTTAATTGTTTAGTTCTTCTGAAAATATTATTTCAATCTCTACCTATTTAGAGATATAGTTCTTCAGTTTTCTACGCACGCAAAGGTATTGTTATTATGAATGAAAAAAATGAAATAGGATCACGACTAATCCCCAACGGTAGGTACGGTAGACATCCTCCTCTTCAAGCTCTTAGATGCTTATGGATTTCTAAAGGGAGTAATCAAAGGCAAAAAAACGTTCGCCCAAACGTTGCATTCGGCACATGCACACATTTTTCAGCATTCCATACGTGACAGGTTGCAAGCCCATCACCGTTATTACTTCTTAAACTCCTTATACGTGGTCAACAGATACACTATATAATGCAAACAGACCCAGCTACATTTTGTGAGTCAATATAAAAGTGTTTCCAGGTTAGTAGATGATTCTTTGTTATAACAATCGCCTAGTTTGCATTATGTATTCCGCTTGTAATTTGATTAATTTATTTAACGAGAAAACTGGAGTATGTACCGGAATGTGACGCACAATGCCGACGACCTCTGCAGGCAACAACCCATACGCTCTTTGTGCGAATGCGACGGTTTCAAATAATTATTGTAATGATTTGTATAGACCGCCAGTATACAATGAGTCACTCTTATCATATTCAACTGTTGTGCAGCTGTATTTCTAATCAAAATCAAGACCCTTTTTATGGTCACCGTTATACTATAACCGTTTAAGGTAAAACATTATTTATAATACCTTCGCTTGCTATTTTGCTCGCGTGTTTTCGGATAAAAAGCTTAATACATAATGCTAATCCATATCACATAGGTACATGCCTATTTATCTTAGTCGGTTTAGTCGTTATGGCGTGATTGAAACAAACTTTCGCATTTAGTAGGATAATATTAGTAGGATAGTAAGATACGTATTTACAAAAACATTATTTCGATGCAATTTATATGAGGTGTCTATTGGAACTGTCAATGAACAGTTCTTATCATTAGATAATAATAAAGTGCTGTAATGTAGGCCTATGGCCTATGCACTTGGTCTAGGCGTTAGATAAGACTAAACAATGATACTTGTAAATATGTTTTATCTGATACATACTGTGTGTGATACATACAATAAAGAAAACCTAACTACTACCTGATACTTTTATTTTTTATCCACACTATAGGATTGAGTTTGATCAGTAACTACGAATACCAGGATACATTCAAAACCAATAAACAAATAATTATAGACTGATGCGTACATTTTTGTTCCGGGGCGGTCACAGGGATGGCAATCAGCCGCGACGCAACAGAACCTTGTTATGACGAACAAGGTTCTATTTCAATTGAAATAACGATGTCTTTAATGCTACGCCAGTGAATGTGGTTTCAATGCGAGTCGTTATACGCACATGCTATGGTAATTTTCACAAATGCAGCTGATTCTGCCTTCATCTTTACGTCTCCAAATTATACGCACATTAAAAATAAAAACCCAACCAAATTGATCAAAGTCCTCGGTAATTTGGCTTAACGCCAAATTGAGACCAATCATAGATCCTCACTCGACACTTGAGAGAATCTTTTTGGCATGCAAAATTACTGGAGACGCCTACGTCCTCGTGCATGCGCTGTTTATTGTTTTGGTACTTATCAGTTGGCTATCTTACAATAACCGTACCTGTAAGTTGCATTATGTACATATCTGTATCTCAAATAGTCGCGATAATGAGATGGATGAATGAAAACATAGATAGGGTATTATGAACGATCGCTTGTAGATTAAGGAACATTCAACACCAAGCCGGATCGAAATTCTTGGTACCCATCTTACATTCTCTTCTGATGGAGCAAGAACTTCATTTGAGCATCTTGGACTTGATATCAGTAGGTGTCTTCATGGTGAACAGATGTAGTTTTTCAAAGATTTCATGTGTGTAGATAACATTAGTATCTTATGTACTTTGATACGAGTATCATACTTTTTTATTTCTCAATGGCATAGATATTTGATCGGAAAAAATTATAGGCACCAAGCCGATTCTTTTAGACTTGGTCGCGAAGAACAGGCATAGCTTCATCTAGCTTCTACGACATTTCAACGTAATCCTATTGATTTATTGAAATAAATACCTTTTACTTAGAATGCTTGGTTTTCTCTCGATTACTCGATGATAACATAATCATAACTTCAATTTTTCTTCTTTCCAGGCATTGGCTTCGGTATGATCTACCTACCCTCCGTAGTAGCAGTGGGCTACTACTTCGAAACCCGCCGTTCCCTCGCTACAGGAATCGCTGTATGCGGTTCAGGCGTGGGAACGTTCAGTTTCGCGCCACTGGCCGCCATATTGCTGCGGGAGTTCGGATCGTGGCAGAATGCAAACCTGCTCCTTGCGGGGCTCATTCTCAACTGCGCTGTGTTCGGCGCTTTGATGAGGCCGCTGGTCTATCCCAAGGTAAGATCACTGTTCAGTATTGCACCTTTTGTATGAACATGTTTTTGTTTTTAATTATAAGTATCAGCGACAAACGAATAAATTGTTACTCCCTCTGAATCCAATGACAAAATAAATAAATAAGTTCACGTTCCTCTTAAATCAGCAAAAAGAAAATAAAAATAGGTATTTTTTATTGATGAGCGAGTTGGGGCATATTCCGTTCCAGGCTTGTAAATAAAGGATTAGTCAGATCAATATAAATCTGCCAACTTATCAATAAGCTAAATTAGAAGCATAAATATTTCAGACGGCAGGCGAGAAACCGCTTCTTCAGCGGATGGCTGAAGAGAAACGTATGCAAATGGAGCGAGGGTCCATCGGGGGATCATACTTCCTCGTCCAGAGGCCCGATGGCACAATGGAAAAACGAATGAAGGTAAGCTTGATATCTTTAATACAGTTTATCACGATAATCTTCTTCAAACGTCATAACTAAAGTCCGGTCGCGGTGTAGGAAGAATTTCGTACAATGAAATGTCACTACTACTCACTCGCCCAAATGTATTGCCGTCGCGCTCGTACAGAAGAGGCAAGCCTGCGTGTGATGGGAAATATGACGGGCCATTGTACTAAATTCTTCCTACTCTACGACTGGAGCTTATCAACCTATTGTTCTTCTCACGGGTTATTTGTTCTTCGTCACTGAGAGATGGAGCCGAATGTGGCTTTTAGCACTTGTAACAAGTTTATAAGTTATAGTTGGAGTTCGGTTTCATGACTTGTTTTCAATTGTTCGGTTATCAAAGTCAATTACAATGATTACAAATATCCAGTATTCTACTAATATATTATGTATACAGGGCTGTTTCAACAAAATAGCGTTACCTACTACTGAAGATGTCTACGAAGATGTCAACGAAAAAATCGATGTTGAAAAGTATTTTACATTAAATCAAATTATTAGCTAAACATAAAATGAGTGAGTATGCAGCGGAGGGAAAATTAACACGAACAAACACGTAGGTAGGAAAAAAAGATAGTGACTATTATCAAACTAATGGAAAACTTGTTTACGCTACAATTTACACGAGGAAAATCTAAAAACAATAGGTAGGTACCTACTACTAGTGTAAGTAGGCAAAGGATAAGTAAAGTGATGATTCTTATCTAAAGGTTCGAATCAGGTTTTAATACAACATTAATTCAATATCCTTACAATTTATAAATATGTTCATGCCTATATAATCCAATCCAACTATAAAATATAATACAATTTAATAAATAAACATGACACGTGTTGGTCATTAAAATGATGACATAGCTATTATTCTATTAAAAAGTATATAAACATTCATCACGCGTTAAATATTAGCATGAACTGCAAATATTTAACCTGCAAGTATAAAGTATCTATACTTATTTAGTTTCGGTCTGGGTGATGTGGTACGATAATAGGTAGGTTTTTTACCGTCGCCTATTTAAAGTCAAGTCAAAGTCATAAGATTTTTTTTATTAAAATCACAAGGGTCACTGCGAAACGTCTTAGGAGCTAGATGAAGCTACGCCTGTTCCTAACGACCAACCCTAGAATACCTATATTATACTACCTACTAGCTGACCCGTGCCCGCTTCTCTGGGGGACAGAGAGTTTCACATCTGGGATTCCAATCTTCTTAATAATTTATAGCCTATATGTTGCCGAGGACTAATAGATACATAACAAAAAAAAAACATCAAAATCCGTCCAGTAGTTTTTGCGTGAAAGCCGGACAATAGACTGACATACAAAAATTTCAAAATGTTTATTTTTGGCTTGTGTTACTTGTATAAAGGCCCCTAGGAGTATTTTTTTTAGTTTTTATTCAATGTACAGAATTGAACTCTTCTACAGTTTTATTATTATGTATAGATATTGACGAGACATTGATGGTGCGTTGCCTACGCTGGATGACTCTTTATATTTCGTTTAAAGCGGTTCATAGTAAAGGGATAAGGGAATTGTATGGGGCTAGAACTTGGTATGTGCCTGTTGGTTGTTTCTTTATTATTTAAGTATCATAAGCTCACGGGTTCCACACTCGCTTGATATCATACACAAGTCCGCTTTGGTAGACGCTAGTCCTTATCAGCAAAGCTCCAGCAAATCTAAACAGAGACAGTTCTCCTTTTCAAGGCCCCCCTGAACATCGATCCTGGAGTGCATTCCTCATTGAACTTAGAAGCCTTGGCGCGTGTGCCCACTGTGCCCAATATGCCCGGTGTACACCCCGTGCCCACTCTGCCCACAATCACCGAGGCCAAAGTGGCCGATGAAAGTGTAATTACGAAGAAGGTACTTTGACTATGGATCTCCGGTGCTTACCTAATTTACTAACAATTACCTGAGCATGTATCTCGCTGTGTACTAACTATTACTACGGCTTAAGTAGCGGACGAAGGGGTTATCAAAATGGTAAATATACTCGTATAATGCTGATGATGCTCTGTGTACAACCTGTGCCCACTCTACTCAACAACGTCGAGTCTAATGTGACCATAGTGGCAACAAGAAGGTAACTTTGATTATGGATCAACCGTGCCCAGTTTCCTCATTTTTTTTTAAACATTACTGAGGCTGTAATGGACTAAAGAATCGCCGACTGTTCCTATAATGTCCAGTGCTCAATCACTGAGGCTTGTGCAGAAAAAGGTAATGTATTACAAGTAAGATCATAGTAGTAACATCATTGGGATTATGTGTGTTTTTGTTTGTGTGTGTGTACACATATTGACATATAGGTCATGGTATTCCATTCCCCGGTTCACTAGTTGCAACAATCATTAATACCATTGGGCTTGTGTTCCAAAAATGGTAGTGATCTGGATCAGATGAGCTATCTATAGATTGTTTGCAACGATCTTTAGATGGCTCAACTGGTTTTGTATTTTGTAAATATTCTGTAATATATTAGTATTAGATGTTATTTCGTTAATAAAGTATATTTTAATATTCGGCATTTATATCTCATGTATTTTCAGGCTGAAAACGGCAACGGCAATGTCATAGTGAACCCGACCCAGCAACACATGTCGCGCAACGTGTCTTCGCCCGCGTTTAGTTCGCAAGCGCCCGGTTTGCCCAAGAACGGATCAGTGCCGTTCTTCGACAGGCAACGCAAGCAAAGCACCGGCGATAGGTCAGGCGATAGGTATTGTAGAACTAGTTATTTATTACAGGGATATTGGTGGAAGTGCTATTTGAAAAGGTAACGGGCGATATTTTATTGGTAAAGGTGTATGACGCTTAGTTGTGGTAAATGTTACACAGTTATGTTAGAAATAAACTACCTATCCTATTTATAACTATTTTTTTGTTTTTAGATTCAAACCATCCCTAGCCGCTATCAAAGCCGGGTCAAAGACATCTATAAATAGTCAATATCGTAATGATGTAAGTAGAAAGTTGCTACTTCTCACTAATATTATAAACTAGTGGAAACTAGTGAAAAGGGTTAGTTACAAACAAACTTCAATCCCCGCTGCGCCCCTTTACGGGTTGAATTTCAAAATAATGAATACTCCCTCCAAATTTTATGTTTCAACACGTGGTTGAGGCTGTGCGTTGATAGATCAGTCAGTCAGATAGTCTGTAACAAAACTTGTATATATTTAGATTTATATGCGTAAGATTGGATTTTGTTTCTCAAAAATGTCGTAACTGAACCAATTTTTTGAATTCTTTGCTTTTTTCGTCGATTAAAAACTGAATGAGTCCACAAAAGGAAATGGAAAATTTCATTGAATATACCAACCAAACAAAAGCAAAGAACCTTGAACTCAACAGTTCGCTGCCAAACAACCCTGGCGACAATCCAATAATACCGTTTCTTCCTGTTTACTTATTAGGATTCTGGAAACAGTACATTTTGAGATTAAGCTGTCGTGAATAATCTTTCCTTAATGTTGTGTTTTCGTGAAGAGACATTTTGTGAAAGTATATAAATATTAAAGAATATTATAGGCAAATTTTTGTTAAAAAAGTATTCTATCAGTAATATTGATCCCATAGCACATGCTTTGCTTAGTTTCGGGCTATTTGACACTGTGTGTAATGTCCACTAATATTGATTTATTTTCCCGCATTTTTTCGACTATGTTATACTAGCCATGGTCGCGTGCAGACTCAAAAATAAATGAAAGGTAATATAAATAATAATAATGCTAATTATGTATAAATAAATAAATAAAATAAATAAAGACCCGTGTAAAAATCAATAGTCATACTCACTAATCACGATAGTTTGAAAAAATATTTATTAATTTTACTTTCAATTTTACAGGGCGACACCGAAAGCCAAATGTACCAATCCAAAATGTCGGTATCCGGCCCGAAGGAACCCTCTCGCATGGTGCGTCCAATGTCTCGCAAGGACATCTTCTACTCGGGCTCCGTTCTCAACCTGCCTCAGTACCAAAGCCAAAAGTCGCTGCAGGGGTATAGGAACTCGGTGCTCAGTCTTCCCCAAAGCAGAGCGGCTACCGGCGATCTGGAAAGACAAGAACGTAAGTAATATTCAACGGTATTTATTCATTACAATTACATAGGTCATATAGGGTTATAAAAATATTAAATTCAATCGTAAATAAGACATTACAATAAAATTAAAAGCAAATAATTAATACCTATGTTATAAAAATCTTGTGAGGATCTCCCTCAACCTGCCTCATTGAGTAGCAGTTGAGTACCGGTAACCATACCATTTAGAATCTATTTATGGTAGTACTTCTTTCTCTACATTTTTTACCTATTGCGAATATCTGATTTGCAAGACTGTATTTCTACTGAAATTAATTTCTAATGTCTAAGGTAAAAAACAACCACTGTGATGAAACAAGGAGTTTTTACTTAAAATTATCTTTTTTTGATTACAGAATACGACCTCTGCCCTTGCCTTTCGCTACCCGCCTCATTCAAGTCTGCGCTCGCTTCGATGCTGGACGTATCACTGCTGAGAGATCCCGCCTTCATGCTCATCGGAGTGTCCAACGTGTTTGGAATGGCTGGCCTATACGTACCCTTTGTATACATTGTGGATGCTGCTACGCTAAATGTAGGTACACACACATACAAACACACACACACACACACACATACAAACACACACACACGCACACACACATACAAACACACACACACACATACAACACACAAACACACACACACACATACAACACACAAACACACACACACACATACAACACACAAACACACACACACACACATACAACACACACACACACACATACATACAAACACACATACATGCTCGACATACTCATTTATCCCTGATGTACTCCTGAAAGAACCATAGCTCAACTGTTTCCACATTCCAGGGTGTCGAAGCATCTCAAGCATCGTTCCTGCTCTCAATAATCGGAATCACGAACACATTCGGCCGTATCGCTTGCGGTTGGGTCGCTGACTTCCCTTGGATGGACTCATTGTTGCTCAATAATATCTGCCTTGTTATTGCCACGGTAAGCTATATTACCATTTTTTATATAAATACGGCTAATTATCACGTTTATTTTGTAATCCTGACGTTTCGAAACAATTCAGATGCTCTTCATCATGAGCATCGCTAGCGACCACGATTAACGGTAGAACGGCGGTACACAATTAGTCGTATTTCTGTTAAATTGATTAACAACCACGATAGTTTTAATTCAATATCTTTTTCCATACTAGCTTCAGCCCGCTGCTTCGCGCGCGTGGTGTTCCGATAAAATGTACAAAATATCATCTAAGTAAATAAAATACTTTCCTATTTTAAAATTAGGTATCAGTAGAATGGAAAAAGGGTTCAATATGCCCTAGCAGTAAAGTTGAATAGAGTCTTGCTCAATAATATCTGGCGTGTTATCGCAACGATAAGCACTCTATGGTTATTAGAATAAGGTTCAGTATTGCCTGTATCTTATCTTATTTGTAAAGCCACGGTAAACGCTCTGTATGTTTATGAAAATAAGAGTTAGTATCACCTGTGGATTGGCTGTTTATTTTCTTTGAAGGACTCCATATTCTTCAACGATATCTGCACTCTACTGCAATGGATATAGGGTAGAATTTGCAAAATCTACTTGTAGTTCAAAACTCATATTTACTGTTTCAGATCGCTGTGGGATTGACACCGTTCTGTTATACTTATGGCGCGTATGTGGCTATTGCGATTGCTTTTGGTTTAGCCATTTGTAAGTATCTATTATGATAACCAAATATCTTTTCTTATCTCCACTTTTTACTTTATAAGTATTCGAATTCGAAGGTCGCGGTACAAATCTAGGCCAAGAATCAATGGAATAAATGCGGGCGGGAATCTGACCCACAACCTACAGTGCAGAAGGCAGAGCTACTACCATCTGAGTTTTGTGGCTGATCAAACTATCATCTAAATAATATAAAACTTCGCGATATTGACTGACTCTAAGTCGGGGATGTTTTCATTATAGTATAATATGGTTAAAACAATATTATATTCACGACTGTAATCCCCAAGTACGGTAGACACACACTCAGATCTCAAGGCGCTTAGATCCTTGAAGATGTCTAAGGTAGTCAGAGGCACATTCAAATATTACGTTTGGTACAATACTCACATTTTGCAGTACTTAGCATTTCATACGTGACAGGTTGCAAGCCCATCGCGGCTAATATAATTCAATTTACCATTTCAGCCGGCTACATCTCCCTAACCTCGATCATCCTAGTGGACCTCCTAGGGTTGGACAAACTGACAAACGCGTTTGGTTTACTCATATTATTCCGTGGCGCGGCCGCCATTGTTGGCTCGCCATTGGCCGGCGCAGTCTATGACGCGACGAAGAGCTATGACGCGTCCTTCTATATGGCGTCGGCGTTCTTCTTAGCAGCGACGCTGACTTCCTTCGCGGCACCTCTATTCCGCAGGTAATAAGACTCAGAATTGCATCGTTTATCTATACTAATATGATAAATATGATAGTAACTTGTGTCTGTATGTATGTCTGTGACGTTATCATAGCCAAATCGCGGGGTTGATTGTGTCTCCAAAAATAATATTTTGATGTTCAGGAATTTCATTGTTGTGTGATTGAGCCACAATAATTCGCTCTTATAATATTGGTAGGCTTAGTAGAATGGATCCTTTAAAAAATAACAATATAGTCATAATAAAATTGTGCTTATTTTACAGAAAACCGGAAGAGATCGTCCACCCTACAGACGTGCTCACCCCCATCGACGAGGACATGGAAGAGGGGGACGAAGAGGACCCCGACGACACCCCCATCACCATGGGGGCGCACATCGCCACTCGCCCGCCTGCCATCACCCACACTGCGGCAAGTCCGTCCGAGCCTAACTCCCCCAGTCCACACGAGGAACGAGCTCAAAGAGAAAGTGTACTCTAAATAACTACACTTAATAAATAATAATAAAAGACGTGTCGGCCGAGTAGGAGGTACCTCGACTTACAAACATGGTCGTGGGTTCAATCCCGGCCGTACATCAATGGATTTTTCTACCACGAACTCGTGCTCAGAACGGTGAAGGAAAACATCGCGAGGAAACTGGTTAGTCATCTTATTAACGGCGATAGAACGCTAACTGGATACTGAAAAATGTAGGCGTGTGACAAATGCAAGGTTTGGACGTGACACTGGCTACTCCTAAGATTTCTAAAGGGGTCAGTCAGAGGCATGTCCGAATATACATTCGGCACATGCCCACATTTCGCAGTAGTGAAATCACGTGAACTGTCAAACTGTCCTACCAGCAATAATGTATTTTATCGAGGGATACGCGTATCTGAAAATGTACTCTATAACCATTAATGTAAAGTCTTGATTCGCGCGAACGAGTTTTTGAACTTCCCAAACTCTGTCTACTCGAAACGCATGCAGGGAAGTTTAAACACCTGATTGAAACCGGCATAAGAGAAAGTGTTCTCTATAATCATCTAAGTAAAGCATATAATCGCATACCTGCCTCATTCTCAGTCCGCCCGTGAGGCGTGATAGGAATATGTGCTTTATACCAATAATCGTAAAGTCTACTGTGTGTTGGATGATTGCTATAGATAGACATTATTACGTAATGAATGTTCTCTATAAATGGTTAGACTTTCTTGATGGCAACAAGCAATGGGAAATATACTTTGAATATTAAAATTCTTAAAAAGCTGAGCTACACTCTGAAAATGTATGTGAATAACTAGTCTGATTTTTATTTCGGTTCCTAAATAATAAACAAACCAATATTTACCAAAAAAAAAACATTTATTTTCTGAATATCTTTGTAACAAACAAAAATATTACAACGAAAATATGTAATTAATAACCATGTGTTTTTATACTTTTACAAGTCTCGGCTAAAACAAAATAACCAGCGTATCTTTTAGCGAAACAATTACTCACCTAAAAAGAATAAAAAAATATAATAATAAACCTTTTTGGAACCGAATTAAAAATCAGACTATAATAAGTGGATTTTGGCGGTTCCGTGCGTAGCCATCTAGATAGAGAACAATTGTTTTTTATGATCATTATTCATTTCTTTGATGTTACGCATCAAGCTACAACGCAAAGCCGTTGCCTACAAAAAAAACAGAAGAAAAATAACTAAAATGTATTAATTGTTCTTGGAATTTTGTTTACATTATGAACACATGGTATAAGTATACAGAATGAATGAGAAACCGAATATTATTGCATACGAAATGTTATATATCTGTCTTGCTATATTAAGGTCGATTGTTTTGATCAAACGTATGAAAAATTTGTCTTGATGAACGTGATTAAGTACAAATTTGTATATCATTGTAGTTTGATGCGTAAAATATGTTTAAGATTTTATAAAACTTTTCGCCTACCCTCCTTTTTAAACAAATTACGATCTCATTGGAGCGGTGGAAAAGTTTTGCGAAATCTGTCTACAAGTAATTATTCTCATGAAACGTATACTGTGCTATAAAAGCTAGATTATACGAACAAAATTATTCATTTTTATGAATTAAATGAATAATTCTGTGTTCTTAATCTACTAGATTATATTCTATCTAAGAGTTACCATTATTTTGGTATTTATTTTAGCGAAGTGTTATAAATTACTAAGGTTACTTCCTAAACGCATAAAGATGCCCTCCATTACATCTACTAGTTAGATTTTACACATGATTTGCTATTAATCGATGCAAAAATAATAAAAAAAAGGTTCTTTTTTAATTCGTTGAAACAAAAAATGCTTTTTGCTAACACTTCGCTGAAATATAAATAAACATAAATTTAAAATAAACTCAAAATTAATGTGTATAGTATAAAGTAAAAACAACTGGAATTGACTGCAAGCAATAAAGCGGCGACGTTTTGCATTTTGTATCTTATTAATGAGGTGATAAGGTTCTTATTCTAACGTGCCATACAATTGTCGTGGTGCTAACGTCAATACTATTCTAATTTTTCGAGTCTTTAAAGGCATTTCAAAAAAAAAGATAAATAAACATTAAAAATTTAAACGATAGTGGAGATATCACCACAAAATTTTATTTACCAGAAAAATTACAGGTTTTTCAGTAATTACTAGTGAACTGAAAAATACTCAAGAGCAGTATAGGCTTTTATAGCGTTGTAGGAGGTACATTACCTACCTCCTACTACACACTATATCGGTCCATAAAGTTGCAACGTAGACATGCTTATAATATAAAATAAATTATATAATATAATAACTCTTAAAAGTATAAAAAACACAATGATAACAATGAACTTCTTCTGAATTTAATCTTATTTTTCTCTGGTGTAATAAACTTTGTAGTATACCTACTGTTTTTAACTAAAAAAATACGTCATAAGGATACAGCTATGGCTTAAAAGTAGGCATCTATCGAAGAAAATAATAAATAATTGTCCACAATAATTCGTAAAAGAGATTATGTGGGTATTTAAAATGATGTCAAAATTACGAAGTTCTATTCGACTCATTGAATGAATCATGGAATCACTTGACTGCGTTCAATGATTTTATCAATACTCAAAAGCTATCTTAACCAGTTCGACGAAACAGTCATTAAAATCATCAGCAATAATAATTATGTACTTATTAATGGTACTTAGGCGCGAGCAAACATTTTTTAACTAATATTTTTCGGTTTGACAATAACATGCCTAATTTCAAAGTTAAAATGTAAATAACGTGGCTCAGTTGTAAATATTTTGTTATACTTAGTTTGTTTCTATCTATCTACCTTCTAGTAAGCATGTTGGTATGATTTAGTGACCTTACTTTCCGTAATGCTAGTACTTCATGTTGCGTTTTCGGTGCATACAAATATTCGTGGTTGGTCAAACCGATATTAATTATGAAATAAGAATTCATAGATCAGTAAACCGAAATTTTAACCGAAAGGTTAGTCTAAGTTAGTCTTTTCGGATATTTTTAGGAGCAATTTTTCGGCACTTCAATCTAGCTATGAGTAACCTGCTCTTGCTATATCGGTTAAACTATGTTTTATTATGTTACTAGAGTTGATTTCGATTTGACCAGAAATAGTACTTATTATACGTGCTCCGCAACGAGTATAGTTAACCAAAATGGGATTTTCGGTGTGAACAATTATTTATTGTTCATACCGATAAGATAACTCTCTTTCAGGATATTAAATAAAATATTTTATAGGTAACACTATATATACGCTATATGAAGTGCTAACATAATATTTTTACACAGTCTTATAGCTAACTAGGCTCAAGTAAGGTTTTTCAGCGCGGTCAAATAAGTAACTAAGTTATGTAACAAAACTCAATCGGAGAATTAATGTTAGAAACGTGTGTATTTTGCTATTAGTAGTTAGTACTTTCGTATCTGGTTTGAATCGAGCTTGCCGTTTCGGCTTAAAGGGTTTCTTTGAAGGGCGCCAACAGTTCAAAGTACAAGAAAGCTATATATATGCTAGCACCTCACTGTGAGTGTTTTTTGCACAAATACTTGAGAAAACCAGCCATGTACTAAACATGCGACGCGTGATACTGAGCTGCGGGCTTTTCCCTAATAATCGATCTTCTACCGCTGATTTTCATTGCCGCTCTACTCCGCAAACCGATATATCGTGGCGTGATGATGCATAACTTTTGACATTACCGTTTGATCGGATATATCGGAGCACTGTCGTATTGACAAAATCGTTTTGCGGAGTAGAAGGAGCTCTATCGATCGAATTTAGAAATTACCAATGTAAATAGTAACTATTAAAGAATCTAAGAATAGAGTGAATTAATCTGTAATAATTATTATGACATTAGTATTCTATTAATATACAAATTTTGACAATGAAAATTAACAGGTGAAGATTTGGTACAACGGATCGCTTCCGACTGGTAGTGATCTGGATAAGTTGAGCTACCTATAAACTGTTTGCAGCGGTCTTTAGATAGCTCAACTGGTTCTTCTATATTTTGTAAATATTATGTTATAAAATATGTATTAGATGATTAGATGTTATTTATTTCTGTAACTAAACAAGTATTTGTGCGAATGTAACATTAATTGCAAAGATAAGCAGGTAATTATTGTGCATATCAATATCAACCACGTGTAAACACAAGGATGATTTTGTTTTGACCATAAAAGGGGAACTTTGTATACAAAGCGAGGTGCTGGCAAATATCGCCATTATTAGTTTGAAACTTCCTTGTGCCATCACTAAGAACAATGTAAATAAATGCTAGATTATAGAAAGTGATCTTAAATTAACGCGGTCAATTTTATGTGCATCTTTAATACCAAAACCTTTTATTAATAGGTATTAATAAGCTCTATATACTTGCCACGTTAATAGGGTGTATATAATTTCGACACATAAAAAACGCGATATATTTTTGTCATAAATATTATGTTCTGCATAATTTATCTGTAAGGTACTTAGAGTTGAATTAGGGATTTATTATGTGATAAAAAGGATACACAGTTTATATTTAAATGTAATTCTTTTTTAACCTTATATTTTAATTCTATGACTAATTTGTTTAAGATTAGGAATGTTTACAAATTGTATAGAAATGTATTATGGAGGCAAAATAGTGATGGATAAAAAATGTTACTGTTGTTAAATAGCTTTATGTAAAAACCAAAAGTGTTATTATGTTTTTAAGGAGAGATATTTAGAGGGGAGAATGTGTTGTAACTGTAACCGATTTATTGAGAAAATGTTAGGGTTTTAATTAGATGTAATACCGATGGAAAGATAGGCGTAATTCAAAAAACCTGAAGGTCTATTTTTTGAGATAGTTTTTTCTCCAAAGTGTATTATTTATTCAGAATTGTAATCTTGATCGGTAAATTTTGATGTATTTAGTTCAGTATTGGCTCAAAGTATTTAAATTATTTTAGCAATGATATCTATACAAATTGTTTGTTAATATATAATTGCTTTATTTTTGCTATTTTTCGAACTAAAGCTAAAAGAAAGTTGATCATAACGTGCGCACAGCTCGCTTGCGATGATGTCAACAAGCTTAAATGATCATGTCCACCGAAAACTTTTGTAAATAATTGATTCATTAAAAATTAATGATGACTGAAATTTGCTTTCATTTATTTACTGTAGGTACCACAAAGGTATATATTACTTCAACCCCACTGCACCCCCTTAAGGGTTGAAATTCGGGAATTCTTTCATTACACCTCTACGCACCAAAGGGAATACATCCTCTCAATTGCAAGTTTCTGGGATCACGGATCAGTGGTTTGTGCTGTGCATTAAGGCCCTGTATGTCGACGATTGCTCTTTTTCGAAACGAAAAAAGAAATACTTCTGCACAAGCCACATCTTTATTTTTATAATGTATAGTATATGTGAATAAAGATGTACCCATCTTAAATCACTTCGATAAATAACCCTACCGACCGCTGCACGTGATACTGATCCATGGGCGGCGCGTGGTCCGCCTTTGCTTTTCGAATAAATTAATGATATAAATTATGTATACTTATCAAAAATCTATTCTAGTAGAAATCTAGATCTACATATTACCTATCTTTAATAATAAATCACAAGTTGATCTTAATAGTAGGTATCAAAGTATTTCGATCATAAATTCTAAAACGTATCATTTTGAAATAATATCTTTATCGTGAAAAGTTTCTGCTATTATGTTTTCAGCTTAATAGAAATTTAGGTAGGAACCTGAAGCAATATATTTATAAAAATATAAGATGTGGCTTGTTCAGAAGTATTTCTTTTTTCGTTTCGAAAAAGAGCAATCGTCGACATACAGGGCCTTAACAAATCCCACGTAGTAGCGTCCCGCAGTAGTTCTTATCAACTCATCGCAAGGTAATAGTCGTAATTCTCGTAAATACTTATTACCTACCTAGTTTCAAGGTAATTAATAATAATAAATAATGAGAGAATGAAATAAATACCTACCACATTATCACTGTCATTGATGGCGCTGTGGCGAGCTGATTCGTAAACAATATGATTTGTTTCCCCTATTAACCATACGGCGAGAATGCGGGTTAATCATAACAAATCTATAAATATTGAGTCGCGACATAACTGATTTGTTATGAGCTGTTATTGCCTTTGAATCGATAAGATCAAAGTAGGTATGTATAATTGTATATGCAGTATAGGTACCTAACTACGCCATTCATATAGTTTTACTCACAATAACATGATTAGGATGTCAAGCTTAGTAAACAAACATTATTATTAATTACCTATAAGATCTAAGGTGATCAATAAGGTAAGTAGGTAGGTGCGTAGGTGTACCTACAGTGCAATGATTTAAAAAATTCAGCGCCAACCACATTCTGCGGAAATTGCCGGAACTAAAAAAATATTATAGTAGACTAGCATCCGCCCGCGGCTTCGCTCGCCGGTCACCCAGATAAAAAGTATTCTATATGTTATTCTAGGACATAAGCTATGTAGGTATGTTCCAAGTTTCATGAGCGTGATTGAGGATTTGAGGCACTAACATTCAAACTTTTTAATTTATATTAATAGTAAGATTACGACGAAATGAGTTTGTAAATTGCCGAGACGTCATTTGTTCCGGAAACTGATTGAAAATCTAGCAATAAGTATTGGCATAAAATATGGTGATCAACCATCGACGAATTGCTATTGATTGTCTTGAGAGGTCTTTAGGATCTGAGCGCTCGGATATCTGAAAGAATAGAATAGATTTTTTTTATTGCCAAAATAAAATTCACAGGTAACATATAAACAATTATTAAAAACACGTGTTAACTGATCAGATAAAATGTTAGCGGTGAGGCCCAAAATAGGCGGGAAAGCCTGTATCTTGGGTCCCAGGAGTACGAGTTACCATTATAAGTTTAAATATTAATTACAGTGGGTTAAAAACTAACCTGTCTCGTATGGAATGCTAACTACTGCAAAATGTGGGCATGTGCCAAATATAATGTTTGGACGTGCCTCTGACTACCCTCACTAGACATCTTCTAAGGATCTAAGCGTCTGGAGATCTGAGAGGACGTCTACCGTACTTGGGGATTATAGTCGTGATCCTATTTATTTTATTTTATTTAAAAGCGTGGCAGAAGTTTTATAAACAGCTCAAAAGAATAATTAACCATCAGTGCCGGATTAAGACTAGGTACCTACCTACTTACAATAAGCGATCGCCCAAACTACTAGCTAAATATTTTTTCGTACTGTTACTGGTGCCTCAAAGATGTGATGCGTTAATTGTTTTAATCCGGCACTGTCTATGCGAGAAGATCGTGACATGATGACCGGACTGACAACACTAATCGCCGGTAATAGTACGTTGGTAGGTAGGTATCAGCGTTGCTGACGATAGAGAGCACAATGCCCGTCTGAACCAAACTTTAAGTTCGTCAAGTGTGTCTTGGAAAGTAACGCATTTAAAGTTTGGCACCCACATACGAGCATAAGACCTTCACAATGCTCTCCAAGGTTTCAACGCGACACATAGAACAACATAAAAACCTTCGAATTCTTCAAATGTTTCCTCGTAACCCGATAACTATAAAATCTTGTGAAGGTTGCTACCTAGAATGCTACGCCAATAGGCTATTGATTGCACCCCCCCCCCCCCCTAGATTATTTTTACCAATCCAACGATTTAATTTAAAGCGGTGATTCCTGTAATGGCAAAATCAAGTGATTGCCAAGAAGGAAGGGAGGCATCTGTCCTGCAGTGGGACGAAAAAGGCTAAAATAGATGTTTCAAAAAATTTATCTAAATTTTCCGCCCCTAAAATCTGCCGCCCTAGGCTCCAGCCTAATCAGCCTGGTGGTAAATCCGCCACTGCTAGTACCCACTTCAAATTTTTTGAAGAGAAAATTCTATTGGTCTACTTGGTCTACCTTCTTGAAAGTCAAGGTACCTTCCATTGGGCCAACACGGCATAGGAAGGTATAAAAGATGTACCTAACCTACCCAGTGACTTCTGAAACATTAATTTATGACCTTGCACAATGTGCCAAATGTAATGTTTGGACGTGCCTCTGATTACCCTAAATGCCCTTAAGCATATTTAAGGAACTGAGTGCCTGGAGATCTGAGAGGATGTCTACCGTACTTAAGAATTATTACCGTCGTAACTACCAAGGTGCCTATAAATAAAGGTAGGGTAAATAAAGGGTAACCTACTCTACGAGTAATATCTTCGTAACGCAAAAGTCGCAAATACCTAGTGCAAAATAGTTTGTAATTGATTAGTCAGTAATTTAAAACGAGGCCGGTCGTATCATTACTATCAGTCTAATATCAGACTACTACGACTTTGTAGGCTAGGTACCTACATGTACAATTGACCCCAGAGACACGAATTGTTGTAAATAGTCACTTCGTCACATCACACACTCAATTGCCTACCTATTACCCTGACCTCCAAATCATACGTTTTTATTAGGAAGCTGTCGCTCATACGGATGCAGATTTATTATTCAGATTGTAACTTTTACATCAATGACTCGAAGACGGAAAACCCATTTGCCAATTTTGTGACGTTATTGGAAGCAAAATGTGTAAAAATCTGCGTAGCGGGAACAGATCAAAACTATCAGCCAGCACTATGTATACATGTATAGGTATCTACATAGGTAAGTATTTATCTATAGTATTGTACAATTGTACATACCACAGAAAATATATCTCTACCATCTGATCTCATCAGATAAAACGGGTTTTCGATTTAAACCAATTTTCGGGGGTCTTTTTGGAGTTATTTTTGGGTATTCCTCTTAACGCCCCTAAGTTGATCCATCCAGCGCACACCGACAGAGTGTGGTTCATTTTCAAATCAAAAACATTTATTTTGGTTGCACTGAAGGCACCCTTTTCAGTAGGTGTAGGGCATTCTAATGGAATATACCTACCTAATTCTATTGTGAAAAATCGAATTACTAAACCTTTGTAGCAAAATTCTAAAAAGATGTTTATTGATTCTCTTACAATATAATGTACTTATATGTAGTTTATGATGCAACCAATCAATAAATTTGTTGATTAGGTAAGTACCTACCTCTGTAAATAAAATATTTTGAATTAAAAAACTCCATTACTAAATTTTTACACGCTTCATTGAAATTTAAAATATATTTTTTTTTATTTCAAAATAAACCGCTTCTAGGAAGTCTAGGAAAACTTCCAGTTTTTGAGCACAAACTCTATAAATCTACATTCTTATACCAACTTATTACGAATAATCTATAGCCTATGTTCATCAAGGATAATGTAGGATTCTAAAGGTAAAAAAACATTTTGAAATCGGTCCAGTAGTTTCGGAGCCTATTCGATACAAACAAACAATCAAATCTTTCCTCTTTATAATATTAGTATAGATACACTGCGGAAGGAAACCCACAGCACGATGCATTTAACTTAATCGAAACACAACATTATAATCGTATGAAATTCATACAATTCTTCGATGCAAGATATCACAGATTGATACTTATCGTTATGTTATTATTTTATTATCTACCCACTCTACTTCATCATTCCGTGTTTTAAGTTCCTGTTTTCAGTTCCGCACATAGTCGTGATTTTTTGCGACAGATTACGATACTTATCTACCTACCTACGTCATGCTTAAACCGTCTACAAAGCTATACTTAATAGGTATCTAGAAACCCTACCGCCTTCACAGAGCGCAAAGTCGTTTACCTACTTCCGAAACACTATCAAGTGAGTATTTATTACTAAAATCATGCTTTCAAACACTTTATACTTGCATAAATCCTCAACTTTACCATATATAAACATCGAAAAATGAAAACGGGAACTGAGATAACTAGAACTCATAAACCGATTACAAAGCTATACTTAATGATATCTAGAAACCCTACCTGCTTCACAGAGCGCAATGTCGTTTACCTACTTCCGAAACAATATCAAGTAAGTATTTGTATGTAGAGATCAAGTTGAAATTGATATGTAGGGGAACCATATTTTTGTATTTACTCGGATCATCCAAACCACTAATTAAACTACCCTGGTTTAAACTACTTAAATATATAAAAAATGCATAAACACTAGCCTCTAACCCCCCAAATGCAAAGATGTTTATCGATATATAACTTGTATCCCCATTAGACATCTTTTAGGGTCTGAGCGACTGGAGAACTGAGAGGATGTCTGTAAGTCTCTCTTGGGGATTATAGTCATGATTCGTGATCCGATCCTTTATTAATAAATACGCGAAAGTGTGTTTGTTGTACGTCTTTCTTTATTTTATAAGGCGTGCGAAGCTGCGGGTGGAAGCTAGTCAAAATTAAATGAGAAAAATATAATTCTACAAGTACGTTGAATACCTTTGATTCAATGAACTGATAAAGTTTAGAAAACGCTACATGCCAACATATATAATGATACTAAAATATACAAAAATCATCTTTTAGTGATGTTCATTTGATTTCTAACTCTATCGATAGATTGTGCCGACTTTAGTGCAAGGTCGATGACCGGCACGCGTCTGGTGCAACTTGTCTCGTTGTTACATCAGCCGACCTTGCTCGACACGGAACAATGACAGTACTGTAACTAATGCCTGTAGCCTATTCAGGACCAATTTAAATTTCACTGAAAATTACATAATTCGTTTTTTAACCAGCTAAATTACTATTTTTACACTTTGGTATCCAGTGATTTTATGGAATTAGAATATTTCATTATTTATAAATAATGAGTATTATTATTTTTATCGTGTCATCGCCTCCACGTCTATTTGAGGTTAAACAGCTATTTGCTACTACTGCTTTTGCTTCTTTTTTACAAAATAGTATATTAAAAAAAACAAAGCATGGTAACACTATTTATTCGTACCTAAATGATTTGTCCCAACTCTTTTACGTTGATGTTGCGGTGGTAAAATATCAAAGTCAATAAAAGTAGAGAAGAAATACAACCATTTAAGACGAGTAATAAATGTTTTTGATGAATGCAGAATCGTTTTTTCTCAATAACCGCATAACATACAGTTTTGTTTTCCATGACAAAGATAACATAAGGATATAATCTACAGCCCATACAAAAATACAAAAATTTCACATATTTATCACCTTAATATTAGAAAACGTAATTATGTAAGTGAATTTGTTACTACATAAACACGGTTTAATCGATACTCATTAAAAGCGGACAGAGCCACATTTCTTATATGGAATTGTTGGTAGGTCTAATCATCGACGCTATTTGGAAAAACCTTGAATTCAGTATTAATTTGCGGCATTTGCTTGTTAAGCTAGAATAG
The DNA here is from genome assembly GCA_912999785.1 of Hydriomena furcata. Taxonomy (NCBI): domain Eukaryota; kingdom Metazoa; phylum Arthropoda; class Insecta; order Lepidoptera; family Geometridae; genus Hydriomena; species Hydriomena furcata. Next base: position 4,672,714 of record OU538833.1, on the reverse strand, counting down.
GGTGATTCACTTGCCACAAAATTCCAAAAACTAACTACCTAGTGCAGTAGGTACAATAAAATCAAATTATCAGGTAGTTACTAGTTTTCATCGACAACGTAAAAATGAGCCCCACCCTATTTTTGATTGGAATACAGCTTGCAATAGTAATATGATAAAGTAGAATTTCCAGTTTATTAAAATAACACGTTTGCTACAGAATGAATCCTGGTTAGATAACTCGCGCGTGGCGATATTATATAATAAAGCCTCGAAATATTATTTATTTATTTATTTATTTATTAAGGTCTACCAACAATTATTACAGCGATACATGAAAAGAAAAACCTTACAAATTAGGTACAATAGTACTGTCTTACGCTAATTGCACAATCACTTATAGGTAAACACTGCATGCTTTTAATATCTTAATGAAGAAGTAACAAATTACAGAAAGAGAAAAAATAATAATAGCGTTTATACATTATAATATATTATGAACTAAGAAGGATATAAAACTAGAGAGGCATGTAATAGTAACATGCCTATCTATAGATAGGCATAATCCTACTTTAATTTTAAATTTTATTAATTAATTATCAATACACTACAAACAAACACACAACGACAGAGACATGTAAAAACTGTTATATACCTACTTATATTGACGATAAAACAAGCAGAGGGCAACTGCAACTTACATTAAAGTTGCATCAACTTTAGATGTTCATTTTCCTCAATGAGATATAGTGTTGGTAATTTGCTAAAATTATATTAGGTACCTACTCGTAAGTGGTCGGTTGTGGTTATTTTAAATACTTACATATCCTCGTGTACCGATATCGTTTTGTTCATCATCTACCTTTAATAATCAGAAAGTAGGTGGTATAGGTACTTATATTTAAATTAAAAGTACAGTGTGTTTTCACGCAATACTGAACAAGTTATGTACCTACCCTATAACTCCACTTGTGAATAATACACAGAAGAACTTGAATATGCATATACTGGTAGTTAATAACATACATAATACGCTATTTATTATTCCTCTCATTTATGCATGCTCAGTATGTTTTACGACCAAAATAACTCGATCGATTATAAACAACGGTACGAATTCCGAGGAACTGTCATCCGTCGGGTTACAATGGGCAACATGACGCCAGCGTGCTTACTACGCATGCCACTACGAAGCCGTGACGACGAAAACATCAACAAGACACGCCTCCTATTGATGATTCCAGAACAATTTGCATAGAACCTCGCATATATCAGCCGCAATGAAAAACACGCAAAAAATTTGCCGACTCAACTCAATTCACACACGTACTCGTATTTTACGTGGCTGATGTAACATCTGGCAGACTTGCACCAGACGCATTCCCGTTAAAGAAACATTTGATCGCTGATTAGCAAAAAATGCATCAGAACCTTGGAGATAAATGAAAAAGCAACCTTAGATGCAGCCTGAAGTAACAATTAATTTTATTCATTCCTTTTTGTCTACGGGAAGTGAAGATCCTTTATTTTAATTGTATTAGGCATGTAATGAAAAATATAATTTCAGCTGTCTGAAAAAGCAAGGTCTAGTGACTAGTGTACCTACCTACTAACACTAAAATTAAGCACGTCCTGATTTAAACCTCCAAAATCATGGTCACACTAATGGATAAAATTACCTACCAACGAAATCGAGTTCAGGATCAATTGAGCTACCTATTGTTTGAAATGGTCTCTAGTTGGTGTAACTAGTTTCTAAATAAAGATCTTTAATAATAAAAAAAAACTATAATTTTAATTTAATTAAACTGAAATAGCGCCAGTAGGCACTTGTACCACGAGGAACGAGGAAGTGACTAGATCAAGATTATTTTCACAGATACATACCTACAAATGTATTATTAGTTGATTGCTGTCTGTTCACACTACCAGCGTGAACTCTCCCTCCACTATTTTGTCGCAGCGACAATATCTATTAAAGAAAAATCTCACTCAGTAACAAAAGTATCCAAGTAGGTATTCAACTAAACACTCGCTTATCGTTCCTAGTTTCCACCAGCATTATCTTTCTCTACAAAATACTCATCCAATTTGAGCACAGCTATGTATATTTTTATAGATACTTTTATTTATGTATGTAGGTTAATGTATTTTTTAGTATGTGTATAAGTAAAATAATTTCCATTATATATCTTACAAACCACTATCATTCCCTTTCCAAATTACACAAAGGTGAAAAATTAAAATGAAAAGAAAATGCTTACTAGCATTTAAGTTTCTATGCACATGTTCTTGTATTGTTCAATAAATAATTTTCTATCTATTTATCTATGTAGTTTTTAGCTCTACTCGCTTCTCTCTAAAAGTCAGTGCGGTAGGTGGTGAAATAAATGCCTTAGTGGGCCATTTCGGTGACTCATTTTAACTCTAAACTTCTTCTTCTTGGACTTATCCCACTTCTCGTGGGATCGGCACAACATGGAAATGTCAATGTCAACCTTACTTGGGAACGCTCGCTGATTTGAAATATTTTAACTCTAAACAAAGATATAAAAACTCAGAAGCACCTTTCTTTCATTTTCTTGCGTGAATTTTAAAACCAACCCATTCAAGAGCCGCGTATCTTTATTGCAATCGGAAGATTTTCCACGGAGTCGGGTAAATCGGTCAAGGCGCATGAGTGAGGTCGTATCGGTAGCTAATTAAATAATTGTTAGTTAGGCATTTTCTTTGGTCCGTTCTCGTTAAAATAAAACAATAAAAAATTATGCCGGTTAGTTATCTGGATCAGTTGAGTTACTTGTAGTGTAGACCGTTTAAAACGGTTATTACGATATTTACGGTAAGAAATTCTAAATGAGCAAAGTTTTCGGTAATTTCAAAACGACAAAGCAAGACTAACCCTCGTATTCAAGAACGACACTATGAGAACACGCACCCACAGTGAACGAAATATTTAAAAAAAAAAATCACTTTATGTGTTGTGCGACACTGCATAGTGTGACTAGAGGCACATTGTCGTGTGCCTCTAGCCAAAGTTAAGCTCTAAAGGCACACGGTAGCGTGCGCCATAGTGCCGCTCAACACATAAAGTGATGTTTATGAAAAAAGATTTCGTCCACTGTGGGTGCGTGTTCTCATAGTGTCGTTCTTGAATACGAGGGTAAGTCGTCATCTGGACCCAGGAATTGAAGCCCGAAGGGTAACTTTATAGAAAGTATTATTTTGAGTTGGATCTACTAAATAACTGTAATAAAATCCAACCTTATTGCGTCTGATAGAGAGGTTTTCTAGTAAATCGCCAGAAAGACAAACGTATTCAAATCGAAAAAAAATACTTACCTACAAATTTTGATTATTTTTTGCAAAATAAAGAATCAACTTATATTTTTTTTAAATGAGATACTAGAATTATTTTTTTATTTTGGACATAAGCTATGGGTATTACAAGTGTCATCCAAATCCGTTTGGTCGTTTGGGCGCAATTGAGACAAACTTCCAACATTAATCTATATATGTAAAAATCAATTGCTGTGCGTTAGTCTCGCTAAAACTCGAGAACGGCTGAACGGATTTATCTTATCTTGGTCTTGAAATGTTCGTGGAGGTCTAGGGAAGGTTTAAAAGGTGAGAAAAATTCGAATAATTGCCGGGAAAACCCTAAAAACAGCCCTTTTCTAACTAAAACGTAGAGTCAATTTGAGCTTTATTAGGTTTGATAATACGGGAACGGGAACGGGAACGGGAACGGGAACGGGAACGGGAACGGGAACGGGAACGGGAACGGGAACGGGAACCTAAGACATTTGTTAATTCTAAAGCGATACGAAGTTCGCGGGGTCAGCTTGTAAAAAATAAATTTAGGATCACGACTGTAATCCCCAAGTACGGTAGACATCCTCTCAGATCTCTAGACGCTTAGATCCTTTGAAGATGTCTAGTGGGGGTAGTCAGAGGTACGTCCAAACATTATATTTGGCACATGCCCACATTTTGCAGTAGTTAGTTACCACAGTTTGCAGTAGTTAACTTCCAACATCCTCACAAAAAATCAGATTTCTAGTATTAGTAGGATTTGTAAAAAATTTGATTGGCCATGTAGGTAGAAGACGCTTTAAAGTAGATTTTTTTTGTGAAAACCCAAAATTAATATTAATATTTTAATGTTTTGGAATTTTATTTTATTTTGTTTTGTTTTATAATTTTATAGGCTAAGTGATCTTTTGCAATGCCCTACCCGTTGATGATACCATGTTGATGTACCATGTTGATACTTATTTAAATACCTATAAGACCTTAATGTACACACGAAAGCAATTAAAACATTGAACTTTATAGGTAGGTATTTCATAGAAACCATGACTGCATTGCGCAATTACCATGACATAAAGCCAAGCACTCATAATCAACTACATTACCTAGAAGTTGTATACTATATCACTTCCCTGATAATAAACTCCCTCATCAATCCTCGTGACGTAGTTAAGTACTATTTCACATACACATAATCACCGTCTAAATCGCTTCCGATAAGCTATCTAAACGGTACTGTTTTTTCGTCGAACCGTCCTTTCGAAGCTTGGTAAACAACGACCGTATGCATGTAAGAAGGAACAAAATATTTATTGTTACCTACCTATTATATTATTAGAAGTATGTATCATTTTATTAATAAATCTCAGTGCATCGTGCAATTGTAGGTACTAGGTAGGTACATAAACTAAAGCTGAATCATATACATTGAAAGTTCATTCAAATTCAAGTGCAAAAGACATCAACGCGCTTCCCCAATGCGTGTCATTTTAGAAATAGGCAGAGTTTTATAATTGCGATTAGACACAGTCTACTAACTATAATAAAATATAATTAAAATAAAAAAACTGACCAAGTGCGAGTCGGACTTGCGCACGAAGGGTTCCGTACATTATCTATAACAAACGACAAAAAAAAATATCGTTTGTTGTATGGAAGCCCCACTTAAATAGTTTTTATTTTATCTGTTTTTAGTATTTGTTGTTATAGCGTCAACAGAAATACATAATCAGTGAAAATTTCAACTGTCTAGCTATCATAATCACGGTGCCTGAGATACAGCCCTGTCTTAGACAGACAGACAGACGGACAGACAGCCCTGTCTTACACAGACTGACAGACGGACAGACGGACAACGAGGTCTTAGTAATAGGGTTCCGTTTTTACCTTTTGGGAACGGAACACTAACAAACCTTTATTTCTATGCAGAGAATTTTTTTTACAAAAATCTTATTCTAATTATAATTATCTAAGTATTAATTTAATGTGAGTAAGTATAATTCGATGAATCATCTGCAAAACCCCTCTCCGGGTGAATATCCAAAGATATCAAGTCCTCTCTGGACTGGGCTGTTTGTTAGCTAGTGTATATCGGCTGTCTTTATCTTTATAATTTCGTCATCCCATCTTGTACTATACCCATCTTCTACTACTATAGGAACTAGACAACTGATATAATATTTTTGTAAATACATACCTAAGATACAAATAACACCCAGACACGGCACAAACATCCATGGTCATCACACAAACGTTTGTCCCGGGTGGGAATCGAACCCACAACCTATATCACAGAAGGCAGAGCTACTACCAACTAAGCTGTAAGGCCAGTCTAGTAGGTATAATAAGACTACAGAATCAGGCGAAGTTTGACGTTTCCTTGGTCCCAAAGGCTATATTGTTCATGGAAGGAAATACCAGTAGGTGCCAACTTGAGAATACTAATTATTTTAATGTTGACATTGTTGCGATGACCTTGACATTATTTTTTCCTTATATTTCCGCAAATGACCACAACCCGCGGCTTATTAGGTACTTACCAACATAAAACCTAGTTTAATTTGGAACATTTGTGGAGGGTATATTGATTAATTTGGAAAAAGGATAAACATTTGTGTAATGAATATGTTAAAAATGCATTACCAAAAAAATATAAGTATTATCTTTCCATAGTACAAGTTTTGCTTAGTTTGGGGTTAGATGGCGCTGAGTGTAAATTCCGCCAATATTTTATATTTATATTTATATTTGGCTGCGATGGGCTTGCAACTTTTCACTTATGAAAGTCTAACAAAAGCGGGTACACCATATAAAGTAATGTTTGGACGTGGACCTCTACTACCCCTTTTAGACATCTTCGAGAAGCTGAGCGTCTGGAGATCTAAGAGGAAGTCAGTGACTTAGGGATTGCAGGAGAAATCCTATTTAACAATATTTTCTCTTTTAAAAAACTCACAAGTCCATCCATAGGTAGTCGTTCTAGGCCTTATATTTTATTTTATTATATTATTAAAAAGTAGGTATATTATTTTGTTTTTGCTATCTAGTTTAGGTATATATTTTTATAGAATGTTAAATATAGGTATTTTAGAATTTTAAGTACTTAATGTAAATATATGCACTGAGTGATTATACAGTATGCTGCCCCACACGCACTATGGCTCCACTGAAAATGAGCGCTGCATCAACTCTCGCTGTTGCAGCATATAGCTGAGTGGTGACCAATTTTGTTGTCAATGTTCCCAATATGTATGTTTTTGTTTAGTTTTAAGAGATTATGTTGACACAAAATAAATTTATTCTTTCTTTCTTTCTTTCTTTCTAATTTATAATTATTGGATATCTACTAGAGTATGAGGACCTTGAGAGGATGTCTACCGTAGTCTAGGACTACAGTCATTATCCTATTTCAATAATCTTTTAATTGTCAGATAACACCACTTTTTCAGCTCAAGTAAATCCCCTTACCAAATGTCTACAAAGTCTACAAATCTACAAATCTTACTATCTTGGCACAGGTAAATCAAAGATAAAATTATTATACCTAAAGTTTAACATTTATATCTTTCGCAACAGCCAGGTAAGTCCCTCGTTTGCGTCATAGTTAATGAGCTGCAGTTTAACTTTACACCATCGATAGGGGTATTTGAAGGGAAAAATGTGAGGAAAACCAACAGATAATCACACTATAGTATGTCCACGTCAAAATAAAGATCAATTTAGTAATGACTAGGGAATTTTGCTCAGTGGGAAAACTTCAAATTAAAAAAATGTTCATTGACATCGCGAGAAACATTGTGAATCGACTCAAAATCCAGTTAAATGAATGCGTGTTTTTCGCGATCACATAAAACATATAGGATCACGCACGACTGTAGGTAATCCCCAAGTACGGTATACATCTACTCTACGTGCTCAGATCCTTGAAGATGACTTGAGAGAGTAGTAAGAGGCACGTCCAAACATTGCATTTGGCACATGCCCTCATTTTGCAGTTTAATACCAACTAAACATTTTGTTTACACAGTGGGTTTTTCAAACGGTTTCCTCAATGGTGGCGCGATTGGTACCTACCTCTTATTATGTATGTTTTATTTATTTTTATGGTGTGCAATAAAGTATTTTCTATCTTCTATCTATCTACCTCTGTTACCTGTCTCATACAATATATCCCTACTGTCCTGAGTCCCATGAGGCCGCTACAAAATAGCTAAATGTCCATAGCATACACATACTGATTGCATGAACAGAATATTAATGGTACGGTCACACGCACGGTCAGTGTAAAAAAGATGATATTCATACCAATATTTATTGGTACTGAATGCCATAATACCTACCTGCAGGGCTATTTTGTAAAAAACATGAATATCATGTTATGATGTTGAATATAATACCTAATGTTAGAGAATACCTTATCAGTACACTTTTTATAGTAACTATTCACAGTTTATGCACTTATGCCTACGCTTCTGCGTAGGTATTGTATTGGAAGCGTAGGTATAGGTGCCTAAATAGCATAAAAAGCATAGGTATAATGGCATTCAGTACCATAACATGATAATCATGTTTTTACAAAATAGCCCCACTGTTTAGGCACCTATACCTACGCTTCCAATACAATACCTACGCAGAATTGTAGGTATAGATAGGTGCATAAACAGTGAACAGTTACTATGAAAAGTGTACAGATTAGGTATTCTCTAACATTAGGTATTGCATTCAACATCATAACATGATAATCATGTTTTTACAAAATAGGGGTTCTGTGTCTAAGTATACCTAATCACTACATAGTATAAAGCAAAGTCGCTTTCCGCTTCCCGCGTCGGTATGTATGTATGTTTGCTTATATCTTTAAAACTACACAACGGATTTTGATGCGGTTTTTTTTAATAGATAGAGTGATTCAGGAGGAAGTTTTATATGTATAATAACATGCTACCCGTGCGAAGCCGGGGCGGGTCGCTAGTATATTATAAGTACCTAAGTGTAAAAAGAGGGTCTGTAGTCGGTACCTACCTATATTCTTTCAGTAATCTGGTTCCCATAGTAGGTACACGCTTTTTGTTTGAGGCTAGATGGCGATGTGTGTCTACTAATATTAACATTAGTACATAATTATGTTAGACCCTTTGACACCACAGGATTTTTGTTAGTGGTAAGTTTTATGTAAGTATATTTATTGTTATCAAATCGTCGGTTTAAAGGTAAAATTCATTAAGTGACATAATTGATCAAAGCATTTAATGAATTTTACCTCTAAACCGACGAAATGTTATTCAACTTTTGTCGCTGATTGTATCATAGCAGTCACGGGTTTCAAGTCCCTTATCGCATAGGAGATGAGGTTATTTACACAGGACAGTAAAATATCCGTGAACCTTACTCGTGTGGAGCTCACTTTATAATAATTTCAACAACTATAGTGTTCCTCAAGTATTCTATCAGTTATCTGGTTTCCATAGTACAACCTTTGCTTAGTTTTTGATTGCGCTGTGTGTAAAGTACGCCAATATTTATTTATTATTTAATATACAAGCTAACATACCTACAACGGAAGTTAAAAAAAACCTTATCAAAATTTAAAAAGCTTGTATTTTTCTAGTACCTACCTAAGACTTCAACGCGCTCTCACGTGACGATTTGTTTATTCAATCGAATATCGGAAGCATAATAATTTACTTTTGGTTTAAATGTTCATGTTTATAGTTTTCTTAATATTCATTACAAGCTGTCCCAACAGACGTTGTCCTGTCAAATTTCAATAATCCCACAGAAAAAAGCACTCTCAGGTACGCTGGATTTTAAAAATAGCGGTATAAAATACAGTTTACGACCTATTCTCATATCTACCATAAACCTATAGGTATAGGTACATAAAAAAATCATAAAAATTGGTCGAGCTGTTTCGGAGCAGTGCGACCGCAAACACTGTGACACGAGATTTTATTCAGATTTATTTATTTTAACATTTCTAAAAAAAATTTTTAGAAATGTTTAAAAAAAATAATGAATAGGATTACGACTTGTCCTTTGAGTCCAAATACGGAAAAGGGGACTCCCTTGTACATATCTGGACTCACATTACATTATACTGTGATCTACAAATATGGCAGACATTCTCTTAAATCTCCAAGCGAATCCAGAAAATATCGAACAAAGGAATATTGAAAAAAAAAACATAAGTTATTGTTCTAATATTAAAATGTTATACTGCGTAGGTAATTAAAACCTAAAGTGATAAAAATATGGAACAGGAAAACAATAAAAAAATATATAATAATATTAAACCATAAAACAGATCAATAAGTTGAAACAATTGGTTTTAAAACTTGGGTTAAAACAAAAAAAAAATACAATAATCATCTAAGTATTGATTTACTCTGATAGCTGTTTTGTATTTCCATCAGTATATCAGCCAGCGGCACTGGTCTTGCCACCTGCCATATGTGGAATGCTAACTACTGTTAAATGTAAGCATATTATTTTTTAAAACTATCGCTATTAGTAGACATATCTATTGATTTTTCGGGTCTTTATCACGTAATTACCTTTAATTTATTTTCCCGACGTTTCTTCTCGACGGTAGCTCCATATACTCCAGTCTGCCAGTGACCATGGCTATTATAACATAGCCCAAATGTCGGGAAAATAAATTAAAAGTAATTACGTGATAAAGACCCGTGCAAAAATCTGTAGAAATGTGGGCCTGTGCCAAATGTAATGTTTGGAACCCTTTAAGTAGGGTTAAATTGACAAAAAATATTACGGCCGTTCCATCGTTCAAACTATAGTCGAAACGATGCACGATGTACGATATATCGTTTTCTGTTCGCGAGTAGACCCCCAGGTTGACAACAACCTCGCTACTGCAGCAGTCTGCCTAAAATAGCTTTTGAAGTACAATAAATGTATCGTCTAATCATAGACTGACAAACATGTTCTATAAATAATTGTTTGATACACCTGCGTGCTCCAATTCCATATGCCAAAAGAAGTGAGCATAGTTAGAACGCAGTCAGATACAAGATACAGATACAAGATACAGCTAGTCTTCATTGGGTGCGTTGCGCTCAGTATCGAGTCGCAGTCACGCACACAAAAGCGCCTCATCCGCCTTCTAGAGATAGTATTGTACTGTATTTACGCCTGCAGCAGTAGTGTACAAATTCATTTATTTATTTATTTGGATCTCCAACATTGAAAAACACCAATACATATTCAAAAGAAAAACGGGTACAAAAACTTATCAATTATCTATAAAAAACGGCATAAAAACACGTTTGTTGTATGGAAGCCCCACTTAAATATTTACTTTATTCTGTTTTTAGTCAACTGTCTAGCTATTACGATTAATTTGGTACAGCCCTGTAACAGGCAGACGGACAGCGAAGTCTTAATAATAGGGTCCCGTTTTTACTCTTTGGGTACGGAACCCTAAAAATCATAATGGAATTGTAGAGTATATACATATTTGGAACCTCGAAGCTGTAACCGCACTGAGAGTTTGATTATTATTTACATTTAATTACTAGCTGTCACGATAGATGTTGCCCTGTCGAATTTCAATAATCCAATAGAAAAAAGCACTTTTAGTTTTTTCCGAATTTTGCAATTTTACGGTGGATTTTCTACAACTCTCTTTCATACAAATATATTAGTAAATATATTAGTCATTATAATAACAAGCACAATAAAAAAGAATTACTTAACCAATTTTGGTGCGGTTATTCGAAGCGTACAAACATTTCGGCGATTCATTTTTATTTATTAACCGACTTCAAAAAGGAGGAGGTTATCAATTCGCCTGTATGTTGTTTTAAGTCAGCCTGTATGTAAGTGAGTCAGCATCTTATGATGGGATTCCAGGGTAATCGAGAGAAACCTTCAAAATGTATGGGCATTGATAGTGGTTTTCAACTATAGACCCTTCTTTTTCTTTCATTGGCATACACCGAGTGGAGGGCTAGCCGGGGTAGAGCTCCTCCTCCAGATCTCGCGGAGGAGGGAACCCCCCTCTACAATTTTTGTTTATAAACATGAAGTCGGTTTTGTTTTTATAGATAAAACTCATTGTGTATTAGCTCTTCAATCAGGTTTGAAATATGTTTAAAGAAAAGCTCTCTTACTACATATTTTTTTATTATCCATAAATAAAAAAAACCTGTTAACTTGGCATGTCAAGGTCACATCATCTTGTCAACAGGTTAACTCTAAAGTAGCAAGGTCTCTTAAGGTCAATCAGTAGGTACATGCGTGCAATACGTGCACACTACGTGCTGTTTGTCAACGCACGATGATAAGGAGCACGTATCACGGGCACGATGTGGACATAATTTTGTTTTTGCGAGTTAATCATAATAAAAAATATTTGTGGATTTTATACACAACGCCATCTAGCTCCAAACTAAAGCTTGTACTATGGGGACCCGATAATTGAAAAATAAATAAATAGGATCACGACTCATTATTACAACAACGGGAAATTACTCACGTAAATGATAAATTGTCAATGAGGACACCGACAATGTTTCGATTCATCTAGAGAATCTTCTTCAGGGTGAGTGGACGGCAATGCGAGCAGGGTAGCGCGCGTTTTATGGTCCACTCACCCTGAAGAAGATTCTCTAGATGAATCGAAACATTGTCGGTGTCCTCATTGACAATTTATCATTTACGTGAGTAATTTCCCGTTGTTGTAATAATGTGTAGTACAACTCACGAAAGTTTTGAAAGTGAAATAGGATCACGACTGTAATCCCCAAGTACGGTAGACATCCTCTCAGATCTCCAGACGCTTAGATCCTTTGAGGATGTCTAGTGGTAGTAAGAGGCACGTCCAAACATAATATTTGGCACATGCCCACATTTTGCAGTAGTTAGCATTCCATACGTGACATAAATAAATAAAAAACATATTAGTGGCCTTTTAAAACACAACGCCATCTAGCTCCAAACTAAGCAAAGCTTGTACTATGGGAACGTATTTTACATATTATCACCCAGACACAGAACAAAAATCTATTTTCATCACACAAATGTTTATCCTGGGTGGGGATCGAACCCACAACCTACAGTGCAGATCAACTAAGCTATGTGGCTAGTTAAACAATAATTTTATCATTTACCTATAATACGTTACTAATTACGTAGTTAAAATAGCCTTCTACTTATTTATGAAACTCATATTATTAACAGTTATCGCCTTCCTTCCGATAAAATGAACAAATATTTAAATTTAATATTTATTTAGATTACTAACACATCGTTGGACTCTACATGGTAGTTTTTAGGGTTATGTACCCAAAGGGTAAAAACGATACCCTATTACTAATACTCCGCTATCCGTCTATCTGTCCGTCTGTCTGTCACAAGGCTGTATCTCATGAACCGTGATAGGTAGACAGTTGAAATTTTCACAGATGATGTACTTCTGTTGCTGCTATAACAATAAATACTAAAAGCAGAATAAATATTATATATAATAATAATATTATCTTATATATAAAATTCTCGTGTCACAATGTTAGTTACCTTACTCCTCCGAAACGGCTTTACCGATTTTTACCAAATTTTATACGCATATTCAGTAGGTCTGAGAATCGGCTACTATCTATTTTTCATACCCCTAAGTGATAAGGATGGCGTAAAGATCGGGAAAAACGGAAAGTACTTTTTTCTGTGGGATTATTGACATTTGACAGGACAGTCTGTCGGGACAGCTAGTATTAAATAAAATCAATATTTAAGTGTACCTACCATACAACAAAGGCGATTTTTTTCTATTTTTTTATAGTTGTACGGAACCCTTCGTGCGCGAGTGCGACTCGCACTTGGCCGGTTTTTTGAGTATTAGGTTTGGTATATGATAAAATTTAGATTATAGTGAGTGGAATTTTGGTAGGAAATTTCAGAAAATAGTGTTAGTCTGATGTTAGACATAATATAAGCGATATAACAATTTAATCAAGATAAATTATAGACTGAAACACGATTCGTGAAACTTTTCTCAATAGATTTATTTTCCAAAGTTGGCTCCTTCAAAACAATAATTTATTTTTTACTCAAAACTATGAATTAGCTAAACAGTTAATTTTTATATAATTCGTTAGATAATCATACTAGCTACATAAATGAAAGACAGTTTCTTTATAAGTTTGATGGTTTTCAAGATGATGAGGTTTTATCACTTTTACCGTCGGACCATACAAAAAAAACTATAATTTTAAGACATAATTGAGTACATTTTGTAAGTGATGTCTAGAAATTCATATTGTTTGTTTTGACCGATTTCAACTTTGACAGTAAGCACGCCCAAAGGTCATATTAGCAACTTGTTGCTCTGTAAACAGAAACACCACGCTCCGCTGAAACCACTCGTTACATTTTTTTTATCGTACTGCGGTGTGCTTTTAAACATGGCGCAGCATTGCCGGCCGCACTCAGTACACCCGCAAGCGGTGAGCCGAAGGCACGTGTTACACAAAAACTATTCAATAAATAAAATAAAAACACATGCGCGAAAAAACCACGCTTAATATTAGACAAGAAAACCTTGAGGTGTGAAAACAAGTTTTCAAAAATCGCAGGAGTGTGTGCCGCGATCTCGTTTATAAGCCGGCTCGGATCATAGCGAACTAATACCAATTGGTCAAGGTTTGTGGGATATTGACATATCAGTACTGTACTGATACACTTTCATCTGGACTGGACCACGCTTAAGGGTGAGTGACACATGCGTAGCCTAGTGTAGTCGCGGCATTATTTTAATCTATTTGCAGCGCGGGGTGCGTGCGCGCATCTATTTTTGGAATCGGAACGTTCGCACCTATATTCTAAACTACTATCTCATGTTACAAAAATATTAGAAAGCAGGAAAATAATACTTTATCGAATTATCAGTATAATTTTTGGTTGATGTAAATTCGTATTCAAACGGCATTATCTAGCATAAACATGCTTTATTATACATTAAAGTAATGTATTCATTAAAATAATAGTCTATTGTCTATCGTTGTCTAACTAAACATATTAAGTAGTTGTGTACGCATCCTGTCCCGCGGTTTCGGATGCGATAGCAGATGCCAAACATGTTGATAATAAAAATAAATTGTTTAGCCACATTGAGCGTAACGTAAATATTAATAAAAAAAACAGGCCTAGTTTGAGTCGGACTCGCGCACTAAGAGTTCCGTACCATCTATAAAAAACGAAAAATCCCACTTAAATATTTATTTTATTCTGTTTTTGTATTTGTTGTTATAGCGGCAATAGAAATACATCTGTGAAAATTTTAACTGTCTAGCTATCACGGTTCATGAGATACAGCCCTGTGACAGACAGAATGAGCGAAGAACAGCGAAGTCTTAGTAATAGGGTCCCGTTTTTACACCTATGGTTACGGAAACCTAAAAACAATATACGGTAACATAAATCAACAACGGGAAAATACAAAATATTCTAATTATATAAAACTACGCTTTGGATTACAGTATTGATCAAAATACTTACAAGGAAAATAATTGGCAAACATTTTTAACCCTCTCCAAATAGGGTTAAAATAATTTTCCCTTGCTGGCACATGCGATGCACCAATAAGCACGGAATCGTTAAGTTTAGGCAGTTGTCATGAGTCATGTGGTACAGAATATAAACTGTTTATGGACGCTTCCTTTATATTGTCTAGCCACGCTGACATGGGTCTCAGAGACCAGCATAATAAATCCGCCCAAAAAACATCCTTTACAACAGCGCTAGGTATGTCAAAACAGATGTGGATATAACTAAAAATTATAATAAACAAGCTGACCCTATGAACTTCGTATCGCTTTAGAATTAACAAATGTTTTCCCGGCAATTATTCGAATTTTTCTCACCTTTTAAACCTTCCCTAGACCTCCACGAACATTTCAAGACCAAGATAAGATAAATCCGTTCAGCCGTTCTCGAGTTTTAGCGAGATTAACGAACAGCAATTGATTTATATATATAATATATAGATATATAAGATACTAGCAGATCCGGCCACGCGTTTCTGTGTCAACATTTTGAATATATAATAATATTGTGACTATAAATTGAGATGTAAGCTATCCTATCCTATCTTTCAAGTTAGATCAAACTGCACACGGTGTGCAAAGTTTGATTAAAATCGGTTAAGTAGTTTAGGAGTCAATCGCGGACAAACAACGTGACGCGTAATTTATATATATTAAGATATACACGATATTATGCACATCGTAGAAACCATTTTTTTTAACTCTGTTCTTAGAATTTGCTACTTATTTAGTCTGTCTTTTTTTTTAAATTATTTATTTAGTTACACAGTTTGTTTTGAATCCATAGGCTCCCAATCTAGTGTAACTAAGTTTCAGGAGCCAGGATTAAATAACTCCTTTAAGAAATCTGGTACCTTTTAAACTAAATTCCTTATCTTTTAGCATCAATTTAAGACTATTCCGTCCTACTAATGTTATAAATGGATAAGTAGATTTTAAAAGATTGTGAGTTTGTATGTTTGTGCTGCATGAAAAGAAATAGAATATAAACTTTGTGCTAAAAATAGGAACAGATACAAATAATGACGTGTATATCGTAAAGGCAAATTTTTGCGAGCGAAACTGTGGAATGCAAATAATGTTCATATTGTTCTTACTTGATTCACATTTTATTTTTATCTAAACTAACTACTATGTAAAACTACTAAGTAATTTGAAGGCTTTTCAGCAATAACGTGAACTATTTATAGAAAGTTATGCTTTCGGAATGCGCATTCCTCTCGCTATTTTCTAAACAAAAATAACTACGTACTACGGAGATGCGTTCAGAATGAAAACGATTAAAGTTAAGCACGTAAGTAAATGTAGCTAATGGGTTCGTTCACTTGAGATCCTAGACTGAGAATATCAGTTCTATGTAGTAAAGATTGAGAATGAAATAGAGACTTCCTGCATATATTTCTCAAATTGTTTTATTTCATTTGTTTACTTAGGCGCAATTTTAGAATAATTAATATTATATGGAAAAGTCCCGATCGTTTTTTGCTCTAAAATCCTAATGTTACAATTACGAACTCGAAATGTCTCTCTCGATATAATATCGATCTATGTACTTACTGTCCGAGGGACGGTCAGTAAGTAGGTTCATTCACTGTTGACTTTCCTTCCCTATAAAAGTGTCTGAATAATACGATATTGAATTGCTCAGTTAAAAAAAATGTTTTAATAAAATTTTAAAACCTTGAAAACCTCGGCACAAGACGGTTTAGTTGTAGAGTTTAATGAAGTTTATGCAAATTTAGACTTTAACGAGAACAGATTACGAACGTTCTTATTACCTATACAAACTTTTAGTTAGTTTTTCGAGACAACAAAATTTCCACTAATACTTACCAGAATCAGAGACAAGACGTTATATAGTTTTTATGTGACGAGTGTTCCACTGATAGTTATTTCTTAGATAAAAACTGACCTAAAAAGATAACATAATTCTTTTAATGTTTAGTTTAGCCTTTTACTCACTTATGTATTACAAAGTAGTTGCTAAGTTATGTATAAATATGTTATTGCGATGTGTTATGTATTATTCTGATGTATAAGCTATATTACTGTAAAGTTACATCTAAGTCCGTTGAGTAGTTTTTGCGTGAAAGATTAACAAACACACACACACAACCCACTCACAAACTTTCACATTTATAATATTAGTAGAATTAGTAGGATATGACAAATATTTATAAAAGATAACATAATTTTGACAATTTAACCTCGCATTTATTTCTTAGGTATTCTTTTCTTATAACTAAAATCTCGTGATGGATTAAAACAAACTAAGTATTCAAAATGGCGGCACATAAAAAAGTTTAAATTTTTTGTTCTAGACTAAATGTTCGCTAAAGAGATTGTTCTAAATGTTAAAGTTAATAAACATAAAATGACAATAAAACTAGACAAGTAAGAGACTTGTCTAGTGTGAGGTGTTGTCTACTGAGGTGTAGTGATTGGAAAAATATTGACAATGATGTAATTTTTCAGATCCTTATCTTGATCATATAATTACTTTACTTACCTCACTGGCTGCTGGATGTTTGCATTTTTATCTTATTATCTGCCTTAATTCCCAAGCTTCTGTTTAGCGATTAAAATCATAATTACCTACTCATTACTTTATTACCTACTAGCGACCCGCCCCGGCTTCGCACGGGTAGCATGTTATTATACATATAAACCTTCCTCCTGAATCACTCTATCTATTAAAAAAAACCTCATCAAAATCCGTTGTGTAGTTTTAAAGATATAAGCAAACATACATAGCGGGAAGCGGAAAGCGACTTTGCTTTATACTATGTAGTGATGATCTATGAAAGGAAAGAAAGAGAGAAAGAAAGAGAACATTTTACATTTATTTGCACACTTAGTGTGTACAACACAATAATTAAAAGAAAACAATAACAGTAACAATAAACAGCAGATTGTGCCATGTGGGAGCAAATAGGTCCCCGTCTCAGCATTGAGCCGCACAGCGCCGAACCGGAGTTAGTCGGAGCCTGGGCGCGATGTGCAAAATAATTTAAAGTTAAAACTTAAACATCTCTTTTTTTCGAACGGATTTAAATGCTTTTGGTCTCTGAAACATTTAGTCTCTGACAACGTTAATTCGTAAATAATTGTTGCTAGATTTACACGGTTAATTAATTTATAGTGTTCAAAAAATCTAATCATATTATAATAATACCGTCTCATCCTATTTTATTGGATTGGAACGCTATAATTGTTTTATATGCTAAATAAAATAAAATAAATAAATAGGATCACGACTGTAATCCCCAATTACGGTAGACATCCACTCAGATCCAGGCGCTTAGATCCTTGAAGATGTCTAAAGGGGGTAGTCAGAGGCATATAAATTTAAGGCTAGTATTTTTAGACCACCACACGCTCTGGCAGATTATACAGAAGACAGATAGGGAGTAGATGTGGCTATAACTCAAGGCGGAACTCAAAATCAAAGATAAACTACATTAGGTACTTGTGATTTTTTACTTCGCGTAATCTTCTGCACAATTACATGGCGTTTATACTAATGGGGGATTCGACTAAGGGTATTCCCAATCCAAAAACACATAATACCAAAAAAAATGGCAAAAACTGGTAAATTATGCCTTCGGAAATTACACACGAAAAAACTGTGTTGTACTACATGAATGATGAATTTTACGCCAATCTCTGTCTGATTTTATTATTTAGTAACTATTTGTAATAACTTATTTTATTATCTTCTATAATATAAAAATGAATCGCAAAATGTGTTGGTAAGCGCATAACTCAACAACGCCTGGACCAATTTGGCCAATTCTTTTTTTTAAATGTTCGTTGAAGTTCAAGGATGGTTTTTACGGCGAGAAAAATTCGAATAATTGCCGGAAAACCCCTAAAAACAGCCCTTTTCTTTTTCCCATACAAAAGTTTTCTAACTAAACTTAGAGTCAATTTGAGCTTTATTGCTATTGTATAAAGTTCATTGTTGTCAAAGCAATGTAGGTGTGTTCCTAAGAACGGGAACGGGAACGGGAACGGGAACGGGAACGGGAACGGGAACGGGAACGGGAACGGGAACGGGAACGGGAACGGGAACGGGAACGGGAACGGGAACGGGAACGGGAACGGGAACGGGAACGGAAACGGGAACGGGAACTTCAAACAACATTTTTGTCAATTGCGGTACGAAGTTCGCCGGGTCAGCTTGTATTTAATAATTTGTTTTGTTTTAAATATAAAATGTAACAAAGCTTGATCTTAGTATAGTGCGGTCCATAAACACTTTATATTAGAAATTATACAATTTATAGCATGAAAGATCGAATGGAAAAGTACTGGGGGAAAAGTACTAAAGTATTTAGTAAAAGTGACAGTTTTGGCTTTTGGACGATACGTTGTCGATACGATATAGGTTCGTGCTCAGGCCACTGTAAATACAGAATGGATGCCGGTCCCATTCATATTTGAAATATTGCTTACAAAACGATAAAAAAAAAGAGAACCGATTGATAGCGTTCTCGGAAGTATCGACCCTTAACCGTGGGATAAAAAATATTTCGGGGTCTTTGAGTTTATGGAAAGTTACAGTTTGGCGCCAACATTTGGGACTAATAAGCACATTATGGGTGTTATAAAACTTTTAAAAAGGTTTTGATGCTGAGGCTGGGAAAAGCGAGATGTATTAAATTAGGACGCTTGTCATTCATTTATAATTATCATTTAATTTAACGTCCCTTTATAATACTAATATTATAATATTATAACGGCTGAACTGAACGTTGGGTTACATTATCGAAGTTTTCATACGAATCCCTAATATTTTAGAAAATATTCTATAGCCACATTCATCAGAGAAAATGTAGAATTCTAGGTGAAAGAATTTTTCAAATCGGTCCAGTAGTTTCGGAGCTTATTCGATGCAAACAAACAAACAATCAAATCTTTCCTTTTTATAATATTATCTCTGGTAAATCGACGGGAGATCGAAACTGGATATTTTTATTCGGGTACCACGCGATCTAAGCCGTAGGTGAAAGCTAAATGATCTACAGTGCTTTTTATATATATACTTTTTTCTGGGAAAAAAATAATTTACGCGGATATGTTGTCAAAAAATGCCCTTTTATGGTGTGTGAAAATCACACGAGCAAAAGTAAACTTGTACAGCCAACACACTAATCGACGATTAGTCCGGTCTAATCGAGTTACCACTTAACACAGTTCTGTTATGTACTTTTATGAAATTATTACACAATACCAGTGCCAAAGTGAGGTGTCAATTTCTGAACTGTAAATTGATTGCTAATTGACTAAGCAATGTCAAAGTTTGACTTTGACATTGCATTTATTTCAATAAGGATTACGTGCGACTAATCAAATCTAGAAGAATCAGGCAACGAAGAAATCGTGTTTGTCCCTACAATTTCTTTCAATGGTCTTTTTTGTAAATGCTACAAGAACTAGAATGATTTATTGTACACCAATAATAAAAAAAAACAATGACAGAAATTTAAACTAGAGCAAAAACTGTACAATAGGCGGTCTTATAGCTAAAAAGCTGTTCGTGTGGTACCGAACGAGCAAGTAATGACACTTTTATTTTTGGTAAACTTATTATACTTATATATATATTAATATATTAATATATATTAATATACTTATATATATATTAATAGATACAGTAGCGCGACGCTGGCTTTTAACTTGTTACGTATAGAATTCTAAATAGGTACCACACTCAAAGTAGGCAAGTGCCTAACTTAATATTTTGACGAGTTTTACGTGCCTCTGACTACCCCCATACACATCTTCATAAAGTAGCGCCTGGAGATCTGTAAAGATGTCTAACATGTTTGGTGAAAACATTTGTGACTCTACATTTTTAGATTTTTTTTTTGTGCGCTCCCGATGCCCTTGCAAACTTGCAATTGACAATAAAATTGTAAGGCATTGAAAGGCGATTGATGAACATCCAATAAAAAAAATTGGCTACATCAATGGTTATCAATGTTGAATAACGAAATATTCGCCATAAAAGTATCCAAAAATATCTTGATAAACAATAAACCACAATGCCATATCAATATCATATTATGGACGATATTATGGCAACTCGTTACTATTATTATGACAAATGAATTGTAAACTTGAATCATGAATGAATGAGCTATTTCATTGATTAGCTGTAGGTATAATCGCAACAATAAATGATAAGTTTAAACGAATTACATTCACAGAGACGCGGACGGACGTCTGACGGACGAATGTCCCCTCTAAACACTTTTGTGCATAACTGCAGGGCTATTTTGTAAAAACATGATTATCATGTTATGGTATTGAATGCCATAATACCTACGCTTTTTATGCTGTTTAGGCACCTATACCTACGCTTCCAATACAATACCTACGCTGAAGCGTAGGTATAGGTGCATAAACTGTGCATAGTTACTATGAAAAGTGTACAGATTAGGTATTCTCTAACATTAGGTATTGCATTCAACATCATAACATGATAATCATGTTTTTACAAAATAGCCCCACTGTTTAGGCACCTATACCTACGCTTCCAATACAATACCTACGCTGAAGCGTAGGTATAGGTGCATAAACTGTGCATAGTTACTATGAAAAGTGTACAGATTAGGTATTCTCTAACATTAGGTTATTGCATTCAACATCATAACATGATAATCATGTTTTTACAAAATAGCCCCACTGTTTAGGCACCTATACCTACGCTTCCAATACAATACCTACGCTGAAGCGTAGGTATAGGTGCATAAACTGTGCATAGTTACTATGAAAAGTGTACAGATTAGGTATTCTCTAACATTAGGTATTGCATTCAACATCATAACATGATAATCATGTTTTTACAAAATAGCCCCACTGTTTAGGCACCTATACCTACGCTTCCAATACAATACCTACGCTGAAGCGTAGGTATAGGTGCATAAACTGTGCATAGTTACTATGAAAAGTGTACAGATTAGGTATTCTCTAACATTAGGTTATTGCATTCAACATCATAACATGATAATCATGTTTTTACAAAATAGCCCCACTGTTTAGGCACCTATACCTACGCTTCCAATACAATACCTACGCTGAAGCGTAGGTATAGGTGCATAAACTGTGCATAGTTACTATGAAAAGTGTACAGATTAGGTATTCTCTAACATTAGGTATTGCATTCAACATCATAACATGATAATCATGTTTTTACAAAATAGCCCCACTGTTTAGGCACCTATACCTACGCTTCCAATACAATACCTACGCTGAAGCGTAGGTATAGGTGCATAAACTGTGCATAGTTACTATGAAAAGTGTACAGATTAGGTATTCTCTAACATTAGGTTATTGCATTCAACATCATAACATGATAATCATGTTTTTACAAAATAGCCCCACTGTTTAGGCACCTATACCTACGCTTCCAATACAATACCTACGCTGAAGCGTAGGTATAGGTGCATAAACTGTGCATAGTTACTATGAAAAGTGTACAGATTAGGTATTCTCTAACATTAGGTATTGCATTCAACATCATAACATGATAATCATGTTTTTACAAAATAGCCCCACTGTTTAGGCACCTATACCTACGCTTCCAATACAATACCTACGCTGAAGCGTAGGTATAGGTGCATAAACTGTGCATAGTTACTATGAAAAGTGTACAGATTAGGTATTCTCTAACATTAGGTTATTGCATTCAACATCATAACATGATAATCATGTTTTTACAAAATAGCCCCACTGTTTAGGCACCTATACCTACGCTTCCAATACAATACCTACGCTGAAGCGTAGGTATAGGTGCATAAACTGTGCATAGTTACTATGAAAAGTGTACAGATTAGGTATTCTCTAACATTAGGTTATTGCATTCAACATCATAACATGATAATCATGTTTTTACAAAATAGCCCCACTGTTTAGGCACCTATACCTACGCTTCCAATACAATACCTACGCTGAAGCGTAGGTATAGGTGCATAAACTGTGCATAGTTACTATGAAAAGTGTACAGATTAGGTATTCTCTAACATTAGGTATTGCATTCAACATCATAACATGATATTCATGTTTTTTACAAAATAGCCCTGCTGTACTTACTCATTGTACGATGTACAAAACTGAATTACGATTTTGTGTACCTAATTGTGTGGTCAATTGGTCGCCGACTTTTTTGCAAGGAAAGATTTTTGAGTTATTTATTGATTTATTATATAATTAAATAAACTGGATTTGTCTAGTTTAAAATAATATACGTAACACGTGCTCAAAACAATGAAGGAAAACATCGTGAGGAAACCAGTCGGTATACCTACTTATAAGCGGCGATGGACTTGCGACCTGACACGGGTAGAATGATATTGCAAACATTTGGACGTGGACTTCTAACTACCCCATTAGACACTCCAAACATTATTAATATATTATTTTTTAATTAAATTGTTATTTTTATAAGTGGCGATGGGCTTGCAACCTGTCACGTATGGAATACTAACTACTGCAAAATGTAGGCATAGCCAAATATAATGTTTGGACGTACCTCTGACTACACCCACTAGACATCTTCAAAGTAACTAAGCGTCTGGAGATCTGAGAGGATGTCTACCGTACTTGGGGATTACAGTCGTAATTCTATTTTATTTTGAAAATTACACAAAGAAAGACATAATATTTTCTATTTACTTACAAAAATTTCCTGACGTAATTATGTATGTAATTACTTACTAGTTAGTGCCTTACTCGTTATATGATTAATTCTACAATCAAGATACCACACCATTTATGGTCTGACTGTACATGCAACTCTCAAGCCGCTGTACTAATGTTACCTTGTACGGAAGTAAACCAAAACCAACAGTAGCGCAACATACGTACAATTACGGTATAAAAACAAAAAAAAACCGACGCAAATATTTCAACCAATCGCAAACTCAAGAGACGATATTAGTTTAATTAAAGACATAGGTGTCGATTCTGTTGGCACCGAGCTAATCCTAAATTTTTCTAAAATAAAATTAAAACAATTTCGCTCTTATTTCTTTACGTTAAAGTCTAAATTAGAGTATGATGCGATTTAGTTGTGTCCATTTTAAAATTTGGGAATAAGTGGATCGTGTTTAAACACTATCCTTTTATTTCTATTACGTTAGAGTCGAGTAACCTCAATCTACGCGGACGAAGTTGCGGATAAAAGCTAGTAATATATAAAAACCAAATAGTTCGACATTAAACTTGTGTTTATTTACTTTATGAATATGTAAAGATGTATTACTGTTTCGATTTTACTAAGGTGCCACATTGGCGCCGCTTTAATAGAGAAAATGACATGACAGATGATGTAAAGGAAACCCAACATAAGTAGGTACGGGTTGATCCTTAATTGGATAAGTCGAAGTTGATTTGTAGTACGATTGTAATCGTTATTAGTTTCTTCTATCACGGATGCACAACCTTAGACGTAGGCAGCGGAAACGATATCTTACACTTCACTACATAGTATAAAGCAAAGTCGCTTTCCGCTTCCCGCGTCTGTATGTATGTATGTTTGCCTATATCTTTAAAACTACACAACGGATTTTGACGCGGTTTTTTTTAATAGATAGAGTGATTCAGGAGGAAGGTTTATATGTATAATAACATGCTACCCGTGCGAAGCCGGGGCGGGTCGCTAGTATATTATAAAGGTGAAAGTGTGGCTGAACCAATTTTAATTAAATTTATATTTTCATTGATTTTAAGGCATAAAAATTCAAACATCCTCACAAAATATCAGATTTATAATTTAGTAGGATAGGTACGATACTTACGAGGTCAATTAAACCGGCCAAGTTCGAGACGGACTCGCACACGAAGGGTTCCGTACCATTATCTATAAAAACGCCAAAAAACACGGTTGTTGTATGAAAGCCCCACTTGAATATTTATTTTATTCTGTTTTTAGTATTAGTTATTATAGTGGCAACAGAAAAACATCATCTGTGAAAATTTCAACTGTCTAGCTATTGCGGTTCATGAGATACAGCCATGTGACAGACAGACGGACATACAGACAAACAGACTGACAGACGAACAGCAAAGTCTTAGTAATAGGGTGCCGTATTTACCCTTTGGGTACGGAGTCCTAAAAACGGCAAAGACACTACTACTTCATATTGCGCCTTTTATAAAAGCTTAAGGCCCTGTATGTCGACGATTGCTCTTTTTCCAAACGAAAAATAAAATACTTCTGAACAAGCCACATCTCCTATTTTTATAAGTATATTACTTCAGGTTCCTACCTACATTTCTATTAAGCTGAAAACATAATAGCAGAAACTTTTCACGATAAAAATATTATTTCTAAATGATACGTTTTAGAATTTATGATCGAAATATTTTATATACCTACTATTAAAATCAACTTGTGATTTATTGTTAAAGATAGGTAATATGTAGATCTACAATTCTATTAGAATAGATTTTTGATAAGTAATTATACATAATTTATATCATTAATTTATTCGAAAAGCTAAGGCGGAGCACGCATCGCCCATGGCTTAGTCAGTAGTCAGTACCCCTGTGACTACTGTCAGAGACAGACGTGTGTTTGACGTCATTGCAGCGGTCGGAAAGATTATTTACGAATTAAAAAAAGATGGGTAATATTTCAAAAAAAAAAAAAACAAAAAGAGATAATGGTTACGTACCCTAAGAAAACATGCTAAAAATATAAGAGAAATAAAACAGTAAGTAAACCTTCCTATTTTATCAATTTTACCTATCTACGTTATCTTTGATAATCTTGTGAAAAATATTAGGCAAAGAAAACAGTAAGTACTTACATAACTACATACTTTATCATACATACATACATTTATACATAAAATCACGCCTGTTTCCCAAAGGGGTAGGCAAAGATCACGGCTTTACACTTGCTACGATCCTGACATACTTCTTTAGCATTCACTCTCATCACATTCCTCATGCATGCTCGTCGGTTTAGAGTACTCTTGACCCGGCTTTTTTTCAAAACGTTTCCAATATGGTCCAGGAAAATACGCCGAGGTCTTCCTCTTCCAACGCTCCCTTTCACACTCGCCTTATATACCTGTTTTGTCAATATCTTTCTTCATTCATTCTCTCCACATGCCCAAACCATCTAATCATCCCTTTCTCAATCCTCTTTCACTTCACAACGTTTTCTTGGATAAATTGTAGGGAAAAATTCTGGAAAAAATCTGGAACGACCAGTCGGATTTGCGTATAACTTTCTCGAAGGATGATAGTTCAGCATCATCACTAACACTTCTAACCATAGCAAAACCCGCAGTTGAACAAAATAGGTACGTATGAATAATAATATATTCAGCGGGTTATATAAATCCCAAGATTTTAGTAAGAATCGGTTCAATGATCCTGTCATTTTTGTTACATAATGTTCAAAGAACATGGCGCATACATAACAGACTACGTTTTGGTGGCTGATTGTGTTCTAATAGGTATATTACCTATTACCCGCCACTCTGTGACACAGAGCATAGTCCCGCCAACCGCCGAACACGCAAGTTTTTTAAAAAAATTACTTTGACAGACAAAGAGTTTTTACTTCCTATTCTACCAAGGAGTATTAATGCCACCTGCTTTATTACGTAGGGATAGTTCATCACTACATAGTACCTATAAAACAAAGTCGCTTTCTCTGTCCCTATATCCCTATGTATGCTTAAATCTTTAAAACTACGCAAAGGATTTTGATGCGGTTTTTTTTTATTGATAGAGTGATTCATGAGGAAGGTTTTTATGTATAATACATGCTTAATATAGTAGAGAAATACTGATAATTTTAGAGGTTTCTAATGTGATGTCGTAAATAAACACATTTTTTGCGCTTACATTGCAAACGCTGGCTGAACCCCGCGAGATATATCAAAATAATGTACCTACACAGTCGCTGCTTAAATACTAAACGGTCATATTTCAAAATTTCTGTTTTTTCAGAAGAGCCAATCAAAGTTTTAAAAAAATATTTTTTTAATTTCTGAGAAATTTTTATTTTTATTAGTTATGAGTTTTGGATCACTAGAAGCGTAATTTTAAGCTGTATCTATCTATATTTTTCGTTTTGCTGTAACTTTAACCTATTGGCGTAAAATACCACATGTGTCCCTTTTGCATATAAAAAAATATTTAAACGTAAATTAAAGTTATCGATAAAAGGCCACATATTATACAAAAATAAGAGTTTTCTTTAGATTTTTCCTTCACTTCTTCGTCTGATGTAAAAAACCTATTAATAAAACAAATATTATACAATATCGAAAGCATGCTAATATTTTTTTTTGATAATACTAAAAATAATTCGCTATTTATTTAAAAAACCAAAAACTATTTTTATACAAAGTTATTGGGGCAAAATAAGAGGTAATTTAATGTTGATCTCTAAACTGAGTTCAACATTATTACTAGCTACACAAAAATAATAATAAAGTCACTATAAAGGCTTCATAAATCTATTTAACTACAAGTATATAAGTGTTTAATAATTAATAAAACTATATATTTTCTGCTAAATCTGTCTTTCTAAAAATCAATGAGTACCTAAATCACAACCCAGTTGTTATTAACTCAAACATATTAATCACTTCGTCATCTTTATAATTTCAGCCATAGAACATTCCATTGCTAAACATTAGCCTTCTTCGTAAAATCAATTCTAATGATCTATTTCGTGCAGTGTGCACCCAATGCCTCCCAGCAACCTTTATCAGGTCATCTTTCCATTCATTCTACCCAACGACCATCAGTTCTTTAAGCCATGTACCTACCCCGCTCACAGCCGCGTCAACTAGCTACTCCTCTTGGGTATGTCGGTGACTTTAGTTCGTATACGGATATAATAACATCTCCGTCTAACGCTTCTCTTCAAAGAAATCGCTTTCGTACACTGCTCCTGCACCCGGACTGACACGGTGGCGTTGTTGTACAAGCATTTCAACACTACAATGTATTGGTAGTCAATACGGCACCGCTGGAATAACCATAGCTTTACACAGGTTTCCACTGAATTAAATTATTTTTCGTAGTCTACAAACGCTAAACATAACGACCGATTATTAGATAGATTATTATCTCTATTAATAAGCTTATAAATTTAGCGTATTACATCGCTTTAAATTATGTTAATATTTTCTTAATAAGTTCTTTGATTATTTCAAATTTGTTTTATCTTGAATAGTAGGTACAGTAATTTCCAACAGTAAGAGATTCCAAGTCAAAAATGTCGCCATGTTTAATTTTTTTGACATAATAACCAAGAAATGGCATTTATGTCTTATAAATTATATTAGAATTCACGTAAAAATAATATTCTACGCAAACGCATTTCGAAATGTGGTACTTATGTATAAAAAGCAATATTTTAACGAACTAAAATTATTATTCAAAACAAACGCATTTGAAATGTGTATAGAAAACAATATTGTACTAATATACATTTTATATTCAAAGCCGACGCATTCTAAAATGTGGCACCTTTGTTTAATAAATAGTATTATACATACGTTTATTTTATACTCGATACGGACACATTCTAAAAAATGGCACTTTTGAATATAAATTTTAATTAAAAAACCGGTAGTTTTTTGAAATGTGGCCCTTTTGCATATAAGCTATGCGCGCTTCTGTCAAAAATCAAGTCGCAATTGATAAAATGGCAGTTTAGCTCTGAAGTTTGCCTGCAAAGTGCAAAAATGCTAAACAGACACTTGTATGTTTTAGTTATTTATAGTGCTATAATTAAAAGGATCAAATTTTTATTATATAAAATGACCATTTTAGATCACGTTTTTGCACTAAAAACGATTTTCACATTTTTTGATTTGTGACACTTTAGTATTTAAGCAGCGACCTGTACTACAATTGTAAACGTCTACAAAAACGTCTGACTTCATCATCAGAACAGCTCGCTGTCACCATATTATTGTATTGTGACCAGAACTAAAAGATGCAAAATCTCAGCTCAATCGGAAATGGTCGAAAAATAACTTGCAATTATTGAAAGTTACAAAAAAACAAACAAACATTATACTAACAGTGCTAGTCGATAATAAAACTTGTACAAAAGGACAGTTTTTATTCTGGGAAAAATAAGTTGTGGATTTTTACCATCATATTAAAAATTATTCAAACGCTAGAGCTTGGGCTGCGACACAGATTGGAAAATAGTTATTACGAGCGGTGGACTACATGTTTCAAAGCGGCGTTGTCGCTCTGTGCTTTTGCGTCACGCGGCTACAGGCGACGTTGCCAGCTCTCCAAGCGGGAGAGAGCTTATGACAGTTATTGGGATTTCTGGATATATGCAATTTTCGTAAAATTGACTTCCCTTGACTTTTCGATTGGTCGATACATTTTTGTCGGTTTTTTTTTTAGTTTTTAGCGTAGGGTGAGAGCGATGGTTGTGGGCACTATAACAACATTTTGAATTTCAAATAAACGGTTTATATTGAAAAACTGATTATAACGACGATTTTTAAACAACATAGAATAGCAAGGGTTTTTTAACAGCGATATTTATTTATTAATTATTCATATTTAAGTAAATAGACAAAACGGGAAATATTTAGTTGTGATCAATCAAATCTAGAGGTATAACGCATCACAACTATCACTAATCAAAACAAGCCATATACAAAGAATTGTATTAACTATAGATTTACTATATATATATATATATATACTACTATATACTATAGAGCCTACCCGGGCTGCGAGCGCCCGCACTGCGCCTGCGACAGTTACAGCCGCACCTTCAGCACCTGCATCTTTTCGCATGGACATTGGCCAAGAATACGATAACGTCACGCAACGCGCGAAGCCCCGAAGCCAATGCCACTGCCTCTCTGCTGACATTATCCGTGAAATTATAAGGGAGGAACTAGACAGGAAATTCACTTCAGTTTTGTTTCGATCGTAATATCTTCTGAATGGAATGTCCGATTAATAAAAAAGCTGACCAATATCAGACATGATAACCATACCTTCGTATAAATCCTTATCCAAATAAATCATTTCATATTGAAAACTGTTTCAATACCAATATACCTATAACTTTTTGAATTACTCAAATCGGACATTCCATTC
The DNA here is from genome assembly GCA_912999785.1 of Hydriomena furcata. NCBI lineage: Eukaryota > Metazoa > Arthropoda > Insecta > Lepidoptera > Geometridae > Hydriomena > Hydriomena furcata. Next base: position 4,642,742 of record OU538833.1, on the reverse strand, counting down.
AGAAGATATTACGATCGACACAAAACTAAGCGCCGTGACCCGCGTCGCGGTCGCGGTCGTGACGATGTGACGTCATAGTGTAAGCGCTAATCTTAGAAATTCAAAAACCGGCCAAGTGCGAATCGGACTCGCGCACGAAGGGTTCCGTACCATTATCTATAAAAAACAGCAAATAAACACGTTTGTTGTATGGGAATTTAGATATTTATTTTATTCTGTTTTTAGTATTTGTTGTTATAGCGGCAACCGAAATACATAATCTGTGAAAATTTCAACTGTCTAGCTATCACGGTTCATGAGATACAGCCCTGTGACAGACAGACGGACAGACGGACAGCGAAGTCTTAGTAATAGGGTCCCGTTTTTACCCTTTGGGTACGGAACCCTAAAAAAGGGCTTCAACTTCTCGTCGTTATAAGTATAGGTACCGCCTATCATGTTTTACAATTCATTTTTGTTTGAGTTCCGGTGTAAAAACATGAAGATATGGTTTTGTTTAGGAAACAATCTAAAATAAATTTAAAACCAATATAGCATTGAATACTGACCATTAATTAAAAATTTTTAGGAGTGACTACAATATTCACTTCATTCTGGGATGTTCCCAAAGATTCTCCGGAGAAAGCTGTGTTACTTATAAGGAAAACTGAAACTATTCAATGAAAACAAGCCTGGTGGAACAGCTGGATAATAGAAATTAGTTTGTAAACATGAAAATAAACCAGAATATTGATTATTAACACTTTATTACTTCATTTCCTTTCTAATCACATAAAGTTATCATCGCTTCTCATGTTTTTTTACAGCCAGCTAAGTAGGTAGGTATACCGGATTGAGACAATGTAGGTTGTAGGGTTTTTTTTATCCAATCTAAGTTATGTTTCAGAGTATAATAGAAGCACAATAATATAACAATATCATACATATTATAAAAACACAAAAAGTCAGAGCTCTTTTTTCTTGGTGCTTCCCTATGTAGACTATTTTTGTTCAAAAGCCCGATGAATACATCCATAAACTTTCTATAGACACGGAGCACATAATATGACTTGAAGTTTGTATGATTATAAATCGCAATAAAGTAAATTCCACTGCCTGCAAAGTGAACCCAGAAGACAGTGGAGCAGTACCACGCTGATTACGAGTTTCTTCTCCGCGACAGTGAATCCTTCGTCGACCTTCTGCAAGCCACGGGCTGCCCTCGACCGGCAGACAGTTGAGGCTGGCGGGACACCCAGCGCGTAACTCTTCTTCTGCTCGCTTGGCTTGTGAAACGGTCTCAATATTCGCGTCATTTATTTATGCTGACCGGTGTTGTATGTATGGCATTGGTTGACTCCGCCGCGCCAAGGATTTGCGTTTTGCACTGACTTTGACATAGGTAGGTACATATAAAATGCCGGCTCTGTTTACATAAACATTTGTTCTACTTTTTTTTTTATGGAGTCTGTAGTCAGTGTTACCATATTTACCGTTCCGACTTGGCAAATAGAAAATAGAGTTGGACGAGATGCCCAGACAACATTTATTTGCTGTATTTATTTGGTTATTTCATTGATTGCATGTACACAAAGTTTTTGTCTTTGAAAACCCATAAAAAAACATCCTGATTTGCCGCGGCGCGCACCTGATTAACTGACATTGACATAACACATTCCAAGTTTTTATAGTTCATCTGTCAAATCGGCATGTACCTAGCGTACTGACCTCTATTGTATAATAGAGGTCAGTGACCTAGCGAGTTGAGTAGTCACGTATGGAATGCGTAACTACTGCAAAATGTGGGCATGTGCCAAATATAATGTTTGGCCGTGCCTCTAACTACCCCCACCAGATAGTAAAGCCTATTACCAGCCTACGTAGGTACCAGAAACGCGATCTCATAAAAACTGTCGATAATATTTACGATAAGCATACGCCATCTAGAGCTTGCCGTTGTCAACTGTCAGTGTCGTTTCGGCCGCGGTTTTCAGAACTTACCGCGCCTTAATGTTTCCTGACAATACTTTTAGCCATTCACGAAATTTGAGGCAAACACTTTTGTTTTTCGTAAACTGGTTTGTAATTACAATTACAACTGTATTATGCATTACAATTTATTTGTTGCGTAGCGTTGTAGATACTACGACGTAGGACGATGACGCAAATCAACAGATTGAGTTCAATAGTATCTACAGATATTATTGTTTATCAAATAAGGACCTATTTCACTATTGGGTATTGCCACTGGGTAGACAGGAGCAAGCTGCAGAATTTAATACGGCAAATGAACCTTTTTTACCTTGACTGTGCTAAGTCAGCTCAACACTAAAAAGATCAAAAATACAAAGATAAGAAGTATACACTCTCGCTCTCCCTAAAGATGGACCACTTGTCAATATTAGAATCAGTCAAATATATTTTTTATTAGATAGGTTGTCTGTCTTTTTAACACAGTATTTTCGCATTATATCTACACTATTAATTATAATAGAGGTAAAGTTTGTATTTTTGTTTGTACCGGATAAAATAAAAAACTACTCCATCAATTTTAAAAATTATTTCACCCATCTAAAGCTGCATTATCAGTAAGTAACTTAAGCTATATTTTATTTAAATAAAAAAATGTCCGTCTGTCACAAGGCTGTATCTCATGAACCGTGATAGCTCTTAGATTATATATTTATGTTGCCTCTATAACAACAAATACTAAAAACAGAAAAAAATAAATACATGTGTATCTATGTGGGGCTCCCATACAACAAACGTGATTTTGCCGTTTTTATAGATAATGGTAAGGAACCCTTCGTGCGCGAGTCCGACTCGCACTTGACAGTTTTTTTTTCTTAGGCTTGTCACAACATCTGTTGAAATATAATTTGGTGCATGCCCACACGCATCACTACTTATTGTCGCACGAAAGACAATATAATGGATACATACAATTGACGGCACGCCAGTATTGACGTACTAACGTGACTCTTGGATTATTTTAGCTGATGGTGCGTCTATGCAAAGTTGGTTGGTGGTCATCAATTTCTTCTCCGTTTTGCCTCATAGCCCAGTTGGTAGTAACCCGCCTTCGCTGTAGGTTGTGGTTCGATCCCCACCCAGAGCGAATATTTGTGTAATAAACGTAGATGTTTATTCTGTCTGGGTGTTATAATGTATTTTAAATATGTATTTACAAAAAAAAACGTATGTTTGTATTCTATCAGTAATCTGATACCAACAAGCTTTGCTTAGTTTGAGGCTAGATAGCGCTATTTGTTTATTATATTTACTTCTCTGATGGTAAACCATCGGTTTTGGCATGATTACGTTACTATTGCTTTAAAAGTAATCGACAATATGTACTTCGTTTTTATTTATTATTGTGTAAAGGAAAAGAACAGAGCAACTGTGCAAATATTGTTATTTTAATGAACTCATTTACATATCATTTAGGTATCTTGAATATCATTTACATATCAAAACAGCGTTTTTGTCGTAGTGCGAAGAAGAATGAATAAAACCTCGTGTGGCCCACATGTTTCTTCACTATAAACAGTCCACCCAACGTGGTTAAATAAATAAAAATGGTAAACTTTACACACAGCGCCAACTAGCCCCAAACTCAGCTAAGCTTGTACTATGAGACCCAAATAACTGATTTTCTTTGTTTTTCTGGTACATTTATCTGAAAATAAATGAATTTAAAAAGCATCACAACTGTAATTCCCAATTACGGTAGAGTCGGTAGACAACACACATACACACACACACACACACACACACACACACACACACACACACACACACACACACACACACACACACACACACACACATACACACACACACACTTACACTCATACTCTTACCCTTGAAACATTTTTACCATTTTGATTTAGTTTTATTTGGAACCTTTATTCTCTGTATCGAGAGGAGGGCGTTGGTGTCTGCGACACAGTCTAGCACTTCTGCAGGCATCACCGTTTTTTGACTGTTTGTTAAACCTATGTTCTTGTTCCCAATAAATATATATTTCATTTAAAAAAAAAAAAAAAAAAAAAAAAAAAAAACTTCTCAAACTCGAGATCTTTGAATAAGCCTAAAGGGGATGGGCAAAGGCACGTCCAAATATTAGATAAAGTTGTCATATGCCACATTGGCATATCATTCCATACATGACAGGTACCAAGACCATCGCCGCTATTTACAAGTTTTATTTAGTCCGGGGCTAAATGACGCTGTGCGAAATATCTACTATTATTAGTTTATTTTCCATCACCGTATGATGATAGAACTCGTTAAGTTATGTAATATCGTGACAGCATTCCAACACAACGGTTTCGTTTAAGTTAAGATATACTTGGTCTTACAAACTTAATATGCTGGTTCTTGTACATGGATTAACTTGGTAATTTAGCAGTTATAAATAGCTAAGCACGCCTAAGTAGCGTTTAACGACCTTCTCGGCCATCTTAATCGTTAGAAATCTGAAGTTTTGAAATTACCTACGTGATAAAGTATTATACGGTTGAGAGGTGAGAGCGCTGGTTGTTGTCATTCATTCATGTTGTCATAACATTTTAATTATCAAATGAACGGTTTATATTGAAAAAATGATTAAAACGACTATTTGTAAACAACATAGAATAGAGTATTTACCTATCTCTTAGGTAAAGCAAAGATTTTGTAACAGGCGGTATTTATTAATTAATTATTCATATTTAAATAGACAAAACAGGAAATATTTAGTTGTGGTCAATCAAAGCTAGAGGTTTATCGCACCAAAACTGGCACTAACTAAAACGGGCCATAGACAAAGAGTTGTATTAACTATAGATTTTAAACAAGTTTGTTTGCTATACTTAGTTATTGACTGCCAAAATTGAAAATGACCAAAACCGGGATAAGCACCACCACCGGGTCTTTAACCCTAAATGATTTTAATTCGTTTGAAACTGATATATTACCTAAATTACCTTACCTTACTTATATCTTAAATATAAATCTCCTGTCACGATGTTTGTCCGCGATGGATTCCTAAACTACACAACCGATTTTAAATTAAATTGGCACACCGTGAGCAGTCTGGTCCAACTTGAGATATAGGATAGCTTAGATCTTTAATTATATTTAAAGATCTAAGCTATCCTATATCTCAATTTTATTTTATTGCAAATTGTTGACACAGCAACGCGTGGCCGTGTCTGCTAGTATTATATAGATACTAGCAAACCCAGCAACGTGTTGCTGCGTCAACAGATATCGCTCTCTGTCAGAATCTTTTGAGATGTAAGCTATCCAATCTTTCAAGTTGAATCAAACTGCACACGGTGTGCAAAGTTGGATTAAAATCGGTTAAGTTGTTTAGGAGTCCATCGCGGACAAACAACGTGACGCGTAATTTATATATATTGGGAAGAAAGGTCAAGTTTAAAAGGGAGTGCTTACCCGTTTAACCCACAATTTTTCATCCCAATATTATTTATCCCCGTTCAACAAAAAACATATGCTCCGTTCTACCCAATCCAAAAATCGAAGTCACAGTGTATTCTAAACAGTACAGACACCGTAATATTTGTAAAAAATCGAAGCCACATTATTCCAGAGTTCTAGGTATATCTAGGCTATGTTTATTCTGATAAAAAATAGTTTTCAGCAGTTCGGGTCCGAGTCGTAGATTTTTCGTGAAAACGTCGTGATAAAGACATATTGATATGTAATTTTTCACCATATTATGAAATATCATCATGCTTACATTATACAACTGTTATTCATTTATGAGATAGGATTTACATTCATAAATAAAACATTGTTATTAGAATAGACTAGGAGACAAACTTTGAAAGTTGTGTGCTCAAAACCAACCACTATCAATCACTAGGTTGGGCCACAGCATTAGCTGCCAACATATTTGATATTTAGTTCGATGAATCTTTCAAATATATAATTCCCGTGTTTGTAACCAAACTCCTCCGAAACGGCTTGACCGATTTTCATGTTTTTTGTGTTTATTTAAGAGGCATGAGAATAGCTCGTAGGGTATTTTTTATTCCCCTAAGTGATAAGTTCGAGAAAAACTAAAAGTGATTTTTTCAGTGAGATTATTAAAGTTTGACAGGACGTCTGTCGGGACAGCTAGTATATTTATAACATTAACATGTCCTCAAACCGGTGTAGGAAAATATAGTGAGGAAACCCATAGAGAACCAACATTGACCATTTTTTTTCCTGTGAGTGAGGCCGACTTAAACGGGGAATTCACTAGACGGTCATGCCCGCGGGCAAGTCTGCAGGCATGCCCGCAACTAGAAAATATGGAAAAAGGGGTTACAAAGGTGTTTTAAAAAAATAATTGTCATCAACTCCCAATAGGAAAGCGTAGTAAACGAACAAACAGAGATCTTTTTTTTTCATAGGTAGGTTTATATTAGACGATAATTTAAATTGTATTTATTCAAATTAAAAATTAAAACACGATCGGTAAAACTAGATTTATCTGGATAGAAAAATATTTTAAAGTTTTCTTTCCCAAACCACTTTTTATGTGTTTCGAATACAAGAATATTTTACATTTAATTTTCATACATTTAAGTAAACAATCATAGTATTTATATAAAAGTAATGAATTTTCATGTTTCAAAGTATTTATCAGTAAATGCATTTTTATCTTCTCCGCCTTCACACCGCCAAATCTGAATGATTTTATGACTTTTTTTGCAAAATATGTCCAATATAATGTTCAGATGTGACTGACTACCTAGACATATTCGATGACCTAAGCACCTTGGAGATCTCATAATTAGTGATTCTATCTCTGTTAGTTTTGTCATAAGTTACCTAGGTATCCATTTTCTATTAAAACGAATTGCTTTTCAATCTTTTCATAACCACACATCTCTTTAGTAACCGGTTTCACCAGTGACATAGAACTTGAAAATTTACATAGTCGATATTATGCGATATAGCCATTATCATTCACATTATTCAACTCAGTTCATAATCAGCTCCCGTACTAATAGGGACTATGTGTTGTTTAAATAAATAGACGTTTTCCGATTTTTTATTCGACTATTAAAAGATTTCAAGACTCGTGATAGTGAAAAAAAATATTCAACGAATTTTGGAAATTTAATTTGGTAAGTAAATCACGGAAATTAAATTCCAAAGGCTATATACCTTTGGAATTTAATTTCCTATATATACCTAAACGCTTTGCATGTTTGATCAAAAACGTGTTTAATAGCAACTCTTTTTTCGACTGTTGAAAATGTTCATTATTTGCCGTAAGTCCCAGGAAGCTTTTATTGTCTAAAGGAATTTCCAATTTCCAAAATGCCTCCTGGAACTTTACAATCGGGAAGTTCCAGGACTCTTTTATTATTTCTGAGAATGGAATTTCCGAAATGCAGCCCCGATTGTGCGGGGTTTTGAAATTAGTAAGAAAATAACTCTACCCGAAGTCGCGAGGATTTCCACTAGCAGTGTAATAAAGCTATGTATGAACTGAAATAGACCAGTTATCCTTTACCTTGTACTGTCTTCCATAATCGTAAAACTGCAATATTTTACAATAACTTAGATCTTATTATTTCTTAATTTATTATACTAGCTTCGAACGGGTGTCCTACTAATGAAGATTATGGGAAAAGTGGTGATATCTTAGGTTACATTATTGAAATTTTGTGAGGTTATCTACTTTTTGAAAATAAAATATAGCCTTTGTTAATCGCTGATCTATATATACAGGGTGTCCAAGAACCTGGCGTCCAACTGGATTCCCACGATGCCCCAAGTTCTAACAGTACTCAGAAAAATATTTTAAAAAATCCACCCCATGTACTTACAGAATTATACTGATTTCAAAAAAAAAGGGGAAATGAGCACCCTGTGACATACTTTTGAATGCTGTGACTGCTAATGCTGATAATTTCGATATTTCTTGGAGGTTTTGTAATCTAGGGTATTGCTGTGTCTAAATAGAATGTAAAAATAAAGTACTTATTGTACCATTTTAAAATAAAATATTATTTTCACTAAAGGTGATATGGAAAACTATTGAATTTCGCAACTTTGACCGACTGTAGTGTAAAAAAAATGTACCAAAATAGTATGGCAAGTGACGTCAAATTTTGACGCGTTTATTCCTCTTTTTAAAAAGGTATAATACTTACACATTAATTTGAAAAAAAAAATTTTGATAATATTTTTACTCAACAACCCAATTTTTACGATGTCTTACAGAATTCTTAGAAAGAAAAATTTACGACGAATTGAATCTAACCTCTAAAGAATTACTATTGTATGCTCATAAAAATAACAACAGGCCTCTCAAAAAACAGGTTAGACCGTAAGGGACGGTATGTGCATGCATCTCACCATAGTGATTCGTTATTACAACAGGAGGGAGCAAGACAGAAACTATCTTTGCGATTTGCTGGTTCTTCTTTATGGTACCCCATTATTCAGGTAAGAGTGAGGGAGAAAAAGGTTTAGGATAACAGTACGGTCAGTACGCGTCACTGCCTCCTGCCGTTACTACGCACCTCTCTCTTATTGTTACCATTGATCACGTACTACGATTTAAAGCTTTGTTTATTGGACTCGATTACTCTTTGTGCTCTGGACTTTGAAACGAACTCTTTACGACGACCTTTGCCTGTGTTTGGACAGTTTGTGTTTTGTGTGTGCTACCATGGCGACCTACACTCCGCAAGAATACGCAAATATGCACTACATTTATGGAGAATGTAGAGGTAATGGACGAGCTGCAGCGAGACTTTACAGAGAAAGGTATCCGAGGGCTACGCGATATCCCGACCATCGAGTTTTCATTAATGTGCACAGATCACTATGTGACGGGCGGTTCCCCAATCAAGTAGCTGGTGAAGGACGACCCGTAAATGACTTCATACGCGATGAAGTTTTAGAGGCGGTGTCGGCAAATCCAAGCATCTCTGTGCGAGGAATAGAAGCTGATACGGGGATACCGAAGAGCACAGCACACAGTATTCTCCAAAAAGAAGAATATCATCCGTACCACGTACAGCGAGTGCAAAGTCTTTTACCTCGAGACTATCCGAGCCGAGTCGCGTTTTGTGAAACAATCCTGCAAAAACATCGAGAAGACGAAAACTTTATCGACAAAATTTTGTGGTCAGATGAATCAACATTTAAGAAGGATGGCTACATGAACCTACACAACTTGCACGAGTGGCATGTGGAAAATCCGCACTTGATGCGAGAAGATAGATCCCAGTACCGGTTCAAAGTGAACATGTGGACCGGTATTCTCTGTGGGAATATTATTGGTCCATTTGAGATGCCCGAGAATTTGACTGGCGAATCATATTTAAATTTTCTTCAAAATGATTTGCCAAACTTACTAGAAGAGACCCCACCAGATATGTGGTTCCAACACGACGGCTGTCCAGCACATTTTCGCGTATCCGTTAGAGAGTTTTTGGACGAGCAATACCCGAACAGGTGGATTGGGCGATCAGGAACAATCCCGTGGCCAGCCCGCTCACCTGACTTAAATCCGCTGGATTTTTTTTTCTGGGGAACTATGAAGGAGCTCGTTTATGCGAAGCCCATTAATGACATCGCTGACCTTCGTGAGAAGATAACACAAGCAGTGCAGGTGATACGTCAAAAAAGTTACTCGCGAAACATAAAGCGGTCCTTTTTAAGGAGAGTGAGAGCTTGTATTGCCGCGGGTGGTCAACATTTTGAACATTTATTGTAATAAAATATCTTTAAACTAACATTCTTTGCTTTTATTCTACTGGGAACCCATCTACCTGTGTGTATTTCCTTCTTGCTCACTCTTGGAACCGAAGTAAATAATAGTAGTAACATAACAGTTTCTAAGATAAGAAAGGGTCCGACAGTTACCGTTAGTAGGTAGGCACTTCGTAAAAATTGGGTTGTTGAGTAAAAATATTATCAAATTTTTTTTTTTCAAATTAATGTGTAAGTATTATACCTTTTTAAAAAGAGGAATAAACGCGTCAAAATTTGACGTCACTTGCCATACTATTTTGGTACATTTTTTTTACACTACAGTCGGTCAAAGTTGCGAAATTCAATAGTTTTCCATATCACCTTTAGTTAAAATAATATTTTATTTTAAAATGGTACAATAAGTACTTTATTTTTACATTCTATTTAGACACAGCAATACCCTAGATTACAAAACCTCCAAGAAATATCGAAATTATCAGCATTAGCAGTCACAGCATTCAAAAGTATGTCACAGGGTGCTCATTTCCCCTTTTTTTTTGAAATCAGTATAATTCTGTAAGTACATGGGGTGGATTTTTTAAAATATTTTTCTGAGTACTGTTAGAACTTGGGGCATCGTGGGAATCCAGTTGGACGCCAGGTTCTTGGACACCCTGTATATCTTTTGATAGGTGAAATAATTAAAAAAAATTATCTAGCAGTTTTTTTGTTTATCCAATACAAACAAACATACAAAAAAAAACAATTCTCTTATTAATATTAGTGTACATTACGTATTATGTTATAATTAGTATTTTCAGTCACCAACGACTTCAGTGAAAATCATACATCTATGCTTTTTGACTAGGTAGAGCATTTACGGATCGGGGTTGTACCATGACTACCATGGTACTCGTAAGGTTGTACCATGACTACCATGGTACTCGTAATTTTTGATACCCAGGGTATCCTAGTGTGGAGTCAGAGCTGTGCATCTTGCTGTTGGGTATTATTAATTTGTTTACATTTATCTATTGAACATGGAACATGGAGATATCTTCCTACCTCCTAAATTAAAAGAAAAATATTTTTAACATGAAAATGGCTATTTTCTTACGCTACCAATATTATTGTATTGATAACAACGGCGCCAGGTTGCGCTTGGGTTCACTCGTTATCAAAACTCACGTTCAAGATTTATAAGGCTGCGTTCATAATAAAAAATATGCCGAACTAAGATTTTTATTAGTTTTTTGAAAAAATTAAAATCAAGTTATTTATACTTCAGATTGGAGATTTTATCCATGAGTTTTTTGTATTTTAATTCCTATAATAACTCTTTGTTTAAAACCTATTTTTTCCTGTCAGCTCACCCGACAATTATTATGTTTTTAGACAATAACGCCGCATAAACTCGTAAAAAGTATTGTTTTTTTACTGAAATAATATAAGTACTGATGCCAAATGATAAGCTGAATGGAATAAAAACTCAGTGGATGGAACCGGATTTTTTATAGAAATAACCTTGAACAACTGCTCAACAAATCACATACCTAAAGTACAAATAAACCAACTTTGCAATATGTTATTCGAGTCAATGTAATATTTTGGGATGTTAGGGGATTAGATCATATCTCAAATCTCCAGACGCTTAGATCCTTTGAAGATGTTTAGTGGGGCTAGTCAAAGGCACGTCCAATCATTATATTTGGCACATGCCCACATTTTGCAGTAGTTAGCATTCCATACATGACAGGTTGCAAACCCATAGTCGATTATAAGAATACTAACTGGTTTCCTCACGATGTTTTCCTTCACCGTTTTAAGCACGTGTTTTTGATGTGCATATATTTTTTTCGAACAGAAAATCTATTGATGCTCGCCGGGATTCGAACCCACCTTCAGATTGAAAGTCGAGGTACCTCCCACTCAGCCAACACTGCCTGAGAGCGAGAGGTATAAACATAAACTTTAGCGCAGGCGTACGTATCTACGTATACGAGTGTTTCTGTAGTTATGGTAATAGCTCTATTTTATGATTAGGATAAGTATTGAAAGCAAAATTAATTATTACTTTGAGAAATTAAACTTAGGAAAGTTTATGGTACCTAAGGTTTTATGTCACATTTTCCACACCATGAAAATTATTATTATTTTACTGTTTAATAACATTTAATAGATCATTACTTAGGTAACTATAAGAGCCTAACTTTCTCGAGCTTTGAATGCGGTCGGCCAAGTTATTTTCCCATAATATATATTACCTAGTTTGAAGTAATTTTATAGTAAGTACTTTCCTACTAAATACTCAAAACAATTAGCTAAGCATTTATGCTTGAAATTAATAAAAAACTATCTAGTTACTCACGTGACTTACAGCTGTTTTTTTTCTTAATTTTTACCCATCGAAAAAAGAGGTTTTGAATTTGACGATTATACCTATTATTATGCTTTTTAGGGTTCCGTAGCCAAGGGGTAAAAACGGAACCCTATTACTAAGACTTCGCTGTCCGTCTGTCTGTCTGTCTGTTTGTCTGTCCGTCCGTCCGTCAGTCTGTCTGTCACAGGGCTGTATCTCATGAACCATGATAGCTAGACAGTTGAAATTTTCACAGATTATGTATTTCTGTTGCTGCTATAACAACAAATACTAAAAACAATATAAAATAAATATTTAAGGGGGGCTCCCATACAACAAACGTGTTTTTTTTTGCCGTTTTTATAGATAATGGTACGGAACACTTCGTGCGCGAGTCCGACTCGTACTTGGCCGGTTTTTATGTATGAACTATCTTTTACCTGGTGATCCGATTTGGATGTTTTTTTTTCTATTATTTATTTATTCATATACCTATTTATTATTTAGAGAATACCTAGTCCAAAGTTAGTCCAATAAAATTTATTTATGTAGGATTCATATAAAAACTAATATCATCTCCTGACATTTCGATTGGTCGAACCACTTGTTTTTTTTTAGTTCTTAAAACGCATTTAGTAACCTACTGTTTGTTCATAAGAAAAAAAAACCGGCCAAGTGCGAGTCGGACTCGCGCACGAAGGGTTCCGTACCATTATCTATAAAAACGGTAAAAAATCATGTTTGTTGTATGGTTGTTAGAGCAGCAACAGAAATACATAATCTGTGAAAATTTCAACTGTCTAGCTATCACGGTTAGCTATGACGGACGGACGGAGACGGACGGACAGACAGACAGACGGACAGCGAAGTCTTAGTAATAGGGTTCCGATTTTACCCTTTGGGTACGGAACCCTAAAAAGATCTTAGCACAATGAAAATGCGCTGGATAGTAAAAAGTGTAGAGCTATCTCACTTAAACTCAGTACTAGACTCTTAAGTTAGAAAAGGACACCTGCTTCATTGTGAGCACATCTTTAGATAGCAAACGACCCCACACGTTCGAATACTTGTTATTGTATAACTATTCATCTTCATAATAAGATTATATTATGTTTGTTCTGTCTCTGGGTGTTATGTATGTTAAGTATGTAGATAGTAATTAAAAGAAAAAAAATATAAAGTATTCTATCATAGAATTAAAACTATCGTGGTTGTTAATCATCACTATCACTACATAGTATAAAGCAAAGTCGCTTTCCGCTTCCCGCGTCTGTATGTCTGTATGTATGTTTGCTTATATCTTTAAAACTACACAAAGGATTTTGATGCGGTTTTTTTTAATAGATAGAGTGATTCAGGAGGAAGGTTTATATCTATAATAACATGCTTAATATATTAGAGAACCACTGATAATTTTAAGATTTCAAATCAGCGCGACTTTTTTTTAAATAGACATTCTGTAATATATTTTGGTATCAGCTTTGCACCCGTGCGAAGCCGGGGCGGGTCGCTAGTTTTAAATAAAAATACGGCTAATTACCACGTGTTTACTTGTATTGCTTACGTTTCGAGACAATTCAGATGCTCTTCATCATGAGCATCGATCGCGACCGCGATCAACGAAAAAAACTAAAAAACGTGGTAGTTAGCCGTATTCTATCAGTTATCTGGTTCCCATAGTACAAGCTTTGCTTAGTTTAGGGGCTAGATAGCTCTATGTGAAATGTCCACCAATATTTATTTATTCTGTTGACACAGAAATTACTTAACTCGAATAATACACCGTGCTTTATGTATAACATTATCTCGAAGTAATTAAACATTATTACTACTTATCTACAAAAAAAAAGTTACTAGAATCATTTTGGTGGACATTTCACTCAGTCCCAACTAGCCCTAAACTAAATAAAGCTACTTTATCCTACAAATATTATAAGTTTAAAGTTTAAAGTTTATGAGATTGAATATTTCTAGGAATCAATTAATGCAGAAATAATAATTTATTATTATTTGATTTCGTTATTATTGTTATGAACATTTTTGTTATAAATAGGAATAATCTTTAGGTCACACATAAAGGTTAAAAAGTTCAAGTTGCGTGATAAATGGAAGTTCCCTATTTACTGGTTCATACTATTCTATGAGTGTACAAACACATGTGACTTATTAATTAAAATAAAATTATTTAATTACTAACCCCGCCGGCGAAAATGCCAAAATCAATTTTAGTGCCTTTTAGACTTCTCTTTTACCGCCACCATTGATTGGTTTCCCCAACTTTACCATTTTTGTAACCAATAAAGATTTCATACTTCTCACGATTTGTTGACCTACCTAGGGTCAACCCTAACTAGAGCCGCGCCTCCATCTTAAGGCGAGTAATCAATGTTTTTGATGAATGCAGAATCGTTTTTTCTCAATAACCGCAAAACATACAGTTTTGTTTTTCACGACAAAGATAACTTAAGGATATAATCTAGATAAATTACAGACAGAAACACGATTGGTGAAACTTTTCTCGATAAATTTATTTTCCAAAGTTGGCTCTTCAAAAACACTAGTTTCATTTTGAATCAAAGCTATGAATAGCAAAACAGTTCATTTTGATAGAATTCGTTAGATAATTTTACTAGCTAAGTAAATTACAGACAGTTTCTTTTTAAATTTGATGGTTTTCGAGATAATGCAGTTTTATCACTTTTTCCGTCTTATCCGGGTAGATTCAGCCCATACAAAACGTCAAAAATTTCACTTATCACCTTAAGGCGCTCCCTGTCAACGATTGTTTTTGTTCGAAACGAAAAAAGAAATACTTCTGAACAAAACTATTGATTTTAACACGGGTGTTTATCACGTAATTACCATTAATTTATTTTCTCGATGTTTCGGCTATGTTACAATAGCTATGGTCACATCTCCTATTTTATAATGTATAGTATATGTGAATAAAGATGTACCCATCTTTAATCACTTCGATAAATAATCCTACCGACCGCTGCAATGACGACAAACACACGTCGGCGCGTGGTCCGCCTTTGCTTTTCGAATAAATTAATGATATAAATTATGTATAATTACTTATCAAAAATCTATTCTAATAGAAATCTAGATCTACATATTACCTATCTGTAAAGGCGCTCCCAGTCGACGATTGTTTTTGTTCGAAACGAAAAAATAAATACTTGTGAACAAGCCACATCTCCTATTTTATAATGTATAGTATATGTGAATAAAGATGTACCCATCTTTAATCATTTCGATAAATGATCCTACCGACCGCTGCAATGACGACAAACACACGTCGGAGCGTGGACCGCCTTAGCTTTTCGAATAAATTAATGATATAAATTATGTATAATTACTTATCAAAAATCTATTCTAATAGACATCTAGATCTACATATTACCTATCTTTAACAATAAATCACAAGTTGATTTTAATAGTAGGTATATAAAATATTTCGATCATAAATTCTAATACGTATCATTTTGAAATAATATCTTTATCGTGAAAAGTTTCTGCTATTATGTTTTCAGCTTAATAGAAATCTAGGTAGGAACCTGAAGTAATATACTTATAAAAATAGGAGATGTGGCTTGTTCAGAAGTATTTCTTTTTTCGTTTCGAAAAAGAGCAATCGTCGACATACAGCCCCTTAATACCATACACAGAGTAGATAACGAATTTAATTTGTAAGCTCCAACAGGTGCCTGCTTGGTCGCGACCTCCCCTACGTTTTAAAATAAAAATATCTTTCCTAGACAAAAAGCTGATTGTACACAAACACCGCTATAGCACGATTGAAAAGACAACCTCTTTACATGCTTTTTTTTTCGCACGGATATTTGCTCTCCTCTCTTATATCAGTGTCAACTCTTATGTCAGTGTCAACGGGGCCCCGCGTCAAATTGGCTGGCTCCTCTTACAAAATCAGTTCTTTGGGCAAGTAGCAATGCGATGCGGCGCTAGTCAGGGTCAGGTCAACCCAATTTAGTGATACACTATCTATCAACTATCTCTAACTGCTATCTACAATCTACATTATAACAAGCTGATAAAAGCCCGTGAAAGCTTTTGATTCTGATAAGCTGCTAATATTTTATTAGTCAGCTGTGCCCTGGCTTTTCCGTACATGCGAGCATAGCTCTATAATTCATACTTCAAACATTTTTTGCATCTTTACTGACATTATACGGATAGATTAATTTGTTTGAAGTTCATTTATAACAAAAATATTTGCATCAATGTTTTTTATAAAAAAAAACTGTATTACCCGGTTAAATTGAAAATGCTATGTATAATTTGCTGTTAGGTGAAAAAAAATTAAGTTTATTTTTACGATTGTTTATGCAATATTATAAAAGACCTAAGTATTCTAGAAACGAAAGCACAACGACCGAACGACCTATTATGACTTATAATTGGCTACACTTCATTATGGTTGATAATCACGACCAACGAACTGACCGATAGCAGAATGATAAAGAGGCATGACCTACAACTACAACACGTTTTGTGAATATTATACGAGTAGGTACATACGTTAAAAACTAAATAAAAAAAGCTATTAAGTGCGAGTCGGACTCGCGCTCGTAGGGTCCCGTATCTATAAAAAAACCGGCCAAGTGCGAGTCGGACTCGCGCACGAAGGGTTCCGTACTATTATCAAAACGGCAAAAAAATCACGTTTGTTGTACGGGAGTCTCACTTAAATATTTATTTTATGCTGATTTTAGAGAAATACATCATCTGTGAAAATTTCAACTGTCTAGCTATCACGGTTCACGAGATACAGCCTGGTAACAGACAGACGGACAGCGGTGTCTTAGTAGTCCCGTTTATTACCCTTTAGATACGGAACCCTAGAAACATAAAAAATAATTCATAATATCTCGTAACCTACCTATTTACCTAACTACGTAGTTAGCATTCCACACGTGACAGGTTGCAATCCCGTCGCCGCTTTCAAGAATACTAACAGGTTTCCTCACGATGTTTTCCTTCACTGTTATAAACACGTGTAACGCGCATATAGGTACATTTTTCGAATAGAAATATCCATTGATGCACGGAATAAATCATGTGAAGTAGGTACCACCTATTTACCGACTTACTTTACCGATAGTGGTAAAATAGCGCCACCTGCCAGCGGAATCGCAAACCTCTTACATCTTACCTCTCAAACCCCGAGCGGTCGCACGAGACCGCGAAAAGTACCTATAATACGTAGTAACATCAAATGAAACTAGATGGCGCTGGAATGCAAAAATCAAGTTTGTTGTATGGGAGCCCCCCTTAAATATTTTTTTTATTCTGTTTTTAGTATTTGTTGTTCGAGCAGCAATAGAAATACATAATCTGTGAAAATTTCAACTGTCTAGCTATCATGGTTCATGAGATACAGCCCTGTGACAGACAGACAGACGGACAGACGGACAGACGGACAGACGGACAGACGGACAGACGGACAGACAGACGGACAGCGAAGTCTTAGTAATAGGGTTCCGATTTTACCCTTTGGGTACGGAACCCTAAAAACGGCAAAAAAACGTTTGTATTGATAATTGTATTCTGTTTTTAGTATTTGTTGTTATAGCGGCAACAGAAATTAGCATCTGTGAAAATTTTAACTGTCTAGCTATCACGGTTCATGAGATACAGCCTGGTGACACAGACAGACGGACAGCGGAGTAATAGGTAGTAATCGTTTTTACCATTTGGATACGGAACCCTAAAAAAACCCAGATAATTTGCGTTTTAAAAACTAAACAAAAATAAATAAAAATTATATGCGCATAAAAACACGTGCTTAAAACGGTGAAGGAAAACATCGTGAGGAAACTAGTTAGTATTCTTATTAGCGACGATGGGCTTGCAACCTGTCACGTATGGAATGCTATCTACAACAAAATGTGGGCATGTGCCAAATAAAATGTTTGGACGTGCCTCTGACTACCCCCACTAGACATCTTCAAAGGATCTAAGTGTCTGAAGATCTGAGAGGATGTCTACCGTACTTGGGGATTACAGTCGTAATCCTATTTTTATTTATAATCTATTACACGACTGGGATCCGAACCTACGATTCGGATAAAAAAGTATCCCACAAAACCAACGGATAGAATATTACCTCCATTGATATTGATATCCAGTATTCCTTCACAATAAGAATTTTGTAACTGCACCCGGCATACTAGCTAATCTATTATTGGAAGCTTAACTGTTTAGACTAGCTTTAGTACATACTTACAGTAACCAGCAGTTGCCCTGGCACAATCATTATAAAAATAAAATCATGACATAAAATCATAACTTCTTTACAGTGAATAAACTTAAATAATTTGTGGGGATGATTGGTTGAATGGGTCTTAAAAATGCTCAAACGACCTACAGTAACGAGTTTGGATAAAACTTTATCAATGCGCTGCTAATGTGAGAATTGAACTAATAAAGAACGAAATGGGGATAGTCAATGGGCATTTCTGAACTAACCTACATATTTTCTCTATTTATCCAACTTCGTGAATAAAATGCACTAAAATCTGACTTTCCAAACGACACAAGCTATTTTAAATTAGATCGCTTTGAAAAGATCATAAAAAACATAAACATTATGTTATAGTTTGAATCTATTTACGCAATATGTCTAAGGTGACTTTTGAACCAATTTAATACTCGAAATCGGGAATGTGGTGGACTTGTTACATAATTTTGTGTGAAAGAGTAATGTCATCGGTTTCTATTTACAAATAGACTAGCAGTCCGCCCCGTCTCGGTCGCACGTCGTGTAGTAATGATTTTATGGCTATTTTTTTAGGTACACTTAATTTTGACTCCTTAATTTTTTCTAGTACTAAATAATATAGCTTATGTTACTCAGAGATAATATAGCATTCTAATAGTGTAGGAATGTTTGAAATCGGTTCCGTAGTTTTTGAGTTTATTCGTTACAAAAATACAAATCTTATCTCTTTATAATATTACAAGCAGACCCGCGACAGACGTTGTCCTGTTCAAATTTCTATGTGCGAGTAACGTACGTTGCTATGACGACTGATGTCAACACTGATGTCAGATTTTTAGCACACCAGCGCCATCTATACCAAAATCATCCCTTATGCGTTTTTTTATCATTTTGGGAATGTTTTTCGTATTATAAAGTAGTATGTTTTTTTCGGGCATCTTATCTAGGTACATCTAAAGCAAATTTCATCTTGATCTGTTTTGTGGTTTAGGCCTGATTGAGGCACAAGCATACAAACAAACTCACAAACTTTCGCATTTATAATATTTTTAGCAGTATAGATGTATTTTAACACTTGCCCGGCTGGCTGACTCTATCTCGGGGTTCGGAGAGTTAATAAGAATGCTGATAGTCATTGGAAGATATAATAAAACACGTAAAATATAAAACAAACAGTATAACACAATAAAACACCACAAATGATTAAAAAGTACTCGAGCCGCTCATCATGCGTCGCGGTTACGCGCGGGCCGCCGAATCTCACTGGCCTGGCGCGAGATGGCGCTAGTCGCCTTAAAGTCACGGCGCGTTCAGGAAAGGGATGTGACGTCGACGCGGCGTGGTCCAAATAAAAATGAACTGACAGGTGACAGATCACCGCGCGCTACAGTATGCCATATTAAAAGGCTGTAGTACACTGCATTTAGTATTATAGTCACTATAGGACGTCATCACGAGTTGCACCTTTAGTAAACACGTGTTGTATGTTTGAAGTTTGAACAGAACGTCAATGAAATTCAATGCCGGAGCGATGCAAACTCGTCCACTTACTTAGCCCTTGTAGACGTACTTAGCATGTTTTGTACATCAAGTATAATATCTACGTATAGTCTAATCGGAAATAATGGAAAATATATATAGCGAACTGTAACCATAGATACAAAGATATGAAAATAATTACATTAAAAAAATTTAAATAAAAAGAAAACCGACGAAAATGTTTCAACCAATCGGAAATTAAAGAGATAGATTTTTAAGATTTACGAGTCAATATTATAGTCCTACATCTACATAATTAAAATTTAAATTGTACCACCTTGGGATTATTTTATTCATAATATAAAAACAGTCATCAAAAACGGAACACCACATGCGCGGTCATACATAAAAACAGAAAATAATACGCAAAAATAAAGAATGTCCTTTTTTCGTCGGTTCAAAATACTCGTACTCGAACCCGTAAACTAGGTACGAGTACAATCACACTCCTAACGATCACACTGAACTGTAACCCTCTTATCAGTAAATATATTATTAATTTGAACCACAAATTTATCGCCAAACCAGCATTTTTACTGGTTTCGCTCCTGCTTATAAAATAGTGTGATAAAATGAACCTCTAACGAAGTTATTGTCGTTTATTGTTTAAACAGATGAATTACTTGTACCTGAAGTTATAGGTATTAGTCATAGAGGGACTTATTCTCAAAGAACAGACATGCTAGAGTATTGGTACTTTATTTTACAACCGAATAAAGGTGAAAAATCTGGGGGCACGGTAGTGCCCCCGCCAAGTCAAGCAATAAAGCGGCACGGCTGTACCATCCTTTTCTCGAAGCAGTTCAGGCCATTTTCGACCCCCTATAATAGTTTTTATCCGGAATAATAATAATATTGGTGGACATTTTACACATCGCCATCTAGCCCCAAACTAAGCAAAGCTTGTACTATGGGAACTAGATAACTGATAGAATACTTATATACTTTGTTTTTGTAAATACATACATTATGATACATATTAACACCCAGACATAGAGCAATTAGTTCATCACACAAATATTTGCTCTGGGTGGGGATCGAACTCACAACCTACAGTGCTATATAATTATTTATATGCCATCAAAAACATAACTTGTAAAAAAAGCCAAGTCTCGCAACGCAACTCAGTTCTTCTACCGTAAAAAGTTGTGATATCCATGTAATACCAAGTCGGTTAATTTATTCAGTCCCTACTTTAAAGGGTCCTTCTGACTTATGTTATTACGTAATTAGCTAACATTTACGTAATAACTTAAGACAGAAGGACCCTTAAAGTAGGGACTGAATAAATTAACCGACTTGGTATTACATGGATCTCACAACTTTTTACGGTAGAAGAACTGAGTTGCGTTGCGAGACTTGGCTTTTTTTACAAGTTATGTTTTTGATGGCATCTCATTTATTTTTGTAAATAGCCTTACTTTTTAGGGTTCCGTACCTAAAGGGTAAAAACGGAACCCTGTTACTAATACTCCACTGTCCGTTCGTCCGTCTGTCCATCTGTACGTCTGTCCGTCTGTCCGTCTGTCGGTCTGTCGGTCTGTCTGTCCATCTGTCTATCACAGGGCTGTATCTCATGAACCATGATACCTAGACAGTTGAAATTTTCACAGATGATGTATTTCTGTTGCCGCTATAACAACAAATACTAAAAACAGAATAAAATAAATATTTAAGTGAGGCTCCCATACAACAAACGTGATTTATAGATAATGGTACGGAACTCGACGTGCGCGAGTCCGACTCGCACTTGGCCGGTTTTTTTAGGATTTTTACACTAAACACTAATTGTGTTTCAAATTTGAAGCTTCTATGTCTGCTAGAAGTGCCTTAAACTTTTGATGATCGGTCAGTCAGTGAGTGAGTGAGTGAGTGAGTGACAAAATAGGAAATTTTGACTAGCTATAATTCTTAATATACTGGTTCAAATTGAATGAAATTTGAAATATACCGTGTTTATATAGTGACTGCTTGGCTACTGAAAATTCAGGCTTCTAGTTTTATCCACAACGAAGTTATAGGGGGTCGAAAATGGCCTGAACTGCTTCGAGAAAAGGATGGTACAGCCGTGCCGCTTTATTGCTTGACTTGGCGGGGGCACTACCGTGCCCCCAGATAATAGAAGTCTATTTTTTACTGAAATCATTATCCTTAGTTACTTATGGGTATGTACTGACAAACACTACATGACTAATGAATGATACGCATTCTAAAAAAAATCGTAATTTATTTTATCAGTACAAGGTTTGTAGGGAAAAAATTGGAAGCGGCCTATAATAGCTTTTTCCTATATGATTATTATTATTCCAAAAAAAATTGTCAGAACAACGTTTGTCATGGGTTGGCTAGTATTTAATACTTACATCATTGTATCTATGATACGAATTAGAATACTTTAACATATTTCTGGACAGCAGCAACAAATAAATTAAAATATTGAATAACATCAAATCATGTTCGGTTCGCTCAACAAAAACCGAATTATAATGCATTTTCCGCTCCATTGTTCTTTGAGTTCTCTAAAGAGAACCTTACCTAATAGAGTGGAAAGCAAACACGTTAACTAAACTAGAGTTATGCTTCATCGTTGCCAGATGGAAGACGAAAGAGACAAAGAAGACAAAGCTTCAAAAGTTTTTTGGATGTTTGAAATATTCTTGATTTTCTCTTATTTTTGTGAAATAATAATAATAATAATAGCCTTTATTCAGACACATTATGTTTCACATTTTAAATTGGGTTATTCTAAAGACTCAGGTGAGTCTGTGACACCGGCAACGTGGTCTGTTTGCCCAACTTTGGCAAAGGCCTCCTCCATTTCTTTCCATTTTGTTCTATTAAGCGCTTTTCTTGTCCATGTTTTTCCTGCTGTGGTCTTTATGTCATCTTCCCATCTTCTGAACTGCCTTCCTCGATTTCTTTTCCTGTTTCTTGGGTACCAATATATTAAGCTTTTGTTCCATTTATCAATGCCTCTCATTATATGGCCAGTCCATTTCCACTTTAGCTTCCTTATTCTTTTGGTTACGTCTTCAACTTTGGTACGTTTTCTTATAGTTTCATTGCTTATTCTATCGGACTTCCTTATGTTAAGCATGCTTCGTTCCATCGCTGTCTGACAGGTTTTAAGTTTTTTGTTTTGTGCTTTAGTGAGTGCCCAGGTTTGGCAGCCATAAGTCAAGACTGGGAGTATGCAGGTATTATATAGCTTCGTTTTGACGGTCATCTTTGTTTCTGTATTCTTCATTATCTCCTTTAGCCCCCAGTAACATTTCCATGCTTTCCCTATCCTTGTGTCTATTTCTTTCGACATTATATCGGTTGTTGAGATTTGTTGGCCTAGGTACGTGTATTCTTTAACAAATTCAATTAGCTCGCCTTCTATAATGATTGGGCCCTCTGTTGCATTTGTCATGGCTTTGGTTTTCGAAGTGTTCATTGTTAGTCCTACCCTGCGGCTTTCTTTGTCCAGATCTAGGAGCATGCTTTGTAGATCATCTTTAGTAGTGGCGAATAATATAATGTCATCAGCGAATCGCAGGTGTGATAGTAGTTCTCCATTTATGTTTAAGCCGTACTGGTCCCATTTTAATTTTCGAAAAATTTCTTCTAATACCGCTGTAAACAGTTTAGGTGATAGTGGGTCGCCTTGACGTACACCTCTATTTATTTTTATTTCTTTTCCCTCTTTTTCTAATTTTATTCTAGCTGTACTATTAGTATAAACGTTTTTTATAATTCTGATGTACTTGTGTTCGACTCCTTGGTTCTTGAGATTAAGCCAAATATTTTCGTGCTCTATTGAGTCAAACGCCTTGTTGTAGTCGATGAAGCAGCAGTAGAATGGTGCGTTAAATTCTTTGTATTTCTCGAAGATTTGTCGTACAGTTAGAATATGATCTAATGTTGAGTAGCCAGCCCTGAAGCCAGCCTGCTCCTTGGGTTGGTTTTCATCTAGAGTTCTAGTTATTCGCATTAGAATCACTTTGGCAAAAATTTTATAAATATTGGACGAGAGGCTAATCGGTCTGTAATTATTTATTTCATCCCTGTCACCCTTTTTGTGGAGTAGGATGATCGTTGATGTGGTCCATTGTGTTGGTATTATTTCGGTGAGTAATATATCATTAAAAATGTATGTTAGTAGTGGTGTAAGGACATTTTTGCAATCTAAAATCACTTCGTTGTTAATCTCGTCTGGTCCGGGAGCTTTATCTTTTCTTTGTGTTTTTATTGCCTTAGTTATTTCTTCCATTAGTATAGGGGGTACACTTTCTTGGTCATTAAGCTCAGTAGTTTCTAATTGGTTCTTACTGGAGTAAAGGTTTTCATAGAATTTTGTAGCTATCAATAGTATATCAGATCTATTTGTTTTGTTTCTACTAGCTTGGTCTTTCATTGTAGGTATCCAGTTTGTTTTCTCAGTAAGAAATTTGAGAGCCTTCTTAATACCTCCAGTTTCTGTAATATGTTTTTCTAAAGTCGCAAGTCTGAAATGTTCCCTATCTCTTCTCATTTGGTTTCTTATTTCTTTACTTATTTTTCCTATATTTTCCCTGATTGCTTTTGTTTTATTAATCGTGTTTATTAATTCTGATCTTTTTTCTAGAAGTTTATTGGCTTTTTCAGATACGCATTTGTTGTTCTGCGATTTGGCTTTTTCTGTTGGTTCTGATCTTGGTGTTAGTAGTTCGTGCAATATATCATATTTCTGTTGAGTGTTTAGGTTTTGAAGAGATGATTCCGTTGTATTGTTAAGATTTTCCTTGATGTTGGCTATTTTTGCCTGGTTGTTTGGTATTGATCTTCTAATTTTGAAAGGACGGCTTGGCTTTGAATTAATTGATATGTTCATACGTGCTCTAAGCATTCTATGATTGCTGTTAAAATTTAAATTAGCAATAGTGCCACAGTCGTCAAATGATTTGGGTCTATTTTTGTGAAATATTATCTCTGTAATCCTAAATATAGGTTTACCATCCCTAAAGATAGATAGATCTATATTGTTTTTTTCTTTTTCTATCCTTTAACCTCCTGCCCCCCAGCGTACTATGTATAGCACATAGACTTCTGAAAATGTATATTTATATTTAGCTAGAATTTTCTCATGAAAAACCCTTATGTCCTATATGTAGCACACCTGTATTGGGGATCAATGTCCTACACATAGTACGTAGTGAAAAGTCAAGTTTTTACCACCATCTTAGTTATATTTGAACTAATTATGTACACACTCTGGAAATTTCACAACGGTATCTTTGAAAAAGTATGTCTGGTAGACAGGAGGTTAAACTCCCAATTCCCAACGAGAGTTGACGTCAGGCAGGCGACCGCTTGTAAAACGCCTCAATCCAAATATTTCTATGACATGTTTTTTCTACATGTCGCGCCGACTCCATATGAAATGTAGTCCAGTAACCGTCCATTAGTAAGTACTTATGGTTTCTAATTGTTGTTGTTTCTTTGCAGGTATAAAGCTACACCATGGTGCAAAGAGTGGCAACGGACGAGCGACCGTTCGGGACGCGGTCTTCTGATGAGAGCGGACTCGGGAGGAGTGACTCTCCCAGCGAAGACACCGAGCCTGAAGCGGCATTGGTAAGATCATACTAAAATCATTAATAGACCTACATACATACTTATGATACATTAGAACACCCAGACACAGAACAAATATGTCTAATAATAAAATGTTTGTCCCGGGTTGGAATCGAACCCATAAGCTAATGCGCAGAAGGCAGAGCTACTACTGTAAGGCAGTCAAAAAATAAAGAAGAAGATTGAGTTGTAAGAGTACAAAATAATCTCGCAAGGAACTCGTATAAGTTGTACCTATAAGTCCTGGGGAAGCTAAAATGTATAAAATAGTAAAATGTTTTAATTTAAAACAAGGTTAGGTATAGGTACATGATTGTTGTAAGACAGTTGGGGAAATTAAAACGATAAAATGCCTTTTTTATCAATAAATATACGTAGGTACCTACTCTAAACTCAAACTTAAGTAAAGCTTAGCTTAGCACAGTTAGCTTTTAAATTTAGTTTATAATTATGACAAGCTGACCCCGCGAACTTCGTATCGCTTTAGAATTAACAAATGTTGTCTTCCGTTCCCGTTCCCGTTCCCATTCCCGTTCCCGTTACAATTCCCGTTCAATAGTTTTTGTAGCGCACACGAAGAAAGCAAAACTTTTGGCAATTTTTTACACCTTGCTTCAAACTATCGTCATTCTTATAAAGAACTAGCGACCCGCCCCGGCTTCGCACGGGTAGCATGTTATTATACATATAAACCTTCCTCCTAAATCACTCTATCTATTAAAAAAAACCGCATCAAAATCCGTTGTGTAGTTTTAAAGATATAAGCAAACATACATACATACGCGGGAAGCGGAAAGCGACTTTGCTTTATACTATGTAGTGATTTATTACTTTTTCAAAACAAAAAATAGCCTATGTTACTCAGGGATAATGTAGCTTGGTAATGGTAAAAGAATTTTGGAAAACGGTTCATTAGTTTTTGAGTTTATCCATTACAAACATACAAAAAATCAAAACTTTTCTCTTTATAATATTAGTATAGAAGTATAGATAAATATTCACGCGCATGGTTAAACAACGCTTAGTTAGCCTAATCCAGATTGATGCAGTTGGGGGTTAGAGTAACAAAACTCCGTGTTGAAGCAAAAAGTTTAAACTACATATGAAACCTACAACTGTCAATAAAAAAGTAACAGAACGCCTTGTCAGAGCAGCAAAAGTAACATGTCACCCTGTCATCTTGAGGCACTCAAAAAAAAATTAACATGGCCAACAGATTTTATAATCAGTGATTTTTTACGCATAAAATTGGATCCAATCAACACCGAGATGACCGGGTTTTTCGTACTTTCGCTCGGCTATGACATATCTTTTTTATGTTAACACACTCATAGCTTTAGTCGTCGGTATCCACATTGCATCAGTGTTCCTTGGCTTCGATAAAGTAGACCTCAGACGGCCCGGCAAACCAGCGGAGATCCAAACAGAGGAGGTAGAAACAAGGTCAGAATGCGCCGAGACGTGTAGCTGTGATATGCCAAAGTCTTAAAATCCAATAAAGCTCATACAATGGAACAACAACACTGAACCAACCAGCTCAAACTCCACAACCACAATGACAGCATTTGAGAAGAAACTGAAACGAAGGCGGATGATTAGAAAGATCACAGAGAAAATCATCAACGCTTGTCTACTGGCCACCATTTCTTTGGCATTTGCGGAGATTACGATGACCATACTGATTTTGTTGCTCTAAAGAACAAAAGCAATAGAATGGCTTTAAAAAGGATGTGGGGGAGGAGAAGGGCCGTTTTCCAGAAGGCGGTAGGAGGCTTGGTGGATATACTTGCCTGGGCCACACTCATCTTTGGAACGTACTTTTTGCTAAGTTTATAAACAAGGACTGAAAGTGCCAAATGCTTGAATGAAAATTCCGTGTTCTCCATCTTTCTGGCCAGATTTCACTTCTGTATTGTTCAGGATCTGTTTTGATCCGAATTTTGGATAAATGTTCAATTAACTAAATAAATACAATAATGGTAAAACGTTTGTTCAGATTGCTATGCTTATTCTTGCTTGATTATTTTCTTGCGATGATTTGAACAATTAGAACATATAAACTAGAATCTCTCAGATCTACAAGCGCTTTGATAATTGAAGATGTCTAAATGGGGTAGTCAGACGCACGTCCAGACATTATATTTGGCACAATACCCTTATTTTGCAATAGTTAGCATTCCATACGTAACAGGTTGCAACAGAACATAGCTAAATTAACATAATAACGTAATAAACATTACTATTTATTTTAGCCTTTATCGTCCCACTGCAGGACAGATGTCTCCCTCCTACAGGAATCACTGTAGCTTAGGTTAAATAGACGGCATCTACGTTGAATTGACATGGTGACCCATTTCCAAAGGTTTCCGAGCTCTACAGAAAATTACATCAATGGGCTGCACCTTAACCGAGTGTATCATAAAGTATTGGTCAGTCAATCAATTACTCTATTAGATAACACTGGCTTTATGAAGGTGTCAGGCTCGAGGGTCAGAAGGCTCTTCGTGACGTCAACACAATTGATCTTAGCAAGGTCTTTTGGACAATTCTTACATAAGTATCTAATTTAGTTTTTGGGGTGTTACTGTGATAGTTACTACCCACCCTCCGCAGGCTTTCACCCGCTGGTGTCACTGTCAGAACTTTGAACATCGATTGAATTTTTGTTGGTATTCTCTAAATTCGAAAGTGGCAACGAAATTCATCGGATGATGATCGATTTTTAGGCAATAAGGCTGTTCTTTGAAGACCCATTGGGGGCTCGATCCCCGTAGCGGATTTTTTTTCATTATCTGCATAATTTTGTTACCCACGACAAAGGGAATCCTGTATGTGTGTGTGGGCATTTATTATTATTATAATAAAACCTCTTTGATCGCGACATTGACCTTTGTAGACTTTGTCAAAACAAGAAAGCGGGATTTCAAATGACATAATTTAGTCAATAACCTTATTTTTTTCTTTAACCTTTTTATTAAATTAAACGTGTTTTTGACTTGTTTAATTTATTCATGGAAACTGATGTTACTGGGGACGGAGATTCGGAAAACACCAATCCAAAACCAGATAAAGTACGTAGGTAGGTAGGTTATTAGGTTTATTCTTATACTGATTTTTTTTGTATTAAACTTACGTAACGTAAATTCAACGGCTGAGTTTTAGATTGAAAACCTAATCTGTGTAGCTTATGTAGCGTGGCGTAATCGTAGTGTAGCGTTCAATCGTCGATACGCTGAATTTTGTATGGAAGCGATTGCTACACCAGAGACTAGGATTTGATTAGTGGGCGTAGCTTCGTATCTCTCTTTCAGAGTTACCATAACGATAGTAATATTCACATTACATAGTTCTGATTAGAATTTCCTGTGTCATGGTTGATAATAACTACAAGGATGTAATTTTTGGTTACGATATGATTGTGTACCCTACGGTCGTAAGATACGCGGAATTTAAGGTTTGAAACTTAGACTTCGCATGTAAATGATATCGCTTTTGTCACACAGGTAGTGCCACCAGACGGAGGTTGGGGCTGGGTGGTCGTAGCAGCTTCATTCTTCTGCAACGTGCTGGTGGACGGTATCATCTTCTCGGGGGCATTGCTGGCGACTGCCATCAGAGAAGAACTTCATGTAAGTTTATTTATATTTTACTATCTTGTACCCGCGACTATCTTGACCTCCGCGTCAATTCAGGAAATCGATTTTTGACGACTTTATCGTAAAACAATGAAGTTACTGAAATACAAAAGAAAATTTTGGAAAATAATGTAGCCTTTGCCCGTTCTAAGACTTTAAACTATCTCTATGAAAATTCATCACTATCGGCCCAACGGTTTAGCCGTAATAACGTTAATATTAGTAGGTATAAATGAACACCTTTACTACGAGCATTGTGTGTCTCTAAGATTACATATTTCATTTAAAAAAACGCCATCATACTTCTAAAAATGGATCGCCTTGTGGAACGGGCCTGAGCCGGTTCCGACCACAAACTTTCATTTATTTATTTATTAAAAGAAGATCATCAAAACACAGTTATGTTAAATGGTGATTATGGTGAGGTTCTGATACGAGATCCAGTTTTAGGCAATCACAACGTTGATAATAAACCAATATTTTTAAATTTAAATTAAAGTGTAATATGATTCAAACCATTGGGCTGATCCCTTCGGAACGAAAGTCGAGTTACATCCAACTCGCCCCGCACGAAATAAACTATCTATACTTAATATTATAAAGAGGAAAGATTTGATTGTTTGTTTGTTTATTTGCATCGAATAGGCTCCGAAATGAATGAACCGATTTGAAAAATTCTTTTACTATTAGAACCATACATTATCCCTGATGAACATAGGCTATAGAATATTTTAAAAAACGTTAGGGATTCGCATGAAAACTAAAATAATGTCACCCAAAATGTGAAAAAAAATCCTTTAATCGCGTTTGCTGCAGAAATAATTGGCAATAGAGCAAAATCATATACTATAGTTTTATAGAAAATATCAATATCTACAAAAAAGTTCGTAATAGGTACTATAAGTCTGACTATTAATGATCTGTATGAAAACTACGATAATGTAACCCAAGGTGTATTATTACACCCGTGCGACCGACGCCGGGGTGGACTGCTATTTTATTTATAAACTAATAAAGTATGCACCTACCTACGAGTGGTTGCTTTCTGTAAATATATTATGATCTCTACTAATTTTTATCTGACAAAAGCATTGTTAGCAATTGTAAGTTTCAGAACAAAATGCTCGAATTATCCAATTAGATTCACAAAACAGATCGTCCGATTATAAAATAGAAAACAGGATGACTAGTCGTTATAAAAATGTAAAAACAACGGAATGATCGAGACGCGCCAGAAGTCTCATGCGCAAGCTATTTTTGTCTTTCTTATAGACGGCGGACCACACCTTCTAGCTGTAGGTACTTTGCGTCACAGCCGTGCCTCCACGCTTAAAACGAATATGCGAAAATCTGCGATTCAAAGCCACGTGATGCAGACAAGAAAAAAACCAGCAAAGTGCGCGTCGGGACACGCGGGTTCCTTAGTTTACACAGCTAACAACGTTATTTATGTCATTTGCAATGGTATTTGTACAAAATCTTTAGTAGGTATTACTTCTCCAAGTCCATTTGACAAGTTGATCGACTATTACACGTAAACTTGTAAAGTCTACATAGCTGGGATAGTTTTCCTTTTAAATTAATTTATATGTTCTACTACCGTAAATTCTTTCACGCCTCTATAACCAATAGTTTCAATCAATATTTTTTTACCACTTTGTCGGCGTGACTATTATGTATATTCATGCTTAATTACAGCTTTATATTTACTTATATAATATTAGTATAGATTACTAAAAGTCCCTGAGCTAAGCTGCGGACAGACGGAGATGGAAGGACATGGCGAAACTGTAAGGGTTTCTTGTAGACTACGAAACCCTAAAAAGACACGAGGCGTCAATCGCAACTCGCAAAACAATTTTATTGCGTCTCGGATTCGGGTTTTTTGTGTTTTTCTCGTTGCTTCGTTAATTTGGTGCGGTTTAATTGTATTTTTTTGTACTGGGCACTAATGTTCACCAATATTTTAAGCTGGCGTTTAAGTAGCGTTGCCAATCCTTTCTGTCAAGTTCTTTTAAAAGTTAATTAGCCTGTTATCATTGTTTGTATTGTTTAAAAGTCATTTCTCTCAAGGTCACAGAGGCCGATGGTTCTTTTTTATCAGAATTCCAGTTACACCGCACTGTTTATCTCTTGAATTAATTCCGAGTTTTGGACTAGTTTTTTTTGCGGTAATATGTATCTTCTCTTGATTTTGCATACATGATCGTTGATGCAGATGTCTCAAATTGATTCTCGAAAAATAAAAGCGACAGTCAAAGTAACGTTATCCAAAAATATATGCAAGTCTTTTTAAACGCGCTCCAATAACTAATACCTACATAGGTTTCAGTAGGTAAATAATTACCTAGGTGCATAGATTTTAGTAAAAATAAAATAAATAGGATCATGATTGCAATCCCCAAGTACAGTAGACTTCCTCTCAGATCTCCAGGCGCTTAGATCCTTTGAAGATGTCTAGAGGGGGTAGTCAGAGGCACGTCTAAACATTATATTAGGCACATGCCCACATTTTTCATTAGCCTTCCATTACGTGACATCACATATTATTATGTACTATTTTTATGTATCTATCTCTACATATTTGAGTTTATTATTCAATATTTAGAAGTTTCTACTACTTAGGTACTAGCAGTTCAGGTGGTGCGTTGTCTGTATGCCAGTCACTCAGACTTTGATTTCAATATATTATAAAGATAAGCAAAGTAAATTAACATTGGCAGCTTAATCAGAATTCATCCAAGCTCAAAATTAGTTTAAACAAGTTTTGAATTTTGCACAGGTAAGCTACATTTAATATGAACCAAAACCAAAGTAATTTCATGTTGTCTTGTAAATCCAGTTAACGGTTCTGCAGTCTTGACTTATTTATTATCGAAGAGCAGTGGTATGCAGAAGTTTATCTTGCTCGCCCCGTGGACGGAAAGCGGTTTTGAATAAATGAGGCTTAGAGCCTATGCACACCGCGTTTTTAGGGTTCCGTACCCAAAGGGTAAAAACGGGACTCTATTACTAAGACTTCGCTGTCCGTCTGTCCGTCTGTCTGTCACAGAGCTGTAGGTATCTCATGTACCGTGATAGCTAGACAGTTGTAATTTTCAAAAATGTTGTATTTCTGTTGCCGCTATAACAATAAATACTAAAAACAGAATAAAATAAATATTTAAGGGGGGATTTTATACAACAACGCACCCGTCGCTTGGTTTGTATCAAAAGGTTCGAGTACCTTACCAAACTGATGAGAATATCACTATTTCGTTAAATGAAATATCAATCTAGGTAGGTATATACAATTGATAAAAATTTGTAAAAAAACTACTTATATACTTTTAAAATCTTATATATAAAAATGAATTGCTGACAGATTTGGATGAGCATTGTGTGATTCAAAAAATCTTATACTGGTAAGTCTATGTTGTTGTGGGCGGGTCAGCTGGTAAGTTAATAATGATAAATCAAAGTGAGTTCTTGAACGCAATCTAGTCTGTAAACAATAATACCTATTACCATTATGTTAAGGCCAAGGTTATATCAAGCCTCCATTCAATGTTTTATGAAATGCTGAGAAATAATGAATTGTTAGAATCTAACTGGAAAAAAACGTTACTGAAACTAAGTAATGTTCGATAGAATAATGCCGATGAAAGCATTTTTTTATGTATGACCGCGCATATCTTTTTACCTGGTAATCCGATTTGGATGATGTTTTTTCTATTGCGTAGAGAATTATCCAAAGTTAGTCCCATCAAAATTGTATCTATGTAGGACTAATAGTTCCAACATAAAACAAAAGCGAGTATCGTCTTACTTTTCGATTGGTCGAAACGATTTCGTCGGGTTTCTTTTTAGTTTTTAGGGTTCCGCACCCAAAGGGTAAAAACGGGACCCTATTACTAAGACTTCGCTGTCCGTCTGTCCGTCACAGGGCTGTATCTCAAAAACCGTGATAGCTAGACAGAAGAAATTTTCACAGATTATGTATTTCTGTTGCCGCTATAACAACAAATACTAAAAACATAATAAAATAAATATTTTTAAAGATAATGATACGGAACCCTTCGTGCGCGAGTCCGACTCGCACTTGGCCGGTTTTTTGTATTTGTTTTCAGTTTTTTCAAACTTAATATTCAGACAGAGAAAACCCTGTCTGATGGATACAACAATGCAAACGAATCGACTAAACCTTTGAGTGTGATCGACCTACAATCGAATGCGATAAGCTCATGACGTCACAGGCCACAGAATAAACAGCAGCTCAGAAGCTTGGCTACAGATAATTAATTACACAATTTACACCAATCACCCAATCATTCTGGAATTTACCGAGCGATCCTGTTTAGGGTTGTCAATCGACAGGAGTTCGCCAATGTTGTATCGTTTATAAAAAGAGAACTAATGTTATAAACAAAAAAGAAAATTGTATGTTTGTTTGTAATGGATAAAGTAAAAATTACTGGACCAATTTTAAAATCTCTAAGTACACACCCGTGCAAAGTCAGTACAGCTAATCTCTAATTATATTGTGTTTGCTCATTTACTTCCTTGTTTTTAGGGTTCCGTACCCAAAGGGTAAAAACGGGACCCTATTACTAAGACTTTTTGTCTTTCCGTCTGTCTGTCACAGGGCTGTATCTCATGAACCGTGATAACTAGACAGTTGAAATTTAACACAGATGATGTACTTCTGTTGTTGCTACAACAAAAAAAAACAGAATAAAATAAATATATTAGGGGGGGGGGGGGGGCTTCCATACAAATAACGTGTTTTTTGCCGTTTTTTATAGATTATGGTTCGGAACCCTTCGTGCGCGAGTCCGACTCGCACTTGGCTGTTTTTTTTCTTTTAAATACTTTTAATCTATCCGTAATGACATTGTGTCTGCTAAATTAAGATAAAAACAATTTTTTTATTTCACTCGCAACCTGCTTCCGCAGTAGCTCGGGCGACCAGATCTATTTAGATAACTATAGTCTACATAATTATTACTAATGGCTACGAAAAAATAAA
Organism: Hydriomena furcata; assembly: GCA_912999785.1. Taxonomy (NCBI): domain Eukaryota; kingdom Metazoa; phylum Arthropoda; class Insecta; order Lepidoptera; family Geometridae; genus Hydriomena; species Hydriomena furcata. The sequence continues at coordinate 4,608,663 of OU538833.1, read as the reverse complement.
TCTATATTAGTGAAAATGTCACACAGCGCCATCTAGCCTTAAAATAAGCAAAGCTTACTTTAACAATGTTTTTGCTTAATTGCCATAGGCATATGAAATTTAACTATTTAAATGTCCCTGTTGTTTTAGAAATTTGAGAATAAGTCGCTTTAGTTACAAATATGAAATCTAAAGGCCTTAAATAATATCAAAGTTCTTGCATATTTTTGTTGAACAAAAATTTAAAAATATATATCGTGTGAACACCAAACATGGTAATATAATGTTGACAAAACCGCATTCAGAATAAACTCTAGAAAGTGAAACCGGAGTAACTAAAATAAATGTTGCTCACTCATTCGAATATTGATGAATGCAGGAGCCTTGTCTCAAATCCAGTTCAGCAACAATATTGGAAGTTTTCCACTATCTTGCACCTAGGACGTATCCAGAACTTGTTGTGGGCTGAATGAACTAGTTTCGCCGCAGTACAGCGCGTGCATTTTTAATTTCTGACGTAATGTATAGTACATAAACTATAGATAGTTAGTTAAATAGTTAGAGAGTTAGATAGTTATAGGTACTTTTGATAGTTTAGAGTTAGATAGTTATTACTTTATTGTACACCAGTCATAAACAAGAAAAACATCAAACAAATAATTTTCCAATTACGTAGGTACAATGGGCAGCTTTATTGCTAAAAAGAGAACAATTTATCATTGACTACAATAAAGGCTGACTTAAAAAATAGACTTGTCTCATAGTATTAAAACAATATTTGGGTGCTATATCCAAATATTTATAACTATTTTATGAATTTCCTTTTGTACCTGGTAATAATAATTTAACCAACATAGTAGGTAGGAGATACGTTAAACATGAGTAAAATTATAGAATTAAAACTATCGTGGTTGTTACTTCTTTACCTTTTTTTCTTGTATTGCTGACGTTTCGAGACAATTCAGATGCTCTTCATCATGAACATATTTGGAAAAACTCAAGAACGTTTATATTCAAGCTTTGGCCAGTTTCTGTAGTTAAATACTTGTTATAATTAGCGATGGGCTCATATCTGAGAGTATTTTATTTGCTGGGTATGTTGCCCCCATATTGTCCTAGCTGCAGCCCAGTCTTGTAGTCGGTAAACCTCGCGAATGTAGTAGTGCATTCAGTTCCCACATACTAGTAGCAGTGAGAGGGCAACGTACGATCGCAGCCTCGAGACTTGCAACGAAATGAAACGAGACATGACAACGTTCTCAGTGCGTTTTGGACACGTTTCTTAGATCAATAGGAATTGATAAATCGACACTTAAAAATTTGCTATTGAGAAACAATGTCAATATTAAGGAAAAACCGAGCCGCAATTGAAATCCATACTTCAATACTAATCCATAGTAATATTTAAATGCGAAAGAAACTCTGTCTGTCTGTGACTTTACCACGGCCAAACCGCTGAGCTGATTGTCATGAAATTTCACATTATAGGTACTCTTGGGACGGAAATAGGCTAATTAAAAAAAAAATATTTTGATTTCCACAAATTTCAATATTTTACGATGTAGGTACCTTACCTAGTTGTTGAAAATCGATTTCCTGAATCTACGCGTATGAAGTCGTTGGTAAAAGCTAGTATTGCATATAAACAGAAAACATAATTTATGCACGTCCGGGATTTGAACCCACGACCTCTGTATTGGAAGTCGTGGTATATACAACTTGATCAAGGTGAACTAATAAAGTTATTTCTTAAATTTTAATAATTATTTTGTTATTCGGGTCAAAGACCAACAAATCAAAAATCATGAAAATCGGCCTATAAATGGTGTAACTAACACAACTTTAATCACTACATAGTATAAAGCAAAGTAGCTTTCCGCTTCCCGCGTCTGTATGTAATATGTATGTATGTATGTATGTTTGCTTATATCTTTAAAACTACACAACGGATTTTGATGCGGTTTTTTTAAATAAATAGAGTGATTCAAGAGGAAGGTTCATATGTATATTACATGCATAATATAATAGAGAAACACTGATAATTTTAGAGGTTTCTAATGTGATGTCGTAAATAAACACATTTTTTTGCGCATACATTGCAAATGCTGGCTGAACCCCACGAGATATATCAAAATAATGTACTACAGTATTGTACACCTTAACAACGTCTACAAAAAAGTCAACGATGGTATTAGAAATGTCTTACGCACAGCGAAGCGGGCACGGGTCAGCTAGTAAGATATAAAGATGCAAGCAATTTAAAGTTAAAACATTGTATGTTATAATTTTTCCACGATTGTTCAATACCTACTGTTTATTTAAATAATAGGTATCTGAATGTCTCACATTCGTTTGACCTCTCAACAGACGACAATAACGATAATTCTTCGATAAAAATAAATTGAAACGCCTGTCTGACTATTCCGAACCACAAAACAATAGTGGTTTTAAAGAAGTTTCACTTCTACGATAACATTTAAGGGGCTCCCATTTCGCTGATTGCTCTTTTTCGAAACTAAGAAATACTTCTGAACAAGCCACATCTCCTATTTTTATAAGTATATTACTTCAGGTTCCTACCTAGATTTATATTAAGCTGAAAACATAATAGCAGAAACTTTTCACGATAAAGATATTATTTCAAAATGATACGTTTTAGAATTTATGATCGAAATATTTTATATACCTACTACTAAAATCAACTTGTGATTTATTGTTAAAGATAGGTAATATGTAGATCTATGTTTCTATTAGAATAGATTTTTGATAAGTAATTATACATAATTTATATCATTAATTTATTCGAAAAGCTAAGGCGGACCACGCGCCGACGTGTGTTTGTCGTCATTGCAGCGGTCGGTAGGATTATTTATCGTAGTGATTAAAGATGGGTACATCTTTATTCACATATGGCTGACTGGCCTCACAGCTCAGTTGGTAGTAACTCTGCCTTCTGCGCTGTAGGTTGTGGGTTCGATCCCCACCCAGGGCAAATATTTGTGTGATAAACATAGATGTTTGTTCTGTGTCTGGGTGTTAATATGTATAATAAGTATGTATTTACAAAAAAAAAAAGTATATAAGTATTCTATCAGTTATCTGGTTCCCATAGTACAAGCTTTGCTTAGTTTGGGGCTAGATGGCGCTGTGTGAAATGTCCAAAAAAAAAAAAAAAAAAAAAAAAAAAAAATATACTATACATTATAAAATAGGAGATGTGGCTTGTTCACAAGTATTTATTTTTCGTTTCGAACAAAAACAATCGTCGACTGGGAGCGCCTTAATGCCAGTTTCACTAGACAAGGCGTATCTCTATCTCTACGATGAGTTGTCAAAGACAAAAGCATTTATTTCATTATAATCACAAAGATCACTTTGAAACGTCTTAGGAGATAGGTGAAGCTATGCGTGTCCCTCGCGACCTAACCTAGAAGAATCTAGCAACAAACACGGCTTGCTGACTTTATTTTTTTTTCAATAATAGAAATAGAATCACGACTGTAATCCCCAAGTACGTTAGACATCCTCTCAGATTTTTTATTTGTTAATGACATTTACACAGCATTATGTAGACCTAAACTTTGCAAAGCTCGTACCATGAGAATCAGATCAGCAAGGTTATTTTGTAAAAAACATGAATATCATGTTATGATGTTGAATGCAATACCTAATGTTAGAGAATACCTAATCTGTACACTTTTCATAGTAACTATGCACAGTTTATGCACCTATACCTACAATTCTGCGTAGGTATTGTATTGGAAGCGTAGGTATAGGTGCATAAAAAGCGTAGGTATTATGGCATTCAGTACCATGATAATCATGTTTTTACAAAATAGCCCCACAGCGCCGGGCTCCTATATTACTGAATTTTAAATGTCAAATCGGCTTTTAATATTTAGAATGTAAGAGAACTTGGAGTGACACAGGCCTTCTTAGACTCACAGCTGGATTGCTGCCAAAGAAAAAGATATTTCTATTTGAATTAACAAGACGAGTTTCATCATTACATTGCGTAATATATCAGCAGTTTTTTATTTTATTTCGCGCATTTATTTACAAACAAACTGTGGGCAGTTTAGTTTACATAACAAGACGAGTTGTGAACAAATTTTTGCCATTTTGTTTTTACGCAAACTGTAGGTATATAGACTAGACATTATATTGAGATTCAAAATATGTTAACTGATATTTTCAGCAAAGATGAATTCTGAATTACTTATATGTAGATAAAGGTAGCGGTTAGCGTTCTTATTTATGTAAGAAGTACGCATGTTATTTTAAATTTAACTGAATAAATCCAATACAAAATTTATTAATTCATTTATTATTCCTTAAAATAGGTATTTTTGTAATTTAAATGGGACCATAAGGCAAGCACCAGCTTTGAAATATAAAAAAGAATCATTAAAATCGGTTCACCCAGAGGTAACAAACATAAAAAAAATTAGGAAACTTCTCCTTTTTTTGAAGTCGTTTAAAAATTAATAAAAGTATACAATGAACCAGGTTTATTGGATGGCATTTTATAAACTACTAGCTTTTACCCGCGTCTTCATTCGCGTAGACGTTAGGATCTGAAAAGATTTGTGTCTACCGTACTTGAGGATTACAGTCGTGGTCCTATTTAATTTTAAGTTTTTAAGCTTTATGTAAAAGTAATTTTCTTATTCTTGTTTTCGAAGTCATCGCACTCATTATGCTTATTTACTTAACACTTAAACCAATAATTATTACCTAAACAAAATATACACCTACGTATCTCTCATTCAATGTTTACCATTTAATATACAGGGTCTACTTAAACTACAGAATTTAGTATTTAAATCAACCTAGGCAATCTAGGTATCCTACTTCTTACCCCACTCTTGAACATAAATACATTCCTATCCCTCGATCTCTTGGTTATTGGTAAATGTTTTGAATGGGCCCAACAACTTTTCTGTAGATAATGGTAATGTCGTTGATCATTGGATCACTGATGGATCATCAAAAACCACAGAAGACCAACGTTATAGTAGCGTAGGCTTGACACTATAACAAAATGTTGAACAAAATGTTGTTTTCCCGATTTCTACCTAAGTATCTAGTATCTACTGATTTAAGACGAGTAATAAATGTTTTTGATGAATGCAGAATCGTTTTTTCTCAATAACCGCAAAACATACAGTTTTTTTTATGACAAAGATAACTTATGGATATAATCTATATAAATTATAGACAAAAACACGATTGGTGAAACTTTTCTCGATAGATTTAAATTCCAAAGTTGGCTCTTCAAAAATACTAGTTTTGTTTTTAATCACAACTATAAATAGTAAATAGCTAAACAGTTTTAACTCATTTTTATATAATTCGTTAGATAATCATACTAGCTAAGCAAATAAAGACAGTTTCTTTTTAAGTTTAATGGTTTTCAAGATGCAGTTTTTTAACTTTTTCCGTTTTATCAAGGGTAGACTCAGTCCGTACAAAAAACCATACATTTCATATATCACCTTAATATAATTTTTGTCTATGTCATTTCAATAGTATTTTTTTTTGTGACACAAAATAAAAGAGTCTATTCTAAATGTCAGGTATGCACCTCGTGGAAAACGTGTGAATAATGTTGTATCGTTTGTAGTCACACCCTGTATACACAGATACGTAATCCTAATTTGCAATGCAAAACACAGGGTCAAGCGCAGGTTTCGATGAAACCACCATTCATTTACGAGTTAAATGGTACCGGATGAATAATCGCTTGGCACCGCCAACTCAGTTATGCCGGGGTCCCACGGCGCGTAAAACGACGGGCCGCGCCGGATGACGCTCCGCCTGTGTGCTGTGCGTCCGGCGCGTCGCGTACAGATCGTTCCGAGCACGGGCCACCACGGATGCATCGTTCCCACGGCGCGTCCGTCCGCCTCGGCGCGGTCTGGCGCGTGAAAACGATGCATCCGTCAACGTTCAACTGTCTGGCAATCACGGTTCATGAGATACAGCCCTGTGACAGACAGACGGACAGCGAAGTCTTAGTAATAGGGTCCCGTTTTTATCCTTTGGGTACGGAACCCTAAAAACGAATATCGTCCCTTAACTTTTCGATGGGTCTGAACATTTTTGTCGGTATACTTTTTAGCAGTTAATTATAATTAAGTATGTTCATTCGCACTTCACTTATAAGCGATAAACTTCATATTAGAATACTTAGTTGAAATTGTTATTCTATTTCATAATGTTTTACGCGACTATAAAAAACAAGAAACGAATGTACAGTATTACTATTTAAGTTATACGTACGACTCGGTTATTGTCGTGTTTCCGAATTGTAGCCAATAGCCAACCAATGCCGGCTATCCCGCTGCTCGTCAGTTACTAACGTGCTTAGAGAATGTTGTAACAGCACTAAGTGACTGTCTGGAACCTGACCTTTTATTTTCTTGCATTTTTAATTTTAGATTCAGGGTTTTTAATAAATTAATTTCCAGTAGTAGGTAGTCATTTACAGATGTAGCCATTTGTATAGTAGAATGGTTAATTGAAATAAGTTTCGTTTAAATTGTGCTGTCGTTTAAATCTTCTATTCATTATAGAGTAATCTATTTTACTCATTCACAATATTTGACAACTGTAAAAACAATTATACTAGATGATTTGGAACAGATAAGCGTAACAAGCCACATTATTACACTGCCCTTGAAAATATTCGAATCTCATTAAATCATATCGTACATGTAGGTACTTACTTATACCCGTATTATAGTATTCGTATAATATTAAGTAAGTCTATAGGTTATTTTAGGTATATTATCGTATGGAATGCTACCTACTGCAAAATGTGGGAAAAAATGACAAAATATAATGTTTGGGCGTGCCTCTGACATCTTCAAAGGATCTATGCGTCTGGAGATCTGAGAGGATGTCTACCGTATTTGCTACTTGGGGATTACAGTCGCGATCCTATTTTTATTGTATTATATAAATATTTTTGTTTTGTTGCTTCGCTCACTTCTTTCCATCCTCCGGTTGCCTGGAAGAAATCGCGTTTTAGCGATCAAGCCGCCCACTGTACGTAATTAGATTTTTTTTAGAAATTTTTTTGTTTATGTTTTTCTGCTCTATTAAAATAAAGTAGGTATAACAATCTATCTATAAACGTGAAATTTTGTGAGGATATCGTACTAAATTATTGTAATTTGAACACGAAACCAACTATATTCTAGATTTGCGAGTAACCCTGAAGATCTATAACAATGTGCCATAGCGGCATCCAGGAAGTGTAATAAGTCTATAACTTCTGAAGCTAACTAACCAAGATTGATTGAGTTCAATCACGAAATCTGGATTATAAATAAATTATGGATTTCATCACGCCAAGACAATGAATGAATTCTGATTTTGTACTTTTCAACAACATTCCTATTCAATGAATGATCTAGAAGGAAGGTACAAATTATTAGTATTTCCGTTTTATAATTAGTTGAACGTTTTGTTAAAATAGTACCTACCTACATACTTGAACCATCGATGGGCCGGTGTTGACATTCATTGCCTATTTTAACAAGTTAAACATGGAGGTATACTAAAACACAGAGCATATGAGTGCTTATAGGTGGACTGCGTAGAATTAGTAGGCAAGGTCTAGCTAACTACACTTTACGAGATGCACAATCAGTTGGGATACATAGTTTTTTTTCCACTCTTCCCAATATAGCTAAAGTACAGTTTTGCAGAACAAATATTTTTTATTAATTGACCTAGAAAACCTATGTATGAAAATATCTTATTGAAGTAGATTCTTAATTTAATAAGTGAAATATATATATTATCTTAATGACTGTACCTACATGTTTTACAGTGGAAAAAAAGAACCCCTACTGATTGGGATAGCCATTTAGGAAAGATATTACGTTATTTTTTCTGTCTCTACGTCAATGCTACGCGGGTCAACTCATTACAACTTGTGTCTACACTGACGCTACGCAAACCGACTGTCTACGGGAGTCAAAATTACAAAAATGCCTAATAAAACAAAGCTAAGTATGTCAACTTTTACTTCATGGCGTGTTTACAAATTTGCCAACGCAGTTCACCTGGTAGACATTGGTCTCACTGTCGTAGACACAAGACTACGCCAGTCTACTTTTTACAAAAGGATCTTTTTCATTCTATTACGAGATGTTCGTACCTGTACTCGAGTATGCCGATACGCGCTTTGTATTTCTATTCCAAGACTAGATCTTATGCCGTTATGTAAATATGATTGTTTGTCGGGTCGAATGCACAGTGGTTGGTAAATAGGACCACACACTGCCTCTGGGCTGCAGCCGAGACGTGTCCAAGAATTGCAAGTGTACCTAGGTATCTAGTTATAACGGTTCTAGTTTTAACTATGTTGTGAACGTTCAGCAAACTCATTGTTTGAGAAAGACAGTTAGGTCTCGCTAATATAACCTAATTTGTTATTATGCTTGAATACACTGTTAAGTTTACATTACATTATTCTTGTTTGAGCCTTCACCTTGTTCGATTGGCACCACACTGGAGCTCTACATAGCAAGGATCATTAAAAAAAAGGTAGACCCCAAGCCGTGTTTGTTGCCTGATTCTTCTAGGCTTGGTCGCTTGGAATCGGCGTAGCTTCACCTAGTTCCTAAGACGTTTCAAAGTAATCCTTGTGATTTTATTGAAATAAATGATTTTTTAATTTGAATTTGACTTGTTATATTTTTATGGCTCGGTTATTATTAGCATGTTATAATGACTCTTCTTCAAGAACTATGGAAATAACCAACGTATCGTTTATAATTTTAATTATTAGGTAAATTTAAAATCAAGTATAAAATTGATCCAATAGATTTTTAGTTTCTTCCATTACAAAAAAAACCGGGCAAGTGCGAGTCGGACTCGCACACGAAGGGTTCCGTTCCGTACCATGATCTATAAAAAACGGCAAAAAAACACGTTTGTTGTATATTTATGAGCCCTATTTTATATTTATTTTATTCTATTTTTAGTATTTGTTGTTAAAGCGGCAACAGAAATACACAATCTGTGAAAATTTCAGCTGTCTAGCTATCAAGGTTTATGAGATACAGCCCTGTGACAGACAGACGGACAGACGGACAGCGAAGTCTTAGTAATAGGGTCTTAGTTTTTAACCTTTGGGTACGGAACCCTAAAAACAAAAACATGTAGGTACATTGAAATACTCCTTATAATTTTAGTGTGGGTATGTAAATAAATATATAGTATCAACATGAGCCCGGATAGGGCATTGCAAAATGATCACTTAGCCTATAAAATTACAAAATAAAATTCTAAAACTAAAAAATATTATTATTAGCTATCCACATAACGTATTATTTTATTATTTTTCACAAAAAACACAATATTTGTAAAATCAATGAATTATGTTTAATATCAATATTTATATATTCGTATGTATGTAGAAAATTAAGGCTGTTCATTCTTTAATGTATTAAATTGAAATATAAATAATATTGGATTGAAACGTAAACGTGTTAATCAAATTAAATTAATACAAAATGTGCATAGAGCCGTGCTGACCGAGCAATTAGTGACAAGGTCAGTGTACCTGTTAGTTATTACGGAAATGGAGTCATTACTTCCACATGCACTTTGTCATAAAGTTACAAATAAATAAAGGTGTGGCGATATCGCGACATACGACAAATGTAATAAATACTTTACGATGTTGCTCTCACGTCAAATGGACAATGGCATATAATTAGAAGCTTTTATCTTAGCTTGTTTGTTTGTTAGTATGTAAATCTTACATTTGTTGGTATGTTAAACCAGTTCTTCAGATTATTAAACCTTAAGGAATGTTTTAAAAAGTATTTTTCTACAGAAAACTTATTTACTTTAACAACCCCTGGAAGGCTATTCCAAAGGTTTTTTCATTTATGAAACTTGAACTTCTTCATTCGATGTTTTAGGGTTCCGTATCCAAAGGGTAAAAACGGGACCCTATTACTAAGTCCGTCTGTCTGTCTTTCTGTCACGAGGCTGTATCTCATGAACCGTGATAGCTAGATAGTTGAAATGTTCACAGATTATTTATTTCTGTTGCCGCTATAACAACAATTACTAGAAACATAATAAAATATATATATAAGAGCCCCCACGGCTCTCATACCGTTATTTTTTTGCCGTTTTTGTTATAGATAATGGTACGGAACCCTTCGTGCGCGACTCCGTCTGGCAATTGTTTTTTAATCTGTCGAGACATTTTACGCATAACTTTTGAAGTATATTCAATTTTAAAAGATTTTTTTATTTGTACATCTTTTTGTTTCAGATTACTCAAGGTCAAGTTGCTCCTGTGAACTCCCTGTTGGCTGGCTTTTATCTTTTAGCTGGACCCTTCGTATCGGCCCTTGCTAACAAGTAAGTTTAACTTTTTCAATAGTTAGGTAACTAAGTAGGAACGTATTAGTTCAGCAAGCTTCATATTATAATGATTACGTAGGTATAGCTAACTTAGGCATTTTAAATACATACTAGTTTTCTCGACAGAATCCCACAGAAATAAGCACTTTCAGTTTTTCCCGAACTTTACGCCACCCTTATCACTTAGGGGTATAAAAATACCCTACGACTTATTCTCATACCTAACAATATATTTGTTAGTTAAATTAAAAAAAAACATAAAAATCGGTCGAGCCGTTTCGGAGGAGGTTAATTACAAACACTGTGACCAGAGTGATTTATATTTTAAACTAGCGACCCGCCCCGGCTTCGCACGGGTTTAATACATATAAACCTTCCTCCTGAATCTATCTATTAAAAAAACCGCATCAAAATCCGTTGTGTAGTTTTAAAGATATAAGCATACATACAGACGCGGGAAGCGGGAAGCGACTTTGGTTTATACTATGTAGTGATACATAAATTTAAGTTAAACAATCTTTAAATTGAAATGATTACGTATTAACACATTATAAATATTGATAGCTTTTTCTACGCTTACCTACGCGTACAACATTTTAAATAAGGACTTGACTTGGACCTTTGATTCATTGCCCCTTCTTTTTCTTACCTAAGAGCTGTGCTCTTGTCGATGTAATTGATGCAGTTCTCTCCATCTGTTTCTCTCCAGCGCCGCTTCCTTTACCAAGTTTTTCTTTATTCCTTTACTTATTTTATTCAAGGTGCCTTTTTATTACAGGTATGGATTCCGTGTCGTAACCATCATAGGAAGTGTAATCTCCGCCGCTGCTTTTGCTCTCACTTACTACGCGAACAGCGTTGAGTATCTGTACGTCGTCTACGGGATCTTTGGAGGTAAGCTTCATCGATCGATCGATTCATGCATACGATCAATCTGCTAATTTTCATTGTAAACATTCAAAAGCTTAGGATCAAAATCTGTACTTTGTTCTAAATAAAAAAAAAACCCTAATTGAACTCTTTGGACTAGAGCTGAATGGTAAATAGTTGTTACACAAATGTTTATGTAGCTAAGTCGGTAGTTTGTGTTTATCCCTACCCACAGAAGACCTAAGGTAGGTACCTACTTTTACGTGCTTTGTTTATCAGTCGGTAAGTTAGTAACGCAAAAGTCATATCATACTAATATTATAAATTCGAAAGCTTGTGTTAGGATATTTATGTTTGAACGTTTTGCCTCAATTATACCTAAAATACCAAATGGATTTGAATGAAACTTGGAATATAGGTAGGTACATAGCGTATGTCCTGGAATAGCTAGGATACTTTTGATCCAGGTACCAAGGAAGCTATAATCACTACATAGTATAAAGCAAAGTCGCTTTCCGCTTCCCGCGTCTGTATGTATGTTTGCTTATATCTTTAAAAGTACACAACGGATTTTGATGCGGTTTTTTTTAATAGATAGAGTGATTCAGGAGAAAGGTTTATATGTATTAAACCCGTGCGAAGCCGGGGCGGGTCGCTAGTTAGAATATATTTAGAATATTAGTGACGAAAGCTAATCCACGACCTTTGTTCACAGGAATCGGACTATGCATGATCTATCTACCAGCTGTCTTAACTGTCGGCTTCTATTTCGAGAAATGGAGGGCACTGGCAACCGGCCTGGCTCTCTGCGGCTCTGGGGTCGGCACCTTTGCAATGGGACCTCTCACCAAATGGCTCTTAGTCAGCACCGGTAGCTGGAAGATGACTATACTGGCGCACGCAGGTTTGTGCTCTACCTAGTGGTGATAAAATTGCTTTTAGCTTGAAGAAGCTTTGTTGTTCTATCAGGGGCATTTGATTTGGACTAGGCTATAAGAACCGGAAATTCATTGCTCTGCTAATAAAGATATACCTAGATATAGATGTAAAGAGGACTCTTTACACATTTGGTTTTCAAGTAAGACTGGAGTCTTTTGTAGTTGCCTAGTTGAAACTTTCGAAATATGACCCACATCTGTGTTGTTTTTCAGGAATGCTCCTCCTCTGCATAGTCTTTGGCGCCATGTTCCGTCCCATCAAGCCGGTACGCGTCACTCTCGACGAGAATACTGAAGAAGATACGGCGCGCCGTCACGAAGAAGCCGTCGAGAAACTCAACTCTATGATCAAACTTCAGAACAAACTAGACTCTGGAATCTCTATGCCTCCCGAAATGCGCTTTGCCAACAAAGCCAGCCCGCACACGTGGATGGGAGTGGCCAACAACACCCGATACCCAACAGCTGAGGAAGTCTTCCGCGGTAGCAACTCTCATCTCACCAACCATTTGGGAAGACGAGCGTCGGCCAATACCGGGGCTTTAAAGAACACTCTGGGGAACAAACCTTTGTTCATCGACGTCTCGGTCGCGGAAAAAGACGAACAAGAAGACTCCAACAGCAACATCGACAACACAGAACCGTTAATTTCCACCCCGACTCAAGTTAAAATCGTCGCAAAGCAAAACCACCATAACTATCGCCGTTCTCATGCCGATTTAGTCGCGAGACCATTGTACCGAGACGACATATTCTTTGGAGCTAGTTTAACCAGACTACCCCAGTACACTTCTCGTACATCTCTTGGCTACCATGCCTTCGTTACCCATGTGCCAACGAAAAACGACGTCCAGGAGGAGCAACCCGGAAAATGCCGATTTTGTCCCGAAGCTGTGAAAAGAACATTAGCAACCATGTTGGACGTCAGTTTATTCAGATCACCGACTTTCGTGATCCTCGCTTTAAGCGGAATGTTCACCATGTTGGGATTCTTCGTTCCGTTCTTATACTTGCAGGATCGTGGGATATCTAAAGGAATGAGTACATTATCCGCTGAGTGGTTGGTGCCAGCGATTGGAGTGTCTAATGTGGTCGGTCGTGTGTTGTGTGGAATGGCGTCTTCTGTTCCAAAGATATCTCCGCTGTGGGTGAACAATATCGCGATTACTGCTGGCGGAATCGCTACTATACTGAGCGGGTTGGAGTATCATCCTGTGTATCAATTCTCGTATTGCTGTATCTTTGGACTTGCTGTTGGTAAGTTGAAAAAATTACCTCAATACAAATTTGCTCATCTCCAAAGGAATGTTTGCCACCGGCTATTCTCATTCGTAGTGAAAAGGTTTGTGACCAGGATGAAAATCATGTTCTGTATTCAATAATTGACTGGCCTCACAGCTTAGTTGGTAGTAACTCTGCCTTCTACGCTGTAGGTTGTGGGTTCGATCCCCACCCAGGGCAACTATTTGTGTGATGAACATAGATGTTTGTTCTGTGTCTGGGTGTTACTATGTATAATATGTATGTATTTTACAAAAAAAAAAAAAGTTTATAAGTATTCTATCAGTTATCTGGTTCCCATAGTACAAGCTTTGCTTAGTTTGGGGCTAGATGGTGTTGTGTGTAAAGTCCAAAAAAAATAAAAAAAATAATGGTTTACTATCCATGCTGAAAACATCGTGAAATAATTTTGTGCACAATCGATTAGTGATCCATTGATGTCATAAATATGTATCGCTCAGAGTCTTTCGCTATGTGTCAAATAAAATTTTAGTATTTGGTCTTGCCATAAGTATCTGATAGTTTAGTTAGGTGATGTGCAAAAATTGATATTATTTTTCGTCGCCAGCATGCTTCGCGTCTCTACGTTCGATCCTGGTAGTGGAATACCTCGGGCTGGAGCAGCTCACCAACTGCTTTGGACTGTTCCTGCTGTTCCAAGGACTCGGAGCCTTACTGGGAGCTCCTATTGCTGGTGAGTTTATTGTACCTACTAACCCCATCTTCTGTATCACCAGAGTTCGTAGTAATACAACGCTGCAAGTAATGTTTATTTTTTGAATGTGCCACGGGCTAGTTAGAAACGCACTGCATTATTTTAATTATAGGGTTGCAATTACTATTAACTGTGTTATCCTAGCTGCGAGTAGGTCATTACGATAAGAATATAATAAGCGTGTCACTTGAAATGAGCTTGCAACGTGAAATGAGCCTTACTGTGCTGATTTAAGAATGAATATTGAAAAACCTAATATTTCTTTGCCATACGATAATGATTCTTGCTCGCTACATTGTATGCGCACGCTTACTGTTATAAGTTAGCGTGTATGACAGATGCATTCACATTGTAAATGTCGCGTCGTTTGAGTGAAACTTCAGTTATTATGAAGGTAGGAATTTGGCATCGCGCCGGTATCTACACAGCAGAAATAGACGGGCGCCAGAGGTTAGGCAATACAATTACATCACATTCTTCACTGATAGGCCAAGCGCCAGGGGCGGAAAATGAGACAATGACCTCGTAGAATACAGTAGAAGTTTGACCTAATTTAGACGGCATAAGTTCATGAAATGTGATAGGAATGGCCTTAAATAACTTTTTAAGGTCGAATCTTCATAAATTATTAGTACCTCAACGTGTTATAATATACAAATTGTTTATTGTGTGCCACATAAATAAACATTATCCTGACCTTATCCCACTCAACATTACCTACTCTTCTTCCATTTCCCTCTATCAGCTGTCATCTCAACACTAACTCCTTTCCTGCCCATGTATCTTTTACACAACCCAATCTTTTCTTTGGCCTACGCCTACTTCTACATGCATCTACATTATTCCACATAAATACTACACAATTAATACAAATATATATAATGGGTATAAGTAGGTACAATATTGTGACGAAAATAGGTTACCCAGCATACAGCAGCAGTCTATTGTCGCGCTAGTTTTCAGTGGCTTTTCTGTCATAACATACGGTTGAAACGGGACACGCTATGTGTTTCGAGATCGTCACCGCCACTACACAGTTATTTAATTCACATCTTGTTTTGTTTCAGGCTTACTCTTCGATTACACAAAGAACTACGACATCTCCTTCATAGTATCGGGCAGTTTTCTTCTGCTGTCCGCATTGATGTGCTACCCAGTGGACAGAATCAGTCGATGGGAGAAATCCAGGGCTAAACTCAGCGGAACGCCGAAAGTTTGAAGCGGTTTTACTGTGTCAAGGGTTTACGGTGATACTTTGTATGAACCGGAGAGATGAAGATTGATAGATTTCCTCTTACACTTGTGTTTATGAACATTGTGTTTGTGGTCTAAACAGATCAAATAGATTAAGGTAACAGTTAGTGGCATTTAGGCGATTTCGGAGGATATATATAGTATGGCTATTTGCTGTCGATTTTGGCTTTACAGTCGATAAGACATGACGGAGGTCTGACACTAGAGCTGTCAGTCCCCTGCTACAAGTAATCAAGCCTCGAAGGAGATATGTAAACTCATTAGTCTCACCCACGGATTATATAAATCTGTTTTTTGTGGTTAGCTCTCTGTAGACGCAAGTGGGGAGGACTGGAAAGATATGATCATCTGTGGCAGGTAGTGTTCAATTCCCGTATTCATGAATGACTGCCGAAATCATCACAATGAATTATTCGTCCATGAATATGAGGATTGCTTTGAGATTTTAATATCCATAAAAAATATTTTGGAATGTTTTACAAAACATGTTTTGTAACGTAGATGTACTAAGATTGACAAAATCTAATAATTCTTATTTAAGTTTCTCGGAATAAATAATGCGTGTTTAGAAATTAGTAACATTCCCAATTTTCCCTTTGACAAAACTGCAAGGGACGTTTTTGTAATTTGCTCGGTTAAGTCAGTTGAATGCATTTAAATTAGTTTTAGGCGTTTAAAGTACAAAGACTCGAAATTAGTTGCAGTTTTGTTGAAGTCGTCCAAACGGAGAGATCTGAAGCCAAAATGTACTTTAACTTTAGAATAGAATAGAATAGCGCGTGTACCTTAACTTTATAGGTACATAAAAGTGGTGCATATAAGACTCGTAACTTAATTTTATAATAATTTTAAATCATATCAGAGTGCGAGGTGCGTGACGAATTTTATATTATATACGAGTAGATACGATCGTGTAATTAATGCATGTGCCTTAATGTAAAGTGATACTTATCTTACTTTTAGATTTTAGAATAATCTTGTTAGCTATTTTCAAGACTACATCAATCATCAACGAACAAGCGGCTTAATGCGGACCATGTCTTTTGACAGCATGTTCAGAAATTATGATTATTTGTAATAAAAACAACTATTTCACACATCAGCTGTTTTTAAAAGCTGGATTTTAAAAGGTACAATTGGTGCCGATTCTGTTGATGCCAGACTAAACTTAAACTAAACCTAGCGGCTCTCTTTCTGTTTCGTATAGAGTAAAAGAGAGCAATTTTGGAGATGTCTAAATCGTTTTTAGTTTGGTTTTATGCAAAAGACAATTCATTAATTACACACTATTATAATATGTACCTAACATCCGAGACATTGAATTATTTGTAATGATAGTGTGCAATTTTTTAGAGACCTCGTCAGAAAGTAATGGAAATATTTGAAAGGTTACTCAGTAGATTGATTGTTCGTTGTCATCTAATACCTACGTAGGTAAGATACTGTTTCGAAACAAGAGTCCATGCGAGCTTGAGGGTGTAGAGAATTAGATACCTATTAGTTTCCTATAAAATTTCCTTTAACACTACATTCGTCAACGAAATTATCTTCGATGACAACGTGTGTAGGTAATGAAAGTCGAAAAATACTCGGGACTTCTGTTCATGATTATATAGGTACCTAAGCAGTGCTGTGCTGTCAAGATGTAATGTAATGTATGTATGTGTTCGTTAAATACCTACACTATCACCTGAAGATATTTCAGGAGTAAGTTTGGTAATGAAACAATGCAGCCTCATAGTTATAGCGACTGTTTCGTAATAAATTATTATTTTGTTGATTTGCTCGTTTTGCTACATACCTTTTTTTTATTTCCTCCTAATATTAGTAACATTTGCATTTGTCAAAGATCAGAAAACGATTAAAGTAGTTTTCTAGGACATTCTTATGAAAATCCAATTACAGAAGTGTGCCTAACGCCATCTATCGGCGAATAGCAGGTTGAAACTAAATCTAGGACAGCGCCATCTTTCCGTTAGAAGTACACAATTATGTATCAACAGATGTCGCTCTAACCGCAACTAACAACTAATTCTACGTTTGAAATTATGAAAACCGTAGCTGAAGGATCACCTCATCGACTACATAGTAGTCGATGGATCACCTAGATCCCACAAATGCTTGTCCTGGGTGGGAATTGAACCCACCACCTACAGCGTAAAAGGGTCGGCTACAACCAAGTAAGCTGAAGTCAGATAAGTACTTAATAATAATTACTTACGCGAAATAAATAAAAGACATCTTTGGTGAAATAGATGTTATATTCGCATTTTATTTACAAAAGATAGCCTATGAGTTGGAATTGGGTCCGCGACGGCGGCCGAAGGTCTGGACAACATTGACGAATCTGAAAATA
The DNA here is from genome assembly GCA_912999785.1 of Hydriomena furcata. NCBI lineage: Eukaryota > Metazoa > Arthropoda > Insecta > Lepidoptera > Geometridae > Hydriomena > Hydriomena furcata. The sequence goes on along the minus strand of OU538833.1, from coordinate 4,590,869 downwards.
AAGAATCGTATTAGCTAGTTACAAATGTAATATGAAAGGATCTCATCTATACTTGAGGGGCAAGTATAACGTTCGAAGTTGGGAAAGTGGCAAGAGACAGAATTTGCAGTCAACTTTTTAACAAGAAATACGGCTTAATTATTTATTGTATTGCTGACGTTTCGATACAATTCAGATGCTCTTCATCATAGTTTATTTATAGTTAAAATGAATAACAACTACGATAGTTTTAATTCTAGCCTATGTTACTCAGAGAAAATGTGGCATTCTAAAGGTGTGTCCAAACATAGTGCGCAAGGTGCGCGGCAACTGCGCGCGGCATTCGCAGGACACAAGTTTTCATAGAGTTGATGATAAAAATTAATTACCTTCTGTTGTACTGGATCCTCCTCTTGGCGCGGCCGGTCTTCTTCTTCTTCTTTTGTTGCTTCTCTACCTTGGGGGTCTGTCCCTTGACCTTACCTGGAAATTGACAAAGCAAAATTAATAATTTTCACTACCATGAAGAAATATTTTGATTTAAATTGTTGGCAATCTCGTATAATCTCACAGCGCATTTGGTAGTAGCTCTGCCTTTTGTGCTGTAGGTTGAGGTTCGATTCGGAATCCAGGTACAGGTATTTGTGTGATGATTAAATAGCTTAATAACTGTGGTGCTTTTGTAAAAGCATAGTTTGCAGCAGGTAAGTACAGAGGACTTTATGTTGGTCCATTGTATGGAGGCAATCTTTCTATATTTGTAGCCACGAGCAGGCTTCAAGAAGTAATCTTGGTTGGTGTGCCGAAGATTTGTATCTGTTGAGCTGTGTAGCGCATTTCAGCACTATGTAGGCTGTTGATTCTTCTTTGGTCTGGCAGCCTTTGCAGAGTGATGTTGTACAAGCGTTTGTTGAGGGGACAGTGCTATGTTTGCAGAGTCATGCTGGTGATGGTGACCTCACCGTCACCATCATGGCGGTGCTAACAGAACCACCTGGTTAGTATTATCGCTCTTGTCTGCAGTCAGTCGACAGTGCCCACCATTAGAGATAATGGCAATGAAAAAAATGGGACGGCATCCTCTATTGTTATTTCTGATTTTGGAGAAATATCAGAAACATTTTTAACTTGATGCACAAATACAACTAGACCTTTATTATTAACCATTTTATATTCGAAACCTTAAAACAAACTGCATAAAAATAGGTCCATTCATTTAGGAGGTACACAGACAGTCATAACATCCCTTATTTTGCAGTGGCGATTAAAAATAAGGTCACTTACCAGCACGAGCCAGAGATCCGTGCACTTTACCACCAAGCAGGGGGATGGTCAGATCGAGCTCAGCGCATGAAAGCTCTGACACCAGGCAGGAGTCCTCAAGGGGAGCACCGCACACCGACAGAGTCAGATCCTCTTCACTGACACCGGCGAGAGCACGGACACGCTCCTGAAATTTATTAGAATAATAAATTAATAATAATTATAAACAATATGAAGATAGATACCTACATACAATGTAGACGACATACTGTGTCAAACATCTTAGCTAATTTATAAAAGACTAGCTGCTCGCCCCAGCTTCGCAAGGGTGGTACCTGGATAAAAAGTCTACCGATTTTGTGCAAACTTCACATAAACCATCTACTAAATAGTCCGAACAAAGCCTAAACATTTGGTTTGCATAAGTGAGCCAGTTCTTGAGATATAAAATTACAACGAAAAGTGGTATTGATTTTTATTTAAATATAGATTATAAGTTTAATTTATCTTGAGTATCTAGTAAGCAGGCCATTGTAATACCTAGTTCAAATGGAAATAGAAACTTAGGTTTCGAAATGTCAGCTGTTATCTGAGATTTGTTGGCAACTGATGCTGGTGGAAGAAAGAATAACATAACCTAAAATTGTTCATGTTTTATTCGTTTGCCTATAGAAATATTCCAGTGAATATAGTAGATAGTGTGAAAACGTGAATTATACCTGAACAGTAAACAATTACTAAACATAGCAACCACAACATCATAATTAGATGGATAACATTATTAGCAGGATGCTTTCAACACCTCGCAAGTGAGAGTCAGGCATATAGTGAATAAATGGCGCATCGTACCTTGATCTGACCAATGGACTCCTCTCCATTGACGTCAAGTACGTGCGTCGATAGTCCTCTGATATGCAGCTGCATTTTGAGGGTTCTGAAATAAGTACACAAGATTGGAACAGCGTGGTTACAGCGCACGATAGTATTTCGTCGGTGACACACAACTTATCAAGCAAATTTACACCACAATCCAAGAATTTGACAAGTTAATGTTAAAAAGCAAATAATTGAGCAAAATTACACAAATAAATTGATGAAATCTCGATTTTTTATGGGAAATATTGAAAATTCTAACCTTATCAGTCAAGTCTGACAAGCGAAAGAAACAAAGATGGCGGTGGCGATTGAAAAGAACGGAAACGGAAATACAGTTGTCACTAGGGATTGCAACCTTATAATCGACTAATAACGTATATAAAATCGATTAAATATGCGTTACTCAAGCAAAATTTTGACATATTTTTTAAGATTCATATATAATTATTATGAGAAACTGTGATATCTAAAGACCATTGTAACCAACTGGAGCAATAAATAAATGAATATATGATTATGATTTCGATTCCGTCATGGTGTCAAATTAAGAGAGATGACAGTATGACAGCTTAAGATGCATCGCATCGTTTTTATGTTAGCCTAAAAATTAAATACAACCGAAAACTTCAATATTTTCGAGCACCACAATGTTAGCACAAGTCTTTTGAAGCTGAAAACTTGTCCAAATATTATATATGGCTTATGCCCAAATTTTGCATGACAGGATAGGTTGCAAAGTCATCGCTTCTATGAATACCGATTGCGATTGGTTTCCTCACAATGTTTTTTTCACCGTTCTGAACACGTGCTAATGTGTTGCTTACAAGTAATAAGTACAATAACATATTTGAGGATATTGTAAACATTAGTTTTGCTGCGGGAATCGAATCCGCACCTTTTGCGTCTCGTACTCCACGTACACACGACGCTCGTACACACGTCGTAAAATCCTACAGTGATCGATTGAGAACCTTTTTTTACAATAATTAGTAAATATCCGAATTTGTATTTAATTTTCTTAGGTTGTCTGTCATTTTGACACTCCAAGGCTCGTGATTGGCTGAACAGAAAAAGCGGCTGACGACTGTACCGTGTGATCGCTCCTTGCGTACTGTGATTGTAATTTTGTTTCGTAAAATGGATAAATAAAAATAAGTTCTCCCTTCCATCGGCGTAGAAATACAAAGGCTTAAAAATGCTCTCCAGGCTGCTGCGGCTGTTACTATTTTCTCTCATACATTTGGTTATGGACGTACTTGTTGCTGTACAGAATTTTTGCCAACAATTTTCAGCCAAAAAATGTAGTTTACAAGAGGAGAAGGTTACAAAAAGTGATATTAGGTTGTTACTAGAGCATGTGCCAAGGATCAGAAAGAGTCCCAAGCATGTGGTGTTCCTTGCGGATACAGATAATCATACATTCAGTGACTTGGCTCATGTAGTCATTTGGAGCCTTGTCGCCGGGATTCCCTATATCAGCTTCCACGATATTACAGGTAAATAATTAAATTACATTTATTACTCAGAATCCTATAGTAGCGATTTGAATTTTCATTTAAAATACATAAAATAAAGGTAATTTGACCCTTGTTTACATCACACCCTCCAGCTAGTATAATTGCCTTAGACACCCATTCCAATTCTAATAAGAATACTCAACTACGCTAAACTATTTTTTACTGTAGATGATTTGATACAATATTACATCATCAATGACTCAAAAGGGATAATTTCTTGTTTACTTCATAAGTATCCAAATTATTAAGATCATTTCATAAAAAACCCTTATTTTATTTGCAGGAGAACTAAAAGAAAATCAGGAAAAACTATTTCTGGAAGTGGAGAAACACAAAAAAGGATTACCCGGATGCATAAAATGGTCTCATATGCCGGACCTGAATGGTTATAGCAATGGAATACAAGCACATACTCTCAACATAAATATATTCTCAGATGTTGATGGGCGATCAAGAATAGCGCAATGTATACGAGACATTGCAGAGAAGAAGATCATATTAAATAGTGAAACTAATGAGTTCACAGCACAAGACTTAGACAAATTTATTAGTTCAGTGTACCCTTCCATTCCAGAACCAGAAATAGTTTTATACACCGGTCTATTGTGTTCTACACATGGTCTTTTGCCATGGCAAATCAGACTTACGGAGTTTATCAGACTATCTCTAGATCATAGTGTAAATATAGACAGTTATGTAGGTGCTATGTATAAATATAGTAAATGTGATCAAAGGTTTGGAAAGTGATTATAGAGCACTGTCCGAGTAAATAAATAGGCCTTTAAGTAAAACTGTATATTTTCTCAAGTGATAATTTAGGTATATAAATTAACACTAAGATTGGCTTTTACATTTTTTTCATTGAATATGTGCCTACAAATAATAGATATAAGACCATACAAGCCACTTTTAAATACATTGTTACAAAATTATCATTCATTAGTTCAATGTTAGGAAAACTGTTATCAATCACATAAGTGTGTTATCATTTTATTTTATGGGTTAAACATTACTGTCTATTTTTTATGTTAATTTATTTATGTGTGCTTGTTGGTTGAAATAGGTGAACAAGGTAAATAATATGTGATTACTAATTTCTACCTTGGTTTGATATCCAATGAATGTTAATAATGAGTAAAGCTAGCTACATAATAACAATACTGAAGTAAGCATTATTATGTGTTCAACTGTTTAGTCAATCAAAACACATAGACGCAATTGCACTAGGCGACATTTGTCTTACAACATTGTTGCGCTGGACATCGTCCAACACCTACGGGTCGTGGTATTGGGGTTCTTCTCCCAAACCAAAAACGAAATTTCGTAATAATATTCGTATCAAAGTTACATCGTTTCGAATATAGTTTGAACGATGGAACAACCGTAATTACTTTTGTCAATCATTGATGACAGTAATCCTACTTACAAATTAGTTTACTTACAAACTATAGTCGAAACGACGTAACTTTGATATGAATATTATTACGGAATTTCGTTTACAGTTCCCAAGTTTCCAATTTTTTTTTCCCAGACGCTATCTACGTGTCCCTCGACAATCGGCCGACACGACTTCTACGTGTGTGTCGGTCGATAAAGTGCAAATGCGACTTATGGGATTATCCTTTGTTTTGTCACAACTTCTTCCTAAAAACGATCACTCTTATTCCTTTTACATATAAGTATAAATTCGCGTAACATTAGGATGACAGTTTTAAAACGTAGGCTAGTTTTAAGTAATCAACGATTTTCAACGTCTATTTAGTAAGCATGAAAAAAAAGTGTTGACTAAAGTGAAATTTCTACTTTCTTATTTTTTTGTACATCCAGATTAAGAAAAAATATTCTAAATTTAAGAACTTCCATTTTGAGGTTACGCTAATTTAAACTTTATCTTAAGAAGAGCGATCGTTTTTAGGAATTTTAACTAGTAACATTTGTTGTACTTCTCAATAGTCTATGTACTATTGAGAAGTATTTAATCCAAATAAAATAGCCCATTGGTCCCAGTGAAGAATTGTACTTAATAGCTTCGTGTTTGAGGCTGAGTTATAAGTTATAACCAAGAAAAAACCAGTTAATTGAGAGATAGACAAACTATTTGTCTTTAAAAAATAATTTTATAACTCTGTGACAATATTGTATTTTTCACGAAGAAAATAGTAACTAAATTTAATAAAATAGTCTTCAAACATAAGGTACACCATGAAATTAAATTATTATAAAAAGCTTAAAAAATTGCTTTATTTTACTTATTATTATTCTTTTCCGTGGCTTTGGCTACTGCGACTATCATCCATCAAAATTCAATGACACATTCATGAGATATAGTTTAAGAAACTTCCATACTCACCCTCGTATTCAAGAACGACACTATGAGAACACGCAACAACAATGGACGAAATCTTTTTTCATAAACATCACTTTATGTGTTGAGCGGCACTATGGCGCACACTACCGTGTGCCTTTAGAGCTCAACTTTGGCTAGAGGCACACGACAATGTGCCTCTAGTCACACTATGCAGTGTCGCACAACACAGTGATTTTTATGAAAAAAGATTTCGCCCACATTGGGTGCGTGTTCTCAGTGTCGTTCTTGAATACGAGGGTAAGAGTATCTAACTAAGAGTAGTACTAACCTATCTTTCTGGTTAGGGTAAGGGTAACCAAGGAAGCATAACTCCACTATAATTTCTGCACTACTAATTATATAGACGTAAAATTTGTATTTCTGTTTTTCATTTGTACCGGGTAAACTAAACACTAGGTACTGAATATAAAATATATTTACCTATAAAAATTATAACAAGTATCATGGTCTACAGCAAATTTGGGTACAAACATACATAAACGTCTTCACAATTATTAATTTTCGTTAACTAGAAATCAATTTATGAAATACCAGCTTCTTTCAAAATAATGTATAGCCTACGTTACTTGCTGATAATGTAGCTTTTGATATGTATGTGAAATATAATTTGTTTAATTGGTTCAGTAGTTTTAAATATATCCGGTACAAACAAAAATACCAATTTTAGTTCTTTATTAGTAGGTAGTGTAGTAAACGTATTTTGTTCGTAGTAAGTAACTATGTAATAATAATAACGATAGATATATCTCTTCAAAAGCATAAATGTGCAAAGTCTTAACAAGAAACTTGCAAGACAAGTAGGTAGGTACCTACTTGGATAACAGGATCCCTAACATTTACATAACGATTAGGAAGGTCTCAATAAATTTATTAGTACAAAATTATTTATGTAAGTCGGTCGGTAGGTACTCAACATAAATCCTAATGATGAATATTACCTAGGTTTAGGTAGATTGCAAAAGAAACGACACATTTTCGATAATAAAGTTTATTGGAATCATGCCTGTGCATACTAGAATAACACTATTTACAACTGACGCCAAGAATATCACCATTCCATCTGAAAAAGACAAAAATAAAATAATATATCACAGTTTCCAACTTTTGGACGTCAGAAATGTACATTTTTATTAATGTCCGCGTTTAGTAAACACTACACAATGATATGTAAGTATACAAATTTCGTCTGTTCTAATAATGTTGTTCTAATACCCTTGAATATTATTTGTTATAAATGATATTATGTTAATCATATATAATACTAGCTATTCGCCCGGGATTCACGAGGGTGTACTAATGAAGATTATAGACAATTTTTGTATACCTTAAGTTACATTATTGCAATTTTCATCTCTCATTTTTTGGTCCGTGTTACTCGCTGATAAGTATGTAGCTTGTGATAGATCTTTTAAAATTGGTACTGTTTTTTAGAAAGCCTCTGTCAATGTAATGTCAATGTATATTATTACACTTGCGGCTTCGCTTGCGTGGGTGGTAATGGTAGGGTTATAGACCCGGTTGTGGTGCCTACCTCGGCTTTGAGCATTTTCAATTTTGGCAGTCAATAACTAAGCAAAGCGAACAAACTTGTTTTAAATCTATAGTTAATATAATTCTTTAATAGTTTTTTCAAACCGTTTATTTGAAAATGAAAACGTGTGAAAGTGACCACAATCAGCGCTCTCACCCTAGTAGGTAGTAAAAAGTAGTTTGGATAAAAAGTACGTAGTTCCATTTCATGTTTCATACGAATCAGTTTATCAAAATAAAACCGCCAATTCAGATCCGGTATACGCAATTCATTCAGATACAAAAACAAAATACAAGTTGGAACATAAAAATAACAATTTTGAAGAGACTCGCAATTATAGAAAAATAATAATATGTATTATTATATACAATTTTCGTACATTTCTGACATCATTAAATTGGTTATACATAAGAAGATAGACACCTATTACATAAATAATAATTATGAATTGATTCGACTAATCTACTGGCGTTTACAATATTTGTGTTTTTTTTAGTTTTCAAATTTTTTGTACAATATGACAATCATCGTATTGAATAAATGGATTATCACTTGGGCTGGTTCAGCTAGTAGTTGATAAAATTCAGTTTTATTTAGTTCCTTTTGGTAAGCACTTTTGTACAACTCAGGCATAAGTGCTAAGGTATCCGCTATATCCTTTCACTGACGAAAAGTGGAAGCTAGAATCATAATGTAAGGTAAACAAAATACAACCTTTTGTGTTTGTAACCTGGTGTTCATCGGCGATGTCTCCCGCGGCTGGTACTGCGCGATCGTCGCCTCTCGTGGTCCCTATTCCGCTCATACCTATCGTATTTGTCGTGTCTGTCGCGCGACCTGTCGTACGACCTCTCGTACGACCGATCGCGTCGCGAATAGGATCGCTTCTCGCGGCGCCGCTCGTCGGATCGGTCGCGCGACCGCCTCGTATAGCTGATAGAACGCGACCGTCTCGCTCGTTTCCTAGGCCTTTCTTCTGAGTCGTCCCTATATCTGTCCCTTTCCTTGCGATCGTTCCGCGATCTGTGCCTGTCGTAATCGTCCCGCCTTTTGGATTTGGAGGATTCCCGCTCGTCGTATTTCGAGCTGCGCTCCTCCTTGTGTGATTTTTTCCGTTTATCCTTTTTCTTTTTTTGTGAGTCGGTTGTGCTGGATGATCTTCGTTTGCGTTTTTTCTTTTCTATTTTTACGGTTGGTTCTGGTGTTGAGCTTTCAGAGCTCTCTGGGGAGTCTTCTTCGGAGTCGCTTGTTGTTAAGTCTTTGTTTGATTTGCTGGGGCTCGGCGAGCGTTCCTTTTTTAATTTCTTAGGTTTCTCCTCTTGTATTGTTGGTAACTTCTTGGTGCCGTCGACTTGGTCGGTTGCTTTGTGGTTGGGTTTTTTGTCTCTGGATTGTCGCTGCTCTATGGTCGCGTCCAATGATTCTCCCTCTATGGGTGGTGGTGTTTTTGATGCACCTCCTGTAACAAAGTTTAAATTTACCTTTGGAATGAAAAGTACCTACCTACTAATTTAAATCATGAACAAGGAACGGCAATCTTTTATGACATCTTTATTGCAGCTGCATAAAATATGAGGAAAGACTGCTTTAATTTTATGTTGACTTTATAAAACCAGTTGGTCATTAACCGAAATGATTGTTGTCATAGGTCACGTAATGCACAATTCTGTCAACTTACCTGCATGTGATTTAATTCTTGTAATCAATCATGCGACATAGTACGTGTACTTTAACCTTATTTTTTGTCGTGCTTGACATATGACCTATTCCGGATGCAATTAATTGTACATTATTGTAAATTACCATTAGATATTTTTTTTAACAAAATCGTATGATATACAAGCTAACCCGGCGAACTTCGTATCGCTATATAATTAACGAATGTGTTAAGTTCCCGTTCCTGTTAAAAAGTATCCTATGTCCGTCTCCTGGTTCTAAGCTACCACCTCAATAATTTTCTGCCAAATCGGTTCAGCCGTTCTTGAGTTATAAATAGTGTAACTAACAAGACTTTCTTTTATATATATATCGATCGATATTAATATCGTAATGACGTTTAATACAAGAATGAATAGGACGGCCTTCTTTTCCAAAATTACGTAGATGCTGGTGATTCTTGAAAATGTAAGTAAGTAGGTACCTAAATTTCAATAAGATAAGTCTCAGAACAAAATAAACTCACAATTGCAGTTTCATGGACAATAAGGAAGGATACATGCTTAATACGTGTACTTACAAAGGGAATATAAGCCACTTAAAACCTTAACTACGTGATATCTTTCATCATCTTTGTAGTTTATTTTATTCTAAAGATAAAGAAACTTTAGCCTTCTGATGATCCTTGCTGAATTATTATTTTAGCTTCCGCCTCCGGTTTCGCTTACGTGGTACCTGGATAAAAAGTAGCCTATGTGTTATTCTGATGTATAAGCTATATTACAGTAAAGTTTTTTAATACGTTCAGTAGTTTTTGCGTGAAAGAGTAACAAACACACACACACTCAACTTTCGCATTTACAATACTAGCCGACCTGTGACAGACGTTGTCCTGTCAAATTTCAATAATCAAATAGAAAAGACTGAATGTTGTTAGTCTGTGATGTCAGATTTGTTGCACACTAGCGCCATCTATACAAAAATCAACCCTTTTGCGTTTTTTATCGTTTTGGGGACGTTTTTCATATTTTAAAGTAGTCTATAATTTATTCGGGCATTATATCTACATCTATAGCAAACAACAGCTTAATCCGTTTTGTCGTTTAGGCCTGGTTGAGGAAGAAACATACATACAAACTCACAAACTTTCACATTTATAATATTATTAAGATTAGTAGGATATAAGATAAGCTCCTCCTAGCGGTCGGTTAAGTTTGATATAGATATTACTTACTGGATGGTAATCTCGAGGGTTCAGGCGTGCCGATTGGTGTGGTTGGTTCCTCCGTAGTCTCCTTCGCTTCTGCCTTCTTCACCTCTGCCTCGATGTCTCGCGCCACCCGCTCGAAGTCCTGCCGTCTGCGTCTTATGATATCCTGGTAGAGAAATGTATGATGTAAAAAATATAGTTCAATAGATTCACGACTACGATCCCTATATTTTATTATATTTATTTGGGAAGACACAATATTACAATATTCGTATTAAATCTAGGGTAGTTATAATATTAATTAAACCTATGGATATATAATATAATATGGATCCATCCATCATCCATACATAAATTATAGCTTCTCACGTGTGTACTCATGAAGATTATTGGCAATTTTTTTTTAAAGTAATATATGGCCCATTTAACATAACATGCCGAAAACGAGATCGGTTAAAGATCTCTCTATAAACTCTGTAACTTCCTAACCTAGCTCAAACGTTTTAAAATGATCCTTGAGAATATCATTGAAATAAGCACCTATTGACTTAATAGAAAGTTAAAGTGACGTCAATTCCAGTCGCTTTTTATCGCACGAGAAATCATTCATATTAATTTGTAAGGAATTTTCGTGAACTTGACCATAAGCAAAATGAAGGGTAAACCCGGTAGGAAGGGCGTCGCGTCATAACATTTCGGAAGGTCTTTCAGTGGCATTTGAAAGGAGGATAAAAACTGCGAAGGTTGAGTCGTAAAAATGCTGTTTACAAAACTAAAACCTAGGTATCCTTATGTCCTCTGAATAGAGTCAATCTCGAGTTGACAATCATGTATGTATCTCAACCCTAAAAGCGACTTTATTCAGTAGACAAAGTGCATTTTGAAATAAATTTAAATGTAAATCTACAAATAAGGTAGCGAAGCAAAACATTTTGGTAAACAGAGAAGTTATAATCCAGTTTCAACAGCTGCATTGTTGAAGGACCAGGAATAACTATACCAGTTTTAGTTCAACGATCTTTAATAAAACCATTCATTTGTTTACTACAATCTATATGACCAAGCAAGTGAACTTTCGATAGGAAAAATCCATCGGTGGAACATTTAAATCCACTTCTGCGGATTGGAAACCGGGCTGCCGTGAAATCTACCAACACAGCTTACTTCTGTATAAATGACAGTCCGTCCCGGCGTCGCACGGGTGTACTAATGATTTTATGGCAATTTTTTTTTTACACCTTGGGTCACATTATTGAAGTTTTAGTAAGGATCCCTAATTATTAATAGTAATAAATATAGCATATGTTACTCAAAGATAATGTAGCATTCTAATGATGAAAGAATTTTTGAAACCGGTCCAGTAGAGTTCGAGTTTATATTTATTACAAACATATAAAAATACAAATCTTGCCTCTTTGTTGAGTTCCCCACGAAAACTGCAATAATGTAACCTAAGGTATCAATAATTTGTCTTTATTCTTCATTTAGTACACCCATACGGACAACAGAGTAGATGTTCTATAGATACAATAACAGCAGGTTCGGTGTTGATTCTGATGGCGTAATTTCAAAATAATTATCATCAGTATGTTCGGTAGAATCCCGGAGCAATGTTAGCATGAATATCATTTATCAAAATCTCGTTTTAAGCGGCGATCGGCTTGCAACCTAAAAAAATGTGGGCATGTGCCAAATATAATGTTTGGACGTGCCTCTGACTACCCCCACTAGACATCCTTAAAGGATCTAAGCGTCTGGAGATCTGAGAGGATGTCTACCGTACTTGGGGATTACAGTCGTAATCCTTTTTTTTTTTTTATCTACCGTCTCTAATCTTGGCCATATAATATCTTTGTTCAACCATTCTTCTCTGTGGGTAGGTAGGTTGTCGAACATTATATTGGTCGCTCCTATAGTCGTATGTCTGTTTTCGCAATTAATCAGCTGTTACTTTTTCAGCAACGTGGTATAATACTATATCGTCATGTGTGTTTATTTTGGGAATATTTTTAAAACGATCAAAGACGCATGGATGATGGAGATTTATCTTTTATTTTAATACTACTAGTAGCTGTCCCGACAGACGTAGTCCTGTAAATTATTTTTAAGAACATTCTCCTGATAATAACGAATACAACAAAAAAAGAATTAACAAAATCGGTCCAACCATTTACACGTGATGCTATGACCAAGGGAAAAAGGGATTTATTTATATATATAAATGATGTCTCTCTCTGAAGTCACCAGGATACTACATTTTGCTTTAACATCCTTTCAACAATTATAGCTATAATAACGTTTCAGATAACTAAAAAGAAAACCAACGAATATGTTACGATCAATCGAAAAGTCAAGGGACAATAATAGATTTCAAGTTTTATGAAGTAACTATTAATCCTAAATGTATATAATTTAAATAGGACCAACTTGGGACTATTCTCTACACAATAGAAAAAAAATCATTCAAATTGGATCGCCAGGTAAAAAGATATGCGTCATTCATATATTATTTTTAAGCAAATAGCTCTTTTATCTTTAGGTTTTATTTCTAAATCAAGTGGAGCGTGTGCAGCCTTTTGAATTTGTGCTGAAGCTCTTTAGTTATTTTTTTTATGGTTGTAAGTACTTGAGTAGTACTTTTAATTATTATTCTTGTTTGAGTCTTCGCCTTGTTCGATTGGCACAACACTGGAGCTCTACATAGCATTAAAGAAAGGATCATTAAAAAAAAAGGTAGACCCCAAGCCGTGTTTGTTGTCTGATTCTTCTAGGCTTGGTCGTGTGGAATCGGCGTAGCTTCACCTAGTTCCTAAGACGTTTCAAAGTGACCCTTGTGATTTTATAGAAATAAATGATTTTTGAATTTGAATTTAAAAATAAAAAAATATACGCGTCGTCTTGAGAACATCCTCCGTTTTTCGTCGGTTAAAAAACCATCTCGATCACGTCGGCTTTCAAACAAAAACGCATCAAAATCGGTTCATTTGTTTAGGAGCTAAAATGCCATAGACATATAGGTACACAGACACAGACACGTCAAACGTATAACACCCCTCTTTTTGCGTCGGAGGTTATAAATAAAAGTAATCTATAAATAGATGTCTTTATAAGTTACGAATGGTATATTAAACTCGTGTCTTATAGCCTTAACCTCCTTAATTTTCCAAGTAGGTATGTTTTTCTCGGATTTGGCAATAATGTAGGGTCATTATTGCCAAATCCGAGAAAAACATACCTACTGTAATGCTGTGTGTGTGCCAGTTATAAAACTAGCCTTTTAAAACTGCGTGGACCTTTCTGGTATTGTCACAAAGTAATTTTACAGAACAAAGAGCGTACGCGAATGATGTGCTCGGAAATTATTTTAAATTTAAATAAAATTTACAAGGTCGATATCATATCACACAGTAATTTGCTTTTATCAAAAGATACACTATCAATTCTTTATCACCAATTCAATGCATTTATACAGTCAGTAGATACTAGCCTTGACTGGCCTCACAGCTCAGTTGGTAGTTGCTTTGCCTTCTGCGCTGTAGGTTGTGGGTTCGATCCCTACCCAGGACAAATATTTTGAACATAGATGTTTGTTCTGTGTCTGGGTGTTATAATGTACCTTGTATATTATGTATTTACAAAAAAAAGTATATAGATAAGTATTCTGTCAGTTATCTGATTCCCATAGTACAAGCTTTGCTTAGTTTGGGGCTAGATGGCGCTGTGTGTAAAGACCGCCAATATTTATTTAACTTCAGCATCGGTATGACCAACGTTTTTTCATAAATTTTAGAAAAATTTACATTGTTGTCAATGTATAAAAAAATCTGCGGTTTTAGGTTAAAATAAGTTCGAACTGTTGTTTTTGAGTTTAATCATTACAAAACATACAAAAATACAAATTTTTTCTCGTTACAATATCAGTATAGCTGGTAACTACCACACACAGAACTATGATTTACGTTCACACAAATGTTTGTGCTGGGTGGGAATCGAACCCACAACCTACAGCGCAGAAGGCAGAGCTACTACCAACTGAGCTATGACTGTGAGGCCAAGCAAGTAATAGATAATCCTAATAATATTATAAATGCGAAAGTTTGTGATGAGGCTGCTATGTTTATTCCCTGATCAAAAATAAACGAAAAAACGGATTAAGATGAAATTTGCTGTAGTATGTAGATAAAAATTCGTAATAAAATTTATTTTATCAAAAAAATCTGACATTAGTTTTGACTACTGAATGATACGCATTCTACCAAAATTCGTAATTTATTAAGGTTTATAGGGAAAACATTTGTAGTTTCCTGAAAGTATTTTTTTCTATACGGCTATTGATTAATAATAAATATTTGTGGAAATCACACAGCGATATCTAGCCTATTAAATAAATAATAAATTTACCTGCAACTGTTGATCAGTGACATCGTTCAGTTCGTCGTCGTCTGCCTCGTCACTGCTGCTTTCGTAGGCGCCCAGTCCTGAACACACGAGGATTCGATACCAAACAGTTGTATAGTCAAAAAAATCACTACTGGAATCTGTCGTAATTCGGTTCACGACCATCATTGTATCATGAACTACCGTGGTTTAATAGAAACTTAGGAATATAATCGAATAGGTACCCAGTACCTATGCCCTAACGCCATAGACAATCTCAATTATTTTTATATAAGTCCTCGAAAAGTCCTAGTTTCTAATATGTAAATATACCTTTCAAAGTAATCTAAAAACATTTTTGACTAATCGCAAAGTCAAGATAGTCTTTTTAATATGGAATGTAATTTATTTTGTATGGTTAACTAATCAATATTGCTGACTATCGTTAATAAAAAAAAAGCTAATGTTGATGATTATTATTATTAATCTTTGTTTTTTCGTAGTTTGTTATTATCATATTTTTAAATAACTTGATATGTAGAGTAATAACAACAATTTAGAACATATTGAATGATTCTTACCAATTATCCGCAATATACAATACATTTATTGTGTTGTGTTGATGTTAATGTAAATAAAATGTATTATGCCAATTTTGTTGATCAGCTGAAATGGAACGTTACACGGCATATATGGTGGTTTATTTTAATATAGATTTTATAATAACTGATGAGATGAAAAACAATAATTTAAATTTCACATGTTTAAACCACCATCTATGTATATGACTAAAATATCTGGCAAGCGTTACACGTGTACAGTTCTCACTCGTTATAATCGCTCGAGAATCATGATGCATTATTAAGGTTGCTTTTATAATAGGGGTGTGGGATAGGCATCGATCACATAGCCCCATAGACGCCTATGACTTCATTTCTTCAAACAAACTATTCTGTCAAAGCGTTGAGGTATGCGGGCCGGAAGAAGCGGGAAAAGATTTATTCTGATTGGCCGGTTCAATGTTACACTGACGAGATGTTCACGGAAGTGGTCGGTACTTAAGTAAATATCGCGCAATAATTATTTATATCAGCAGTCTTAGTCTAATGTGTTGTGAGAAAGTGTTCGCATTGCATGAGGAGTCTATAGGCTGTGTGGTCGATGGAGGATAGGTTTTTTTGCGAGATATTTGCATCATTCGTAGATAAGTCGTTAGGCGCGGTACTCACCGAGGCCGGTAGCGATAGCGGCGAGCGCCTTCGACTTGCTTGCCTTCATAGCGTTGAGTCGCGAAGCTTTTGTCATTGAAATAAAACCATTAATTAATATCGAAACAATTCGGTATCTGAAATAAGACTTTATTAGCGATGAAATAAAAACGTGCTCTCACACGGCACATCACGGCAAATATCACATGTAGGATCACAGTTTTTTTTAGAGTCAGTACAGTCACGCAGTTATTAATTGTCTTGAAGAGAGATCGCTGTCCGTTTTTGAATAGCTTAGTTTTGCAAATACCTTGTGCGGCGGTATATCTGTTGTATTCTTCCTGGCTCACCATATGAATCTCCTGGTCGGTTACCTCTAGGAGGATCTCGGTCAGGGACATTCGCACGGCTAGCATCTGCAGGCAAACAAACATCCACCAATTGTTAGGGACTGCGCACATTGGCGGACGGGACGGCGGAGGATTTCAAATTTATCAATTGAATTTAATAGTTATCCTATCGGAATAAGGTATTTTTTCGGCCTCGGAGCATCACAAAACTGCGCTGCGATGCTCCAAAGCCGATCACCGAGCGTTGAAATATATACCTTACTTCGATTAGATAAGGATAGCTATTAAATGTAATTGATACATTTCAAATCCTCTGCCGTCCCTTCCGCCAATGTGCGCAGGCAATTAGTTAGTTAGTATCGAAACCACGCAAAATGTGAATTCAATCCTGCAACTGTCAAAATCTTATTGTTTTTTGACAGTTATACAATGAGATGTTGACAGTTGAAGCCGATTCCGAACGCTTACGCAATAAGGCTGCTTGGTCTTAAGTCATAGTAGTTACAATGTCAAAAAATTACAATAAAATTACATTTTCTACACATAGTAGTTCAAGTTAGACTTAGACCTCTGTTAAACCAACTTAGGGGTTGAATTTCGGAAATTCCTTTCTTAGTGCACCCAAAAAAACACCTTCTAAATTTCAAGTTGAGTAGGCCAGTGATTTAGTCTGTGCGTTGATAGATCAGTCAGTCAGTCATTCAGTCAAGAGTTTTGTATATTTAGATTAGCTGGCAATTTCCAACTTTCAACTCATCTATACTAATGTATATATAAAGTAAAGTAACTCTGTCTGTATGTGACCTTACCACTGCCAAATTATAGTATAGATATTTTAATATTATATATTTTATTTTATATATATTTTTATTTTATTTTATCGTCTTGGGACGGACATATGCTACTTTTATTACCAATTTTTTTCTTTTCATATCAGAAATTTCAATGTTTTACGATAAAGTCGTCAAAAATAGTTTTCCAGAATCTACGCAAACAAAGTCACGGGTAAAAGCTAGTAATAAAACGTACGACTTCTTGCATGATTTCCTCCTTGGTCTTGGTGACCAGCGGCGGTGGAGGTGGCGCCTCTTCCCTCTCCTCCGCCGGCTCCTCTTCCGCCTGCGTCTCTTCCGGAAGAGGAGAGGGCGCTACCTTCTCCATTTCTTCGCCCTCGGAGTCCGATTCCTGTTGAGAAACAATGTAATTAGCTATCAAGTTTCCATAATACAAGCTTTGTTTAGTTAGGGGCTAGATAACACTGCGTGAAAACCACAATACTTAACTAGGAATTTATAGGTCGTAATCCCTAGCGTTTTACATACGCTTAAAGTTAGTTTTCACTGACGCGGAGCTGAGCGGGATAAATAAATATTGGTGGACATTTCACACAGCGCCATCTAGCCACAAACTAAGCAAAGCTTGTACTATGGGAACCAGATAACGGATAAAATACTTAAATACGTTTCTTTTTTGTTGTAAATACATAAGTACTTATTATACATATTAACACCCAGACACAGAGTAAACATCTATGTTCATCACACAAATGTTTATCCCGGGTGGGGATCGAACCAACAACCTACAGCGCAGAAGGCAAAGCTACTACCAACTGAGCTGTGAGGCCAGCCATTGATTCATGGTGATCGAAATAGTTAAACCAAATATTTCAATCGCTCTGGTTGGTCAATTCACCATCCGATCCGCTCCGCTTCGCTCTGCACAGCTCCGCAATGGTGAATACGCATCCTTATTTCGTCTATGCGTTTTTTTTTACAAATATATGGATGTGAGAATGTCACTGTCTAGTGTCAAATGTCATGATTGGGGCTGTCAGACATCTTCCCACGCTTTATACTTTTACAAATATGTAGGTTAAGTTTGTGGTTTTCGGTGCATAAATCAAATATCAGTTTCATAAATTTAATTACTCCTTAATAATATGCGATATAACAATGGGCATCTTAACATGAATAGGGTTATTTTTCAAACTATCGTGATTGGTACATGAAACTGTTGATTTTTACATTAGTAAATGTAATATAGATCTGTGTGAAAATCAATAGTTATAGATAGGGTTTCATCTATTACAGTAAAGTACTTACAAACTTGCTCTTAGGTGGTAGAACAGGCTCTCCGCTAGCTTCCGCCTTCAACCTCAGCAGCTCTTCCTCTTCCAATCTCTTCTTCTCCTTCTCGGCCTCTTCCCGCGCCTTCAACTCTTGTTCCCGCTCGATCGCTCTTTGCTTCTCGCGTTCCATTTTCTCTAACCCTGGAAGCAATTAATGCAACAATGAACTCAACAAGAATAATTATGTACTAATATTTTTTCTCTCAAATATTTACATTCCCGCTGAAATATTAACCTGCAATACTAAAGAGTACAAAAATAAATAAAAGAAACCAATGAAGATTAGACTATCCAGGTGTTCAACTAAACGATTTATAGACTAAACAAGAAGTACTACTGCAAAATATGATTATCGTGCCAAACATAATATTTGCAAGTGCCTCTGACTAACCTAAAAAAATAAATAAATAGGATCACGACTGTAATCCCCAATTAGACATCCCCTTAGATCTCTAAATGCACGCCGGGGATTCGAACCCACGACCAGACAGATTGAAAGTCGAGGTACCTCCCACTTGGCCAACACGGCTTGTTGACTTGGCCTCTGACTAACCTCATTAGACATTTTGGGAATAATGATTTTATGGGAAATTTTTTTACACCTTGGGTTACATTATCGAAGTTTTCATACGGATCCCTAATAGTTAGACATATAGTATTATAGATTTTTTTGTAGATATTGATGCTCATTGATGCTATCTATAAAACTGTAGTACATTACTTTGCTCTATTGTCAATAATTTCCGCAGCGTAAGCGTTATAAGGATCTTTTTGGATTTTTTTTCACACGTTGGGTTACATTATCAAAGTTTTCATACGGATCCCTAGCATTTTTGAAAATATTCTATAGCCTATGTTCATCAGGGATAATGTAGGATTCTAGTGGTGAAATAATTTTTCAAATCGGTCCAGTAGTTTCGGAGCCTATTCGATGCAAACAAACAAACAAACAATCAAATCTTTCCTCTTTATAATATTAGTATAGATTTGAACATAAAACATGAGCTGCGTTTTCATAATGTACAATTTTCATATGTGTGTGTAACGAATTTAGATCGAAACTATACGGTTTCAGTTGCGTTTATTGTAATTTGATTTGTGAATTCAATGAATCAAAAAATCTATTGCCACATGAGGCACAACCAATTTTATTTGTTGTGTTCACAATTTTTACAAGGTTTTTTAGATGGTTTGATGAAAAAAATTATAGGCTGAGAGTAAGAGTGCTTTCTTTTGGGATTATTTAAATTTGGACAGGAAAACGTGTGGTCAACTGTCGGGACAGCTAGTAAAATAATAAAATAAATAGGTTTACGACTATAATCCCCAAGTACGGTAGACATCCTCTCAGATCTAAAGACGCTTAGATCCTTTGAAGATGTCTAGTGGGGGTAGTCAGAGGTACGTCCAAACATTATACTTGGCACATGCCCACATTTTGCAGTAGTTAGCATTCCATACGTGACAGGTTGCAAGCCCATCGCCGCTTATAAGAATACTAACTGGTTTCCTCACGATGTTCTCCTTCACCGTTTTGAGCATGTGTTATTGATGCGCATATAAATTTTTCGAACAGAAAAATCCGTTGATGCACGCCGGGATTCGAACCCACGACCTTCAAATTGAAAGTCGAGGTACTTCCCACTCGGCCAACACGGCTATAAAATAAATATATTGTAAACATGTTCCGAGCCCTCCATGTAATGAGTTGAATACCTTCTCTTATCCACGCCGGCAACTGTCGTCGCTTAGCTGCATCTATTGTCATCGCCATTTGCGGAACTATGACAGGTGCTGCCACAGGAGTTGGTGCCGGAACTCTTTCCCTGAAATTCAAGTTTCGTTATTAATAAATAAATATTGGCGGATACACACACAGCGCCATCCAGCCCCAAACTAAGCAAAGCTAATACTACGGGAGCTAGATAACTGATAGAATACTTAAATACTTTTTTTTGTATATGATACGACACAGAACTACCATCTATGTTCATCACAAAAATATTTTCCCAGGGTGGGGGTCGAACCCACAACCTACAGCGCAAAAGGCATAGCTACTACCAACTGAGCTGTGAGGCCAGTCATGCCAGGTACGTCTCATTATCATCCTACTTTCAACTATAATTATAAAAACACCTTGTTGATCTAGGAGGTCTCTGATCTCTGTTCTTGCTCTTGGATCTTCTGGTGTCCCGACTGCGACTACTGCTGCGTGGTGCGGAACTGCCCGGGGCTTGGTCGTTTTGCGGGGCAGTCCAGTAGCCATGTTGAAAGGTGGGGGCGGCCGTGCCTGTTGTATATCTGTGAAATAGAATAAGAAATACATCATTTTTATTTGTGTTACAGTGCCAGCACTTTCTTTAAACAGTTTATTATCACATAAATAATTATTATAATACTAGCTGTTCCGACAGATGTAATCATGTCAAGTTCTCATAGATAAAAGCGCTTTCAGTTTTTTTCCAAATACTACAATTCTACGGAGGTTTATTAAAATTTTCTATTATACAAACTATGCCCCGACTAATAACGAACTCAACAAAAAAAGCATTAGCCAATTTGGTGCTGTCATTCAAAAGGTATACAAACATTTTGCTGATTAATTTTTATTTATTACTAGCGACCCGCCCCGGCTTCGCACGGGTAGCATGTTATTATACATATAAACCTTCCTCCTGAATCACTCTATCTATTAAAAAAAACCGCATCAAAATCCGTTGTGTAGTTTTAAAGATATAAGCAAACATACATACATACATACAGACGCGGGAAGCGGAAAGCGACTTTGCTTTATACTATGTAGTGATAGATAGATAAGGGAAGATTGCGGGTTCAAATCCCACTTTTTCAATCATTATTTAACACTAACTTCGTTGTCCATTACTGTTAAACCAAAACTACACACATATACAAACATACTTATGACTTGTTCTGTTATGATTTTTAACTCACCCAGGCATTTGAGCGTTTGTATCTGGAGGTATGAAGCCTTCCATCATAGGTGCCATACTGGTCATGGAAGGATCTGATATCTTTGAATCCATCTGCCCATTGCCGCTCCAACCCCATCCTGAAATTTGTGAATTCATCATTAAACATCTAAACATCATCATCATAAACCACTATTACAAAGTCCTGACCCCACACTAGAATACAATAGGTATCAGGCTGTGAGTACTCGTAGAAGAAAATTTACTTAAAGTAATTTTCCGGACACATTTGTCCAAATAAAACACAAATAATAAGTTTATAGTACTAAATATAATATCTGTACTAACTGTACCTATCCAATACATTTAATGGATATGTGATGTTTGTTCGCAAAAATATTACTTACATAGTTGGTTTAAGAGAAACAGAACATGATTTATTAACATACTAGCTTTCCCAACAGATGTTGTCTTGTCAAATTTCAACAATCCCATAGAAAAAAGCACTATCAGTTTTTCCGAATTTTACAATCAGGCAATCAAGGCAACTTATCTGGCAACTATTTTTCTTTATTTTTAAACCAGGGTTTTTTGTCATGTTTGCTTTACACAAAAAAAGCTGCATTATGCTATTGTGTGATAATAGAGTTCAGTACAACGCAACGCAAACTCTTGTTGTGTTGGTAACAAGGTCATTTTCATTAAGAAGTCAGATGACTCGAGGACACAATGCAATAGCACTTTTTAGTACAAAGTACCGATGTAAGTCATATTCTTCTAGTGACATTATAATTTTAAAACATTCTTAAAATAAAGAAAGAACAGGATACTAACATAAAACATAAAACTAATATAAAAATAAAGGGACAGCAAACAGGCTAACTAAAAAATGGCCATGTGCAAATCGGATTCCGCACAGAGGGTTATGTACTAGGTATTATCTATAAAAAAACAGCAAAAAAACACATTTGTTGTATGGGAGCCCCACTGAAATATTTATTTTATTCTGTTTTATGTATTTGTTGTTATCTGTGAAAATTTCAACGGTCTAGCTATCACGGTTGATGAGATACAGCCCTTTAACAGACCGATAGACAGAAAAGTCTTAGTAATAGGCCGTTTTTACCCTTTGGGTACGGAACCCTAAAAAGTGACAATAGATAGTGTAGGTCTGATTTAAACTATAATGCCCTACCAAGTTGTAATTTTTTGGATAATGCCTATCATTTGCTATCTGAAATGTTATCATTATTCCTGGTGTACAATTAGGTGAAACAAAACTTGATTTACGTTCAGCCTCATCAGTCAAGAGCAGCGAATCCAAACACCTTGCTGCAGCAGACACAATTGAAAATTTTATAATAACCACATAGATGGAAACTCAGTCTATAGTAGTAATTCTGGACTTCTAGTCTGCAGTTTTGCTTTTGGAGGAAACTAAATCTTTCCAACAACTTTATAGGCAGTAATTGTCTGCATACTCATTAGGATGTGTGGAGGTAAACTAGTATTTCACTACTTCATTAATTATTTATGTAACATTTAGCATGAATATTGCAGTTGATTTTAAATTTGGTTAAGACGTAAGCAAGCTATAGATAGAAGAATCAACATTAATCATTCGTACTTGGTAGCAAAGGAAACTATTCTAAAAATACACTAAAAATAAAAACACTTGTTAAAATCACCATAAAAACTTACCCCATTGATTCCATCCGCTATTCCAAGAGTTACTCGACGAGTTCCAGTCCGGCGGCATTGGAGACTCATTGTTGTCGATATTTTCTACTTCCATCGGGGCTTCGCCTTCTTCGGCCTCGAGTTTGGGAGGCGGCGCCGGCGGAGGTACCGCCAGCACCGCCGCCGCGTCTTTCATGGCTATCCATTGCTGTGCTAAGGAGGCCCAGTCTACGGAATTACTGTCTACATTCTGATATGCCGTAGGATTCAAGGCCCACTGCGTGGGATACGACGAATTTGCGGCATCCCTCGAATACATGCTTTTGATACATTTAAATACGTCACAGAAGTAATCGCTTCTGATTGCACATTGCACTAATAGGCTTAGAACGCAAATAAAACACGATTTTAATGTTTATTGAATATTACTTTGATAAAACTAAACGAAAATCAAACAACCGAAATGCCTTTTTGGACACTGCTGAAAAAGCACATTTTCCACAGACAATAAAATATTCAAAGACAATAATAGGTTTCAAACAATCATCTGTTCACGGAATAGACAATAAAAGCCAATTAAAAAACATCTACATTCATACTTAATAGAATTATTAATTTTAATTTAGTAAACAGAGTGCTTACTTTATTAATGTTTATTTATCCGTTTGGTTTAAGTTGTAATACATGGTTTTTTATGTTATAAGTTACGACATCTAGCGGTAGTGTGGGAAAAATACGTTTAGATGTTAATCATGATCACTACATAAGTTCTGCTACTCGACAATAGACCGCAGCACACCCAAAAATAGCAGCTCCTTCCTTTATCAATCGCACTTAGCAGGTCCAAAATTCTACACGTCTTCTTTTATTTGAAAGGATTTTTGAATTTGAACGTTTTCTCAACTTTTGGGGACCGTATACGTTAGGTTAGCTCAGTTAGGTACTAAAATCCTATAACACCTAACTAAGTTAGTTACCTAGTTGAACTTTTCCATTGAGGTGGATAAGTAGGTACCTACCTACCTAAAATTAGTCGGTAACGAAAGTCCATAAACATAATAGTTAACTACCTAGTTAGTTACGTTCAATCTTAGTTATCTAGGTAGCTAGATTAGCTAGTTAGGTACTAAGTACAATAAAGTGGCAGATTAAAGTGATTTAACTAATGTTCTGTGACTTTCGTTGCAGACTACACTATGGGTAAGGTTTTCATCATTATTCACGTATTTATTTGTAAGTAGCTAACTAAGTAAGTAGGTAGGTAAAGATATCCCTTTCCGAAATTTTTATTCTCCAAATAAAATAAACGTTTTGACCAAGGCAAGGTATTAAGTAGGTACCTACCTACCTAGGTATCTTAATACAATCGAAGAGAGCACCAATTGAATTCACTAATTATTTTAAAATGAACCTTGATGTCAGTTGGTCAGGTTCATGAGTTACAAGTAGGTACCTACTATTCTACTATACTTCAATTATTTCATTGGATGATCAAGATTAGGTGAATAAAAACTTCAAGTTCTTACAAAATTAATTTATTTTCTGTGTTCAACATACAATACAAGTCACAATCGCTCATTCATCTCGCATACACTAAAATAACATTTGCACAACACAATACAATTTACTTAGGAATTATATATTTAGACAGTGGACTCTTTTCGATTTCGTCACTCCGCGACAGTGTCACACTAAACTTTTCTACTGGTATTCAGTCACTTATGTAACTCAAGTCTTTGTATTCACTAGCTTTAACTTAACGCTAAGAGAGGCTCCTCAGGATCGGGCTTGTGGGATTTCGTACTAGATTTCTTCCATTGCTCCTTCTTGTTGATCATCTTCTGCTTCGTTCTTTCCAACTTCGCTTTAGACTTCGAGAGCTTCGGCACTGTTGTCGTCGTTCTGTCTAACTGTTCTAGCGTTTCAAAGATGTTCTTAGGCTTAGCTTGCTCTGATACGACGTTTCTCGTCTCCTCGCTGATCTCATCCATGGTAGAGTTTTTATTAGCGTACACGACAACGAAATGAGAGTAAGCGGAGTTGGCATTAGGCGTGTTGATATCGGCGAAGTCTCTGAAGTTAGCGAATTGATCTTGGTTGTAGTTCGGTCTGGGGTTCGCGATGTATCCGAGATCGAATGAAGGGCGACCATGCCCGTTATTGTAGTAGGAGTTGTAGCCATCGTACTCTGCGGACTCTTCGTCGTTTTGCGCCAGGAACGTTCCTCCTCTTATGATACCAAAGTTTCCTGAGCCGAGTAGACCTGGGTTGGCTTCAACCACAGGAGCTGCTGTTTGAGTGCTTGACTTGCCGAAGTTATCGAGATTCCTATACGCTCCGAAGAGAGGGTAGTTCAGCAGAGATTTATAGGAGTTCGGTCGCTGGCTGTACGCTCCTTCTTGGTTATTGTATCCCAATCTGAAGTTGTTCTGCCGCGATTCGAAGAGGTTGGCGAATGTTGGGAAGAAGTTTTGGGAATCGCCAAGGTATTCTATGGAGTGGTCGGTGTGGTCCGTAGCCGCCGTGTCAGGTTCCAAGTAGGCAGGCGGTGCCACCACTTCTGAGATGATTTCTGAAGACTCCGCATTGAGATCTCTTGTGTCATCTGAAACAAAAGAAAGTAATTTGTATTGTCTTACGAAATAGGTGAAATAATTCTTTATAGAACCTGGTTTTTAATTGTTGTGACAAATGCATTATCGGATGAGAGTGTTCGCGTATAACATCCCAGCATAGAGCATTTCACAGACAACTTAGTATTTGTATCTAGAGAGGGTGTGTGTTTTTGCGAGGAAAGTTTTTCCCGGTCTACCATGTGCTATATTAACAGTTGAGTTGACAATGATTATTATAACCAAATCTGTGGACTGATGCTTTGAAACTCAATCTTATGTCTAAGTAAACCAGCCTGCACTATTTATGTAGGACCTTGACATGGCTTAAGAACAATTTGATATCAATGAAATTACCAGTAAGTAGACCAATGTAATTTATTAGGGCAATGTAATTTATTAGGGTAATGTTTTAATGTAGACAAGTGTTGAGGAGAGTAACAATACCTAGAGCGAGTTACCGTTTAAAATAACTAAGCGAGTTTGCTACGAACATGTTCATAATAAACATGTGTATGATAATCTGGATGGATGTAGAAGTAAAGGTAGGTCAAAGAAAATTGGATGGACTGTGTAAATTTTGACATACTTAAATAAAAAATGAGCGAGTGATGAGATGACGGCTGATAGAGGGAAATGGAAGAAGAATACAAGTGGGACAGGAAGTGGTCAATGCTCATATTAAACTCCAATATTAGACGATGCACATGCCTTAATATTTCGATTAAATATTTTATTTTCATGTCAAAAATAAATGCTTTGAAACAAAGGTGAACCAAGATAGCTCTAAGCTTAAACAATAGTCATTGTTCA
Source organism: Hydriomena furcata (assembly GCA_912999785.1). Classification (NCBI taxonomy): domain Eukaryota; kingdom Metazoa; phylum Arthropoda; class Insecta; order Lepidoptera; family Geometridae; genus Hydriomena; species Hydriomena furcata. Next base: position 4,564,371 of record OU538833.1, on the reverse strand, counting down.
TGTGTTCTGACATTAAATTAATTTGATTTATTGATGCTTTTTTGAGCGCTTCGAATGCATTGACTACCTTGCAGGTGCTAATGGTAATATAATGCGAAAGGTATATTCGGAACGAGTTGCAGAAATATTTATGCTACTGTTAAGCTTTGTTTTATTGGTGGGCGTATGACATGACATGTGTGTATGAATTATGGAAAACTGCTGAGTTTTACATGATGTATGACGGTATTGTTTGTCCTTATGAAATATGCTACCGCATTGAGCCTACATTATACTGTTTCCTGGTTGAATTAAGCAAGAAATGACTTCTCTATAGCTTTATGCTAACAAAGAGACTTATCTTATTAGTAACAAAATATATTTTTGACTCATATTTGCGTCTTTTTATAGCAAATATTCATTAAGTACTATGATGACCTTGTAAGAAGCGTTTACTCTCAAAGATATTTTTAGAGCTCTATGTTTTGGGTTTAGTAACGGTTATACCTAATACGAGTCTTCGAGTGGAGTCTCTCTGTCTCTTTTTAGATATGAATGAGGAGAGAGAGACTCCACTAGTTCATACAAAGTTGTTTATGGTACTAAAATAACATAGTTTTAGCGATAAGGTTAGGTTAGACGTAGGCACCTAAGCTTTACTTTTAGTATTATAACGTCGTAAACGCTAATGCGAAAAGTTGGATTTAAATGGGACATTTCCATTGATATCCTATTATTTTACATAAAAAAAATAGTTGACACACTTATTTGGCACGGGCCTCAAGTACCAGGAATTCATACCTAACGTACGAGTATGATTGCTAGATCTCGATTAGTGTTCTCCCTCATTAGGTTACGTGGTGGTTTGGTTACGTGTCTCTTGCACATGTTGGTCATCAAATGCTGATGTTTTCCGCTCTACCTGTTTTATTTCACACTTGCACTAGAATGACCTGAAGATACTAGATATCCCGATATCTAGTACCACATAACCCGTTATGTGGTGCAAATTGCAATTTAATTTGTGCCGTGGGAATATTTTTTATAAAGTGTTATACCTAATTCATTCATTCAAGTGTTCCAAACTAGGCAAAGCTTGTACTATAGGAACAAGATCACTGATATACCTACCTAATACTTATAGATTTTGGATACATTATAACACCCAGACACAGAACAAACATCAATGTTCATCACTCAAATGTTTATCCTGGGAGGGAATCAAAGCGCAGAAGGCAGAGCTACTACCAACTTGATAAGACATAAGACATACGACATAAGACTGGATAAGACCTGTCATTGATGTGAGTCAAAGTCAAAAAGGCGTTAATTCAATTAAATCACTAGGATCATTTAGAATCTAATTTAGTTATAATGTCAGGTGCATGTAAGTTTGAGACTATGAGGTATATATTAACTAAGATAAATATGTTCATGAAACTTCGAGCACCCTAGATAATCGCATTAGCTTATTATATCATAGTATTTCCACAATATCACACCAGCGAAAGTCGCATACTCTACCCAAATAGAGCAAAGTATGGGGAAAACTAGTTATTATGTCATACAGTCATAAACTGACCGGTGTGTCGTGAATTGTGGTTGTCAGATTTCCTGATAAAAAACTAGTTTGATTCAGGAATAGCAAGATTGATTAGTTATAAAAAGTACAGAGGAAACTGCTTGTAAGTAGGTACCTCTAACATTATTACATAGTGTCGCAAGTAACTTTCATTTTTTGTTTACAAACAACAACAAACTGTAAAACTTACATAAATAACTAATCAGGAAGATCTAATGTACCAGGTCGGTAGCAAGAGTTATTTATTCAAGTTCCTAAAGATGGGTAATAACTCTAAAAAAATATTGAAAAAGAGAATATGGTTAAATAAATATTTACGGTTATCTAAAGTTTGCCGTTGTTAACTCTATTAGTCGTTTCTGCCGCGGTTTTAGGCACTCGGAGCGCCTTAAATAACTAATCAGGAATATCTAATGTACCTACAACTTATTTATAATAAAGGTTTGCCTAAAAACATTTGAGATCCAAGATCCACTTAACATCTTTCTGCTCTTATCCCACTTAAGTGGGGTCGGCACAACATGTATTTTTTTCCTTATCCTATCGGCCGTCATCTTTCACTCCTTTCTAGCCAAGTGGAAAATACCAGATAAAATCTATGAATGTCGCCAATTTATTGTCAGAACTTTCGCAATTTTTACATTATAAACATTTCCTTTATTGAAATTATTCACATAACATATAATTTAATTTGTAAAACAACATGATGGTACTCAATCGCGCGGTTTCACTCGAAAACGACTTATTGTCAGAATAAAAAATTATGCATTTTTCAAAATCGAATCAGTAAGTTTCGTAGCTTGAATTGTACAACCAAATACACAGAATCACAAACAAACTTTATAATATTAGAATATTTATTATACAAAACAATATAACATTTGCACACAACTATCAAAATCCGCATAATCCAAGTGACCTCACGATCTTTGGCCGAGTTGTTCAAAACATGCATTTTTCATCGGAAAATTATTTGAAATAATGTTTTGAAACTATGCCATAGCTCATTCAAATGTTGGTTAAACTCAGGTCAAAAGGTTTAATCCAATATTGGCTATTTCGATATGATTTTAATCAAAGTTTTGCAGTTAATAAAAGTGTTGAAAGGTATTAATTTGATTGGGTTATCCGGTGAATTAATTAGAGGTTAATAAATCGTGGTTTACTTACTTTGATGTTTGCATAACAATATAATTACTAACGGCACACAGATTGAATTAGACAATGCTATGTTTTAACCGTTATCTCATATTATAAGGAGGTAAAAATTATTGATGTATTTTTGTTTGTACCGGATAAACTATTTATCGATCGATTAAAAAAAAAACCTAATAAAAAGCTACATTATCAGCGATTAACATAGGCTATTTTACAAGATTTTATTTAACTTGCAATGTATGTATGTATGTAACTATGTTTGTTAGGGTGGAATCTTGCAACTTGCTAACCGATCGAGCTGAAATTTCGCATACTTATGTAACTTTGGTGATCTGATGATGAAGGCAGGAGCTGTTCAACAGACACTCACAATGGAACTCCTTAGTAAATACTTCGATTGAGTAAAAACTTTGACAATGTTATATAATGTGACAGGTGATAGCGCCCTGTAGCGCGATGGTTTAAATTATTTTACAAAAGCTTGTCATAGAAAAATATTTTTCAACTGAAAACTTAATTGGTAATAGAGAGATCTCTATTACCAATTAAGTTATTATCCGGAGATTGTTAATTTTTTGGCGGACTTCTAGTCTTTGAATAAAAAGCAGTAAGTTATAGCATAAAAATATAACATTACGTGAGTAAGAAAAAAATTAACAATCTCCGGATAATAACTTCGCTTAAAAAAACATCAACGCGCTCGCGCGCTCTTTTTGTGACACAAAAATCAATAAGCCAATTTCTGATATAAAACCACTTAAATATTTTCATAGCCATTCTAGCCAAGAATAATAATAGTCCATGCCGCCAGTGTCTTGAAAGCGCTTCTTGTAGTGATTATGATCAGTTGAGCTATCTTACCCTCGTATTCAAGAACGACACTATGAGAACACGCACCCACAGTGGACGAAATCTTTTTTCATAAAAATCACTTTATGTGTTGTGCAATTTGACACTTCTGTCCGAAATGAATGGAGATTGTCTCTGCCCTACATTATAATATCGTACATAGATCGAGTGTTGCATAAAAATGCTTTACATTTCCCATCTTTTTGTCTCGTGGAAGCAAATTACTTACTTGAGTAGCTACGTACCCGCTCAACACATAAAGTGATGTTTATGAAAAAAGATTTCGTCCACTGTGGGTGCGTGTTCTCATAGTGTCGTTCTTGAATACGAGGGTTAGACTGTTTGCAACGATCCTTAGATAGCTCAACAGTTTCTTGTGTATTATGTAAATATTCTGTTATTATATAAAAATAACATCTAATACTATATCTCTACCATTATATAAATACTTAGTGGATGTTATTGCTTTCTGTAAGTACATTTTCTGTAATTTATTAGGTAAGTATACTTATTATACAATGGAAATGTTTCTAGACAATATCCACGTCATCATCATGAGCAACAGTTATTATTTTCAAAACGCTTTATAAATATATCACATTGCAGCGTTGTAGATCTTTAAAAAAATAGGATCACGATTGTAATCCCCAAGTACGGTAGACATTCTCTTAGATTCAAAGGATCTAGAGATGTCTTGTGGGGGTAGACAGAGGCACGTCCAAACATTATATTTGCAGTAGTTATCATTCCATACGTGACAGGTTGCAAGCCCATCGCCGCTTATAAGAAAACCAACTGGTTTCCTCACGATGTTTTCCTTCACCGTTTTGAGCACGTGTTTTTGATGCACATATAAATTTTTCGAACATAAAAATCCATTGATGCACGCCGGGATTCGAACCCACGACCTTCAGATTAAAAGTCGAGTCACCTCCCACTCAGCCAACACGGACCTTTCCTTTTACTTTGAAGAAATATTATTAGTGTCATTATAAGCGACGACGGGCTTGCAACCTGTCACGTATCAATGCTACTGCCAAATCACTACATAGTATAAAGCAAAGTCGCTTTCCGCTTCCCGCGTCTGTATGTCTGTATGTTTGCTTATATCTTTAAAACTACACAACGGATTTTGATGCGGTTTTTTTTAATAGATAGAGTGATTCAGGAGGAAGGTTTATATGTATAATAACATGCTACCCGTGCGAAGCCGGGGCGGGTCGCTAGTTGATTATATTCAAATGTGATATTTGAACGTGTCTACCATGGATTGCCGATATATTTAGTATATTTTTTATTTGTCTCGTTTTGAAATAGCCTCTATTACCTACGATGTGATGATTGACTATAACAGTTGTCATAAGCCTTATTATACAATACAATGACCTAGAGAGCAGTCAAATCTAGAGATAAAGCCATTATTTTTAATACGTTGTTACGTGAATCTCCTTTTTTGTTTATAGTTGAATAGATTATCGTTTATGGCAGGTTTTTTGGTTACTCAATACTTCTATGCTGATCTACTGTCCTGGCTATACGCATTTTTGGATTCTAGGTGCCATATAATTTACCATGTCCAGTCCGCCAAAGACAACGACAAAGTGCACAACCAGCAAGCCAAGGAGGGTTGACGCAGGTTGTAAAACACCCCAAGCCAAATCCATTGGCAACATCTAGATGTTGTGCCGACCCCACGAGGACGTGGTATAAGGCGAAGAAGAAGGTGCCATATAAGTACATATCTATATATATAAAAATCAATGCCACTTTTCGTTGTAATTTTATAACTTAAGAACGGGCTCACCTATCCAAACCAAATGTTTAGGCTTTGTTCGGACTATTTAGTAGATGGTTTATGTGAAGTTTGCACAAAATCGGTAGACTTTTTATCCAGGTACCACCCGTGCGAAGCCGGGGCGAGCAGCTAGTTATATATACTCTCATTCTTCTGACCTTAAATAAACATAATGAATGATGATTACGTAGCTACTCAAGTAAGTAATTTGCTTCCACGAGACAAAGAGATGGGAAATGTAAAGCATTTTTATGCAACACTCGATCTATGTACGATATTAAAATGTAGGGCAGAGACAATCTCCATTCATTTCGGACAGAAGTGTCAAATTGCATAGTTGCGTTTTGTGGTTTTTGACTGCCCTACTTGTATAACTCAAAAAAGTTTATTAAGACGAGTAATAAATGTTTTTGATGAATGCATAATCGTTTTTTCTCAATAACCGCAAAACATACAGTTTTGTTTTTTATGACAAAGATAACTTAAGCATTTAATCTAAATAAATTAAAAACAGAAACACGATTGGTGAAACTTTTCTCGATAAATTTATTTTCCAAAGTTGGCTCTTCAAAAACACTAGTTTCGTTTTTAATCAAAACTATGAATAGCTAAATAGTTCATTTTTATATAATTCGTTAGTTAGATAATCATACTTGCTACCTAAATTAAAGACGTTTTTTTTTAAATATGATGGTTTTCAAGATAATGCAGTTTTATCACTTGATTCGTCTTATCCGGGTAGACTCAGCCCATACAAAACGTCAAAATTTTCACTTATCACCTTAAGTAAGTTTATGACGTTATCTAAAGCTGAGTAAACCTTCTAAAAGGTGAAGGGTTTTAATAGGATTTGATGCTCTTTAAATTATATAGTTGGTTAAAAATAATATACCTAATTTACTATTATTTTTACGAACTGCGTTGGTAATGGGTATGATACTTGTACGATGTATAAATACTTAGGTACCTATATGTTGAAATGTAGGCGCTTACGATATTATGTGTAACTGAACTGAATTGTTTTAGAGTAATTTGAGTATATAAATAGATATATATATACTTAAAACAGTTACTTAAAATTATGTAGAAAGACGTAACACACAAACTTTTTACAACGATTCTAAATGAACTAAGTGATTTAAATATATAAACGCTTTTTTGACTTTGACTAACATTATAGCTACATATGCAAATTGGAGATAAAGGTATCTACAACAGTTATTAACATTTAGCTTCATAGTAGAAATAGATAACCTCCTATTTTATAAATCTCAATTTAACGCATTTTTGTACTAAGACTGCCCAACTCTCTTCTCATTGTATTCTCTTTTCCTGCCTTTATTAATTAATTACCTACTCATTTATATCTATTGTTATAATTTAAAAATTCTTTATGTACCTATCTTTATTCTAGATGGAATAAAGCTTATTAGTAGATAATATTATATAGACCACCATAAATAAAGAGGGGACATCTCTAATACAGGTTATACCCACAATTTTGTAAGCAAAATAAAGATTTGTATGCTGTACTTTATACTTTAACTGCTCATTTGCCCAGGACAAGGGCGATATAGGGTATTCGAAAACACGTTTTCGATAATCCATTGCCACTCTAGTCTACTTACTAGTTACTCAACACGAGCTCATCTCGAGCTTACAAAGTGGCGGAAACTGGAGCGTGACATTGATTCGCGCTTGTCCACACCGACTCCGTAGGCATTATGAATTTGTCAACGTGCTGGGACATGGAATGCTAAAATTCATAGGTGTGTTGCAACACTTGACTGGTCTCACAGCTCAGTTGGTAGTTACTCTGGATTCTGCGCTGTAGGTTGTGGATTCGATCCCCATCCAGGGCATATATTTCTGTGATAAACATACCTAGATGTTTGTGCTGGTATATCTGTGAAATGTTCATCAATGTTTTATTTATTTATTTATTCGCGCTTCTCCACACCGACTCCGTAGGCATTATGGAATTTGTCAACGTGCTGGGACATGGAATGCTAAAATTCATAGGTGTATTGCAACACATGCTTCTACTTAGGGAATTGGATTATGATGTTTTCGAAACGCTATAACGTTTCAAACACGCTCAAATGATATTCAAATAAAATGCAAAAATATCCTAAATATCTAAGAAGAAATGTAACAGTTATAATACATATTTTTAAGTACGGTAGATACCCTCTCAGATCTTTACGTGCTAAGATCCTTAAAGATGGCTAAAGGAAACACATAAAAATCATTTTCGTGTGCGTTTTTTTGGCACATATCTATGCCCACATTTTGCATGTCCCAATGGTCTTTGGGCTCTTAACTAGCTAACCTGGCGAACTTCGTATCGCTTTAGAATGTTAATTTCCCGTTCCCATTCCCGTTCCCGTTCCCGTTCCACTTTTTAACGGGAACTGGAACGGGACAGTTCTCGTTAAAAAGTAATCCTATGTCCGTCTCCTGGTTCTAAGTTACTTCCCCACCAATTTTCAGCCAAATCGGATCAGCCGTTCTTAAATTATAAATAGTTAACTATCACGACTTTCTTTTTTATATATAGATTGTTGTTATTGATTATTAATATATTTATCAGTATATAATAAAACAAAATGACAATTAATACTGGTGATGGCAACTAAACACGCGGTTTAGAAATCAAGCCAATTATTATTTTATGTACATTAGGTAACTATTGTTTAATCTGTACCCCGGATCTACAGGAAAATACTAATATAGGAAATGATTGTAATGTGGAAATTATAAACACATGACATGAGTACCTATTCAACTATTACTGCAATATTGTAAAATGCAAATATAAAATGAAATAGAATCACGACTGTAATTCCCAAGTACCTACGGTAAATATACTCTCAGATCTCTATCCTTGAAGATGTCTAAAGAGGGTAATCAGGAAACGTCCAAACATTGGTAACAGGTTACAAGCCTATTGCCGCTTACAAGAATACTAACGAACTTCGTGGACCATTTTGAGCATTGTTATACCTAACTAATAGTAGGTACATTATTAGTTAGGTTAGGCTTACGTATACATTTTCGAATACAAAAATATAATGTTTGTACGTACCTCTGACTACACCATTAAACATCTTGAAGGATCTGAGCGTTTGGAGATCCGAAAGGATGTTTACCATAGGAGATTAAGTCGTGATCCTATTTTCTTTGGAGCCGTTACGACAAACTTGGTTGAGTAACAAACAAATATCCAAACTTTCTAATATACGTGTGATTTTGTATTGTCATGTCACGTTTGTCACAACCTCAGACTAATATTAGTAACTAGCGACCCGCCCCGGCTTCGCACGGGTAGCATGTTATTATACATATAAACCTTCCTCCTGAATCACTCTATCTATTAAAAAAAACCGCATCAAAATCCGTTGTGTAGTTTTAAAGATATAAGCAAACATACATACAGACGCGGGAAGCGGAAAGCGACTTTGCTTTATACTATGTAGTGATCATTCAATAGTCCAAACTAAAAACTGAAATAAAATGATTTAAGATCCAACTGTAAACCCTAAAGTATGATAGACATCCTCTCAGATCTCCAGGCACTCAGATCCTTTAAGGTGACTAAATACTATATATGATGACCACATTTTGTAGTGGTTAGTTTTTCACACGAGACAGTTAAGGTTAAATAATTTTATTACTCATAAAGAACATGGTTCACTTAAAATGAGCTTAAGAACTAGAATTATAACTAAATACCTATAAGTTATTAAAGTTTTTTTTTCAGAGACCTTAGGAGTTACTAAAAAAAAATGTCTTCATCATCTTTTATATCATCAGGTTAGTTATAGAACAGTTGTGCGCCCACGTACATAATTATTTCTTTTCCAGTAGTTAGTTCTATGTTTTTTCAATGTAAATTTGTTTGTTTCTCAGGTTGCAAGCCCGTCGCCGCTTACAAAAATACTAACTGGTTTGTTTGTCACGATGTTTTCCTTCACTGTTGTAAAACATCTCCCCTTAAAATTCCTCCGACGACGACTAAGAATTAATCTATTTAACAAGTCAGTGGTTCAGTTAGTGTAACTTTAGACGCCATTGTTAAGCGCGCGTAATATGTTGTAAAACTGACAATAGAACAATTTCTCTACCATTCAATTTGTGTAGATAATGCATGCTTAGAAACACAAACAAACGAACAGTAGGCATTAGCACAAGTTCTTTGTAAGTATTCGTGAGTGTAAGCCAAAGACAGCCAAATGTTTATCAACTGACTAATAATATCAAAAACATCACAATAATCACTCATAACATTTGAACATTAATTTGGGTTATTAGATTATCAGTCCCTATCATAAGGATTTTCTCAACCAGCCCTGCTACTTCTTTGTAGGGTTATTTGGAAATCTAAAAGTGAATATTAAAGAATATAAATCTATTGAATGAATGAACCTAGAATGATAACTACACAAAATGTGTCAAATATGATGTTTGGACGTGCCCTTTAGGTATACTCAAGGATACGACCGCCTGAAGATCTGAGAGAATTTCTACTGTACTTGAGAATCACAGTCGTAATACTATTTTTGTTATAAACTTAGAAATCTTGAATATCCTACAAGTTAGAATATCCAAACCAGTGCTAACTACCTATTCGTATGGCTTAATGCCTTTCGTGACTGGTTAATTAACAGCTGCGACTCGTAAGTGATACGATCACGTCAAAAAATTGTGCCCACCCCCAGGCTTATATCTATAATAATAAAACAAAAGATACATCGAGTTTGCGACATACAATAATTACGGACGCGGAAATCTATCCATTCATTCTAATGAGCTTTATGCCTAAGGACTTCGCACTGCGTCTTCTTTATGACTGCAATTCTAGGCTCTATTCACACCCACGCTAGTGTCATAATAGTATGAATGGAATGGAAAGTGGTATTTTGCAGCCTCGAGCGAGATGATAGCAATAATGGCTTGTGATTTCTAAAACGACGATAGAAGTCATAAGTTCAATACGCAATAAGGTTTTTGCTATGTTAATACAGCGGGAGCCACTTTGGCCTAGTCAGAAGATGGACGGCTTTGAAGTTGGTTCGAATCCCCGAAAAAAATTATCAAACAGCGACAAAAAGTCGGGTTGAAAAGAAAAACAATATTAAAAATCGACGAAAATGTTTCGATCAATCGAAAAGTAAAATAATATTTAAAATGATAATATAAAATAATATAAATGATAATTAAACTGAATAAGACCATCTTTGGGCTATTTTCTACGCAATATAAAAAAATTTCAACTGCCTAGCTATCACGATTCATGAGATACAGCCCTGTGACAGACTGACGGACAGACGGACAGACGGACAGCGAAGTCTCAGTAATAGGGTTCCGATTTTACCCTTCGGGTACGGAACCCTAAAAAAAACAACCAAATCCGATCTCCAGGCCTGGAGATCGGATTTGGTTGTTTTTTTTAAAAAGTCGGGTTGAAAAGAAAAACAATATTAAAAATCGACGAAAATGTTTCTATCAATCGAAAAGTAAAATAATATTTAAAATGATAATATAAAATAATATAAATGATAATTAAACTGAATAAGACCATCTTTGGACTATTTTCTACGCAATATAAAAAAATTTCAACTGCCTAGCTATCACGATTCATGAGATACAGCCCTGTGACAGACTGACGGACAGACGGACAGCGAAGTCTCAGTAATAGGGTTCCGATTTTACCCTTCGGGTACGGAACCCTAAAAAAAACAACCAAATCCGATCTCCAGGCCTGGAGATCGGATTTGGTTGTTTTTAACTTCTTAGTCTTAGATATTATGCGAGGTGTGACATACATAAAAAATTGTAAATATACGCATCGACTTGAGATTGTTCGTTTTCGTCGGTTTAAAACAATCATAAATCAAGCTATATATCAGCAAATTCGATAAGGCAAGAAACTAGTGCTGACCTGTAAGGTATATAAATAGGTATACATTTTGAACCGAAAATATCTCAACTGTTCCTGGCGAGGTCAGTGAACCGAGTGTTGTTAGAAAAGATCGGACAATGGTGTCGATTAAGTTAATTTATTGCCAACAGGAAAATTAAAAAATACTGTCGTTTATCCTAAACGAAAGAGATCAATCTTGCATATATACATTTTTAGAAAGAAAATTAATTTGGCAACAAAGCTTGTATTTTAAAACACAATTTTTATGGGATATGCCATCTTTTACTGGGTACAGTCAACTGCAAAAGTCGGTGACTTATACGGTATTTAGAAACATATTAGGAACTAATGATAATTTTGAATCTATTTAATTGCTAATCTATAAAGCATTCAAGACATTTTAATTTTATCTTCGGAAGAGGGCGTTAATGTCTGCGACACAGTATTTTATACTACTGCAAATGTCATCGTTTTCATACTTTAAATGTGCTATTGTTCTTTTGGCTCCATATAACATATATTTTTTGAATGGATATAGAATTACGTATTTCCAGTAAAAATAAAATATTTTTTAACAAAAATCTAATGTTAACAATTTTTCACATAATAATTCTTTTGAAACTTTATCCGATCATTGCTTACTTTGTTGTTGACTGTACTACGCGAGCGAAGCCGTGGGCGGAAGTTGGTGGCAGAATAAAAACAAGGAAACAGCATATTTTATATTATTACGTCAATAATTGCTCGACAAATTGTAGTAGACAGGTATAACAACTAACTTCTTTATGGTAATCACTACGACTGTTCAATGTCAATTCAATTTCATTAATGACATCCGTCTGGTTCTGTTTCGTATAGAACAAAAGAGACAGCAATAGTTTCAGAAATGTCAAAATTGTTTTTATTTCAGTTAGTTGCCAATAGAATCGATACCTTCAATACCAGTAGGTATTCTAACGTTATACAAGTTTAACTACTCGTAGTTGGTAAACTAATGTACCAGGAAGGGACGGTAATGTGCACTTACCTACCTACTCGCACATTATCTATCTTAATTAATATTTTAAACAGATATTTATCACGTTAGTATATTTTTATTTATGCAAAGTTTTGTTGTTTCGATTATGTTCCGAGACAAAAATAATGGTCTCAGGATGTAATAAGACTAGTCCCGAAAACAATTGCACAAAAAAACCACAATAATTTTAACTTATAATCGAAATTTGGTAATTTTCCAAAATGAAATCTGATTTATTATAAAATAATAAAGGTAGGTACCATCTTATCAGTAACTAGCTGACCCGTGCCCGCTTCGCTGTGCGTAAGACATTTCTAATACCATCGTGGACTTTTTTGTAGACGTTTTTAAGGTGTACAATACTGTAGTACATTATTTTGGTATATCTCGTGGGGTTCAGCCAGCATTTGTAATGTAAGCGCAAAAAAAATGTGTTTATTTACGACATCATATTAGAAACCTCTAAAATTATCAGTGTTTCTCTACTATATTATGCATGTATTATACATATAAACCTTCCTCCTGAATCACTCTATCTATTAAAAAAAACCGCATTAAAATCCGTTGTGAAGTTTTAAAGATATAAGCAAACATACATACATACGCGGGAAGCGGAAAGCGACTTTGCTTTATACTATGTAGTGATAGTGATGGTAAAAATGTGACTCGGGTTGATCCGTTGCATTTGATTTATTTTATTATAGGTAGACAAGAAATGTGAGTTGCATTATTTAAACAAGATAACTAACACTTATCAGGATGATTTTTCCAAATATGTGACATTAAGATCATGTGCGTTGTAATGTACCAACATTTTATAGGATTTATCTGGTTTATTTGTTTTTCGATTTTAAAATGTATATACATACATTCCATTTAGTAACTTCAGTATGCAATAAACTTGAGCCTACATAATAATAATGACAGTTGACTGCCACCAGGATGGTATTATATAAGTAGTATGTACAGACGAGTGCACAAGTCACGAACTTGTGTTTATTTACTAAGGCTTCCAATACACTTAAATATAGAACAGGTTGTTGGCCATGATAAAGTATGGATCAGTTTGGTTTGGTTTTCTAGGCAGATGTTGAAATTTACTTCAAATTTATTTCAATTATATACCTAAGAAGAAAACATAGTAAAAAAAAAAGAAAAAATGTTATGGGTTTATTAAAAACAAACAAACCACAGAAGATATTTAAAACTATCCTTGTGATTTTACGTTCACAAATATATTTGACAAATACCCTCATTCAGCTGTACGCATTCCATAGTTGACAGGTTACAAACCCATCGCCATTCATAAGAATACCAACAGGTTTCCTCATTAGTATTTCCTTTACCGTTTTGAGTACGTGTTAATTGCACATAATATATTAGCAGGTACCTGGATGAACTAGACCTGGTATTTTATTTCCCAAAAACACGGATAAAACGATGTTTTCCAAAAATTAAAGCTAGCTAGATTTTTATCGCCCCCGAAACCCCTTGCATACAAAATTTCATAAAAATCGTTGAAGCCGTTTCCGAGATTCAGATTATAAATACAAGAATTGCTCGTTTAAAGGTATTAGATATATAAAGATGGATTTTTCGAATGGAAATGATAGATAATGTTTTATTATATACCAAAAAACAAAAAGCCAAAAATGAACCTAATAAAGTTTTGAAGACAAACATACATACATAACAGAATCAAAACAATAGGTTTATTCAGAACCCAATCAAAAAAAATATAACAATGATATGTCAATCGTCAGGTTATATTTACAACCCGGTCAGAATATCTGTGCACCTCGCTGGAATGCGGCGCCTCTCCCGCTCTCTCTCTCTCCCGCCTCGCCCGTGATATGACGTCACGAGGCGAGGTCAAGTGCACAGATATTGTGACCGGGTTGTACATACTTACTTGTTTATTAATAATAAATATTAGTTTGTTTAAGAAAAATAGCGATAATCATGATGCAAATACTAGAAATAAGGATAAACTCGCTGTTCCCACGACTAGGCTCACTAAAACTAAGAAATCATTTCAAGGGCAATGTGTACGTTTCTATAACAAAATCCCAAATGACATGCAAAAGCTATCTATTAGCGAATTTAAAAACTTAATTAAACGTAAACTATGTAAAAAGGCTTACTATAAAATATCTGATTATTTAGACGACAAAAAAGCCTGGGACTGCTCCAACTCGCTGTATCAATAATAATTAAGATTCATTTTGTATTAAAAATAAGTACAAAGACTTAAAAAAAAAATAACAAACAATGTACAAACTTAAACTAAATTAAACTTAACTAAATTTGACGATTCTAAATGATCCAAGTGATTTCAATGAATAAACGCTATTTTGATTTTGATTTTATCCCATCAAAGGATTAGAGCGGGATTCATTCAAGGTTCCTCGTAATAATAGCCACTGATTACATCGACAGTATGCTCCATGTAAAACTGAGAACTCCATGTAGAGTACTGACTGACTGACAATGGTGGCGATTCTGATGTGCTCATGTAAAATACAAACGTTTCTGTTCTGTATATAGTCGCTTAAAACTGTTTTCATAGTCTAGAGTCTAGATCTACTTATATTTTATCGAGTGGAGAGAACGCATAGTTGTGAAGACAAAGTACAAATTTTGTTTGATACTGATAGTATCGTGAGGATTACTTTGAAACGTTTAAGGATGTAGCAAGATGTTCCTCGAAAATATTGTTGATGACTAAAGACTGGTAGCATACTTAGAAGCGGGAATAGGCTTGCAACCGCAAAATGGAGCCAATTATATTTATAATATTTTTTAGTTGATAATCATTTATGTTTGGGGATGTACCAAAAAGTTGGTTCTTGTAAGGAAATAATTTGACGCGAACAAAGTTCCATGCGTTTCACTAGTGCTGAATAAATCGAGGGAGCCGTGACTATAGTGTATAAACTGTGTTTGTACTGTTTACAATGGAAATGATGAATTTATGGGATAATTTGATCACGACTGTATATCAATGAATTTATGTAATAAATAAAATTCTCGTGTCACAGTGTTTGTAACCAAACTCCTACGAACTGGCTTGATCGATTTTAAATTCGATAGGTATGAGAATAGGTCGTAAAGTAGATTTCGTACCATTTTTTGGAAAATCCAGTGTAAAGTTCGGGAAAAACTAAAAGTTATTTTTTCTATGGAATTATTGAAATTTGACAGGATAACGTCTGTCGGGACAGGTAGTTTATAAATAAAATCTTACTAATATTATAAAGCTGACAGTTTGTGAGGATGTTTCGATGTTTGTGCCTCAATCACGCCCAAACAAACGATTTTGGAAAAAACTTGAAATACACATAGTCTATGCCCTAAAATAGCAAATAGATTACTTTTTATCCAGGAACTCGAAAGCCGCATACGGAAGCTAGTAAATAAATAAAAGTTATAAATATTAGGGGCATAACACGCAGCGCCATCTAGCCCCAAACTAAGCAAATCTTAGATAAATACATAGATATATTTCACTAGCCGACTCGTGACAGACTTTGTCCTGTATTGCGTAGTCAAAACTGATGGCAGATTTTTTGCATTCCAGCGCCATCTATACCAAAATCATCCTTTTTGTCTTTTTTATCATTTTGGGAATATGTTATGGATTATAAACAACCCTATGTTTTATTCGAGCATTATGCTATCTACATCTACATCTACAGCAAATTTTATTTATCCGTTTATTATGCCTTTTTTTCGATTGACTATCAAACATACAAACATCCTCATAATTTTTTTAACACATACTAATACATTGTTCCAGACTTTAATTACAAGCTTATGGGTCGACAACATCGTAAAACAACAGGTCGTACAAGGGTCAAATTGGCGCAAAATGGAGGCAAATTTCACAAGCGAAGAGAGTTTTATGCCCAGCAGTGGGATGAAAAAAGACTGAATATAATCAAATACTTACATAACTTGGATGTATTTCCTGGGTGAGAATCGAACACACATTATGAGAATACATTTATATAAATAAACTAGCTGTCCCAACAGACGTTGTCCTGGCAAATTTCAATAATCACACAGAAAACAGCACTTTCAGTTTTTCCCGTACTTTATGTCACTCTTATCACTTATGGGTATAAAAAATACCCTACCTATTCTCATACCTATCAAATATATACAAAAAATTATATACAATAATAATCACTACATAGTATAAAGCAAAGTCGCTTTCCGCTTCCCGCGTCTGTATGTCTGTATGTATGTTTGCTTATATCTTTAAAACTACACAACGGATTTTGATGCGGTTTTTTTTAATAGATAAAGTGATTCAGGAGGATGGTTTATATGTATAATAACATGCTACCCGTGCGAAGCCGGGGCGGGTCGCTAGTTAATAATATAATACAAACTGACACGAGAATTTTATATATTAGAAGACTAGAAGGCAGTCCGCCCTGGGGCGTCGCACGGTGTAATAATGATTTTATGGTATTTTTTTTACACCTTGGTTACATTATTGAAGTAGTAATAAATATAGTTTATGTTACTCAGAGATAATGTAGCATTCTAATAGTGAAAGAAATTTTGAAATCGGTCCAGTAGTTTTAAATTTATTCGCTACTAGCTGACCCGTGCCCGCTTCGCTGAGCGTAAGACATTTCTAATACCATCGTTGACTTTTTTGTAGACGTTTTTAAGGTGTACAATACTGTAGTACATTATTTTGATATATCTCGTGGGGTTCAGCCAGTATTTGCAATGTAAGCGCATAAAAATGTGTTTATTTACAACATCACATTAGAAACCTCTAAAATTATCAGTGTTTCTCTATTATATTATGCATGTATTATACATATAAACCTTCCTCTTGAATCACTCTATTTATTAAAAAAAACCGCATTAAAATCCGTTGTGTAGTTTTAAAGATATAAGCAAACATACATACGAGGGAAGCGGAAAGCGACTTTGCTTTATACTAATACTAGCTGACCCGTGCCCGCTTCGCTGTGCGTAAGACATTTCTAATACCATCGCGGACTTTATTGTAGAAAAAAAAATGTATTTAATTACGACATCACATTAGAAACCTCTAAAATTATCAGTGTTTCTCTACTATATTATGCATGTATTATACATATAAACCTTCCTCTTGAATCATTCTATCTATTAAAAAAAACCGCATCAAAATCCGTTGTGTAGTTTTAAAGATATAAGCAAACATATATACATACATACATACATATTACATACAGACGCGGGAAGCGGAAAGCGACTTTGCTTTATACTATGTAGTGATAAACCTTCCTCTTGAATCACTCTATTTATTAAAAAAAACCGCATCAAAATCCGTTGTGTAGTTTTAAAGATATAAGCAAACATACATACGCGGGAAGCGGAAAGCGACTTTGCTTTATACTATGTAGTGACAAAACAAAGATGGGATGGTGAGTGAACATGTTTTCTATACAAAAGACTTCAACGCGCTCTTCCGATATTTTTTTTATGCTTACTTGAAATGTTTTTTTATGAATGCAGAATCATTTTTTCTTAATAATCGCTAAACATACAGTCTTGTTTTTTTTATTACAAAGATAACTTAAGGATATACTTAATCTAGATAAAATTATAGATAGAAACACGTTTGGTGAAACTTTTCTCGATATATTTATTTTCTAAAGTTGGCTCTTCAAAAACACTAGTTTCGTTTTTAATCAAAACTATGAATAGCTGAATAGTTAATCACTACATAGTATAAAGCAAAGTCGCTTTCCGCTTCCCGCGTATGTATGTATGTATGTTTGCTTATATCTTTAAAACTACACAACGGATTTTGATGCGGTTTTTTTTAATAAATAGAGTGATTCAAGAGGAAGTTTTATATGTATAATACATGCATAATATATTAGAGAAACACTGATAATTTTAGAGGTTTCTAATGTGATGTCGTAAATAAACACATTTTTTTGCGCTTACATTGCAAATGCTGGCTGAACCCCACGAGATATATCAAAATAATGTACTACAGTATTGTACACCTTAAAAACGTCTACAAAAAAGTCCACGATGGTATTAGAAATGTCTTACGCACAGCGAAGCGGGCACGGGTCAGCTAGTTTTATATAATTCGTTAGATAATAATCAATACTAGCAAAGTATAGACAGTTTTTTTAAGTTTGATGGTTTTCAAGATAATGCTGTTTTTTCACTTTTTCCGTCTTATCCAGGTAGACTCAGCACAAAAACCAAATATTTCACATATCACCATAACATAAATTTTATTAGCTGTCAAGACTTCATAAATTATTATATTATTAATACCGTTACGTGTCACGATCATCAAAAAGTTATGGTGTGATGTACTCATCCGTCAGGTACATAAAAGGAATAGAAAGCTTCATGTAAACAAAGTAACCTTAAGTTTCGGTTTCTTAAAGAGCACTGACCGTTTTGTAGCGTTGCAAAGCGTATAATATCGTTCAGGTAAAATATAATTACAGTTTAGTAAAAAGAAAACCGACGAAAATGTTTCGAACTATCGAACAGTCAATAATAAAGTTAAGTTTTATAAAGGTTGGTCTAGTCCAGTCCTAACAATCAAATGAAACCAACTTGGGACTCTACTATACAATAAGAAAAAATCATCAAAATCTCCAGGTAGGTAATGCATGTGGTCATAGATAAAATAATTACGTTTAAAAACTAAAAACAAAACCGACTTCATGTTTATAAATAAATATTGTAGTTGGGCTCGGTAGTATAGGCTTTCAAATAAAAAAATAATTTTTAAATCCTTCCACAGACGCCGGACTAATCGAGTAACATACACAAAAGAAAAACAAAAAAACAACATACAGGTGAATTGATAACCTCCTCCTTTTTGAAGTCGGTTAAAAATATACAAGCGTCTAATTGAGATCCTTTTAAAAAATAAAATATTAACTATTCAATAATAATCTGTCACGTGTGGAATGCTAAATACTGCAAAATGTGGTCATTTAATGTTTGGGCGTGCCTCTAACCCTTTAGACATCTTCAAGGATCTAAGCGCCTCGAGATATTATGTCTACCGTACTTGGGGTTTATAGTCGTGATCCTATTTCATTTCATTTCCAAAATATGACGTTGTCGCGTCTCCGCATTTTATGACAATACGGTCGCGTTATGTTAGGAAACAAGGGCTTAAGTTATGCAAGCGTAAGTTATCGATTATAATTTATCTCATGTAACAATCGCCTGCAGGCAAAGCGTCCTTCATTTGGTATTATTCAATTTGGATTATCGCAAAGGCGCTAATAATGCGAGGACAATTGCTGATTGTAATCTTTGACTTTTAAGCTTCGGTAAAAAAAAACACGCGCAACACAACACAACATATAAAGTGATGTTTATGAAAAAAGATTTCGTCCACTGTGGGTGCGTGTTCTCATAGTGTCGTTCTTGAATACGAGGGTAAGCACCTCCCGCTCGGTCAACACGGCTTAGTAAATAAAACCGACCAATTGCGAGTTGGACTCGCGCACGAAGGGTTCCGTACCATTAAAAACGGCAAAAAAATCACGTTTGTTATATGGGAGCCCCACTTAAATATTTATTTTATTCTGTTTTAGTGTTAGTTGTTATGGCGGCAACAGAAATACATCAGTTGTGAAAATTTCAACTGTCTAGCTATCACGGCTCATTATACACATTGTCTTGTGACAGACAGACGGACAGCGGTGTCTTAGTAATGGGGTCCCGTTTTTACCCTTTGGGTGCGGAACCCAAAAAATGGTAAAGCAATCTCTCAAACGAGGTAAATAGGCTATTGGGTTGAATGTCACTATCATCAAAGCATCCTTTCGAAAACGCTTGTAAAAAACGAATTCCGTGACTCTGTTGCACCACAAATAACGCACGCCTAAAGATACAAGAAGTTTTTGCTGAAGCGTTCAATATTTGTCCTAAATAAAAACCGGCCAAGTGCGAGTCGGACTCGCGCACGAAGGGTCCCTTACCATTATCTATAAAAACGGCAAAAAAATCATGTTTGTTGTATGGGAGCCCCCCTTAAATATTAATTTTATTCTGTTTTTACAAAGCAGCAATAAAAATACATAATCTGTGAAAATTTCAACTGTCTAGCTATCACGGTTCATGAGATACAGCCCTGTGACAGACAGATGGACAGACGGACAGACGGACAGACGGACAGCGAAGTCTTAGTAATTGGGTTCCGATTTTACCCTTTGGGTACGGAACCCTAAAAATTACGTACCGTGGCCGATAGGCAACATATTATCTGTGGTATTATAAACATTGCCTAATTAATGGCGAAATGTACGATGCATTAGTTCCGTTGTTTGTGTTTATACTGTACTCTTTTGGTAAAACTGTTTTTTGGTTATGTAATGTTTGTTTTGGATAGTCGAGGTAAAAATTCTTTCGAACGATTCACAGTTCAGTTGGTAATAGCTCTGCTGCCTTTTGCACTGTGTAATTCCCACTTAGGACTAATGTATGATGAACATAGATGTTTGTACTGTATCTGAGTGTTATAACGTATTATTTATAAGTATGTATTTACAAAAAAAGTAGTTTTATGTATTATATCTGTAATCTGGCATTCCAAAGGCAGGTTGACGTCAGGTAGGCGGCCGGTTGTAAAACACCCCTAGCTAAATCCATTGGCAACATATACCTAAATGTTGTGCCGACAACACATGAAGAGTAATCTGGTTAGAACAAGCTGTTCTTAGTCTGGGGCTAAATGACGCTTTGTAAAAACGTCCACTAATATTTATTATTATTTATTTTGTTCGTAGCTTTCTTTACTCCGTTGCTGTGTGAAAGAAGGATTAATTCAAACCAACAATTTTTTTTTTGTTTTTGCTTTTTTTTATTATTTTTGTTCAATTTTATCCTGTGTCTGTTGTCTGTCTTTTATTAGTAACTGCTGACCCGTGCCCGCTTCGCTGTGCGTAAGACATTTCTAATACCATCGTTGACTTTTTTGTAGACGTTTTTAAGGTGTACAATACTGTAGTACATTATTTTGATATACCTCGTGGGGTTCAGCCAGCATTTGCAATGTAAGCGCAAGAAAATGTGTTTATTTACGACATCACATTAGAAACCTCTAAAATTATCAGTGTTTCTCTACTATATTATGCATGTATTATACATATAAACCTCTCTTGAATCACTCTATCTATCAAAAAAAACCGCATCAAAATCCGTTGTGTAGTTTTAAAGATATAAGCAAACATACATACATACATACGCGGGAAGCGGAAAGCGACTTTGCTTTATACTATGTAGTGATGCTGTGCATGCCTGTAATTGGCTTGTGAGCCAATAATACTTTTTCATGTATGTTTACGTATTTAATGTGTATGTGTGCTGTTGGCGTTGCCTTAATAAATAAATAAATAAATGATACTTTTGCATTTATGATACTCATAGATAGATTGATAGAAAACTAGTCGCATCTTTGAAGCGAACCTGTTAGCTATGTCATAACTTTTTAATCGCCAAATAAATGCGTTATGTAATAAATGATTGTTTTTGAAATACTTTATTGATGGATAGGTCTTGTGAGAGTTGCCTTTAGGTCAATAGATTTAGTTGAGGTCAAAGCTCTTGCATTTTTCAAATTGAATTTGATATCGGTAACCTTTTACTTTTGTTTCATTTTGAGTTATTTTTTACGGGTTCCGTGCCCAAAGGGTAAAAACGGAACCCTATTACTAAGACTTCGCTGTCCGTCTGTCTGTCACAAGACTATATGTCATAAACCGTGATAACTAGACAGTTTAAATTTTCACAAATGATGTATTTAAGTGGGGCTCCCATACAACAAACCTGTTTTTTTTTACCGTTTTTTATAGATACGGAACCCGTTTTGTGCGAGTCCGATTCGCACTTGGCCGGTTTTTTTTAATCTGGGCTGTTCATCTTCAAGCAAATGCTTCCTAGTCATTTGTCCTTTTTTTAACCGACTAAAAACGAGGAGGTTCTCAATTCAGTCTTTAACTTGGTGATCTGATTTCGATTTTTTTTTTCTATTGTTGGTTCCATTTAAATGATTATTATTTACTAGCGACCCGCCCCGGCTTCGCACGGGTAGCATCTTATTATACATATAAACCTTCCTCCTGAATCACTCTATCTATTAAAAAAAACCGCATCAAAATCCGTTGTGTAGTTTTAAAGATATAAGCAAACATACATACATACATACGCGGGAAGCGGAAAGCGACTTTGCTTTATACTATGTAGTGATGTAGGACTAATATTTCCTTAATAAAACTAAAAAAACCGATATCGTCCCTTGACTTTTCGATTGGTCAAGGTATTTTTGTGTGACATGACCAGTGACCATTTGACTGTCATTTTTAGGATTACGTAGTCTACAAGAAATCCTTATAGTTTCGCCATGTCTGTCCGTTCGTCCGTCTGTTTTATTGCTGTACGCACCTACCTATAAAGTTGCTGTAATGTGAAATTTTTGATGTATCAAACTAAAGTAATGGTTTGTTTGACACCGTTACGCCGACCCTACAATTTAAACATTATCACAGTGTTTTAGCTGTTGGATTACAATGTGAACAAAACCGCGGGAGAATATAAAACAATAGGAACGCTTACAAGTGGCTGCCGGCAACCACCGGAACCTACATTTCCTTGTAAGTTGTAATACTTGTTTAGAAGTCAATGACGACTTTAGAGAGCGCCCTCCAACTACGCGGAGCGAACCTTATCACAGCGATTGAAATTTCAAGTTTGAAAATTTTGGGCGCTGTGATTGGTCCGCAAAGCTCCGCACAGCTCCGCGTAGGTGGCAACTCAGCCTCAGACACAGCGGGTTCGGGTTCGTCTGAATCAAATGTTTACATGATGCTAATAATTCGTTTTTAGCAGGTCATTAAACTAAACAGGCGTTCTATGTCTAAGATTTTTTTGCAAATTGTAATAATTTAAACATTTTTATTTATATTATATTTATACAACTAGCTGACCCGTGCCCGCTTCGCTGTGCGTAAGACATTTCTAATACCATCGCGGACTTTATTGTAGAAAAAAAAATGTGTTTATTTACGACATCACATTAGAAACCTCTAAAATTATCAGTGTTTCTCTACTATATTATGCATGTATTATACATATAAACCTTCCACTTGAATCACTCTATCTATTAAAACCGCATTAAAATCCGTTGTGTAGTTTTAAAGATATATGCAAACATACATACATACATACATACATATTACATACAGACGCGGGAAGCGGAAAGCGACTTTGCTTTATACTATGTAGTGATGTTAAATAAGATTTCTGAGTTTTTACCAATAAATGAATTATTCTGATTATTTTAAGACTCCCCAAGGCACAAGCATACCTACCTCTACCAATGCCACTATAAATCAAATAGCTTAATCCTGAAGGATGTTACACTTGTAACTGTTTTTGTATCGATTTAAAAAGGCGTAAAATGAATTTTTCGGAAATCCTATGTAAATAAATAATAAAAATCCTAAATCCTATCCTACTTCAATACTACAAATAGCAAAAATCTATCAAGATTCAAGCATTAATGTTCATCTGAAGTGGTATTACACCCTGAATTCCATCGAAGTTGCTTCAGCAGTTTAACAAATCAAAACTTTCGCATATATAATATTTTTTAGTGCATCAGTGTGATGTCCTGTTCCAGTAATCAAGAGATAAAAGATGCCGCAAGCCAAATACGGAGACATCCATAAAGTATTACAAGTACCTACCCATTCAATTCGTCTTACTACCTTATTAAGAACTGCACTCTTGAGCCGATCAATATGCATTCATTTCTTAAGCCGGTAACTTCCTATGGCTTATGATGTAACACACTTTCAAAGGCTATAGCCACATTAAAGGGCTCCCAGTCGACGATTGCTCTTTTTCGAAACGAAAAAAGAATTACTTCTGAACAAGCCACATCTCCTATTTTTATAAGTATATTACTTCAGGTTCCTACCTCATGTAATATACGACTAGATTTCTATTAAGCTGAAAACATAATAGCAGAAACTTTTCACGATAAAGATATTATTACAAAATGATACGTTTTAGAATTTATGATCGAAATATTTTGATATACTATTAAAATCAACTTGTGATTTATTGTTAAAGATAGGTAATATGTAGATCTAGATTTCTATTAGAATATATTTTTGATAAGTAATTATACAAATTTATATCATTAATTTATTCGAAAAGCTAAGGCGGACCACGCTCCGAAGTGTGTTTGTCGTCATTGCAGCGGTCGGTAGGATTATTTATCGAAGTGATTAAAGATGGGTACATCGTTATTCACATATACTATACATTATAAAATAGGAGATGTGGCTTGTTCACAAGTATTTATTTTTTCGTTTCGAACAAAAACAATCGTCGACTGGGAGCGCCTTAAGCTATGCGTTGATAGATCAGTTAGTCAGTTGATAGAAGAGTTTTATATACCTAAAGTTATGAGGCAAAGTGACAGGTTGCAAGCTCATTGCTGTTTGCAATACTAACTGGTTTTCTTGCTCTATTTTCATTCATGAGTTTATGAATTTATTTGGTTTTTGTTATTATGCTGAATAAAATAATTGGTGCAAGATCTGGAGTCAAACCGACGTACTATCGCATCGAAAGTCGAGGCATCACAAGGCTAACAAGGTTTTAATCAAACGTGTCGCGGTATTGTCAGTGTCCACAGTGTGAAAGTAACCTTACTGATACTCTGATACCTTACCATCTATACTAATATTATAAATGCGAAACTCTGTCTGTCTGTGACGACGAAATCTGATATAGAGATAGTATAAAGTCCTGGAACGGACATCGGCTTTTTTTTCTCATAATTTTCTTTTGCTTTTCAAGAATTTCAATGTTTTACGACGAAATCGATTTCATGGATCTACGCAAACTAAGTCGCGGGTAAAAGCTAGTTATTCATACATTAAAAGCTTACGGATTATAAGTTTCATCAGTACTATCAGATATACCAACTGGTATCGGTTAGATGCTAAATCGCATCAGCTTATCCGTCTGACAACTTCGTTGGCATGTTGGGCGAGTGCCCTACTGAGACAAGAGATAACGACGGTATAAAGGTTTGCATAATATTTGTTCCGGTTTTGGGTAATGATACTTGTAGTTTCTGTAGTTTATGTAGTATATTAGTAGTTTATGGCCGTGTTGGCCGAGTGGGAGGTACCTCGACTTTCAATCTGAAGGTCGTGGGTTCGAATCCCGGCGTGCATCAATGCATTTTTCTGTTCGAAAAATTTATATGCGCATTAGAAACACGTGCTCAAAACGGTGAAGGAAAACATCGTGAGGAAACCAGTTAGTCTCTTAAGCGGCGATGGGCTTGCAACCTGTCACGTATGGAATGCTAACTACTGCAAATGTGGGAATGTGCCAAATATAATGTTTGGACGTGCCTCTGACTACCCCCACTAGACATCTTCAAAGGATCTAAATTCTGGAAATCTGAGAGGATGTCTACCGGACTTGGGGATTACAGTCGTGATCCATTTTTTTTTTCTAGTTTCTGTTACACACGAGACGGAGAATCCTAATTGTGGGGTCACGACTATGTATGCAACTGCTGAGTGTTATTTTTTGCGTTGCGTATTCTAAAGCTACAATCTTCGAACAATCTTCATGAGGCATAGATCCATAAAGAACCAATGAACTATCTAGTTTTATCTAAACACTTTCTTCTTGCTCCAGACTATGCGTATCACATAACAGCTCAATTGGTAGTAGTAAGTTAGCTCTACTTTCTGCGCTGTGGGATTCGATTGCCGCTCAGATCAAACATAGAGATGTTTGTTCTGTGACGTGTTATAATCTATACTAATATTATAAAGAGGAAAGATTTGATTGTTTGTTTGTTTGCATCAAATACGCTCCGAAACTACTGGACCGATTTGAAAAATTCTTTTACCATTAGAATCCTACATTATCTCTGATGAACATAGGCTATAGAATAATTTCAAAAACGTTAGGGATCCGTATGAAAACTTCGATAATGTAACCCAACGTGTGAAAAAAATACCAAAAAAAAATCTTATATCGCGTACGCTGCAAAAATTATTGACAATAGAGCAAAGTGATGTACTACAGTTTTATAGAAGACATCAATATCTACAAAAAAAAAATCAGAATACCATGTCTAGCTATTGGGGATTCGTATGAAAACTTCGATAATGTAATCCAAGGTGTAAAAAAAAATAGCCAAAAATCATTACACCCATGCGAAGCCGGGGCGGACTGCTAGTGTATTATAATTAAGTTTTGGTTAGTTTAAATATTAAATGCGAACTTATTTTGAGGAGAAACTGGAATATGAGTTGAGCAACTTTAAGAGCAGTCAACGTAATGAATGACTGGATATTTTTACGAGCGCTGTTAGGTCAGAGATGCATTTCTAATGCTATCACAGAGACCTTCGGCCCTTAACCTCCGTAACCATAGGTCAAAAGCTCATACCTAGTTACTATCAGTTAAGCATATTGCATTGTATTGTCATTGCCAGAGAAAGCGGTATTGTGTAACGCGTGATATAATCCTGTATTCATTCTCTGTGTCACAAAAGGATACAAACAAGTAATTTTATGGTTCTTTCACTTTATCCGATGCGGAAATCCTTTGGAAATGTTCATTTTAAAGGTCTGTTGTTGTTAATATCTCTGTGAAGGATTGCCTCGAAGTTGATAGGCATCTTATAACGATCGCAATAGTGATTGACAATGATCCTAATAATAATGCGAAAGTTTGTGAGTTTGTATGTGTGTTTGTGCCTCAATGACGAAACGGATTAAGATGAAATTTGCTGTAGATGTAGATATAATGCCCGAATAAATAATAGACTACTTTAAAATACGAAAAACCTCAACAAAATAATAAAAAACACATAAGGGATGTATAGATGGCGCTGGGGTGCAAAAAATCTGACATCCGTGTTGACATCAGTTGTCATATCAACGTGTGTTACTCTATGCGATTATCGAAATTTGGACAGGACAACGTCTGTCACGGGTCTGCTAGTTCATCATAATCTTATCCTACATCATGTAGAGTTAGCTAATTTTTTTTCCACTGTCTTCACTGACGTCTACCTTCTATATATATAAAACTCTTGTGTTACTGACTGATCTATCAATGCAGTCTAAACTACTGGTCATAGAAACTAGAAATTTGGAGGATGTATTATTTTTGGTATGAAATGAATTCCCGAAATTCTACCCCTAAGGGGGTGTAGTGGGGGTTGAAGCCTGTAAATAACTTCACGTAAATGAATTCGCGAGGATTTCCACTAGTTTTATAAAAGTTAAGATACTTTTTATCCTGATACCATGCGGGCGGAAACAAGTTCAATAATACTTGTCATAATAACTTCAAGGCCAATCTTCATTGTCTTTCCGTAAATAATAATAACAGCTTATTATTAATATTAATAATACGATGACCACAGTTTTGTGGTCAGTGGGCTACAGGTCGTAGACCCGACCCACTTGTAAATTGGCTTGATATCGGTTATATCATTATGTTAATCATTTCGAAATGTCACGCCAATCCGAAATATTATTTACATGCTCGATTAGTTCTAGATACTGCAATTTATTAGTATGATTAGTGGAAAATTATGACTATTCATAAGAATAACATTAATAACGTAGGTTTATTTATGTCGTAATCATTTTTTTTTTTACTTATTACAGTGTTGGTGGAACTGAGAAGAAGAACTTTTCGTAAGGGATTTGAAACGTTTAATTGATTTGTATATTCCTCTATAGTATCTCAACGCCTCCAGGGTCCATGTTTTGAAGTCCTGGTCTATTGTTTTTCGAACCGGACGCTTGCCTGACATTAACCCTCCTTGGGAATGGAACCCTCTTTTGTCATTTTCGAACGAAATGCATGCTGGTTGTGCATTTCGTTCGAAAATGACAAAAGAGGGTTCCATTCCCAAGGAGGGTTAATGTCAGGCAAGCGTCCGGTTGTAAAACACCCCAAGCCAAATCTATTTGCAATATCTACATGTTCTGCCGACCCCACGAGAAGTGGGATAAGGCCAAGAGCAAGATGTACAGTTTAGAATTAAAACGAAATTTAAAAGTTCAATAACATAATGAGAATACAAAAACTATTTGAATTTGATTCATATCTATCGAGGGTCTACCCATTAAACCGCTATGATCGCTAAAGATAACCAGCGTTGAAAGAGGTTACTTTTAAACTATTGATTTATTAGTCAAAAAGTACCGCAAATTAATCTAAAAATACCGTTCACAATAGATTAGGTAAACCATGCAATAACTGTCCACCTTCAAAAAATACACATAGTATCATTAAAATATTATAAACAGACAATGTACCTATTAAAAACAGATATTTTATATACTTAGCTTATGTGTAGGTTTCAGTCACTGCTAATTTTTCAACTAAAAGTTGTAGTGACTATAGTAAACTACTTTTTATTTTATTCTCTCTCTCTATTTTAGTTGATCTTCATAATGAGCATCGCCCGCGAACGCGATCAACGGTAGATCGACTACAGTATTCGTCGATCTACCGTTGATAGCGGATTAAACAGCATCTGCATTGTCTCGAAATGTTAGCAATACAAGGAAATCACGTATTTCTATTTAAAATGATTAAAAACCACGATAGTTTTAATAGTATAACTAGTTTATAATTAAATTTATCAACTTAATTTGAAATCTCAAATCTTAATGTGTTCAATAATACTTGAATTTAAAAGAAAGATATTGCCTTTCTCTTTTAAAATGTTAAAAGTTAAATTAGGAGGATGCGTCTCAAATCTACAGTAATTCATTTTGCCTAAGGCACTTACTGGACAGTTACTGTATGATTTACCATACAAAGTCCGTTATTATTATAAATACGCAATCGGTACTTATGTTTTTCTTATTTAAAAGTTTTTGTAACTGCGTTGATCATGCCTATTAGTGATTCATTTAATGACCTAGACATGCTTGGCATCTATATAGATTAATTTAATGGTGAGTTCTTTGAGGGCAAGAGGAGAATGGCAAGTGAAGGCACTTTAATTTCCAAAGTAGTAACGTAAAAAATATAAAAAACGTCTTCTATTTTTATATTTAAAATAACGGTTCAGGCAATTAAAAATAGCGAGTTATTATTTTAATATTTAAAGTTAAAGTAAAATAAAAGTTAGTAAAACTAGTAGAAATTTATAACTTTCATCTCAAATACCTAATTGGCCTTTCACTTCTCAGAATATCTTGTCTTTCATATGAAATACCTATAATTGTAAATTAATATCATCAGTGATAGAAAGACTGCGAATGCGGAAAGTAATTGCCGCAAAAGGTTTGCATGAGGTATGAGGCAAATTGTGATTGTACACTTTTTACTTCAGTAGGTACATGTTAGTCCTACTTTCCCCTAACCGCGAAATAACCTGCAATAATAACTTGCTATGCTATAATTGCTCGTAATAAGCATAATAACACCGTTTTACTCGTTTGCTAACCGTTGTTACTTTTATAACTTGATATGTCAACAGCATGTACGGTCATTACTTAGATGATTTAGTTGGTAGTGCAATTTTATTAACGTGTTATGTAATTATATGGTTTTAAACGAAATAAACCTACTATGTTGTTATTTATTAAAATACTAGCTGTTGCTCGCGACTTCGTTCTCATAGTTTAACAGTAGCCTGTATTTTTTCAAGATGCGATCTATTTCAATGCCAAATTTTATCGAAATCTAATCAGCAGTTAGGACGTGAAGTAACAAACAAACAGAGTTACTTTAATATTAATATATTGGTAAAGATTATTTACTTAATAAGAAGCCTTAGTATTCATAATAGCCTCCAACAATTTGCCTCACAATTTGCATTGAAAAGGATCCGGGAAATATTCCGCACTATTAGTATATACATAAAATATTGTGATCACTGATCTATTTATTACTCTATAATTAAATGACATAGTGTAATGAATGATCAGTCATTTGAACAAGTATAACAGGATGTAATAGAGATGTCGGCTTACTTTTATGCAAATATGGCGGCAATATAAAGAGCTAGTGTGATTGGTATGATAAATGGAATATTGACATTATTTTTATTTATTAAGTTCCAATTTTAATTGTTTTTATAATATATATTTGAGAATAATGATTTATTGGTGGATCAATCAATAATTATTTTGTCGAATGTTTTTTTTGTTCAAATTTGCTTCTTAGTTCGATCGTAGTAATTTGCCCATTCTCCTTTATATTCCAAGAAGTAAGTTTCAGCAAGATCCTGATTTTTCACCATGTTGTAAGTATTATCTAGTTTCTGAGAAGTTACAAACCACTCTTTACTATTTTTAACTTAAATTGAGAGATAATCGTTCATTTCATCAACTAATCCGCCAAAGATACAAAAGCTTTTTGGCAAAACCTCTGTTGAAATGGCTTGCGTTGTGCGTTCAAACAATTTATTTGACTTACTAGTCCTTCTAACTAGACAGCTAGTTAAATATGAAATTACGTAGAAAGCATGTTTTATTACACTGCATGTGTATTGGTGCTTACCGGTACAATGATGCAGTGGTGTGAGTATAGTATATATATATAATAGTGAGTATATATTTTCCCAAGAAACCAGACGACGGAAGAAAAACGGCAGCGTCCTGCTAACCACGTGAATGCAGCCTAAAACCATTTGCTACTATTGTTAACTGGTTAAGAAACTTCCAAGGCTGCAGTTTTTGTTGAACGAGTAGGTCACAGCGCAACGTCACGGCTTGGTGGCTCTACATGCTAAAGATTAACTGGATTTAAATTATGAATTTGGTATTACCCTGATATATGTATTATCTTGGAGGTAAAACAAGCAGATGGTTATTCTGCGAAGCATATAACAAAACACCATTTCATTGGTTATTTGCCAACTTGAGGCATACAGGTGTTAAGCCAAATGTGCTTGTAATTTTACCGACAACCATACTCTTCGAACCAAAACATAGCAATGATGGTTGGTGGCGGAAGTAGGTATGTGTACTCCTCCAGACGAGTCCATTCACAAAGAACCCTGCCATACCCTTATACTCTTGCTAATATGCTTTTATGCATAAAGAGTTGCGGGACAATATAATCGTGGCGACCAATGACCATCACGGAGCCAGCAACAGGACAACTTGCTTATATTCCGCGGATACCCATCTCCATTTAAGCCATACCCATCCAAATTGATCACAATTAGCAATGTCTGTCGTCAAGCGAAGCGGGCACGGGACAGCTAGTTATTAATAAAGCAGTTGGTCCTATCTGTAACAGTTTCTAAACCACGAAAGTCAACGTAGTCTAGGATCCAGCAAGGTCACACTAGTTCATAAAAATATCTTACGATTTAATTATACCTATTCTTTGGCAGAATGCATTTCAGTGTGCTTATTCACGCATATATAAATGCGATTCGAAACTCTAATGAAGGACCACAGATCTGATGACTATGAGTATGAGCTAGGCATGGCTAAATGCAATAATCTAATTCACGGGGTTTGTGCTAGTTCTTTGAATTAAAGCTTAGAATTATTTGGGATGAACTATTTGAGCAGTTTCCGATATGATTTTGATTTTGGATTTACCAAATTGCTTGAATCAGCTAGCTGCATCTTACCTGTTGACAAAAAAGAAACAAAATTAAATATATATAATAATGTTCTAATCGTATATTTGTGGAGATTAACATATTGACTTGTAATACCGAAGAGCACTACTGTCACCAATGTTCCTGAAAAATAATCCGATTCGTCTGCATCGAAATAGACCAATTTTTTTTTGATAAATATACTATTTAGTTTAGTCCTATTTCAATACTGCAGACAGAATGTTATATGGATTATAACTCGTATCTTCAGTAAGCCCAAGTCAGCATAAGAAAAAATAAGTAAAAAAAATAAATAGGATCACGACTGTAATCCCCAAGTACGGTAGACATCCTTTCAGATCTCCAGACGCTTAGATCCTTTGAAGATGTCTAGTCGGGTAGTCAGAGGCACGTCCAAACATTATATTTGGCACATGCCCACATTTTGCAGTAGTTAACATTCCATAGATTGCAAGGTTGACAGGTTGCAAGACCATCGCCGAAAAATTATGTGTCGTTTAGAAAACGTTTCCGTCGTCTACTTCGCTTTCAGAAATTCGCACTTGGACGAGCCCTCTCCCTGCGATAATAACGCGTCAGTGGTAAGGTCCATTCTAAGTGTACTAAGATTCCAGGTCACAATAGAACCCAGCCTTTTCGTGAAGATCGCGACATTCAACTCAATGCCTGACCTATCGCAACACCATGGGTTAAGCCCTGGTTCCTTAAAGGCAACACCCATGATATTACAGCAGCTAAAAAGCGGTGGAAGAATCTTTTGATATATCGTATGAAATTACAAGAAATTGCATCTGATCTTTGCGACCTGCTTAACTACTATAATGTGCTGCATTATAATAGAAGTGCTGGAGATGTTTGACGCAATGTCGAGTTGTATTGCATCTCGTATAATTCAACTTTTTAATGTGTCAAAACTGATACCTTCAAGGCAAACACTGTCATTCTGAATAGGTTAGGAAATTAAAGGACTAACATAGTTTTTAGGTACCTTAGAACTAATTTATAACCTAAAAAAAGAAGATGTTCCTTAACTATAGATTTTGACACGGGTCTTTATCACGTAATTACCTTTAATTTACTTTCCCGACGTTTCGGCTATGTTACAATAACCATGGTCGCGGGCGGGAAGGTAATTACGTGATAAAGACCCGTGTCAAAATCTATAGTTATGTCTACTAATCACGATAGTTTGAAAAAAGATGTTCCTTATTTCGGTTTGACGTAGATTTTTGTTGATGTGCAGTGCTTGCGCAGAATTCACGGCTCTTGCGATTACAGCAACACTAAGCCACTTATGACATCAAAAAATCATAGACTATAAAGAAAAACAAATAAAAACCTATACGTATGGGTGTAATTTATATAAGTGTTCTATCAGTTATCTAGTTTCTATAATACAAGCTTTACTGAGTTTGGGACTAGATGGCGCTGTGTGCATGTCCACCAATATTTATTTTTTTATAAAGAAGCACCTCTATGTTTGGACGTGCCTCTGACTAACTCCTTTAAACATTTTCAAGGATCTGAGGATTGTCCACTGTACCAGGGGATTACAGTCGTATCGTTCATTTATTCGTTCATTCGTTCACTTCTACGGCTTTTATTATACGGCTACCGTTTCCAAAAAACCGTAGCTTTACTACCATTATTTCGTCCGTGCCTTTAGTTCAAGTTACCTAACTTCATTTTACTGGGAATTTGATGCTGTAAACCGAGAATGATTGTTTTGAAAGGTTGCTGCGGAACTGTGCAGTTATGAAAGATAATAATGGAGTTCTTTTGGGCCCTTTACCTCATAGTGTATTTTGTAACCAGAGAAAAGCGGAATGAAAAAACCTTTGGTGGGAAACCTATAGTCATTTTAAATAGAAATACGGCTAATTACCACTTCGATCTGCCGTTGATCGCGGTCGCGGACGATGCTCATTATGAAGAGCATCTGAATTGTCTCGAAACGTATACAAGAAAAAACGTGGTAATTAGCCGTATTTCTATTTACAATGATTAACAACCACGATAGTTTTAATTCTACGAGTATATTCAGTCAGTTTACTACCTACTTAGTTAAACACTTAGCATTCTTATAAGCGGTGATGGGCTTGCGACTTGTCACGTATTTAATGCTAACTACTGCAAAATGTGAGCATGTATCAAATTCAATTTTCGGATGTGACTATGACTCCCTTATTAGACATCTTCAAGAATATAAGCGCCTAGTGATCTGAGGTCTACCGCACTCAAAAATTACAGTTGTGATCCTATTTATTTTAGTTTAACCACTTTATCGGTCCACGGTCACGTACATAGTTATTATGATTATTTATGTCGTGATCAGAAACTACAAACACATTCACATGATTCATATTTTGCAAACATTTGCTCGTCGCGAGAACCAAACATCTCTTCAGACTCCGCCGGGCACCAGCTACTCTACCGAGGTTATGTTCATAAAACAACCATCCAAATCGAATTAGCCAAACTTGTTCTGGTTGTTTAAACTTAACATTGCCCATGAAATGATAACCTCCTTGCTAAAGTCGGTTCACAGCACAAGACCTTTGTAACCTTTGTGGAATGAGCTGTTTATAATCTATGCTCAGCAATGCTTGACAGTTTCCTGACGAAACATGTCTTGCGGAACAATACTTTACATACAATGCTGTGACAACTGTGTGCATAGTATAGTCACATCCCCAATGTGCAGATCCGACTCAGAGTGAAGTCTACTCTCGACTAATCTATAAAAACGGCAAATAACGGGGTTCCGTTTTTACCCTTTGGGTACGGAGCCCTAAAAAATACGTACATAAAATCACGCCTGTTTCCCAGAGGGGCAGGCAGGGACCACGGCTTTCTACTTGCTACGATCCGGACATACCCCTTTTGCTTCATTCACTCTAATCACTTCATCATGCATACTCGTCGGTTTAGAGTACTTTTGACCAGACTACTGATTCTAAAATGTCACCAATTTTGTTAAAGAAAATAAAACCTGGTGATCCAATTTAGATTTTTTTTACATTGTTTAAATTGTTTAAAATGTCAAAATTTAAAAAGTATTTATGTACCTAGAACTAATAATACTTCTTTCATAAAACTTAAAAAAGGAAAATCGTCTCCTTACTTTAAGATTTGTCGACACATTTTCGTCGGTTTTCTTTTTAGTTTTTTAAATCGTAATTATATATTTGCTTTAGTGGACAACGGACCCAGAACCTTGAAAATTTACTTCTCATAATGAAATCCATTGTAATATATTATTACTTTAATTAAGATAACTAAACAATCGTTCACAGAGTAGTGGGTAAACTTTTGTAATTATTCTATTCTCATGAAGTGAAGAAATAGATCCAAACGGTAAACTATGAAATCTTTCGAAATAACGATATAATGGATCTTCAAAGACTGTAGCGAAGTAAGTAATTGTAGACTGACTTCCCTTTTACGATAAACTCACGAAGACATTTGAGATAGACCTACATTTGTAAAATCAAGCTCGTAAGCAATTTTTACGTGCCTAGTTCATCCACAATGTTTTCCTTCACTGTTTTGAGCACGTGTCTTTTATATAGAAACTAGCGACCCGCCCCGGCTTCGCACGGGTTTAATACATATAAACCTTCCTCCTGAATCACTCTATCTATTTAAAAAAACCGCATCAAAATCCGTTGTGTAGTTTTAAAGAAGTTATTTGATGCACGTTTGAATTTCGAACGAAGTCAACAGATCCAAGAGTTTTAGGTATGTGAAAGTCAAATCTACTCCCGAGTAGAAACTCAACTTTCTTTCTTCTCTTCTGTTCTTTCTTTCTCTTTCTTTCTCTCTTCTTTCTGGGTTTTGTTTTTGTCGCTTCATCTTTTGCAAAATGTTATGTTTGTTTCCAGAATAATGTTGTACCTTTATAATACGAGTACAAGTTCCCGAGTTGTGACCAGAAACTTAAAATGCTCCTACACTTCATAACTTGAGGCGTCAATATATTTTAGCAAGCCTGTCTTTATTTTAATTATCTTTTGGTTGACAGTACAAACGATGAGAACCTATCTTCCGGGTTGTGTTCTTACGTGAGTCGAATTTCGAGGGTTTAAAAAATAGAATTAAAATTGACAGTGACTGCGATGAAAATGTCAGTCTGAAGTCAGTGTGTAAAGAGGAAGACAGTAAAATATATAAATAATATAAAAAAGAAGAAATAGGCTCATGTTATTCCCAATCTTCTCAGATTCCAGAGGTCAGTGTCAGAGGCACGTACAAACATTGCATTTGGTATATTAATTTTTTACAGTAATTTGCATTTCATACGTGATAGGTTGCAAGTTCGAACACACATGGTCAAACTTCCAATAGACTAGTTTTTACACATTATGACAATCGGGAAATTACTCATGTAAAAATAAATAAACGAACAATTCTTGTATATAGTCTGAATCTCGAAAACGGTTCCAACGTTTTTCATGAAATTTAATATGCAGGGGGATTCGGGGGCGATAAATCGATCTAGCCAGTTTCATATTTAGAAAACGTCATCTTATCCGTGTTTTCAGGCAATGGAAAAAAACGGTCTTCCAAGTTACTCTAAAAATAATTTTTCGATGAAAACATAAGTTTTAAAAGTAAAAAAGGCTAGTTTTTATGCCAATTTGTAAATTAGACCAAGTTGGATCTTTACGCCGGATGAAGAAACACGCTTGGGTTACCATAGTGGTCAGAGGATGAACGCGGTCATTTAAAATTAACGACTAGGTATTATTCTATTGCATCCTTTGCCTAGGAGGTCAACCTATAAGATACACATCTCACTGCTTTACTTAAAGCCAGAAATGCCATTTAAACTTGTTAGTTTTTGACTATAATACTTTTTCTGCGTGAAGACGACTGTCATACGATCGTGGCCGGGCATGAAAGCTTTACCATGTCCAGCCCTCCGCTGACAACGACAAAGTGCACAACCAGCAAGCATTTCCAAGAAGGGTTGATGTCAAGCAGACGGCCGGTTGTAAAACACCCCAATCCATTGACAACATCTAGATGTTGTGCCGATACCACGAGAACGTGGGATGAGGCGAAGAAGAATAAGTTTTTACTATAAAACTGTGAAAGACTTCACTTACATCACTCTGCACGCGGGGCAATTGGTTGACAATCGTTACTACGATCATCGATTGATAGCTTTTTAGAGTGTTTCCACCTACACGGAGCTTTGCGGAGCGGACCAATGACAGCGTTCAAATATTCGAGGTTGAAAATGTCGAACGCTGTTTGGTCTGCTCAGCTCAGCTCCACACAGCTTAGCGCAGCACCGCACAGCTCCATATAAATGTCATAATCACACATAATCCATGATATAGACCCGTGTCAAAATCTATGGATATGTCTATTAATAATTTTACGTCTTACATGTAACCCCCCCCCCCCTCCCCTCTTATTATAATCGTGCCGTTGAATTTTATAAGAACATTATTCTGGAGTGAAAAGGTAGAACAAGGTACTGATATTTATAGGTGCATATTGAACGTCAATTAGGGTAAAATGTGAGCATATTGTACCATTTTGTTTACATAGTGAACCTTGAACTATTCCATCAATATTTATTGTTAGTATTATTATAATAAATATTGATAGTGTTTCGTATATTTATTACCTACTTATTGCTGCTGCAAAATGTGGGCATGTAACAAATGTATTTGGACGTGTCTCTGATAATCCCTTTAGACATCTTCTAATTGATACAATTCTCGTGTCAATTTATTTTCGTGTATATTCGATAGGTATGGGAAAAGGTCGTAGGGTATTTTTTATTTCCTTACACTTAACCTTAACTTTACTTCAGGTTTTTCCTGAAGTGCTTTTTTTCTGTGGCATTATTGAAATTTGACAGGACAACGTCTAACGGGACAGCTAGTATAATATATTATGATTACATTTTTTACATTAAGACGCTG
Organism: Hydriomena furcata; assembly: GCA_912999785.1. Lineage (NCBI taxonomy): Eukaryota > Metazoa > Arthropoda > Insecta > Lepidoptera > Geometridae > Hydriomena > Hydriomena furcata. Next base: position 4,526,465 of record OU538833.1, on the reverse strand, counting down.
CCAGTCGACGATTATTTTTGTTCGAAACGAAAAAAGAAATACTTGTGAACAAGCCACATCTCCTATTTTATAATGTATAATATATGTGAATAAAGATGTACCCCCATCTTTAATCACTTCGATAAATAATCCTACCGACCGCTGCAATGACGACAAACACACGTCGGCGCGTGGTCCGCCTTTGCTTTTCGAATAAATTAATGATATAAATTATGTATAATTACTTATCAAAAATCTATTCTAATAGAAATCTAGATCTACATATTACCTATCTTTAACAATAAATCACAAGTTGATTTTAATAGTAGGTATATAAAATATTTCGATCATAAATTCTAAAACGTATCATTTTGAAATAATATTTTTATCGTGAAAAGTTTCTGCTATTATGTTTTCAGCTTAATATAAATCTAGGTAGGAACCTGAAGTAATATACTTATAAAAATAGGAGATGTGGCTTGTTCAGAAGTATTTCTTTTTCGTTTCGAAAAAGAGCAATCAGCGACTGGCAGCCTCTTAACACACTCGAACACAACATTATACTTCACAAAATAACTTGAAAGTCATATTATGACTTTTATTTGTCGTAATGTACATTTAACCACTTTCCTTGTTTAAAAATGTTCCGGTACCTACTACTTTTTGTCACAGGGTATCGCAATGCGCGTGCGCAGATTAGTCACGCCATTTTAACAAGTTTTTTTTTTTTTTACGATCACTATTAACCTTGGACTAATTACTTTGTTAGCTTTCTACATGACTTTTGTTTAGTTCGGTGTTTAATTTTTTTTTATACCTATTTCTGAACTTTAATATCGGTTGATGTTTATAATTGTCATAGAAGTTTGGTTTTGAAAAAAAAAAATGTTTATGTATGTCAAAGTTATTCTAATAGTAGTTCTAATTATATAAGTTTCTAAGTAATGTTTTATTTCGATTTTAAGATTTATATTCGCGTAAAGACTTACTTGATTATAATTCATTACTCTTGTTGTTTGTCGACATTGGCCGTTTGAGAAAATAGATGGTTACGATAACAAAAAATAGAAACTGTAAAAGATTTAAATATTCACTCTTGAGTTTCAAATTAACTCGGACTTTTACGTTCTAAGAAGTTCTAAATAATAAATTCTAAAACCGCAACGAGCGATTAATCACACAAGTCCTTGACCGAGCAATCATATGATGGTTTTGTCAGAGATGCAGCCAGTCAGATTGACAATCCTAATAATATTACAAATGCGAAAGTTTGTAAGGATGTTTGTATGTTTGATAGTCAATCAGGCCGAAACGACTAAACACATTAAAATGAAATTGGCTGTAATATGTACATATAATCAGCCCTAAATGATCAAAAAAACGCAAAAAGGATGATTTTCGGTACTGATGTGCAACAAATCTGACATCATAGACCCAAAACATCTTCCAAAAATCGTAATTAATTTTATAAGTACAAGGTTTATAAGGAAAAAATTGGAAATTGCCTAAAATTGATATTTTCTATGCGATTTTTGAAATTTGACAGCAGTCTGCAACGGATCGGCTAGTTTGTTCCATTTTGATGATAAAAAGACTAAGCTTAAACACGTAAATACCGCAAGAAAGTCAGTTCACGGTAAGAGCACATACGGCAAGAAAGAGCATTCACTCATGTCCTTGACCGCGCGCGAACAATGGATGGCGTGCAACAAGATGCAGCAAGTCTAACTCATAACTCACTGTGGGAACTTGCTGGTTAATTGACTGAGGACGGACATGAGCATGGGCGCATGGCTGAATATGGGCATGCATCTATTGTAGGTGTGTCTTCGTTTTGACAAGCTATTGTCTATGAATGCTACTCATGAAGGTCGATGGTTTGTTTATGTTTTTGCGTATGAGGATACATTACATCGCTCATTGATAAATGAACAGCTGTTAGAATACGTACTAATATAGGACAACCGAGTACCAAGCAAAACCTTTTTAGAAACAAAACCTTCAAATATAAGACGTAATTATCGCCTAACGACAGTTAATGTTCCTAATATAAATTCACACCATCGACCACACAGCCTAGACTCCTCATGCAAGAACAAACACTGTCAGACAATACATATGGGCTACAAATCTTGTGAAAATCACCAAGCGCGGTTCACGATGCGTCAACGTTTTGACAGAATTGTTTATTTGAAGAAATTAAGCCATTAGGCGTCTATTGGGCTAGGTGGTCGATGATGCACACGTGCTACACAAGCAATTTTTATATTATAGATAATGACACGAGTCTCAAAGATTTATGACATCCTAATCATATTGTAGAGAACGAATGAATGAATGCAATTATAATCGTTCTTAAAGGATACAAACGCTACCTTTATTGCGAAACATAATTATCCTGCACAAACAATTTATACAAGTTTGGAGCTAAGAATGTGTGTCAGCACTATAACTCGCGAGATAATGAGGCATCATTATTCATCCTTATAACCTAGTACAGTGATGATAACAGTATACTGACATTTGTTTGAATAGATTGTATTTACCGCAACACCACAAGTACCGTAACGAGTACAAGAGACTTGTGTAGTACAGTTTGATTTTTCTATTTGATGTCCGTAAAGCTTCATTTATATTATTTATCGCCTTGAAGAAACGATACTCGAAACGATATAAAAAAAATCGTGAAACCTACATTATTTCTTCGGTTATCAGATTAGAAAGAACAATAACATTTGATTATTTGAAAGTTTGCATGTAAACGATTTCAACGAGAATCGTATAAATACCAATCGTACGTATATAATACCGATTTTTACACGAAAAGATAATAAAAGATCGTGTTTAGATAATTCGAAATATCGTAAGCGAGTATCACTTTACAATATCGTAATGTAAGCAATCTTACTTGGCCTTTATTGCATTAGAAAATCATAAGCTTTTTTTTTATTATTTGCTTGAACGTAAGTAAACATTACAAACGAGAACCGCCTGGAATTTTTCAGAGGTGATTCTTGCCACAAAGCTAAGGAGAAACTAACTGATATAATGATATTTTGCGTTAGACTCCCTGATAGGTTTGTTTCATTAATCGTATTCGGAAAATGTAAAGGCTGGACTTAAAGAAGATTTCCGCGGGCCGCGACAAACTCGACAATACTAGACACTATAAAAGTGTATGACTCTTCGAATACAGTCTAAGTGCGCCTGTCATATCGCGACTGACTTAACCTACGGAAGTTCAGTTTTACGTACGCTATATTATGACAATGGTCTCTACGTTTTAGGCAACAATTCGTAACAAAGCTCGCTACTTAAAACAAATATAGTACGTTTACTATCCGTAGCCGTGACCTGATCCTACATCACAAGAGCTCCTATGTGTTAACTACCTAAGTAAGTACATGATTTTTTACTTACTCGTAAGTGCTTATATTCATGTGACGTAAGGTTGAAAATTGCGTTCATAAAGCTCATAACAAAACAAATAAAGTAATACACCTCAACGCGGAACACTTAGAACAGCTGAGGAGTATGACCTCGTCTCCAAATATCTACTAGTATACACTAAGCTTTACAAAGCGCATACAAAAAACTATGGCAGATGAGAAAAAAAAATCTTGGTCAATGATATGCAAACTGTAACGAACCAAATTATTCTATTACACGGTCGGACTACTTACAGATAGAAATCACAATAATCTATCACCTACTTATCTAAGAAGTACCTATAAAGAAAATTTTAAGAATAAACCCGTTCATCTGTCAGTCTATTGTCCTAGTTCTCTTTTGAGTCTAGACTAGAGTGTCTATGTGAAGCCTAAAGTATCACTCTTACCACTTTTATCGTAAGGTGTGTGTATGTGTATGTTTGTTTGTGGTTATTCTCACTATAGTATCTGATGTACTTACTATTTATTAGTTTATCGAAGAGGCTAGTTATCGATCAGAATCATCTGTGATCTAGCCTTAAGTTTTACGTTTCAACAAACAGTTAGATGTAGGTATTTATTGAAATATTTCATCACTAAACAATGACTCAGAGTCTGATACGATCGTTGACTTCTCCAAGTTTATTGCACTTGTGGTGTGTATTTGTGTATTTTATATGTTTTTGATGCGTGATTTGGGTGAGCTTTTGTATATATTAGTATTCGGATAAGTAAAAGTATTTTTATTTCATTTGGAGTGTTTATTTAGCACCATCACTTTTGTTACTTTTTTGGCGTTTTAAGTAAATTACATTAAGCGTACGCAAAATGGGACTCTATTTTTGTTACTTTATAATATTTAAAAAATAACAACTTCTTTCAACAAAAAAAAATATTATCGTATATTGTCGTATTGGTTCTTTTTAAGTCATCCTGCGTTAGGTCAATGACAAGGAAGATGGTATAAAGAAAAATGATGATACTGATATCAATCGTCTTAATATATAAAACTCGTGTGTTACTGACTGACTGACTGATAACTAATCCTAGAAACTTGAAATTTGGGGGGTGTATTCAATTTGGTGTATAGGGGTGCACTAAGAAAGAAATTTCCGAATTTCATCCATGCAGCGGGGGTTAAAGTCTGTTTGAAAATAACCTCACAAAGTGAACAAAGTAGCAAGGATTTACACTACCCGATATTTTGTCCTTGACCTTCAGCCGTATCATGACAACTATGCAGCATAATGTAATTCTAATTACGCAATCGATCCGGCTGTCGTATCACTACAATTATATATGACTGCTTCATTCCTGCATGAATCATCCAACTATTTCCCGCATTGACTACATAGCTCAATAGACGCCTAATGGCTTCATTTCTTCAAACAAACAATTCTGTCAAACCGTTGAGGTTTGCGGGTCTGGGGGAGCTGTCAAAAATGCATTCTGATTGGCCGGTTCAATGTCACAGCCCGCCGCGGGGCACGTCGTGAATCGCGCTCGGTGACTTATATCAGTTTAAGCCTAATGTGTTGTGAGAAAGTGTTCGTCTTGCACGAAGAGTCTATAGGCTGTGTGGTCAATGATTTCCCGTAATTATTGATTTAAACCTCCTACCATATAAAGTCATATCTGTACATTTCTAGATAGGCCTGTGTAACGAGTTTTAATTCCTTATGTGTTCAGGTACTTAGATACAGGTAGCCTTTTCCTTCCTGATTGAGGCTGCTCCCGGCGTTTGCTCTATGATATAACTAAAGCAAATTATAAATCTAAGTTTATAGTTTTCCTAGCAATTAAAACGATATTTTTATACTATTTTGCTGCGTAGAACTTTCAAGTTCGCCGGAAATAACATCCAATGGCAATTTAACTCACAATATTCACCAGTTACTTCCCGTGTAGTCGTTAGGAGGGTACTCAAGGAAATAGAAAGAAAGAGGATCACGACTGTAATCCCCAAGTACGGCAGACATCCTCTCAGATCCTTGATATGCCTAAAAGGGGTTTCAGAAGTCCGTTCAAACATTAAATTTGTATAAAATCTCATGCTTGCAAACGAAAATGTGTTTTTTTGACAGAAATTACAATGAAAATTCAAGATAAATGTGAGAACGAACTGAGGGAAGGATTAGTTGTACCCAAAACCCTAGAAGTTCATTTATCCAGTTGTTCAACGGTTACGAGTATTTTCTCCAAAGGGTAAACTGTGATGACCCTAAGGTTATACTAGAAACTCGGAAGGGCATAGGTTCAAATGCAAAGTTTGTCTCGAAAGTATGTAATGTTCATTAAACAAATGTTTGTTATGGGTATGGAGCGCAGAAGGCAGAGCTACTACCAACTGAGCTGTGAGACCAGCTGATAATATGAAATTTTAAGTTTACGCGGTATTTAGACGTATTTCTAGTTTGAATTTGAAGTTTGTTTGAAAACCCGTTTTAAACGCCAGAACTATTTTAATAGTAATCTATCGCTAAGACTTCTCCCTTCCGTTGAAATCCCATGTTGCTCTAAGGCTCTCCCTTATCACGGCGTAACTACTGATCTGTTATTCTTATTATAATCGTTCTGTGACATACAAGTGTTTGATATACGGGTACCATACAAGTGAAGCCGCGGACTGGAGCTTGTTTAAAATAAAGGTGTGATGTTATCACACCGGAAATAACTCCTAAAAGACCATAATGCGCAATCAACGCTATAGTGAATCGCCTATTTTTCTCACGACTATTAGATAACATACTCGTGCCTACGAGTACCTGCACTTTAGTAATTTACACTATAGATGTTGAGGTCAAGTGATTCATTTTGTATACTGTAGGTATTTACTCTGTTTTTTTTAACATAGGCCTACGGTAAATATGGAAATGTTACTGAGAAAGTGACAGCAAAATCTTGTACGGGACTTCGCTTGGGTTGTAGATCTTAGAATCATCAATAACAGGATCACTTTGAAACGTCTTAGGAGCTAGGTGACTGTACGAAGAATTAGGCAACAAACACGGCTTTTTTTCAATTATCCTTCCTTAATGCTATGTAGAGCTCCAGTGTGGTGCCGATCAAACAATATGAAACTTAAACAAGACAAATAAAGAGACTAAACAAGTAGGTACATTAATAAATAAAAATAAAGAGCTTCAGCAAATTTACGGCGTGGTAGGTATAATGACACTTGACAATCAGACAAATTTCGTCTTGCTCAAGACATGAATGGTCGTTTTGTAAGCGAGCAACCATGCATTTTGTAAGGGCTCTTCAGTGGTGCCAACTTCGGTACTTATCATAAATCATATACAGAAGCTTAGTGTTTCCACATTGTGACAACGAACAAAAAGATAAGCCAAATGTGAAAGGATGTAGGTATGATTTCATAAATAGGGATTGCTAGACAAATTGCTACATTTATACGTTGTGAAATGGTATTACTAATATAATTATAGTCTTACTAATGCCGAGCTAATTTTAAGTCTCAAACTAGAAAGACTTAAAAGTCAGCTCGACATTAGACTGTCAAAGATTGTATAAAAAATATATTTAATAAATTATGTACAAATATGTGTGGTTTATTTTTAAAAGTAACGGCAACACTTAAAGTGATTTTTATGAAAAAAGATTTCGTCCACTGTGGGTGCGTGTTCGCATAATGTCGTTCTTGAATACGAGGGTAAGATTTCCAACACTACCAATACCCAGACCTGAACAAGTATTTGCATATTATGCAAACATTTGTCTGCGATATCAAACCTACAATTCCAGCGTCTCAGACGGTAACTCTCCCACCACGCCATATCGTCAATTGGGTGACGAATGATAATGACTGCGGTCGAGTTAATAATACTGATTTACTTAGAAATTCTCAACAAAAGCGTGAATACTGAACTCCTGGTTGCAACAGCCATTTAATTAGGTGAATTGTGTTGCAACTACTGTCACGATGCACCGACCACAACCTCATTATACATTAACCGCTGCTAGGATTTAAAAGTATAGGCAAAATGAAATACTAGTTACTATGTAGTTCCGTTTTGGTCGAGTGGGAGGCTCTTTCTTGGCTCTTTCAAAGGTCATGATATCGAATTTTCTGTTCTTAAATTTCTGTGCTCAAAATGGTGAAGAAAAACATCGAGGAAATGAGTTAGTGTTTTTACAAAACGGCGACATTGTAACCTGTTACGTATGAAATTTTAAATACTTCATAAATGTGTAATGTTTGGACGCGCCTTTGACTACCCCCTTGACGCTAATTCATGGATTTGACAGGATATACCGTACTTATTTGGGGATTATAATCGTGATGATATTTCATTCTTTATTCAGAACGACATGAAATCTGAAAGAGTATGTTTCTAAAAAGTAAGGAATAACGACATTTTTTCATTTTTAACCGACGAAAAAGTCGATGCGTATTTTTATGTATGACCACGCATAACTTTAAACCTGGTGATCAGATTTGAATGATTTTTGATTGGTTTTTCTATTGTGTAGAGAATAGTTCCAAGTTGGTCCCATTTAAATTATATTAATGTAGGACTAATAGTTACTTCATACAATTTAAAAACGAATATTGCCCCTTTACTTTTTGATTGGTATTTTTGTATTTTTTGTACATTTTCGTCTGTTTTCTTTATAATTTTTGAAACGTAATTATTCACAGTGTTGAAACACTTTAGATTTTTACGTCCATCTAATCATATTGCTCATCCTCAAAGTTACCTACTTAACTGATTTGTGTAACAAAATTAATACGCTTGTTAGTGAATTTACAGATTTATCTATTTAATTAACTCGTTAGGCAATTGTTTCAGGCTGTAACGATTTTAAATTACCGAGATGTTGTAAAACTTTATGAATCGTGTCTTCGAGATCGCGGTGTGATGTACCTTCGTAGACTTTGGTTAAGGTTTCGCAAATATAATAAGCAATTTGAAATATGACCAATGTCATTTGTATCATTTATTAATAGAAAGGTAGGTATATAGATTTGATTAAAAATAGATTATCCTAATAATATTATAAATGCAAAAGTTTGTAATAAGGCTGCTATGTTTGTTCCATAATCAAAAATAAACGACAAAACGTATTAAGATTAAAATATGTAGATAAAAAATCAGAATAAATAAAGGGGAACTTATAATCCGAAAAACAACCCCTAAATGATAAAAAACGCAAAAAGGATGATTTTGGTATAGATGGCGTTGGTGTGCAACAAATCTGACATCACAGACTAAAAACATTTAGTCGTCATAGCAACGCAGTTTCTAAGTTCTACCAGATTTATCACTAGGTTTGTAGGGAAAAATTGGAAGCTGCCTGAAATAGATTTTCCCTATGTGATTATTACAAAAAAAAATTGACAGAACAACGTTTGTCACGGGTCGGCTAGTTAGGTATATAATTTACTAGCTTCTGCCCGCCGCTTCGCTTACGTGGTACCTGGGTAAAAAGTACCTTATATTCTATTCCAGATCAAGTTAGGGAGATAACTACCTGGGCCACATCTCACAGAGAGAGGAGACCCATACTATACTTTGTAACTCATTTTTATTTTGGTCAATACATATATTTTAATAATTTTCAAATTAATAATATGGTTTCCTCTAGACAGTACTGTTCAGTAGTGCTGGTGTAAAACTCTTTTAAGGTTAAGCTCACTTTTGTACATTTTCTTTGTAATGTCATAATTATCTGTTTTCTGTGTAGTAAAATATTAAAGTAAAGTCACGGAACAAAACCTTAAGGCTCTAGATTCCATTTGAAAACGTGATGAACTTTATAAGTAAAATCAACATCGAAGGGCAAATGTAATCACCCATCGAAGTATAATAACGAATAACAATCGTGATCAGAGCTCAATTGAAACATCAGTTACAAAATGTTAGTGTAGAGGTAAAGTAACTAGAATTAACTAGACTGGCCTCACAGCTCAGTTGGTAGTACTGCTACGTTTGCTTCGTTTGGGACCAGATGGCGTTGTGCAAAATGTCCATGTCCACTAAATTTAAGTAGTAGTTAGTTACACTATTTCTAACTCTTGAACGGCTGAACCGATTTGTCTGAAAATTGGTGGGGTGGTAGCTTAAAACCAGGAGACGAACACTTTATAACGGGAACGGGAACTTAACACAACATTCGTTACTTCAAAAGCGAAGCGAAGTTCGCCGGGTTAGCTTGTTATCTACATTTTTAAAACACAAAAAAGCTTTTATTCATTGAAATTTAACTTGAACTGAAGGTACAGAATATAGAGACATGAGTGTTAAATAAGTATTCTATGAGCATTTAATGAATAATGAAAATCTAAAATTTATATTTGCGGAAAAAGGTATGTAAATTTCTATTACAAAGGCATATTTTTACAAGATATCCCAAGCGTGGATAAGCCTTTAGCAAATTGAAAACAAGAGCAATGAACTCAATACGTTTGACGGCTAAATAAAACGTAAAAACAAATGGAACCAATTTTATTTTAAAAATATAAATAAAGTGTTTTTATTCAATAACGATGCTAAAGAGGCTATTTACGAAATATGGAATAATAGCTCCAATAATTGAAATGACCCTCAAAATACAATAAATATAAAACGCAAAAGGTACCTATATGATGAGAGTTGGGTACTCTGCCGGGGTTAAAATACCGAAGACATTATTTAGGGTCCGTACCCAAAGGGTAAAAACGGGATCCTATTACTAAGACTTCGCTGTCCACCTGTCTGTCCGTCCGTGCATCTTTCTGTCACAAGGCTGTGTATAGTATATCATGAACCGTGATAGCTAGACAGTTGAAATTTTTACAGATTATGTATTTCTGTTGCCGCTATTACAACAAATACTAAAATAAATATTTAAGTAGGGCTTCAAATGTGTTTTTTTGCCGTTTTTTATAGTTAGTGGTACGGAGCCCTTTGTGCTTGAGTCCGACTCGCACATGGCCGGTTTTTATGAGGTATTCATAAAAATTTTAATAATTAATCCATTGAAATGTTTTTAGGTACTTATCGACTTTAAGCACTATTTATTATCTCATTAGTGTATAATTAAGGGGCTGTATGTCGACGATTGCTCTTTTTCGAAACGAAAAAAGAAATACTTCTGAACAAGCCACATCTCCTATTTTTATAAGTATATTACTTCAGGTTCCTACATAGATTTCTATTAAGCTGAAAACATAATAGCAGAAACTTTTCACGATAAAGATATTATTTAAAAATGATACGTTTTAGAATTTATGATCGAAATATTTTGATACCTACTATTAAAATCAACTTGTGATTTATTGTTAAAGATAGGTAATATGTAGATCAAGATTTCTATTAGAATAGATTTTTGATAAGTATTTATACATAATTTATATCATTAATTTATTCGAAAAGCAAAGGCGGACCACGCGCCGGCGTGTGTTTGTCGTCATTGCAGCGGTCGGTAGGATTATTTATCGAAGTGATTAAAGATGGGTACATCTTTATTCACATATACTATACATTATAAAATAGGAGATGTGGCTTGTTCAGACGTATTTCTTTTTTCGTTTCGAACAAAAACAATCGTCGACAGGGAGCGCCTATCATTTATGTAGGTGCAGTACCTAACAAAAACAATTCAAATTCAAAAATCATTTTTAAATTCATTTCAATAAAATCACAAGGATCACTTTGAAACGTCTTAGGAACTAGGTGAAGCTACGCCGATTCCACGCGACCAAGCCTAGAAGAATCAGGCAACAAAAAGCCGTGGTGCCAATCGAACAATGTGAAGGCTCAAACAAGAATAATAATTAAAAGTACCTACTACTCAAGTACGAACAAAAATTAAAAAAAATAACTAAAGAGCTTCAGCACAAATTCAAAAAGCAACACACAATAATCAATCTATGCGAAAGTAACTCTGTCTGTCTGTCTGCGACGTTATCGCGGCCAAACCGCTAAGCCGATTGTGATGAAATTTCATTTGGGGATAGTTTAAATTCTTGGGAGGGACATAGGCTACTTTTGTTTTCAAAATTGTCTTTTGATTTTTAGTAATTTCAGTGTTTTACGATAAAGTCGTCAAAATCGATTTCCTGAATTTACACGGACGAAGTCGCGGATATAAGCTAGTCCAACTAATATTATAAATGCGACAGTTTTTGAGTGGGTGTGTGCGTGTGTGTGTTTGTTACTCTTTCGAGCAAAAACTACTGAACCAAATGTAATACAAAGTCAAACTTAGATTATGATTTTATTATTACCTACTAATTAGTTACTAATTATAATTACCTACTCGTACCAACCTGTCACGTATGGTGAAAAATGTGGGTATGTGCCATATATAATATTTGGACGTGCCTTTGACTACCCCCACTAGAAATTTTCAAAGGATCCAAGCGTCTGGAGATTTGAGAGGATGTCTACCGTACTTGGGGATTACTGACGTGATCCTATTATTATTATTTATTACTATTACCATACCAAATAAAAAATGCGTGGTTACACATATATGTGATATGGATGTGATATTTGACTTATTACATAATCAAATCGCAGCCAATTGAGAAACTCCTTCTTTTTCGTCGGTTAATAAAAGAAAGCTCACAATGGCACCAAGTACAGTCTTATTAATTTTTTCACTGTATTCTAGATTAGTATCGAACAGACGAGATTCCGTGATACAAGCGAAAATGTGCGGAAGTTCAAAACAAAAGCATGCGAGAACTAGGAAGACTATCGGTCTGTTATGAGATTGTGTGAAAAAGCAATTACTTGAATTATGTAAGCCAATGATGCGGGTAATGCTGAGATAGCGCCTACATCACCAAGGCCCATAGTGATATTATTTTTTTATTTTTCTATACTAATATTACGGAAGGAAAGATTTGATTGTTTGTTTATTTGTTTGCATTGAACAGGCTCCGGAACTACTGAACCGATATGAAACATTATTTTACCATTAAAATCCTACATTATCCCTGTTGAACATAGGTTGTAGAATATTTTCAAAATCGTTAGGGATCTGTATGAAAACTTCGATAGTATAGGTGTAAAAAATATTACCCATTAAAACATTATTACACCCGTGCGATGCCGGGGCGAACTGTTAGTTGTTTATATGTATAAATATTGGCGGATATTATCACACAGCGCCATCTAGCCCCAAACTAAGCAAAGACTGTACTATGGAAACTAGATAACTGATGGAATACAATAGGTACTTTTTTATGTAAATACATAAATTGACAATATAACACCGAGACACAGAACAAACATGTTCATCACACAAATATTTGCCCCGGTTGATCGAGCCTACAACCTACAGCGCAGACGGCAGAGTTACTACTACCAACTGAGCTGTGAGACATAAGGCTCATTGTACATCTAAGCTGAGGGTTATGAATTAAAAGCCGATAGAAAATTGTACTAACAAAGCTTGTTTGCAACTAGAACAAACTTTTGGTATGATGGTTTCTATCGACAGTTTACCGGTTTTAAATAGAAATTGATTGAAAAAGTAATAGTTTCGCTGGTTGGTTCGTTGAGCTATTTTAGTGCTTATTATTATCGTTATAAATTCTAGATTCAAAAGCTGCTTAGGGATAGAAGACTATAAATCATCATTCATAGTAAGGTAAAAGTAGTCTGTAACTGTACCTAGGTTTGTGCCTAGGTACAGTTACAGACTATAAAAACTTATAAAAACTTAACTTTATAAAAACACTAACGGGTTTCCTCATAATATTTTCTTTCACCGTTTTGAACCATCGACTACATAGCCCAATAGACGACTAATGGCTTCATTTCCATATACAAATACGAGTAATTCAGTCAAATCGTTGAGGTGTGCGAGTCAGGGGGAGCGGGAAAAAATGCATGTCGTGAATCGCGCTCGGTGTCATATATCAGCAGTATAAGCCTAATGTGTTGTTTGCAAGTGTTCGCCCTGCATGAGTCTATAGGCTGTGTGGTCGATGTTTTGAACACTCGTTATTGTGCACATAATTTTTCAAATAGAAAAATCCATTATCGCAATACAAGGATTCGAATCCGCCATCGGATTGAAAGTTGAGGAACAAAACACAGACCGCGCGGCCTTCAAAAAAATAGACTAGTTTTAATTTACTTCCTAAGTTTTTATAACAAATCGTGTATCAAGAAGTCCGTTAAGTTAGATAATGATCGCTAAGGTTATGTTCAGTTGACAAGCATAATGGGCGATTACATGATTTATGAGGTGCTTGTAATAATGTCAATGCCATCCATATTATTTACACTGAAATATGAAAGTATGAAAAAATATGAAGTTATACAGGGTGATTTTAAGAAATCGAGTCAAGTATAGCAAAAAAAAGCGGCACGGCCGTATTTATTCAGTCCCTACTTTAAGGGTCCATCTGTCTTATGTTATTACGTAATTAGCTAATCTTTACGCAATAAATTAAGACAGAAGGACTCCTAAAGTAGGGACTGAACAAATTAACCGACTTGGTATTACATGGATCTCATAACTTTTTACGGTAGAAGAACTGTGTGGCGTTGCAAAACTTGGCTTTTTTTACAAGTTACAAGTTATTTGATAACATTACTTTTACTGATTAGGTATTTTAACGAGGCGTGTTGAAATAATCCCAAATCTATTGTTATCGAGAAACTAAAACTTCATAGGTTTTTATTGCGGTAATTAAACAGCTGAAACTAAATATTGATGGAAATTTCACACAGCACCATTTAGCCCCAAACTAGGTAAAGCATATTTGTCTTGAATGGAAATCTAACTCTTAAGACGCTGCCAGTCGACGATTATTTTTGTTCGAAACGAAAAAAGAAATACTTGTGAACGAGCCACATCTCCTATTTTATAATGTATAGTATATGTGAATAAAGATGTACCCATCTTTAATCACTTCGATAAATAATCCTACCGACCGCTGCAATGATGACAAACACACGTCCGCGCGTGGTCCACCTTAGCTTTTCGAATAAATTAATGATATAAATTATGTATAATTTTAATAGTAGGTATATAAAATATTTCGATCATAAATTCTAAAACGTATCATTTTGAAATAATATTTTTATCGTGAAAAGTTTCTGCTATTATGTTTTCAGCTTAATAGAAATCTAGGTAGGAACCTGAAGTAATATACTTATAAAAATAGGAGATGTGGCTTGTTCAGAAATATTGCTTTTATCGTTCCGAAAAAGAGCAATCGTCGACTGGCAGCCCCTTAACCTACAGTACAGCGCAGAAAGCAGCCTATTTATTACCAACTGAACTGTGCAGTCTATCAAATTCGTATTACCTTGCTAGTATAAATAAATGACAATTTAGTCAAACCTCAGTTGTACCTAAAAATCCTAATGTAATAAAGGTAAGTATAACCAAATCCAATACCTTCTCAATTGTTTAGGTATCTGACTTTATGTTTTTAGGCGATGTGTCCCAATTTTCGGTTTTTTTATGGGCAGACTTGATTCGGATAAGGCATACCTACCGCCTTATTCGGCTCAACTCTGATGTTCTAGTATAGTGAATCAATATGTCTATACAAACTACACAGTAGTAAGTCCATTTTGAGGCAAATTCATGCATTTTATAGGGTTCCTTACCCAAAGGGTAAAAACGACTTACGAAAACTTCGCTGTCCGTCTGTCTGTCACAGGGCTGTATCTCATGAACCGTGATAGCTAGACAGTTGAAATTTTCACAGATTATGTTTTTCTGTTGCCGCTATAACAACAAATACTAAAAACGTGTGTGCGAGTCCGTCTCGCACTTGGCCGGTTTTTTAATTTCAGCTTTACGAAAATAATCGATCAGACAAAGAGCACTCTGTATTAGACAAAACAAAATTACAGCGTGGTTAGAATATCTTCATATCTAACCGCTAAGTATTCAGTTAGCATAAACTAGCGATGATCGCACATTCCGATTACCTGTGTATCAATCGAGTAATCGAGACGTGTATCTCGGATTCAATTACGCAACATCAAAGTTTCACTTTCGCGTGAGTTACAGTTTCGTATGTCGCCCGCGTGCCGCTCCGAATCGCGCTATTATCGATATTGTATCGATTTTGGAACCGGTAGCACGGAAAAATATTATAACATACAGAAGTACGATTGGTGAGCATTCGTGACATGTACGCGAGCGTAAGAGTGGGTTTCCGTTGATAATGAGATGGGTGGAGTGGAGAGGAGTGGACCGTGAATTGGAAATTTACATTTGATTGATTAATTGGTCATTTCTCGGTCCGCTCAGTGCTCCGAGTCAGTAAAAACGCATTCTAATTGAAAGAGTCTCTCAAATTCCTTTGATCAACTCATATTGTTAGGGAATTAGAATTGCTGGTAGGCTTTTTTCTGATAAATATCTTAAACCAACGTGCTAAAGTTCATTTTGCACTGAGATGATTTCCAATTGCTGTAAGCAGGGAAACAAAACTACCGGAGTTTTGTTTCCCGGGGCGATGCGACGGAGGCCGATCATTTTTATTCGAAACGAATTTACGAAATCAACGCAATTATTTATGCTAATGTTTGAGGCAACCGTGTAATTTACAATGTTTATAACATGAATGTTGAAGCACTGAAGTGCAAGACTTGAAGCGAAAGACAGACCATTTGAATCGGTTTCGGAAAAAATAAAAATAAATAGGTTCATGACTGTAATCCTATCCTAAGGAAACCAGTTAGTATTATTTCAAGCGAAGGGCTTGCAACCTGTCATTAAAATTTGTGGAATGCTAACAACTGAAAAATGTGAGCATGTGCCAAATGTAATGTTTGGACGTGCTTCTGAATACCCCCACAAGACATCTCAAAGGATCTAAGCGTCCGGAGATCTGAGAGGATTTCTACCGTATTTGAGGATTACAGTCGTGACCTTGTTTATTTTTTTACAACTAAGTATACAAGTATACTACTTTTCCACAAAATCGTCACGTGACATCAGTTTTTGTAGAAAAATATCTTAAAGGTTTTGGTTTATTTGTTTAAAGGTTATTTTAGGTAGTATTAGGTTATTTTAGTGATTGTATATTTCATTTAGAAAATTGTATGCATTGTCTTTAATTTTAATATTCACCGAGATGAATATAAAATAATTTTCTTAAATCTTGTTGTTATTTTATTTTTAACATAATAGGTATTTTGTATGGAATGTCAACCGTAAACAGAAAAATAATTGGAAATTTGGATCTGAACGACCCATTAGAGGTCGGTTGTGTCGTAAAATGATAAAAATATAAACCAGTAACCCTTAAAAGTAAGTTATTGTGTTACAGCGTTGTGTGTTTTGGGCGTTTTTTTAACAGCTGCTTAAACCTCATTTTGATATTCAATCGTAAAAAGTCTGCTACCCTAAATTCATAATACCCTTTTTGCACACTAATAATATATAATTATTTTTTATGTATAAGTAGTTACTAATATTACAAAGAGATTAACTTCATTGGTTCAAACACACATGGAGCACGGTTTTTTGAAATAAATAATACAAATATATATAAATAAAAATCAATTGCCGCATGAAGGTACTGACACACATGCTCATTAGTAGCATGCTTCCGTGCTAGTAATTAACAATTTCTTCTAAGTAGCATGTGTGTGTAAGCGGTGCTAGTAATGAGCATGCGTATTTCGAGCATGCTTAAAAATCAACAACCGTTTGCCGTGTCAGTACCTCGATGATAGTTTTTTTTAGAAAATCTACTGAAAAATTAGAAAATTCATGCAAAACAGAAAATGCAATTTTATGGGATTGGACAGGATGTCTGTCGGGTAAACTAGTTGAAAATAATAATCTGTAGATACCGTAGAGCTAACAAATATCGGAAAATCTTCGAATACCAAAACAATTAATACCCGCGATGCATCACTGAGCAAGTAGCCCTTTCTAGTAACTAAAACAAAGCAAACAATGCTCTTGACCCGAATCAATCAAACAAATGTCAAACCTGATCCGTTATTCGAGAATCAGCGAACGCATTTTTCAAGTGATTGACACTAGTTAAATGCCATTGGTCCAAGGTCGGCCATTGTGAATCCATCTGTCAGTTAACGATTATACTCGATATCGAGTAGTTGAGTTCCATGTTATGGGGCACGTCCGGGGAAGTACTACTACACCACCATTACCTATAACTATTGATTTTTACACGGTTATGTATCACGTAGGTTTTTTTTGCTATTCATTTTCATTAACTACTTCTGCCACCATGCAAGTTGCTGTGTTCTGTGGGGCTATTTTGTAAAAACATGATTATCATGTTATGGTACTGAATGCCATAATACCTACGCTTTTTATGCTGTTTAGGCACCCATACCTACGCTTCCAATACAATACCTATGCAGAAGCGTAGGTATAGGTGCATAAACTGGCATAGTTACTATGAAAATTGTACAGATTAGGTATTCTCTAACATTAAGTATTGCATTCAACATCATAACATCATATTCATGTTTTTTACAAAATAGCCCTGCTGGTTTGATAAGTATGGTTGCCGGAACTTCAGGTACCTACATGAAGCTTATCACCTGATATACCTCAAGTTGATGGACGCAAAACAGTGCATAGCAAGGCGCAATTTCTGTGGACATGTGGATATGGATATGTCTCGCGCGTCGTAGAATACGTGACGGGCGACAGTATCAATTGTGCAATTGCGGTCTAGAGTTTTGTTTTAGGCGATAGTTTATTCCATAACTAGCAGACCCGCGACAGACGTTGTCCTGTCCAAATTTCAATAATCGCATAGACTAACGCGCGTTGCTATGACGACTGATGTCAACAGTGATGTCAAATTTTTTCACACCAGCTCCATCTATACCAAAATTATCCTTTTACGTTTTTTTATAATTTTGGGGATGTTTTTCGCATTTCAAAGTAGTAAATTTTTTATTCGGGCATTGTATATCTACATTTACAGCAAATTTCAACTTAATCCGTTTTGTCGTCTAGGCCTGATTGAGGAACAAACATTCATACAAACTCACAAACTTTAGCATTTATAATATTATTAGGATTATATATATTGCATGGTATATATGTTAATCGCTACATAGTATAAAGCAAAGCAAATCGCTTTCCGCTTCCCGCGTCTGTATGTATGTATGTTTGCTTATATCTTTAAAACTACACAACGGATTTTGATGCGGTTTTTTTTAATAGATAGAGTGATTCAGGAGGAAGGTTTATATGTATAATAACATGCTACCCGTGCGAAGCCGGGGCGGGTCGCTAGTGATATATAAGATAATTATATTATAAAACAATTTTATTTTAATATCGGCTTGTTCAGCTTTAAAGTGGAATAAAAAAACAAATCAAAGGAGGTGTAATTTCTAGGTGATAAAGAATAAACTCGTAGGTGGTGAAAACTAGCCCGCATGAAGCGGTATTTTTCAACTATAAGTAGTGTATGTTTTTAGTTACTTCTATTATGTCCTAATTTTCAGTATCATGTGCTACAAAAATTAAGAAAAAACTTATATTCTGAACCACGATCAGCACGATTATGCCGCACAGCAATACGGCTATACGGCACGACGGGCGGTGTAGGTATATTGAGTCAATCAATTGTGATTGTGAGTCAATCAAACCTGTTATTAAACTCATTTGAACCATTGAAAGAATTTTGTTCAGTTTTGATTTGTTTACATTTATTCTATGAACTCATAGAACATTAATAATGAATGAATGAACTGAGTTCAGCAATGTTTATGTACGAATATACAAGGTGATTGTGGATGACTCCGGAAAACTGAAGACACAAACACACCTACCCCTACCAATGTCCTTAGTGAAAGTCAAAATGGTATAATCCTAAGGATGTTCAACTAAGGACTGTTTTTGTGTCGAATCGGATTTTTTTTTCCTAAAATCCTTTAAATGCTACAGGCAATAGAGGAGGCGAATTGACCAAAATTCATGGTCTGACCATCTAGTGTCAGTTTTCGGGAGTTGTCATAAACACTCTGTATGACGTTCGATATCCTCTGATAGAAATGACAAATTCTCCATTGGCTTTAAATATTTTTTTATGAATAACGTGATAAATACAGAAGTTTCTCACTCCCGCTGATCGTGATAAACCACTTTCGCTTCTTCAGTATGAATAAATCTTCTCATACACGCACGCTTTTATAACCGCGCATGTCAATGTAAATCTTTTTACCATTGAAATAAGAATGAAAACGGCTTGATTCATTAATCTAAATCTTTTTTACACGCTTTAACGATTTTAATTTGCTAAGGCATGCAAATTTATTCTTTCAGCTTAAGTAATAATGTTGAAAATTGCTTGCAATGTCACCAAAAAAGTAATCGGTATATTACTAATTTATCAACCGTTTAACATTTTGATTACTTTCTGTATTATGAAAGTAACATATCCGACTACAAATGTCAATTGTATCGAAAAAAGGATGGTACGGCCGTGCCGCTTTTTTGCTCGACTTGGCGGGGGCACTACCGTGCCTGGGGGCATGTTGTTTCCAAAATTTTAATTGTTTTTCGATGGATGTATAATTAACAATAGCTGAAGGAAATAGCCCCTCGAGGCTCGTAACCAGTTACGGTAAAAGCAAATATCACTATACTAATTTCTAAGAATAGCGTTTCTTTCCTTACACATAAGTATAATAATATAATGAAGATAAGATCACGACTGTTATCCACAAGTAGGTGCGTAGATGTCCTCTCCTCTAAATGACTATCAAACATTTCATTTGTTTGTTTGTCATTCTATCACGACATTAAAATACTTCGGACTTTGTTTTTTTTAATGTGATATAATATCATCATTACAATATCATTATGCTTATTCATAAATAAAACAAGCTATTCATTTAAATTTATGGTTTGTGTATTTACTACTTACATATATTATAATAACCTTTATGATTGTCAATTTTTTTAGTGAAAATAATAATGTATTTTATATATTATTTTAATAATTACTTGTCATTATCTTCTTATATATAAAAATGAATCCCTTTTTCACTTTTTTTTATTGTATTCGTTATTGTCAGGAAAAGGTTTTAATAAAAGAATATTTTGAAAAATCTGGCGTTATAAAATTCTTAAAAACGGAAAGTGCAAATTTGACAGGACAACGTCTGTCGGGAAAGGTAGTATGCCATCAAAAACATAACTTGTAAAAAAAGCCAAGTCTCGCAACGCAACTCAGTTCTTCTACCGTAAAAAGTTGTGAGATCCATGTAATACCAAGTCGGTAAATTTATTCAGTCCCTACTATAAGGGTCCTTCTGTCTTAAGTTATTACGTAAAGGTTAGCTAATTACGTAATAACATAAGTCAGAAGGACCCTTAAAGTAGGGACTGAATAAATTAACCGACTTGGTATTACATGGATCTCACAACTTTTTACGGTAGAAAAACTGAGTTGCGTTGCGAGACTTGGCTTTTTTTACAAGTTATGGTTTTGATGGCATCTCATTTATTTTTGTAGATACCCTACTTTTTAGGGTTCCGTACCTAAAGAGTAAAAACGGAACCCTGTCACTAATACTCCACTGTCCGTCTGTCCGTCTGTCCATCTGTACGTCTGTGCGTCTGTCCGTCTGTCTGTCTGTCGGTCTATCTGTTCGTCTGTCTATCACAGGGCTATATCTCATGAACCATGATAGCTAGACAGTTGAAATTTTCACAGATGATGTATTTCTGTTGCCGCTATAACAACAAATACTAAAAATAGAATAAATTAAATATTTAAGTGGGGCTCCCATACAACAAACATGATTTATAGATAATGGTACGGAACTCGACGTGCGCGAGTCCAACTCGCACTTGGCAGGTTTTTTTAGGATTTTTTACACTAAACACTAATTGTGTTTCAAATTTGAAGCTTCTATGGCTGCTAGAAGTGCCTTAAACTTTTGATGATCGGTCAGTCAGTCAGTCAGTCAGTCAGTGAGTGAGTGAGTGGGTGACAAAATAGGAAACTTTGACTAGTTATAATTCTTAAACTACTGGTTCAAATTGAATGAAATTTGCCGTGTTTATATAGTGACTGCTTGGTTACTAAAAATTCAGGCTTCTAGTTTTATCCACGACGAAGTTATAGGGGGTCGAAAATGACCTGAACTGCTTCGAGAAAAGGATGGTACAGCCGTGCCGCTTTATTGCTTGACTTGGCGGGGGCACTGCCGTGCCCCCAGATAATAATTATGTGTTCGAAAAGTTCCATGCAGTGTGTCATGAAGTAATAGAAGCAGGCAAAAGCTAGTAATATCATATTTTAAAAGCAAACATGTTGTATACTTGATTGTTACTCAATCATGTAGTGACGTTTCAACATTTTTTTATGAAATTTGGTGTATAAATAGATTATTATCTGGATTTAAACATAGGATACTTTTAATCAAAATCCCTCGCAAGCAAAGCCATAGTTAGAAGCTAGACTCAAGCATATATGTATAATAAACTCATAAGCTTCAATGTCAAGTGGGAAGTTATGACAACAATGCAATGTTAGCGTTATTTATGATTCAGGAAAGTAGATTCATATCATAAATTACTGCATGCATGGTCTACTACGTGTTTTCTTATCTTTATAAAAGAATACTAGCTTCTGCCCGTGGCTTAGCACGCGTGGTTCCTGCCTGGATAAATTGTAGTCACTCTTCGACCCTTGAACTAATGTATATCTATGCAAAAAATCATGCCGATCAGTTATTATGTTGCTGTTTGAAAGAAGGACAAACCAACAATCACATTTTCGCATTTTAAACGCGATGCGTTAACGTTCGCACGAACATGAACGCAGGTTCGTACGATCAATATTCGCGCGAACATGCGATGGACGCGTACCTAGTTATGTTCTCGAGCCCTCAGCATTCATTATGTTTGATCGTGCATTCGTACAAACTAAGTTCGCTTTGACACTAGTTGGTTGACCTACGTCTAATCGCGAGTTCGTATGAACAAAATTTGCGTCAGCATGTCATTGTGTTGATCGCTTTGTCGCGCCTCACGGGTATTACTATTTTTTGTACCGATATCAATATTCGTGCTCAACTAAGAAGTGACTTTTCCTGATTTCTTTACGTGGTTTGGCAGAAACCTTACCATAAAGTCCATTTCAAACAGACATACCATAGTTTATAATCCTAACTTGACATTTTATCCAAGTTTCAAGGGGGAAAGTCAGTGCTTTTTATACTGGCGCTATAAAGGCACTAAGTATATACTAAGTAATAAAGCAGTTCTATTGCGTAAAAACTGGTAATCGTAATTCAACTGTTCGGCTTCAACTGTTAAAACACAATATTTTTTGACACATATACAATCTTCAGTTCTGACAGTACCAATCGTGAAACTTAGTAGTATTATTGCGTAAGTACACTGATCATCGTTATCGGCATCAACTGTCAAAACCCCAATATGCTTTGACAGTTACACAATAGAATTAGTAACGATGTTTCACCATATTTGCCCGAATATGCTGTATTTATAGATAAAAATCGTATAATCAGAACCCGTCCGATTGTAACTTTAAATTATTTTTCTGATCTGACCCTTACCAAGATATAACCGAGCACAAAATACTATCTTTCATTTATCAGCGCGGTGGAATGACCTGCAGTTTTGATTTTATTTACATTCCTTGTTTTTAGAGGGCTTTCGAAAAACATTGTAGGCTTTAATTCGAAAAGGTTATGGCTTTACCTGAACCCTTGGGACGTAACGCAAACGGTCGTGTCGCGTTTAATACGCAATGGAAGGAGGATGTAGAAAATAAGAAGGAAGATAGGAAGAAAGAAAGAAAGAAAGAAAGAAAGAAAGAAAGATCGAGAGAAATAAAGAAAGAAAATACATTATTTGCACACACTAAGCATAACGCAATAATTAAAAGAATATTACTGAATATGACTACCAAATGTTATAGATGCAAAAGCTTATGCCGTAGTATTCGTTTACGATTTGAAAAAAAAAAAACAATATAAAGTTTAGTAGTAGTAGTATTGTAGTTTCGGGCGCTGTGTAAAATGCTCACCAATATTTATTTATTTATCGTTAGTTGTCTTGTTCCGGTAGTGGGTGGAGATTCCTACAGTGAACTGAATCAGGTACAAGAGTATTGCAGCATTGCATACCACCACCCACATTTACGAAACAAAAGTTTACCGATGTATTATTTTAATGCAAAAACAATTTCGGATAATAAAAAAATGTGCTTGGAATATCGACGCAGTCAATTTGTGAGTTGTTTTGTTGAGAAGGTAGGTGTAGGTACTTAACAGGGGTTATTTTCAAGATACTCATTGACTTTCCCCATCAAAGGCCATATCTGGTAAAAAACATATCTGAAGGATTATACATAACTATCCGACCCGTGACAGAAGTTGTCCTGTCAAATTTCAATAATCGAATAGAAAAAACTGAATGTTTTTAGACTGTGATATCAGATTTTTTGCACACCAACGCCATATATACAGAAATCACCCCTTTTGCGAGTTTTTATCGTTTTTGGGATGTTTTTAATATTTTTAATTAGTCTATTATTTATTCGGGCATTATATCTACATCTACAGCAAATTTCAACTTAATCCGTTGTGTCGTTTAGGCCTGATTGAGGAACAAACATACATACAAACTCACAAATTTTCGCATTTATAATATTATTATGATAGCCGTGGGATATTTTTTCTATTTGTGTTTCCCTAAACATCGTAAGGAAACCAGTTAGCATTTTTATGAGCGGTGGTGGGAATCTGTCTCGTGGAGTGCTTACTACTGCATAATGAGGCATGTGTATTAAATGATTTTGGATCAAGTTTTATGAGCTGTTTGGCTTTATACATCGAACACGGCTTGCATTGGGCGAAATCAATAGGATGCTCGTGAGTTGTAGGTAGTGTTGACACTATCCCTCGTATTCAAGAACGACACTATGAGAACACGCATCCACAGTGGACGAAATCTTTTTTCATAAACATCACTTTATGTGTTGAACGGCACTATGGCGCACGCTACCGTGTGCCTTTAGAGCTCAACTTTGGCTAGAGGCACACGACAATGTGCCTCTAGTCACACAATGCAGTGTCGCACAACACATAAAGTGATTTTTATGAAAAAAGATTTCGTCCACTGTGGGTGCGTGTTCTCATAGTGTCGTTCTTGAATACGAGGGTAAGGCCTCTTTTGAATACACAGTTCGCGGTTCGATTTGTCTCACTTCCCTCTAGAAAACCAAAATTGATAACCATTCATAACGCATGAAAAATATTTACTGATTACTAGGTTATACTGCCGGCGAACATTGAATCCTTGTAGGATTCAATGTTCGCCGGCAGACTTTGTTTTTGTTTTGACTTTCTTTGTTTCGGCAGTTTTTAAGTGTTGATTTTTGGTGATACTAAAATACGTTAATTTATGTTTATCTTTGTTTAAATTGGGCGCTAAATAATAGTGTGAAGTATACATTACGATGCTAAATGTAAGCCTAGTGTGAAAAAAGCCTTAGTTTTCTGTAGTTACGGCACAGACATTGCATCGCCCACCTATGTCACGAGGAAGAAATAATTCATTGCACGCGAACTTTGCAAGCTTATAATTGTTGCACTCGCACTGGTAGAACTAACAAACATTTTGTTTTAAGGTGATAAGTGAAATTTTTGACGTTTTGTATGGGCTGAGTCTACCCGGATAAGACGGAAATAGTGATAAAACTGCATTACCTTAAAAACCATCAAATTTAAAAAATTGTCTGTAATTTAGGTAGCTAGTATGATTATGTAACGAATTATATAAAAATGAACTATTTAGCTATTCATAGTTTTGATAAAAAACAAAACTGTATGTTTTGCGGTTATTGAGAAAAAACGATTCTGCATTCATCAAAAACATTGATTACTCGTCTTAACTATAAATACGGCTAATTACCACGTTTGCTGACGTTTCAAAATAATTCAGATGTTCTTCATCATTTTGTTTCTATAAAAGACGGATTTTGTTTTTTTTTGTGTTTTTATAAAATAATTGTTAATCTATAAGTTATTTATTAATATGGGCCTGTGTTGCCTGAAATAAAACTATTATTATTATGAAAATTGTCTAACTAAATATTGTGGTTTTGTTTTGAAAATGGAATTAAAATTAATTAATTTTAATTAAAGCCGTATTTCCTTTTAAGTTATTACGTGCAAAGCCATAAATGTTTATATTAAAACAATTTATTTTTATTTAATTTAGAAAAGTTTACGACTGCAATTTATTACATAACAAATCTACATGAATACCGAAGCGCACTTAGTACAATGTTAATTTCGCTTTACGATACAAATTTGTAGTATATTAACCGTAACATCTCTATGCATATCCATAGCCGGGTAATAACCACGTTAAAAGCGCAATCACCATTTCTCATTTCACTTTCTACAATTAATTTAGCAACAATCACTTGTTTATTGTAAGGAAATGCATCAAATTAAGCACGTTTTATTACTAGCCTCGCAGCTCAGTTGGTAGTAGCTCTGGAGTATATGTATGATGTATGTATGACGTATGTATGAATGTTTATTTTTAAAATGACGAAAAAAGAGGTTCTCAGTTCGACGCGTATTATATCATTTTTATGGTTCTGTACTCAAAGGGTATAGACGGAACCCTATTACTAAGACTTCGCTGTTCGCCTGTCTCAGGGCTGTATCTCATGCACCGTGATAGCTAGACAGTTGAATTTTTTACAGATATGTATTGTTGCCGCTATAACAACAAATACGAGTACTAAAAACAGAATAAAATAAATATTTAAATAGGACTCCCATACAACAAACGTGTTTTTTTGCCGTTTTCTATAGAATATCTATAAATGTTCTTATAAATTTCATAAAATCTGCTAAACGACACTTATATTTCACAATCGGCTGGTAAATTGCATTTCACTTTCTACAATTAATTTAGCAACAATCGCTTATTGAAACGAGATGCACCCAATTATGCACACCCACGGTTTGGTAAGACGTATCGTAACACACGCCTCACGGAATATCAATTCAGCCAACGTACTCCAATAGCCACGTGCTGCATCACGTGACAGACAATAATAATCTTTATTTCAGAAAAAAAGATTTTAGAAAAAAAAAAGTGAAATGCTCACTTTTAAATACAAGTAAATAGGCCCATATCAGTAAATACCTTACAGGCTAGGATACATATTATAAAATACAATTTAATTCACTATTTTACACGGATTGACTGCGCTGTGTTACGCAATATCGTGGTGTCTCTCAGGCAATGACAGGCACGAGGTTCGCACTGGCTTCGAGCAACGATGACTGCCTGGCACGTGATAGCCAAAGCGTCGAATCACATTCCTGACTGCATCTGAATAATAAGGCTGTTACTATTCAGCGTTCATACATAAAAGTAATTTGGTTGAATTGTGAGTTTGTAAAAAGTAAAATGAATGTTTTAAATAATATTAGTTCTTATAGTTTGCAACAATACAATTATGTATTGTAAATATGTAATGAAAAATAATTGCAAATTTAAATGATTGCAAAAAAACGATTAAAAACTATTATTTTTAAATGGATACTTATTGATAGAACCATTCCTATGAAATCGTTACCCAACTAAATAAAAAAGTTACCACATTTTGCGTTTACAGAAATATTACAATAGTATCTTGTATTATGTGGTGTTGCCAAACTAAACAGTAGGTACAATAATTATTTTTGTTATAAAAAATAATAATAATAATAGGTAGTAAGACAGTCTATTTAATCGCATGGCGCTCAAATCCTTAAAAATGCCTATGGAAGATAGAAAAAGGCATTTCTAAACATTGCATTTGGCATATGCCCAGTTTTTGCATTATTTAGTATTCCTTACCCGACAGGTTACAAGCCCATTGCCGCTTACAAGAAACTGGTTTCCTGTCGATGATTTCTTTCACTGTTTTCTTTTGATGCATGGCCGATATTTTCCGGGATTTCGAAATTAAAGCCGAGGTACCACGCCAACACGGCTCTCTTTCTTCTTGGTATATGAGCACGAACCATCGACAACGGCGATATCATATATTTGACTAGCCTCTCTGCTCAGTCTCAGTCAACTCTACCTACTGCGCTGTAGGTTGTGAGTTCGAACCCTACCCCATTTGTTAGAACATTGAAACATATTATGTATACACATGTATTTACAAAAAAAAAGGTATTCTATCAGTTATCTAGTTCTCATAGTAGCAAAGCTTAGTATGGAATCAATGGCGCTGTGATTTTGTCAAAAAAATTACATTACGGACACTTATTGCCACACAATAGGTAAGTGTCAGTTTCACATTTGGTATCGACGTCGATTCGATAGTGATTCGTGCTAACCCCCCAGAACGTGTCATTACATTTCAATGTTGTCAAATGCTCTACCAAAGGTGTTGGCAATCCCTTTCATTACAAAGAATCAAATATTGCAACACCTCGTGAATTCTGCACCAAAAATCGTGACTTATGGGACGAGTTGCAACTATCCAGCAATTTCATAAATACTTCATGGGTACGATCCATCGACTATGGTACGATCACTATGATTTGCTAAACCGAAATCGAAATAACGTAAAGCAATGATTATGTCAATTATGTCTATGCCATTCAATTGTCCTAAATTGGCCCGATAGAACAATGATGTCGTGTGGCCTTCGGGAGGGGATTGCTGTCATCGAATATGTTATATTACGAAGTTATTGTTCTGAAATTACGATATTGATGTCGTAGAACTGAGTGTTGCTTACATTAGTCTTGCAATCCACATAACCATTAACAAACTAGGGAAGAAATTGCATGTTCGTTTTTTATTACAAAACGATTTTTACTGCTGTCAAAGTCAACAGGTTACAGACAAACAAGTAATTTGCAACACCCCCATTTTGCGTCGGGGGTTAAGGCGCTCCCAGTCGACGATTGTTTTTGTTCGAAACGAAAAAATAAATACTTGTGAACAAGCCACATCTCCTATTTTATAATGTATAGTACATGTGAATAAAGTGAATAACCCATCTTCAATCACTTCGATAAATAATCCTACCGACCGCTGCAATGACGACAAACACACGTCGGCGCGTGGTCCGCCTTAGCTTTTCGAATAAATTAATGATATAAATTATGTATAATTACTTATCAAAAATCTATTCTAATAGAAATCTAGATCTACATAAATCATAAATACATTAAATACATCTTTAACAATAAATCACAAGTTGATTTTAATAGTAGGTGTATATAAAATATTTCGATCATAAATTCTAAAACGTATCATTTAGAAATAATATCTTTATCGTGAAAAGTTTCTGCTATTATGTTTTCAGCTTAATAAAAATCTAGGTAGGAACCTGAAGTAATATACTTATAAAAATAGGAGATGTGGCTTGTTCAGAAGTATTTCTTTTTTCGTTCCGAAAAAGAGCAATCAGCGACTGGGAGCCCCTTAATAACTTTTGAACTTTAATTCCGTTGTAGCTACATTCACTTTACTATTGTATAGAAGTAGAAATGAGCTTACGACTGTACCTATACCCCAAGCATGGTAGAAATCTGCAGGCGCTCTTAAATCTTAGATGTTTACGAGGGGTAGTCAGAAGCACGTATGCAACAAAGATGCTACTTAGATAAACTTCGGTCACAGATTTTGTTTAAAAAACAGGCAAAACAGGCAAAACAAACAGTTCTACAACTCGGTTTAAGCAATCATTTTAGTAGGTCGACTAATTTAGTAAGTAGTGTAATATTATTACTGTAGGTAAGATTGTCATCTTCAAGTTTTGAAACAAATCCAATTTGTAGCTTTAACGCTTCAGTTTTTATAAGTATAATTTTATTTCGTTTGTTTTTGGAATATTGTAAATAAATAATAATAAATAATTATTAAATATTGGTGGACACGCAGTGCCATCTAGCCCCAAACCACGCAAAGCTTGCACGATGGAAACCAGGTAACTGATAGAATACTAAAATACTTTTTTTCTTCAATTTAACGAGGCATACCTGTATTTCGAAGAAAAACTTACGTATTTTCAAAAAAACCGGTAAAGTGCGAGTCGGAGTCGCGCTCGAAGTAACATTATCTATAAAATTGTTAAAAAACACGTTTGTATGGGAACCCCACTTAAATAATTATTTTATTCGGTTTTTAGTACTTGTTGGTATAGCGGCAAAAGAAATACATCATCTGTGAAAATGTCAACCGTCTAGCTATTACAGTTTATGAGATACAGCCTTGTGATATATAGACAGACGGACAGACAGGCAGACGGACAGCGGAGTCTTAGTAATAGGTCCAGTTTTACTCTTTATATTTATATTTATATTTATTTTAAATATGAGGTTAACGTCTTGATATGAAGTAGAGAGATAGAATTATTCTTCGTAAAGGAGTAAACAAATCACTTCCTTTCCTTGGTACAAGGTTTTATATTAACAAAGATATCTCGATAGAGAACTAGCTTCTGCCTGCGGCCTCGCATGTGTGGTACCCGGATAAAATGTAGTCCAATTACTCTCTGGTCCTAGAATTATAGCTACGCTAAAATAAATGTCGATCTGTTGGTCCGTTGCTACGTGACAGAAGGACAAACACACTTTCGCATTTACAATACTCGTAGTAAAGAATTTCGTATTTATCGAACACTATTTTCACTTTAATTTAGTAGTAAAGGATCATAAAAAAAAAGGTAGACCCCAAGCCGTGTTTGTTGCCTGATTCTTCCAGGCTTGGTCGCGTGGAATCGGCGTAGCTTCACCTAGTTCCTAAGACGTTTCAAAGTGATCCTTGTGATTTTATTGAAATAAATGATTTTTGAATTTGAATTTGAATTTGAATTTGAATTTACCACATCTGCTTATTTACATAAATATATTTAAGCCAGTTCACCAAAATGTTCACTGACCAAATCAAAAGCTGTGTTACCACTTTTTAGGGTTCCGTACCCAAAGAGGACCATATTACTATGACTTCGCTGTCCGTCTGTCTGTCTGTCCGTCCGTCTGTCTGTCTATCACAGGGCTGTATCTCATGAACCGTGATAGCTAGACAGTTGAAATTTTCACAGAATAAGTATTTCTATTGCTGCTATAACAACAAATACTAAAAACAGTATAAAATAAATATTAAGGGGGGCTCCCATACATCAAACGTGATTTTTTTGCCGTTTTTATAGACAATGGTACGGAACCCTTCGTGCGCGAGTCCGACTCGCACTTGACCGGTTTTTTGGTAACGTTTTTATACTTTAGCTGACATTGGTAAAGACGCCTTACTCTGTTTACCAAAAACTGGAAGTTCTTAGGCTATAAATGCCTCAAAACCTTGCATTCTGTGACCTTGTGCATTTCATAGTCACCAGTGTTGTAAACCTTTGTAAGAAATACAAGTACACACCCAAATTAAACTAGTTAGACGGGCAGTTTCGTAACCCAGACATGTTTGTTATCTAGGTATGCAAAGCTTGAATGATTCATAGATATTACTAGCCGACCCGTGACAGAAGTTGTCCTGTCAATTTTCAATAATCGAATAGAAAAGACTGAATGTTAAAAACATTCTCATTCAAACATCGTGATGTCAGATTTGATGCACACCAGCGCCATCTATACAGAAATCATCCCTTTTGCTTTTTTGTAGTTTTTGGGATGTTTTTAATATTTTAAGTTAGTCTATTATTTATTCGGGCATTATATCTACATCTACAGCAAATTTCAACTTAATCCGTTGTGTCGTTTAGGCCTGATTGAGGAACAAACGTACATACAAACTCACAAACTTTCGCATTTATAATATTATTAGGAGTGTTTATTTGTCTTTGTTTGTTGTGGATACAGGAAACTGACAAATATTTATGAGCAGCCGGAAAGTATCGAAAGGCACGTGTCTGTACGAGTTAATGCAAGTTGAATAGAAGATGAATCAGAGTACAATAAATGCAGTAGAAATTAGGGATTTGCGAAGTACGGATTAGTTTTTGAAGGAATGAGAAACAGTGTGATGATGATAAATGATGTAGAGTGAAGATGGATAGAAAATCTTTATTGCATAGGCAAAGACGTAGTGATAAAGATTAATAATGGTATGCTTAGATGGTTTCGGTATGTGGCGAGGATAAATGAGAAATATTTACGAAACAAATGTATAATGGCGCATCCACACATGCCCGGCAGCATTTGCATCTTTTTACCTGCGGTCGTTTAGTTCGAGTTAGTAGTTTACGGTCTGAAACCCGGCGGCATAAGCCGGCGGCATGTGTGGATGCGCCATAAGAGTGTGAATGGCTCTGTCGGAAGGGAAAGACCTCGACGTATATTTTTGGAAACCAAAGTTTTGTATAAAGACTAGTAAAAGAGTACCCAGATGGCATGACAGTGATGGGAATGAATGAAGCAAAAGAACGAACTGACTCTTGGGGGACTCATGATAAATGTTTCTCATATATTAATTAACGAGTTTGAAGCAGTTATATTTTTTTTAAGATTGTAAAAATAAGAGTATAAAACTATTGTTATTTTAGCACCCGCCCTTACGGAACCCATTAATAAGTATATTCAAACTTATAACAAATTTATAGCTGACCAGTAGAAACCCTCGCGAATCACGTAATTTTGAAACAGATTTACACCCCCAGGGGTGCACCCCTTAGTGCACTACACACCAAAATAGATAAATCCTCCAAATTTCAAGTTTTTAAAGCGGTGGGTTTGGCTGTTTGTTGATAGATAGATATAGTTTTTATTTAGATAATAAAAACTATTATTCAATTTTGTACGCTACAAATTTAATTCGCAAATCTTTTGTCTGTTTAGCAATAAACAGTTATTTTGTGGCACTTTCGATTTCGCTTTCACTTTACCTTGAGTTGTGTGGTCGAGGCAATGACCGTGCTTGTAGGGCATTGTGAACCAAAAGTCATAAGATATTGAACCTAAAGTCTTAATAGGTACCTACTAAAAAATGGAGGGAAAATGTTGTTTTTGTCTTTTCAACCTAATATATATAAAAATTCCAGGTATTTTTTGTAATAAACATAAAAATGTTGATTAGTTTTTTTTTAATTTTATGAATCCTGCTCAATTCAATTTATATGGGACCTCGAAACTCTCTTCAACAAGACAACATTCAAAATCCTGAAATCGGACTAAACATTATAGTGTATTGTATGAAGATGAAAAAAATAAATACACAGCCTCCGATTATGAACAGCCTTTTTCTAGTCTATTTTATAAAATATTATGAAATCGGAAACTCAGATAGGTAGGTCTCTAGAACCATGTCTCGTTGATACAATCTAGTACAATATAACACAGTGTACCATATAGTTTTTACTACCAACAGCGCCAATAGTTTACACAAAGATAAAAAAGCACCAATTCATTAGCGCAGATACATAACCAAAGTAGGTCAAATTTATACTACAGCATTAGGTTTTAACTACGCGTAATTTACATAGAACGGAAGTTGAATAATTTATTGAAGTAAATAATAACGAACTATTAGCTAGAACTATTAGTTTGGATTGTTATAGCTACTAAAATGCAAAGCATTTATATAAAAAAAAATACTCTGCAAAATATTAAGACGTTCGTGTTACACAAAAGAAAAAGGAGTAGTTTTTTTATTACGTAAAGAATAAAAAAAAAAAAAATAAATAAACGTAAAGAATAGTCCAAAGTTAATCCCATTTCTAATAAAATTTGTGTAATTTATGTATTTCTCTTAAATATATTTAGTTCCTTCATAAAACTTAATAATCAAAAACTAAAATGTCCACCAATTAAAAAGTCTCTTAATTTTTTTTTTATTTTGTAGTAAATAGTTCAAGATTGATCCCATTAAATTGTATTTATGCAAGACTAGCATACCCGCGACAGACGTTGTCCAGTTTCCATCCAAGTTTCGATAATCGCATACAGTAACGCACGTTGTTATAGCGACTGATGACAGATTTTTTGCACACCAGCGCCATCTATACCAAAATCATCCCTTATGCGTTTTTTATCATTTTGGAGATGTTTTTCGTATTTTAAAGTAGTCTATTTTTTATTCGGGCATTATATCTACATCTACAGCAAATTTCAACTTAATCTGTTTGGTCGTTTAGGCCTGATTAGGCACAAACAAACTCACTAACTTTCGCATTTATAGTATTATTAGGATTAGGATTAAAAGTTAAACTAACACCTTGACCAAAAGTCTCTCGACTTTTCTATTGCCCAAAACATTTTCGTTGCTTTTCATTTTAGTTTTTGAAACATAATGATTTTCACATTACGACGTGTACAATCGGAACTAACCGGAAATACCATAGAAATTGATGATGTCAGCTACCTATCAATGTAATGAACAATATCTTTGCGCAAACGAATTGCTATTCATCGAAATTTATCGCAACATCTTTATTAATTTTGATCGTAATTCTATTATTGCACAATTAATACAATATGACATAACCGCATTGTAATAACTTATCGAATCGCAACATTTTTATGTTTATTGCATTAGAAGTGTTACAAAGAATTTGAAATTATTGTTGTGAACGATATATATTAATCCGATGATTGTAAGAATTGTATTTAATAATTGTCAAAGTACATTTTCAATGATATGGAATGTATCACGTGCTTTATCTAGATCAAAAGAATTCTTATGTAATTTATATCGTTAACAGAACACCTGTTAACTACTTTGTTCTAGGTTATTTGTATAGATCGTGACGTTTTTTTGTAAATCTTTAAATGCGTATTATATTTTATCGCTATCTTATCAGTTAATAGGACCTACTGAGAAGCATTTCCATCGCGATGCAAGTCTATCTTGGATTTTGGAAGCATAATCATTTTAGCTGCTTTACATAGGTATCTTCTCTTTCTAAAGCGGCGATGGGCTTGCAACCTGTCACGTATGGAATGCTAACTACTGCAAAATGTGGGAATGTGCAAAATATAATGTTTGAACGTGCCTCTGACTACCCCCTAGACATCTTCAAGGATCTAATCACGTTGAGATCTGAGAGGATGTCTAACGAACTTGGGGATTACAGTCGTGATCCTATTTATAAATGTATATTATATTTTTTTTATCTAAAATGTCGTGTCGTAAGTAGATAATTAAAACTTTTGTTAACAAGACTTGTTAACAAGACTCTTTAGATGACGAAAGCAAAATATGCAGCAGTATATGTGATTGCGGGAAGACCTATATACGTAAGTTTTCGCCAAATAACCTTATTTCCATAATTGCTAAATCTTTGCCTACCCTTAATCAAGTAATATTACTCATAAAACCTTCTTGCTAAAAAACTACCAATCGATTCGCACCAATCACATTTACTATCTAAATGATGACTGATAATTCGATGCCCAAATTATTATTTTAATTTTACAATCTTCGGAAAACTTAATACCAGTTTTACTGTAGGTACTTCCATAAAATCTTAATTTTCCATATAACGCATTCTTGAAATTTAGCATGCATTCGTAAAATTCGGAGCGTTGTATTGCATTGTGTAATAACTGAGACACACACCAGAAAAATTTACAAAATAAATAAAAAATAATAAATAGGATCACGACTGTAATCCCCAAGTATGGTAGACATCCTCTCAGATCTCCAGACGCTTAAATCCTTTGAAGATGTCTCTAGTGGGGGTAGTCAGAGGCACGTCCTAATATTACATTTGGCATATGCCCACATTTTTCAGTAGTTAGCATACAAAATATATAATAGTAATAATAGTGGTTCATTCAAATAAATTTGATTTACACTAGAACCACTACACCAAACTACCAGACATAGGAATAATAATTATTGTTAAAATTCTTAGAAGTTTTGAATTGCATCTTAGTATAAAAAAAATCTGTACATAAAGTAAAACTGTAGAAGAGTTCAATTCTGTACATTGAATAAAAACTAAAAAAAATATTTCTAGGGGCCTTTAAAGTTTAAACAGGTAACACAAGCCAAAAAAACCTTTGGAAATTTTTGTCTGTCTGTCTGTCTGTTGTCCGGCTTTCACGCAAAAACTACTTGACGGATTTTGATGAAACTTTTTTTTTATGTCCTAGGCAACATGTAGGCTATAATTTATTTTAAAGATGGAAGTTGGAATACCAGATGTGTAACTATAATCTGTCCCCCAGCGAAGCGGGCACGGGTCAGCTAGTATTAAAATACGTCTAACTATGAATGAATGACTTGTTATACATTAAAACAGATAATACTTTAGGTATATGTGCAACGAGTGAATGAAAGCACTAAAACGAAAAAATGTTTCGAACGATTACGTTAATCTTTCAGCAGATTATGTAGGTTGACTACTTTTGACTGTTCTTGGAAATATTTAAAGAGCTAAAAACAAACCTTTTTTGAACGTGTGTACACTTGGGGGTAACGAACCCTGGCGCCTAAGCTCAGGTAGTCTTTCAATATTAAGTTTAAACCGATAATTTAAGGCATAGGAATTCTCGATCCGATTAAGATAAGTTTTTAAAGATGGCGATGAAGAAATCAACTGATCTTGACGGTTTTTAAACTTATAAAACATAGGAATTCGGTGTTAATTATCCGATTTGACCATCGGATGCGACTGTATTACTTAATTATTGAAATGCCGAGTTCTGACCTTAAATTTGTAGGTTCTAAGTTAACATTACAATTCTTTTTAAAATTTAAATTATTTTTGTTCATTAGAATATTCATTCTCAGATTTTTATTACACTGCCTATAGTGAGTGTAATCCTGTACTCACTGTACAAGAAAAAGTTTTGTATTAGGTATAGTGTCAGAGACAATTAGACCGACATCTTTTATTCTTACTATCACGGGCTTGCTTGAACCATAGACACGATTAAATTCGGATACATTATATTTGTGTAGGTATTAAAAACTCACGATTTGAATACCGAAGTATACTCGTAGTTAGCCAACTCAATCCCTAAGCATGGGCATAATAAAATCGAGGGCGAAAGGCATCGCACCACAATACTGTGAGAACGTTCTTACCCCAGTTGTACATTGCAACACCAGATGGTAATGAGTGAAGATATCAACTGATGAGCATCAATGTTGACCCGCTGTCCCACGGTATTGCATAATGCCGTTCCTCGGAAGTGAATTAGTGGTTCCGTATGTTGACAATGCAACTAATGGAGTACGACAAAGTATGAAAGCTTCATAGACACTAAACAGACGACCCAATTATTGACAATGCAGACATGAGCTTCACATTAGTTACACAAAGAAATTTTTTGTTTAAGGTGATAAGTGAAATTTTTGACGTTTTGTATGGGCTGAGTCTACCCGGATAAGACGGAAAAAGTGATAAAACTGCATATTGTTGAAAAACATCAAAATTAAAAAAAAGTTGTCATTAATTTAGGTATGATTATTTAACGAGTTATATAAAAATGAACTATTTAGCTATTCATAGTTTTGATTAGAAACAAAACTAGTGTTTTTGAAGAGCCAACTTTGGAAAATAAATCTATGGAGAAAAGTTTCACCAATCGTGTTTTTGTCTTTAATTTATCTAGATTAAATCCTTAAGTTATCCTTAAGTAATCCTTTGTCATAAAAAAACAAAACTATATGTTTTGCGGTTATTGAGAAACGATTCTGCAATCTTCAAAAACATTTATTACTCGTCTTAAGTATGCCTCGAAACCAATCTAATCGGCTGACTTGGTCGGCTCATTGGTAGGGTCAGAAAGCTACAGAAATAGCTAAAGAGCCTTTATGCTTATTGTTATTCGTCCTTTGGAGGTTAGCAATTAGCCAATTTGGGAAACCTTGGATGAAACAAACTGTTCATACTCGCGTGATTCAACATAGTGTTTATAATTTTGTATTAAGGTCGAGATTTTATGGTAGGAATCAGATAAAAGGTAATAAGTTCCTGTATTGCTTGATGTAGAATACAGAGTAGACTGTCTCTAATAAATTTTCCAATGCAATCAATGTGGAAACCAGATACAGCTCTCTGCACCTGCATATTCGAGGTTTAATTACGTAATTCAATACTGAAATCAGGGAGCAATATTAATTTTCTGGAAGTAGGATTTTTGACAGTGGAAGTGATTTAAAAATTGATAACCTACTAATATTATAAATGCGAAAGTTTGTGAGAGTTTGTGTGTGTTTGTTACTCTTTCACGCAAAAACTACTGAATGTATTTTAGTTTCAAATGAAACTTTACAGTAATATAGCTTATACATCAGAATAACACATAGGCTACTTTTTGTGCAGGTACCACCCGTGCGGAGCCGGGGAGAGCAGCTAGTATTATATGGTTATAGGTACAGTTGCTATAACTGTATTAGAGGAGTCCCCTCTTTATTTACGGTGGTATATCTTACCAAGTTATTTATACACACGCTCATCACATAGATTGTATAATTCAGACGTTTTCTAACATAAATCAAACTAGGTCAAGCCAGTCCGAAACAAAAACACAAAATAACACATTGATGAAAAAAAATCTGCAAAATGCCAGATGTAACATTTAGACGTTCCTTCAACTACTTCCTTCTATCTTCAAGGATCCGAGCACCTGAAGATCTGAGAGGATGTCTAACGTACTTTGGAACTACAGTCATGATCCTATTTATTTATTTTTTATCTTCTTTTTTCTTCTTTGTTATTACGAAAATGAATTGCTGTTCGTTAGTCTCAATACAGCTTGACCGATTTGAATATTCATTTTTTTGTTTTGTTCGTTTTAATATGTTGCCTGGAAATTATAAAATCGGGAAAAACTGAAAGTGCTTTTTTCTATGGGATTATTGAAATTTGACAGGACAGCGTCTGTCGGGACAGCTAGCTATCAATATAAATAAGGTATTGCAATGTTCCAATTATAATATTAAACTATACAATAATTCAACTGTAAATAACTTAATATGATACCTACATCGTAGAATGCAGGTTGCAATTAGTCAGGCGAAGTACATTAACATACAGAGCGATTGCATGTATGTCGGTAATCATCGTACAGGGTTAAAATACAAATTAGAAATTTTATAATAGAACAGTGCAATATGTAAAGAACCTTGGTATTTTACGTCGAACCTGGTACTCATCTTATTCTCAAGTAAATATTCTGTAATTTTCATGCATTTAGAGAGTTGGTGTACAAATGATGTTTTTGCAATGTTTCTGGACAAACTTTTGATATATATATATATTTATATAGGGATATATGTAATATAAATATTTCTATATTCGTATGTCTTTAGGTATAGAATTATCTATTTGATTACATTTATAATACATATTTTTAGTAGTGCACCTCAACCAATCTCCATTCATCGTTATATTCATTCCTAAGGTTGTCTGGAAGAGATAGCTTTTGAGCGATAAGACCGCCCATTGTACAGTGTTTCTTCTAGTTTAAGTTTATATCTTTATTATTTTGTTTTTATGGTGACAATAAAGCATTTTCATTCATTAATTCATTCATTCAATATGAAAATTATGGTAATAAGTAAAAACTCCTTCAACCATTTTTCTAACTTTCATATTTTGGAAACAGTAAAGTTTTTTTCTTTAGGGGAATCATTTTGGACACCTTTACCTACTGTCGAATTAATTCAGTCATCTTGAAAATACATTTTCATCAGAAATTACCATCGGACTGTGTATGTTCCCTGAAGGGATGTCAATTTAGTTGCTAATGATTTGCTTAAGCCAACATATTCTTTCAATTTAATTATGTATGCGGCTAATTACCTCGTTTCAGTCTCTTTGTATTGCTGACGTTTCGAGAGAATTCAGATGCTTTTCATGATGACCATCTTTATTAAACGACGAAGAAAACGGACAATTACATTTTACAGAGTAGACCAATTTTGACGGTTTTCTCTTTAGTTTTCTAAACGTCATTATTTTATACCTACTGTCAATGTCAATGTGTGGCTGCCACACCGAAAGTTTCTTAAATAATGCGAATACCTACAACTAAATGGTGTATCCACACCGCAGTTATTTTTTGTGGAGCAACATAATGCAACTCGATTTAGGTGACATTCTTTAACATTTGCAACTTTTTTTTTAACACAAAAAACACGCGATGATGCGAATGTTGAGATGGATGTGTGAAGTGGCGAGGATCGGTAAGATAAGGATAAATACTCATTGTATTTCTGAGGAAGATTTAACTGTGACAGAAAATATGAGAAGCAATAGATTAGCGTGGTATGGGCATGTCAGGTTGGAATTAAAATGTTAAAGTCATAATGTTTAGAATTAAAGGTGGATCGATGAAGAAGTAGCCAAAGAAGACCAAAGAAAAGGTGAATGGACTGTGTGGTGTGTGAATGATGACGTCGGTAAGAAAAGAGTGAGTGATGCGATGACTGAGGAAAAATAAAATCAAAAAACATATATATTTTAATACATATGTTGCCTACTAAAACTTGGAAACGTTGCTACGTGTGGATGCACCATAGTAATAAGAACGACTTGGTAAGCAACGCCTCGAGAGGTTCATTATAAAAATGCAACAGTTTGTTAATTTGTTGAACCATAACGTCGCATTGCTTAGTAGGTCATTGTCACCGCCAAGGCGCTCAGACGAATTTTTATTCAGTGTGAAATTACCGGTACACGCTCTTTATTATTGTTTTGCAACTAAGCAGTTTTCGAATCATGGATCGATTTGCGTAATTTTTTTTTCAATTTGTTGCGAATCGAGATTTCTTGATTTTTAATGCTATAGATCCGTTGCACGAGACTTTAATATTGTGGTGAATGTAAAATTGTTATTATCTACGAATTTTGAATTTATATTGGTTGCGTGTGATAATAGCCGTTGTTGCGATTCCGCAACATATTATTAAGTAGACTGCCCCTTGACTTTTTAGGACGCTTAAATAAAAATATTTATCTAGTACTTAGATACCTTTATAAATAAAAATAATAATTACCAATTAGTAATAGAGAAAATAGAGAAAATTTAAAAAAGATATCTAAAAATTGTAAAATTCAAGAAAAACAGAAAGTGTTTTTTTTCTACAGGACTATTGAAATTTAGATAGGACATTGTAAGTTAGTTTTGAATTAAAATCTTTCCTCAGCAGGCTAGTTTAAGGATAATTTATTGATACCTATAGATACAATTGAATTGTACTTACCATTACTAAAAACAGCTTTTCTGGAATCGCCCGTAGGAATAGCTGCTGCAGCAGAAATCAAAAGAAGCGTTACAACAATCCTCACACTGACACCCATTTCTTCGTCCTTCACGATGTTACAATTCGAAATTCAAATGTGATTTTGATTTAATTTACTGTGGACGCAACTATTTCCCGCGTAAGCTCGGTAACATTTGCGTCAGTCAGACGTCCAACCCCGTCGGCTTGCAGTTATCGACTAAACATTGGCGCAGCACTTTCTATTGCTTTATGCGTGTGCGCAACTTCGACGCCCTCATCGCGTTTGTTACACTCCATATCGGCTGTCAATATGAAATGCGCTTTTTTGGGTTGGATTAAGATTCATTTTGACTTAGGCGCACATAGTATTGTAAAGTATGGCATCTCCTAATTTTCTAAGAGCTTGACGTAGACAGAGTATGTATATATTATATATGTATTTAATGTAGGTATATCGTTAATTTAATAAACAAATATAAAACATTTTTATTATAAAAAAAGCAGAGCACAAGATTTGTATACAGGGTGTATTAAGACTACCCCCGAAAACTGGAACTGGATGTTCAGATCATGCATCTTAATCTATTATTATTATCGCCGTAAAAAACTAAAAATAACGGCTAATTTTTCAACTTCAGAATTTAGCACTTCATAAATCAGGTTACTTGGATGATAATAGTTTTTTTTTACTTTAGATTCAGTTCATTAGAGGCTATTATTGACGCCTCAATTGCTTGTAGCATTGCCATTAGGTATCATAAGATTTCCGAAAATACAATTTTTAGTTTTTTTGTACAGATACAAAAATAGTTATAGTTTGAACATCTTTCAGAATCTAGCAATTTAGTTTTTATTTATTGGTAGGGGAAAATGTGTATTTCGTTTTTAAGAGTAGTCTTATTACACCTTGTATACTTACTTCATAGTAAACTAGTCGACCCGTGACAGACGTTGTCCTGTCAATTTTCATTCAAAATAAGAAAAGACCGAATGTTTTTAGTCTGTGATGTCAGATTTGTTTCACGCCAGCGCCATCTATACCAAAATCATCCCTTTTGCATTTTTCTATCATTTTGGGGATGTTTATTATATTTTAAAGTAGTCTATGTTTTATTTGGGCATCATAACTACATCTGCAGCAAATTTCAACTTAATCCGTTTTGTCGTTTAGGCCTGATTGAGGCACAAACATACATACAAACTCACAAACTTTCACATTTATAATATTACTAGCCGACCCGTGACAGACGTTGTCCTGTCAAATTTCAATAATCGAATCGAATAGACTGAATGTTTTTAGTCTGTGATGTCAGTATTGTTGCACACCAGCGCCATCTATACCAAAATCATCCCTTTTGCATTTTTCTATCATTTTGGGGATGTTTATTATATTTTAAAGTAGTCTATGTTTTATTTGGGCATCATAACTACATCTGCAGCAAATTTCAACTTAATCCGTTTTGTCGTTTAGGCCTGATTGAGGAACAAACATACATACAAACTCACATATAATATTATTAGGATACAGTTAGAGTGGAACTTATAGACATTACTATTGCTAATACGTTAGGCGCATATACTCGCGCATGCTTTGTTGTTAAAATGTTTATCGGTTTGCTTTACTATTTCAATTGACAATTACAATGCGTTGCAAAATGATTTGATGAATATATAATGTTCACACTTTTGTTGCATTATCATTCATGAGTAACAAGGTTTGCACAATTAGGGCCTGCGCACATTGGCGGACGGAAGAAAAATTTATCAATAGAATTTAATAGTTATTTAATTTTTAAACATTTTATTCTATATCAATGCCTCGGAACATCGCAAATCAACTTATTTCGATAACTATTAAATTCAATTGATTCTAATTTAAATCCTCTCTGTCCGCCAATGTGCGCAGGCCATTAGTGTCAGTCAGGATTGTAGCAAGTGGAAAAGCCATGGTCT
Organism: Hydriomena furcata; assembly: GCA_912999785.1. Taxonomy (NCBI): domain Eukaryota; kingdom Metazoa; phylum Arthropoda; class Insecta; order Lepidoptera; family Geometridae; genus Hydriomena; species Hydriomena furcata. The sequence continues at coordinate 4,483,971 of OU538833.1, read as the reverse complement.
TGCCTATCCCTCTGGGAAACAGACCAGATTTTATGTACTAGCTTTCTGGCCGCGGTTTCGCTCGACTTCATTCACGTGATGTTATTTGTAAAACTTTTTTTTTTCAAATTTTAAGTTTTTTATTCTAGGACTATTGGTTTAGCTTATGCGTCAATTTACCAGTAACGCAAGAGTTTAAATATTTAAACTTACCTGCAGGTATAATCTGAGAAATAATGAACAAACCAAAAACACCAAATTATACATGCCTAACTATTGTTTATTTTTTACTAATTTTAATATAATTATTAATAATACTAGCCGACCCGTGACAGACGTTGTCCTGTCAAATTTCAATAATCGAATAGAAAAGACTGAATGTTTTTAGTCTGTGATGTCAGATTTGTTGTACAGCAGCGCCATCTATACAGAAATCATTCCTTTTGCGTTTTTTGTCGTTTCGGGGATGTTTTTAATATATTAAAGTAGTCTATTATTTATTCGGGCATTATATCTACAAAATTTCAACTTAAATCGTTTTGTCGTTTAGGCCTGATTGAGGAACAAACATACATACAAACTCACAAACTTTCACATTTATAATATTATTAGGATTGGTGGTCCATTTCACACATCGGCACCAAACTCCGCAAAGCTTGTACCTACTGTGGGAACCAGATTATTGATAGAATAATTAATACCTATACTTTTTTGTAAATACCCATAACACTCAGACACAGAACAAACATCCATGTTCATCACACAAATATTTGGCCCGTGTGGGAGAAACGAACCCGCAACCTACAGGACTGAAGGTAGAGTTACTACGAACTGGGCTGTGAGGCCAGTCGAGTGTGTAGAAAGGTATGTTGTACATTTTTTGTTGTACCTAGGTACGTTGTACGTAGGTACCAAGGTAGGTGCATTGGTACGTAAGTACTTGTTACCTAAATCAAACATTTTAAGGCTCGTTGAAGTCTTTTGTATGAACATTGCACTCATACCTTCTGCGAAGTTAAGATAAATAAAACTTGACACATGCTGTTGAGATACATATAATTACAGCGAACTGATTGCATGGGATGTTAGTTGATGAACTCCTCGAAGCTAAGCGATTTTAATAGAGATAATGAAAAAAGAATGAAAAAAAGAAAGAAAAAAAGAAGGAAAGAAAGAAAAAAATTAAAAAGTATTTAATTGTGACATTATAGGTTATAGGATAGAACCATCGACCACTACCACACACATGGTCTATGGACAGAAAAAACAGACAAATAAGCAGGAATAATAATAATAAAGAAATAGAATATTTTAAATTAGATAACTAGGTACAGTTTAATACACAAAAAAAACGAATAAACTAAACTAAACTGTTTATTATTATGATTATTTTACTTCATCAATCTACTTAGTATGATACTAATAAAAAACTAAGCATGTAGGTAGTAATTAAAGTAGATCCGATTATCAAGATCAGTTTACCATAGCAGCTGAAGATAAACATCTCTCAACAATTACTGAGGCAGCAGCAGAAGTAAGTGCTTAGAATAAAATATTTAGGTTTGGGATTTTCCGATACTCGAGGACTACACCTTAGAGGTGGGTCGTACTTGTGTTTTGACGTACCAGGTCTAATAAATACGACCTCCATCAAATACCAGGTTGATAAACCAGGTTTTAAATACTTTAAAGTATTTGTTTCCAGCCCAACCAACTTCACCCAGCACCCCCCCCTACCACTTAAGTACGAAAATACTTTAAGTACAGAAATACTTTCAAGTACAAAAATACTTTCAAGTACAGAAATACGTTCAAGTACGAAAATACTTTCAAGTACAAAAATACTTTCAAGTACAAAATACGCGTTCAAACTGTGACGTCATACCTGGTACGTATTTTTTTATGCCTATACCAGGTTTGCAAACCTGGTCGAGTAAATACGCACCACCTCTACTACACCTTCAGGATGTTCTGCTTACTTATTTCTAAAGCGACACCTAATGATAGGTAGTTGAACTATAACGATTGCACCTGATCTGCAAACTGATCTTGAAGTTTAAAGAAGCGTCATCTAGTGGTAAATATCAGCACTACAACATGCATAACTTAGTAGGTGCACTACTTGGTACTATAATTACCGCATAGATGGCGCTATTAAATATTATTTTATACACGCCATCTAGCGTCGAGTAGCTAAGGATATGAAAATGAAAAATTGGACAATGTGCACAAAATTCAATCAAAATAAATATTTACTTTTCTCAACAAGAAGACGTAAATATACATGACATACTAATAAAAATAAAAATAGCAGTCAAAAATATATTAAGAAAAATGCAGTTAGTAACTAGGTAGGGAACTTAATATTTTTTGTTTTTATGGGCAGAGTGTACCCGGAAAAGACGGAAAAAGTAATAAAACCGCATTAACTTGAAAACAATCAAATTTTCAAAGAAATTATCGTTAATTTAAGTAAGTATGATTGCCTGCCTAATCATGTAAACATTATGTAGATATTAAACATTTTTGATTTTAGAGCAAAACGAAAAAAATGGGTTTTAAGAGCCATGTTCATGTTCGGATAAAAAATCTATCTAGAAAAGTTTAACCAATCGTGTTTCTGTCTTTTATTTGTTTCAGCGCCTGCGACACTTCAGTTAATTATAGTAATAGTTTGGACATGCCTCTGACTACCCTCTATAATCATCTTCAAGAATCTGAGTGCCTGGAGATTTGTATAGATGTCTGTTACTGTATTTGGGGATTACAGGCGTGATCCTATATTAATTTGATTAGGCTCAGTTGTCTGTTATATTCAATTTTACTAATAAGCTAATAGTCTAAATCATGGTATTTTTACACAACTTTCCAATAGGAGGGTATTGTTTCTAGGGTATGATTATATGATACTGATGAGTAAAAGAATAGGCATATATATATACCTACGTGTATGCCTATTTTTTACTCATCTGTATCGTGAATGAATGTTTGATAATAATAATAATATACTTAATGAATGTTTTTTTTTCTATTTTTATTTATGTTTTTTTTATGTTATATATGCTAGGTACTTATAGCCTTTGTGCTAATCTACGAGTCGGTAACTAAGTAGTAGCATTTACCAGACCGCTTAGTGTTGAGAGCAAAATTAAATATTAATACAGAGGTAAAATTTGTATTTTTGTTTGTACCGGATAAACTAAAAAATTACTTTACCAATTTAAAAAATATTTCTTCTATCAAAAATTACATTATCGGCAAGTAAAATAGCCAATATTTAATATTCAAATTGTGATCCTTACGAAAATTTTAATAATGTAACCTCAGGTACATATCAAACATTTTCCTATAATCTTCATTAGTACAGCCATGCGAAGCCGGGGCGGACAACTAGTCTATTATAAAATTATGCCGCCATATTTTTCAACGGCATACATGCATCACATAACCCACTTCGGGTTTCTCAACGGAAAGGGTAATAAAGAAACAAAGTTATTTCATTGATTAATCAATTTATTTCATTTAAATTCTAAATCATTTACTTATACTTCAGATGTAACAAAATCTGCATAAAATAATGCAATTTACTATATAAGTAACGTATGTAGGTATTCACATGGTATCAGTTCATTTATTCGCTAAAAGCTAACGGCACTTCTTTATACATACATAGTTATGTATAATTTAAATAAATAAGCAACTTAGGTAATTACAAGGCTACAAGTCTTTCTTGGCTAAATGGCATATAATCGCCTTCTAGTAATACTAATCGAGATAATTAATCAATTACATTAAATTATTTTACAATGATTTTAGTTAATAATGCTTCGCATAAAACAAATCATGAATCAGATTCAAATCAATATCTGCAAATTAATGAGATAATCGAAATTAAATTAATTAAGTACATTAATAAATACGATAGTCATGAAATAAATTAAGATGATTTTTACAAGAAGATGTAAGGAAAAATGAAGAATGAAGATATTAACAAAGGAACTGAATAGAGAGGCTTAAAGCTAAACAATAAATTAACGTTTATTATCTACTACAGAATACTAAATATCACAGAGAAAGTACCCAATACTTATTCAACAAAACATTGTTTCGTCAAGCACTTTAAACGCAACAGCTGACAGCGAATCCACGCTTGCAACGTCGGATGTTGTAAAAACTATGATGCTATTCATCGCTTATATGCGCTTCGAAGGCAAGCCACGAACGCGGATCCCTGCTTGCGTGTTACAGAGAGCATACCGTACCTAACAATAAATACGTAAATTCCAAAGCGACAATACCGTTCGTATCGAATTCCAAACTCAACTTATAGGCTGTCTCGATACTTTAGGTTTTTGCGATCTCGAAGCTCTCTTCTCTTTCAGCTTGGCATCAAACACCGCACACATGGATTTATTGTTTTTGCTAATTACCTTCTTGCCTCTGGGACACTTGAACTCTAAGCGCCAGTTGTCCAACAAGTTGCCGTAAGCTCTGAAAGCTATGTAGTCGTTCTTAAGGCACTGAGGTGCATCCACTCGCGACGGCAACTTGTTGAGGAATTTGTTGGGGTTAAATTGCGGGATGGGCATGTTTACCAAATCCATGTTCTCCTTCATTTCGGCGATGGTCATGGACAAATCGAACAAAGTCTTTCTGATTAGCTCTTGGCGAGTTTTATTGTAAAGGTAAAAGAGGTCGTCGGGTAACTCGACCTCGACGTTCAGAAGCAGCTTGAATATATCTTGGTACTCCATCAACGACTTGTATAACTTCGGCATCAGGTACATAAACTGAAACAAAACAAAACGTACGTTAGTAATTACTTTGATTAGACTGACGTCAAGAATCTGATTGCAATGTGGTATGGCAGTTTTATTAGTGGGCAAATGACGCATCTATTTAAATAAGTGAAATAGGTAAGTCAAGTTATTTGTATCGCACGAGTTCTCTTGACAATTACTCTGAATAACTTTTGTATATCCTTCAAATGGACACAAATATATAAAGATTTTTAAATTTTTCTTGTTCAGATTAAATTTTGTGTACGATTGACGGAATGGATTAAACGCATCATGCCGAAGATATTTTACGACGGCAGAGAATAGTGTCGAGGCTGTGTATTCGCAGGTATTTGTGATTGGCGTAGTATTACTATGACTATTCTACCATAATAATTATGAATACGACGAGTACCTATACCTACGTCTCATTCTATATTTTGTACGATTTCTCAAACTGATTTTTAAGCCGTGTTGAACGAGTGGGAGGTCCCTACTCTCGACAATGAATAAATTTAATTAAAGTATGATTATGCATGTGCTCAAAACGGTGATGGAAAACATTGTGACGGAACCAGTTAGTATTCCTTTAAGCCGTGGTAGACGTGCAACTTGTCTGGTATGCAATGCTAACTTGCAAAATGTGGGAAGGTGCTAGATGTAATGTTTGGAGGTACTTATAAGCATATAGCTATTTGTACCTTCAAGAGTCTGAGCGCATGGAGATCTGTGATGTCTACCGTGCTTTGGTATTAAAATACCTAGTGATACTAATAAACTTTCTTTGAACTGTTCTGATATATAGCTAGATTTATTTGTTATATAATAATTCTAATAATTACTTAAACATGCTTTTTCTTTTAATTTATTTTGTGTAGCTTTTTGAATTTTTATCTGTAGTTGGTATGGTCAGTAGAATTTATCTAGAGACCTGCTGGCCAATAATATTTAAATGGTGTCGTTCGATGCATCGCTGTACCAATCAGTCACCAACAGTTTCTATAATTACCACCAGTGCTACCTGTTTAGTCCTACCACAATACACGCATATAACCTACCTTCGTTGTATATGTACAGGTACTGAACAATGATGTGTTCAAGAACTACTCGTACCTAGAATACTTATTACAACAAGTTTGCCTCGATACTTGTAACGGATAGTTTAATATTGTCAATTAAACATATTTTATGTTTGTTTTGCAACAATGCGTTCTCTTTAGAGCTTATTATGACTGATGTTTCACGAGCAAAATCAGGAATATATATTTGAATTATCTTTATATTATAAAGCAAAGTTGGGTTTGTTACAACACTTATAACTTGAGAACTGCTGGACAGATTTTCATGTTTTTTGATTTGTTGGATTTGTTTTTGCCCCGAATAGCAGAATAACTATTAAAACATTCGAAACATAACAACATTTATTATTTCTAAAGCAGTATAAAGTTCCCTGGGTCAGCTAGTATAATATAAGCAGCAAGCTAAACCTTATGTTCCTTGGTAAACATTTCTCATACATAAAATAAAAAGTACCAGATTTTTTATTATTTATGAATGAGGTGTTTTATTTGATAGTGAGGTTTTTATTTTTATTTTATTATTTTATTATAGGTATAAACCTACGGGTAGATTTAATCTTAATTACACAGACATGACAAACTTGAACGTCATAACTATAATATTGTTTCTTGGTAAATAACAATACTAACAAACTTAATTAATTGTCAATGGGTAACCAATAAATCAAACGAAGCTCACTTTTCCGGTCAATTTGTCCTGTCGCGAATGTAATTTGCGTTGTACCTACCTACGGTCGTTTTTGTGAAGAGGAATACGATTGTTATTAATTAGTGATCCAATTAGGCATTATAGTCATCCCGTCAGTCATGATTCTTAGAACAGCCGGATCCGGATTCGTATGTCACCATAACTTCCTCTATAAATGGATGATTCACCATGGGTTTAATTCCCATGGTTCGGTTACGATACAATGTATTTTGATATGTTATTGTAGTGTGGATTGCTACGATTTCTTTTTGATGTGGCTTTGAGATTGTTTATAGGTCTGTGATAAGAGTGAATCAGGTGATTAATGTATTGTGGTTACAGAATACCGCAGTTAATCTAAGCCTTTTTATATTGCCAACGTTTTGCAATTAGCGACGATCGTAGCGGCAAATATCTAGCGAACAATAAACAGCTTGTTCTGTTTTTACGTTTATTGGAAATTTGATTTTTATTATGCGTGAACCATAAGGACAACGTCTTCAGCAAACACCACCGAAGAACCAATAAACGATAAATCCCAATGAACCTTGTACGCTCATAAACTCATTAGCTGCGGTATTGTCGCGAAGAAATCTCTTATGGCGATAAAACGAAGTGTTTTCGCAAACTGTGAAGTAAAACCGGACAATACGTACATTTACTTTAAGACGCTTCAACGTTTAAGACGCGGGCGTGTGCGAGACAAACGGAACGTACAGGAATCGTAGGCGCATTCGTCGCAGTGTACAAATAATGTGTTTTTAACATTTCGTGTTGTTTTGTTAAATCGTAAATACTGGGCAAACAGTGGGACCGCTAGTGAGACGTGTGGAATTTCTGCCCTAAACTCAAACACTCACTGAAAACTTGACGTTCTTAGATAAGGAACTTGACAGTCGATAAGAGAGTTAGAGGAAAACAAACAAGACTACTACCTACTCAAAAACTAAGAACTAATATCAATAAATATATTAATTTGTTTAAGTATGAAGATTTTCAATCAAATTGTTTTTTGGCCAATAAAAAGCTCTTTAGAATGCCCCCTCCATTCCGTTCCACTTCTATTCTCAGTCATAGCGTCTCATTGCACGTTATTTAATTTTTAAGTCGTCTGTATGTAAACCAAAGCCGAAGATCACTTGAATTCTAACGCTTTCTTTGCCCAAAGTCAAATATTTGAATTTGTTAAGTGGCCATACATTTACAAACTGAGACACGGCCCGAAATATTCATTATTCAACCACGTGGATACCAAAGTCAATAAGTATTAGTAATAAAGCCGCGAGACTTTCCAAACCTCACACATTGAAGTAGGTACCTACTCTAAGTACCCACCAAATAATCGATTGTACTCGTAATATTAAAATGTCAGTAGGCAAATTTGACATTTGGAACATTCGACATTCGACAAGGGTCGACATTTTGAAAAAGTGCAAGTTTAAAATGAGAAGGATGCGATAAAAAGAACCGATTTTCAACAGTCTAGTGTGAAGGACTTACTCACACACGCTCGCGTCAACTTTGTGTACTAATTAGTTGGTGACCAACGAGAATACATTAAAGAAAGTCTCGATACTCCCAATGTGTGCTCAGCAAACAATAAGCTTGTACAAACTCGTTAAAAAGCTTGTGTATTTTATATTTTTACGAACCGAAGCGCTGACAAAGTTTGAACTGAATACAATAATTAACATAATTATAATGCGGTCCTTTAAAATTGTAAGGTATAATACAAGCGTGTGGTATTGAGAATCGCGTGAGCCAAGCAGAATCACGCGGTGTCAATCTATGCAAATTTCTTCGAAACATTTAACTGGCTCCTTAGTTTGCTCTGCTCCCACAGCGGCTAACCATAAGCATCCGACTTATTCTGGACCAGTATACGCTGAACTCGTTTAATTTTGCAATGCTGTTACATATTAATGCGCGAGCACCGTTGGACAGGGCTCATCGTTTATTGGATGACGGACGTGGGCGTGCCCTATATCTTTTTTGCAAAACGTATTTGAATTATTCGATTTAAAAAACTAATTCGAACGATCAAAAGGCGATCCCTCATTCTTTAGCTACGTAAGCTGCACGTTTATTATGGCGACGTAAATGAAGCGATCTCGATTACGTTCAGAGGTAATGAGGCCTTATAAAACACTTAAAACCGCACCGATTTTCGTACCAAAGCGGCTTGAAAATGAAGGGCTTGCACTTGTAGTTATTGCCCATAAGTACAATGTGAAGTAAATAAACGCGATACAAAGGCCGGCCACATATAATTTGGCTCGACGAAACCTCATTTAAGTTGCAACGGAGAAGCCCCGAGCGCGGCTAATGTGCGCGGTGATTCTTTCTCTCAAAAAGCAAAAATAAATTAAAAATAACGTAAAAACATTGAACGGGTAAAAAGAGTGATGGGCCGGACCACCACACCCTCGGCGCGGAGTGATCGACCGCAATAATTACACTGTCAGTTCTTTAAAATTTGCATCAAATTCATATCAAAAAGTTGTTATAGTTTTCATCTAGACAATGAATCATATACTCGTATCTAAATATATACGTAGATACGAACTTGTAGAAACGTGTGAGCTCTTGAAGTCGCGCGATTCCGAATGAGTGATATAGAAAACTAAATACCAAAGGCCATTGGACTCATGTTAATAATGATTCATCCGTATACGTAATCGCTAACGAATCGATTATCAATTAGTAACAGGTATAAGTTTAAACTCACTTTTTTTTCTGGTAATGTTACGCCGAGCCGCCGCTGCCTCCTGTAGATGTAGAAGTGGATATCGACGAAGTTGATGGCGGGCAGCCAAGAGGGCATGCCGTCCCTGTACTCCTTCGTCTCGTTGAGTACTACCCTATGTTCGAGGAAGTTCCTCCATGTGTTTTGGAGTTTCTTTTGTATTTTTTTGGTCGCGTTCTTGAAGCGTTCTGCTTGTGCGTTCCGCTGCGGCCTCTTGGGGTCCGTCTTGTCTTTGGCGTAGTGCATCGAGCTAAGTGTCTGTTTCCTGTGTGACAGCCGCCTGCTCTCGATGACGCGCGCCTCCGGGACCCTAAGTCTTGCATCCTTGGGGTTAGCTGCCTCGTGCCTCCCGTGTCGGATCTTCACGCCTTCTATCGTTCGAGCCTCAGCTGGGATTAGACACATTGTTATAATCACGACAACTGATGTAGCTACCAGAAGCTTCTTAGGAAAACCTGCAACAAGAGAAATAATTTAGTAATCATGTGAAATCGGTTGTAATAGTTATTATCTGCAAATATTTTGTATCTATATTAAATAAAGTTATCTTTACAATTGTTATCTGATGATTAATGAGGCCGATAAGCGAGGTAAAGTCCTAGAGTTGTAGACTGCGTAAATAATCATCACAGGTTGATCTTATAGTTGTTGCAATGGTCGAGTCAACCGTTTTTACTATGCGGTCTTATTGTAAGCTATGATTAATAGTCTAAAGGTCAAATCAGATGTAGCGCACGCACACAGTGCGTTCATATTACGGCTGTTTTTGTTTCTGAGGAGACATAAAAAATAATAAGCTCTCTGATTATCAGTGGTGTTGCTCCATTCGTGTGCATAAAGACGATTCCATCTGTGGACCACTTTCTCAAGCCACCTGGCGCGCGCGGGATGTCTGAGAATTTAGTATATTAAACCAATATATCGTTTAGGTGGCCTTTATTTTAAAGGAAAACCATATTTTGTAGATTAGGTTGCGGGATTTTTTGTACCTACCAATATTTATTTAAGAGTTTTGTTTGCATAAAGTAGTTTTACTATAGATAAAGTATTTTGTAGTTAAGTTAATGTTTTGTATTTTTATCTAAGTTTCGCAGGTATTACACGTTATTTTTTTTGGTGGGTAAGTAAAATTAACGAGATCCTCGAGTAATTTATGTCATAAACGTCACAATTTTCATTGTTGAAATATTTAATGTCGCCTTGTTCATAACGTGTGTTATTGAAGTTTTTGATGTTGCGCCGGGGCCATAAAACATTATTTTATGTTCAGCGCCTCGCAATTCTGTGAGTTCCGTTTAAAAGGGAAGGAACACCACTGACTTTGAAAAGCTCGCTTACTGGCCATTGTCCACGCATAGTGCTAAAACGTAGAAAGCTTCTTTTTGTCTTACTTTTACCACAAGTATGTTCAGCCGATAGCCGAACGTTAAACGTGATTTCCTCCAATAAGCAATTTCCGATTTTATTATTATCTACTAAGAGGTAAAATTTGTATTTTTGTTTGTAATGAATAAACTACAAAAGTGCTACACCTATCAAAAGCTACTGTATCAGCGAGTAACATAGGCTATATTTTATTGACAAAAAAATTAGCGATTCCTACGAAAATTGCAATAATGTAAATTTATTTATCCAAAATTTGTAATAATCCATGAGAAGCCGGGACTTCTAGTATTATGTAAGTATTTTTGTGGTCTCTGTATTATATCATTCAAAACAAACTAAATTAATTTTAGTCCTTGTAAACACTCGAGATATATCGGTCTGTCAATATTAATAATACCTATTGTCGTGGGTTTTTAGAATGGAGTCTAAATCAAACAATGAAGTACGAGTATTATGACATGTTATCACATTGATTTTACACCTTTTGTATTACGTCAGATGAGGATAACCTGGTAGTTTATGGTCAGTGAATCATTAGGTCAATCCGTGTCGTTGACAATATATACCTGCCTACCTCGTCAACATGTTACGCACTCGCAAAAAAACGTGTGAATTTTTTCGTATCTTTTTAACTGTACATATAGACTGGCCTTACTGCTCAGTTGATAGTACCTTCTGCGCTATAGGTTGTGGGCTCGATTCCTATCCAGAATATAATATAGTAGGTATAATAATATTTAAAAAACACACATATTTAAGTATTCTATAGGTTTTCTGGTTCCCATAGTACAAGCTTTTTGAGAGAAGTTGGCGCTGTGTGAAATATCCACCAATATTAATTTATGTTTATTTTAATTAATTTAACGTTTTTTCTTTTGAGCTCATTGTCCATGGCCGGTAGCAATAGTGATGTAGCATCACTAACAATGATAGTGTTTAATTACTACCGAGAAAAGCGGCCGCTACGAATAATGTGATTTTTCCAACGTGGGGTTTCCCGTCCACTTAGTGTACTCGTATCTGGTAATGACCCGTTTCCGAATAAATATTTATCTTACATTATTAGCTATGGTAACATTAGTAACTTATCTAACCAATATGTACTTGAAAAATACTGCCAAAAATAATACTGGGAAATCGTATTTGGTCACTTTACAATTTTTAATAAATTATCTACTTATTGTTAAAATTATTTTTATCTTTAATAATTATGGAACCAATAATATTGAATATTTATTATTAAGTAAAACCGACTTCGAAGTTGAATTTAATTCAATAACGGTTTAATAACATTTGCTAAAATTAATTGTTATTACCCAGCAGTAAGCCAAGTTTCTAATATTTAGATAAATAACTTTTTAAGTAATATAAACATCAAAAACAATCCAAAAAATGTTTTAAGAGATTTTAAAGTTGATGTGAATATATTGTAGTTCTTTTATGTTTTATGAAAAACTGATAAAATTTATATGAGACATCTCGAAGTCATCCTTTACCAGATAGCCATATTAGCATTAAAATCGCACCAGCCGTTACAGAGTCATCGTTGCAAATATAAAATTGCCACCGAATTAATAAACTTCTCCTTTTATAAAGTCTGTTTATAAATAGCGCGAATTCTATCAAAAAATATTAACAAAAGCTAAATAACGAGTATCGTATGACATGATGGACGAATCTCAGAAGTATTCGTTTGATTGATTGCCGACGGCGAATGTTGATCATTCCCACACGATCGCTCGCGGCTCGATAAGTATTGTCCACTTCCAAAAAAGATCGTCAATCGATACCCATCCCAGTAGCTTTTAGAAAAACAATTAGTATTGTACATGAGAAAATGGATACGACTTATATTTTTTGCAGATGCAATACGGCGTAATGGAACTTAAGAAATCGTTTCTTGATTGCATATTGCCCCACACCGGTATAAATATTTGTACATTGTAACGGAGATATATTGTAATATTGTAAATACATTACGATTATTGACTTTTAATCGAAAGTCTTCTCAATCGAGGTCGCGTAAAAAATAAAGTAAACAAGCAGATAAGTTAATGTGTCATCGCTTACCCTCAATATTTGGCATTTGTTTACATTCAATCAACCGGCCGCAACTTGCATGTTACTATAACACAGACCTCGCATTTCATATAAAATTGACACACACCAGTTAAAAAGACATCCATGAACAACGCATTGATGTAGCTCCTGTTGGCAAGTCCATATTCCGAACAAACAATAATCCCAGTTATCGAAAACACTAAATGTTTGGGAGGTCGCGTTATCACTGGCCGTAAGCACTTGAGTTCGCACACTATTTAAAAAACTAAACTTTCAAAATCAAGTTTCGAAGTTACAAATTAGCACTCGATGTCGAATGGTCGTATTGAACGTGTGTCATCGGTGTGGAGTGAGGGACGAGTGTGCGAGACAGGCGCACGGGCAGCCTTCGCTCCGTTGAATGGGCGCCGAAATGCGGCACAGTACATGAAATAGCCGGTCGGTACGCGAAAACCCTTACCCGCCCGCCGGAAAACAAAGCTCCAGCCCTCATGGAGACTTCCATAGCTTTTCACTAAAAAAAAATACTACTGAGTTCGCTACTTTCCACAACACCTTTCACTTTCTTTGAAATGTCGTGTTTACCTACATAAATTCTTGCATCATGACTAGATGATTTTATCAATTGAAGTGCTTTCATAGACGATATTGATGTTATTTCATGAAGCTATAACCAATATTAGATAATAAATACCTTTACTATCTATCACTTATTGTGTCTAATCATACTCTTAAATTAGATTTTCTAGTTTTGTATTGATACAGAACGATGTATAAAAACCTTTTTAGTGAAACAGTCGTCTCTTTTCTTTTTTATTTCTACATCTTGTGCAAGTAGTTTGGTAGACCTTGTTGGTGAATCACCGATGAGTCTATCCTGAAGTGAGTTTTTATCGCGTCGCTAACGCGTGTGCCGAATGCGCACGTGGGTACATCACTAATCCGCTGGTTTTGAATGATAAGTGATGGGACTGGTGCAAATCGCGATAATGTATTCAATAAGATATCGAGATCGGATTTTTTTGTCGGCATATTCAATCATCTATCATGACATAATTTATATTAATAATCCCAATTAGAGTTACATTTTGATTGGTTTGTTTAAGTGTACCAATAAAAGATTTACATCACTAGATTGTAACTAGTAAGAATATTTTTGGAAATAAAACAAAAAGCTCTTTATTGATAACAACATCAAAAATTAAATAAATCAATCTATGCAAATGGCGCCTAGATGTGTCCATTCAATTAATAAACAACTTTCATTTTCTTTCTAACATTGTACTGTCAATGCAAGGACTAACATGAAAGCGTGTTGACCTAAAAATCTTCGAAAAGAGTGTCTTGACATAGATAGTAAGATTTATCTCCGATCAGACTATTCCGTCATTGATAATACAGTTGCATACCAATGAGTATGAATAGACAGTGTTATAGGGCATGTTTGTTTTTGAATAGTTCTATTAGACTTTGCCACAACTTTCAACCGAATAGAGGAGGATTTCAATTCTCCGCGTACCTTTTATGAATGCCTTCGCTTTTATCTTCACTTGGTGATCCGATTTTGATGTTTTTTTTATATGTTAGAAAATAGTTCCAAATAAGTCTTATTTCAATTGTATTAAGTATGGACTAATAGTTCATTTACAAAACTTAATAATACGATATCGTCTCTTGACAGTTTTATATAGTTTTTAAAACGGAATGCTACCTACTGCAAAATGTGGGCATGTGCGAAATATAATGTTTGGACGTGCCTCTGACTACCCCCACTAGACATCTTCGAAGGATCTAAGCGTCTGGAGATCTGAGAGGATGTCTACCGTACTTGGGGATTACAGTCGTGATCCTATTTATTTTTTTATTAAAACGTAATTAATTTAGTTTGTGGAACTAAATGATTTCTGCGATCGTTATTATTCGGTTGCTTCACAATTAACATTTGCCAGATTTTATGGGGCATTGCTTACTATATGTTTAGTCATAGTTAGCACACAAGTTACTATAAGCTTGGTCATAGATGATACATAGTTAATACGCAAGTCAGACTAACAAGCACTGGCATTGTGCGTAGTGATAATGTCAATATAGCGATATGCCCGTGATTTATACATCCCAAATTGTTCTTTTGTGTATTTTGTTGATCGTAATAGGTGGTCAAGTATAAAATGGTATATTGTATGTGACAGTATAAGCTGTCATAGAACAGTTTGGATCATCGTTCATTTTTGAAAGCGTATTTATCAGCCTATCGCAAGTAGGTAGGTATATCGTTATCGTTAGTATACCTACTTCTTCGGTTTTTATTCATATTTCGGTTTATTTCTAAAAAAAATGAAATCACGATATAACTCACAGGGTACAGAGTATGCTTCGAATGTGAAAATTGATAATGACATTTTTGAAAAATAAAATAAATAAATAATCACGACTGTAATCCCCAAGTACGTATAGACATCCTCTCAGATCTCCAGATGCTTAGATCCTTTGAAGATGTCTAGTGGGGGTAGTCAGAGGCACGTCCAAACATTATATTTGGCACATGCCCATATTTTTGCAGTAGTTAGCATTCCATACGTGACAGGTTGCAAGCCCATCGCCGCTAACAACTCGCAAGAACACTAACTGGTTTCCTCACGATGTTTTCCTTCACCGTTTTGAGCACGTGTTTTGATGCGCATATAAATTTTTCGAACAGCAAAATCCATTGTTGCACGCCGGGGTTCGAACCCACGACCTTCAGATTGAAAGTCGAGGGACCTCCCACTCGGCCAACAAGGCATGAAAAAATTTGAAAAATTTTGAACATTTTAAATCCGTTTCGCGGAGTAATAAAAATAGGTAAGAATTGAGAGGTATAGGTCGTAGGTACCTAAGCTTGACTGTAAAGGTTGACCAACCTATAAAACCAGATTGTATTTTATATCACAATAAAACACATAGGTAACGTCCGTTCAGCCAAGCCTAGATTACCTAGTGACTAATACAAGAATTTCAATTTCAAATCGTGAAACCAGCACACGATAAGAAATGTGATTTATTTCATCAATAATCTCCCAAAGAGTCAAGTGCAATTAATTTAGCAATTACTTTTTGCTCTTCTTTGTAACGCTTCAGTTTCTTACAAAGCAGTGACTGTAAAATGACGGCCGTAACTAGCCGCAGAATGTTAAATGCTCTTAACAAGGCGTTGAAATTGTTAGTACTTTTAATCTATGTTTTCTATCTTGTTGATTAAAAAACTACTAGTACAATGGTAACAGAAATACATATTTGCAGGCCATGAAAACGTTTGTATGGGAATCGAACTTGCTCCTCTCACGTCTCTGTTGAGCATTCGTTACTGGGATCGCCAAATATGTAGGTATAGGTATAAGTCGTGACTACAAAATACATAATGATTTCATTCTTCCGTATTTCTATACCTTACTCAATGTTTATATTACCCGAGCTGTTTTACCGTCGTCATAATAATCTCGGCTATTTTAGAAACCGGGGCTTAAGGAGATTCCCATTACAAATACCTACATTGACATAATGACAAGAATTTCGTACGTTTACAGTTTTTATTATAGTTTTTGCGAAGGTTTGTAACTAGATAAATGTTTTTCCGCCGATCGGTGAGTCACGGATTTTCCGAATTTTCATGGAACCTGAAACTTACAAGGGCGACGCGTCACTCTATTGCTCATACTTGTTAAAGTAATTGAATCCTATCACGACTATAATAACCCGATCAGCTGAACAAATTTTACATTGGTAGATCGTAAAAACCACCGATTTTAGTTAAAATTTAGTTATTTTATATATAAAAAATAAAATAAATAAATGAGATCACGCTGTAATCCATAGACTCCTCTCGGATCTCCAAGCGCTCATTTCTTTGAAAATGTCTAAAGTGGTTAGTCAGAGGCACGTTCAAACATTACATCAACACATGCCCAAATTTTCTTAAATATAATGTATTGTGCATTATTGTGCTTATTGCGACTTCCACGTAGGTTCATACCTGTCCTTAAGGGTACTCATACTCAGTCCAGTTTGTATAGCTTGCTTATATAACTCTCTGACTCATACCGTATAGAAAGAAAGTAGCTTCTCGCGTAACCGTATTCGTCACGAGTATCGATAATTAAGAAGTACGTTTTTTCCTATTACGTTATTTCTAAATCATTTAAAACCATTATTCTAATATAATGTATTGTATATTAAATTGGAAGGATGTGATAAATATGATTGATCGCGAACAATTTTTATTTAATACTAGCTTTTACCCGCGACTTAGTCCGCGTAGAATCACATTAAAATTCCGGAAAATCAAAATAAAGTTTTGGAAAAAAGTAGCTTATGTCCATCCTCCGACTTTAAACTATCTCTATATGAAAATTCATCACAATGGGCCTAGCGGTTTGACCGTGATAAAGTCACAGGCAAACAGAGTTACTTTCGCATTTATAATATTAGTAGAGATTTTCGCTTTCGCTGCAGTAAATTCCTATGGGTCGGCTATTTCAGCTAATTTAAATTTACCGTAACACAACTAGCTTCCGCGACCGGGTTCGTCTGCGGCCGCGAATTGCCAATTTTGAATGGCATTGTTTGCGAGCCGCAATGTAAATCACCATTTTCTGTACGAGAAAGCTTACAAACTTTACTAACCTTAACCTCTTTTGTGTAGTAAATGAAGGAAAATTTAGACGAGTTGTAGAAATGAATATTGATTTTAACAGGCTATGGACATACAACCTGTCACGTATGAAATGATAACTACTACAAAATGTGGCCATGTGCCATAATGTTTGGACGCGCCTCCGACTACTCCATCTAGACATCTTTAAAGGATTTAAGCGCCTGGAGATCTGAGAGAGGATGTCAACCGTATTTTTTTAACAGAAAAAAGTAGGAGTATACTTGCACAGATTGATACAAATTCGTTTGAAATTTGAATAAATTTTCAATCTTTTTAGGAGCGATCGGCCTTTTAAATAAAAGGTTTTATGTTTCGGAAAATTTACAAATACGCAAGTTCAGAACCAAATAGGTACCTTACGGGTTTTTCAGGATTATTGAAACATGCAATGACCTAACAATTTAGTGACGTAGAGAGCTGTCATATGAACCATCAATAAGTAGTAAAAATTTCCTTAAGCGAGTTTAAAGTAGACGGTTTTAATTATGATGCGGAATATAAGTTAGTATTAGGTATAAATAACCTATTGTTATTAATATCTAAAATTAGATCATTGAAATTACCTTTCGATTCTTGTATTGATAATCATTTATCATTATTATGATTCTATATCATTAAGTCATCACTGACTAAGTCATTTGTTTTGCAATAATTATTCATTATTAATTTGAGGACCGATTAATGATCTAATGAGTGAGAGATATCAAAGATATTAATTAACTTACCGTTTGAAAGTGTCCTTTGTCTCCTCACCGAACATCCATTTAAAAAACAGGTGCATTCAAACATCTTTTTTTTTAATATCACAGTTTCAAAATCTTTGGTTAAACTATCACACACAAACCACTGTCTCAAAAATCACTGGCACAATTTTAAATAAGAATAAAATAAACACGGTTTCCAATTTAAAAATGGAATAATAACCGTCCGCGTTCAAGTTGCGTTCAGGACACGCTCGCGGTTACGTTCAGTTGGCTGCGTTACGTGTAATGTGTGTCCTGAACGGATTTCAACGGCTTTTATGTGGCCGGCCGGCGTTCCAGTGATAAAAGGGTGCAAAAAACGGATTGTTTAATTTGAGGGCCCGGCTTGCGCCATTACGTCACGACGGCGACGTCGAGCGCGATTAGGACGTAGACAGCGCATGTTCTTACGCATTTGCTTAGAAAAATAAATACGAGTACATGTGGCCGATACCGGATCCTGGTATGTGAAAATGTCTGAGGACGCGCGCGATTGTTGTTTATAACATTTTTTTCATGCTTTTATTTGAATTGCAATGTATCTGTGTAATCGTGATTAGTAGACCTAACTATTGATTTTTACACGGATTTTTAACACGTTATTTTACCTTTAATATATTTTCACGACTTTCGACTATTTTACAATAGTCATGGTCGCGGGCAGACTAAAGATAAAAACCCGTGTAAAAAAATCTATAGTTATGTTTGTTCGGGTGGAATTTTGCAACTCAATTTAGAAGCAGTTATCCCCCACCGATTGAGCTGAAATCTTGCATACACCTTTAGTTCTGGTGACAATACAGTAATATGGTAACAGCAAACTGATCTGATGATGGAATCAGCAGCTGTTCAACAGTCACTCACAACAAAACTCCTTAGTAAATACTTCGATTGAGTAAAAACTTTGCATTTTTGACTAGTTCCGATGGCAATGTTATATGATGTGACAGGATAGCGCGCTGGTGCTCGATGGTTTAAATGCTTATACAAACAACATACAAGGAATACGATATTGTAATATTACTAACACTACTGCAAAATGTGGGCATGTGCACAATGTAATGTTAGGAAAGTGCCTCTGATAAACCCCTTTAGACATCTTCCAGGATCAGAGGGCCTGGAGATCTGAGAGGATGTCTACGGTACTTGGGGATTACAGTCGTGATCTTATTTATTTAACAAGTTAATTTTAATAAGTTTAATTAAAATAATTTGAAGGCAAAGCTACGAGAATAAAATGTATTTTGACGTACCTAGGTTTTATTATCATTGTAATATTAATGTGTTATAAGTATGTATGTACAAAAAAAGTATATAAGTAATACAATCAGTAATTAGGTTTTAATTGTACAACCATTGCTTAGTTTGGGGCTAGATGGCGCTGTGTTAAATATTCACCAATGTTTATATATAAATAAACCAAATAATAAAAAAAAAATGTAGATCTTTTGCCCCACATTCCACATTTGACAGATTACTTCAAACGTCATTTCGGCCATTTTAGAACAGCGTTCTCATTTTAAACGTTTAAAACAGACAAGGGTGATTATAACTCCTCCTTTGAAACCGCCTCTCGTTCTAAATTAGAATAGGACGCTTTGATTGGTGCATCCTGAATACTCTTCTCGCCTATTTGGTACATAAATTTGACAGCAAGCTATTAGGCGAACATAATTTAATATTATGGTATCGACGAAGTTAACTGGTCACAGCTCAATTGGTAGTAGCTCTGCCTTCTGCGCTGTAGGTTTTTGGTTCGATTCCTACCCAGGATAAACATTTGTGTGATGAACATAGATGTTTGTTCTGAGTTAATATGTATAATATGTATGAATTTACAACAAAAAAAAGTGTATAAGTATTCTATCAGTTATCTGGTTCCCATAGTACAAGCTTTACTTAGTTTGGGGCTATATAGCACTGCGTGTAAAGCCCACCAATATTTATTTATTTATTCGTAGCAGCAGTGAGCTAAAATTTGCAGATTGTCTGACGAAGGCTTTATAAACGGATGTTGTGATAACTCATTATTCATTTTGTAAGGCAATTAGTTTCAAATTTATTTTTATTGACGACATCAATGAGACTATCCAAACCTAAGGGGAAAAAATCAATAATAAAATAAAATGAATATCATCACGATTGTTATCCCCGAGTAGGTACAGACAGGTCCTTTCAGATATCCGCGCGATCAGACGGAGGCACGTCCAAGTATTACATTTGGCATATGCCTACATTTTGCAGTAGTTAGTATTCCATATTTAAAATGTTGTAAGCCCATCGCCACTATATTGCATTAGATACAAAAATTGCATTTTTTTTACTAAAATTGCATTTGCATTAACTCATTTGATTCAGAAAAATACTATGACGAAAATTTCTGCGTTCTGGTATTATCCAGAGGTTCTCAAATAGGGACCTGAAATGGCGAAATGGTTCCTGTAAAGAATGGTACGGCAGTGTTTGCTTGCTTCGCGCTCGACTTGGCGGGGGCACTGCCGTGCCCCCAAATACCATTAAAATTATGTGTAGATGTCATCAATGATGTAAGATTACTTAATCTTACATACTTACCTATATGTACCTATCATGAATGAATACATCATTGAAATGGAAATATTTAAAATACCTAGAATTTAGAATATAGGTCATCTTTCCTGGTTATGATAAACATTATGACGTGGATGGAATTATTTATTACACAACATAATATTTCATACACTATACATATTTAAATTGGTATATTGAAATAGTTTCAAAATTTTCCACCAACGTAAAAAAGGTGCTAAAATCAACGCGTATTTTTTTATAAAAACATTAAAAAACTACAATTTTTATTTTCATTAAGTTTCAAAAAATATTGGAAATATATTTGGCTGGTGACTGTGTAATCAAGCTAGTACACATCCTCTCAAATCTCTAGGCACTCGAATACTTAAAGATGTTTAAGGGAGTCCCTTAAACATCGTCAGAGGCACGTCCAAACATTAGATACATTAGTTACTGTATATTCTTTGCTGTAACTAGCATTCCATACGTGTAATACTGGCCTCACAGCTCAGTTGGTAGTAACTCTGCCTTCTGCGCTGTAGGTTGTGGGTTCGATCCCCACCCAGGGCAAATATTTGTGTGATGAACATAGATGTTTGTCTGGGTGTTACTATGTATAATAAGTATGTATTTACAAAAAAAAGTATATAAGTATTCTATCAGTTATCTGTCCCATAGTACAAGCTTTGCTTAGTTTGGGGCTAGATGACGCTGTGTGTAAAGTCCGCAAAAAAAAAAAAAAAAAAAAAAAAAAAAAAAAAAAATTAGCGCATATAATTTTTCTTATTGAAAAATCCATTTATTCGCCGGGATTTAAAAACCTTTTCTGTTTTTGGTCAAGGAACCTCGCCTAATTCAATATGCCATTTTTAGGGTTCTGTACCCAAAGGGTTAAAACGACTCCGCTGTCCGTCTGTCTGAAATATGAAATATATATTTTATTACATAATGAAATGAAAAATAAAAAATATAATATTTGATATTTCATTTCATTTCATTTCAATAGTACGGAACTCTTCGTGCGCGAAACCGACTCGCACTTGGTCGATTTTTTCAATATCGTAACTTAAGCTGAAGACTCTGAACTCCTTCGCCCTGACAACAGAAGCAATCAGCTTCGTATCGTGACATTGTATCATTGTTCACGTAATTATATCTCGGACAAACAAAAGGCACAATTACGTATGGGCCATTGTGTCACACCGTGACGAGCCAATTCTTTTATATCGGCATAAATACTTTTTATAACCACAAACGTTTAGGTTTATTTTTTTTTAATTATTTACAAAATGAGATAAAAAAAATGGTTTTCATAACAATGACTTGATCTTGACCTTCGTAACGTGTTTTAAAAACTGGTAAAGCAAGGCAAACACAAATATATATATATTTTTTAATTATTTAAGAAAATGAGCTATTAATATGAAAATTGCATTGTTTCCAATTTTTTATACAAATAAACCATGATTACATGGTGTTTTATGAGTTTAAAACTTGCCACGGAGCAATTTTTCCGAGTATCCAACGGAACTGGCTTCAATATAATAAATACTGTGTTTTTTATAATATTACCATTAAACTTGATTATATTTCAGTAGATTTGAGCAGGGTTAATACTTGGCTATCAAACATTTTTCAACATTACCTATTTATACTAAAAATAATATAATATTACGTATCACTACATAGTATAAAGCAAAGTCGCTTTCCGCTTCTCGCGTCTGTATGTATGTTAGTATGTATGTTTGCTTAAATCTTTAAAACTACACAACGGATTTTGATGCGGTTTTTTTAATAGATAGAGTGATTCAGGAGGAAGGTTTATATGTATAATAACATGCTACCCGTGCGAAGCCGGGGTGGGTCGCTAGTTTACTTATAAAAAAACAAGATATCAAATGTAAAAGTTAATCTTAGCAAAAAAGTACTTTATAATAAATGAATAATATGAACGCATCGTTCTTATAATGGGTTAAACGTTCATGATCGCATGTTTTTATCTGTGTGACTGCATCCATCTGCACTCTGCAGTTATCACAAAAAGCGTGGCTTTCTCAGGGAATTCTGTTAGATCACATTACTTAACAAAACGTGGGGTATTTTGAATCCTTATATATACGACTACTTGGAACACCATTACTTGAAAACCCATGGAAATCTTCATTGTTTATGCAAATGTACTTGCAAACGGTTAGGTAATATTATAGACAGGTATTTCCATGTGAAAACTCAGGGCATCAATGACCTCAGATTATCAGAGATTGTTTAAAAGCTATATCTTGTAGGACCTAGAAAGTCGGTAGATCGGAAATTACTGTATGGTTGTATTTAACATGCACATAAAGAGAGTAAGACTAATTATTTTGTAACCCTAAGAAAACTCCGAAACTAATACACATTTTGATAGAAAAATCGTAGCTGATGTTTAAACCCCTACAAAAACCATCGTTCTACAACAATTCGACATTACGCGTTCTACGCCGTAGCACTTCGCGTAGCAGTTTTTTTTGGAACAATACTACTTGTGGAATCATACTTTCTTATTAGCGAGTAAATTCTTGAGTAATATGACCATCGCATAGTTTGTTCTATTTCGATCGCTGACCGAGAGCCTCATTCATTAGTTCATTGGGTACACTGTCTCATCATTACTAAATAACTTCGATAATAAAACTATGTCAGCTGGCTCTGACTCGCATTCACTCTCATTAAACTTCAGATATGTGCAAAACTTAAGGAAGTCTGGCTGTAAAAGCCCTAAAGTTTTGATGCCGTCATAGTTTTAGGAACACAGTCACCTAAACAATACGAGGCAGTTATTTTTCACTCCAATATCAATAAAACACATTATCGCATGAATCTGAATTCGGTATTTGCTAAAGCGTGATCTAAATTTGGACCTTAAAAGCGCAGCAATAAAGCAAATAATACAATGAAACTGAATTGAAGTGTTGCAGGCTGCAAAGTATCCAAAACATATTTTAACTCTGACCCTGAATACCTGTCAGTACCTTATGATTTATCAGCTCTGATGACTAACTTAGAAATTCGACTTTGTTCTCGGAAGTACAGACAGGTAGACAATGCTAAAGGAAATACCATCACTGTTAAAGCTTAGAGTAGGAAATTGCGGTTTCTTAATTTAAATATTTTAGCTGTTGCGTCTAGACTGTCTTATCTAAACCGCGTCTAAAAAGGGATCTCTTAAATTAGTCCAAATTAGTATAAAACCTCATAATGTACTTTGGCTGTTTTATATGTAAAACCAAGCAAATAAATAATACTAATCGTTATACCAAATATATTTTCCGATTTTTTATTATCTTGCAAGAAACCTATCACAATTAACCTGAAAAGTTAACAACAAACGACTTTCACTAGCAAATGAACGCCATTGAATTGGAAATAAATACATTTAGTTCACGACTATATCAAGCAAAGTATGGTAAACATTCTCAAAAACTTCCAAGCACTCAGATCCTTAAAAATGTGGCTATTCGTTGCAGAGAAATTCCATTTTCTTACAAGCATTCCATACGCAACGTGACAGATTGAAAGCCAATGGAACGGAAATGGCACAATATGTACATTTTTACACTGCAACCACCTGATATACCACCTTTTCATTCAACATTTAACAACTCACCTTCTTATGCCGGGGTCCCACAGCCCGCGTTTTCACGCGCCAGACCGCGCCAAGGCGGACGGACGCGCCGTGGGAACGATCCATCCGTGGTGACCCGTGCTCGGAACGCTCTGTACGCGACGCGCCGGACGCACACGGGCGGAGCGTCATCCGGCGCGGCCCGTCGTTTTACGCGCCGTGGGACCCCGGCTTTATCGAGCTTCTTTTACAGCCATCTACCACACAGCCTATAGACTCCTCATGCTAGGCGAACACTTTCTCACAACACATTGCTGATAAGCCGAGCGTGATTCACGACGCGCCTCGTGGCGGGCTGTGACATTGAACCGGCCAATCAGAATGCATTTTTTACTGCTTTGTTTGTTTGAAGAAATGAAGCCATTAAGCGTCTATTGGGCTGTGTGGTCGATGTTTACAGCCTAGATGCATTTTCCAAGGTGGACAGGAAACCGTGAGAGCGATGCCTCCGTATTCAAATCGTCTAGAAAAAAAAACCTGTAACAGAGAACTTTCCAGTTATTCCGGTACTGTGAGAGATTGCGATTTAGCGGAACAAGATTAGAATAATTATTTCTAGATGATGCACTTCTATATTCAAATGAGTCTTTGTCCATACGTAAATTGTCTTGTGTTTTTTTTTCAAAACTCTTTGTCTATGGTCCACGTTTTTGTTTTGTCATTGGACGGGGTTTTGTTTATTTAAATGATGGGAACTAATAGGTAACTAATTGTTTGACATTATCGACTGTTTATCGAGTTTTTGTTGAGATTTCTAATCATTATAGTAAAGGCAGACACACACCAGAAAATATGTCATTTTTATTTTTAAAACTTATGCATAATCAATTTCAAACACGCCGTGTACATTCTAATTTTTTTAATGGTTTTACTGTTACTACAAAAAATATGATCATACTTGTAATTTAAGAAAATATGGGTAGGTATTTATATAATAATCTACCTAAATAAATTGCCTTAAAAAATAATGCGTAATATCCATACATTATTTAGGGATAACGCCATAAGCCCATTTTGTTGAAAGAGCAAAAAAACTTTGTACTTTTTTGTGATTACAATATTATTTTCATTTAGGCCTTTCCTCAGATCATTTCCTACCTTCATTACTCTCACAACAGTTTGCACATTGCCTCATAATAAAAACTCTAAAGCAAGTGTTCACCAACTTGTTAACCGTCCGATAAAAGTCTGTGATGTGACTTTAATATGTTTCTAGCTTTTAGCGTCAATCTGATACTACTTTTGGTTTCTTTTAAATTTTGACTGAACACGGTAAGAGTAGTGGATGTTGATGTGATACCGTCAATTTATGTAGTTTTCCATAAAATAGAAATATTTTTAATGTATAGAGCACCGTATTTTACCTAGATGTCAGATAGAATAATTTAAACGAAACTGTTTGGAGTATACCTTCATCATCATGGTCTTATTAACTCTATATATCTTATGAGCAGGATTATAACAGAAATATTATTATTTCAAGAGTTTTATTTCTCATAAATGTTACTCAAAAAATTAATATTTTTATGACAAACATTTGGTTATGGTGCAATGCATTCAATAATTAATAATAAGGTAGGAATGTTCATTAAATGCCTTTTACAAAATGTACTTGTGGCAATTTATTGAAATCACAAGGATTGCTACTCACACACGATAACACTTTGATCTTTAAATTGCATCGTTAAATTTTACGCCTGTCCCTCGCGAGCACTATCTTAACTGCTGTTTACTGTAACCGCTCGTTTAAGCTCTGGTGCACTGCAGCCTAATTCCTCGACAGCTAATGATTGTCGATGCACTTACCCTACCTGTATTTCCTGTTCAGTACGAGTAAAATTGCTCGTCTTCATTGGACTTAAATTCCATCACTTTTACGCTATTGTAATCGCAAATCGGTTCTTAGATTTTCATTTGCTTTGTTTAGATAATTTATTGCGTATAGGCGAAGTACGATTGTTTTTACGCGTGGCTGGTTTCATGAGGGAAGCTGGTTTGTGGTTGATTTAGTACTTTTACAATGTTTATTAATGTTGGCTGGACAAGTGGATGAACATAGCAAAGAACCTACTTAGTAGAATATCCATGATTTAAAATTTTCTGAAATAGTTTTGATATAAAACAAATATATTTTTTTAATTTCGATTTGTAGTTCAAATTCTAAGTTATATTTTCATACAAAATAAAATACTGTGTCTGTGTGTATTTTCTTTTTATATTAGAAAGTATACCGATCTTATGCTCTTTATATTGTTGTTAATTCGTGTTCGATAAAATAAAATGAAGATAAATATTATTTTGTTACGTAGTACACAACAAAATAATACTCATTCATCTGTATAACTTACCTATAATAACTGATGTAGAAGATGTAGTCCAGACGGCAACGTCCTTAGGCCAGTACTAGAGTGTTTAGCTAAGTGGGCGATGGGTGGCGACCTGTCGATAATGACAATGACATTAACAGTAATATATTATTATTGTTTGCAGCATTGATGAGAGACAATATTATTTAAAATGACCCACATTTTAATTACTGGTTAAAACTGTACTTTTTTTAGTGCTGCAGTTTTTCGCGGAATGAAAACGGCACTTTTGCCTTCTTTTTTTAACTTTAGGTGATAATACAATAATATGATGGCAGCAAACTGATCTGATAAGTAATAGAGTAATAGAGCTGTTTTGCGAAGATTCACAGAGGATCTCCTTAGTAAAAAGTTCGATTGAGTAATAACTTTGCATTCCCGAGTAAACTACTTACCATAATTTAGTATATTTAAAATCACAAAGTAACTCACATCATGTTTATTTCGTAAAATACAGTATTATTCTCCTTGACAACCATTCGTCATCCGCCATACTGTTTCTAAATTCCCGCCAACTCACAACCTTTTTAAAATTCGAATTCTGTCTACTAAGTGGTTTTTATTCTACATCATACAAGGAGGCTGCACTAATAGCGCCGACAATAACTACGAGCCTAATTATTACAAACCGAAAGGAATAATTGTACCTTCATTCCCTAATAAAATAAAATAGTAGCTGACACAATGTAATATTATGTGACAAGTGTCAGCGCGCTAGAAGGAGGATTTTACAAAAGCTTGTTTCGAAAAAATATTTTTAACAGAAAACTTATTTCATTAGTAACACTCTACTGCCTACTGGTACTGAGTAGTTAGCAATAAATATGTTTTGATGTGTTAAAGCTTTTAGATATCTCATCAAATCTATGTACAAACGTTCAGTATAAATTAAAATCTAATCCTTCGCATTAGGATTATAAAGTATAAAATATGTTCAATTTAATTACTTCTAATAGGACAGTTGTCGTACTTGTCGTACGTGTTCGATTTCTATTATGCGCGTAGGAGGATCATAATTTATTAAATAGCTAACTAGTAATTCATTTTATATTAGTTATACGGTCGTAAGAAGCAGCGTACGTAATACAACGGAAACCGAGAGGCTTACCCTAGTATTATTTTGTTGCAATCGAACTAATCAACCGACGACAATAAGGAGAAAGTTCTTAATTTGACATTTAAATTGATTTATGTAGGGATAACATAGTTCTTTCATAAAATTAAAAATTCGCTTCATGACTTTGATGGATTTCGTTTGATGGAAACATCTTTTAAATTGTTTGTTTATAGATTTTTTTTATATATATAAGGTTTATAACAAAATTACTAGTTAAGGATATTTTTCTTTAAAGTATCAGTTTTGACAGCAAAAATATGTCTTTATACTTAGTTTTAAAACAGTGAATTTAGTTTAGTAATTTTCGTAAGTTTGTAAAATATATCAAATAAGAAGTGATTTTGTAAGATTCAAACAAAAATAAATCATCTTTCATCGTGACCTGGGGGTTAGAATTAACCACTATCGTATCGACAACGTATCGTCCAAATGTCATAACTGACACTGACATTTGGACAATACGTTGTCGTAGGACTATAAGCTAGATTCTTAGTTTCATTCAAATCCATTTAATCGTAATTGAGCCACAAACTTACGGATTTATAACATAGTAACATGTTTGTCAACCTGATTTGTTGACAAACAAACTGAACGAAGTGTATTTTTATTTGCTTCTGTATGTAAAATTGTAATAATGTGATGTGTATGATGTTTTCAATGGTTTGATGTTTTTTAGTAGTTTTTTTATGCAAGTTTTCCTTTTCCCCATGCGTAAAGCATTAGGGTACTATGTATACATAATGTGTATTTTATTTAGTTTTATTATTGGCACTAGGCATTACTTCTACCTAACTGGCAGTGTTTTTTGTGGCAGGTATAATATTCTTAGTAGGAAAGAGTAAGTATTGCTCTAGTAATCTTTTTTATTAGGTACCTATATATTATTATTATTGTACTTTAAGTAAGTATATTTAATATTATTATTAGTATGAATAGCTCAATTTGTTCAGACCACTTTATTTCTTTGGACTCTGATGATTTCTCGGATGCGGTAGATGATAGTTTTATGGGTAAATCGCTCGGTGAGCAGCTACATGAATCATTTTCAAATTCAAAAAATAATTTAAATATTTGTCATATCAATGCTCAGAGCATACCGTCACACTATTCGGACTTACTTAATACTTTTACCATCAACTCTCTCCATGCCTGTCTAGTTTCCGAATCTTTCCTGAAACCTTCTCTCCCTTCATCCTCTTTCTCTCTTCCAGGCTTCAATCTTATTAGAAATGATCGCATTGGCAAGGGTTATGGTGGGGTTGCAATTTATATTCGAACTGAACTGAAATACAAAATTCTTGCAACTTCTCCCCAAACATATTCAGGTTCATTGGAGTACATATTCATTGAGGTGACCATAAATCCCACTGTTAGAGTTCTACTCGGTGTAGTTTATGCGCCACCTACAATTGATTATTTTAGCACCCTTGAACTACTTTTAGAAACTCACTCACCACAGTATGATCATGTTGTTATCATGGGTGACTTTAACACATGTCCACTAAGGCAAGACATTAGAGCAAAAAAATTAATAAATCTCACTTCATCTGTTAATATTTCAATACTTGATCTAAACACAACATATCATGTGAATGACAGTCACTCTTGGCTTGACTATATTCTTACAAGAGACAAAACCCGGATAACCTGTCATGGTCAGCTTGCTGCCCCAGGTTTCTCCCACCATGATCTTTTATTTGCTTCATATAAAATAAGTATTCCCAGATGTAAGCCAAAAGTAATTATCCGACGTAATCTAGCAGGTGTGTGCTGGGACAAGTTGTGCTCGGATGTTGCCAATATTGACTGGTCACAGCTCTTTAGTAGTTCTACAATTGATGAGAAGGTGGTTTTCTTCAATGAGCGTATCACTGGTGTCTATAATGTACATGCACCCTTACACCCAGTCCGTATGAAGCGACAGCCGGCACCCTGGATTACAGATGAAATCCGTGAGCTCATGGCTAGGCGGGATTACCTGTACCGTAGGAACAGGAAAGCTCCTAGTGAGGAAAATCTGACAAATTTTAAAAAAGCCCGCAATAAATGTAACCAAACTATTCGCAACGCCAAACGACGCTTCATCTTTGGCAAAATTAGTGCCGGTACTCCAAACAATATGTGGAAACTTCTTCACAGCCTTGGTTTTGGCCGATGTAAAGCTACCGTGAGCTCCTCGGTGGATGTCAACATATTAAACAGACATTTTTCAAGTGTGACTCATCGCGTGGATGACGTCGTGAGGGAACAAACCATCGCTGAAGTTGGTCGCTTATCTCAGCATAATTTTACAAATTTCACTTTCTCCCCTGTTGGTGATGATGAGATTCATCGCACCATCATGGGTATTACTAGCAAAGCGGTTGGACAGGATGGCCTTGGCCGTGATCTTCTAATACCTATCCTTAATCTTGTCCTTCCTATCATCTCCCACATTATTAACTTCTCCCTTTTTTCTGGTGTTTTTCCTTCCATATGGAAAAAAGCACAAATTATTCCAATCCCAAAAAAAACTGTTACTTCTGATATTAAAGACTATCGTCCTATCTCTATTCTACCCTTTCTGTCAAAAGTTCTGGAACGGGTTGTGCATCGTCAACTTTCTCAATATCTGCAATCTCATTCTCTTCTAAATACTTTTCAGTCGGGTTTTCGCTCGGCTCACAGTACAAATACTGCCCTCATAAAAATCACTGATGACATTAGATTCGCGATGGACGACAGGCAGCTTACACTACTCACACTTCTTGATTTCAGTAATGCATTCAACTGTGTTGACCACGCCATACTTCTAGCCATCCTTCGCTCATTAAACATCTCTTTGCTGTCATGTGATTGGTTCCGGTCGTACCTCCTTGGACGAGAACAACGCGTGCAAGTAGATGATATGCATTCGGGCTGGTGTGACGTTACTGCTGGTGTCCCGCAAGGTGGAGTCCTTTCTCCTCTTCTCTTTTCTATTTTTATTAATACTCTTGTATCAGGTCTTCGTTTTACTTCTTATCACTTATATGCTGACGATGTGCAACTCTACCTCTCCTTCAAACCGGATGCCATTCATGATGCGATACACCTGCTGACGGAAGATTTGTGTGCTGTCGCTTCTTGGTCAAGGAAGTTTGGTCTCCAAATTAACACAAATAAAACACAAGTGATGATAATTGGTAGCCAAGCCTTTATCTCTAGGCTTGACCTAAATTCTCTCCCCTCTGTAAAATATAATGATGTTCCCTTGGGTTACTGCTCCGAGGTAAAGAATCTTGGCCTCATCATCACTGAAAACCTATCCTTGCAACATCACATAACTGAAGTCAGCAGGAAAATGTATGGTGCTATGCATGCCTTGAAGTGTATGCAAAACTTTCTGCCTTTTTCCGCTAAATCCACCCTTGTCAACTCCATTCTACTCCCCATTCTAGATTACGCTGATGTGTGTTATCCCGACGCCACTGAAGAGCAACTTAACAAGCTGGAACGGTTGTTGAATCTCTGTATTAGGTACATGTACGGTCTGCGTAAGTACGACCACATCTCACACTATCGGACACAACTGAAGTGGCTTAACATCCGCCATCGTCGGAACACCCATATTCTCTGCCTCCTTTACAACATCCTCCATCATCCCCTCTCACCTCACTATCTTAAAGAACGTTTCACTCCCCTCATCCCTCCAGACCGTCCTTCTCGCTCCTCTCAACACCTTCTTCTCATGACGCCTCAACATAACACAAACTTTTACACCGACTCTTTCACGGTTACTGCGATCCGCCTATGGAACTCTCTCCCTGTAGACATACGCAAAGCCTCATCCATGGAAATCTTCAAGTCCAAATTATACCAACATTATCTCTCTCTGCAAAATACTCATCCAATTTGAGCACCTATATATATTTTTTTGTAGATACTAGGTATTATGGTATGGTATATATGTAAGTTTATGTATTTTTTAGTAAGTATGTGTATAAATATAATAAATTCAATGATTTCTCTCTTACAAAGCACTACCATTCCCTTTCCAAATTACACAAAGGTTAGCTGGAAGAAAATGCTAACTAGCATTAAGTTCGCCTATGTACATGTTCTTGTATTGTGCAATAAAGAATTTTCTATCTATCTATCTATCTATCTATCTATAGTAAGGTACAATAAAGCTGCAATTTTTTCATCAGTATTTCATTAATATTTTATTTTAGAATTTAAGGAAGGATTTTAGATAGTATTTTTGGACTTACAGCTAGGTACACAAATATTAACAGGAATATATATGTACATATATCATTAAATAATACAAGTATGCTGAAGGCCAATTACAAGTACCAAAAGTACAGTCAAGTACGTATTGTATTATATAAGTCACCACTATATAGCGGCCGTTGACATTTATAAACCAATAACTATTTTGACATGTGTCTGGTGAAATTCTTAATTACCACAGTTCACATCAATCAAAGCGGCTGTTTGTCAATAAACTGTTTTTTTACATGTTTATGCAAGTGGTTTTTCCAAATTTGACATAACTGTTTAAAAAATAAAGTCTTTTCTGAAAAGGAAATGTTTTTGATTTATTATAAAGTGGTAGTAATTACAGATTTATTTCGCTAAGTCCAAATTTAGTGTTGTGAATTATGATGTTGGAAAAATATTATTTTTATGATGTTGTAATTTTAATAGTTTGAATTTTTTTTTTATTGCCTGACTAGGTTAACGAGGTTCTTTGTAAGGAGAAGCTACATGATAGCTGATGATAATAATATAATACTAGATTTACACTCGCGTACGAGTCGCAAGACGAGGTGCGAGGCGTACCACGAGACGAGAGTGTGTCGTTAA
Organism: Hydriomena furcata; assembly: GCA_912999785.1. NCBI lineage: Eukaryota > Metazoa > Arthropoda > Insecta > Lepidoptera > Geometridae > Hydriomena > Hydriomena furcata. Next base: position 4,451,294 of record OU538833.1, on the reverse strand, counting down.
CCTAGACGCTAGTGGCTCGCCTCGCGCCTCTCTCCTTTACTATCGATCACGAGGCGAGGTACGAGGCGAGAGTGTAAATCTAGCATAAGAAGGTTTGTTATGAGCAAGCTCTGGTGGTAAATAGTATGTAGGGTGAGAGCGCTGGTGTGGTCATTTTAACAACATAATTTTTTTTAAATAAACGGTTTATATTGAAAAAAATATTAAAACGACGATTTTTAAATAACATAAAATAGAGTATTTATATATTTTTTAGATTAAGCAAAAGTTTTGCAACAAGCGATATTTATTTATTAATTATTCATATTTAAATAGAAAAAACGGGAAATATTTAGTTGTGGTCAATCAAGTCTAGAGGTATCGTATCACAACTGACTATAGATTTTAAACAAGTTTGTTTGCTATGCTTAGTTATTGACTGCAAAAATTTTAAATGACCAAAACTACTTTGACCCTATCGTCGTATTTTTTGTCTTTTTAGGGTTCCGTACCCAAAGGGTAAAAACGGGACCCTACTCTGTCCCTACTAAGGCTTCTCTGTCCGTCTGTCTGTCACAGGGCTGTATCTCATGAACCGTGATAGCTAGACAGTTGAAATTTTCACAGATTATGTATTTCTAGTCAATTCATATTTAAGGAGGGCTCCCATACAACAAACATGTTTTTTTTGCCGTTTTTATAGGTACGGAACCCTTCGTGCGCGAGTCCGACTCGCACTTAGCCGGTTTTATTTATTTAAGTAAGAAGCGATGCGGTATAGCTTTTATGAAGGTAAAGATTATACTCTTAATTATTTTCAACAATTTCTCCGGAACGGAATGTTATGTTTAATCTGAAAATAGTATAAAACTTCTTTTTAGTTTTTACAACTAGGTAATGTAACAAGAAATTCTCTTCACACTAGATGACCATTTATCAAACTTGGTTTTCTACTGGGTTCAAACCACATATTCTACCCTATGATTACTTCTACATGAGTTTATGTCACAAATCGTTATGTCATGCATATTGCTTAGTTTTTTTTATCGGAGGACATTAGAAATCACACAAAGCCATCTAGCCCCAAACTTAGCAAAGCTAAACTAACTAAATACAATAACTAAGAGTACTGGTATTTTTTTTTTGTAAATACTCTCCTAAGTAAAAAACACCAAAACACAGCACAAACATCTATCTTCGTCACACAAATGTTTGTTCCGGGTGGAAATCTACCACAACGGGTCTACAATCTACGGGTGGCAGTGCTACCAATTGAGCTGTGAGGCCAGTCGTGTCAGTCTTTCACCTTGTCTTGAAAAAATCGATAAACTTGACAAACTCGATAATATTAAACGTTTGGTGCAAGTTGTCCTAAGCTGCACCTATCAAATCCCATTATCACCAACGTATTAATCGATAAAATGAAATAGAGCCGCTTATAAATGAAGCGTTGGCGAAGGTGATGTAAAGCATAAGCTATTAATTTTAGAGACCAATAAAAGTTTATTACTTGCTGTATTATTGAATTAAGAAATAGCATTGAAGTTCAAAACTCTTGTTTCGTCCGTGACAAATAAGTAAACCATTAGAGCTGGCTAGAGGTGGGATATTTCAAGATTGAATTAAAACCAAAAAGCAAATGTTAATAATATAATATTAATAATATTATGTTAATAACGTTTAAAATACTTAAAAAGAAAACCAACGAAAATGTTTCCACCAATCGAAAAGTCAAGGGACAATATTAGTTTTTAAGTATTATGAAGGAATTATTACTCCTACATTAATAATTTATAATGGGACCAACTAAGGACTATTCTCTATGCAATAAAAAAAACCAGGGAAAAAGATATGCGTGGCCCACCTCCCCCGTTTTTCTTCGGTTAAAAATGGTACATTATTGTTAGTTTGTGCAAAAATTAGGAATCAAACGGTGTTGTCATAGCGTGTGTCCACACTGCGAGCCTAGCGCGGTGGCGACGACGGGCGCGAAGTTTCAAACATATGAAACGCGCCATCAAAAATAAATAGGATGACGACTGTAAGCCCCAAGTACTGTAAACATCCTCTCAGATCTCCATGCGCTTAGATCCTTGAAGATGTCCTAGTCAGAGGCGCGTCCAAACATTATATTGGCACATGCCCACATTTTGCAGTAGTTAGCATTCCATACGTGACAAGTTGAAAGCCCGTCGCCGCTCAGATTTACTCACTAGTATAAAAATACAACTACAAGATTTTTAGCGGTAGCTTCTGAATGTCAGCTCTGAAAACAAGACCGTAATGGATCACTACTCCATCACTACTTAATACCTTCATCACACCTACACAACAATTAGTTTCAACAATACGGCATATGGCAAAGTATTATATCCTCATTAATAGCGTTTTTATGTCCGTCTATGTTCATCAACTTAGGGTCAAAATTCATATTCTATTGATTCTAAGTCCAGAAACACACAATTGGACATTATGTTTAAAATGAAATGTAAATTCCTAATTACGTTTTAATATAAATATAAAATAAATCGGTCACCAGGTAAATAGGTCATACATCAAACAAAAAAACTAATTATACATGTTTGTATTTACAAAAAAAAATTATATATAAGTCCCCATAGTACCAGCTTTACTTAGTTTAAGGCTAGATGGCGTTGTGTATGAAGTAATATTTATTTATTTGTTGAACTCTTTCATATACTTAGAGGTGATGAATGAACTGAACTCTCGCTTCCAACCTTAAAATCCACAGTCCGCCATTGACTCACTCCACCAAGGATATATTGTTAGCAAACATAATATAATTGTACCCAGCCTACGCATTTCGCTACAATTTTCACTTTATTGCAAAAATTTGCATTCGGACGCGCTAAAAATTTACGCAAAAATGTCCAACAAGTCACTTTGATTATTTTATTAGTATCAAAGTAGTAAACGTTGAATAAACTTTTAGAGATATAAAAGATTTCATGCCTGGCAACACTCGCCAATAAAATATTTTATACATTTCATTGCTATTTCATCTGCACTGTACTTTTTATGGTTCCGTACCCAAAGGGTAAAAACGGGCCCTATTACTTAGACTGTCCGTCATCAAGCTGTATCTCATGAACCGTGATAACTAGACAGTTGAAATTTTTACAGATGATGTATTTCTATTGACGCTATAACAACAAATAAAGTCTATAATAAAGTATAACTAAAAACAGAATAAAATAAATATTAAAGTGGGCTTCGATGCAACAAACTTGATTTTTTTGCCGTTTTTTTAGATAACGGTTGAGAACCCTTTGTCCGCGAGTACGACTCGCACTTGGCCGGCTATTTTTTATATAAATAAGCCGTTTCTAAGTGGTTATTGGTTACTTCGTAAGTGAGTCTTTTCATACATTCTGATGTGACATCGGCATGCTACTTCAAGTACATTCACACTAATATAATAAAGAGGTACAAGTATTTGTAACTTTGGAAGTAAAAAGGTTCTTCGGAACTTTTGGGGTGTTAGCATGAACCACTATAGTATCGACAGCGTATCGTCCAAATGCCAAAACTGCCAATTTTACTAAACAAAAAGTATCAGTTTTGACATTTGGACGATACGTTGTCGATACGATAGTGGTTCGTGCTCAGGCCACAGGTACTGAACATTATTTTACCAATAGGAATCTGCATTATCCCTGAGTGCTAGTAGAGTATGAGTATTAAAACTGATATGTATTCCAATTTAGGTGATAAAAATAACAGTATACTGTCATCGTAAAATAAACTAAAAGTTAAAAATAAATAGGATCATGACTGTAATCCCCAAGTACGGTAGACATCCTCTCAGATCTCCAAGCGCTTAGATCCTTTAAAGATGTCCAGAAGGGGTAGTCGGGGTACGTCCAAACATGATATTTGGCTATTAACATTATACTTAAAATTATATTACATCAAACAACTTTTGGGTTATAAACGGTATATCGATAAAATGCATAAAATCCAAGTTATTTACAATACATATGGACCTAATGGCATGGGTAAGATTGGCTAGGCAGTTGGCAATCTTCATTGCGTTCACCAAATGGATGGGTGACCGACCACAAGTAGCATTAACAGCTGAGCGCTTCCATGCTCCGAGTGGCGAGCCTATAAACTCCATCATCTAAATTATACCAACACTAGCTGCAATAGCTAATCTCATTTGAGCACATAATATATAAATATATATTTTTAATACTATTAAGGTATTTATATAAGTTTATGTATTTTTTAGTAAGTATGTGTATAGACATAATAATAAAATGATCTCTTACAAAGCATTACCATTCCCTTTCCAAATTACACATAGGTTAGCTGGAAGAAAATGCTAACTAGCATTAAGTTCGCCTATGTACATGTTCTTAAATTGTGCAATAATGAATTTTATATCTATCTATCTATCTTGCAGGCCACCCTCATACAATCTCAATAAAAACTTTTTAATTTATTCGCTATAGTTTTTGCTGTTTAGAACTGTTGAATAAAATAATTAGATGAACAATTAATTTAAGCAAAAACTAATTATTCCGATCTTATCTTAATTCATACACAATGTCATGATTGTCACGCCAATTATCCTGGAATTAAACATGAATTAACGATGATCACTGTTCTGAGATCTGACCCATATCACAATTTGTCATCATGTTATCTTTATGATATCTTATCTTTATCTTTGTCTTTACCGTATCGGTAATATTATGCCATTTTCCTTTAGTCCAGATAATCCAAAAACATTGAATCAACTCACTAAAATTACAGCTCAGTCATCGTTCAAGAATATTTCTGAAAATATAGAATAAATTAAACCGAACAAGTGCGAGTCGGACTCGCGCACGAAGGGTTCCATACCAATATCTATAAAAAACGGCAAAAAAATCACGTTTGTTGTATAGGAGCCCCATTTAAATATTTATTTTATTCTGTTTTTAGTGTTTGTTGTTATAGCGGCAACAGAATTTATTTATTGATTTATTTGGAACTAAACAACATTTGCAGAAGTATAAATACAGTAAACAGAAATACATAATCTGTGAAAATTTCAACTGTCTAGCTATCACGGTTCATGAGATACAGCCCTGTGATAGACAGACGGACAGACGGACAACGAAGTCTTAGTAATAGGGTCTCGTTTTTACCTTTTGGGTACGGAACCCTAAAAAGCTAAAAATATTAAATAGGATCAGGCTGGACTGTTATTCTTAAGTACGGTAGACATCCTATCAGATCTTCAAGACTTCCAGATCCTTTATATTATTCAATGGGTGTAGTTACAGGGCCGCCCAAACAATACATTGGCTTGCATTTTTCTGAAAAGAATCTTCATACTCTTCCGACTGGTGGTAATCTAGATCAGTAAAGATAGGTATCTTCACTACATAGTATAAAGCAAAGTCGCTTTCCGCTTCCCGCGTCTGTATGTCTGTATGTATGTTTGCTTATATCTTTAAAACTACACAACGGATTTTGATGCGGTTTTTTTTTTAATAGATAGAGTGATTCAGGAGGAAGGTTTATATGTATAATAACATGCTACCCGTGCGAAGCCGGGGCGGGTCGCTAGTAACCTATAGATTGTTTGCAATGGTTTAGGACCTGTGATATTATTTTATAAAAAGCGAGCCTCTTTTCGCAACCATTTTCTCCTAACTTTGGCCATCTTCATTTCTGTCTTGGCGAATATTGAAATGAAAATGAAAACTACTGCAAAATGTGGGCATGTGCCAAATATAATGTTTTGAGGTGCCTCTGACTACCCCCACAAGACATCTTCAAAGGATCTAAGCGCCTGGAGATCTGAGAGGATACTACCGTACTTGGGGATTAAAGTCGTGGAGTTATTTTTTTAAATGATAACAGAATTGTCAAAAAATATTTGACCAGTTTCTCACAGCCATAATTCTCTAAACACATCTTTTATCAACTTGTTAGCAAACATACAGACATTTTAATTTGACTGCGCTTCGTGTTAGCGAGTGCGTAAGATCTATTAGCTTACTATCTGACACCCACGTGCATTATGGAAATCAGTAGGTCACTGAGAGCCACGAGACACCAGGAACATAGTACAGCAGAACCAGTAGAATACTCGTACCATTATACATATTATAAAAAGCCGTGTTGGCCGAGTGGGAGGTATCTCGATTTTCAATCAGAAGGTCGTAAGTTCGAATACCGGTGTGCGTCAATGGATTTTGTCAATGGAAAATAAATTACTATGTGAATGAAGTCGTGAGAGTTTCCACTGGTACTCGTATATATGTATAATAAATCAATCATCCTGAAATGTATAATAATAAAAAAAAAATTGGATCACGATGACTGTAATCCCCAAGTACGGTAGACATCCTCTCAGATCTCCAGACGCTTAGATCCTTTGAAGATTTCTAGTGGGGGTAGTCAGAGGCATGTCCAAATATTATATTTGGCACATACCCGCATTTTGCAGTAGTTAGCATTTCATACGTGACTGGCTTGCGCCCATCTTATAGTAGAAAAGCGTGAAATAATAACGCTCGACGGACCCCAAAGTCATTGAGGATTTCGCGACCTTTTTTGATAACTTTAAGAGATTTTGGGATATGCTGCCTTTTCTAGCTCTACTATGTTCTATACTCCTTTGATTCATAGCCAGTGGGCGACACTCACAAGGTTAATGTACTCAAAATTTTGCGGCTCCAACTTTTGCATATCAGACTATAAAAAAATGACACCGTTTGCTGCAAATCGGTATCAAGGCCACTCTCTCTAAGTTACTGGGTAAGTGTAACGCCAACTTATGATAGATTGGTTATTGTAGTAAGTGATAGGTAAGTGACGTGTAGTGATTTCCTGTGTTGGTGGAGTGAAAGTTGAAAAAGGATTTAGGTAGCACTTTTGTTTGTTCAAACAGATTGAGGACAAAACTGCAACTGTTTGACATACTGACTAACACAACTAGCACCATAAATACGAGTGAGACAGCACTTTGGATGACGTTTGATGACAAATCATGAAATGTACGATGAGGCGTAGGTCTGAGGCTGAGTAAATGACGCTTGATAACGTCAGAAATATTCGATACCTAACCGAAAATATCTGATACACACTATTAAAATAAAATATTGTATATAAAAAAATAATTAATATTTATTTGGACGACTACCCCCACTAGAAATCTTCAAAGGATCTAAGTATCTGGAGATCTGAGAGGATGTCTACCGTACTTAGGGATTACAGTTGTCATTCTATTTATTTAAATATTTTAATTTTAATGATACCAAAAATAAGTATATTAGTTTTCTATCACTGATTAGGTTTCCATAGTACAAGTTTTGCTTAGTTTGGGGCTAGAAGGCGCCGTGTGAAAATGTCCACCAATATTTACTATTATCACTACATAGTATAAAGCAAAGTCGCTTTCCGCTTCCCGCGTCTGTATGTAATATGTATGTATGTATGTTTGCTTATATCTTTAAAACTACACCACGGATTTTGATGCGGTTTTTTTTAATAGATAGAGTGGATTAATAGATTCAGGAGGTAGGTTTATAATAACATGCTACCCGTGCGAAGCCGGGACGGGTCGCTTGTTTAATATATTTTTGAATTTTTGTTTCTAATAGATACATTAACAAATTTAAAATTAATTAATTTAAAAAAAACTTTCATTGATTAAAAGCTACATTATCAATAAATACCTAATATAATTTGTTTTCAGAAAAATAGAATTTTGCATAATCTTTATTAGTAAATCGGAGCGGATAGCTAGTATTAAAATAAATATGTCTTTAAGGCGGCTGTTTCAAATATGACAGCTCGCATTTTTTGTACTTTTCCGTATTCTGTGGCCGCACACTACGAATAGTGCAAACGCACACATTGAAGCTACTTCACACTTCATTTACCAAGACTAAATAACTAGTCTTGATACTTGAAAATATTTGGTGCAATAGGTATGTCATATTTGTATAGGTAGGTATGTACTTAATAATTTTATAGGTTGCACTTGACAAAAAGAAAATAAATATAGAAAAAATTAATATATATTATAAGACAGGTTACAAATCGTAAAGTGCTACTACACAGTTACTAATATTTGACTGTGCAAAAAATATTTGTTAGGTACCTATACCACCTACTAATAAAATACATTATGACAAAACGGTAAGTATTGTTTTTTTATAAGCTCTTATTTAACTTGCAGTTTATGTACATATTTATGTATCTATGTTTGATAAAGTGTAATCTTGCAACTTAATTTTAAGCAGTTATCCCCAATCGATTGAGCTGAAATTTTGCATACATAATATGGTGACAGCGAGCTGATCTGATGATGGAGTCAGGAGCTGTTCAACGGAACTCTTCACTAAATAGTCGAATTGAGGCAAAACTTTGCATATCTATATACCTGGTCTGATGATGGAGGTCGGATGTAGCCATCGGAACTCCTCAACTACACAACATAACCACGTCGCGTTTGGGCTCGTTATTTTTATCTTGACGAGAACTAGAGCACAAGAATTTACAAAAGCTTGATTTAAAAAATATATTTTTAATAAAAAAACTTATTGTCATCTAAAATCGATGACGGCACCGTCAACGTTTCGAGTACCACTCACAGAAAGTTTTGAAAGTGAAATACTGATAAAATATGTAGGTATGCTTTTGAATATTGTGTGCGAGCTATGATCTCGAAGATCCATAGACAGCGCGTAGCGAGGGTCAACAAGTTCTGGAATTAAACAGTTATTGTAAAATTTTACTAAATAATCTTCCATAATATTTTCTTTCCAGAAAAAGAGATGACCAGCTGCTCTTTTTACAAATTCATATTTTCCATTGTATTTATACTAAATGACATCACAAACCCGCAATACTTTTTAAGACCTATCCAAAGACATGGAGAGTATGCGAGAAAAAAAAACATCTGAAAATATATATTTATTTCTACCACATTGTCGGCGTGACTAGTATATTCATGCCAAATTACAGCTTTCTAGTATTAAGAGTATCTGAGCTAAGCTGCGGACGAATGGACGGAAATGGCAAAACTATAAGGGTTTTTTGTAAACTACGAAACACTAAAGAGCACTTTCAGTATTTCGAATTAAACAATTTTTCAGGACACTTTATTATTTTATTAATATTTAATTATTTGCATCATGTACAACTTAAGTATATGCCATCAAAAACAACTTGTAAAAATTAAAATAAAAAGCCAATTCTCGCAACGCAACTCAGTTCTTCTATCGTAAAAAGTTGTGAGATTTCAATGTCTGTCTGTCTGTCCAAAAAATGACCTGAACTGTTTCGAGAAAAGGATGGTACGACTGTGCCGCTTTTTTGCTTAACTTGGCGGGGGCACTACCGTGCCCCCAGATAAACCTTGCCTTGATAATAACAAATACCGACCTTTTTAGAAGGTTCAACATTTTTGGTTCAATGCGTATCGTATCATTCGTCAGTCATTCATCAGTCGTCAAAATTGATTAATGCTAGATTTGTTGCACACCAGCACTCGGAGTCTTTTTATAGTTTTGGGGATGTTTTTAAATTAAAAATAGCATATTTATAAGCTAGGGGTATATTTACATCGACAGCAAATTTCAATTTCATCCGTTTAGTCGTTTAAGTCTGATTGAGGTACAAACATCCAAACATACCTAACATCCGCACAAACAAATCAGATTTATAATATTAGAGTAATTTTTCGCATTTTGTTCAGATAAAGTATCAATTTTTTCCATCCATGTATAAAAAAACACGCTTGGTAATATAGGGGAGGCCGGGTTAAAACCGTACTAAGGGTCATGGTACCTTTTTAGAACTTTCATTTCAAAACAGAAATGTATCAAATCATTATTTATATTTATTTAGTAGGACTAATTAGGGACACAAACAGGTTCACATTTTTCTGAAATTTAATATTTTTATTAAAATAACAATCAAATACGAAACATCTGCTTATTTCGATTTTGCTCCAACGCGACGTATGCAAAAAGGTAAAACCGTAAACTATTATCATACTGTTTCGAAACGTAACTCGATGTATCGCATCTTCTACAAAAAAATCATCCAACTCTTTCATAGTCTGTACAGTGTACATGAGCCCAGCCCTTACAACTCATGCATTGTACCTAACCTTCATCTGTGTGGCTTGCACCAAATTCGTCAAGGCAATATATTATACAAATGTTATCATTAGTTTTGCATGTCCACTATTTTACCCTAGTATCCGGTTATGTCAGACTTCCCCTAAATTCGAAGAAAAATGTGACGTGGACGTGCTTCCCCGAGCGCGTCTGAGCGCTGACTGACGTGCCGACTTGAGGTGAATGTGAGTTTTGTATGGAAAAAATGTATGGATAAGTTTTATTGCATTTTATATTGTTCATAAATGAAAAAGTAAATTATTTGAAAATAAGATAATGCCACGCGGTATAGAGAAATATAAAATCTACAATTTCGTATTATTTTCAAATAAAAATATGCTGTGGGTCTAAAGATATTGGTACCTAACCAGACCCCATTTTTAGACATTTTCAGCGGTTCTTGCGACGGTAAAAACGTATTTTTTTGAAAATGTTGTATAGAACTGGCCAGTTTTTATTATCTACTATTAAAGATGAATATATTATCAGTAATTTTGTATCATTATATCCTCACAATTGTGATTCCTGGTTTTTAAATCGGTACCTGAAAATCATTGAAATACGTGTGTGGGTGTGAGCCGGGCCTTAAATAATTGTTAAACAAAATATAAACAATTAAAAATTATTATTAAAAAAAACATAATTATCTAATGTTTCCGTAGCCGAAATAGGCTAGGATGATAATATACATATATACAAAAATATGATAATATGATAAAATTGTAGGTAGACAAATAAAATATCATTTATATTGATACTAGCTGTCCCGTCAGACGTTGTCCTGTCAAATGTCAATAATCCCACAGAAAAAAGCACTTTTCGTTTTTCCCGATCTTTACGCCATCCTTATCACTTAGGGGTATGAAAAATAGATGTTGGCCGATTCTCAGACCTACTCAATATGCTCACAAAATTTCATGAGAATCGGTCAAGCCGTTTCGGAGGAGTACGGGAACTAACATTGTGACACGAGAATTTTATATACATACTAGCTGTCCCGACAGACGTTGTCCTGTCAAATGTCAATAATCCCATAGAAAAAAGCACTTTTTCCCGATCTTTACGCCACCCTTATCACTTAGGGGTATGAAAAATAGATAGTAGCCGATTCTCAGACCTACTGAATATGCATGTAAAATTTGGTAAAAATCGGTAAAGCCGAGAATTTTATATATAAGATATATAAGATATTCAGAAGTGAATCTTTGATCATCAGACTAGCCTTTCTTATAAATTGTCCTTTCTCGAAATACTTTTACATTTCTGTCACCATCTTCATTGGCAGGAAACAACCTAAATATTTGAAACAATAATCATTTCCTTTATAAGATTATCATTATTATACTCGTATTCATGTTACAATCACCTAAAATACACCGAATAAAGCTCAAGTTTTCAAAAAGCTGGTAAAAAGTGACATTCCGAAACAGAAATCATCGTTGCAGTCATTTTGTTACAGGTTGTTGTTTATTATTATATACTAGCCGACCCGTGACAGACGTTGTCCTGTCCAATTACAATAATCGCATAGAGTAACGCACGTTGTTATGACGACACGTTAACACTGATGTTAGATTTTTTGCACACCAGCGCCATCTATACCAAAATCATCCCTTTTGCGTTTTTTAATCATTGGGGATGTTTTTCGTATTTTAAAGTAGTCTATTTTTTATTCAGGCATTATATCTACATCTACTCCAAATTTCATTTTATTTCGTTATGTCATTTAAGCCTGATTGATTTTCAAACATACAAACATCTTCAAAAATTTTCGAGTTTATAATATTACTAGCTGCTCGCCCCGTCTTCGCCCGCGTGGTACCTGGATAAAAAGTAGCCTATGTGTTATTCTGACGTATAAAATACATTACTGTAAAGTTTTATTTTAATCCGTTCTTTTGTTTTTTCGTGAAAGAGTAACAAACACAAACACACACAAACTTTCGCATTTATAATATTAGTAGGATAGGAGGTAGGATTAGGATAGGATAATTTATTTTTATTCATTGTCATTGTGTTACGGCCGTTATATATCAGCATCCGCTTCTAAAGAAACCGTAACATAAGTCCAGAAATACGGACATCGGAAAGTTATTATTGTAGCTCATTATTTCACGAGCTCGTGTGAGGCAAAATACCAATACACGGTTATTAGCAGTTAATTATTATGACAATCTTACAAACTGGTACAGTCGCCAAAAGTCTCTTTACAACTTATTTCCAATCATAATAGCTTCACACCTAATGCGATCAAAGATTTATCGCAGTAGCTTGCGAAAGTTTTACACTCATACTATAATTCCTTATTTATCTAACAACGCAATCATGTTTTGCTGATTAGTGCGAAAGTGATTTGAGCGTGCGTGCAACAAAAGCTTTATAATATTACTAGCGACCCGCCCCGGCTTCGCACGGGTAGCATGTTATTATACATATAAACCTTCCTCCTGAATCACTCTATCTATTAAAAAAAACCGCATCAAAATCCGTTGTGTAGTTTTAAAGATATAAGCAAACATACATACAGACATACAGACGCGGGAAGCGGAAAGCGACTTTGCTTTATACTATGTAGTGATTTGTAGAGGTTCTTATGGCGATTTTCAGTGCTAATATTTAACATTGGGTTGTAAATATATTTTTGACGATGACTGTTAACATGAGCCTAATAAGGCAACGTAGAATTCCATTTACAAAATTAAACTCATTATGTGGACGCTAATTCGTCCGAAGGGGACAAGTAAGCTCAGCTTAAGATTATTTTACGAAGGAAGTGATTTTCATAGCTCGAGAGCCAGAGGAGATTTTCTCACGACAAACTATAACAGCTTTACATTATGAAAATCGAGCTCAGTCTGTCAGTCAGTCGTGTTTGTTCAAATATTTTATTATTCGATAATTCAAATCAGAATCAAAAGTACATTTTGTCTTTGATTTTGATGGATGAGCGATATTGTTAAGCCTATTTGCTATTCATTTCTTTTTATAAGTTTCATAGGTCTGTGTGTCAGCGTAAGAAACTAAAAACTAGCTTTCTGACCTTTACTGCATACCGATGTGTAATAATAATTATTATTATTTATGCTTGCGTTTTCGAGACAAGCCTCAATAGTTGCATGATATAATTCGTGTGTAATTTACTAAAATTAACGTTTCTTAATAACCAACATTTTAGGAGGTTCTGACAAATATTATTACAAATCAATTAGTCTTAAAATGTGAACAAAAACGGGACCGAGGTAACGGGTTACTTTTTCTTGGTGATATTTTTCATATTCTTGAGTTTTACGCACTCGTGGAATAGAAGGTACACAATTTGTAAAATGTTGACATTTTGAACAACTAGCTTTTACCCGCGACGACTTTATTGTGAAACAATGATATTCCTGACAGACAGACAGAGTTACCTTAGAATTATTAATAAAGATGTCCAAATTTTACAAAAATCGGTTTTTTTTCCTTACAAACTCTATCGCTATGCTGAATTTGTTTTCGACAAAACTATCTGTGATAGACAGATTGATCTTTCAAAGACGTTTTAAGGTACGGAATCCGAAAAAAGCTTTGATAAAGTGTCTAAATAAACGCAAATAAGTGTATGCATAAGCATAAGCATGCGCTTATAAATCTAACGAATCGATTCCACTTTGTCTAACCGATCATAACAGTTTTGTCACTATATTGGATGACAATAAAATCCAAATTAAGCGTAGGCATTGTTTAGTGGGTGTCAAATGATGACCTTGTGTTGAAAGTGAGAGTGCCATGTATTCTGTGACGAGTAATTCTTTTGTTGACTTTGATGTGGGCCCTTCGTACAATAATGATTATGACGTCACCAATTGGAAACACTTTTAAAAAGCGTTGTAAAGATCTGAGCTAGAATAAGAAATATAAATTCAATAAAAAAAGGACTTAAAAAATCTTTTGAGAAAAAAGGGCAGTGCAAGGCCTCACTGATGGACCTAATTGCTAAATACGATCTCTACCAGGCAATCTTTGGATTATACAAATAGAGGACGATAGTGTACATATTGCATGACATATTATAAATAGAAAAAAAAAACAAAGAACTAGGGCAAACTCGTGCCGGATATATTTTAGGAAGGACAGGTAAAAACTAATATAGAACACACGTAGAGAAATATGTAACAGATATCCACTCAAACGTCCAATTGGACAAAAACACCTTATAAGACAATTATCCTACCGTCCAATTGGACAGCTGTCCAAGGTTGCAAGAAAAAAATGTACCGCCACTTTCACGTTTTTAGGGATACATCCGGCTACAGTTGGTTCTAACAAAAACTACTAGATGGAGCAGAATGTTTTGGAATACCTGGGTACCTAAAGATGTGACCAGACATCGCGCGGCATTCGAGAGCGGTATTATCAGGACAATAACAATAACACCGTTTTAGCGCATATAGCTCGCGACTATTGTCCAAACATAGCGCGTCTCGCCGCTCAATTGCCGCGCAATGTCTGGTCACACCTTAACACGATGACCCTAATTAGGTGAAAAAGGACTATCTATAAACTATGACTTCATAGTCATAGTCTATGTGGCTACATAATTTTAAAAATAGCCAAGTGACTATACAAAACATATTTATTCAGGTGCTGTAACTTTTGCTTATCTATATGTTAGTAATCTGTCGACGTATAGAGGATTCTCGCAATCCCCTACGTTCACATCCTGGTATACGTCATTGCTACGTCATAAGAGTGCTCCCGTTCTGTTATTTTTAGGTAATAATGACTTATAGACAGGATAAGATAAGGAATGATACCAAAGGATGTTTGAAAGTGGCGCCTGTGACGGAAAAGATGACGAGCAATAGGTTAGCGTGGTGAGGGCATGTTTTGAGAAGGGAAGAAGAATGTTCGGTATAAATGTTGATTTAGAAGTAGACCAAAAAAAAATATGAACGGATTGTATAAGAAAAGAGTCAGTGTTGAGATGACGGCTGATAGAAGAAAATGGAAGAAGAATATTTTTTGTGCAAACTGTAACACTTGCGGAAAAGTAAGTTTGTTTGAGTTGAGCCAGTGGTCAATCTAGTGACGTTTTTAAGCTGTTCGAAGGTTTCCGAAGTTCCTGAGCGACTTTTCTAAGCGGAACCGACATTTTTATTTGCCCTTCAAAGCTCAGTAGCACTCAGCTATCAATACCATTAGCAGACACCTATTCATGGTTCCGCGCTGAAGATTATCTAGCTTTTTATCTTTTAGGAAAGACTAAGCAAGCTTTGCCACGAACGCTTCGCTTATTGTACTAACTAAAACCCATGCTGTGTACACTCACATTTCCTCTGTGTAGGTTCGGCTAGACTGCGTGGGTGCTGTGAAAGTGAGACTACTTATGTACATACGTTGCGATATTTGCAGAGATTCGATAGAACTATGAATGTAATCCTCATATCTTATACCATAATATATCATGAGAACGTCTGATAATCCCAAAAACACAGCTATTGAACAATCAATACGTTGGAAACTTCGTTTAATAAGTTAGGCATATCAACTTTTTTACTAGTTTGGGAGCCAGATTCAATAAAAATATGTTTATTTTATATTATGACAATGAAATAAGAGTGAATTTATAGTCTTAGGGCGGCTTGCACAACAATCCTACTAATATTATAAATGCGAAAGTTTGTGAGTGGTTGTGCATGTTTGTTACTCTTTCACGCAAAAACTACAAAACGGATTTAGATGAAACTTTACAGTAAAATAGCATAAACATCAGAATAACACATAGGCTTTTTATGTAGGTACCACGCGGGTGAAGCCGCTGGCGGAAGCTAGTCATCGATAAAACTCAAAAACGACCGATTTGAATATTTATTTTTTTGTTTTGTTAGCTTTAACACAGGGGTGATTTAAAAGTAAATCAAAATGGGATAACTTGTCTGCAAATTTTAAAATTCGGGAAAAACTAAAAGGGCTTTTTTGGCTTTGTGGGATTATTGAAGTTTGACATGACAACGTCTGTCGGGACAGCTAGTTCTTAAATATGTTTAGCACGCTACATAAATTTAATTTTGGAAGAGTGTAAGTCATATAAATACGTCAAATTTAAATAAAATTAGCCGCTTAACACTATTAGCGATTATTGTGCAAGCCGGTCTAAGTATAAACTTTTAATGTACAAAACTTTTAAAGGGAAAATCAAACCAATATATTTTTAAGTACATTTTATAAGGTGAAGGTAGTCCTCGTAAAGTCATACCCGTAGGGTTAATATTTTACGTTCTTATAATGCAGCAAATGAGTCAGGATTTTTACAGTATTAGATGGAGCTTCATATATTTTTAATGTTATGAAATCGATACTGTGCTGATCATTCAAGCCCATTTATGGTAAAATGACGCATTTACTAATGAGTGAATCTCTACACCTACTAAATTCATGATTATGGGTGATTCCGACCCCCGCAAAAGAATTAGTCCGTTATAAAATTCTTACAACGTTTATCACCACGATCAAAAATGTTTATACTTAAGGTAAAACAATCTCATCATATTAATTATTTTGTTAATACTCAGTAATATTAGATAAAAATTCGTATGCGAAAGTTTGTAAGGTGATTGTTGAAAAAATAAATATTTTCGGTCAACTTCATAGAGGTGTACTTTACTTGTCAAAAATACCTGGTTTATACAAACCTGACAATTACTCATATTAAAATTACGTTTTTTAGAAAAAAAAATAATGTCCTGTCAAAACCGTCCTGTGAATTGCATAATCTTAATGAATTATATTTTATTTTCGTAGTACCTTAGAGATTTCTTGTAACTAATAAAAGTAATTAATTTAAACGAAACATTATAATCACTGCATGACACAGCTTTTTAATATCCGTTTTAGGTTGTAAATAAGTCAGTTTGATTGATTAGCTATTGACCCAATATAAGTTCGTAATTAAATCAATATAATACGTTAATTAGGACCTATTTATCGATAAAACTATCCAAATGAGTAATGGAAAAATTACATTCCTTAAATAATACCACATCCTTTAACTTATCCTGTTGCAGTTTCCTTGTAAATGTCAATGTATGTATAATCTATTATTATGTTATCTGTGGTAAAATTAAAAAAAAACAGGTTATCAAGTTCAAACTCTGATATCCGGGCGTTCAGATTCTTGAAAATGACTTTCTTGTAATCTAGACCGTGACAAATTTGGTTTTAAAAATGTATGAAAAAACTAATCTGTCGATGAAATTAAGAAGCATTTAAGGCAAAATATCAACAACAGGGTCAACTGCAACCGTCGACACATTTCGCATGCCGTTGACGCGTCAACGGCTTTTATCAGCGCAGGGAAAACGTTGATAAAAAAATGCCGCCGAATTGTGAACTTCCTCTTTTTATTTAAGTGGGTTCATAATACCTGTACAATTTTTTTTTATGTTTCAAATTAGATGGCAACATCAGGATCAATAAAAAATATAATCAAAATCAGATCAAAAAAATCAAAATGTACTTGAGAAACTCATTTTTTTATCGGTTAAAATCGATTTTGTTTATAGGTTTGGGCGCCGGCCGCTTAATTTGGTAATTATTTAGTAACCGATATCAAATTAGTCAGATCTCATTATGTCGTGTGAAAATTGGAATGTAATTAAAAGGTGACGAGGAGCTGTCGCCTCACTGATTGTTTTTTTATTGGGTCATTAAAGAAGTGCGCCATATGTAATGTTAAAATAATAGTATTACAAAGATTACTACTACTAACTACTACGGCGGCGGCCGGCGCATGGCCGAGTCTGCTAGTATATTTATATTAATTATCCTTATAAGTTATTTACAACTTTATGAATATTAACGTATCATTTGAGCCGACCTAGCAAGCAAATTCAAAGTAATGTTTTTTAGTCACAAAGTTAAGAAATAAATTGTATTAGGTACCAACAAGGTACATCGTTTGATTCTCTCATCATCCTTCAGGTTTCAGGTTTTTGAAAAAAGTTGTATCGTACTAAATCATTGACCTCGAACATGACGTCATCCTAGGTCATTATTTATTTTGCCACCCACGCACTAGTGGTGAACTCACTTTTACTTATTTCCATAAATAGTCAATTCAAACGTTAGTCATTGACATGTATCATCCGAGTCGTTATGTAAGGTACGAGGTCATATGCTAGACAGTAATAGTTTAATTCGGTAATGACAATGACTAAATACTTGCATCTACTCGCTTTTATGTTCTTAGTACTCCTGTACAGAACCCAAGCATGGTAGGTATCCTCTTAGATCTCAAAACACTCTCAGAACAAAATTTCAAATTCAATTTCAAAAGGCATTTATTTTAATAAAATCACATGGATCAATTTGAAACATTTTAGGAACTAGGTGAAGCTACGCCTGTTCTTCGCACAATGAGGCAACAAACACGGCTGGGGGCCTATCATTAGGGTTCGGTACCCAAAGGGTAAAAAAGGGACCCTATTACTAAGACTTCGCTGTCCGTCTGTCTGTCACAGGGCTGTATCTCATGAACCGTAATAGTGTAAAAATCACAATAAAATAAATATTTAAGTGGGGCTCCCATACAACAAACGTGTTTTTTTGCCGTTTTTTATAGATAATGGTACGAAACCCTTCTTGCGCGAGTCTGACTCGCACTTGGCCGGTTTTATATAATAAGCTGTAAATGAAGTTTGATGAATGTATGTATATGAAAGTATGATCATTATTAACCCATCTAAAGTTTCAAGTGCTTACCTACGTGACTAGCACGTATGAGTACAAACTAGGTTTGCTTAGTTGAATCAGTTTTCATGATGAATCTATTACATTCATCATATTTACAAATGAAAAGACCCAGACAGATCACAGCTATTTCTATACATTATGTAACATTTGTATTAAACATGGGAATTATTTGATTTCCCATAAGGAAGGACGTGAAGTATGTACGTATTTTGCAGTACTCATTATGGAATTCACGGTTTTTACAATTTCTTAATTTGGTCAGTTTGACGCTGCCCGATTTGAATTTTTCAACCACAATACGTTTTTTTCTGAACGATTACGTTACGGAAAACTCTTTTATTTTCCTGAATATATATTTTTAACTTATATAAAACACTAATTTCTGTGCGCGGCGTCGCCCACGTGATCAACGGATAAAAAGTATCACTACATAGTATAAAGCAAAGTCGCTTTCCGCTTCCCGCGTATGTATGTATGTTTGCTTATATCTTTAAAACTACACAACGGATTTTGATGCGGTTTTTTTTAATAGATAGAGTGATTCAGAAGGAATTTTAGAGGTTTCTAATGTGATGTCGTAAATAAACACATTTTTTGCGCTTACATTGCAAATGCTGGCTGAACCCCACGAGATATATCAAAATAATGTTCTACAGTATTGTACACCTTAAAAACGTCTACAAAAAAGTCCACGATGGTATTAGAAATGTCTTACGCACAGCGAAGCAGGCACGGGTCAGCTAGTACGTAATAATTTGAAATAGGTGCCATGGTCCGGAGATTACACTCCGCATTCTCGTATAAATATATTTGTTGCCTGAGTTGGTTCGGGGCTCAATCTGTTCAATTTTTGAATACTCGTAAAGTATTTGATTGGTTTATCAACCTGGTATTTCTGGATGGTGGTATTTTTGAGACCTAGTACTTGAAAACCCGAATACCATGGCCACGTCCTACCTCTAAAAGGATGGATGGGAGGAATAGGATATTAGAACTAGACATTTGTTTTGTTTAGAAGGAAGGAAATAAAACAACTAGGTACTTATAGCTTGTAGGTAACCTACTTATTCATTCTGGGATTGACCTTTGACGTGATTATGACGGAACAGCGCCTACTTATCTATGAATCAGAGTTTCAGCATCCAAAAAAGGTAGATTTAGCAAGTGAGTAAATACGGATGTAGACAGGTATTTCAACGTGAGTGGGGTGGAAAAAGGTGATTTTCGATTAGAAACCTTGGGCCTAACATTTCGTTGACAAAAATCCACTTTCATAATATTTAGTTTACCTATTTACTGGTATACTAACTGCTATTAAATTATGGGTAAAGTGTTTGGCGGGGTAGCGGCACTATGGCGCACGCTACCGTGTGCCTTTAGAGCTCAACTTTGGCTAGAGGCACACGGGGATGTGCCTCTAGTCACACTATGCAGTGTCGTACAACGCATAAAATGATTTTTATGAAAAAAGATTTCGTCCACTATGGGTGCGTGTTCTCATAGTGTCGTTCTTGAATACGAGGGTTAGTTCCGAATCTGACATGTTTCTAAGGCCCCAAGTTAAATTCAATCACCTAAATGTTAACCTATCAGATTTTGAACTTCATTTAGGCATTCTTAAGTTCAAAAGTTCAAAACAGAAAACATTGCAAATTTTCCACATATTACGTAAACACATTGAATTTGGTCACTCTTAACATTTGAATACTTTTCTTAGAACTTTAGGTTCTAGGGATGAACTTAGCCCCGGATTCAGAAATACTTCATAGACTATTTAAATATCCTTTTGGATTCAGTATGTAATGACTGTATTGCTCTTATTTGCTTTAAATATCAATTTTAATGCTATTGAATAGTTTCTTAGTAACTGTTTACCTAGCTTGTAACGAGGCAGAATAGCATAAGGCCTGTAAAAGGTATTTTCATCGTTTGATCGGGAAAGAACCAGTAATATATTCTTGCAACTAAGCCGTGTTTCTTCTTTATTTGTTTTATAATGCTTGATAATATAATCGATGAAGTAGGTACTAAAGGATTTTGCGATCCGTTGGGAATAACCCTTTTATTATCATCAACATTCATATACATAGTCATAATTCTATATAAATATTCCCTGTGTCGTGGCTATCAGTCTACCTCAACACCCATCAAATCACCCACCCGAAACAAATATTTTCAGGTCATGCAAATTTTATCCAGTAGGTTATTACTTCAACCCCCCGCGATATCACTTAGGGGGCAAATTTCGGGAATTACTATCTTAGTGCACCTCTACACACTAAAAGAACAGCTTCAAAGATCGGTCAGTCAGCAACGTAAGAGTTTTAAACAAGAGTTATACAGATTATTTTACCTAAGTCCAAAAAGGATTTGGGGAATATTTACCTATTTCGATTCCAATTCAAGGAAATTTAAAAGAAATTTCCTATCGGTCGATATTTTCTAACTAAATGTATTTATATAACAAACACCATTTATATTTCAAGACAGCATATTCAATTCAGGCTGTTAGGCTTGCTAAAATAGTCTAATATGAATGAAATGCGCTTTTAAACAGCGCTAAATGAGCGTAATAGATGCAAATGTTCGCCACTAAGCATAATGGGGGACAGTAAAAGTTTAGTGTTTATCTATAGGAAAAGAAGAAATTATTGTTTGTTTGTTTAAAAGAGTTTCCAAAAGAAGAATATAAAAATATTAGTCGACTAGCAGTCCACCCCGGCGTCACACTGGTGATTTTATGGCTTTTTTTATACCTTGGGTTACATTATTAAAGTTGAAATAGGAAGAAATCGAGATTGTATCATTCATTGTATCATCATTGTGTCGGAAGTATTAGCCAGCCTAAACCCTGCGTTACCGGGCCTAGCTGTTACCAGAATGCACCACGTGGAGGTTTCTTCCGCGCACCCCAGTTTAAATAGGGATCCCTGATTGTTTCTGGTATTTAATATAGCCTATGTTCATGTAGAATTCTAATGGTGAAAGATTTTTTCTAATCGTACCAGTAGTTACAGAGCCTATTCTATGCAAACAAACAATCAAATCTTTCTTTATAATATTATAGTATAGTTGTACGAGTATGTATGTCCATCAATATGTACATGTTAAGAATATGATTTTCGATGAGACAAAAACGATCAATATCTAACAGGATTTAGATAAATTAGATATTTTAGAACTTTAAACAATTCTTAAAGTCTTTAATAGTGACGATAGGAAATTATACCTAATAAATTTAATTTCTAAATTTGATTCTGATTATTCATAATAAAACTATTTTGATAGCACTAGTCAGACACCAAGTATAGTCAGGGTATACAACTAGTATGAAGATCAGCCCACACTGACGAACATTCACTGCATACGAATAAAACTGGCTGAGGCAGTAGTTCATTCGATCATAAGCTTGATTTTACTGTTGGAATATAAAATAATGTAGGAATTAATGAAATCACTCATGGATTTGTCTGTTTAATAGATAAATAAGTATGGACGGACGTTTTACATAGTTCCATCTTGAAAGTGATAGAATATTAATTACTTTTTGTATTTTTTCTTCTGTGTCTAAGACCTAGCCACAGACAAACAACTATATTAATCACAAAATATTTTCCAGGGTAGGAATCTAATTTACAACCTACCAGCGCAGAATACAGAGCTGCCAGCAACTGAGCTATGAGGCCAGTCAATCTGTCTTATGTTATTACGTAATTAGCTAACCTTTACGTAATAACTTAAGACAGAAGGACCCTTAAAGTAGGGACTGAATAAATTAACCGACTTGGTATTACATGGATCTCATAACTTTTTACGGTAAAAGAACTGAGTTGCAAGATTTGGCTTTTTTACAAGTTATGTTTTTGATAGCATTCGTTTTACTCGATGAGAAAAGATGTCAAATTTTAAAATTGGTTTATTAAATTTCGATGATCAGTATGTATTTTTTTCACATTAACTTTGTAGTGACGACATATCCATTGTCCCCAACAATGAGTTGACATTTTGCAATGAAACGCAATATCGATCAGTAGATTTACAACAAGAGCAGCGCATAAAGTACGCTCGCTTTTACAGCCGCGCGACAGTAATGTCTATGTGTGGGGTGACGAATATTGTATTTCTCTACATTTATAAAACCACGCTTGTCTGTTTTAAAAGAGACAATGCAATTTTCTTAAATAATTTTGGAAAAAGATACAATCTAAGGACCATCAAAGACTATCCTCCATAAATCGTAGATTTTCAGTTAAAACAAATATGTAGAAAAATAGAGGACTGAAACATTGATTCTTGTTGCTCTGAAAGTGATTGCCGAAAAAGAGATTGCTTTTTTGAAAGACACGATTTTTGTTGTTTATTTATAATTTTTTTTCAATGGTTCTCGTATGTGATTCTCTTATGACTTTTATGTGATTAGAGATGCAATTAAATATTCTATACTAGCTGACCCGTGCCCGCTTCGCTGTGCGTAAGACATTTCTAATACCATCGTTGACTTTTTTGTAGACGTTTTTAAGGTGTACAATACTGTAGTACATTATTTTGATATATCTCGTGGGGTTCAGCCAGCATTTGCAATGTAAGCGCAAAAAAATGTGTTTATTTACGACATCACATTAGAAACCTCTAAAATTATCAGTGTTTCTCTACTATATTATGCATGTATTATACATATAAACCTTCCTCTTGAATCACTCTATTTATTAAAAAAAACTGCATCAAAATCCGTTGTGTAGTTTTAAAGATATAAGCAAACATACATACAGACATACAGACGCGGGAAGCGGAAAGCGACTTTGCTTTATACTATGTAGTGATATTTACGTGTATCTATATATTTACCTATTCTAAAAAATTTACAGTTTTTTTTAACAATCAATATAGATGTGGACAAACTGATGTGTCGGTATATTAATGTATCATTTTAGTTTCCGAGGTTTGTTTTGGTCAGTGACAGAACAGTATTTTGCTGTGTAAACTGGTAAAGCCTTGTGTAAAATCTTGTTTATAAACCTTTTGCTTGTGTAGGTGATAGGTGATAAAGTCAGTTTGGCACAAATAATTTTATAGTGGAGTCTTGGGGTGATCGAATATTATAACAGGTTATAAAATACGTTTGTGTCCTGAAACACCAATGTCACAGTATTGTATGTTATCTTTGTGCACCTTACACTATACCCTGTTGTATTTTAGTCTGTCAGAAAGAGAAACTAGGTACATGATGGTTTTGTTATCAGTACAAAGAATCAGTACATGAAATACTAGTAGAAACCTAGTGAAGTGATGTTATTTGTTATTAAGTTTGGGAAAAACTGAAAGTGCTTTTTCTGAGGGATTATTGAAATTTGACAGGACAAACATCAGTCAGGACAGCTAGTAAATACATAAATACTACTAAGTAAATGTATATAAGATATGATAAGTAAGTACAAAGTATTACAATAATAGAGGAAAGTCAATTTATTTTCATAGCTGTCTCTTAAACGATTGTATTCACTTTACTACCGCTGAACTTCTTGAATGGAGCATGTTATTGAATGAACACGCTTTCGACTCAATCGTTCTCCGTTCAATAGACTATAACTTTGGACTATTACATGTATTAAGAGATGATTCAAAAGTGTGTCAGTGAGGAAAGAGGTGTGATGATTGCTCTTTTATGGAAATTCCTCGTAGATATGTATGATAATTTACAGAAGAGTGTTTGGTTACTGTGATTGTGTATTTGATTACAAATTGATTTATTCATTCATCGTGACATTATAGCAACTGGTTTAGTAAGAAAACAGCTTAAAACAGTAAGTAAGACTTGTTTATAAATACATTAGACATGCTTAATATTACACGATAGTAAAGCTTTTATTTACTAAAAAGCCACTTTTATCACTTATCTGATTGTAGTCTTATAAAATGTAAAAAACCAGTGTAAAGTTTTTCAAGGTGCGAGTACAATATCAACCAATAAACAAAGTTCTATACAAATTGATTTAAAGGTGTTACTTTCAGTTTTTTTTAATACCACTTAAGATCATATAGGTTTATTACTATCCCCATGTAGGTACAGTACCTACCAGTATTTTTGAAGAAGGATTCCATCTTGGTAATCCATATATTTTATATAAAACAGTCCTGTTAGTTACACCATTTATAACTTAAGAAATGATTTTTGATTTGTTGGATTTGTCTCCGTACCGAATAGCAGAATAACTATTGAAACCAGGGAAAAAATTAAGTGTTCACCCGTGCTAAGTTGGGGCGGACAACTAGTATAATATAAAACAAAGTAGTGTTAGTTACACCATATAAAATTCGACCAATTTTTATGATTTTTGTGTTTTTGGAATTGTCTTCGCCATGCCTATTCATGGCATTAATAAGTATCAAAACATATAAAAAGAAAAACCCTGCCCCCCAGGATTTCAGTTTGATACCACGGGAACGGAAACTGGAACGGGAACTTAACACAACATTTGTTAATTCTAAAGCGATACAAAGTTCGCCGGGTTAGCTTGTAGTCTATAAATGTTAATAAAAATTGAGGTGTTATCTTCTCTTAAAAATACCAGTCCATTCAGTTGCAATGCTTGCGACTACCATAACAGACAATTACTCAATGGTGATGGATGTGAGGCGCTACTGTACACATACAGTACTGTGGCCTACGCCACGCCCACTAAATTACACACCATACCTTTAGGTATACTTTGCGTTGACGAATAATACTGTTCCCAGTAATGATAGGTTGCATTAGATACGTATGGACTCTTTGTAGTTAAAACCTCCCAAATCAAAGGACCAAGTTTGACTACTACATAGTATAAAGCAAAGTCGCTTTCCGCTTCCCGCGTCTGTATGTATGTATGTATGTTTGCTTATATCTTTAAAACACAACGGATTTTGATGCGGTTTTAATAGATAGAGTGTTTCAGGAGGAAGGTTTATATGTATAATAACATGCTACCCGTGCGAAGCCGGGGCGGGTCGCTAGTCACTACATAGTATAAAGCAAAGTCGCTTTCCGCTTCCCGCGTCTGTATGTATGTATGTATGTTTGCTTATATCTTTAAAACTACACAACAGATTTTGATGCGGTTTTTTTAATAGATAGAGTGATTCAGGAGGAAGGTTTATATGTATAATAACATGCTACCCGTGCGAAGCCGGGGCGGGTCGCTAGTAATAAATAAATAGGACTGTAATCCCCAAGTACGGTAGACATCCTCTCAGATCTTAAGGCGTTTAGATCCTTTGAAGATGTCTAGAGGGGGTAGGCAGAGGGCGTACAAACATTATATTAGGCAAATGCCCACATTTTGCAGTAGTTAGCATTCCATACGTTACAGGTTGCAAGCCCATCGCCGCTTATAAGAATACCAACTGGTTTCCTCACGATGTTTTCCTTCACCGTTTTGAGCACGTGTTTTGATGCGCATATAAATTTTTGGAACAGAAAAATTCATTTATGCACGCCGGGATTCATAGCCACGACCTTCAAAATGAAAGTCGAGGTACCTCCCACTCGGCAAACACGGCTTTCCCAGTCGCTGATAAGTAAAATAAATAACTTGCAACAGTTTTCCTGAAACTCAAAGATCAAGGATCTGATTGACCGGATGTTTGTGAGGATATCTACCTATTCTCAGCTTAGTTATTGTATTTGTAAGCCTTTTTCTTTTCTTTTTAATAAACTTATCTAATCTGGGGGGTTAGCATAAACTGACACTTTTACTTTACAAAAAGTGATCGTTTTGACATTCGGTCGGTACGATGTTGATACGATAGTGGTTCGTGCTCAGGCCACTGTACTAACAACAATTTTTTTACATGTACAAGACCACAAATTACATTTTAGGTTTTTTTTCGTTCGATTTTAAGACTGTCTGATAGTACTGATAGTTAAAATTCCAAAGAATTACCGAATTTGATTTTGAAGTGAAACTTCTTTATAGAAGGAGGGTTAGGATTTTTTCTGTCACGAAAAAGCGTTACGGCCGCGTGGAGGGGATAAACGATATATTGCGTGGTGAGAGGGTTACACTCTATGTGTCCTAGCACACATTTTGACTATTTTTTATGTTTTCTAGAAGTCAAATTATAACAGTAAACATATCACGTGCGCAAAGACGTGCACGGGTACATATAGTTGTTTACTATTCAGTGCACACCGTGCATTAACTGGTTTGCAGTGGATCAAACAGTTAAATGTTAGTGAGCCATCTGCTTGATATCCGTTTATCTAAATTTATCTTTGATTTATCAAATGATTTCAATAACATGAAACCATCACAAAATTGTGTTTGTTTCGATTAATTTGTGAATTATTAGACACTAGCTGATCCGTGCCCGCTTCGCTGGAGGACAGATAGTTTCACATCTGGTATTCTAATCTTCAAAATAAATTATAGCCTATATGTTGCCGAGGACTAATAGCTACATAACAAAAAAGTTTCATCAAAATACGTCCATTAGTTTTTGCGTGAAAGCCAGACAACAGACAGACAAAAATTTTAAAATGTTTTTTTTTGGCTTGTGTTACTTATATGAAGACCTCTGGGAGTATTTTTTTTACTTTTTATTCAATGTACAGAATTAAACTCTTCTACAGTTTTATTATATGTATAGATTAATTTTATGATATAAATTACGCGAATAGCCATTCTGGTTGTTATTTGATTCTGTGCAAAGTTTATCAGCCATTTTGTAAATGTCAACTGCACTATCTGTTATCTGCATTTTGATTTTGTATAAATTAACACCAGTAGGGCTCCCACAAAGTTTTGTCCGGTAACGTTGATATAGGATATAGGTCTCAGAGACCTCTTCTTCTTTTAGCCCTTATCCCAATCCATGTGGAGTCTGTACATGTACAAAAATATGTTGTGATAAGGTTGTGGCTTGGGGTGACAACATAGGTCACAGAGACCAACAGTAAAAAATCCGTCCAATATAAATGCTCAAAGTAATAAAGTAATAATAATAATCTCATGTGTTCGTATGATGTCTCATAGACCAGCAAACATTATGTCAATTCTGTTAGCCAATTTCTGCGCATTATCATCCATTTCCATTTCAAGGCCATGTAAAGAGATCTAAAAGTTTTCTTTTAGGCCGTTAGGAGAAATCCTTTCCAAAAAGTTTGACGTCTGGCAGACGGCCGGTTGTAAAACATAAGCCAAATCCTTCCGCAATCTGTTTCGCCGATTCTGCGTTAAGTAAAATAGGGAGAAGAATATGATGAGACGGAATCCTTCCCATCTTCAGATAAGTTCGCTGCAAACACACTTGTTAAATTAAATAGTCGTCATCGGGCTTACATAAAAGCAAGCTTAAAACTGCAAAAAATTAAAGACATGTAAAACAAATAGTTTTATTTAAAATACATAATAAATAGTAACGCGTCACCGCGATGGTACTTACTCGTAGTGTAGGCCCACATTTGATTATAATCAGTGCCAGAGCATTGCGTAAAGCATTCTACAGTTAGTACCGTAGGCGCTTTATGTCTGCCATAGGCATCGACCACACAGCCTATAGACTCCTCTCCTTAAGCAAGTCATACACTCTCATTACTAGGCTTATACTGCTGATATAAGACACCGAACGCGATTCACGACGCGCTCCGCGGCGGTCTGTGACATTAAACCGGCCAATCAGAATGCATTTTTTTACAACCTCGGTTTGACAGAATTGTTTGTTTGAAATGAAGCCATTAGGCGTCTATTGGAATATGTGGTCGATGGCAGGCAGTCAAAAGCAGTAGGAAGACTACTAATCCTTTTTAGTTCCTATAATATGAAAAAAAGTAAAAATAAATTGGATTACGACTGTAATCCGCAAGTATAGTAAACGACTTTAAGCACTGAGACCTCAAACATTACATTGCGTTAGCGTAGAAGTTAGCGATTTAGAAATCTCCAAGGATAGTGCCTAGAGATCTGGGAGGATGTCTACCGTTGTGATTACAGTCGTGATACTATTTTTATCACAAACAATAATAAAACATTATTATCGGTGCTATTAATAAAAATTTACTTATCCAAAGATCATCTGAGGTTACACCAAGACTTGTTAATACCAGCTTAATGTAAGCAACTCCATTTCTAATCCTTGTTTATTAATATTGAATTCGACTAGTCCAAACGTAAGCGTTGGACTAAATTTAATCCTGCGCTAGTCTACGTTTATTAATAAGACGGTATGAAACTAAACATTAACGGTGCTATTAATAAAAATTTACTTATCCAAAGATCATCTGAGGTTACACCAAGACTTGTTAATACCAGCCTAATGTAAGCAACTCCATTTCTAATCCTTGTTTATTAATATTGAATTCGACTAGTCCAAACGTAAGCGTTGGACTAAATTTAATCCTGCGCTAGTCTACGTTTATTAATAAGACGGTATGAAACTAAACATTAACGGTGCTATTAATAAAAATTTACTTATCCAAAGATCATCTGAGGTTACACCAAGACTTGTTAATACCAGCCTAATGTAAGCAACTCCATTTCTAATCCTTGTTTATTAATATTGAATTCGACTAGTCCAAACGTAAGCGTTGGACTAAATTTAATCCTGCGCTAGTCTACGTTTATTAATAAGACGGTATGAAACTAAACATTAACGGTGCTATTAATAAAAATTTACTTATCCAAAGATCATCTGAGGTTACACCAAGACTTGTTAATACCAGCCTAATGTAAGCAACTCCATTTCTAATCCTCGTTTATTAATATTGAATTCGACTAGTCCAAACGTAAGCGTTGGACTAAATTTAATCCTGCGCTAGTCTACGTTTATTAATGAGACGGTAATAGTTATAAATCGGGTAGCAAAACCTTGGTAACTACCACGTGCTCCAACTATGGCTAGTTAGCATAGTTATGCATTATGCTAAAATAATATAGGGTGAGAGCAATGGTTGTAGGCATTTTAACAACATTTAAATTTTAAAATAAACGGTTTAAAATGTCAATTTTTAAACAACATAGTAATGAGTATTTATCTATCTCTGTAACAGGCGATATTTAATAAATTAATTATTCATATTTATATAGTCAAAACGGGTAATACTTAGTTGTGGTCAATCAAGAGGAGATAACACATCACAACTGTCACTATTAAAAGCGACCATAGACAAAGAATTGTATTAACTATAGATTTTAGACAAGTTTGTTTGCTATTTTACTGACTGCCAAAATTGAAAATGACTAGAACCGGGGTAGGCACCACAACCAGGTCCTTGACCCTATTTCCCTGTGAATCTGCCCCGTTCTCTATCCTGGGTGTGTGTTTACTACCTACGTCATAGAACCTAGCTCTGACGTCATTCACTGTGTGACCGCGTTTCTTGCTTATATTGGAAAAAAATCACAGGATCACTGGCTGCGAAACACAAACACATATTTGCAACTCCTTGTATATATATATATATCATCACTACATAGTATAAAGCAAAGTCGCTTTCCGCTTCCCGCGTCTGTATGTAATATGTATGTATGTATGTATGTATGTTTGCTTTTATCTTTAAAACTACACAACGGATTTTGATGCGGTTTTTTTTTTATTAAATAGAGTGATTCAAGAGGAAGGTTTATAACATGCATAACATAGTAGAGAAACACTGATAATTTTAGAGGTTTCTAATGTGATGTCGTAAATAAACACATTTTTTTGCGCTTACATTGCAAATGCTGGCTGAACCCCACGAGATATATCAAAATAATGTACTACAGTATTGTACACCTTAAAACCGTCTACAAAAAAGTCAACGATGGTATTAGAAATGTCTTACGCACAGCGAAGCGGGCACGGGTCAGCTAGTATATATATAAATGCAAGAAGTAGGTTAACTGCGAGCGGTCGTCAATATGCGTGTATCACTAAAAGTGTGCATAAATAATAATCTACTGAAGAAATCTGACTGATTTTTTATATGTAAGATAAGGATTTTGATTATGTTCTTATTTGAAAACTGACAGAAATCCAATAGACATGTCCAAACATAACGACACATGCTCACTTTTAGCAGTAGTTAGCATTCCATACGTGATAGGTTGCAAGCTCATCGCCGCTTATAAGAATACTAACTGGTTTAAGAAAAATCTATTGATGCACGCCGGGATTTGAAACCACGATCTTTGAAATTAAAGTCGAGGTACCTCCTACCAAGCTAGCTCGGGTATTTATTTTTACGGCAATATTTTTTTGCAATAGAAAAATAAATTGGTGCTTCTCCGATACAAATTCTAATCCTTGGATGGAAAGTCGAGGGACCTCCCGGTATCCAACACGGAAAATCCGATTGCTCATAACCTTCAGGTGATAATAATAATATTGACGTCTTTGAAGAAACGTGCTAAATGCTTACGAAAGCGGACTCTACAAACCTATTATAATCCAAATGATTCTGAGATTTACCCAAGTCGTGAGGACATCAATGACTTGGTAAATCTCTTATCTAGATCTTAATACCGTAGTTGTATACCGTGTTGTATCGACCACACAGCCTATAGACTCCTCATGCAAATCGAACATTTTCTAACAACATATTAGGTTTATACTGCTGATATAACACACCGAGCGCACTCACATACAATTCACGACGCGCCCCACGGCGGACTGTGACATTGAACCGGCCAATCAGAATGCACTTTTTACCGCTCCTTCCGCACCCGTCAGTGGTTTGACAGAATTTTTTTGTTTGAAGAAATGAAGCCATTATAGTCATCTATTGGGATATGTAGTCAATGGTGTTGTATGACGTTATTTCCTTTGCTCAAATTCCTTTGAAATTACTAGTAGCTTTCGGTGGCTATGTTTCAAAGTTCAAAACTTGACCTCGTCACACAATGACTGTTTCGGTAAAAAAAGGGTCTTCAAGATCGAAATTGACTTGAAATTTTCTAAACGGAATTTTATAGAGGTCTTACAGCTAAACCTACAGCGTAGAAAGCCGAGTTACTACTAACAGCTGTAAAATCAGTCAAATGTAGTATGATAATTAGATAAATAACTTCTTATTTACGATACGATAGTATTATATATCAAGTACTCCTTAACACTCGATACATATCTCTAGCCATTTATTAGCATCGAAAGGGATTAGAAAATTCTTTCTGAAGTAATTTCTTAAAAAAAATCCATATGTTTTAATTCAATGGAAAGCGATCCTAATTCTATCCTAATAATAATATTATAAATGTGAAAGTTTGTGAGTTTGTTTGTATGTTTGTGCCTCAATTAGGCCTAAACTACAAAACGGATTAAGATGAAATTTGCAGTAGATGTAGATATAATGCCCTAATAAAACAAAGACTACTTTATGATACTAAAAATCATCCCCAAAATGATAAAAAACGCATAAGGTATGATTTTGGTATAGATGGCGCTGGTGTGCTAAAAATCTGACATCCGTGTTGACATCAGTCGTCATAGCAACGTGCGTTACTCTATGCGATTAGCGTAATTTGGACAGGACAACGTCTGTCGCGGGTCTGCTAGCATTTTATATATGGCTTGCTTTTATCCTGCTTGCAACTTATCTCGTATTGGTTGCTAATTACTGCGAAGGTCGAAAAAAACCTGTCCTATCCTGTTAGTCTGAATTTGATAATATTCGCTTATCAACCAAGACGTCTGGAAAAAACGCGTCCAAACCGATAACTAAGAAAAAAAATCGCGTGATCCGAAAGCTGGTTCCTATTTAAGTTTAGCTTGGACACAACAGAATCGCCACCAATGTATAAGTCACAGTGATAGAAGCCACCACACGCGCGTTTAAGGATGCGTTTCCATTGATGCAGAGCTGGCCGGAGTGGAGCGGAGCGGATCGTGAATCTGACTACAACGGATCAGCATTGCCATCCAGCGTGGCAATGCCGCCAGTACCTTGGGTACGCTTCGGTAGTGATCTGGATCAGTTGAGCTACCTATAGACTGTTTGCAACGGTCTTCTGATGGCTCAACTGTTTTTTATGTATTTTGACAATATTCTGTGATATATTAAAAAAAAATAGGATCACGACTGTAATCCCCAAGTATGGTAGACATCCTCTCAGATCTTCTCAGTCAGAGGCACGTCCAAACATTATATTTGGCACATGCCCACATTTTGCAGTAGTTAGCATTCCATACGTGACAGGTTGCAAGCCCATCGCCGCTTATAAGAACACTAACTGGTTTCCTCACGATGTTTTCCTTCACCGTTGTAAGCACGTGTTTTTAATGCGCATATAAATTTTCGAACAGAAAAATCCATTGATGCACGCCGGGATTCGAACCCACGACCTTCAGATTGAAAGTCGAGGTATATATTAGTATAAGATGTTATTTATTACAAGCTTTTATTTAGCTTGTAATGTACGTATGGAACTATGTAACTATGTTTGTTAAGGTGGAATCTTGCAACTCAATTTTGAAGCAGTTATCTCCAACCGATTGAGCTGAATTTTCGCATACTTGTGTAACTTCGGTAACTAACTTCATCGTAAATTATAGAAATTATTGCATAAATCAATTTACAAGTTTTATCCGTAATAATCATGCATCCGCGTAATCGATTATACAAATAATGACTCTTTCTTTGCTTATGACGTGATCATAATCATGATAACCTATATTTTGTATTTTAGGGTTCCGTACCCAAAGGTTAAAAACGGAACCCTATTACTAAGGCTTCGCTGTCCGTCTATCTGTATGTCACAAGGCTGTATCTCATGAACCGTGATAGCTAGACAGTTGAAATTTTACCAGATGATGTATTTCTGTTGCCGCTTTAACAACAAATACTAAAAATAATAAATAATATTTAAGTAATAACATACGTGTTTTTTTTTTTTGCCGTTTTTTACAGATAATGGTACGGAACCCATTGTGTGCGAGTCCGACTCGCAATTGGCCTTTTTTATGTATGACCACGATTTGAATGTTTTTTGTTATGATAAGATTAAGAAGTACTAGAATTGAGAAGGTGATTCGATCCGACCGAAAGCTTTTCGTCCCATTTCACATAGTGCGTTTTTTTTCCGTGCGGTTGTTTTTAATTGCAGGTCCTAAGGTCAAAATCTCCATTTGAGCACTGTTATTAGTCATCCGCTCCGCTCCACTCCGGCCAGCTCTGCATCAATGGAAACGCATCCTTAAACGCGCGTGTGATGGTTTCTATCACTGTGACTTATACATTGGTGGCGATTCTGTTGTGTCCAAGCTAAACTTAAAATTTCGTAAAAAACGATCGATCTTATTCCTTTTATACTAAAGTCTAAATTAGAGTCACATCAAAATGACAGTCCTAAAACTTATATTTTAGCTGTTTCTCTATTTTATTTCGCATATTTGACACAACCAAGTGTCATCTTAGTCAACACCAATTTACATGTTGATTAAATTTTACTTGACGTTTCTAAATCTATTAAAAAAATCGTAAATTTATATTCAAAACTATTCTACGTTTTAGAACTGTCACTTTGAGGTTACGCTATTTTAAACTTTAACTTAAAAGAAATAAGATCGATAGTTTTTAGGGGACACAACAGGATCGCCACCATTACGTACGTATATATTACACCTATGTACAACTCTTGTAACCAAAAGTAAACCAGAACCGGTTTAAAATGATTATAAATGAATGCAATTAAGAAAAAAAATATTTATAATATTAGATACTAATAAACAACTAGAAACTACAGTTTTACAAAAAAATACTTTTGATGATATATTGGTGATACCTACAAAGTTCGGAAACACTGAGAAAAAGTTTTTACGGTAGGTCATAATCATAAGGCATCTGACCATCCTAATTTCAACGAAACTGGTTCACCCGTTTCGCAATGATTGAGTATCTAACAAACAATCAAGCATCAATACATTCTTCTTACCGTGCGAAATTTCAGCATAGTTTGGTTCTATGATTCGGATTTGATGACATAATTTAACACGATTGTAAGACTTATTTTTTTATACAGAACTTGCTAGAACAAGCTGCGATAAGCCTAGTTCTTCCAAGTAAAATTGTATGACGTCACAATCAATTTGACATACTCGAAGTCGGCGCCAGCACAACAATGGGAAGAAACTCCGATAGATAATAATATTTGCGTTGGCGCATTGGCGGCCTGCGGTTTACAACCATAAATGGTAATCTAATTTGAGGGTATGGTACAAACTTCCTATAAAAGTGATAAACTAATCCTCTGTACTAATATTAAGAACTGATATATCCTATCCTAATAATATTATAAATGTGAAAGTTTGTGAGTTTGTATGTATGTTTGTTCCTCAAACAGGCCTAAACGAAAAAACGGATTAAGTTGAAATTTACTGTAGATGTAGATATACTGCCCGAATAAATAATAGACTACTTTTAAAAATGAAAAACAACCCCATAACGATAATAAAACGCAAAAGGGATGATTTCTGTATAGATGGCGCTGGTGTGCAACCAATCTGACATCACAGACTAAAAACATTCAGTATTTTCTATTTGATTGTTGAAATTTGACAGGACAACGTCTATCACGGGTCGGCTAGTAATATTATAAATGTGAAAGTTTGTGAGTTTGTATGTATGTTTGTTCCTCAATCAGGCCTAAACGACAAAACGGATTAAGTTGAAATTTGCTGTAGATGTAGATATACTGCCCGAATAAATAATAGACTACTTTAAAATATGAAAAACATCTCCAAAATGATGAAGTACGCAAAAGGGATTATTTCTATATAGATGTCGCTGGTGTGCAACAAATCTGACAACACACTACTAAAAACATTCAGTCTTTACTATTCGATTATTGAAATTTGACAGGACAACGTCTGTCACGGGTTGGCTAGTAAATAAATGAATATTGTTAGACATTATCATGCATAGCCATCTCGCCCCAAACTAAGCGAAACTTGTACTGGGAACAAGATTACTGATAGAATACATATTATACTTTTTTTGTTGTTGTAAATACATACTTAAAATACATTTTAACATCCAGACACAGAACAAACATCTATGTTTATCACACAAATATTTATTGTTCTGGGTATCGAACCCACAACCCAAACACAGAAGGCAGAACTGTAATGAATAACTGTGTGTTATTTGTAATTTTGTAGTTTTGAATATAAAATCCGAAATTACTAACCGATTTAAAAAAATATTTTGCTAATAAGAACATTATTTCTGAGTGCTAAAGTTTCTAAAGTCAGTTCATCAAACCCGTTTTTTATTTAAGCATGACCTAACTTACTCTAATAACTTAATCGTACTGTGTTACTAGGTCGCTAATAAAGCCCTATAATATATTTCCCACCCACTACTCCATGAGCCTTCCACACGGGCTGCCAACCACACATTTCGGTATTTACATGTACATTTGTATATTTAATACTTTTGAAGGCGTAAATCAAACATACTCTTCAAAAATATAAAACATTTTAAAATGGATTCCAGCAATAAGTATTGAGTTGTATCTGTCATTCTCTTACGTTTTAGTTTTAGCTAAATGTATTTCAAATAGAACATAACGATTTTTTATTCCCAAAGAGATTGATGGCGGGCAGGGGGGCGGTTGTAAAACATAAGCCAAATCATTTTGCAACATTTTTGACAAATATTTTATCGACACCACATTTAGTGGGAAGAGGAGAAGAAAATAAGGACGTCGTCTGACGTTATTAAAATATTAGTTTTCTATTAAAATAGTATTAATTAATAGAAATATTTATAGGTATATAAGAAATTACATATCTGCCTTATTACGGTTGTACCTGATAATACGGTCAGGGTTTATTTATATGGATGCCATGTTTTCTTCTGTATCTTATCTATAACAAATAATTATAAAAATGTTAACGAGCAACATGTTTCAGGTATTAACCGAATCCAAACAAGTGTGGCGGTTGGAACTGCTGCGGCACGTGTAGAAGCTCAATAGCATCACCAGACGGTCAAAAAAAGATGCCCAAAGCGTCAAATTGAATAGGTTATACATATCAATCAAATGTCAATCTGATAACATATCATTACATCGCACACCTATCAAATATTATTATGCTAATCTAAATGTTGATTAGTCATAATGGTTGGATGTTGAAAACACGGTGAGATAGAGCGACCTTTGCCCAGCAGTGGGATGAAATAAGTTAAAGTCATAGCTCACTTTGACATTTCTGTATAGGGTCAAGGAGCCGGTTGTGGTGCCTACCCCGGTTTTGGACATCATTTTGAATTTTGGCAGTCAATAACTAAGCATAGCAAACAAACTTGTTTAAAGTTTATAGTTAATACAATTTTTTGTCTATAGTCAGATGGATTATTGACATTTGTAGTGCGTTGTACCCAAATATTTTCCGTTTTGTCTATTTAAATATGAATAATTAATAAATATTATATCGCCTGTCACAAAACCATTGCTTAACCTCGGAGAAAGATTAAACCGTTTATTTGAAAATTAAAATGTTGTTAAAATGCCCACAACCAGCGCTCTCACCCTACTTATACCTAGGTAAAGTTCTTGAAATTATCTTCTCCATTGAAATGTCAAAGATGAATGAAGACAATGACCCTAAAATTTACCGCTGTGCTTGATGATTTTATATGTAGTAGGTAATAAAATCCTTGTCAGACCATAATCTCAATGTATAGGTAATAAAGCGATTCGTAAACCGCGGCGGGCGAAGTCGCGGATGAAATTTTGTACTACTGTGTGTGTGTATCCTTAAAACAATAAATAACACACGCCGACTGTCCGACCGCGCGGTAACTGATCTGCCTGGAATCAACAGTTAATTGAATTCCTGACTCCATCATCAGATCAGATGTCATCATATTATTGTATTGTCACCAAAACTAAAGGTGTATGCAGTATTCAGCTCAATTCGATACTGCACCGAAAAATTATCGAAAAATGGTTTACAAATTTTGACAGATAACCTAAAAACCAACATACGAACAGTTCAAGTTAAATAAAAGCTAAAAACTCGTTTTGATGTAAGTAAAAAACAACTAGTCATCTAAACACAGAAAGTATAGTGTATAATTATGAAGGCCACCCATGTGTTAAATAGCTTATAGTAAGTCCTAGATCAAAGAAACAATCTCATAATAATGCGTTTAAAAAGTTCAAGAGCAACTCGCAAATAATAAGCGATTTATTGAGTTTCTATCACTCTCTCAACAAGGCATGTAAACATAATAGTTTCCTGTGTAAAATAATTTTAACTGTCCGTACGCCCACCTGTGCATTGCCACAGTAAATTCTACAATACAGTAACCCTCGTATTCAAGGACGACACTATGAGAACACGCACCCACAGTGGACGAAATCTTTTTTCATAAAAATCACTTTGTGTGTTGTGCGACACTGCATAGTGTGACTAGAGGCACATTGTCGTGTGCCTCTAGCCAAAATTGAGCTCTAGAGGCACACGGTAGCGTGCTCCATAGTGCCGCTCAACACATAAAGTGATGTTTATGAAAAAAGATTGCGTCCACTGTGGGTACGTGTTCTCATAGTGTCGTTATTGAATACGAGGGTTAGTCAACTGCGTAAACACTAGGGCAACGTTTCTGGGGTGGTTGACAGGACAAAGTTTGTCGGGACAACTAGTTAAATATATAAATATAAAAAATATATTTTAGTAAATCATTAGGTTATCACTGTAACTAAGAACCACATAATAGAATACATAGATTCCATAATAGTTACTATGAAATAAGTATTTTCGAAATTTGACTGATGTTTGGAGCTCTGGCAATGAAAACCAGCGGATCGATTTTTACAAAATAAGCCTGCTAAAATAGGTACTAAATTTAGTTACGCCTTACGGTTAAAAGTCATCTTCATATTGGATTATCCATGCTACATCGAGCTCTGAACCAAGTCTTATAATGATAAAATGTTCGTAAAGTTATCAATCCGTGTCTCGCCAGTTCCTCGTCAAAATTAAAAGCTATTTATTTTAATACAATCACAAGGATCACTTTAAAACATCTTAGGGGCTAGGTGAACTACGCCTGTTTCCGCTAAAAGAACAAGGAATCTAAAAAAAAAAATCTTGGCAATATTGGTTTCAAAATTACATTGTTTTAACTATAGTTTGAACGACGAAACAACCGTAATTACTTTTGACAATCATCGATGTTCGTACTACTTTAAATAATCGTTCAAAATATAATCGAAAGTATTATATTTAATTATTTTGAAAATAATATTGTCACGAATATCAGTCCCGGGTCACGCAGGAACATGAACCATTATTTAGTCGAGAGGCATCTTACTGTTTCAGTTTTACTGTGTAAGGAACAAATAGGTATTGTATTATGTTTTCGTTGATTCTGTATGTCAACGTCAACACAGTAGCATTTCACGATTTTGATGAAAATCTCTCAGGTGTGGGAGAAATATGCAAATTGAATTGCTAAAACGTTGTAAGTGAGACATTGAATACTGATCAATTTCTGTTATTGTCTTCTATACTAATATTATAAAGAGAAAAGTTTTGATTTTTTGTTTTTTTGTTTTTTTGTATGTTTGTAATGGATAAACTCAAAAACTACTGAACCGGGAACGGGAACGGGAACGGGAACGGGAACGGAAGACAACATTTGTTAATTCTAAAGCGATACGAAGTTCGCGGGGTCAGCTTGTAATAGATATACTGCTAAGATTTTTGGAGGGCAGTAGGTGAACACAGAGTTTTCTCTCGTAAACCGTCGTTCCATTTATTTACATCTACTTACACTAAAATTACAAACATAAAAAAAACTGCATGTCTGTTTGTAATGGAAAAACAAAAAATACTGCAGCAATTAAAAAAAAAATACCTAAAACTAAATAACAAGCTACATTTAAAAAAAATAGAGATCATAGCGAAAATTGCCATAATGTTACTTTGAAGTGGCATCTTACTGGAAGCAACATATTTAATGAAAATGAATGAGCACATTGACTCAAAGAATGAATGAATGAATGAATA
The DNA here is from genome assembly GCA_912999785.1 of Hydriomena furcata. Classification (NCBI taxonomy): domain Eukaryota; kingdom Metazoa; phylum Arthropoda; class Insecta; order Lepidoptera; family Geometridae; genus Hydriomena; species Hydriomena furcata. Next base: position 4,411,461 of record OU538833.1, on the reverse strand, counting down.
TATCAAAAAAGTCTATAATCTTCATTATTAGACTCGTGCAAAGCTGAAGCGGACAGCTAGTCAAAATTTATTTTAACAGTAGTTGATGAAAGAGGCCTAACGGTTAATTATCTTATCTTAGCTGATAATATTTCGTGGTTTCATTTTCGATATAAAATTAACAAGTAGTCCTTTGACCTACAAGGCAACATTCGCACGTTTTTTAAGAATTAAATAAATAAGTATAGCATTAATCGATTACAAGAACTCGATTAAAACAAACATTGACATCCCTTCCCTACGATATCTAGCCATGGCAGCTCATTCTTTTTCCGTGCGAGGCAACGAGTGCACGCGTTCCTCCCTACGTTCGAACTTCTGTTATTTCTTAAGGTTTTGTATCGTTCACGATGCCCAAAAGAACCTACGAAGAAAAATTAGAACATTACATGAGAAAGATGGAGAAATTAAAAGATCAAAATCGTTGTAAACGGAGACGTCGAGACGATTTTTTCTCATCCTCAGATCAAGATTTGAATAATGTAGGTTAGTATATGCCTACATTGCTTTGTTTATATCGCACAACTACTATTCGAAAAGAAAGTTTTGTTACGATAATTTGCCATAGATTCAATTTCGAACGCGGCAAATATTATACCTACCCGCCATAGATTCTTTAAAGAACGAGGCGATTGGATTCGACTTATGAACCAACTATACTTATTTAAGTAGGTACCTACCTACCTATTCTCAGCTTATAACATTAAGTGAGGTAATATTCTTCTCCGTAGGAGACGAAACCGGTTTCTGGAACCAAAATGAACCACAACTAGATCCCGTCGAAACGGTATTATCGAATGATCCCGATGAACCTGGACTAGACGCCACGTTGGAGCCCAATGCGAGCCAACCATGTAATCTTCCGCCGGCGTCGGTGCCAGCACCGGCGCCGTCAGCATCCGCGCCGCCTGCGCCTATTGAGTCAGAACAAGCCGTAGTTGACTCGAGTTTTCCACCATTGGACCCAGACATTCTCTCCGCTCTCGGTGAGGCAACGGACCAGGGACCAACATGGGGTGAAGACATACATAATAACTTAATCCAACTATGGAAACCGCTACTTATAAAAGGTATGACCAAGGAGAACAAAGAAAAATTCTTAAAACAATATCTTGTACCTGGTAACTGTACGTTACTACAGGCTCCGAAACTAAACATCGAGATCTCAGCGGCAATTATCGAGATGATAAGATTACGCGACAAAAAAGTCGAAACTAACCAACAACAACTAGGTGCTGGAATTACGGCCATTAGTAGGGCTATGACGTCACTACTAACGAGTGACAATAAAATTGATGCGATCAAAACTCTTAGTGATGGCTGTCGCATTTTATGTGATTTGCACTATAATGAGTCTCAAGCCCGAATCAAAATGATCACACCCGGTTTGGCCAAACCATTCCTCAATGTTATTCAAGACAGTGAGCGTGATGAGACACTTTTTGACGCCAGCTTACCGGACAAAATCAAAGCCTCAAAGACCATTGAAAAACAGGGGCTGCAGATTAAGAAGACTGCTCAACCAGCAAGACCTAGCCCAGCTGTTGCTCAAAACGACAATACCAGCTCGACATCAATTCCAGGGAAACTGGACCGGCCCTCCTTGCTACCCGGCGAACAGGGGGGGGCGGAGAGGTCAGAGAAAGTTCCCTTTGACGTCGCGTCGAACAACTTCGACAACGACGACATCTCAGCAACCCAGGGCGAATCAGTGCCGATCACGTGCCCCAACTCGCACATAATACAGGTACATTCGGGCCGAATACAATTTTTCTACAATTGCTGGCTACATATTACAAGTAATTCGAATGTTCTTGATTGGGTTTTAAATGGTGTATCAATTTCTATTACTATCGGGTCTCGTAAATATCTTAGATTTCAGTATAATACATCAAACTCAAGTGAATTAATTACTTATCAATTTAATTCCTTACCCTATGGCCTTTCTATAGCACCTATGTGCTTTACCAAGATTGTTAGAGAGGTTGTAGCTCATCTACGTGGTCGCGGGTTCAAATCTGTATGTTATTTGGACGATATACTATGCTTAGGTAGTAGCTACGACGATTGTCTACGCAACGTAAAAGAAACCGCCGCACTATTTAAATGCTTAGGATTCATTATGAATCCTAAGCATTTAATACAACAATTTAAACAATTTAATACACAAATTACGAAAAAAGTAATTTACAACCACAAAATAACTTGCAAGTTTTTAGGATTCACATACGACACCTCGAAAATGACATTATCTTTACCCAATGATAAGCAACAATGATAAGCCCAATGATAACAAGATTGCGCTGCTGGTTGAGAAGTTTTCAAAACTACCCTCAGTCACAATCCGAGATTTTTCTCAGCTGATGTGTCGGCATGTCCAGCGATGCGTTACGGTTGGTTATTATACCAAAACATTAGAGCGACAAAAATATTTATTTTTACAGCAACATAACTCATTTGACACTAAAGTCAAACTTCCTAGCATCATTTTTGATGACCTTAAGTGGTGGAGCGAGAATATTTACATAGCGAATAGTCCAATAAAAAACCCATCTTATGTAATGGAGATTTACACTGATGCATCACGCACTGGTTGGGGTGCATTTCGTGATTGTTCTAGAGTTAACGGGGCTTGGAAAGACTGTGAACTTAAATATCACATTAACTGCTTCGAGTTATTTGCTGTGTTTTTAGCCCTCAAATGATATGCTCGAGAAAAATCAGAATGTGCTCATCTTGCTCCGAGTAGACAATACCACATGTCAGGCCATAAGTTACATAAACCGTATGGGCGGTATTCAATTCCTGCATTTAAACACACTTACCCGTGACATTTGGCAATGGTGCGAGATGAAGAAAATATGGATATTTGCTTCGTACATAAATACAAAGGATAACATTAAGCTGATGAGGAGTCCCGTAAGGTTAATCCTGACGTAGAATGGGAATTGAAGCCTTAAATTACATAGTTAAAAAGCTGGGTCAGTCGAAAATTGATTTGTTTGCTTCTCGCATTAATGTCAAATGTCACGAATATGTTTCTTGGAAGCCAGACCCCGACGCGATAAGCGTCGATGCATTTACAATAAGCTGGGGGTCAAAATTATATTACGCCTTTCCGCCGTTTTCTTTGTTGCTAAAATGAATTCAAAAGATTTCTCAAGATCAAGCTACGGGTATTGTGGTTTTTCCTATGTGGTCGGCACAGGCATGGTATCCGCAACTAATGGATTTATTAGTTGCTGATATAGTAATTTTAAAACCACGTACAAATTTAGTATTGTCGCATTTCAGACGACAACACACGCTACACCGGACGCTTACCCTGGGAGCAGCGCTGCTCTCCGGCGCGCGTTCTCCCGCCGCGGCACGCCACCAGCCGCCCTGAATCTAATGCTCGCTTCACTCTCAAATAGTACTTTACAACAGTACGGTGTTTGTTATAAACTATGGTGGCAATATTGTCAGGACAATAACACAAATGTTTTCGAGGGCCCTATCTCACATACCATTACTTTTTTGACGGAGCAATTCGAAAAGGGTGCATCCTATGGTACTCTAAACAGTCACCGCTCAGCCCTATCCTTACTTCTCGGAAACAATTTAGGTTCCAATGACGACATTAAACGACTCCTTAAGGGAGTGTTCAAATTGAGACCATCTTTACCCAAATACTCAAGTACTTGGGACCCGCAACTAGTATTACGTCACATTTCCGAATGGTTCCCAAATGGCCAACTAAGCCTAGAAAAATTGACCAAAAAACTTGTCGTTTTACTTGCACTATGTACTGCACATAGAGTGCAGACTTTTTCATTAATAAAACTTAACAATATCAAAGTCAACCCAAATGGTATCGAGATTGTCATAAATGATTTAATTAAAACCTCAGGGGTAGGACGGGCCCAGCCAGTTTTATATATACCTTACTTTACTGAAAACCTTTCGATTTGCCCGGCTACAACGCTTGTAGACTACATGTCTTTGACAAGGGAAATAAGGCCCTCGAGTATAGATCATCTCTTAATAACTGTGAAGCGTCCTATCCGGAACGCGACAGCACAGTCAATAAGTAGGTGGATCAAACAAGCGTTGTGCGCGAGCGGCGTCGACGTGGCGGTGTACAGCGCACACAGCGCCCGCCATGCCGCCACGTCGACGGCACGCGCGGCCGGCCTCAGTCTAGATCAGATCCGGAAGACGGCTGGCTGGACTTCGTCCTCTCAGACCTTTGCTAAATATTATAATAGACCCATTGTAAAAGAGTCTAACTTCGCAAAATCGGTGTGTTTACCTGACCAGGCCAATAATTCAGATTCTAATTAAGAATAACCTACTTTATGTTATAACGATTTTTACTTGAACCAATGAAAATGCCTATGGTTTGATTTATCTCGTGTTTCATTTGTAGAGCATATACTTACAGTACCTTTCTACAAATAATGACAAAACGAAATCTCTAAACATCTACTTGTTAATTTTATATCGAAAATGAAACCACGAAATATTATATATGATCAAACGAACTTTTGTGAAGTTCGATCGATATAATATGAGTGGTTTCATTTGAAGATATAAATATCACCCACCACACCCAAAACCCAGTTTTGTATAAACACGAGAAGACTTGATTTCCAGTCACAACTTTAAAAAAAATGAGCTGCCATGGCTAGATATCGTAGGGAAGGGATGTCAATGTTTGTTTTAATCGAGTTCTTGTAATCGATTAATGCTATACTTATTTATTTAATTCTTAAAAAACGTGCGAATGTTGCCTTGTAGGTCAAAGGACTACTTGTTAATTTTATATCTTCAAATGAAACCACTCATATTATATCGATCGAACTTCACAAAAGTTCGTTTGATCATATATAATCTCTGCTAATTATAATGTTTAACAATCCAATTATGATGTGTCAACCTCAATGAAAACATTGTGGGATGGTCAATAAAAAATATAATTGATCAATTGACAAGTGAAAAAGTGGTTTTTGTGATACATGAATCATCTGAAACGGTATCTGTGGTAGTGGTAGGTAATTTCTTATTAAAAATATAAATATTGTTGGACAGTGTCAATCAAACCCCAAACTAAGCATAACTTGTACTATGTGAACTAGATACTTGATAGAAAACTTATACACATTATTTTTTTGTAAAGACAAACTCAAACAATAAATGTTCATCAAGTATTTGTTCTGTAGGAATTGAACCCATAACTATTTCAGTGCAGCTGGCAAAATTACTACTGAGGTCACCTGTGAGACCAGTCATGTATTTACTTACATATGTATAAAATAGTTTTTAATAATAGTAAAAAGTAAATAAGTAGTTTAATATATTTTTTATAATATGAATATGTTTTTTTTTATTTTTATGGTTTATTTACCAGTATTTATATTATTGGTTTAATTAACATGAAAAATATTACGACGCTGGGGCGGACTGCTAGTAGAAAATAAAGTACATTTCAATCAGATTTTGTTTGATACCTTCTTTTAAGAATTAGCAAATTGTTGATAACCCGATAATATAAAGAACCGTTTTTAGTGTTCCGTACCCAAAGGATAAAATCGGAACCCTATTACTAAGACTTCGCTGTCCGTCTGTCTGTCTGTCCGTCCGTCCGTCTGTCTGTCAAAAGGCTGTATCTCATGAACCGTGATAGCTAGACAGTTGAAATTTTCACAGATTATGTATTTCTGTTGCTGCTCTAACAACAAATACTAAAAACAGTATAAAATAAATATTTAAGTGGGGCTCCCATACAACAAACGTGTTTTTTTTGCCGTTTTTATAGATAATGGTACGGAACCCTTCGTGCGCGAGTCCGATTCGCACTTGGCCTTTTTTTTGTGTTGTTTTGGGTGTAGATATTTATATCTTCGAGTATCTGTCTATTCTCCTTTCGAGACCAGAACAATTGTATAACAAAAAACAGAACTTTTTTCGCAATGTTTGTAATCAATTATGAGAAACTTTCGGCGGAGCGATTCTATTTAAGGCGCTCCCAGTCGACGATTATTTTTGTTCGAAACGAAAAAAGAAATACTTGTGAACAAGCCACATCTCCTATTTTATAATGTATAGTATATGTGAATAAAGATGTACCCATCTTTAATCACTTTGATAAATAATCCTACCGACCGCTGCAATGACGACAAACACACGTCGGCGCGTGGTCCGCCTTAGCTTTTCGAATAAATTAATGATATAAATTATGTATAATTACTTATCAAAAATCTATTCTAATAGAAATCTAGATCTACTTACATATTACCTATCTTTAACAATAAATCACAAGTTGATTTTAATAGTAGGTATCAAAATATTTCGATAATAAATTCTAAAACGTATCATTTTGAAATAATATCTTCATCGTGAAAAGTTTCTGCTATTATGTTTTCAGCTTAATAGAAATCTAGGTAGGAACCTGAAGTAATATACTTATAAAAATAGGAGATGTGGCTTGTTCAGAAGTATTTCTTTTTTCGTTTCGAAAAAGAGCAATCGTCGACTGGGAGCCCCTTAAATAGTTTTGATTTCAAATCGAAGTCGAAATTCAAATTCAAGGTTTCCTTTTATGCAAATGACTAATCCAGCCACATTCAGATGTTTTAATTTTACTACACTCATACACAGTAGGTAATAACATACTCGGAGATACCCTTACATGACACAAAAAAGCCGTGTTGGCCGAGTGGAAGATATCTAGTCATTCATTTCGAAGGTCGTGGTTTCGAATCCCGGCGTGCATTCGATTGTTCTGTTCGAAAAATTACACACGTGCTCAAACCGGGGAAGGAAAACATCGTGAGGAAACCTGTTAGTATTCTTATAAACGGCGATAGGCTTGCAACCTGTCAGGTATATAATGCTAACTACTGCAAAATGTGGGTATGTGCCAAATATAATGTTTGAACGTGTCTCTTAATACCCCCTTTAGACATCTTCAAATGATCTAACCCTCGTATTCAAGAACGACACTATGAGAACACGCACCCACAGTGGACGAAATCTTTTTTCATAAACATCACTTTATGTGTTGTGCGACACTGCATAGTGTGACTAGAGGCGCATTGTTGTGTGCCTCTAGCCAAAGTTGAGCTCTAAAGTGGGTGATAGACGTACGAGCAAGTACGCGTACTTATGGCTCGCCGACCTTTTTCGCTTGTGTATTACACGCGTACTTACGGTGACCGTAAGTACGCGTACTTTAAAACCGCCGCGCAAAATCGTCGGCGATCCAACCGGTCTGAAATCTTGCTCGTAGCTCGTCATGGCTCGAACGTGTGGCAGCATTGCGAGCTGCGAGCCGCCATTTTGTTTCGACTTCGTTTCTTTTTTTTAGTTTTTAAAATGTAATACGATATTATTCCTAAATAACACAAAGCTTCTTCAGTCGACGACATCGCAATACAGAGTGAGTAAGCTTCACGTGTGTCACTAACGTCGAGCCGAGTAAGTTTGCGATCTTAAAAACCGCGTACTATAAGTTCGTACGTCTATCACCCACTTAAAGGCACACGGTAGCGTGCGCCATAGTGCCGCTCAACACATAAAGTGATGTTTATGAAAAAAGATTTCGTCCACTGTGGGTGCGTGTTCTCATAGTATCGTTCTTGAATACGAGGGTAAGTGCCTGAAGATCTGAGAAGATTTTTATCGTACTTGGGGATTACCTTATAGTATCCTAAATAGAAATCCTCTTAGATCTTCAGGCGATATATGCTATTCCAGGATATACAAAATAAGAAGCAACAAAAGAGTATGTAATGTGATAAGGTGTAACACTACTTTCGCTAGACGGCATTCATACTTTTTAGGGCCGTATCTTTACAATCAATTGAATAAAACCTTACAGTATTACCCCATGACTAGCTTTAAATGTAAAATTACACTCACAAACTGGCTGCTTGACCAAGAAGATATAGTACGACGGAGAGTCTACTCTCTATACTGTCATAGCATTAGGTAAATTTTAATCCAATTCTAATAAAATCGTGCATAAGGACTCTTATTAATTTCATCTGGTGCATACACAAAACTAAATAAAACATAAACGCATTCACTCAAACAAACATTTACACACGCATACATACATTTTTACCTCTTTTTTAGGGTTCCGTACCCAAAGGGTAAAATCGGAACCCTATTACTAAGACTTCGCTGTCCGTCTGTCTGTCCGTCTGTCTGTCTGTCTGTCACAGGGCTGTATCTCATGAACCGTGATAGCTAGACAGTTGAAATTTTCACAGATGTATTTCTGTGGCTGCTCTAACAACAAATACTAAAAACAGAATAAAATAAATATTTAAGGGGGGCTCCCATACAACAAACATTATTTTTTTGCCGTTTTTATAGATAATGGTACGGAACTCTTCGTGCGCGAGTCCGACTCGCACTTGGCTGGTTTTTTTTTATTTTAGTTGATTTTTCTCTATTTTTGATTTCTTTTACATTTACACAATTTTGTTTTCTTTGAATGTTATTTCATAATAATTTTATCTAACTATAAGCTGTAGACACAACCAATCTTAAAATGTGAATTCACCTGAACCACTAACTGGCGGAGGACCTAGGTATGCCATCATACAGGTTTAAAACCTAGTTTGGGTACCTATGTTGTTCTTATATTTGAATTGTGATTTAATATAAAAAATACTCTTGTTTATCTATGTATTTAAGGACGTTTGTTGAGAAATAAATATCTTTATCTTATAAGCTTTGTATATTCCAAGTTTCATCCAAATGAACATAGAATCATTTTACCAACTTTCGAATATATTGTAATAACGAGATGGTTAATGCACACCAATAAAATACTGCTATTCCGAGATAGTAAAACCTAACTGTTTTTTTTATTAATAATAGTTATCGCTTTAACTGATTTCACTAACCGACTAGGTTATTGGTGAATCCTAATATCCTAATAATATTATAAATGCGAATGTTTGTGAGTTTGTATGTATGTTTGTATCTTAAACGAACAAACTGATTAAGAATAAATGTTCTGTTGTATGTAGATAAAAAATCAGATAAACAGAAGTAAACTTATAATCCAAAAAACAAACCCAAAACACCCAAAAAGGATGATTTTGGTATAGATGGCGCTGATGTACAAAAATTAGACATCTCAGACCCAAAAACATTGAGTTGACATAGCAACCCAGTCTACCAAAAAGCTTGAATCTACAAGGTCGCTCAATACTCGTCGACATTAGTTTTGACTACTGAATGGTACGCATTCTAGCAAAATTCGTAATTTATTTTATCAGGACAAGGTTTATAGGAAAAATTGGAGGTTTCCTGGAAGTGTTTATTTCTATCCGATTACTGAAATTTAGGCAGGATAAAGTCTGTCACGGGTCGACTAGTATTCATATACTTTTACTAGGTAGATATACAAATGAAGTGCTACGCCATTTGTGATAGTGCTACGAATATGCTACGAGACATACTATTAACAATGGAACGTTCATAGTGACTTATTGACGGCCTCACAGCTCAGTTGGTAGTAACTCTGCCACCAGGTAGGTAGGTTGTGGGTTCGATCCCCACCCAGAGCAATTATTTGTGTGATGAACATAGATGTTTGCTCTGTGCCTGGGTGTTAGTATGTATCTTATGTATGTATTTACAAAAAAAAACTATTTATGTATTCAGTTATATAGTTCCCACAGTACAAGCTTTGCTTAGTTCAGAGCTAGATGGTGATGTGTAATATGTCCACCAATATTTATTTATTTTATTTATTTAGTCATAAAAATGAGCTCACGACTGTAATCTCTACACGCATTTTCTCAGATCTCCAAGATCCAGATCCTCTAAGATATCTAAAAGGGGTCCAAAGAACGTCTAAACATAACATGGTCTAGTTCTGAGAAGATAATGTTTCATAGATAAAGCTTATACATATACAAGCTTCACAATTTATTTTTATTCAATGCTCATACTACTGTACTGTGATACTTTTTTAGGGTTCCGTAACAAAAGGGTTAAAACGGGACCCTATTATTAAGACTCCGCTGTCTGTCTGTCTGTCTGTCACAAAGCTGTATATCATGAACCGTGATAGCTAGACAGTTAATTTTTTTACAGAAGTATTTATGTTGCCGTTATAACAACAAATACTAAAACAATAAAATAAATATTTAAGTAGGGAATACAACAAACATGATTTTTTTGACGTTTTTTGTAGTTGGAAAGGAACTTTTCATGCGCGAGTCCGACTCGCACTTGACCGGTTTTCTTAACGTGATCCATCCATGGATTTTTCATTCTTCCGTGTTTATACGACGAAGACTCATTAGCACGTCCGGTTCCATCTTTGTCTCGTTTATGAAACTAAGTCAACGTTTATTATTTTTAGACGACCTCGATGGCATGACCTGTTATTGCCCGGGTGATATTATAAATGCTTGAATGATATGATGATATGATGATGAAATTATATTATAAATGATATATAAATAATATTATGGAAGTTTGTGAAAGAAAGAAAAAAGAAAACACATTTATTTGCACACAATTAAAAGAAAACAATAATAGGAACAATAGACAGCAGATAGATTGTTGTGAGGATGTTTGTGTGTTTGAATGTTTGTGGCACAAACACACTCAAACTAATTTTGAAAACTTGGAATATTCATAGCATATAGGTTACTTTTTAGGGTCCCGTACCCAAAGGGTAAAAACGGTACCCTATTACTAAGACTTCGCTGTCCGTCTGTCCGTCTGTCTGTCACAGGGCTGCATCTCATGAACAATGATAGCTAGACAGTTGAAATTTTCACAGATGATGTATTTCTATTGCCGCTATAACAAAGAATACTAAAAACAGAATAAAATAAATATTTATTTTTAGTTTTTATAGACAAAGATACGGAAACCATCGTGCGCAACTCCGACTCACATTTGGCCGGTTTGAATCTATTTCTATTATATTTCTTTTAGTCCAAGTACTACGCAAAAACTAGTAGGTAAACATTTTTAAAACACGATTCACATTTCATATTTCATATTTGGCAAAAGACCATAAACCGACTTATTACAACAATGTTGACCAATGATTTTACATTTTGGTGATAATTTTTATTTGTTTAGTTTGTTAGCTACATAGTATAAAGCAAAGTCGCTTTCCGCTTCCCGCGTCTGTATGTAATATGTATGTATGTATGTATGTTTGCTTATATCTTTAAAACTACACAACGGATTTTGATGCGGTTTTTTTTAATAGATAGAGTAATTCAGGAGGAAAGTTTATATGTGTAATACATGCATAATATAGTAGAGAAACACTGATAATTTTAGAGGTTTCTAATGTGATGTCGTAAATAAACACATTTTTTTGCGCTTTCATTGCAAATGCAGGCTGAACCCCACGAGATATATCAAAATAATGTACTACAGTATTGTACACCTTAAAAACGTCTACAAAGAAGTCCACGATGGTATTAGAAATGTCTTACGCACAGCGAAGCGGGCACGGGTCAGCTAGTTACTAAATAAATATAACATACGAATTGAATGTCACGGCCACAACAACACGTGTGCCAAATAAAATGTCTAGATGTAGATATCTCTTTAAAGATCTTCATTGAAAAAAAGGTAGACCCCAAGCCATGTTTGTTGCTTGATTATGTGATTATTCTAGACTTGGTCGCGAGGAACAGACGTAGCTTCACCTAGTTCCTAAGACGTTTCAAAGTGATCCTTGTCATTTTATTGAAATAAATGATTTTTAAATTTCAATTTCAATAGTTGGGGAGCCCAGCTAGGGAAAATTTTGATTTTCTCGAACGTCGTTGAGACCTATGGATTTTGAAGATTAGCTGATAAAAAGAGAAACATTTAATATGATGTATGCCTTTCAATGGCATGGTGCAAGGTATCCCTTTATAAAAATCTGCCGAGCTTCATCAAGTCTTGAAATCTCCGCTTGGGCTACTACAAGTATCTGAGAGGATGTCCTGAGGGATTTCAGTCGAAATCCAATTTTTTTCTTGTCTAACCCTCGTATTCAAGAACGACACTATGAGAACACGCACCCACAGTGGACGAAATCTTTTTTCATAAACATCACTTTATGTGTTGAGCGGTACTATGGCGCACGCTACCGTGTGCCTTTAGAGCTCAACTTTGGCTAGAGGCACGCGACAATGTGCCTCTAGTCACACTATGCAGTGTCGCACAAAACATAAAGTGATTTTTATGAATAGCAAAACATAATCATAATTTTGATTAAAAACAAAACTAGTGTTTTTGAAGAGCCAACTTTGGAAATTAAATCTATAGAGAAAAGTTTCACCAATCGTGTTTTTGTCTGTAATTTGTTTAGATTTTTTATGTTTTCAGTTTGGTTTTTTATGACAAAGATATAAGTTATCTTTGTCATTAAAAACCAAACTATATGTTTTGTGGTTATTGAGAAAAAAAACATTTATTACTCGTCTTAAATCAGAAGACTACGCTCGATGTACAAGTTTCTTTAAAACTCTAACCACAGGTTGTAGGTACGCAAATTGTCAAGAAAACCGGCACATGCGCACGTGAACCCACCGCAAAGGTCGCGAGAGCCCCGCCCCGGCACGTAAACGCTGGCTTTTGAAGAGAATTGATTATTTAAAGTTTTCTATAAATAAACCAAGGTCTCCTAGAACATCTGCATACGGCTGGAAGTTCGGTTGGCAGTTGGTGGTGCAGCTTGCGACGGTAATGAACAAATATAAATAAATAATAGTGGACGTTATCACACAGCGCTATTTAGTAGCCTATGGGAACTACATAACTGATAGAATATTTATATACCTTTTTTTTGTAAATATACATACGATACATAATAACAACCAGACACAGAACAAATATCCATGTTCATCACACACATGTTTGTTCCGGGTAGGGATCGAACCCACAACCTACAGCGCAGAAGGCAGAGCTACTACCAACTGAGCTGAGAGGCCAATCATATGCCTGTAACATGAGACTATAGTAGTATTTTATTATTTCGTTTGATAGAAATCTTGGTCTGCCAATGATCATTTTAAAATTATTTACACACAATGTGTTAAAATATTGTGTACTAGGGGGGTTATCTGTTATCCATGTTTGGGGGTACATGATTGTGTCGGCACGAAACCGTCAAAAGTGGAAATCCACGGGGGAGGCCTTTGCCCAGCATAGGGACGACAGTAATGGCTAATAATAAAAAAAACATGTGTTAAAATAGCTAAAAATCACAACAGATAATACTCTCGAAGTACTTCGTACAAATACATTATAAATGAGGAGCATAGAAATAGAAACAAACAGGGACAAATCCACTTTGGAAAATCTCCGTATTATTCACGCTCCAAATGCTGGATTACATCGTTTCTGCAATTCAGATACATCAAAAAGTTAATAAAGACTTTAAAATGCTGGTAATAATGCCTAAAAATAGTTTCCTAAAACTCAACGACCTAACAAATTACAGGGTTTTCTTTTATTTTGTACTAGCGACCTGCCCCGGCTTCGCACGGGTTTAATACATATAAACCTTTCTCCTGAATCACTCTATCTATTTAAAAAAACCGCATCAAAATCCGTTGTGTAGTTTTAAAGATATAAGCAAACATACATACATACGCGGGAAGCGGAAAGCGACTTTGCTTTATACTATGTAGTGATAAAATATGCGAAACTTTATCCCTTTTTGTTCCTCATCATCTTCCTACCCTTATCTCACTTAATTGGGGTCGGCACAACATGTGTCTTCAATTTTCCTCTATCAGCCTTTATCTTATCACTCACTCCTCTTACTCATGTCAACTTTCACACCGTACATCCATCTTTTCTTTTGCCTACCTCTACGTCTACATCCATCCACATTAATTCCTAAAATTCTTCTTGTTACATGACTTTCTTCCATCATAACATAACCCTTTTTGTTCCTATGCTCAAATATACCCAATGTAGACAAGCTGAAAGATGATAATCATCAATCTGTTTGCAAACGCAAGACAACTAAAAAATAATATAAACGCTCAAATTGGTACTTTCACGTTTAAAGCTCTTTACTTTCCATAGTTTTATTGTTTTAGCAAACAGAGACATACGATATTCTTTATGCCGGTCAAATAGCGCTCCTAGACTGGCCATCACTTTGTTTTACGGCCCGTTAAAACTCTAAAGCTAAACACTTGCACGAGCGGAGCGATAAGAGGCTCAATCAGTGGAATGTGACAGCGATCATAATATTATACACTTGTATTTTATAAACGACTAGCAGTTCGCCCCGGCTTCACAGGTGTGCCTACTAATGAAGATTAAAGAAAAAATGTTGATACCTTAGGATACGTTATTGCAGTTTTCGTGAATAACTTAAGACAGAAGGACCTTGAAGTAGGGACTGAATAAATAAACCGACTTAGTATGACATGGATCTCATCTCACATCTTTTTACGGTAGAAGAAATGAATTGCAAGATTTGTTTTTTTTACAAGTTATGTTTTTGAAGGCATTGCAGTTTTCGTGGAGGGTCTTAAATTTTTTTGAAAATCAATTAGTTTTAAATAGGTGAAATATTTTTTTTAACAGACCCAATAATTGTTTTAGTTTATTCGACTTTTATAAAACTATTTAATTTATTTAAAATACAGGCCTAAACGCCAAATGTTGCAAACTCAGGGTTATTGAATCATTTAACTAAGAACTTACTTTAACATGAGACGAAACGCTCAGCCTATGTCTGTTGACGTAGTCTGAGAGACCACAGACAGCCAATCCACTGATTTGTATAACGTGCCAACTCACAAGAGTTGAGCCGGTTAAAAGCATCGATTTATTGTTGTTGCAACTTAGATTTACGTACAGTTCCCGTTCTTTAAATGGCATATCTTCATAAGTTTTCTAAAAAAATTGTCAAGTAGCATCCTACGGCCGCAGGCATTCAAAATTTCGATGGTGATACAAAGATCTTGATAGATCGAATGTGCCATTACAACACACTGGAACTATGTTCTTTTGCATGTAGTTAGAGGAATGAGCGATAAGACGCGTCTGACAGCTGACAGATAAACTTGAATTGAGAAATCAAAGGATAAATAGTTTGGATTATCTGTGGGTGTGAATAATTAAAAGGAATATTAATGCAATATCCTCTAGAAAATTAATACTATACTATTCGTAACCTACATAAATAGATCTCTTACAAGTGACTAAGTTAAGTAATACCACTTGTAAAACTAAAATCGGACTCCAAATATACTTATTATCATACTAAAATGGAATTTTGTATTTAAAAATTAATTTAATTCTCATAAAACGATTATCTACCTTTTTAAATATAAATACGGCTAATTACCACGTTCTTAGAACATCGCTGTCTGTCTGACTGTCTGTTCGTCTGTCTGTCACAGGGCTGTATCTCATGAACCGTTATAGCAAGACAGTTGAAATTTTCACAGATGATGTATTTATGTTGCCGCTATAACAACAAATACTAAAATCAGAATAAAATAAATATTTAAGTTCCCATACAACAAACGTATTTTTTTATATTATTTATAGATAATGGTACGGAATCCTTTGTGTGCGAGTCCGACTCGCACTTGGCCGGTTTTTTCTTGTATTGCTGACACGGTCGCGGGCTATGCTCATGATGAAGAGAGCATCTGAATTGTCTCGAAACTAGAAACTTGAAAAATCGTGGTAATTAGCCGTATTTATAGTTAAAACGAGTAACAACCACGATAGTTTTAATTCTATATATGTATATATATTTTTAAATCATTTATTTCAATAAAATCACTAGGATCACTTTGAAACGTCTTAGGAACTAGGTGAAGCTACGCCGATTCCACGCGACCAAGCCTAGAAGAATCAGGTAACAAACACAGCTTGGGGACTACCTTTTTTTTTAATGATCCTTACCTTAATGCTATGTAGAGCTTCAGTGTGATGCCAATCGAACAAGGTGAAGGCTCAAACAAGAATAATAATTAAAAGTACCTAGTGAGACAATCATTGGCGCTTACCCCGTTCATTTATTTATGCAAGTGCATTCTCAAACCTATAAATCAGTAGTCAGTCATTGAATGATTGTAATAGTCCCATTACATCACCCCGACACCCATTAATGCAATCGTGACTACTTGTGACTATAGTCAGGGGCCTCGTTTGTTTGCGTCAGCGGTCTAGACAAATGTGACAATCTTAAAACTTATTATAACAAGTACAGCTAGCTTATTTACAAATAAGTTAAATAAAATAAAATCGGAAAAGTGCGAGTCGGACTCGCGCACGAAGGGTCCCATCCCATCACTTCACTACATAGTATAAAGCAAAGTCGCTTTCCGCTTCCCGCGTCTGTATGTATGTATGTATGTTTGCTTATATCTTTAAAACTACACAACGGATTTTGATGCGGTTTTTTTTAATAGATAGAGTGATTCAGGAGGAAGGTTTATATGTATAATAACATGCTACCCGTGCGAAGCCGGGGCGGGTCGCTAGTTATCTATAAAAACGGTAAAAAAATCATGTTTGTTGTATAGGAGCACCCCTTAAATATTTATTTTATTCTATTTTTAGTATTTGTTGTTATAGCGGCAACAGAAATACATAATAATCTGAGAAAATTTCAACTTTCTAGCTATCACGGTTTATGAGATACAGCCCTGTGACAGACAGACGGACAGACAGGCGGACAGACAGACGGACAGCGATGTCTTAGTAATAGGGTCACGTTTTTATCCTTTTTTTTACCTAAAAATTAAAATAAATATAAATAGGATCACGACTGTAATCCCCAACTACGGTAGACATCCTCTCAGATCTTCAGACGCTTAGACCCTTTGAAGATGTCTAGTGGTGGTAGTCAGAGGCACCTCCAAACATTATATTTGGCACATGCCCACATTTTGCAGTAGTTAGCATTCAATACGTGACAGGTTGCAAGCCTATTCTCGCAGGTTGCGATCCTATTTGTTTTTTATTTATTTTTTTATAAAATGAAATATCCATAAATGTTAGTCTATACCCGTATGAATAGGTTAGTATCCTATTCTATCATATTATATATATTATTATAAATGCGAAAGTTTGTGAGGATGTTTGTATGTTTGAAAATCAATCAGGAATAAACGACAGAACGGATAAGGATTAAATTTGCTGTAGTATAGATACTCGAATAAAATATAAGGTGGTTTATAATCCTAAAAACTATCCAAAAATGATAAAAAAATGCAAAAGGGATGATTTTGTTATAGATGGCGCTGGTGTGCCAAATATTTGACATCAGTTTTGACTACACACCTACACAGGACAGGACAAAGTCTGTCTCGGGTCGGCTAGTATACTATATAAGTTAAACGCTTTGCAATACAAAAAGCGAATCATTACATCGACAGATAGGGTAAAAAACAAAGAAAAATTATGAATAAAATATTAGCCACAGGTGCGGTAAAACAAGATAAAATCGTTATTTATAAAAAAAGCATAATCAACTTGATGTAATATGATACAGCTGACCAGTTTGGCGTCTCTATGGCTGACTTTGTTAGTTTTAAAGAGCTTTGTCCAACCGTCGTAGAACTCCTATTCCAATAGGTATTTGATTATATGTCTGTACCAACTTGACTATGTGTACTCCAAATTCCATAAAAAAGGCAATTTTCGTTATCCCCAATTTTATAAAAAAAAATCCAATGGATTTTCCAAGACCTTTCCTACAAATATTGTCCTGACTGAATACAATAAAAAAAATCTGCCAAATCCAGCCATTCTCAAGTGATGATCTTTCGCTTATGTGGCAATTGATTTCCATTTGCATAAATAGATGAAACACTATCTGCTGTCTATTGTATTGTTCTCTTTTATTTATTGTGCTGTGCTTATCGTGGAGCAAATAAACGTATATTCTTTCTTTCTTTAACTAGTACACAAAGGCAGTACATATTATAACACTTAATAATACATGCGCAACGCGGATGTATTGACCATATTATTTAAGTAGATACCAAACTCAAAAGGTATTTATTTGAATAAAATAACAAGGATCACTTTTAAACGTCTTAGAAGATAGGTGAAACTACGCCTGTTCCTCGCGACTAAGCCTAAAAAAGAATAAGGCACTAAAAACAGAATAAAATCAATATTTAAGGGGGGCTCCCATACAACAAACGTTATTTTTTTATAGATAATGGTACGGAACCCTTC
The DNA here is from genome assembly GCA_912999785.1 of Hydriomena furcata. Classification (NCBI taxonomy): domain Eukaryota; kingdom Metazoa; phylum Arthropoda; class Insecta; order Lepidoptera; family Geometridae; genus Hydriomena; species Hydriomena furcata. The sequence goes on along the minus strand of OU538833.1, from coordinate 4,393,224 downwards.
GTGCGCGAGTCCGACTCGCACTGGGCCAGATTTTTTTCAATGATCCTTTCCTTAATACTACTAGAGCTGCAGTATGGTACCAACCTTATGTTATTAACTTTTTTTACTTAACCTAAATATTGTATTGAATTTTAGACTATCTTCATCTAAGCTTCATAAGGGTTTTGAGAGTTAATTTCATATCGGCCCGTCAGCGTGTCACGTTTCTTGCTTCGCAGTCGCTATATCGCACCAGTTTACACGGAGCTTTATGATACAATAATAACCTCCTAGTTAAACGTTTTCTTTATTGCTTTGCAAACAACTAATATCTATAATATCTATAATACCTATTTTGGTATTTTTATGCTTTATTTATATCTTAATACTATTGTTTTTATTCTTACCCAGCGTGCAAAAACCAGTTAGTATTCTTATAGGCGGCGATAGGTATGCAATCTGTCACTGACTAATACTACTGCAAAATGTGGGCATATGTTATATGTAATGTTTTAATGTGACTCTTCTACCTCTGACTACCTTTAAAGCCAAGGCCCTGACTAGGCCAACATTTCAAAATGCGACTGTTAGTGATAAGCTACTTGTACTACTACGAGAATATATTTTTCAATATGTTCTACTCGTAACACATAATACACCCAGAAACAAACAAAGATCTCACAACGTTCATCGCACAAATGTTCGTCCTGTGTGGGAATCGAATCTTAACCCTACAGCGCTGAAGGCGGAGTTTGAGCTTTGAAGCAAAAATACCATCTGACTCATTCCACCACTCATATCCCATCGTCTCAGATCATTTTACCAACTGCCATTATTAAAATCCAATTTCCTTAATAGCGAATTCTTTTCAAACATCTCATGTAATGGCCAAGTATGGTAATGTTGCTCCAGTATTAAGTGACTCACAGACACCCGGTGTGGTATATTTTTAAACTTACCGACATAGTTTTGTGGTTTGTCTAATTGTGATAGATGAATTTGTTCACGCATTTCTAACCTAGCTTATAAAACCAACGTAATTCAAGTAATTTAAATGATTAATATCTATTTATTGACGGTTTATATGCGCATTAAAAACACTTGCTCAAAACGGTGAAGGAAAACATTGTGAGGAATCCAGTTAGTATTCTTATAAGCGGCAATGGGCTTGCAATCTGTCACGTATGGAATGCTGACTACTGCAAAATGTGGGCATGTGCCAAACATAATGTTTGAACGTGCCTCTGACTACCCCCACTAGACATCTTCAAAGGATCTAAGCGTCTGGAGATCTGATAGGATGTCTACCGTACTTAGGGATTACAGTCGTGATCCTATTTATTTTATTTTTAACACGCTTATATTAGCTCGGCCTGTATGTATGTATGTAATGAAATCTTTGAGCATTTTTTTTTTATTTTTATTGACGGTTATTATTATTAGATAGCTCAACTGTTACCTGTACTGTTGTATGTGTATAAAAATATTAATCATCTTTCTGCCCTTATCGGTCGGCACAACATGTGTACTTCTTTCAAATCCCCCTCTATCAGACGTCATCTTATCACTCACTTCTTTCTTACTCATGGCATCTTTCACAAAGTCCATCCATCTTTTCTTTGGCTTACCTCTACTTTTACATCCATCCACCTTCATTCTTAATATTCTTCCTTTCTTCCCTTCTCATGACGTGCCCATACAACCTAATCTATTGCACTTCTTCTTCTCTGTCATAGGCGCTACTTTCAAGTTTCTTCTTATATATGTACAAATTTTAACAAAAAACATTGTTCTTAAATAAGTTTTATATTAATTACTAGCGACCCGCCCCGGCTTCGCACGGGTAGCATGTTATTATACATATAAACCTTCCTCCTGAATCACTCTATCTATTAAAAAAAACCGCATCAAAATCCGTTGTGTAGTTTTAAAGATATAAGCAAACATACATACATACATACATATTACATACAGACGCGGGAAGCGGAAAGCGACTTTGCTTTATACTATGTAGTGATTTGATTCCATATGGTTTGTTTATAAAACTATCGTGGTTGTTATTCATTTTAACTATAAATACGGCTAATTACCACGTTTCTTGTTGTATTGCTGACGTTTCGAGACAATTCAGATGCTCTTCATCATGAGCATGACCCGCGACCGCGATCAACGGCAGATCGGCGATCTGAATTGTCTTGAAACGTCAGCAAAACAACAAGAAGTGTGGTAATTAGCCGTATTTATAGTTTGTTTAGTTTAGGGTTAGATGGCGCTGCGTATATCCACTAATATTTATTTAGAATTTTGTGTCCATACAAAATCATCGTGCAAATGTCCAATTATAAGTATGCATGTACGTACAGTTATGAAGTATAACATGCGTGTGTGGATGTACGCATAGTCGCGTAATTTTACCCGTCGGCCACATTTTCCTTTAGTACCCAGTACTAATTGGCGACTCGTGTCTGAGAGCTAAGGACTTTATGGAGGTTGTGTATGGAGCTGTTCATCAACTTACATCCAAAAAATCTGCAAAGATAAAAGAAGGAAAGAAAATAAAAGAAGATAACAACACAAAGTAAAATAGATCAATAACACAGGTAAGAATGAACAGCAGATTGTGCCATGTGGGGGCGAATAGGTCCCCGTCTCAGCATTGAGCTGCACAGCACCGAACCTAGGGAGTAGGCGAAACCCGGTGCGATGCTGGTTTTTAGCCGGGGATCAGATACATTTTTAAACATCATGTTAAAGACAAATCTAAAATAATCATGTGTTTCAAATTGCTACCGATGAGTGACACACTTATTTAAATCAAGCCTACCAACAGTGGGCAATGATGCCAATTCTGTCATATTCTGTCATATACGATATAGAGTAAAAAAGTCAACAATATTTTCGAAATGTCCAAATTGTTATAGTTTAGTTTACTGTCAACACAATCGACAGTACACAGTCATATTAAAAACTATTCTAAAATATTCCTTAAATTCACTGAATAAAGGCAATTTAGAGTTTAAACGTATAAAATCTCTTATGCTCAACTCTAACTCTCGCTCAACTCTTGACTTTATTTAATTGAAATCGATTTTAGAAGCCATATTGCTGAAAGTTTTACTCAATATTTTGTTTTCTCGTTTTTGGGTTGCAATAAAATTATTTTCTTTATTATATATATTTTCTTTCTATATTACTTTCTATACCGGTGTCTTATTTTGTTACCAAGTCGAATAAAAGCCTCTTTGGGAATAGATCAATTAGTTATTATACTGTCTTTACTTGACTTATTTAAAGGAAAATCATTATTGTTTTTTTTTTTGCAAGTTTTTCGGTATTATTATCTCTATATAATCTCCACCAACATCTGACAGTCGCAAGAAATGCAATACGAAACGTAACCGACATCTGAGCGGGTACAACTGCGTACCGACGTATAATTTGTCAAGCAATTTAAATAATATGCATGATTATATATCTATTAAAGGCATAAGACGTGTTGATATCGGCTAATGAGGTGAAGTCGGAGCTACTGGTCGGTGATTGGATCTGAGTGAAAGTCGAAAGGTCGGGGTTTTCTTGTCGTAATTTGTGCGTCGTTTTGGTGATGGGGTTTTGTGCATGATGAGTTTACTTTCCAATTACAAATGGTGTTTGATGGACGCAGCCTGTAAATAAAGTTGTGGAAATTTATGGAATGACTAGCTGTCCCGACAGATGTTGTCCTGTCAAATTTCAATAATCCCACAGAAAAAAGCACCAACCTTACGCCACCCCTAGCACTTAGGGGTACTAAAAATACCCTACGAGCTATTCTCAGATCTGCCAAGCCCTTTCGGAGGAGTTTAATTACATATACGGTGACAGGGGATTTTTAAATATTAGATTTTGTCTTAGGACACGCCGTCTTAAAACAAACCCCCCGTAATAGGACGCAAATACTAGTATTGGTTTGGTCAATTAATAATGTTTTAAATGACGTCAGTAACTGCCATAAACATTTGTTGTCTATGATCTAACGTAGAAATAACACTTTTAAAATCTATTTGCGAAATGTGCTGTTGCATGAATATGGTTGCCGTGTTGGCCGAGTGGGAGGTACCTCGACTTTCAATCTGAAGGTCGTGGGTTCGAATCCCGGCATGCATCAATGGATTTTTCTGTTCGAAAAATGTATATGCGCATCAAAAACACGTGCTTAAAACGGTGAAGGAAAACATCGTGAGGAAACCAGGGGGGTTAGGCACTTTTTGTATAGTAAAAGTGTCAGTTTTGGCATTTGGACGATACGTTGTCGATACGATTGTGGTTCATGCTCAGGCCACAGTTAGTATTCTTATAAGCGCCTTTGGCCTTGCAACCTGTCACGTATGGAATGCTAACTACTGCAAAATGTGGGCATGTGCCAAATATAATGTTTGGACGTGCCTCTGACTAACCCCACTAGACATCTTTAAAGGATCTAAGCGTCTGAGAGGATGTCTACCGTACTTGGGGATTACAGTCGTGATCATATTTATTTATTGCTGAGTTTTCGCGCACCTTTTTGAACAACACATACTGCTACACATTCTTGTCAATCTTTTAGTCTTCTCAGCTCATTTAAAACACGTTTCTCACGTCTGGCATTACCAGCGAAATCCCGCCAAAGCTACGTGTTTATGTCGGCTCATAATTGACTTGTCGTGTCAAATTACTATTTATTATTTGTGTTACGATATCGCCCGCGCCTTGTTACTGAACCGTATTTATGTGCTGACAAAGTGCTTACTAACATAGGTTCCCTATTTATAAATTGAATAAAGGACTATGTTACTAAAATGCTTGGGCATTATTGTCTGAAATGACACTTTTACACTCGCATTATACGCTAAGGAGGTATAGGTATCTCTATGTCGTTTAAATCAAAACAGACTATTAGTCATTGTGAGTTTGTGAGGAATTTAAAACTAGACAGAAAATTTGCAGTTAAACTTATGTCAGGATGAAGGAAGTGCGAATAGAAAATAACAATAAACTGAGCGATGAAAAACAAAACATTTTAGTTGTGACTTGGAGTAGGTATAGGGGTTTTTAACAATTGTTCTTCTTTTTCACGTCTTGTTTTGCTTTATTTATCTCATTCCTAAGTAATGTATTACATTTATAGAAAAAACAAATACATTATGTATGGAGTTCATAATTGTATAATACCTACTACAAAATTATTGTTTTTTTTGTAAGAAAACTTTAAAAGTTTTCAGTTATTAAACTTATCCGACAGTATCTTGGGTACGCTTTCGACTAGTATTGATCTAGATCAGTTGAGCTACCGATAGATTGTTTGCAACGGTCTTTAGATGGCTCAACTGGTGCTTATACATTTTGTAAATATTCTGTTTAGTTAAGTTAGATTGGAAAACTTTAAAAGATTGCTCCAAAAGGATTCGATTAATTCAAGTCATTGTTCTACTTTTTACCGATTGTTACTTTTGTTAAGTAATACTGATGAGCGTAACAAATCGACAATTGAATTGATCAATCCGTGCGAATTAAGTTCAATCCTCACGCCTCGTTGGTTTTCGAATCCGGGAGTAATAATCTATTCGATAAAAAGCTCTTTCACTCTTCGTTCTTCACGCTTTGACTCTGTTGTTTTTGTAGTTTTATAATAAAAACTAGCATTTACGCGACTTAGTTCGCGTAGATTTAGAAAATCTATTTTTGACGAATTAATCGTAAAAAGTTGAAATTCCTGAAAATCAAAAGAAAATATTTTTTTTCTCTGTATGAAATTTTATGACATTCGGCCCAGCGCCGGCGGTTTGGTCAAGATAACATCACAAACAATCAGACAGTCAGACAGAGTTACTTCGCATTTATAATATTAGTATAGATAAAGGGGATCACGACTGTTATCGCCTAGTACGGTTGACATCCTCTCAGACCTAAGGGTAGTCAGAGGCATGTTTATGAGAGGACATGCCGAAGTTTTTGCAGAAGTTACCAATCTATGAAATAAATGACTGCCTACTAAGACGGAAATGTATGTAGATATTTTGAAAGAGTTTGTAAAGAATCGAACAATAAATCACAGTGTACTAATATCAAAGTTTCATTGAATGATGCGAAAAATATGAATGAAAGCTTTTTACGAACACCCGCTAATGATTTTTATAGCTTTGATGGAACAGTATATTTGAGTACATATTTATGTCAGTAACTAGCCGACCCGTGACAGACGTTGTCCTGTCAAATTTCAATAATCGAATAGAAAAGACTGAATGTTTTTAGTCTGTGATATCAGATTTGTTGCACACCAGCGCCATCTATATAGAAATCATCCCTTTTGCGTTTTTTTATTGTTTTTCATATTTTAAAGTAGTCTATTATTATTCGGGCATTATATCTACATCTACAGCAAATTTCAACTTAATCCGTTTTGTCGTTTAGGCCTGATTGAGGAACAAACATACATACAAACTCACAAACTTTCACATTTATAATATTATTAGGATTAGGATTTATAGGTACTTTATGTACTAATTGACTGGCCTCACAGTTACACCAAACGTTTAATATTATCCATTTTGTCAAGTTTATCATCGATTTTTTCAAGGCTCTTTTCTCTGTGGGTAAATGGTAGTAGCAATGCCTTCACACCTCAATTACGAATTGGTAGTAGCACTGCCTTCTGCGCTGTAGGTTGTTGGTTCTCTTCCGGGACAAACATTTGTGTGATGAACATGGATGTTTGTTCTGTGTATGTTATAATGAATCAATAAGTATTTACAAAAAACAAGTATAACAGCATTCTATCAGTAATCTTGTTCTTATAGTACAAGCATTGTTTAGTTTGAGATGGCGCTGTGTGTAAAATCCGCCAATATTAATTTATATTTATTTAATCTACTAGAAATCATAAATATAATGCATAATAAAGCCAGAAAACACAGTCTGCACGTCCAAACAGTTTGGACGTGCCTCTGACTACTCCCATTGGACATCTTCAAGGATCTAAGGGCTAGATGGGGATGTGTAAACCGTCGACCATTTTTTTTTAGTCTTCACTATTCAATAGAATTGGTAGAAATTGGAGTGTGTTCATTTTGTTCCGGTCGGGTACCTAATTTTTTTAGGCATGGTCGCGAGGAACAAGCGTATCTTCATCTAGCTTAGCGTCTTATTTTTAACTAGCTGACCCGTGCCCGCTTCGCTGTGCGTAAGACATTTCTAATACCATCGTTGACTTTTTTGTAGACGTTTTTAAGGTGTACAATACCGTAATACATTATTTTGATATATCTCGTGGGGTTCAGCCAGCATTTGCAATGTAAGCGCAAAAAAATGTTTATTTACGACATCACATTAGAAACCTCTAAAATTATCAGTGTTTTTCTACTATATTATGCATGTATTATACATATAAACCTTCCTCTTGAATCACTCTATTTATTAAAAAAAACCGCATCAAAATCCGTTGTGTAGTTTTAAAGATATAAGCAAACATACATACATACATATTACATACAGACGCGGGAAGCGGAAAGCGACTTTGCTTTATACTATGTAGTGATGTCAATGACGTTTCAAAGTAGTTCGTGTGATTGTTGGATTTACTGGAACAGTTAGTTTCTTCTTCTACTAATCTTTAGAGACCAGTAAAGGTATGAAAGTAATGTAGCTTGCTGGATATTTATCTGACTTAGGGCCTGATTCACCATCTTCAAGTAAAGTCCTAAGTAAGCTACTCGGCGATTACCAAAAACGAACGTACCATTTGACATTTGATAGTTTTGACACTTTCATACATTAATTTTGCGCTAACTGGAAAGTAACTAATCAACTCTTTACTTGAAGATCATGAAACAGGCCCTAATAATAAAAACATTAAATAAGCCTACTTTAAAATAGGAGGTATAATGTGAGGTTCTTTATCGATAAGCATTTTTTCATTAAAAAACATATTTGCAGACTCATTTTATCTGATCCGATCTTTATCGGACTACGTTTACTATTAAACATTTATTATTTATTAACCTTTATTCCCCAGATGGAAATGGAGAAATTATAGATAAAAATATCATTGATATTTATTAAATAAACCGGCCAAGTGCGAGTTGGACTCGCGCACGAAGGGCTCCGGCCCATTATCTATCAAAAAAGTTTGTTGTATGGGAGGGGCTCCCATACAAATATTTATTTTATTCTGTTTTTAGTATTTTATGTTATAGCAGCAACATAAATACATAATCTGTGAAAATTTTAATGTATTTCTGTTGCCGCTATAACAACAAATACTAAAAACAGAATAAAATAAATATTTAAGAGGAGTTCCCATACAACAAACTTTTTTTTTGCCGTTTTTTTATTGATGTACGGAACCCTTCGTGCGCGAGTCTGACTCGCACTTGGCTGGTTTTTTTTTGCCTACGTCTACGTCTATTCACATACATTCCTAACATTATTCTCGTTACATGACTTTCTTTCCTTCTCATGACATGCCTCATCTTTTCCGTCACAGGAGATGCAGGTAGACATTTGTATTTAATCCCGGACACGAGTGCTCAACGAACCAAAATCGGCACAAAAACTATTTGCTCATCGGCGCGGGTTTTCCGAACGTTTGTACATTTGCAACGGATAATCTAATTCATTAAGTATTTTGTACGGTTTTTCGTCAAATCAGGATGTCTGGGTTCCGATTGCGAATCGTGACGTGACGTAATGCTTGTTTTATTGCTGTTTTATGAAAAGTCAATTGAACCATTTTATTGTATCAAAGCTTACCAATATTGCGGTCAGCTAATTGTTATCTACATTAATTAAGTCACTGAGAAACATAGTAGGTATTTTTTGTTCTTGGAAATATGTGGCGTACTTCCTAGTGGCTGATTTTTATTGTCTATATTTATAAAGAAATAGGATCATTACAATATTCTGCAGCCTTCGGATATCTATGTTCTCGAAATCTTTGGGATATGAATGATTACAACAGAATTGTAAATAAATAACTTTCCCATCATAACTTACCGGAGAAACCTTGAATTTTGACTCTGTTCACACCCATTTAGTAGCTGTCAAAGCGTCGTTTGCCCTTTGTGCACAATTAGTATCCAAAATGAATTACCACAATATATTAAATCTAATTGAACGAGCGGTTTTGCGATGTCCTATGTGACCCCTAGCTTGATTTATTTAGAATGGCCAATTCATCTATGGTATAATAGCGAACTATTGACTCTACAGTTGTGCGTGGTCACTAATCTAAATAAATAAAACTTTTGCGTTACTGATTGACTGACTGATTGGCTAACTGATCTATCAACGCATAGCCTAAACCACTGGTCCTTTATATTTGAAAGGAATGTGTATTCCGTTTGGTGTGTAGCGCTGCACTTAAGAATTCCCAAAATTCAACACCTAAAACGGTGTAGTGGGGTTTATAGTCTATCTAAACGAATTCGCGTGAGTTTGCACTAGTATGAAAATAATTTCGTGTGAAGACTCGATACGAGTAAATAGTATAAGTACATTGATGTGTGTGGTACAGCATAGCATCGCGTCGCATGGTAGTTCTCCTTGAGCAGTGGCTTAGCTGATGGTACAAGTAGGTATGTGTAGTTTGATAAATAATCATTGATATTGATTATAATAATTCGATAATGTCAAGCTTGATTACCTACGACTATCGTAAAATAACTGCACTTAATTTCTATAAACTTTATAAATGGTATCATCTTTTCTAAATATCAATACCTAAATAGATTTTTATCCTAATATTATTATAAATGTTTTTGAAAAGGCTGCTGTGTTTGTTCCCTAATTAAACCTAAACGACAAATCGGCTCTAGATAAAAGATTTGCTGTAGTACGTAGATAAAAAATCAGAATAACAAATAGGGGAAATTATAATCCGAAATGTTTTTGGTATAGCCAGCTATACCAAAAACATTTCGGAAAACATTTCGGGTGTTCAAAAAATTAGACATCTAAGACCGAAATCATTGAGTTTTCATAGCAACGCATTCTACCAAAAGGTTGAATCCTACTAAGATCGCATAATTAAAAATTTATTTTATCAAAAAATCTGACATAATTTTGACTACCGAATGATAAGCATTCTACCAAAATTTGTAATTTATTTTATCAGTAAGTTTTTAGGGAAAAATTGTAAGTTGCTAAAAGCTTTTTTCTATGCAATAATTGGAATTTGTCAGGACAACGTCTGTCACAGGTCGGCTAGTAATATTATAATACTTCCACAGATTTTGCACCTATTTCATAATACGCCTCACAAGCTTCTAATACCTCTTTTGGATATATACAATGATCTGAGCGCCTTGAGATCTGACAGGATGTGTACCGTACTTGGTGATAACAGTTACGAATTAATTTTCTTACTCGAATATACTTAATTAATTTCGAAGTCAAAAGAAGAATCTAAACTTATTTGATTGAGTTATACATACATTCCTAGGGATGTCTCAATGCTTTTATTTTGTCAACAAGTATGAGCAATCCTTATCATTTGATCCTAATCTCGTAACACGAGTCAGTACAAGAACTTAGAGTTCACGACGGATAACAGTAGCTTGGGCATGTTAGACATAAAATTGACAGTGCTAAGTAATTATTCGTGTTAGAAAGGTAATTGATTTCCAGTAGATTTTTACCGTTTAGCAGCATAGTTTTGCTTATGTGGGCGGTTGCATTGGTGTGAATCATTGACAATTGATTCTATTGTTGAGCAGTACAAGTCAATACTCTTTAGTACAGTACAATCGCCAGCAGAAGTCGAGTAGCACAGAAAAGAAGGTAAGATTTTTTACGCAACTTCATTATATGACTCAGAAGATGTACCTATCTATGACTATTTACAAGTTTTCATGTGTGGATACTGACTACTGCAAAATGTGCCAAATGTAATGTTGAATGTCCCTCTGACTTCCCCATTTTGACATCTTGAAAGATGTCAAAAGAGATTCAAGAAGATGTCTACCGTACTTGGGGATTCCTGTCGTGATACTGTCGTGACTACCTACGTTTTTTTTTCTTATTGTATCTTTTTATTATTTTTGTTTTCTTACCCTCGTATTCAAGAACGACACTATGAGAACACGCACCCACAGTGGACGAAATCTTTTTTCATAAACATCACTTTATGTGTTGAGCGGCACTATGGCGCACACTACCGTGTGCCTTTAGAGCTCAACTTTGGCTAGAGGCACTCTAGTCACACTATGCAGTGTCGCACAACATATAAAGTGATTTTTATGAAAAAATATTTCGTCCACTGTGGGTGCGTGTTCTCATAGTGTCGTTCTTGAATACGAGGGTCAGACTCACCTTTTCATTTGGTATCACACTAAAGATTAAAAAGATCATCGAAAATGAAGTCGGATAAAAGGCGTGTTTGTTTGTCTATAAAAGTCTGTTTTTTTAAGCTTAGTCTCGAGGAAAATGTGTAGCTTTACAGCTCTTAAGACGTTTCAAATTTTCACTGTGATTTTATTTAGATTTAATAACTTAATTACTTAGATAAAATAGCTGGTGTAAATTAGATCATAAAGTTTGTTTTGGTTCTCTCCATCATGCTGGTGCACTGACTTGAATCGCTCTGCTTCATTACATCAGTGATATACTTGAGTTTAGTCACTGCAAAGGGTTTATGTCCGCTAAACCAGAATCAGTTCTCAGTGAGGCTTATATTCTTGGGCTGCAGCTACTTTTGCTACCAACAGTTTGTAGGTTAGTACATTGATACAACGTAATGTCTCTTACAATTTCAACAGCCAATGCTTTTGAAACATTCTAAAGCTGTTACAACCGAAACTAATCCTAATGCATAATGTTTGAAGGTATAGTTTTCTTTGAATTTCCGAGGGTCAAGAATGTAAATGAGAATTGGCACCTGCACGTCTGGTCTGTCGATGACGTCAACAAATAGGTATAGCCAAACCATCAAGTCGTCAATCAAGCTATATTTTTATGGGTGATTTGCATTTAGACCAGGTTTTTATTATTATTGCTTTATTTACCTACATAGATTACTCACATCACATTACTATTCTGGTTTATGTGTGCGAATTCATATGTGAACGAATACTATGCAAATCTACTGTAATTGATTGCTGAATCACTTTTTGTACCATGGGATGTTGGCCAAAAAATAAAGTTATTATTTTTTATTATATCAAAGCCGGTTGGAATATGATATACCAGTTCATGCTTCGGAAAAGTAAGATAAGATTTCATCGGTACTTTAATAGTTTGACGCATATAGGCGGCCTTAAAACTCCGTCAGTCAATTGATTACAAGTTTAAAGTGATGTGTGTAATGTTTGGTTTTTTGTATGGGCTGAGACCCGGGTAAGACGGAAAAAGTGATAAAACTGCATTATCTTGAAAACCATCAAACTTAAAAAGAAATTTTCTATAATTTAATTAGCGAGTATGATTATCTAACGAATTATATAAAAATGAACTGTTTAGCTATTCATAGTTCTGATTAAAAACGAAACTAGTGTTTATGAAGTGCCAACTTTGGAAAATAAATCTATCGAGAAAAGTTTCACCAATAGTGTTTCTGTCTCTAATTTATCTAGATTATATCCTTAGGTTATCTTTGTCATAAAAAACAAAACTGTATGTTTTGCGGTTATTCAGAAAAAATGATTCTGCATTCATCAAAACATTTATTATTCGTCTTAAACGAACTTCCTAGGTAGGTACGTTATCAGCTAGATTACATTGTTTCTTCTCAAACTACGATCGAAATGGCTTCATAATATAACGGTTGTTTGAAAGTGAGAGTTTACAACTATGTAAATTAAGCTTAATGTAAATCGAGGCTATATGTCTGGCCCTACACTTAGATATTGCTTGTTGTGACAAAGCTCGTAATAGAAGTGGCTAGTACATTTTCATACCACAATTGTACCATAGTGGGTTCAGGGCTGTTCGCCATATTCTTAGTTGTAACCTCGACTCTACCTTGGCCCAAACTATTTCGAGGCCCCTCGAACTTTCCTTCGAAAAGTATCTCATGTACCAAACATGAGATACTTTTCGAGGGAAAGTTAGTTAAATCGATATTTTGAAGGTTCCTCAATTACGTCATTACGTCATGAGTCCGAGGAGATTTTCATCAAACAAATCGTCACAGGTATGCGTCGTTCAGGAGCTGTCGAGGGATGTCAAGGTACATCTCAAGGTACCTTGAGTTGACAGTTCTGTTGACTGAGGAATCCAACTATAGCTACCAAAACACGGTTTCGAGATCGAGTGGAGGTAAAGATATTTCAGGGTGACAACTAAAAATATGGGGGTTGTGTTAATGTCGAGTGCTTAGTTATTTTTTTTTTATTTTTTTTTATTTTTATTTATCATATAAACGTTTTACAAGAATAAATGAAATAATATAGCACAATAAGAAACCACTAAGGTTTGTAAAAAAGGTGCTAAATACGAGTCTACACATAATATACATATAGTAACCTTAACAATAATCATAAAACAAATACAAAAACAATTGGAGCAAAGCAAGTACATTTTTAGTGTTACATAATATATTGGTTGCTTACTTTTTAGCCAATTTACGAGGTGAATTCACCTCGTAAATTAGCTAAAAAGTAAGACTTTAGTTTGAATTTAATGTTCTTTCTTGTAATGCTATCGCGTAAGTCAATAGGTAGTTCATTAATTAGCCGAGGAATCATATGAATACCTGTTCGCTCGCCGTAAGCATTGTTAGCGCGCGGCGTAAACAACCGGTTATGAGCAACTGCCCGCGTGTATATAGGGTGCCGTATTTCTTTTCGTAGATCTTCTCTAAAAAACAGTTCTTTAAGTATCAAATATTTAACTAGTATATGAACAGGTAAGGTTTTGCAATACCTAAAAAGGCCAAAGTCGTTGTTTTCATATTGATATTTGATTTTAGCTGAAACAAGATTTTTTAATATTTTCAATTGGAGCTTGTAAATTTGATTAAGATATGTATAATAAGTACGACCATAGCTACTAAGTCCATATTGGATATAGGATTCAGCCAGCGAGTAGTACAACATTAACTTGACCTTATATGGGATACGATCTTTTAGTATTGAGATATTCGCTAAGAACTGCCTTAAAAACTGCCTTAGGCTTACAGGGTGCCATTCTCGTGACTGTTCCAATGTTGCTTCTGTTTTCTGTTTCTTCTGTTCTATTATTGGATTGAACAAGCTCTTTAATACATATCTGTGGTCGTGCTTAGCACACCCTAGGAACGGCATTTTCACACCATTTTGGCTTATCTTTAATATTGTCGCCAAGCACACTCACGGAACAGCCTTACGTAAATATACAGTAAGTAATGTTTCGAACATAAATTACTTGTATTATTATTTATTGTTTCTAGCCGCGACGGGGATACAATATCCTCTAATTTTATTAACAATAGACTATAAGTTAAGTTTGGTGGCAAAATTGTTTGGTGTTTTCGAATACAATTGTATGACCTAAATATCAATTCAGAAGCATATCATCAATATCAAGCTTGTTTAGTCGGAATACTAATATTGCGGTGCGGCCGGTGCGGCTCAATGCTGAGACGGGGGCTCATTTGCTCTCACATGGCACTATCTGCGTGTATCAAAGAAAAGAAAGAAAGAAAATACATTTATTATGTATTTTCTTTCTTTCTTTTCTTTCTAATATTAGCAATAGAATAGAATAGGATCACAACTGTTATCCCCAAGTACGGTAGACATCCTCTCAGATCTCCAGACGCTTAGATCCTTTGAAGATGTTTAGTGGGGGTAGTCAGAGGTACGTCCAAACATTATATTTGGCAAATGCATTTTGCAGTATTTAACATTCCATACGTGACAGGTTGCAAGCCCATCGCCGCTTATAAAAATACTAACTGGTTTCCTCACGATGATCTTCACCGTTTCAAGCAGTTGTTTTTGATGCGCATATAAATTTTTTGAACAGTAAAATCCATTGATACACGCCAGTACCTCTCGACATCAATATTAAATACTTAACATTATACGTACCTTACTTATATACTAATACTAGCGACCCGCCCCGGCTTCGCACGGGTAGCATGTTATTATACATATAAACCATACTCCTGAATCACTCTATCTATTAAAAAAAACCGCATCAAAATCCGTTGTGTAATTTTAAAGATATAAGCAAACATACATACATACAGACGCGGGAAGCGGAAAGCGACTTTGCTTTATACTATGTAGTGATGAGCAATACGTACTTATATACTAATATGAGATATGAATCGTGATTCGAAGTGGCAGTTTCGTAGACCCCAAGCACAGAAACATTGTGATGAAGACCAACGATAAATAGCCGACGTCAGTATTGAAAGAAAGCCGGGCCAAGATCTACTTCACAAACAAAGGTCATAAATTAATCAAAATAGTGAAATAAGAGCTGTTATCACAATAATAATCACAATTTATTGTTATCAATTAGCAACGAAACGCATTGTGCAGCATATTGAGGTCACTCGTAAACAAAACGCAGACACAACTGAGATCCGTGTGTCGTTGTATTGCTAAAGGTGCGACACACAATATTCATTTTTAGGGTTCCGTACCCAAAGGGTAAAAGCGGGACCCTATTACTAAGACTTTGCTGTTCGTCTGTCTGTCTATAGTCCGTCTGTCTGTCATAAGACTGTATCTCATGAACCGTGATAGCTAGGCAGTTGAAATTTTTACAGATGATGTATTTCTGTTGCCGCTATAACAACAAATACTAAAACAGAATAAAATAAATATTTAAGTGGGGCTCCCATACAACAAACGTGATTATTTGCCGTTTTTTATAGATAGAACGGAACCCTTCGTGCGCGAGTCCGACACGCACTTGTCCGCTTATTTTGATACTTCTCTCACTTGACTGTTCAAACCGAGTGTCATATTGTCACCGAGTTATGCTTAAATAGTACTTCAAACTTAACACTTTGCTCTGAACTTAAATAAAAATATTTTTTCCCACCTTACTGACATCACACTGACAGTATTTCCAAACGCCTGTCATATTTTTATTAAAATTCCTCGTTTGAAATTGCTTGTTTGACGATTAAGAATACGAACGTAAAGTATCGCGGTGTATGCAGCTTTACAATACAACGTATAAGTACCGACAAAACTGTAACTATTCGTAGCAAGCTATTATTGCACACATTTTTTTTTGTCACATCACGATAAAGACACTAGAATGCGTTGAGCCTCTTTTTAATTGTGAAAAACATGGTATATATCAAACAAACCGGCCAAGTGAGAGTCGGACACCAAGGGTTCCGTTCCATTATCTATATAAATATAATGGCAATAAAACACGTTTGTTGTATGGGAGCCCCACTTAAATATTTATTTTAATCAGTTTTTAGTATTTGTTGTTAACAGAAATACATCATCTGTGGAAATTTCAACTATCTTAGTAGGATAAAATGCGAAAGTATGTTGTCATGAAACAGTTTTAAGTATGTAATGACGAAATGAGCTATTGTAAAAAATATTTTTTTGAAGGATATGATTAAAATTATGTCGAACTTTTGCCTCCGACTGTCCGAACTCTCAAAGGTAGACTGTACAAAAAGATGAATAGAACTTAAGGTTACAAGCCAAATATTTGTTCATTCTTTGTATACTCAATGGACCTTATTATTTGGACAACAGATTTACAGACAGAATATCATCGGCGCACAACAAAACATCTTACCTATTTATAACTTGGCAAATAAAGGAAATACTCCCTTTGCTGTGTGAGTACAGCTAAATTAGCTAAACTTATTTAGTAAAGTAAATTGTAGAAAACTAATTGCTTTAAATAAATATTACTATATACTAAGAGCACGTAGACATTTTTTTAATGCGATCGATAAGCACTTACTAGAATATGCATGGACAAGTGTTTGTCTTGTCAACTGATAAATTAGGCACGTGTGTATCTTTGAGTTCATACTTATCTCAGTGGAAGGTACCTTGACTTTAATTTCGAAGGTCGTGGGTTCGTTTCTCGGCGTACATCAATGAATTTTTCTGTTTTGAAAATTATATGCTCATCAAAACACGTGCTCAAAACGGTGAATGAAAATATCGTGAGGGAACAAGTTATTATTCCTATAAGCGGCGATGGGCTTGCAACCTGTCACGTATGGAATGCTAACTACTGAAAAATGTAGGCATGTGTCAAAGTATTTTACTTCTCAGAGCGCAATTAGCGACGTAATGTATGAAAATATGATTGTTAATGCATCCTAAAAAATCATACAGGAATTTAAACCTTGATGCAATATGTGCTTACAACTTTTGTAACTACTGTCACATATAATTAACTTTAAATTTCCTTTTATCTAAAGAGTCCAGAGAGTTGTTTTTTTAGGTTTAAGAGATATGTTGACATAAAATAAATTTATTCATTCTTTCTTTCTTTCTATCTTTCTTTTGTCATAAGAATTCCGGATGTCTGTCTGCGGTTCTAATCTTTAAGTTTTCTCACAATATAACCTTCTCACTTATAATAATTCACTTTGCATATTAATAAACACAAATTATTGTGTAATTTATTAATAGTAAATATTTATATGCCATTATAATTGCAAGACTGCTGACATTCGTGTATTAACAACTTTGTAACAATAGCCTTAAGTTTATATCTGTCAATGAAGATTATGTTAAGTATTCACCAACATTTATAACCGGCTGTTTTACGAGTGTTTAACCTCATCTTAGTTTATTTATAGACCAGATGGACCAAATAAGGTGTTTTATTTTGACTTTAATGTTTGTTTTAATGGACTCAAAGTTGTCACAGAGGTCACTTAACCTATTTGAATATCCCGAAAAAAAGCTAAGTGGTTGATATTACGCTGTCTCCATTTCCATAGACGTTAACATAGACTTCAGGTTAACATTATTTTCATTAAAAAAAAACTTAATGTCGGGAAAGCGCGACACAGTTTTTACACTAATGCATTTTCCAGTGTTCATTCGTTTTTATTCACATGTACTTATATTCGCAGTAATACTTAAATAAAATAAAATCAAGTAAGGATCTTTAATTGTTTTATTGAAACTCCCAAAGATTTTTATGATTTTATCAAGAACTAAAACGAGGAAGAAGAGTGAGAAGAGAGCATCTGAATTGTCTCAAACGTCAGCATTACAAGGTGGTACGTGGTATTTGTTAATATTTATAAATATTTCTAATTAAAATGATTTTATCAAGAGCTCCCGATATTTTTTTTATTCTATTGTTAACCGACGAAAAACGGAGAAGGCTCTCAAGTCGACGCGTATATGTATGTATATATATTTTTTTATGTATGATCTTTATCCTGGTGATCCGATTTCGATTTTTTTTTTCGACATTTCTATTGTGTAGAGAATAGTCCCAAGTTGGTCCCATTTAAATTATATTTATGTGGGGCTGACAGTTCCTTCAAAAACTAAAAAAAAACAAATATCGTCCCTTGACTTTGCGATTGGTCGATACATTTTCGTCGGTTTAAAAAACTAAAAATAATTTAGTTTTTTAAACGTAATTATTATATTTCCTAATCGAATGTATTTGATAGTATCCTATATTATTTTGTAGCATAGTTAGTAGTTAGTAGCTTTCAGTTACCGCCGGATATTTGGTGGAAGTAAGCTTCGCTTGTTCAGTTTATCGATACGTTCATTATCAAAGAAGATTTAAGCACAATAGAAACATATAATTTTATTATTAAATTCCTTTATTTAAGCACACGAACTGTCAGAAGCGGACGATTGATGTGAACCGTATTACATCATTGGTGACGTCATTCGCATGCCATTACAATCAATGCTGCGTTCACACTATGCATACAAAAGCTGACCCAACAAGACTAAAGCTCTACAGCTTTTTAATTAGATGCAAATTTTAGAATATCCGTGTTGGTCGAGTGGGAGGTACTTCGTCTTTTAATCTGAAGGTTGGTTTGAATCCCGGCGTGCATCAATGGATTTTTCTGTTCGATAAATGTATATGGCTATTAAAAACAACGTGGAAAATAGTATTCTTATAAGCGGCGATGGGCTTGCAACCTGTCACGTATGGAATGCTAACTACTGCAAAATGTGGGCATGTGCGAAATATAATGTTTGAACGTGCCTTTGACTACCCCCACTAGACATCTTCAAAGGATCTAAGCGTCCGGAGATCTGAGAGGATGTCAACCGTACTTGGGGATAACAGTTGTGATCCTATTTATTTTTATTTAAATTAAGAATAGCCATCTAGAATAGCGGTGTTAGCCGTGCATCAATGGATTTTCACAAAATGAATTAAGATGAAATTTGCTGTAGATTTAGATATAGTGCCCGAATATAACATAGACTACTTAAAATACGAATAACATCCCCAAATTATGTAAAAAAGCATAAGGTATGATTTTGATATAGATGGCGCTGGTGTGCAGAAAATCTGACATCAGTCGTCAAGCAACGTGCGTTACTCGATGTGATTATCGAAATTTGGACGGTACAACGTCTGTCGCGGGTCTGCTAGTATATTATATCATCATTTTCTTCTCCTTTTCCCACTTAACGTGGGGTCGGCAGTTGGCACAACACGTTAACAAATATGTTGCGAAGATGATTTCGCTTATGTTTTACAACCGGCCGTCTGCCTGACGTCAACCCTCTTTGGGAATTGCTAGTATATTATCACTACATAGTATAAAGCAAAGTCGCTTTCCGCTTCCCGCGTCTGTATGTATGTATGTATGTATGTTTGCTTATATCTTTAAAACTACACAACGGATTTTGATGCGTTTTTTTTAATAGATAGAGTGATTCAGGAGGAAGGTTTATATGTATAATAACATGCTACCCGTGCGAAGCCGGGGCGGGTCGCTAGTATATATATATATAATATACTAGGCAATTCTAAAGCCAAAACATAGCCGTTCAAAGTTCGGCTTAGTATGTAAGAGACCAGGAATGCAAATGTTAAATTCAAACGTGCCCTTCGAAGTAAAACTTGCGCGTTATGCAGTGCGATTAACTCGACCACTTTATTGGTATTTTATTTGACGAAATGATATAGGTACTACATAATATATAAATATTTATTCTAGTTTAACTAAAATTGTGATGTCATTTGCTTATTTAATGCTTAAAATATTTATCACTAGCTTTTGTCCCCGGCTTCGCACGCATAGTATCTGGATAAAAAAGAAGAATTGATTTTATGGAAAATATTGGTAGATTGCTTCAAAAACTGCCTGACTTTAAATGCCTTTTAATTAGCCCATAAAAAGTGCTTTGAAAATATGTTTTCGGGTTTCACATAGAAAAAGCACTTTCATTTTCAAACAATTTCCTGTACACTTATCCTATTTTTCTTTATTTTTAAAGCACTCCTGTACTAAAGGGAACAAACAATAATAATATTGAAATCGGTGAAGACGTTTATGAGTTTTAGCGAGACTAACGAACAACAATTAATTTTTATATGTAAGAAGAAGATCTGCAATGGACTTTATATATATCATTGTTACGTTACTCATCATCATCATCATCTAAGCGATAAGACGTCCACTGCTAGACATAGGCCTACTCATTGACTTCCAAAAAGACCGGTTGGAAGCATCTCTCATCCTGAGCGTTCATTAGGTCATCTGTCCACTTTGCGGGACGTTCCGTTACTATACTTTGTAAATTATAGCCACTTGTATCAGATAATTTCACTTCTTATAAAGGCTATAGAATAATATAGTATTTAATTGTGTTAGATACACAAGAAGTATCAATCATTATTAATAAATAATTAATAAACGGCCAAGTGCGAGTCGGACTCGCGCACGAAGGGTTCCGTACCATTATCTATAACAAACTTGTTGTATGTATTGTTTGTAATTTTTATTTTATTCTGTTTTTAGTAGATGTTGTTATAGTGGCAGAAAGAATACATCATCTGTGAAAATTTCAAACTATCACAGTTCATGAGATACAGCCCTGTGACAGACAGACGGACAGACGGTCAGACAGACGGACAGCGAAGTCTTAGTAATAGGGTCCCGTTTTTACCCTTTGGGTACGGAACGCTAAAAATGAGCGGTAAATAATTTATGGTAACAAAATAAAATTATGTTACATATTCAAAATGTTGTTATGATTACTTTTAGGGTCAATAGCAGTAATTAAAGTCACTGAGTCGAGACAATCAGCCATTAATTGTGTCAGAATGATTCATAGCGGCAGGTTGGAGTAATTAATTTGAAAGTGAGAATGATTTAATCTGGCAACTAGCTTGTAAGCAATGTTTTTGATAACATGCATATTATATAAATAGATAATTTTTAAATGTAATTTTGATAAATCCAATAGCTTTTACACGAACTATGAGTTAAAGAAAGTCACTATGTTTTCTAACCTAAATATACAACACTAGTTTTTAATTACCAAAAAAAATAATAACGTATTGTCAGTGTCTGTTACTAATTAAATTTAAGTAGTTAAAACTTAAATTCAAAAATTAAAAATAATATCCTTAAAAAAACACAATATTTAGTTAACCGTTTATTCATACGCACCTACCACATAGCTACTCATATTTTCACGATTCTATCCATTCATAAATAGCTCGCCGTCTCCGTTGTAATTTGTGTAGTATTTTCTAGTACTGAGACCATAAATTAGTGCCAATTTTCGGTTAAAAAGAAACCTCGATAACTTTGTGATAGTGCAATAATAAATCATGCTGACAGTGCTCAGATCATAAGAAGC
The DNA here is from genome assembly GCA_912999785.1 of Hydriomena furcata. Taxonomy (NCBI): domain Eukaryota; kingdom Metazoa; phylum Arthropoda; class Insecta; order Lepidoptera; family Geometridae; genus Hydriomena; species Hydriomena furcata. Next base: position 4,371,496 of record OU538833.1, on the reverse strand, counting down.
TTCTGCTGCAACGGTCAATTTTTTTTTCGGTATATTAAAACTATTATTGTATATTCGTTTGTTTATATTATTTGCTATTCATCAGCTTTTTATCATTATATGTAATGGAAACTATTTAAAACAACCAACCGTAGACTGTGTATCTAAATTATAAATTCAAAAATCATTTATTTCAATAAAATCACAAGGATCACTTTGAAACGTCTTAGGAACTAGGTGAAGCTACGCCGATTCCTCGCGACCACGCCTAGAAGTTCAGGCAACAAACACGGCTTGGGGTCTACCTTTTTTTTTAATGATCCTTTCCTTATAGCTATCTAGAGCTCCAGTGTGTTGCTGATCAAACAAGGTGAAGGCTCAAACAAGAATAATAATTAAAAGTACAACTCAAGTACGTACGTACTTCAGCACTAATTCAAAAAGCAGCATACGCTACACTAAACATAATAGTGCATAGAGATATGTGTATGTGTATTCCTAATATAATATTTAGTGTTTTGTTATAGGCGATGGTTTAGAATTAATTCAATGATAGAATTAAAAATATAAAAGACACATTATATACGTAAGACAGAAAAATCAAGCAATGAATTTTACCAAAAAGCTTTTAAACGTATCTCAACCAGATGTTTATACACAGTGATTTATAATAATGTCCTAATGATCTTCATGATAATGCCCTAATGTTTTAATGAGTGACTCAGACACAAGGAATGTTGAGTCAACGTATCCGCGAAATTTCGTACTTGTCATATGTTTAACCGTGACAGTTTTATGTAAATTACTAGCTGACCCGTGCCCGCTTCGCTGTGCGTAAGACATTTCTAATACCATCGTAGACTTTTTTGTAGACGTTTTTAAGGTGTACAATACTGTAGTACATTATTTTGATATATCTCGTGGGGTTCAGCCAGCATTTGCAATGTAAGCGCAAAAAAATGTGTTTATTTACGACATCACATTAGAAACCTCTAAAATTATCAGTTTTTCTCTACTAATATAGTAGAGAAATACTGCATGCATGTATTATACATATAAACCTTCCTCCTGAATCACTCTATCTATTAAAAAAAACTGCATCAAAGTCCGTTGTGTAGTTTTAAAGATATAAGCAAACATACATACATACATACGCGGGAAGCGGAAAGCGACTGCTTTATACTATGTAGTGATGCTCAAAGTTGTATAACTTTATCTAAAGTAGAATTATATGAACAAAATCAGATGTGATTTATACCACTTTGACTATCTTCAATCATTCCAAAGGTTTTCACTGCTGTTTTCCAGATCTACTATGACTAGCTGTTTAATATGTGGATGAGCCGGGTTGGCCGAGTGGGAGGTACCTCGACTTTCAATCTGAAGGTCGTGGGTTAGAATCCCGGCGAGCATCAATGGATTTTTCTGTTCGAAATATTTATATGCGCATCAAAAACACGTGCTCAAACGGTGAAGGAAAACATCGTGAGGAAACCAGTATTCTTGAGGCGATGGGCATACAAACTAAAAAAAAAAAAAATGTATCACGACTGTTATCTCCAAGTACGGTAGACTCCTCTCAGATCTCCAGACGTTTAGATCCTTTGAAGTTGTCTAGTGGGGGTAGTCAGAGGCACGTCCAAACATTGTATTTGGCACATGCCCACATTTTGCAGTATTTAGCATTCCCTACGTGACAGGTTGCAATCATCGCCGCTTATAAGAATACTAACTGGTTTCCTCACGATGTTTTCCTACACCGTTTCTAGTTTCTATTTAAAAATAATATGGCAGTATTAAGATATTGTCTCATATTTTCTGTTGATATTTCCACTCAGAGATGCGAGTACCAGCGCATGCATACTCAGACTAATTTGTGTAGGCAAAAGTAACGGTACGTCGAGTGCAATAAGCTATGTTCGAGCAAACACTAGAATCTCTCATGCTTTCTTTACTAATACTTGTGCTTTGTAATGTTTAAATGTTAATTGAATTAGGAATTTTAGCCACTGGATAGTATGTCACACCCACGTTTAGTGGGTCCCATTCAGAAAAGGCTTTGTATGATCATTGAATGGGCGAATTCGAACCGCTAATTATTTTTGATTATTGAGCTCCATATGGGTTATTTTATGTCTACGGCTAGTTTTACGTAAAACGTTATTGTTTTTTTTTAAACGTCTCTACAAATATGATTTATTTATTAGTAGCTACAGTATTTCACTTTCAAAATTTTAACTTAGTACTAGTTACTAGATGCGACTATTAGCGGCGATGGGCTTGCAACCTGTCACGTATGGAACGCGAACTACTGCAAAATGTGAGCATGTGCTAAATATAATGTTTAGACGTGCCTCTGACTACCCCCACTAGACATCTTTAAAGGATCTAAGCGTCTGGACATCTGTACTTGGGGATATCGTGATCCTATTTATTTTTATTTTTAGTTACTAGATAGAAGTAAATAAATTAAATAAATATTAGTGGACATAAATTATTAATGTAAATAAGTGACTTAACACGTCGCTTTTAGAGTTCCAAACTAAAATGATGAAATAGAACCCAGAATATTATTCCAATTATGTTTGACAACAATAATGTCTCCAATGTTTTTACGGAACCATTCAGTAAGCAAAACAACCTGTTGTTGACCGGTCTTATTTGAAGGAATAAACTAACAATTTCATTACAAACAAAGCTGTGTATTTCCTAAGAATGAAAGCGTGTGGGCCCGCTATCCTATATCAAAAATTATGCTACAAACGAAAAGGAAATCTATCATCCAATACATACATCTCAATTTCTTTTGTTACTTCTGAAAATGTTTAACCAAACCAATTTAGGTGTTATGCATAAAATTTTAGAGTTCAAAATTGAATGATAATGGATATTCAAAGAAAATTATTAACAATATCGCGTTGAGAACAGGTGGCAGGGCTTTAGTAGGTTTCGCTTACTGTAATTGCTCACTACTGGCATAGTGTCGTGATAGCAGAGGCGTCCTACGATGAAATATGGATTGTTTCCTCGAAGACAACTGGAACACCCACTTCACTTAAACTTAGCGCTGTAGCTTTTCAAAATACAGCTCTATTTCATTTGAAATAGAGTTATTTTCAGGTTAGACGCTTCCATGATCTGCGGTTTAGGTGAATGGAGGTTTGTAGGAAACATGAATGGATCTTCCATGTGGGGGTTCTATTATGAAAGGGGAAATGGGTACTTATCTTTGAGTCGTTTTGCGCTTGCGTCTGTGGATTTTTGTGTTGTTTTAAGATGTATATTTTAGAACGACATTTCTTGCTGTAAGTAAATCATGTTGATTTCACACACACCTACTTTCGGTATATGTAGATTAGTAAATTTACACAATATCTCGTTTCTTATAACACCATTTTAGATGCTAACTTTTTATATAAAAAGCTCATAAAAAAACATAGCCAGGACTAAGTCGTAGACAAGGATTGTTAGTCTTATGTCAGTGTGAGAAGGAGCAAATTATTAACGTCCAAGAATAGGTTTGTGACGTCAATCTAGTCTGAAGTAGGTAAGTATGCTTATAGTAAATAATTATTTTGAAATAACACAGGGACGGAAATGTGGACGCCGGAAGACGCCCACACACTTCTGTCTCTTCCGGTTGTTATAAATCTGGAACGGATTACCCGTTTTCCTACTTATTTATGAAAATCGATTTCAAGATGGATGCACTTCAAGGAAAAAGTTGCATTGATAAAACGGATGTTGTTCGACAAACATCTAAGTTGTTTCAAGGTAAGGGTAAAACTACAAAATATTTTGCTTTATCTATTATGCCTTGCATATAAACAAATCGGGGGCACGGCAGTGTCCCCGCCAAGTCAAGCAAAAAAGCGGCACGGCCGTACCATCCTTTTCTCGAAGCAGTTCAGGCCATTTTCGACCCCCTACAACTTCGTTGTGGATATAACTAGAAGCCTGAATTTTCAGTAACCAAACAGGCATTATATAAACACGGTGTATTTCATACCTCACCTACCTCACAGCTCAGTTGGTAGTAACTCTGCCTTCTGCACTGTAGGTTGTGGGTTCGATCCCCACCCAGGGCAAATATTTGTGTCATGAACATAGATGTTTGTTCTGTGCCTGGGTGTTAATATGTATAATAAGTATGTATTTACAAAGAAAGTATATAAGTATTCTATCAGTTATCTGGTTCCCATAGTACAAGCTTTGCTTAGTTTGGGGCTAGATGGCGCTGTGTGTAAAGTCCGCCAATATTTATTTATTTTATTTAATTTTATTCAATTTGAATACTACTAGTTATTACGTAATTAGCTAATCTTTACGTAATAACTTAAGACAGAAGGACCCTTAAAGTAGGGACTGAACAAATTAACCGACTTGGTATTACATGGATCTCACAACTTTTTACGGTAGAAGAACTAAGTTGCGTTGCGAGACTTGTTTTTATTTACAAGTTATGTTTTTGATAGCATGTCATTTTTCGACGTGCCGAGGATCTTAGCGCCAGGAGATCTGAGTAGATATCTACCGTACTTGGGATTACAATCTTTGTGATCCTATTTCATTATTTTAACAGGTTTAAAGTATAGGTCTTTTGATATTTACAGTTTTTTATAATAATAATGTTGGTATGGCACTTAGTTTGTTAGGCGGTTCTCTCTTGGTTTCACAGGTCAGTAAAACATCATTACTATACATTAGATTTAAATTCAATTTCAATGCACTTTCTATGCCGAAATAATGAGAAAACTTAATTTTAAAAATGAAATCATACACAATGTTTTAATTTACATAATAATTTTGATATTATTTATATTTATTTTATAATAAGCTCATGGCAATCATGCTTCAATTAAGCCCGGGATCTTTATTAAAGTTCCGTGTTCTTAAGCAGTTTATCTTACTAATGAAGTTTATTGCCTTTTAAAGCTAATTGTGTAGGTACTTATGAAATATATCCGTGTTAAATCTCTGCGTAGTTTTATAGGATAAGATAAGTAGTGGGAACCTCACGAGGGTTACTTAACCTTCGTTTACGTGGAGTTATATTCAAATAGACCGCGCACTGCAATCTGCAAAGTAATTATACAAACCATTTGGAACCTTAAAACATATAAAACATCAACAAAACAATAGATCATAAGATTTGAAGTAGACTACAGAAACTACTATAAAACCTTTAAAATTGTGTAATTTTTATATTTTTACTAACTGACGAACAGACGTTGTCCAATCAAATTTAAATAATCAGACAGAAAAAAGCACTTTCAGTTTTTCCCGAACTTTGCGCCATCCTTATCAATTACGCGTATAAAAATACCCTACGACCTATTCTCAGATCTACTGAACATATACAAAAACACAAAAATCGGACAAGCCGTTTAGGAGGAGTTTGCTTTGAAACTGTGACACGAGAATTTTATATATTAGAAAAAGATATAATTTTTCTTTTTTTCTTGAATAATCAAATCGTATTGAGATCTAAGAGTATGACTACCGTTCTTTTTGATTACAATCGTAATCCTATTTATTTTTTATTATCAAAAAGTATTTTTTAGTAGAATTGGGACAATATTTTCTAAATTATGTAATAATTAAAATAGATTAAAAACTTTTTTTCACGCGTTGGGAATTTTTGAAAGTTGAACGTACCAAATTAGGCACTCTGCCAAATAAAGGAATAAACCTTATAAATTATATAATTTGCATGCAAATAAAATATTCTGTTCATATATATAGACACAGTAAAAAATCTAAAGAATTCCCATTCTTACAAACTTTCTCATAGTCCACGTCTCGTAAAACAAAGGGCGACTGGAATCTCTGAACCCGCCGGTCACTATCGCCTCACGTGGATCGGAACATGCCCGCGACAAGGGACAATACACTGGATGAGCTTGAGATATTGCCCACTAGCTTCCGTCCGAGGCTTTACTCATAAGATACCATAAAAAGCCTGAGGAAACCAGTCTTATAAGCAGCGATGGGCTTGCAACCTGTGTGGAATACTAACTACTGCAAAATGTGGGTATGGTGCCAAACATATTGTTTGGACTGCCCCATTTAGACATCTTCAAGGACCTAAGCGCCTTAAGATCTGAGAGTATGTCTACCGTTACTTGGGGTACTTATTGCTATTCCGGCTGGATGATTTTTTTTCAAACTAACGTGATTAGAAGAATCTATATATTTGTACACGAGTAGCACGTTCTTTGTTTCTTTGTTTTCTTTTTAGATATGGAGGATGTTGGAGTCGAGAACTTTGTCCTTGTTGAGTTTTACATGTTGATTTATATATTGTTGATGTATACAAAAGCGGACACGAACTGTAACAATTCTAAATTTCAGACCAATCAAGTTTAGTCTTGATTTTTTAATGAAAATGGTGCAAGAAAAGTCTGCTTATAAAACCAAGGCTTCAAGAAAGTTACAAAAATAAATCCTAACATTCAAACAAACACTGTAAAATACACATAGCTATTCAGTATACCATTTGTGTCCCTCATTTAAATATCTAGCAAAAGGTCACAGTAATAAGAAGCAAAGAAATAAAAAAAAAATTGTGTTGTTTACAGCCTGGGTCAGAATTAGTATAGAACTTTAGAATTGGAATTTAACAAAAGATGTCGCTAGAATTTTAATGTTCACTTTGGGACATAAACTTGATGAAAAATAATCAGTAAAACTTTCAGAACAGCTAAAATAAAATAAATGAATTATATGGCATTTAGAATAATAAAATAAATCAGCTCACGTCTAGACCACTACTATATACTAAATATTATTTTAGAATTTAGTAAAACTTACAGCTAGGTACACAAATATTAACATAAAAATATTATATATTATATAGACTAATTACTAAGTAACAAAATAACAAGTTTTCTTATCCTTGAATATGTCTAAGAGATGTAATCAGAGTTACTTAAATACACTATAATAATTGGCACGTGTTTTTGCACTAGTTACAAACCTATTGCAGCCCATGTAAAGAAATCGGCTAAGTGCGAATTGGACTCGCGCACGGAGGGTTCCTTATCTATAAAAAATCACGTTTGTTGTATCCTCAGGAATACATCTGATTTGCCGTTGATCGCGGTCGCGGGTGATGCTCATGATGAAGAGCACCTGAATTGTCTCGAAACGTCAGCAATACAAGAAAAAACGTCGTAATTAGCCATATCTATATTCAACTATAGTTAAAAAAAAATCATCTGTGAAAATTTCAACCGTCTAGCTATCACGGTTCATGAGATACAGCCTTGTGTCAGACTGACAGGCAGACGGACAATGGAGTCTTAGTAATAGGGTTCTGCTTTTACCCTTTGGGTACGGACCCCTAAGAAAGCAAAAATATAACAAAATATACATAAGTTTACTACAACCATTCAGTAATATTTTACGCATTCAGAAGGCTATTGTTCTCTTCTTTGTCCCAAAAATACACTAATATGAATCACACACAATAAAATACCGTTGTTACTTTTATGTACTGAAACTACAAAATATAACGTGCAATTTATATCAGGAAGAGAATGAGTTATTTATAGCAATGAAAAAATAAATGACATTATTATTGTCGTCGTGAGACTATAAACGAGGTTCGATTACTCGGTTTTGTTGCAATATCGATCCCTGGAATGAAAACCATTGTAAAACACGCTTTATGGATGTGAACAAAAAACGATTTGATGTTATGAAAGTACTTGTCCACTAAAAATGCAATGGCTCAGACCCAGATTTAAATCACTATATAACGCTCAAATTTATATGTACATGTATAGGGAGCGCTGATTGTGGGCATTATAACAACATTTTAATTATAAAATAAACGATTTATATTGATAAAATGATTTAAACGACGATTTTTAAACATAGAATAGAGTATTTATCTATCTCTTAGGTTAAGCAAAAGTTTTGTAACAGGCGATATATTGATAGATGATTAGTGCTATTTGTAGTGCGTTATAACGCACTACAATCAAATAGATTTTAAACAAGTTTGTTTGCTGTGCTTAATAGACTGCAAAAATTTAAAATGACAAAGCCGGGGTATGCACCACAACCGGGTCTTTAACCCTACATTGGATTCTCGTTCCGTTCCGTTTCCACAGGTATTTCTTATTTTGAAATAGGTTTCTTTATTTCTAAAGCTGAGTAAAATATTATAAGGAATAGATTTTTTGTGTGAAATACCGTATTCAAAATAAAGGGGCCCATATCAAAATATAGGTATGTTTTTGAGTCAAAACTGAATCAACTTCGAAACGTTTCTTTTTAAATGGAAATTATTAAATATGGTATTCAACTAAATATATTTGTAAGCTACAATTATAAAGAAGACTCTGAAATATAATAAACATTGCGACAATACTTTAGATAACTCTTATATTAATATGCTAGGTGGGTAAAAAACATGCTATAGTAAATTTTCATTCGCATTAATGAAAATAAAGTTTTTGCATTAGGCCTATAACTGTATGTCTTTATTCCTAACAATATTTGTTTTATTGAGCTGTATGTCTGATTGAAAACTGACAAGGCACAATTAATCAATTTCTAAGTTTAGTGTTGTTCTCTTTAGCAATCGACACGATCCAATGAGACCACGTCTTGTCGACAAAGAGAATCATTTATTACTTATAGGATAAATCTAAATATATAAAAATCTTACGTTACTGACTGACAATTAATGCACAATCTTTTATGATTTAGGGGTAAACTTAAAAGGAATCCTTGAAAGTCAACCCCTAAGAGGGTTTAACAGGGGTTTGAAGATTCTACAAAAATAACTGAACGTGACCGAAGTCGCGGGGTTTTCTCTAAGAAACAATAAAAAGCTATTTGTTATAATGTAATAAAAAATTTAATAGCTTGTAACATAATCTATGTATGGTATCGAAAGGAAAATTATCCTGTTAAAAGCATAAAGTAAATGCAACAATATTAACCAAGTTGTGGTTTTATATCGTTTCAAGGGCCTACCCTGACCGCATGGCATCGCATATTGCCAGTACAAAAGGTTGATTTTTGTATAGAGATCCAGCTATATCTACCCCACGCATTCGCGGCGCAACTTGCTTTAAATAACATATATTGGTAGATATAGATATATCACGCAGCGGTGATGGGTTTGCGACCTGTCACGTGAATGCTTACTACTACAAAATGTGAGTTTTTGCCAAATGTACCTAATGTTTGGATGTCCAACTAACTACCTCCATTAAGTATATTCAAGGATCTGATGTCTATCCTACCGTACTTGGGGATTACAGTCGTAATCCTATATTTATTATTTCTTGACGATATAAGACAGCACTAACTCAAATCGGTCAGTATACCTACTTACTTTGTCTTATTAGAAAACTTTTATAAACTCGCTTTCAACGTTTTCTGGTATGACTTTCGATTTGTAAATGATAAAAACTTGTAATACCTAGATCATTGTCATTATTACTGAGTAGTTTAATTATTAAATCACTTTGACAATCATTTATTGTTAGCAATAAATTTTGAATCAATATATTTTATGTGTGACATTATATTTTTGCAATACTTTAATTAGTAATCTATGAGACAAAGATAATATAAATAACTTATCTATTATGTCAGCCTACATTTGTATTGCGTGGGTAAAGCTGATTGAAGGATGTATTTAATTGTTTTTATTATGAAATTGAATTTTATCAATAGATAAGATCGCCTACCTACATGATTTTGTCTTGTGCAATAAGTATTTTTTTATCTATCTAGCTTTATGGTTTACATTATGGTTTACATCGCGCCTGATTGTTCCAAATGTCATGTTTGGACGTGCCTCCTACTACCTCTCCTTAGATAAAGAAGGGTTTTAATTTCTGGAGACCTGAAACCACGTCTACCACGCTCGGGGTTTTATTTGATATCTTTTTATACGATTAGGAATGTCACGATTTTTATCAATGAATCAGTTGATTATCAGGACTGATTTGTTTGTACAAGTATGTCAAGTACAAAAATAGCTGCCAAGTGCGAGTCGGACTCGCGCACGAAGGGTTCCATTATCTATAAAAAATACGTTTGTTGTATGGGAGCCCCACTGAAATATTTATTTTACTCTGTTTTTAGTATTTGTTGTTATAGCGGCAACAGAAATACATCATCTGTGAAAATTTCAACTGTCTAGCTATCACGGTTCATGAGATAAAGCCCTGTGACAGACAGACGGACAGCGTATTCTTAGTAATAGGGTCCCGTTTTTACTCTTCGGGTACGGAACCCTAAAAATACGTGTTAGTCGAAAGTGAGGTACCTTGACATTCTAATTTAAAATTCAATTCTAAGGTTCGAATCCCGGGAGTTTCGGTTTCGATCTAGCTACTTTCAATGACCCGTGCAAAGCCGGGACGGGTTAAAGGGCTCCAAGTCGCTGATTGCTCTTTTTCGAAACGAAAAAAGAAATACTTCTGAACAAGCCACATCTCCTATTTTTATTAGTATATTACTTCAGGTTCCTACCTAGATTTCTATCAAGCTGAAAACATAATAGCAGAAACTTTTCACGATAAAGATATTATTTCAAAATGATACGTTTTAGAATTTATGATCGAAATATTTTATATACCTACTATTAAAATCAACTTGTGATTTATTGTTAAAGATAGGTAATATGTAGATCTAGATTTCTATTAGAATAGATTTTTGATAAGTAATTATACATAATTTATATCTTTATTTTTTTCGAAAAGCTTAGGCGGACCACGCGCCGACGTGTGTTTGTCGTCATTGCAGCGGTCGGTAGGATTATTTATCGAAGTGATTAAAGATGGGTACATCTTTATTCACATATACTATACATTATAAAATAGGAGATGTGGCTTGTTCACAAGTATTTATTTTTTCGTTTCGAACAAAAACAATCGACTGGGAGCGCCTTAACAAGCTGCAAAATGGTGTGAAACAGCAGAAGCACTTGGCTTGTTTCCGTATAAATCGCGCCTAGTATGAATGAAACCAAGGAGCCCTGAATAAAACCAGTTGCTATAACTCAGCCGCGACGTATCAGCCAGCTTACCGCCATAAGTCACCGCTTGTGAAATCAGCGCCATCCTAGGATTATTTGATTCAGGACTCAAAATCTGCGATGAGCGCAAGTGGCTATTCTAGTTTTAGAACTGTCATTTTGAACATTTAGGACTTGTCTAGGTTATGTAAATTGAGACTTTACTGTGAAAGAAATAATGGTGGCAATTCTGTTATGTCCGCCTATACCTAAAATTATGTTAAAGTACGATCGCTCTTATTTCTTTTACGTCTGATACGTAGGGTAGTTTTGAGTAATTTAACGTTTTTTACGTATTTTAGTCAGCATGTAAAAAAGTGGTGACAAAAATGAAATTTTGTCATATTTTATGCACATCCGAATTATACGAATATAAAGTTACGCCAGTTTAGACTTTAACATAAATGGAATAAGAGCGGTCGTATTTTTTTATACCTTCAAAATACCGCATAACGATTGCTTTATACAAGGTCGATAATAAAACGGGTCCCAGAACAGCAGCAGATCTATAAACCACTAATACCCGTTTACTAAATTAGAACGACCGGTATAGGTTAGACTACCGAAAGTCGTATTTTGCGTTTCACTAGTTTATTTAAGTAGGCTACAATCTACGTAATCATCAAAAAGTATATTAGATTATCCATAAAAATTCTTCAGCAGCCACTATAATCATTTTGAATATTAAGGAGAAATAGCAAAATACATGGATAGTATCTATGTAGAGAGATTAAAAATTTCAGAGTTAGATAGAAAACAACTTTAACCTGAGGCAAACCGTCCGAAAAAATAAATTTGGAATATAAACCTTTTTTTTTCAGGTGAGTGTAATCCGCGCCACGCTCCTACTGCCGCGTCTTGTATGTCACGCCTCGTCTAAATGTCTAGTTTTCTTGTCCAGTTGTCAAATTGCCTCAGGTTTAGACAGTGTTGGGAGCTGAATAGCCAGACGTTTACTTAAGGTGACACTTGAAATTTTCGATGTTTTGTATGGCCCGAGTCTCCGGATAAGACTTAAAAAGTGATAAAACCGCAGTATCTTGAAAACCATCAAACTTAAAAATAAACTGTCTTTAATATAGGTAGCTAATTATATAAAAAAACTGTTTAGTTATTCGTAGTTTTGAGTAAAAACTAAATTAGTGTTTTAGGAGAGCCAACTTTGGAAAAAAATCTATTGAGAAAAGTTTCACCAATCGTGTTTCTGTTTATAATTTATCTAGATTGAATCCTTAAATTATTTATGTCATCAAAAAAATAACTATATATTTTGCAGTTTTAGAGAAAAAACTATTTTGTATTCATCAAAAACATTTATTACTCGTCTTAAAACGCGATGTCACTGTCTGCTTTATTATTTGATGCAACTTCGTGTGGGATCCATAGAACGCAATAATCCTTTCTTTTCATTCGAGACTTTACAATTTATAGTTTTACCCAGTTAATTTAGCAGCTCGTTCACGTGAAATTATTTTCAAACAGACTTCAACCCCTGCTGCAACCCTTGCTGCAACCCTTAGACTCTAAGGGGTGCAGCGTTAGTTAAAGTTTAACCCTTAACTGGCTTAGTGGCCGAATATTCAGACCCGTAAATATGTATGAAAGAAATCAAATACACGTCTAATATGCATCAGTTTTATAGTTTTTTAAATTACCTAGATAATGTAGGTACTATTTTCTATTAAATTATTATAACAATAACTTTATTAAGTTGTTACATTGGTTTACGACGTGCCTCACCACGAAGCACTATTACTACTGACACCGTTTGACAATCATATTTTATTTACAGCCTGAATTTCTCAAGATCCTTTTACTTCCCAAAGGAACGGATCCGGGACGTATTTCTTATTCGTAGTAAGAATTATATTTTTAGAATAAAATAAAACCGGCCAAGTACGTGTTGGACTCGCGCCGTACAATTGTATATAAAATATATAAAATACATTATCTATAAAAAACGGCAATAAAATCACGTTTGATGATGGGACTTTAATATTTATTTTATTCTGTTTTTAGTATTTGTTGTTATAGCGGCATCAGAAATACATAATCGACACTAGATTTAGAAAATTTATTTTTGATGATTATTTCGTAAAACATTGAGTTTCATTAAAATGTAAAGAATTTTTTGATTATTAAAGTAGCTTATGTCCGTTCCAAGACTTGACCTACCCGTGACAGACGTTGTCCTGTCAAATTTCAATAATCGAAAAGAAAAGACTGAATGTTTTAGTCTGTGATGTCAGATTTGTTGCTCACCAGCGCCATCTATACCAAAATCATCCCTTTTACGTTTTTTAATCATTTTGGGGATGTTTTTCATATTTTAAAGTAGTCTATGTTATATATCTACATCTACAGCAAATTTCAATATAATCCGTTTTGTCGTGAGGCACAAACATACATACAAATTCACAAACATTCACATATATTATTAGGATTTCATTACAAAGCGGTTTGGCCGTGTAACGTCACAGACAGACAGACCGAAATTAACTTTCGCATTTATGATATTAGTATAGATATCCTACAGATTTGAGACTCCGCGTCACTCCTGTCCCGTACCTTTGTAAAGAGGCTTCCAGGTCTGGATGTGCGCAGTAGGCGAGAAACGGTCTCCATTGTGCTCAGGTTAGTAATGAGAAATGTGTCAGTGCAACTTCTGTCGTTAATATTGCTGAGAACTTAATGTTGCTTATTGTTGCTTGTGGATGCAATTGCGAATCCCTTCATATTTATGTCGAAGTAGGTACTGGTTTGTTTTATTGGTTGCTCTTATTAACTAAGCTAAGAAACCTTTAGTTGGTGAGGTGTGACTCATCATTATCTTCCTGCACTTATCCCATATAAGTGTGGTCGGCATGTTCTTCCATCTCCCTCTATCGGCCGTCATCTCATCCCTCACTCCTTTCTTACCCATGTCATCTTTCACAAAGTCCATCCATATTTTCTTTGGTCTACCTCTACTTCTAAATCCATCCACCTTATTTCTCATTCTTCTCGTTACATGACTTTCTTCCCTTCTCATGACATGCCTATACTCTCATTTTTTCCGGTTGGAAAAGGTGTGACTACTTTTTGATTGAACGAAATAACGATGGAGATTATGAGAATTGGTATATTTAAAGCTTATCACAACAATATTGGTGGAGAATGTCTTTGAGGAAGTCTAAAGGTCTAGCATTTTACTAAAAATATAACCACGACTGTGAACACCAAGTACGGTAGATATACCCTCAGATCTGCTTAAATCATTGAAATGTTTCAAGGGGTAGTCAGAGGCACGTCCAAGCATTACCTATTATAAAAAAATATACTATTAGAATTGAACACACAATCAAATTTTCTGTGTTGTGAGTATTAGAAACTACGACTACCATGGTATTAAATTTAAACAAGACATATATATAATTTTTTTTTTTTTTCTAAAAACAATATCATATTAGTTTAAATCGTAATGAGATTTTGATACAGGTACTTAATTAAATTCAGTGTAACCCTGGGCGGTCTCTACGCTGTCTAAGCGCCAAACTTTTTTCTCCCCTTATTGAATTAAAGCTGGCAACACAGAAGATATACAGCCTCCGTGTCAGCTAAAATAAAAAATATCAAAAAAGGAATGGCCAAATCGCGATCCTCTGTTATGACGTCATAATTAAGGGTCCAACACACGAGTGTACATGAGTCAAGTTACCGGATCGTGAGAAAAATGAAGGTAAAAAGTAAAAGTGCTTTCTTTGTACAAGAGCATACGATTATTCAGTACCTTATTTTGGGATGATTCATTTGGTGAGAGGTGGGTTTGGGTAAAGAATGTTCGATTAGCGTGAATGATACAATCTGCTTGCGTGTAACGGGATGACAAACGAGTTCTGTTTACCGATCCTTTTACTTTTATGGTTGGCCTTATTTGTTTTATATTTTTTTAATTAGATTTTTCTCACGATTATTTTTAGATGTCTTACACAAAAAAATGTGAGCCGTCTGGCAAATGTGAAACATCGTGACAGCATATCGCAAACCGGATCGACCGCGGTTCGCCGCGTCGCCAGGCCAACAGCCAGTCTGGCCCGCCGCTGTAGATGTTTCACATCAAAAACGTAAGACGTCGTGAAACGCCTGGCGAATGTGAAACATCCTGACAGCAAATCGCGAACCGGCCCGGACCGATAGATGTTTCACATCAAAAAACATGGTTTTTATAAATTTTATACATTTTAGGCAGCACCATCTAGCCCCAAACTAAGATTTTACTATGGAAACCAGATCATATACCTACTAATAGAATTACATACTTTTTTATTTACTCTCAGTCTAATCCAGGCCAAATTGATATTGATCATAAATCATGTAGATAATATAATGATACATATCGATTCGATCGCTGAGTAGTCTCGATGCGTCACATTTTAATTGTCCCGCAAAAGGCGCGACCGTTACCGTATTCGAAATTTGAATTTTGAATAAAGAACACACATAATTAACGGTAAATTTAACGGGTCGGAGGGCAGAAAAAGATTAAGGACGATATAAAAATTTTACGCATCTTATAAAGATGGGCTTTTTCATAAATCTTTTTGAATCAGCTGTGGTTGCATAAATTAATGTATCGAATTCAAACATTGTTCATTGCCTTTAAAATTTAGTATAACGAAAAACAACACAGCATCTCATGTTTCCGATATCAGAATGAACTCTTTTTACCAAAACATTTACATAATAATAGCCGTGTTGGCCGAGTGGGATGTACCTCGACTTTCAATCTGAAGGTCGTGAGTTCGAATCCCGGCGTGCATCAATGGATTTTTCTGTTCGAAAATTTATATGCGCATCAATAACACGTGCTTACAACGGTGAAGGAAAACATCGTGAGGAAACCAGTTAGTGTTCTTATAAGCGGCGATGGGCTTGCAACCTGTCACGTATGGAATGCTAACTACTGCAAAATGTGGGCATGTGCCAAATTGTAATGTTTGGACGTGCCTCTGACTACCCCCACTAGACATCTTCAAAAGGATCTAAACGTCTAAATAAAATAAATAAAAAAATAGGATCTCGACTGTAATCCCCAAGTACGGTAGACATCCTCTCAGATCTACAGGCGCTTAGATCTTTGAAGATCTCTAAAGGGGGTAGTCAAAGGCAACATCCAAACATTATATTTGGCACATGCCCACATTTTGCAGTATTCCATACGTGTCTAACTAAATTTAAATATCATATACATTATTCAAAAATTTGCACAAGGAGTACAAAAACAGACCTATAACATTTTCAATTGATATTTAACACGAATAATCGCTATTTATATCTACCTCGTCTCAAATTACAAGCCCCAGTGCACAAATATGACACAAATAGCTAATTATAACAATATACGGAACCTTAGTCGATGAGTGAACGACACGTGTGGGCGAGACACGAGTGACTACTTTGAGTGTAAGTAGATACATGGATCAAATATACCAGTACCTACTACAATATTCTGGGCAATTTTCGTGTTTCTAAATTAGTATGTTTATATGAGTATTTTCTTGAAATAAATTGATGACGTTTTAAAATAACAAAAAACCGGCCAAGTGCGAGTCGGACTCGCGCACAAAAGGGTTCCGTACCATAATCTATAAAAAAACGGCAAAAAAATCACGTTTGTTGTATGGGAAACCCCATTTAAATATTTATTTCATTCTGTTTTTAGTATTAGTTGTTATAGCGGCAACCGAAATACATAAGCTGTGAAAATTTCAACTGTCTAGCTATCACGGTTCTTGAGATACAGCCCTGTGACAGACAGACGGATGGACAGACGGACAGCAAAGTCTTAGTAATAGGATCCCGTTTTCACCCTTTGGGTACGGAACCCAAAAAGACCAGGTCAAGAGTACTCTAAACCGATGAGCCGTGAAAAGCGTTTCGTAAAAGCTAAAACGCGAAAGAGCCTGAATGCGTTTCAAAAGACGCGGAGCTGGGCAAATTGACCAATCATAGCGCTCCATTATTGAGTCAACTATTTCGAGAATTTCGATTGGTCAATTCACGGTCTGCTCCTTTCCACTCCGCCTAAATACGCATCAATACAAATGCGGCCGGCTCGTAAGTACATCTGCCGACAGCCGCAACAAGCGTGCGACGTCGTGTTTGTGGTCTAACCCTTAGATCACAAAAAGCTTGTGCACACTAAGTCACACAAGGATGCGAAACCTAGCGGGATGATACTGCGTCTGATTTGTGGTCGTTTATGATGTAATAAATAATAATAAATATTGGCGGACTTACACACAGCGCCATCTAGCCTCAAACTAAGCAAAGCTTGTACAATAGGAACCAGATAACTGATAGAATACTTATATACTTTTTTCTTTGTATATAAATGATTATTATACTTATAGACACACAGACACAGAACAAACATCTATGTTTATCACACAAATATATACCCTGGGTGAGGATCGAACCCACAACCCATAGCGCAGAAGGCAGAGTACACAATCAACCAAACTAATAAAGTATTTTACATCCATCCTACGATAATTTTCAATCTAGACTACCCAATTTACAAAAACATAAAACGTTTTAGTTTCCAATCAAATTATTTGTCAAGCATTTATTCTAATGATAGTCATAAAATAATAATTTTATTAACTTTCAGTTCGCATATTATTTTGCTTTCGTAACCAAAGTGAACCAGTTCTAGGATTAAGATAGCGCGTCGTTAAATACTTTGTTTAAATAACTTTCACTGTTTAAACCTAGTTAGCGGATGGAGACTCATTTCATGCGGTAAGACTGCTGTCATACTATACATAATTTTTTTTATATTAAATAACAAATATTATAACTATAGATTTTTTACAACTCTTTATCGCGTAATTACCTTTAATTTATTTTCCCGACGTTTCGACTATGTTACAATAGCCATGGTCGCGGGCAGACTTATAAAGACCTGTAAAAATCTGTAGTTATGTCTCTGTTATGCTCTGTCTCTGTTATCTGTAAAAAAAAAATTATGAACTTCGTACAAAATAACCTAAAATATTAAGTGTTGATTAGCTTCCAACTAACGTAAATTAAAAATAATAAGTAAAAATAATAATTATATTTCATCAGTTTCACAAATGAAAATAGTTTGAAACAATTGTTTAAAGTTGCAGTCAATAATATTTTATAGTCAAAACTTACGCGTATATATTTCACTTTCAAAACATTCGTGAGTTGTACTACACATTATTACAACAACGGGATCATTTACGTGAGTAATTTCCCGTTGTTGTAATAATGTGTTACGCGTATATACTTACTATACTTATATACTTATATACTTATGGTATATTTGGCAGATAAAGTAATAGTAGTTGAGAAAGTTAATTTTATCTCCTGGTTAGTGCTACTCAACCATATTGAAACTTATGCAATGATGACTTTAATCGGGAATTTACGTATTAGTACTAGTCCAGCTAACGAGCGTGAAACTGAACCCTGATTTTTTTTGGTAGTACTATTAAAAAAACATTCTTATAGTTTTATTTCATCAAATCAATCATCACTTTTTGCATAAAAATTAAACCACATATATTTATATTTTTTCCACCAGTGTACAATAAGCCTAACTAATCCAAATGCTCTATAATTTAGCAATTAATGTTATTACTGATCTCAGTAGCTTTAAGGCGCTGCCAGTTCCTAAAACCGCGGCAGAAACGACTAAGACAGTTAACAACGGCAAGCTCTAGATGGCGTATGCGTATCGTAAATATTATCGACAGTTTTTATGAGATCGCGTTGCTAGTACCTACGTAGGCAAGTAATAGGGGTAGCTTTACCCACCCCTCAATAACCATTTTCTCTTTGTCCGCCTTTGCTTTTCGAATAAATTAATGATACAAATTATGTATAAATTACCTATCAAAAACCTATTCTAATAGAAATCTGGATCTACATATTACCTATCTTTAACAATAAATCACAAGTTGATCTTAATAGTAGGTATTAAAATATTTCGATCACAAATTCTAAAACGTATCATTTTGAAATAACATCTTTTTCAGCTTAATAGAAATCTAGGTAGGAACCTGAAGTAATATATTTATAAAAATAGGAGATGTGGCTTGTTCAGAAGTATTTCTTTTTTCGTTTCGAAAAAGAGCATACGTCGACAATCGACATACAGCCCCTTAATATGCATTCACTTTGTAAGAACATTTTTATAGCCTTAATCAGTGTAGAGGAATTACTAAAACGAAAAACCGGTAGCTATGAGATCATCAGTTAGAGAAAGGATTCCTACATGTAGAACAAAATCAAATGTGGAGCCAAATTTGTGTTATGACTGTGGAGCGACGACGGGGGTTCATATTTTATGTTGTAAAAGCCGTGTTGGCCGAGTGGAAGGTTTACCCCGACTTTAAAAACGAAGATCGTACGTTTGAATCCCGGCAGTGCATCAATGGATTTTACTGTTTGAAAAATGTATATGCGCATTAACACGTGCTGAAGGAAGACATCGAGAGGAAACCAGTTAGTATTCTTGTAAGCGGCGACTAACCACTGAAATATGTGGGCATGTGCCAAATGTATCTTTGGATGTGCCTCTGACTACCCTTTTTAGACACCTTTAAGGATCTAAGCGAATGACTTTCTTACTTGGGATTACAGTCGTGATCCTGTTTATTTTCTACTTTTTTTATACAACACAATGTACTTAGTCGACCATGAGTGCACCTCGTACCATAAGTTTCCACAAAAACCCAACTTTTTTCGAACATTGAAACCGTTCAAATGTTTTGCCACTTCACAAGAGGATTATTACTGCTAATCTTCTCAATCAGGCTAAAACAAGACCCAATAAATTCTGCAAATTACGATGATCGCATAAAAACATAATGCCATCGTTAGGTAGCCCGCGTCAGCTTAACGACAACAAATTTATTAAATTTAATTCAAATCGGTGCCTCCCTCATTACCGAAACAAAATGGATTCAATTCACACTTGGTGACTCTGTTATCATACAATCTGTTATCCCCATTATACATTTAAGGATTTGGGATCCTGTGTCTCATCACAAAGAACAATTCCCAACGAAAGCCTAAAGCTTAAATCAGTTTTCAACAGTATAAATTTTGCCTTTGACACACATCGGTCCAACCATAAATATCGATCTTTTTGTTTCCTATAAACTTTTTTATGTGGTTGGAAATACTTCCCAAATATTTCTGGTGGTGTACAGTGCAGATAATACGTAGCTAGATCATTCAATGCATTGGGACTAGCGCTCGAACTACGTCTTACGTAAACCTTTTGCGCGGAGAATCGATCTGTTATCTTACGCACTGCAGTACTACACGCAAAACGATGCAACTAACAATATCAACAAAATATTAAACATTATTTTAAGTCCATAGAAAGTTATCGATTTCAATAGCAGTTTTTAAGTATAACAATATTATCAGGGGGGTTAGCATGAACCACTATCGTATCGTCCAAATGCCAAAAATGTAACTTTTTAGTAAAAAAGTGTCATTTTGACATTTGAACGATACGTTGTCGATACGATAGTGGTTCGTGCTAAGGCCACTGATGAGCAGATATTACGATTTCAATGGACACTAAAAGGCAATTATTTTAATAAAATCACAAGGATCACTTTGAATTTGGGTAAGGAAGATCCTGAGGTAATTATTAAAAGTAGTATCTACACCAACGCTTCTAAACTTATCCTACTTTATTGCTACTAATATTATAAATGCGAAAGTTTGTGAGTGGTTGTGTGTATTTGTTACTCTTTCACGCAAAAACTACTAAACGGATTTAGATAAAACTTTACAGTAATATAGCTTATACATTAGAATAACACATAAGCTACTTTTTATCCATGTACCATGCGGGCGAAGCCGCTGGCGCAAGCTAGTATTATCATAAAAGTACTACGGAGTTTGTTGCAATTCATAATTGTTCAGTTTTAAATGCTATGTCATAAGATAGAGTGACCGAGCTTTCCTCTACATTACCTGTGCCGTATATAAATAAAGCAGTGAGGTAGTAAATGTCAATAATATGCAAAATAATGGATGTTAATCTCGAATACAGATGTGATTTGCGAGCGAGTGCTTCAAAGATTAGCCGACTGTTGAGCGATACTTTTTATTACACATTTTTCGGTTCAAATATTTTGGATGACAATTTGAATAGACGCGCAATTTGTGACTCACATTTTGAGATATTAAACAAAGAATAACTATATCTCCTACTTATATTATGATGTTTATTGGTAAAGTCCATCGACCACACAGCTTATAGACTCCTCATGCAAGGCGAACACTTTCTCACAACATATTAGGCTTATAATACTGATATAAGACACCGGTGGGCAGTGACATTGAACTGGCCAATCAGAATGCATTTTTTACCGCTCTCCCTGACCAGCACACCTCAACGGTTTGACATATGTTTGAAGAAATGAAGCCATTAGGCGTCTATTGGGCTATGTGGTCGATGGTAAAGTCTACGCATTGGCGGCTTATCGTTGTTTTTTTATAAATAACAAAGTCGTTGATTTATGCTCGCCGCCAGTTAGAATCATCCAAAAAAGTCTCTAAAGAGTAGCAATATTGAATATTTTGAGCGTGGCAAGTTATCACATGAACTTTAACAGGAAGACTGAGACTTGTGAAAGGAAAATAAAGAAAAGAATGCTTTGTATTGAGAATGTATGATCAGACAAGTCAGTTTTGTATGAACTACTGGCGAACTCTAAATCCGACTATTAGTAGGTGACTAATGCTCTAGTTAGATGAAAAAAAAATTACTGTTTTTCTATCAATTTGAAACTAGAAATCATCTTTTTTTTCATCCTATTAAAATCGCAATGCTATAGGCAATGGCCGTGAATATACTGAAACCATCGTGAATAATTATAACTTTGATTCAGTTATCAACATTTTGCAAAATTATCAAATTATAGTTGAAATTTGAAGACTAACTTTTTGTTACGAAAATTTTGTCTACGAAAATTTGTAAATTTAGATAAGTTAGTATGTACCTAGTTAAATCTTTTATTTCGTTTTAATAAATATATTTTTCATTTTTCATTTTTTTCATTTTTTTTTCGCTATTAATAATTGATTAAAGATGCATGTTCGGAACACACATACACAATACACCCTGTATACATAAGTGTGCATATTATGTATTATGTATGTGTGTGAGATATTACATAGGTGTGTCAGTATTAAAATTTCGAAACCGAAATTACCTGCTGGCGATGACAAAAGAATCGTCGGCTATGAGATGGAAATGTACTGTCGAGCAGTCGAAACACCTACGTGAGTACTGACTTTGACCGGTGTAAAGGAATATACAGTGGCGCAACACTGCTGTATCTATATTTATATTTTTTTATACATATACTAGCTGTCCCGACAGACGTTGTCCTGTCAAATGTCAATAATCCCACAGAAAAAAGCACTTTCCGTTTTTCCCGATCTTTACGCCACCCTTATCACTTAGGGGTATGAAAAATAAATGTTGGTCGATTCTCAGACCTACTCAATATGCTCACAAAATTTCATGAGAATCGGTCAAGCCGTTTCGGAGGAGTACGGTAACTAACATTGTGACATGGAAATTTTATATATAGAAGATTACCGGACATTTCACACATATTCATCTAGCCCCAAACTTAGCAAAGCTTGATCGGAACCTAATTACTGATAGAATACATATATACTTTTTTTTCTAAATACATACTTATGATATTATCATACTAATACATTTAATATAATATAAAAAAGTAACTCCTGTCTGTGACGTTATCACGGCCAAAACGCTGGACCGATTGTCATAAAATTTCATATAGAGATAGAGTGTTTCATGTAGATGTTATTATTTACTTTTTTCTCCATCATCTCTTGATTTTCAGGAATTTCAATGATTTACGATAAAGTCGAATCAAATAGGGATAATATACTCTGAATCAATTTTAAAAATTATTTCTCCTATCATAAGCTAAAATATCAGCGAGTTACATGGGTCAGTAACTATTAGGAAAATTAAAAATTTCCACTAAAATTGTATTAAGGCGCTCCCAGTCGACGATTGTTTTTGTTCGAAACGAAAAAATAAATACTTGTGAACAAGCCACATCTCCTATTATAATGTATAGTATATGTGAATAAAGATGTACCCATCTTTAATCACTTTGATAAATAATCCTACCGACCGCTGCAATGACGACAAACACACGTCGACGCGTGGTCCGCCTTAGCTTTTCGAATAAATTAATGATATAAATTATGTATAATTACTTATCAAAAATCTATTCTAATAGAAATCTAGATCTACATATTACCTATCTTTAACAATAAATCACAAGTTGATTTTAATAGTAGGTATATAAAATATTTCGATCATAAATTCTAAAACGTATCATTTTGAAATAATATTTTTATCGTGAAGAGTTTCTGCTATTATGTTTTCAGCTTAATGGAAATCTAGGTAGGAACCTGAAGTAATATACTTATAAAAATAGGAGATGTGGCTTGTTCAGAAGTATTTCTTTTTTCGTTTCGAAAAAGAGCAATCAGCGACTGGCAGCCTCTTAATGTAACCTAACTTGTCAAAAATTTGCCTTCAGCAGCTAGTTTATGATTTTTTTGAAAGCTAGAAAACTGGTATGTGCCTAAGTTAATAAATTGACTAATTGACTGGCCTCACAGCTCAGTAGGTAGTAGCTCTGCCTTCTGCGCTGTAGGTTGTGGGTTCGATCCCCACCCGGGATAAACATTTGTGTGATGAACATAAATGTTTGTTCTGTGTCTGGGTGTTAAAATATGTACACACAAAAAAACATATATTTGTGTTCTATCTGTAATTGGGTCCCATAGTACAAGCATTACTTAGTTTGGGGCTAGATGGCGCTGTGTGAAATTTCCACGAATATCGAATTATTTATTTATTTATCTTGTAAGAAGATGTATTACTGATTATATTACAGTGTATTTACAGGGTGTGCGCATCAAATTAGAGCAAATGTTATAATTAGGGCGATTACAGGCAAGATCTGAACATGTGTGACAGGATGTATGTGGGCGAAGCCTTACTGAAGGCAGGTTTAAAAATACTTGATAATGAAAGAAAATATTTTGTTTTGCAAATGTTGTTTTGATTGGATGATATAGGAAAAATTGTTTACTATTTTCTGATTTTCTTAAGTAGGGCCACGACTGTAGTCCCCTAGCGCAGCAGAAAATCTTCAGCCGCTTAAATCTTTAAAGAGGTCTAAAGGGGTAGTCAAATTAACGTCCATACGTTATATTTCGCACATGTCAACATTTTGTAGCATTCAATACATTATATTGTCGTTTGAAAAACGTAATAATTACTTTAAAAAAAAAACGAAAATGTTCCGACCAACCGAAAAGTCAAGGGATGAGATTCGTTATTTAAGTTTTATGAATGAACTATTATGAAACTTGGGACTAATCTCTACACAACAGAAAAATAAAACATCCAAATGGTAAATAAATCTGCGCGGTCGTACATAAGCCAAAAAATAAAAAAATATACCTCCTTCTTCGTCGGTTAAAAACATTCAAATGCAGTAAAACGAAATGACAAATCGCCCGCAATTAACTTTCGCTGTAACACTTTACGCCTACTTCGCGTAGGTGTTCAAATATGTATCAGAAGTCGTCCTTCAAACAAAAGTAGGCAGATAGGTCGTTGGCCGAATTCGCACCAACTAATCGTGGAGTATAGAAAGTGTAAAGAATTAATTACTGTTTGCGCACTCAACAAGCTCTAAGCAAAGAATAAAATCAGATGAGTCTCACGGTTTTATAAGATTGACAGTACCTACGGCAGGAAGTATTAAGGGATCTTTGCGATAAAAATCTATTGTATTTAATGAAATAAAACATATTTTGTTCGAAGCTTGCATTTGTAACCCACACCTATCCCTTCCCAACCAAGCTGTGAGTATAAAATTTAGTGAAAACCCCCGCAAATTGTTTTCAAAACAGATTTCAAGTCCCGCTGAAACCTCATAAGGGGAATTTTTGAAATTCCTTTCTTAGCGCACCCCTAAACACCAAAAGGAATACACTCTACAAATTTCAAGATTCTAGTAT
This sequence comes from Hydriomena furcata, assembly GCA_912999785.1. Classification (NCBI taxonomy): domain Eukaryota; kingdom Metazoa; phylum Arthropoda; class Insecta; order Lepidoptera; family Geometridae; genus Hydriomena; species Hydriomena furcata. Next base: position 4,346,343 of record OU538833.1, on the reverse strand, counting down.
CAGTGAAAAATTGCAGTCAGTCCGTCAGTTAGTAACGCAAAAGTTTTATATATTTATATGAGTAAAACATAAAAATATTTGAATTAACATTACGAGTATCAGTTGTTACTGGTAAGTCAATCTTTAATACCTAAGATGAAAGTCTAAGGAATTCATAATAACTCAAAGTTTGTCTTCTGTGAGTCTCTTGGCTTGTAGGCACAAACTACAATGAACATGCAACCGTTATTTACTATTATCAAAAATAATAAACAACGCTGAGAGATCGCGAGTGGGTGCGGCTTGCTTTCGTTATCCGTCTGCGACCTGCGATGGAGCTTTGATGGATAATATCATTCATATTGCAGTCTGGCACTCTGTTTGGTTTATTTTAATGTATTAATGTAGTAGAGTAGACGCGTTAGCATAGTGGGAGCCTCGACTTTTACCCCGAAGGGCACAGGTTCCGCTGTCATAATAGTTTGTTTAAGAAAATGGAAACCAAATGACGTAATGTTTTACTGTACGTAGACGTCTAAGTTTGTTTGTTTTTCTTATTATTAGTGTAAGCTATATATTCGTAGCATTAATAGTTGTATAGTAAAATCAAATTTTGTATTTTGTTAACAAATTTAATTGAATTTTACACAGTTGTTTGTATAACTAGTTTAATATTTTTTTTTTTTCAAATAAATATTTTGTATGCGTATGCAAGTATATAATACTAGCCTACTACTACTAGATGTCAGATTTGTTGCACACCAGCGCCATCTATACAGAAATCATCCCTTTTGCGTTTTATTTTCGTTATGGGGATGTTTTTTATTTTTTAAAGTAGTCTATTAATTTTATTTGGGCATTATATCTAACTAGCGACCCACCCCGGCTTCGCACGGGTAGCATGTTATTATACATATAAACCTTCCTCCTGAATCACTCTATCTATTAAAAAAAACTGCATCAAAATCCGTTGTGTAGTTTTAAGCAAACATACATACATACAGACGCAGGAAGCGGAAAGCGACTTTGCTTTATACTATGTAGTGATCTACAGCAAATTGCAACTTAATCCGTTTTGTCGTTTAGGTCTGAATAAGGACCAAACATACTCTCTTTCGCATTTATAATATTATTAAGAAAGATGTACACTGTACAGTACATAGTATATTATAGAGTATATATCATGCAATATTGGTAAATATTCGGTGGTGTAATTACCTAGTAGCATAGATAAAGTGTATGTTGATAGAAGATATTACGTGTTCTTCCCCGAATTTTGCTTAGTGGAGATGTTACGAAAAACTTTCGAAGGAAAACCGCAAAAGTGTGTTTTATCAATTCTAAGTACTTACCTTCTACTTACTCGTTCTCCCATTGAAATATAACCAACTAGCTGACCCGTGCCCGCTTTGCTGGGGGACAGTTTCTCATCTGGTATTCCAATCTTCAAAATAAATTATAGCCTATATGTTGCCGAGGACTAACAGCTATAAAACAAAAAAAGTTTCATCAAAATCCGACCAGTAGTTTTTGCGTGAAAGCCAGACAACAGACAGACAGACAGACAGACAAAAATTTCAAAATGTTTTTTTTTGGCTTGTGTTACTTGTATGAAGACCCCTAGGAGTATTTTTTTTAGTTTTTATTCAATGTACAGAATTTAACTCTTCTACAGTTTTATTATATGTATAGATAGATAACGTAAATGATTTTTGTGATATTTAAAATCTTTGTACAAATATGAAAAGCACTTTTTGTAATGAATCTTTAAAAAGTATAAGAGCACGCGTCGTGATTGTCACCATTTTTTGAGCGACTCAAAATCATAAATATCTCACACCATACTCATAATCATTTTCATATTATAATAAATAAATCGGCTTAGTTTCTGACTGTCTGATGACAATCTTAGTAAATATTATAGCAGTCTAGTAAGGTAGTTCCTAAACTAGTGCAGCGGAGTTAGAAGTAAATAATACAATAACTCCAAATAATCAAATAACCGAACAAGCCATGCGTTTCACTAGTATTTAAGACCAAATTCTCTTTTATCCTTGTTTAAAAGTTGCTACTGGATTTTTTTTTGATATGATGGTCCCCATCTATTATTGTTTAGCGGTTTTAAATAGATACTGATTGAAATTTATTCCAACCTACTCCAGACCTACGTAATTGAGGGGCTGCTTCCAACGTATAGGACGGCGGCCTATTTGCTCCATGCAGTAGGTAGTCTGTGTTTTCATCCTATTATGTGTATGTACCTACTCGTATTTATCTGTGTGTGTTCATTTTTTTCTGGACATGACTCTAATTTAATTATAGTGCCGTGGACTGGACATTCAAAGATCAGGGGCCATACCACAAGCTACTAAATTAATATCAAAACAATATTACCCGCGGTGCGAAAGTGAGGGCGCCTCGAGCTCCAAGATGCCTACCTTACCTATGCTTACGATTACAGTCGTGAAGATATATACTGCTATTTACAAAAGTTTCAAGTGAAGTCACAGGTGTTCCACTAGTATTTCATAAACCCATATGCCCTCGGAATTCTCGTTGCATAAAAAGCGATCACGTTCTGAATCACCGACATCACTTCACTTGTAATGAACCGACTGTAAATGGGGAAATAATTGATTCTAATCGACGAACTCATCTCGGTTTGCGCTTGCAATGCAAATTATTGTTGTCACAAAAAATGGGAACAGGGAACGTAATACATGTTTCTGTAGGACTTGAGGCTGATTCATTGCAGTGTTTTGAATGAAGAGTTCGAAAAGATAAATCGCAAAATTCTTAATCCTATGAAAGATGACATGGGTAAGAAAGCTGTGAGTGATGAGATAACGGCTGATAGAGGTAAATGGAAGACGAAGACACAATATGTTGTGACCCCACTTAAGTGGGATAAAGGCAGGAAGATAATGATGATACTTACTCCACCTTACTTACCTCCAAATGCTAAAATTGTTGATGGCTGATAAATCTATTGACATTTCTTTTCGTTGACATGATAGTGACTTATTATTTTTCAAACTATCGTGATTAGTAGACATAACTATAGATTTTTACACGGGTGTTTCACTACATAGTATAAAGCAAAGTCGCTTTCCGCTTCCCGCGTCTGTATATCTGTATGTATGTTTGCTTATATCATTAAAACTACACAACGGATTTTGATGCGGTTTTTTTTAATAAACAGAGTGATTCAAGAGAAAGTTTTATATGTATAATACATGCATAATATAGTAGAGAAACACTGATAATTTTAGAGGTTTCTAATGTGATGTCGTAAATAAACACATTTTTTTGCGCTTACATTGCAAATGCTGGCTGAACCCCACGAGATATATCAAAATAATGTACTACAGTATTGTACACCTTAAAAACGTCTACAAAAAAGTCAACGATGGTATTAGAAATGTCTTACGCACAGCGAAGCGGGCGCGGGTCAGCTAGTTATTTATAAATTAATGGTAATTACGTGATAAACACCCGTGTAAAAATCTATAGTTATAATAGTGACATATAGTCACTATCATCATGAATAACTATCATAGAAGAATTTTATCCTACGAATATTATATTTTTGGATGTTTATATTTGTGTTGCAGTCACGCTGTACCGGCTGATGAAACCATTTGGATGATGAAGGACGGATGTTAGTCACTTTTCGAAAGTTTGGATTCTTGTTACGGACACTGGATACGGACAAAGGTTGTATAAATAGACATCTAAGTTTGAGTCATTTCTCCGAGATCAACCGGCTCATCTGGCAGAATCCAGCGGTAATTAGCCATCAATAGTACTGCTTCGATGATTCGGTTGTGATGACATTCCTCCCGAAGACATTAGATATCATACGTAGTGAACTCTCTGACCAACCATGGTCAGGAAGTCAACACAATCTGCTCTCAGATCACCAGGCGCTCAGATCTTTGAAGATGGTAAAAGGGCATGTATATAAACACTATCAGAAAAAAAACACCAACATACAGGCGAATTGATAACTTCTTCCTTTTTGAAGTCAGTTAAAAAATACATGTCTTAACGTTACATTTGGTACATGACACATTTTGCTATAGGTAATACGTGTCGAATATCTTTTTTTATAACCTCCTCTGATTTTTTCGTCGGTTAAAAAGTATTTCACACGAGTTAATTTTCTTACCAAATTAACATTCCTAGACGTATACAAACAATAAACATCAATATTGCCCAAGCTTATGTAATGCCGAGTCGCAAACGAATTCTTTTAATACCACTATCCATCTTCCAATAAGGTATTCATTCTCATTAAGTTTGCTCATTAAGAGGAGTAATAAATGTTTTTGATGAATGAAGAATCGTTTTTTCTCAATAACCGCAAAACATACAGTTTTGTTTTTTATGACAAAGATAACTTAAGGATAATCTATAATCTATAATCTAGATAAATTACAGACAGAAACACGATTGGTGAAACTTTTCTTGATAGATTTATTTTCCAAAGTTGGCTCTTTAAAAACACTAGTTTCGTTTTTAATCAAAACTATGAATTGCTAAACAGTTCATTTTTATATAATTCGTTAGATAATCATACTAGCTAAGTAAATTACAGACAGTTTCTTTTAAAATTTGATGGTTTTCAAGATAATGCAGTTTTATCACTTTTTCCGTCTTATCCGGGTAGATTCAGCTCATACAAAAAGTCAAAAATTTCACTTATCACCTTAAGTCACTTCTATTTAAGAACAAAAAAATAGCAAATAACTATTTTAATCTTTTTGAATAGCACACATTATGGACGTCAAATTGACGGGATATGCTTAAAACTTGACAACGTATGGAAAGCATAACCTTTTACGGAGTAGACCATTTTTTTTTTTTTTTTTTTATGGATAGGGTTTGAAGTTTGTCTCATAATTTTTTTGTGATGGGTTTTAACATTTTCCTTGTTTTCTCTTTTAGTTTTCTAAACGTAATTATTTCAAAGGTACAGTCGGCATCAGAAGGTGTAGACTTTTGCGGAATGTTTAAAGTTTATTTATGAGTAAGTAGTTATGCAGGTAATTACAGTTTATTAGAGGTTTATTATTAGGATCGCGCTAAAATCCTTGAAGATGTAAAATGATGACATGAAGAACATACCCACATTTTACTTAGCATTCCATACGTGACAGATTGTAAGCCAATCGTCGCTTATAAGACTTGTTAAGTAACTTTAACCTCTATGTTTTTGTAGGTACTATTTTTAATTTTGTTACATTTTTTGTGTAAATGGTAAAATGAAATAATATAAACCGGCCAAGTGCGAGACATTTTATTCTGTTTTTAGTATTTGTTGTTACAGCGGCAACAGAAATACATAATCTGTGAAAATTTCAACTATATAGCTGTCACGGTTCATGAGATACAGCTCTGTGACAGACAGAAGGACTGACGGACAGCGAAGTCTTAGTAATAGGGTCCCGTTTTATCCTTTGGGTATGGAAATATATAAAGGGAAATCTAATTTAAATATAGGTAATAGGTATGCTTTTAGTTCACAGCAACATATAGCAAAATATTCATCTAAAATCCAAAAAAAGACAAGAAAAATACATATTTGACAATAAAAATACTGGCCTCACAGCTCAGTTGGTAGTAACTCTGCCTTCTGCGCTGTAGGTTGTGGGTTCGATCCCCACCCAGGGCAAATATTTGTGTAATGAACATAGATGTTTGTTCTGTGTCTGGGTGTTAATATGTATAATAAGTATGTACCTATTTACAAAAAAAAAAGTATATACGTATTCTATCAGTTATCTGGTTCCCATAGTACAAGCTTTGCTTAGTTTGGGGCTAGATGGCGCTGTGTGTAAAGTCCGTCAATATTTATTTATTTATTTATTTATATCCTTGGTTTTGAAAGAGCTATTGAAAAGTATATTTGCTAAAAAGACAATAATATTATGTTATACGCTATAAAGGACCGTGTCGAAACCGACGCGTATAAATTAGGTGCGCGCCTACAAAACTACACGCGGGTATCTGTCCAAACATCTAAATAAAACCTTTATAAGACACGACTTATTGAACATCTATTTATATTAAACTAGCGACCCGCCCCGGCTTCGCACGGGTTTAATACATATAAACCTTCCTCTTGAATCACACTATCTATTAAAAAAAACCGCATCAAAATCCGTTGTGTAGTTTTAAAGATATAAGCAAACATACATACAGACGCGGGAAGCGGAAAGCGACTTTGCTTTATACTGTGTAGTGAAGATGCATTGTGTAAGGTATTGTACCTAAAAAAAATATATGGGTGGAGATTTAATTTTAATACAGCGCCATCAAGCCCCAAACTAAGCAAAGCTTGTGAGAATGGGGGGTGAATATGTTGGGCGATATATCCTTGCGACATGCGTGTGTGTAGTGTAGTGCAAATGCCTCAAGTTGACGGGCAAAATGCATCATAGGGCACTATTTGTGTATTCGTGATCTACGAGTTAGTGTTTTGTTATGGGCGATGTCTACAAACCACATTTGCATGCATTAGCATGGTCATTTGCTTGTTCTGCATTCAAGTGGCATAAAAAAGTCAAAATGTAGAGTAGCCATGAACAACTAAGACTTACAAACAAACGCAAAAAAAAAATCTCACGATTGATAAAAGGCGCTCAGGTTCAAGAAATTTATGTCTAAGGGTTAAGGAGGCTAACTCAAACATATTATCCGGCACTTGATGCATCTTGCTGTAGTAAATTACATACGAGACAGGTTGCAAACCTTCTTCAAGCAAACTTTCTTGACTCTCTTCTTGAGCCAAAACTTGACAAACTTCTTGAGCCTTACAGGACATTTGTGTGATGAATATAGATGTTTGTTTTGTGTCTATAATGTGTTATGTATTATATGTATGTATTTAAACAATATATAATATAAAAGTAATTCTATCAGTAATCTGGTTCCCATGACAGCTACATGGCGTTGTGTAAAATGTCCGCCAATAATAAATAATTTATTTTTAAACATCAAACAATCGTGCTCACTAAAATTCCTTAAATTCACAGACGCCGCCGCGGCACCCGCTAGGCGCCGTTCACTAACTAAAACCTTCTTTTTGGTCCTCTCCGGCTCCCTTTTGATCCTTTTTCAGTCTTTTGGGGGTCTGGAGACCTTCTTTTTTAATGAATCGGTGTTAACCTCTACGTGGAACATGTAACAGGGTGCCGATTGAAGATAAAACGCTTATGTTCTTGTGTAAGCAAGGCAGTAATAACGGATAGATACGAAACTCCTACAAAGAGTAAGTTTGTAAGACCATTTTAACTATAAATACGGCTAATTAGCAATACAAGAAAAAACGTGATAATTAGCCGTATTTCTAGTTAAAATGGTCTAAGTAACAACCACGATAGTTTTAATTCGTAAGACCATGTTTACTATTAGATAGGCTTATTGAAAACTTAACGGCTTTTGGTTTTAAGCGTACATTTACTTTGCATGTATTAAATTTCATTAGTCTTATAATGTTGTGTAAAATTTCGTAAAATTCTAAAAAACATAAAAAATCAATAACCTAAGTCATTTTTGATTTTGATTGTCACCTTACAGTGTTGAGTTATAAACTACACAGTTTAGACAAAATATCTACCCCATGTATAATGTTCAAGGGTCTGAGCGCACTTAGGAATATAATTATAGAGATCCAATTTTTTTTTTCACATCTTCCTCCAGTGAACTTTTATACTGGTCTTACATTTATTCTTCTGGGAGTTTCGTATCTACTCTACAGCTTTGTTTATCCCGTTGATCTTGTTTAAAAATGTTAAATGGTAGAAATGACAGGATGTTGCGGTCTTTAGTTCTGAATCGCTGATAGCAATCGTGGACGTGATTTTTAGGTGTAGTTTTGGTGTTGGTTTTTGAAAATAAGGATTTAATTAGGTGAGGTTGTGCTTTTTGTCTCTGTTTAGAACTCTAAATCCCATTCAGCTTTAGGATAAACCGCTGTTTGTTAAAAAATATTAGGAACAAATTATATTAGGTAGTAAATAATACCTACCTCTTTGTAGGATGAACTGTCAGTGTGGTAGGTAGTTAGGTAAGTGTTTGTTACATAAATAAAAGCATATAGCTTAGCTTACGGACATGAATTGTGAAGTTTTTCAATTTCAAATGATTGAACGATGTGGGTAGGTACTTATTTAATTGTACGTATGTGATTTCATGATTCGATTATTCTTGATAAATATTATAGGTAGGTAAATTTTTAATTATTAAATCATTCACGGGTTCGTAAGTACTTAAATTTAATTAAATACTACCAGTCCGTCCCGGCTTCGTACGGAAGTTCCTACTTATGATCATTATAGGCAAATTTTTGATACCTGGTTAAATTAATGCAAGGCATCCCTATTTAGGTACCTATATAGAAATAAAATATAAACTATGTTACTTGCTTGTTGATTAGGTTGAATTTTCAAAATTGGTTCAGTAGTTTTATAGTTTATCCGGCACTTATTAAATTACTAGCTGACCCGTGCCCGCTTCGCTGGGGGACAGATAGTTTCACATCTGCTGGTATTCCAATCTTCAAAATAAATTATAGCCTATATGTTGCCGAGGACTAATAGCTACATAACAAAAAAGTTTCATCAAAATCCGTCCAGTAGTTTTTGCGTGAAAGCCGGATAACAGACAGACAGACAGACAGACAGACAGACAAAAATTACAAAATGTTTTTTTTTGGTTTGTGTTACTTTTATAAAGGCCCCTAGGAGTATTTTTTTTAGTTTTTATTTAATGTACAGAATTGAACTCTTCTACAGTTTTATTATAAATATATATGTATAGATATAGATATTTGTATAGATAAATTTTACCTCTTAATAGTAGTGTATAAAATGAAAACCTCCTGGCGCCATCTGTCAAGATTGTTAAGTAACTTGCTACGAGCCATAACATAAAAAATATCTTATTTTTGGTAGTTCAACTTGAAATGAATCGTCTGAACAATCAAAATATTTTAAATCGAAATAAATTGTATCCTGCATTGATAAAATTTGAATGAATTTAGCTGTAATCGATTTTATTGTTCATAGTTTGGCTACTCACCGCTAGATGGCGTCAGTAGTTCAGCAAAATGTATTATTTCATACCACTTTTTGTAGGCCAGTTATGATAACTGGTATAACTAGAGCAAAAACTAACCTTTGTAGAAAGTTGGCAAAAAAAAGTGCGCGGTTTTTTAAGACCTAATTTTAGTACTTTTAAAATACTTTAATAACAGTTTTATCGATATAAAATCTTTAATCAATCAAAAGCCGTGTTGGCCGATTGGGAGGTACCGCCACTTTTAATCCGAAGGTCGTGGGTTCGAATACCGGCTTGCATCGTTTTTTTATTAATTATTCCAATGTCATACTAATTAAATAATAATTCTGAATGATTCTATAATAGTTACTATTAACATTGGTATTGTCTAAATTCGATAAATGTTTAAAGCTCTGGCAATGAAAATCAGAGGCTGAAGATTGTTTTTTTTTATAATAATTCTGCTGCTCTTTTAATTTGCTGAAACATTATTTTTCAAACTATCGTGATACACATAACAATAGATTTTGACACTGGTAATCACGTAGGTAATTTTTAAATATACATAAACTAATATTATAAATGCAAAAGTTTGTGAGTGTTTTTCGACGCAAAAACTACTGAACAGATTAAAATAAAACTTTACAGTATATAGCTTATACATTAGATTAACACATAGGCTACTTCTTATCCAGATACCACCCGTGCAAAACCGGGGCGAGCAGCTAGTTTTTAAATAAAGCTTTATTTCCCGACGTTTCGACTATGTTACAATAGCCATGGTCGCGGGCAGATTCTATGGCCAGCGCCACACTTGACGGATATTCCGTCGCGGATCTTTCGCGACGTAACGTCAATACATGTTATTGCATACAAAACGGAACGACCGATCTTCCGCGTAGTGTGCCCGCTATTTGTAATTTGTATGCAATAACATGTATTGACGTTACGTCGCGAAAGATCCGCGACGGAATATCCGTCAAGTGTGGCAAAGGCCTATGTCTCTATTATTATGACGTCGAAAGTCGGGATTATAAATTAAAGTTCATTTGCTGCAACATGTGCCTACTTTTGACACTATTAAAACATCTTCGATTCTCTGCAATAAAACCTGTCTTAGATAACTTAAATCAGTCTGTCCTCGACCATGGCTATTGTAACATAGCCGAAACGTCGGGAAAGTAAATTAAAGGTAATTACGTGATAAAGACCCGTGTCAAAATTTATAGTTCTGTCTTAGATAAGGTGGTCAACTAATCGTTTTTTCCCCAGAAAAGACTACTGAGAACATCTAGGTATAGTATCTGTGATTCACTAATAAGGAATAGATTAAAAGGTTGTGTGCACGTTTGCGGTTTCGGTCGTGTGCCACAGCTCAGTATGTAGTAGCTTTGCCTTCTGCACTAGATTCTGGGTTCGATCCCCACCCAGGTCAAATATTAGTGTGATGAACAATGAACATAGATGTTTGTTCTGTGTCTAGGTGTAATGTATCCATAAGTATTTATAAAAACGAAAAATAAATACTAATAAATATACTTTTTTTTGTAAATACATACATATTTTAAATACTAACACCCAAACACAGAACAAACATGATACTTCCAACGTCCGTCTCCTGGTTCTAAGGTACCTCCCTACCAATTTTCAGCCAAATGGGTTTAGCTGTCCTTGAGTTTTATATATTTACATAGTACTAGCAGTCCGCCCCGGCGTCGCACGGGTGTAATAATGATTTTATGGCTATTTTTTTACACCTTGGGTTACATTATCAAAGTTTTTATAGGGATCCCTAATAGTTAGACATATAGTATCACGAACTTTTTTGTAGATATTAATGTCTTCTATAAAACTGTAGTACATCACTTTGCTCTATTGTCAATCATTTTCGCAGCGTAAGCGATATAAGGATTTTTTTTGTTTTTTTTTCACACGTTGGGTTACATTATCGAAGTTTTCATACGGATTCCTAACGTTATTGAAAATAATCCATAGCCTATGTTCATCACGGATAATGTAGGATTCTAATGGTAAAAGAATTTTTGAAATAGGTCCAGTAGTTTCGGAGGCTATTCGATACAAACAAACAAACCCACCCAGGGCAAATATTTGTGTGATGAACATAGATGTTTGTTCTGTGTCTGGGTGTTAATATGTATAATAAGTATGTATTTACAAAAAAATATATTAGTATTCTATCAGTTATCTGGTTCCCATAGTACAAGCTTTGCTTAGTTTGGGGCTAGATGACGCTGTGTGTAAAGTCCGCCAATATTTATTTATTTTTTATTTAAGGAACACGTTAGTTATATTAAAAGGTTGTGTGGTGCACGCTTGCGGTTTTGGTCGTGTGCTTAAAAATCTAATCACTTTTACAAAGGTGGTTATCAATTTCCAAACCGCAGAATATACCTATTCTTCTAATTTTTACCTCATGTGTTTTTAATAGCTTTTATGTCATGTTATTAAACTAGCAGCGATAGGCTTGCATGCATCCTGTCACCTTGGAATGCTAACTACTGCATGATGTGGGTATCGTCCAAACATAATGTTTGGACGTGCCTCTGACTACCACCTTTAATCATCTTAAATAATAAGCGTTTTGAATTTTTATGTCATTTCATTAAACTAGCGGTGATGGGCATACATGCATCCTGTCACGTATGGAATCCTAACTACTGCAAGGTGTGGGTATTGTGCCAAATATAATGTTTGGACGTGCCTCTGACTAAACTTTAGAAATCTTAAAGGAAAGATGTGAGTATTGTGCCAAACATAGTGTTTGGACGTGCTTTTGACTACCCCCTTTAGACATCTTCAAGGATAAGCGCCTTGAGATAAAAGAGTAGGTATGTCTACCGTACTTGGGGAGAGACTGTAAAGTTAAAACGCTATTTACGTTTTTACTCAAAACTATGAATAGCTGAACAGTTCATTTTTAGGGTTCCGTACCCAAAGGGTAAAAACGGAACCCTATTACTAAGACTTCGCTGTCCGACTGTCTGTCTGTCTGTCCGTCTGTCTGTCACAGGGCTGTATCTCATGAACCATGATAGCTAGACAATTGAAATTTTCACAGATTATGTATTTCTATAGCTGCTCTAACAACAAATACTAAAAATAGTATATAATAAATATTTAAGGGGGGCTCCCATACAACAAGCATGATTTTTTTGCCGTTTTTATAGATAATAGTACGGAACCCTTCGTGCGCGAGTCCGACTCGCACTTGTTATATAATTCGTTAGATAATCATACTAGCTACCTAAATTAAAGACAGTTTCTTTTTAAGTTTGATAGTTTTCAAGATAATGCGGTATTATCACTATACCGTCTTGTCCGGGTAGACTCAGCTGTTACTCGTATGTTTAATATTGTGTTGTTCTTGATATTGTGTCACAGCAGCCTCTGCATGCCTACTTGTAGTGCGACCACGGAAGACCAGCACTCTTGCAGTAGTTACTGCTTGAGCTTAAGTGGTGGACTTTTTTATTACCACAATAAGTGTTATTTTCAAGTTTTTAAGTGTTGATTTTTGATGGTACTAAAATAAACGTTTATTTATCTTTAACAAAAAACCAAAAATGTCAAGTATCGCCTTAACAAAAACTGTCCTAAAGTTAAATATCTTTGTTTCTAGTTTATAAATGTAATTATTTGTAGCAAAAGAAAGAAGATTATGTGATAAACAAAAAAGTAACAGTATTCAATTCTCACGCCTACAACAAAAACATCCTTTCTTCAAGGTGTTATCCTATTCATTGAGTCCTTGCCAGAGTTTTGTGTCCACTCAAAGTACCGACAAGATATACCGGGGCCTAATCTTTACTAATATTATAAATGCGAAAGAAACTCTGTCTGTCTGTGACGTTATCTCGACCAAACCGCTGCTGGTCCGATGGTAATGAAATTTCTTAAACAGATAATTTAAGGTTTCGGGACGGGCATAAGCTAATTTTTATCTCTAAATTGTTTTTGATTATCAGGATATTTAATGTTTTAAGATTAAGTCGTCAAAAATTAATTGCCTTAACCTACGCGGACAAAGTTGCGGGTAAAAGTTAGTCTGAGATAAAGTTTCTAACAAATAGGTGCTAACACAGCTTACTGATGCCGCTAGTCCAAGATCGCTTGAGATTGTGGATCTTGAATATCACCAAACACAGCATAGTCCACTGTCTAACAGTACTTCAAATCGTTGCAAATTAAACTGACATAAACACATAAACTCAATACCTATTTTAGTCTGTCTGTATTTTCTGATAAGTCAGTCGAGTCTTTAGTTCTCTAACTTTACTTACGTCTGATGTAACTAACTATGTATCAACTAATTTTTTTATTCTTTACTAGCTTTTTTAAACTTTTTTTTATAAAATCGATTTTTACGACTTTATAGTAAAACATAGAAATTCCAGATAATTAAAAAAAATGCGAAAAACGTATCCTATATCCGTCCCAAGACCTTAAACTTCGACACTAAAAGCTTTATTCAAAACAAGATGAGTATCTACCTAAGTAGCTGATTTATGTTGGACTTAAATAAAAACTAATCACTTAGGTAGAATAACTATACTTCACTACATAGTATAAAGCAAAGTCGCTTTCCGCTTCCCGCGTATGTATGTATGTTTGCTTATATCTTTAAAACTACACAACGGATTTTGATGCGGTTTTTTTTAATAGATAGAGTGATTCAGGAGGAAGGTTTATATGTATAATAACATGCTACCCGTGCGAAGCCGGGGCGGGTCGCTAGTTGTACTATAAAAACAAGAAATACAATAATTATCTTCACATTATTTACCACATGTATAAATGCAATAACATTTGGGTAGGGCGTCATATTAGTACAGGCATCGGCAAAATGAGACAAGTTGCGACACTGTTACCTACCTTACCTTTGTGGTGTCAGTTTGCAAAACTTACAACATTGTTTTACAGATAACATCTGTAGCTAAACACTCAATGACCGTGACAGTACCTGCGTCCCTCAATTCGTACTTGAGCCTGGATGACCAAACAAAATATCACCACTCAATTTTTAACCCAAACTTTACCAATCCACAGTACAAATTGGGATAAATTATCCATCTTTTCTAAGAAATTGTACGTTCAAAACTGGCTTTTACGTATTTGTATATAGAGGTGGTATTCGAATGGAGTGAATGTCTCTCCCGTATTCGAATACAGAGATAATATTTTCACTTAGCACAATGAAAGTAATCCGTTAAAGTAGCCGACAGCATTATAATTTTTACAATTGTTAACCAAACAAATTCTCGGCTCTTTTATTTTGTAACAAAAGGTTTAATAAATGGTGGTATTGTAAATGGTAAATTACATTATGGAATGTACACGTTGACGCTTCTGAATTAGTCTTAAAATTGTTCAGAGATGCAAATGAAATAGATTAAAACGGTATGTTCCGACTACGAAAAAAACATCGAAAAACACTAGTTTTCACGAAAAATTATTGGAAACACCGTATCGTGGTTCACGTAAAGTTATTTTTCAATATTGGTTTAACAAACACGTAAATAGGTCACCTATGTCTGATAAAACTAAAGACACTAATAAATTATCTAGCTGCTAATATGGGTTTAGAAATATGAACTCACATTATGTTTATTTTTATATGTTACGAGTACTTTTGGTTTTATCTCATTTAGTGGTTTTTTAATAATGAAGTTGGCAGTTATTTCTCCGCTTTTGATGAATGTCGGTTAATATTAGATTGTATAGTACCTATATTATAAAAGAACTAGCTGACCCGTGCCCGCTTCGCTGTGCGTAAGACATTTCTAATACCATCGTTGACTTTTTTGTAGACGTTTTTAAGGTGTACAATACTGTAGTACATTATTTTGATATATCTCGTGGGGTTCAGCCAGCATTTGCAATGTAAGCGCAAAAAAATGTGTTTATTTACGACATCACATTAGAAACCTCTAAAATTATCAGTGTTTCTCTACTATATATTATGCATGTATTATACATATAAACCTTCCTCTTGAATCACTCCGTTTATTAAAAAAAACCGCATCAAAATCCGTTGTGTAGTTTTAAAGATATAAGCAAACATACATACAGACATACAGACGCGGGAAGCGGAAAGCGACTTTGCTTTATACTATGTACTACCTATATATAACTACATACACATAGGTATAAAATTTAATCTAAAACATAATTTATTAGTTGCTTTGTTTTGATGGGTTATGGATCGAGCTGACGGTAGCAACTCAGGGTGTATTTAGACAACTCCCGAAATTTGAGACACAAATACAGCTACCCCTACCAATGCCTTTAAACAAAACAGCTTTATCCTAAAGGATTTTCAACTTAAACTGTTTTTGTGAAAATAAAATGAAATTAAATTTTCATTTAAACAGTTTTTGTTTCGATAAAAAATGACAAAATAAAAGTTGTTTCAGAAACACTATGAGGTGGTCATAGAGGAGGATTTGAATTAACTGCAGATAGTAATATTTATCTCCTTTGACATTCGAATTTGCAAAATATCATTGCAGTTGAATTTCTTAATTGAAATATACAATTTTGTTTTATTTTTCGGTGATAATCGATCACGATACATTCTGATTTTTCTTCAAATTCATTCATCAGAACATTCACAGACCATGTATCGTTTCAGTTTCTAGGAATAGTCTTAATACACCATGTATTAATAATACTCTTGCAAACCCAAAATCTAGATCGTGGAAAAATCCATTAGCAATATAGTTCATTGCTTGTTAACATTTCGAACTAGTTCACAACTAATCGTCTCAGTTTTTTATCCTTTGTAGTTCAATGGCTTCCTTAATAATAGTAGCCTTTTATTTCTATTTTGGTTGACCAGCTATTTAGGTTAGACGACTATTCTTTGTCTTAAAACAAGTTATGCAAAAACGGGCGACCACCATACAAGATTGTATCTGTCTACAAAATTGCAACCATGCTAAATTAGAATAAGGTCGTAAATTTAAAATTAATTTGATTATTGCAAACGCAAAAGGACCGCCTCTATTCTGCATCGAGTAAAAACGCAATAACTAATGTCTTAATTTCGAGAAGACCTACGTGGCTCTGTGTGCAAACACACCGCCCAGAGCTCGCACTTCACCGATTGCAATAAATTAATTACGTGACAACGAAACGGTGAGAAGTTTGCTCTGTGGGCGAGAAACGAGCGAGAACAGAGAGTAGCCCCCCGCTGTTAGAAGACCTCACCGATCGGCTGAAGGTACGCTCCTGTCGCTTTTGTTCCATCTTCCCTCCCTTTTCATTCTGCAGTGGTAGAGCAAGAGAGGTGTATGCCGGCGAAGCCTTTGCGCGTTGGACATCATTTTTCACGTCTCATTCAATAACTCGATGCGTATGGAGATAGTGATCGTTTTGAAATATTTCGATGGGAGCGTCACATTCCCAAGGATATGGTGTTACTTTGCGTGCGGAATGTTGGCGGCATTGTTCAGGCATTTGAGCGTTCTGGGGTTGGGAAATGGTAATTTTTAGATATTTGTTGTTCATTGCCAAAATCGACAAAATTATCAGGTCATAAATTTATACAGCTAAGATGTTGAAACAAATACTTTTTTGCCAAAGCAGAGCAAATCAAAACGTATTCTATACGAAGCTTGGTGAAATTTTGTTGATTACATAATAAATTAAAACATAATTAAAAGTTAGTTGGTAACAATCTAGTAAAATGACCCCATAAAATGTGACTTGTGAGGTCAAAGTACTCGTACAGAACCGAAATTCCATACAACATACTTGTCATCGGAACAACACAAAGTGGCAGAAAGCTATAAACCGAAAAACCTGTCAGAATAAAATATATTTCCATAAAAATCGAACACATCTCGACAAAACACCTTAAAATTAAATCTAGAGTTATGCTCGCATTGATATGAACGTGAAAAGCTTACTAACGTGCAATTTCATACTTTACTGCCAATAAAAGCGGGTGTGGTTGAGTTACTCCATAATAAATAAAAATGTTTATACTTAAATAAGAATGTCTGTAAGATAGATCGAATAATGGGCGTAAAAACGAAATGGTTGAAGGGATAGATGCTTGGCTTGTGATTGGCTGAAAACGAGAACATTATAGCCGATTTATTCAACGAATTGTCGTCGGTACAACAAAATTTATTCTGTACTCTGTATCACATTATTATTATAAATGCGAAAGTTCTGATTTTTGTTTGTTTCTCGTTATCACGTCGTTACAATTGAACAGATTTCAATAAAATTTGATATATACTTAGATAGATTGGTGGCTGACCTGGATCGAAACGAAGGTAACATTTTATCGGAGAAGTTTGTCTTACATAGTTATTTCTTTTGCTTAAGGGGCTCCCAGTCGACGATTGCTCTTTTTCGAAACGAAAATAGAAATACTTCTGAACAAGCCACATCTCCTATTTTTATAAGTATATTACTTCAGGTTCCTACCTAGATTTATATTAAGCTGAAAACATATTAGCAGAAACTTTTCACGATAAATATATTATTTCAAAATGATACGTTTTAGAATTTATGATCGAAATATTTTATATACCTACTATTAAAATCAACTTGTGATTTATTGTTAAAGATAGGTAATATGTAGATCTAGATTTCTATTAGAATAGATTTTTGATCATTTTTGACAAAAACAATCGTCGACTGGGAGCGCCTTAAAAGAAAAAGTGCTCTAAGAAAACTGTCCTACATCGAACAAGATTGTCAATTAAAAAAAAATCTCTCTGACAACTAAATAATACAAATAAAAAAAAACAGGCCATGTGCGAATCGGACTCGCGCACGAAGGGTACCATTATCTATAAAAACAGCAAATAGATCATGTTTGTTGTGGGAGCCCCCCTTAAATATTTATTTTATGCTGTTTTTAGTATTTGTTGTTAGAGCAACAACAGAAATACATAATCTGTGACAATTTCAACTGTCTAGCTATCATGGTTCATGAGATACAGCCCTGTGCAGACAGACGGTCAGAAAGACGGATAGCGAAGTCTTAGTAATAGGGTCCCATTTTTACCCTATGGGTACGGAACCCTAAAAAATAAAATAAAATCAGAAAAAAATAACAAATATAGTTTCAGTAGTTTATGAAAGTCATTAAATACTAGTGTACTAGTGATAAAAAACATAATGTCTTCTGACAAACAATAATTACAGATGTGTCGGTCGAACAAGCCTCAAAAGCGTTCACCCCGCGCGATGATTATCGCGTTGATAAATGGACCGCGTCAAAATATGTTGTGGCCCCAACCCTCTATTTGAAGCGAAGTGGCGTAGCTTCTTAAGGCGCTCCCAGTCGACGATTGTTTTTGTTCGAAACGAAAAAAGAAATACTTGTGAACAAGCCACATCTCCTATTTTATAATGTATAGTATATGTGAATAAAGAAGTACCCATCTTAAATCACTTCGATAAATAATCCTACCGACCGCTGCAATGACGACAAACACACGTCGGAGCGTGGTCGGCCTTAGCATTTTGAATAAATTAATGATATAAATTATTTATAATTACTTATCAAAAATCTATTCTAATATAAATCTAGATCTACATAATTTACCTATCTTTAACAATAAATCACAAGTTTATTTGAATAGTAGGTATATAACATATTTCGATCATAAATTCTAAAACGTATCATTTTGAAATAATATCTTTATCGTGAAAAGTTTCTGCTATAATGTTTTCAGCTTAATAGAAATCTAGGTAGGAACCTGAAATAATATACTTATAAAAATAGGAGATGTGGCTTATTCAGAAGTATTTCTTTTTTCGTTTCGAAAAAGAGCAATCAGCGACTGGGAGCCCCTTAAGTTTATCTACCTTCAGGGTCCGTACTACAATCTCAAAAGTAAGACAAAATCAGTATTACTTTAAGATCGAAAGTGACAACGCTATACGAACACGTATGGCGTTGTCACTTTCGAGTAATACTACTCTACTCTTACTTTAGAGATTGTAGTACGGCTCCTACAATCACTATCACTACATAGTATAAAGCAAAGTCGCTTTCCGCTTCCCGCGTCTGTATGTAATATGTATGTATGTTTGCTTATATCTTTAAAACTACACAACGGATTTTGATGCGGTTTTTTTAAATAGATAGAGTGATTCAGGAGGAAGGTTTATATGTATAATAACATGCTACCCGTGCGAAACCAGGGCGGGTCGCTAGTAAAATATAATGGTGACCGCTAGAAAAAAAATCGTACCTCTTTCTAATATTCGTTGTATTCTATTTCAGATTACTGAATACTAAGTCGGTTTCGGTTCGTGAAAATTGTGGGTAACTTTTCGATAACTTTGGTTACATTATTGCAGTTTTTGTGAGGTTTTCTAATTTTTTTTTAAATAAAATATTACCAATTATACTCGTTGATAAATCTTAGCTTTCGATGGGTGAAAGAAATTTTAAAAATTTAGTCTAGTGGTTTTAAGGGTTCTGTACCCAAAGGGTAATAACAGGACTCAATTATTAAGACTTAGCTGTCCGTCTGTCCGTCTGTCTGTACTAAAAATAGAATAAAATAAATATTTCAGTGGGGCATACCATACAACAAACTTCAGTTCTCATACAACAAACGTATTTTTTTTGGCGTTTTTGTAGATAATGGTACGGAACCCTTCGTGCGCGAGTCCGACTCGCACTAGGCCGGTTTTTTTTTATAGGTAGTGTAGATTTATGTCACAGCTTAGACAGGTTTTCTCCATTATTTCAAACGTGTTCGAATCAAAAACATTAAAAACAATCTCATTATCATGTATTATTATGACATCTGGTGTATTATACAGAGAAACTTTGACAAGTGGCGTGTAAGATTATTATGCACTTCACTCAAATAGCTTCATCGAGATGTCAAAGTCAATAGAGTTTTGTGCATTGAAATAATAAGGATCATTTTGTAAGAACCAAGAATTATGATAGAAGGATCGTAAATTGATTTTGATGCCAGTTTTATGGTGAATAGTGATCGATTTCGATTCTTATTTATTAGGCGATGCTTTTTCATATGCTAATGCGGTAGATTGAGTTTTGTTATTGCCTTTTTAAGGTTATTGCGGACCATCGACCACACAGCCTATAGACACATCATGTAAGGCGAACACATTAGGCTTATACAGCTGATATAACACACCGAGCGCGATTCACGACGCGCCCCGCGGGCTGTAAGATTAAACTGGCCAATAAGAATGCATTTTTAGCGCTCCCTCTGACCTGCACACCTCAACAATTTGACTGAGGCGTCCAAGCGTCCATATAGGCGTCTATTGGCCTATGTGGTCGATGTTGCAGACATGTTGGTAAGCTCGGCATCGGAAAACTAGTAATCGTCTCGTTTCGAAATAAATGCCGCTCATTCTTGTCATAAGTTAAGGCTACTGATAAATTGTGTCAAACAAAGAGTTTGAAGGGCCAACCCGATGTTAATCTGAAGTCGAGGTGATAGGTATGTCTGCGGCAACTTTTTAATTATATTATTTGCAATACCTACCTAATAGCAAATAGCGTCAAAGACCGCGTTTACAGAAAGTTCAATCCTAAGGTTAGTTCAAGCCATTAACCGGAGACACGGACCCAAACGAATTAAATGACAGACGTTTTTATATATTAGTCGTTTTTATTACGTGTTTATACGTGACAAGCTTAAGAAGACCGCTTCTAATTTTCAACAAAAGAAGTCAAAACATAGTTATTTTATAGCGCGGTTTCGTTCTGAATACAAATGTTAAGACGAGTAATAAAATTTGTTGATGAATACAGAATCGTTTTATCTCAATAACCGTAATAACATACAGTTTTGTTTTTTATGACAAAGATAACTTAAGGATTTAGTCTAGATATGTTATAGACAGAAACACGATTGGAGAAACTTTTCTCGATAGATTTATTTTCCAAATTTGACGCTTCCAAAACACTAATTTAGTTTTTACTCAAAACTATGAATAGCTAAACAGTTCATTTTTATATAATTCGTTAGATAATCATTCTAGCTACATAAATGAAAGACAGTTTCTTTTGTAAGTATGATAGTTTTCATTATAATGCGGTTTTATCACTTTTTCCGTCTTATCCGGGTAGACTCAGCCCATACAAAAAACAAAAAATTTAAGCATCACCTTAACATGTTGCCGATTACGCTATATATTACTCTTAAATCGCTTTTATGATACAAAATATTTGGACGAGGGTTTTATTGAGTAACATGATATTTTTGAGAGACGAACTTTATTTTGTGGTTTAATGATTATTTCACTATGAGGAAGGACTGTGAAATCAAATGGAATTCGTGGAAAGTGAACGCCATTTCATTGAACTTAATATATTATCTAATAATGTCTATTATTATTAGTGCTTGATTTATTTTACTCTCGAATAGTATCTATGCTGCAATAAAGTCCTAGTCGTAGATTAGCCTCATATCGCAGTTGGTAGTAACTCTGCTTTCTGCGCTGTAGGTTGTGGGTTCGATTCCCACCCAGTATAAACATTTGTGTGATGAACATAGATGTTCGTTCTGTGTCTGGGTGTTATAATGTATATATTTACCAAAAAAATTAATCAGTAATCTGATTCCTATAGTACAAGCTTAGCTTAATTTGGGGCTAGATGGCGATGGACAAAAATATCCACCAATATTTATATTAAGGCCTTAGTTTTTTTTGCGTTCTAACCAAAATGCCGTCCGAGATAGCAATAAAATCTCAAGCAGATTTTAATCTCGTTATCTGCCGCGTGTTCGGACAATTGGTCACAATGTGGCTATAGCAGCTGTTTTGCCATGCGCGTAGACAGGTGGCCACACTCGCACATGTAGGGATTTGTAGCTTTTGGTGACATTGAGATTGGCACCTTCGGATAGGTTTGATTGTGGTGACAATCCTGATTTAGAGATCGTTTGGAAAAATCCTTTTATATCAGATACTTTTCAAGTCTATTCATCTAATGCGGACTAACCAAAACAGAACCAGTAACACGACAATGCGATTTAAAAATTATCAAAACTCATAAATTATTTTAAAGTAACGGGTGAGAAGGAGCGCGTTGATGTCTTTTGTTAGTAAATTTTATAAAACCACAAACAGTAGTAATTTTATTTGCAATCTCAAAATGGTAACCAACATGTATACAACGAGGTGGTACTTATGACTGTAATCGCACAATCCAGGTGGATGAGTATAACAATACAAGTACGTCCAGCAACCTAACCGTCTCAAAAAAACATCGCCAACATTAACGGAAATGCCACCAACGAGCCTTAGCTACAAAGCCGCCGCGAATTCCTCCGCATATTGTGCGATATCCTGTCAAAGTCATAAATAACCCTGAAACGATCGACACGTCATCCTCCCCGCACAAGAGCCTTCAATTTGACGTCTAAATTATTGCCAGAACGCGTTTTCAGCAAGCACACCGCCTTCGGCCAACCCCCGCGCAGATGAGCCCATGAACAATAGCAACACCAAATACATCAGATAAAAGAATTTTCAAAACAAACTCAAAATACTAAAGCGTTTGACACGAGCATCCGCTCGGCCGCAAAAAAGTGTGACCAATCACACCGGAAAATTGAACCTTATGTCAATATTTTGAGAGGCTAGTTCGTCATGCCGCCGCACGCGCTTTGATCCCAGGGATAGATCTCAATAGCGGTGATTATAGGCGCCTCGCCTGTGAATTTGGTTGAATGCTTTTTTTTTTATGCGCTGCCTTCATCGGTCGTACAAAATAAACGGCATACTACTGTAAAAGAATATACAATTATTGAGCTTTGAATGGTTACAGCGGGGGTGAAGTGCCCATAAATTGTAATTTTTTCTGCCTATCTCGGTTTTGAATGTTCGAAATCTTTTTAAAACCATAAACGGTTCTTTCTATGGTGGATTTATTGTATGTGTGAAGGGAGGTGTTGGGGTGCTGTTTGACAGAATACACTATTTGCTAATTATACGCTTCGATATTTTGGGACATGCTTGATCAAATTATTTGTTAGTTTGGTTACATGAACACACATAAGGGATGATCCTAACAAGATATGCCATTAAAACAAAAGTAGATAGATATATCTAGAAACGATGTTTGATTTTTTCTTGATATTATACAACGATTGATATAGTAATGTTGCTATATGTGGTGCTACCAAATTTATTTTATTGATTTTTATGCGTATGAAAAAATATATTAATTAGCAAGTAAAAATGTCTTTGGTGTTCGAAAATATCTTATACTGATTCAAATTAAAATCTGAATAAAATATTTTAAAAGATTGTAAACCATAATTCATTATGACTCTATAATAATTTAAATTATGACTTAAACACCAAATCTGTACTATGCTTCAAAATATTTTACGTACATAATTAACTTTCTTGCCATCTTAACCATTGCATTTGCAAAAAAAAAATATTTTTCCAAGCCAAAATGTATCTATTGAAAGCTGCGCCCTTATCTTCATTCAAACCCTTCTTGTCTTTGGTTCCCGATTCGCTCTGCAACATCTTCATTGAGAGGTGTTAATAGCCGCTGCTCATTATACAAGTGCGAGCCGTGATCGTAAATTTGTCCATCCAAGGACATACAACAAAAGGACCAAAGTGTCGTTCAATCCGAAGGTAGATTTTACAAGAGGCTGCTTGTGACGCGCGTGTGGGCCACTGCAGATGCTATACTTATGTGGACAAGACTAAAAATATTCCTTTTTCAAACTATCGTGATTAGTAGACATAACTATAGATAAAGATACAACGTGATAAAGACCCGTGTCAAAATCTATAGTTATAAAAATATTCCTCACAAGTTGACTTAATAATAAAGCGTCTTAAAACTATCGTGGTTGTTACTAATTTTAACTATAGATAATTACAGTATTCGCCGATCAGCCGTTGATCGCGATCGCGGACGATGCTTATGATGAACAAGACAAGAAAAACGTGGTAATTAGCCGTAATTATAGTTAAAATAATGAGTCTTATTATATTTCTAAAACCTTTCTGTAACACTTGGGAATGTTTCGGGTCCCTTTAACTGAGATGCTCTACTTTTGTATGACACTTTGTAAATAAATTGCAAATAAATATCTGGAATCTTGAGTATGAAAACTTAATCAATTTCACAGTTATAGGTTTCCCTACTTAATCTAGCTCTAGTCGCTTAGTCTAAACTACTTATTTCCAAAGCTTATTAGTAAACTAACAAGTATTTTTCGAGTATTTAAAACATGGGTTCACTGGCATGGTAAACAAATAATAATATAGGAAATTTCATTAAAATTATATTCTAGGTCCTTAAATATTTTACGTAACGTACGTAATTTTTAACGTATTATTACTTCATTTTATTTATAATAAAACGTCAATAAAATTATTAAAGATATAATATATATTCAATTCAAATTCAAATCTCTTTATTGCAGACAACTAGGTCCATAAAATTTCACAAATATACACAATAAAATAAGAAAACAAAACAAATTAAAATTAACAATTAGGTATTACAGTTTTGACCCAATGGTGAAGTATGGGGCAATCGTACTTCTCAGATATTAATTTCAGTATGGATAAGGTAATCGTAATTATTTCAGTCTTATCCACACTACTATAACAAACTCAAATCTCAATAGGTCACCAGTGCTTATGAATGGGTGGTATCGTCGGGGGCTCTTTACAACGCTCGTTTTGTACGGAATGTTGTAACAAAAAAGCCTTAGATACACACAATGATACTTTTGCATTTTACAATCTCCCAACACACACTTTTCTAAATATGAGCTTTATGGTCTAGGAAATAAGGTCGAAGGATTATTTTTGAGGGGATAGTATTTTTGGTTTTGAGAAATAAAATAATCTAACATACAAGATTCAGTGGAGTCTGGGAGGAGTTTGTTTCTACGCTTTATTAATTATGTCTAATTAATTTTGAGACGGTTCGTCTAATTTGCCATTTTTGAATCGGTGGTTGAATTAGTTGGCTATTTGATATCGTAGCCATGTTGGCCGAGTGGAAGGTACCTCGACTTTCAATTTGAATTTTGGTCATGAGTTCGAATCCCAGACCGGCATAAGTGTATTTTTAATTGAAATATTTTTTGTTATTTATTACATAATAATAGTACCTAATCATTTAAATGTTCAAATCCCTTGTCATTTTTGAATAAAAACCCCGACTCTACATTTTTTGTTAATTCTCTATTTGTTATTGGTGTCACCGTGATTTCACACGTCCATAGTATAAGAAAAACAATACTGATTTGTATGAATAATATCACCAAAAAAGGCATTTTAAAGTTGCTATGAAGCAAACCATCTTACTGTGTAAGCGATATTGAACCTTCTCTTAATAAGAAGACAGCTCAATTTCTTTAATGAAATTAGCCGAGCAAAGAACGCTAGCGCCTGAAATATTTTACATTTTTATTGCTGATTTTTATAGTAAAATTAACCTTAAGACATCGCAATAAGGCTAGTTATACACTGCAGTATAAATGAAAGTGACATATTCTGCATGAGTTTTATAATATTTCTTGGGCCATTGTGAGCGGTCGCCAGGCCGGCGCCGGCGCCGGCGCATCCGATTCACCTATGTTATTGTTAGGGACCCCGAAATTCCTTTATTTGACATACGCGGTGTTTTTGGTGGAATTTTCTGTTTTGCCGAGTCTCAATTGTTTGCTGGTGAATTTATTGACCCGCTTATGTGGGGTAGATTACTTATGTGATATTTGGAACTTATTTTTCAAAGCAATAGGTAACTAATTACGTGCTAAAAACCAGTGTAAAAATTTATAGGTTAAGTTTGGAACATAGTTTTAAAATATTTTAGTACCTACTTTATGGAATGCAAACTACTTCAAAATGTGGGAATGGGCCAAATGCTGAGCAACCCCTTTAAACATGACATTTTTTTATTTATTTATTCTAGCTTACATACTTTTGTTTTACATAACTTGTTGCGCTGATAATAGACATAGACAGAAGAAAATAAAATTAAAATAAAAAACGCATTATGATTTTAGTATTTTTCTGTTTAGATTTGTCAACCATCATCATCTCTGATAATCATTAATTGAAAACTAAAAAATGTATGTCAAAAGATTTTGTATGTCAGAAGACCATTGTAATGTATTTATGATCTAGAACTGCAGAACAGTTGTGCAATCAAAATATGAGACTAATATTGAGACTATTTGCTCAACAATTAGCAAAACTAAATATTCCAATACATTTCATTCACTAAACGTCGCTATTTGCGTGAAATTCGATACCAAAAGTGAGACAGATCATTAAACCGTCAATGTGAATTTACCTTTACAATAGAAATACAATGGCTTAACTATCGAGTTACCATCCGGCTCAGTAGCTTAGTTAATACAGGTTAACAACGGATTAGTTATTGTAAAGTTTTTAATATAGGTAACTAATTATTTAAAATATTGTAAAAAAATAATTTAAGACGAGTAATAAATGTTTTTGATGAATGCAAAATCGTTTTTTCTCAATAACCGCAAAACATACAGTTTTGTTTTTTATGACAAAGATAACTTAAGGATATAATCTAGATAAATTACAGACAGAAACACGATTGGTATAAGTATAAAAAAAAGTATAAAAAGTATAAAAATCTTTATTTTTCTTACAAAATTGTGGGTTACATGGGTTGGGATCTCCTCTGTTAAGTTGCAATAACCTGTATTAGAGAAGTCCCCTCTTTATTTACGGTGGTCTATATAATACTATCTAATTACTAATAAGCTTTATTCCATCTGGAATAAAGCTAGCCTATCTAGGTACATAAAGAATTTAGAACTAATAACAATAGATATATGAGTAGGTAGTTAATAAAGGCAGGAAAAGAGGATAAAAAAGATAAATAATATACCTAAGTACATATATATATACATATAATATAATATATATTTATGATAAATAAATAATTAAATAAATAAATAAATATATATATATATCTGAATATAATAAAATAAACCATTCAATTTATGACTGTATGAATGAAAATAGCTTTATGATCAAGTGCAATGTAAGTATGAGAAGAGTTTGTGTTGGATGAGAGGGTGTGTGGAACTAAAGGTGTATGCACACACACATATACATACATAGGTACATGCATACATTGCAAGTTAAATAAAAGCTTGTAATAGAAAGGTAGGTTAGCCTAGAAGAGGTTTTCTGTTTCTTGATAGGTTAAAGATTTAAGCCAGTTATTCAACTTATTTTTACATTGATAGTAGGACATCGCGTATATCTTTAAATTCCTGTTTATGTTATTATATAATTTGACCGATTGAGTACTAAACTGTTTTGAGGCTAGTACAGTTTTTGTCACATGATGTTTTATTACCGAGCGTTGACTTCTTTTGGAGATGATCATTGGGTCAATCGACAAGCTTTTTTGTGTTTTTAGGACACATTGTTGTATGTACAATTGTCTGACCGTTAACACATTTGCTTGTTTATAGAGTTCTACGGTGCTAAATCTTCTTTTCTTATGGAGCATTATTTTTAAGATTGTTCTTTGTGCGCGTTCGATGCTAATGAAATTAGTTTTATAGGTACCACCCCAGATTGTTAGGCAGTATAACAAGATCGACTGAACCAATGATGTGTAAATATATGTAATAAGTTGTTTGTCTGTAATATTACGCAGGTACTTAAATATCCATATTAGTTTACGAGATCTGTTTGAGACTAGTTCAATTTGGGGATACCATGAAAGATTTTGATCCAGCATAATACCCAAATATTTTGTACAGTTTACTTTATCTAGTTTTTGACAGTTACAGAGATTAGTATTTGTATTTCCGCAAAAGTGGGCAGTTATAGTTAGGTTAGGGTCAGGTTGCAGGGAGTTTCTGATTGAAAAAGTGACATAATTCGTTTTTGAAGTGTTTAGCGAAAGAAGATTTGTGTTTAGCCATTCAATTACATCTCCAAGTCCCTTTTCAGCTATTGTATATGCCTCCGACCAAGAACTACCATAAAAAAGCAATGCAGTGTCATCAGCGTAAGAGAAAACTTGTCCATTTTTCAGATGTTTATTAGTCAAGTCATTAATATAGGCGAGAAATAACGTTGGACCAAGGACGCTGCCTTGTGGAACACCATAGTCGGCAGTATTTATGTCTTCACTAATTATGTCATTGTCCAATTTAACTTGGTGAATCTTTTCTCGATAGATTTATTTTCCAAAGTTGGCTCTTCAAAAACACTAGTTTCGTACAAAATGTCAAAAATTTCACTTATCACCTTAAATAAATCTCCACAATACAAGCATAAACATGGCAATTAGCCGTTACGTAAAAAAATAAATAAATAATAAATAGGATCACGACTGTAATCCCCAAGTACGGTAGACATCCTCTCAGATCTCCAGACGCTTAGATCCTTTGAATATATCTAGTGGGGTTAGTCAGAGGCACGTCCAATCATTATATTTGGCACATGTCCACATTTTGCAGTTACACATAGTTACGTATTTATTGTTAAAATTAGATTTTTATTAGATCCTGTATCCGGCCGCGGATTTACTCGCGAATTATCCGAACTGTATCTGCCCTCATTTTGCTTTAGCATAATGACTGGTTGACAAGCTTATCTTTTCAACCGTCGAAAAAGGGAGGTTCTCAATTCGCATAAGTATATATTTTTATTATTTTTGATTGTTTTTTTTATATTTGTCCGCGCTTATCTATTTACGATTTCGATGTTTTTTTTATTGTGTAGAGAAATGAAAGAATAGAGTTGGAGTAATAGCACCTTGTACCTTCATAAGACTTAATAAATGAATATATTATAGTCTCTTCACTTTTTGATAGGTCGAAATATTTTCATCGGTTTTCTTCGTTTTTAAAACGTAAATTATGACTAAAATGTTTTTAATTGCATAAACGAAAGTCGCACTTCAATACAGCAGGGTTATTTTGTAAAGACATGATTATCATGTTATGATGTTGAATGCAATACCTAATGTTAGAGAACACCTAATCTGTACACATTTCATAGAAACTATTCACTGTTTATGGGCTCTTTAGTCGACTGGCCCCGGAACAAACTAGCCATACGGGCCCAGTTGACCTAATGCATTTAATTTATTAGTTTTCTTTAGTCGACTGGACTCATTACTAATTTGAACAAAAAATCTATTGTCTGATTTCAAATCCGTGTACAGATGTGTACAAAACGTATTCGAGATAAACAAAAATAAAACACCTTCACATGGTTATAATATGATACTAATGTTTATTGGGCTCTTTTGCTACTGTTCGGGCTCACTTAGAACTAGTCAAAATTCACAATATACAACAATGTAAACTAAATTTGAAAGTCACAGTCGTTTGATTAATGCTTTATCAGTAGTATTCTATTCAACAATATAAAATTAAAATATTTGAAAATGAGTCTTTTGACAAATGCTTACTATGAATTATTAAAAAAAAAAAAAAAAAAAAAACAAATAAAATCAGTTGTTTGATTAATTTTTGATACTTGCTTAAAACTATTCAAAATCGACAATATACTATGACATAAGCCGTGTTGGCCGAAAGGGAGGTACCTCGACTTTCAATGTGAAGGTCGTAGGTTCAAATCCCGGCGTGCATCAATGGATTTTTCTATTCGAATTTATATGCGCATCAAAAACAAGTGTTCAAAACAGTAAAGAAAAACATCGTGAGGAAACCAGTTAGTATTCTTATAAGCGGCGATGGGCTTGCCACCTGTCACGTATGGAATGCTGACTACTGCAAAATGTGGGCATGGCCAGATATAATGTTTGGACGTGCCTCTGACTACCTCCACTAGACATCTTAAAATGATCTAAGCGTCTGGAGATCTAAGAAGATGTCTACCGTACTTGGGGATTACAGTCGTGATCCTATTATTTATGTATAATTTACTATTACATCAATCATAAATAAAAATAGCTACCTACTTAAAAATCACAGTTATTTCATTAATGATCACAAAAAATTAAAACCTCAATTTCTCTAAACAATGGCTTACAGTAATATTGCCGCTAAGTAATTCACATTATTACAACAACGGGAAATTACTCACGTAAATGATAAATTGTCAATGAGGACACCGACAATGTTTCGATTCATCTAGAGAATCTTCTTCAGGGTGAGTTGACCATAACGCGCGCGCTACCCTGCTCGCATTGCCGTCTCGTCCTCATTGACAATTTATCATTTACGTGAGTAATTTCCCGTTGTTGTAATAATGTGTAGTACAACTCACGAAAGTTTTGAAAGCTAAGTAATTCGTTTATTGCAAAGTCAATTTTTTTTCTCTCTATGGTTTCAGGCAACCTCTTTGAAATTTTGAGATCTGTAGGGTTTTTCAACGCAATCAAGAAGTAAGCCTTATCACTACATAGTCCTTCTAAAAGTAGAGCGATGTTGATATTGGATTTATGTATTCTTTTAAAATATCGACAATAGTTGAAACACTTTTCTTCTTGTCTATTCTAATACCAAATTTTGTAAGCGGGGCCAGTTGACCAATTCAAAATATGCATTAGGTCAACCGGGCCCGCGGGGCTAGTTCGAGCGGGGCCAGTCGACTAAAGAGCCGTTTATGCACCTATACCTACGCTTCTGCGTAGGTATTGTATTGGAAGCGTAGGTATAGGTGCCTAAACAGCATAAAAAGCGTAGGTATTATGGCATTCAGTACCAACAAATATTGGTATGAACACCATAAACATGATAATCATGTTTTTACAAAATAGCCCCACTGACCTTTTTCTTATAAAGACCACCGAGAAACGTGCCAAAAGAACACAAACACCAAAATAATAAAACACGGCAGCCTAACAAAACAGTCCTGTTGTACAAATAAAAAAAAAAAAAAAAAAAAAAAAAAAGTATGTGTCACAGACTATATTCACACGAGCACAGATTATGAATCAATTATCGCGGGCAAAGTAAACTTGCTTGGGAACGAAGCCTTCGTGTGTTTATTTATTTTCAGTGTGTCCTGAAATTGTATTTTGAACTTTATGCGCAAGTGATACAGTTCTAATTTGAGTGTGTTCGGTTTTTGGAGGTATAATTGACCACACAAGGGTGGACTTGAATGTTTAAATCATCAAGAAAAGAAGAATAAAGGAAAATAGCAAATCGCGTTAGTAAACATAATTTCGAAATGTTTGATTTTAGGAATTGATCCCTAATTTGTAGTATACCTTCATTGAATAATCATTAAATAATTGAAGTAATAAATAATTGGGTAAAAACGGGACCCTTCGCTGTCCGTTTGTCCGTCTGTCTGTCACATGGGGCTGTATCTCATGAACCGTGACAGCTAGACAGTTGAATTTTTCACAGATGATATATATCTGTTGCCGCTTTATCAGCAAATACTAAAAATAGCATTAAATAAATATTGAAGTGGGGCTCTCGTACAACAAACGTGATTTAGTTGCCGTTTTGTATAGATAATAGTACGGAACTCTTCGTGTGCGAGTCCGATTCGCACTTGGCCAGTTTTTTTAGTTTGAATTTAAGTTTGACCCTACTTTTTGACTTTGACATAATGTAAATGTGAGTGTATTATAGTATGTATTTTTATGTTATGTGTTGTATTTCAACGCTCGCGAAGTACAAAGAAGCCACAGAAGAACAGGTGACCATCAATGAGTCACAGCCTATAAGAATGATTCATGTTTCAGCGAATCTCCATGGGAAATCTATGGGAATGTGCCATATGTGCAAACTGGTCCAGTCTGAGCTGATGAAGATAAAGTCTGGTTTTTGTTGGAATGTTCATGCACAAAAAGTATACCTAATCTAAGTCTTGATGGCCAATAAACAAAACACGGTGAAGTGTCAAAAGTTATAACGTAAGTCCTAATTCTACCAAAATTCGTAATTTATTTTATCAGTACAAGGAAAAAATTGGAAGTTGCCTGAAATAGCTTTTTACTATGTGATTATAAAAAAATTACAGGACAACGTCTGTCACGGGTCGGCTAGTAATAATAAAAATGTGAAAGTTTGTGAATTTGTATGTATGTTTGTGGCTCAATCAGGCCTAAACGACAAAACGGATTAAGTTGAAATTTGCTGTAGATGTAGATATAATGCAACATAATGGAACATAGTACGATATTATATAAAATTACGGCAGCCATTTGCCTTGCGCTTAAAGTTTTTCATTTGCACAATTACATGTAATATTTTACCCATTTGTAGAACCTATTTCATCCGGCACCAATTCGTCATTCGTTTTTGTAACATTTCGTCAAGTGACTCATTTTGGATGCGCGAATCGACCTTCATGTATCGGAACTAAGAAACTATGGGGGCAGAAATCCGGTGCATTCCAGAGCACTCTATTAGTCATGAAATGCCGAAATTTAAAGATCATTATCTGAGTTGTACTGAAAGTAGAGCTAACTTTACAATGGTGACGATTCTGTTGGGTCCATGCTACCTAAGATTTCCTTAAAAAAATATAACAGAACACAACAAAACAGACGAAATAGAAATGCCACCACCAACCTACATACAAGTAAGCCTACCTATACTTTTACGCATATCTAATTTTACAATCCAGCAATTGGAACATAGTCAAAACGTCGGGATAATAAATGGTTACGTGATAAAGACCCGTGTAAAAATCAATAGTTATCTAATTTACTACGCTTGGGGTCTACCAAGTGCCCATAAAATAACGATCTGTGTATATACAATTGACCTGAGGACCTAGAAGACTCGTGCTATGCGTATGGCTTAGACCAAGCTTGAATCAACAATCAAAACTACGAAAGAGATCAGAAAGAAAAAGTATCTGTTCATACCGTGAGTGTACGCTCTAAAAGCATAATAAAACACAATAACTCAACCTTGAAAATATTATTTGGAGGCACACTAACTGTATCACAGTGTCTACAAGATCTTCCTCAGAAATAAGCATACGTTTCCAAGATCTCGACACTCCAAAAATAACCATTGACAAGTTCATTACCCCAACATTGAGTAATATGATCGATAAGGAAACACGACTCAACATGTCGAAAGATTACCTAATAAAAGTGAAATAATCGATGGGTTTAATTGGCTGGTCATTATTACGTAAAGCTTCTGTAGCAAATAACAAGTTTTCTGTTGAAAAATATTTTTCAATGACAAGCTTTTGTAAAATCATTTAAATTAAACCATCGAGCACCAGCGCGCTATCACCAGTCACATCATATACCATTGTCATAGGAACTTGACAAGTATGCAAAGTTTTTACTCGATCGAAGTATTTACTAAAGAGTTCCATTGTAAGTGTCTGTTGAACAGTTCCTGACTCCATCATCAGATCATCTCACTGTCACCATATTATTGCATTGTCAAAATTGTCGAAATTGAATCTCAATCGGTTGGGGATAACTGCTTCAAAATTGAGTTGCATGATTCCACCTTAACATAACCTATACATACATTGCAAGTTAAATAAAAGCTTGTAAAAATATGCAAACGGCCATAGAGAGTCAATGAGAAAATGGAAAGTACAGGAGATATTCTAGTTTCCATTTAAAGGGGAGAAACTTAATATGTGGTGCAATTTCGTCTGCCTGGTACATATACTTTTGCTCGAAGACATACTCAAATAGCGACATTACGCAAATAAGCGTATAGAAAGGGTGGCATTGAACTTAAGCTGGGAAGTTGGAAACCCCAAAAAGCAACCACGAACAAAACTGAACTAAGAAAGTCTTTGGGTATTACAATCAAAATACTATGCAAATCCGGGTGAGTCTATCAAGTTGCTGGACAATTTAAAACTTTACTCGCTGGAGATATGGTTCAAAATTGCGCTTGGCGATATTTCTGGGTGGCTCGTACGCAACCTGTAATTGTCGCTATTGGCAAGTGGCATGAGTGACTCATAGTTCATTATTGTAATTTGCCGTGAGAAATGCCGACAGATCTGGCAAAGAAGAATTTTACTTCTTCCGGACTAATCTTGGCTTCAAAAGATCAATTGGAAGTTTTGACCGTGACATAATTTTCTTTTGAGATAAAAAATAATAAACATTTCGAGAACATTTTTTTGCGACCATTTTCGTTTTGTTGAAGAAATGAACTGCTTTTTTATATTTTTTCCTTTCACAGAACATTTCTTCGAACTAAATAATTAGGTTCATCTTAACACACTAGTTACTGCCGGCACTCAATTATAAGTGCGTGTTTATCTCTCTAGAATGCAATACAATTTGTATGTAAACGTCATAGCTAGGTGCAGCCTAGCAAGGTAAGTATGAACTTAAAGTTTGATGCGGACGGGCATTACACGAGTACTTAGTAAACATTGTCAATATCGGGCACAACTAAGACGATAGTGTTACAGCAATTACATTCAATATCTGTTGGCACAGCATTGCATCATGGTCAGTGGTACTCAATTTTGCACTTAGTTAAATGAAAAACAATTTATTTACTCGAATTTACGAATATTCACGAATATTTTTTTGAAGATTTTTTTTGTATCTTCTCCTTAATCATTTCAGCACAAGTGATCTATTTTACTACCAGTATCTATTTCCTACAATAACAGGGAAAGATAATGTATTTGTTTTTGATTATTCAAATACCCAATTAAAAGCGGCGTTAGGCTTGCAACTTGTCACGTATGGAATACTAGCTGCAAAATGTGGGCATGGGGTATGCCTCTGATTACACCCTTTAGACTTCTTTGAGCGTCTGGAGATCCAGAGGTAGTAGGTTAACCGTACTAGCTAGTAAAATACTAGCTGTCCCAACAGACGTCCTGTCAAATTACAATAATCCCACAGAAAAAAACACTTTTAGTTTCTCGAAATTGTTTTGGTGATGGGGTTTTGTGCGTGATGAGTTTACTTTCCAATTACAAATTATGGTGTTTGATGGACGCAGCTTGTAAATGAAGTTGTGGAAATTTATGGAATAACTAGCTGTCCCGACAGATGTTGTCTTATCAAATTGCAATAATCCTACAGAAAAAATCACTTTCAGTTTTTCCCGAACTTTACGCCACCCTTATCACTTAAGGGTATAATAAATACCCTATAACCTAAGACTTACAGAATATCCACAAAAAAATAAATAAAAATTGGTCATGCCGTTTCGGAGGAGGAATTAAAATTATATGATTTTATTTCTGACTGAAACCGAGCCAAGGGTTGCCAGCCACTGAAGAAAGGCATGCGCCGCGTTTCCTGTCATGGTTTTGAGAGCGTTGTCACTGCGCAGATAAACTCGACTTCCAAAGCCCCGAGGTCATATCTCTTTGAACGGAACACGTATGACCTTATGACACGAAAACATAATTGCTTAAATCACGCGTCGCCAAAACTGTCTGAGTATTGATAATGTTAATTGATTGCATCCTGTTTGAATTCTATCCGCTACCTTTTGGGTGATTTACTTTGGTAATGTTAGTGAAGGTTTATATTTTCTATTAGGGTTGAATGTTGCCAACATATACCCAATTGAGCTGACGTCTTTGACTTCTATGACAAATATTTACAGATCTTGCAAACATAATTTGTTCCACTGGCGTAGCGCGGGGATCGAACGCATCCTTCTTACGTCTTAGGGTCCTCAAGGAGGATGAATTTTAAAATAATTAACTAATTTTTAGGGTTCCGTACCCAAAGGGACCCTATTATTAATCGCTGTCCATCTGTCTGTCACAGGGCTGTATCTCATGAACCGTGATAGCTAGACAGTTGAAATTTTCACAGATGATGTATTTCTGTTGCCGCTATAATAACAAATACTAAACCTAAAATAAAATAAATATTTAAGGGAGGCTCCCATACAACAGACATGTTTTTTTGGCGTATTTTATAGATAATAGTACGAAACCCTTCGTGCGCGAGTCCGACTTGGCCGGTTTTTTTACAGTTTCAGCTCTAAATTTCTCACGACGAGTGATGCAAAAACTACTTACTATATATTATTCTATAAATAAGTAGACAAAATAGTCGGTTTTACCGAAACTACTATTAAAAAGAGGTAGGTTTGTACCGGATAAAATAAAAACTACAAGACCAATTTTAAAAATAATTTGACTTATCAGAATATACGACATTACCAGTGAGGAACTTAAGCTATAATTTATTATCAAAAAAATAGAACTCGCCTAAATTGAAATAATGTAACCTACGGTATTAAAAATTTGCCTGTAATCTTTATATGTGCGTGCGAAGCTAGTTGCTAAGATCATAATTACTATATTACTTCTTATTTCATAAACAAAAACGCCCTTGTATTAACATAATATACGCATTAAGTTTATTTTTCATCTCGTCATGTCGAGTCACCTTATTTGTTTAAGGGTCCGCAAACACAGATAATAAACAGTCCTTGTTACCATCCCTTTTTGTTTGCCTACTCGGTCAGGGCAGACCTGCGGTTTTACCTAGGTCAGTGCGATTTACATGACGTTAATAATGTTAACTGAGAAACCCCACCTTCGCAATTAAAGGTCGAAATAGCTTCAAATCCGGTAGTGTCTTTGTGATTTACTGTTAATAGACGCGCAGGTTGAAATCTCAAATTATTTAATATAAAAATGAATTTCTGTTGTTACTCGCGCAAGTCTCGCATAAACTCAGAAACGTCTTGACTGATTTGGATGATAATTTTTTAGTTGTGTTCGTGATTACCAGAGCAAGGTTTATTGCAAAAAAAGTTCTCGAAAAATTAAAAAAAAATATACCGAATTATCGAAATTTGAACAAGACAACGTATGTCCGACAACTAGTTCCTAATAGAAATTTCTGAAGTAGGTACTTATCACGTGAGAGAGATAGTGGGAACTTAATCCTAGATGATGATGCTAATCTGTTATGGCAGTCCTGTGGTTTTACGTAGGTCAAGTGATTTAGATTTATCTAAGAAAAATGCGTTAATTGAATGGGAATTCCTTTACATCAATGTCATAAGTTGCAATGTACTTGCAACTTATAATGCTTTCAAAGAATGAAAAAAGATGGCAATAATTAAGTCACTATATCGACCATACCTAGTTGTCGCCAGACTTTCTTTGACTTCTGAATCTTTCTGATAAACTAATGCCTAAGTTTTTAGGTAGATTTTGGCCACAAAATAATCTACTAGAAATACCCAATATTTTTGATTAATTTAGTCTTTGCACTTTATTTAATTTCTTAAAAGCTTTCTCAAAAGTAGGGTCATCGTGTTGGCCTCTGGAATCAAATAAATGTTTACAATGTTGCATGGTAATTCCATTGTAGGAAGTAATTCAATGAGAAGTTACTTGGGTGATCAAATAAAGCATAATCACAGAGGGACAATAGGCTATGTAAATACTCGTAATACAGCTCGGCTTTGAGTAACTTACAAGTCTATCAGTAAATTATGATAGACTTGTAAGTTACCTAATAATCTCCTTTGGAAGCATATTTATGATTATTATGATTTATGATTTTCAAGATTTTATTGTACCACTTTGTTGACGTGACCATTATGTATATTCATGCCAAATTACAGCTTTCTAGCACTTAAAGTCTCTGAGCTAAGCTGCGGTCGGACGGACGGACGGACGCATATGACGAAACTATAAACTTCTTGTAGACTACGAAACCCTAAAAAGGCTAAACTGTGCTAACCTAGACTAAGTGAATTTTCAAGTACCTACTTAGAGGACAGTAAGTCGTATTCATAAACGAATGGTTAACGAACTAAGATCTTGCTATGTCCGATAGTTACCGAGGATTACCGAGGACAAAACAAAAAAACAAAAAAACGACAAAACCGCTTTTTGCCGATTTTGTAGTTGTAAATATAAGTAAATATACTGAATCATTTCTACTGAGTCTCGAGATTGACTACAGTAGAACCGCACAAGTCACCAAGACGCAACGCTGTTGTGTTCCTCAACCTGCAGGGCTATTTTGTAAAAACATGATTATCATGTTATAATGTTAAATGCAATAACCTAATTTTAGAGAATACCTAATCTGTACACTTTTCATAGTAACTATGAAGAGTTTATGCACCTATACCTAGCAAAAGCGTAGGTATTACCTACGCTTTTGCGTAGGTATTGTATTGGAAGCGTAGTCATAGGTGCCTAAACAGCATAAAAAGCGTAGGTATTATGGCATTCAGTACCATAACATGATAATCATGTTTTTACAAAATCCACAGCTCGTGTTCGTAGTTTTTTTAGGTCCATTAACAAAGTAACTGAAGTAGAAGTAACTTCATATAATGCGCGCCCTAGTTTTATCCCTCTCAGGCCAGTAGGAAGCGCATTCGTTTTAAGCAACTTTGCCGATGAAGAAGATAGTCACGTGTAAGGGGCGCATTAACATACCCAGCGGGGTGATTTTGTAAAAACATGATTATCATGTTATGGTACTGAATGCCATAATACCTACGCTTTTTATGCTGTTTAAGCACCTATACCTACGCTTCCAATACAATACCTACGCAGAAGCGTAGGTATAGGTGCATCAACTTTGCATAGTTACTATGAAAAGTGTACAGATTAGGTATTCTCTAACATTAGGTATTGCATTCAACATCATAACATGATATTCATGTTTTTTACAAAATCACCCCGCTGGTTTTTTCAACCCAGATTCGTGACACCGTGTGCGTCCAGTGTCCTCGGTAAATAATAAATCTTTCTAATAAATAAAACAAGGAAACGTGAGCGAGATAAAGAGGTTCGAGCCCTTAACGCCAGCGCCGACGATCGTTAAATGAATGTGAAAATATTTTGTGCCCTTTTAGGGTTCAATGGGTATGACCCGTGAATTTGGAATCCTTCAAATAGTGTAGAATGCAATGCTTGTTCCGTGTATACATGCGAAGTGCACTCAGTCAGTTTTCAAATGTAGAGATGAAGGTTAATATTTAAAAAAATATATATATATGCGACCTGTCACGTATTATAAAAAAAATATATATATTGGTGGACATTTTGCACATCGCCATCTAGCCCCAAACTAAGCAAAGCTTGTACTATGGGAACTAGATAACTGATAGAATACTTATATACTATTTTTTTTTTGTAAATACATACACCATGTTACATACTATCACCCAGACACAGAGGAAATATCTATGTTCATCACACAATTATTTGCTCTGGTTGCGGATCGAAACCACCACCTTCAGCACTGAAGGCAGAGATACTACCAACTAAGTATGGAATGCTAACTACTGCAAAATGTGGGCATGTGCCAGATATAATGTTTGGACGTGCCTCTGACTACCCCCACTAGACATCTTCAAAGGATCTAAGCGTCTGGAGATCTGAGAGGATGTCTACCGTACTTGGGGATTACAGTCGTGATCCGATATAATATTGAATTTTCTGATTTTTTTTTTTTTTTTTTTTTTTTGTGTATGTCGGAGTTATTCAAATTAATATTACCTACTAAAAAATACCGCTCAAGCATGATAAAGTACCTAACATAGAAATTATACTACTAATGTAAGTTGCTCGCACTATCTTCGCACTATTTTATATGTGGACGGAACCCGTTTTTATCATGGACCACATCTAAAAATGATATCCCACAAAAATGTGACCCAACTCGACACACAATGTGGTAGGTCACTCTCAATGAGCTTTGGTTGTTAATGTGTAAATACGTGCTTCTCATTTACACTGATATTTGGAGGGAAACTCTGTTTGTGATGCCGCAGTAACATGATCCAAGTTTGTACTAAATATGAGGGAGGTAGCCTCGGCCGCGCTTTTGATGAACCGATGTCGTCATTTGATGGGAAATAGCACCATTTATTTTGAACTTTCCACTACGCATGTATTTTTTTATAATTAACTACTTATGCACATGTATACAATTTGAGAAAGAATCTTTGAGTTGGTGATTGTGTTATTGTGTATTCAGCAAAATATAAGCAGAAATCTTTACGACTATTGAAAAATGATCTCCAAATTTTATTGTACTTTTTAAGGTTCCGTACCCAAAGCGTAAAAACGGAACCCGCTATAACAACAAGTACTAAAAACAGAATAAAATTAATATTTAAGTGGGGCTTCCATACGACAAACGTGATTTTTTGCCGTTTTTTACGTACGGAACCCTTCGTGCGCGAGTCCAACTCGCATTTGGCCGGTTTTTCTTTGATGTTGACGTGATATTCATCATTGCTAAACTTCATTATGTATGGTTTGATCACTTATTGTTTTAGATATCTACAGGACATTCTAGCGGGGCTAGGAATAACGTATAGGTTATATTTAGGTATTTCGGCTTCCACACATAACTGCAAATTC
This sequence comes from Hydriomena furcata, assembly GCA_912999785.1. NCBI lineage: Eukaryota > Metazoa > Arthropoda > Insecta > Lepidoptera > Geometridae > Hydriomena > Hydriomena furcata. Next base: position 4,306,002 of record OU538833.1, on the reverse strand, counting down.
GCATCGCATCGAAAATATCTGCGAGCTGTCACCCAATTCTAGCTTTTCTCCCATAGAAGAATTGGAAGACAGCTCGCAGATATTCGCAGTTATGTGTGGGAGCCCTTAAATATTCTACTTAAAAAGTATCAACAATTTCCATCCCTCACATTATTTTTTCTGGCGTAATATAGAAGACCTTTGGCTATTCCGCCTGCCCAACCTAACACCTAGAGCGCTTCCGACAAAATATATCAACACTAACATATTAACCAAACATTAACGGCGACGTTTGACAAATCTACTGCTCAGTAGCTATTAAAATTCAATACGAAAGTGGACCTTATTGCGTTGTAATAAGGGAACAGTTTTAATCTTTTTTATTGTTTTCCTGGTCGCACTGCACTAATTTGTCAGAGCGTCCAAGTCACCAATGCAAATATTGAGGTCTGTGACGTGAATACGTTGGGTAAAGATACGAAATTGTTTCCAGTTAAGCCATGGGAACTGATGAGGGAGGAATGTCGACATAGCCATACAATAATAATGTCATTTATTTTTTACTATCTTATTTGATTGTCACGGTTGATACGACCACCAATGAAGCATTTTGTGACAGTTTTCAGCCAAAGAATGAAATAGATGGTAACAATTAGGTAATTATATTGACCACTAGCGACCCGCCCCGGCTTCGCACGGGTAGCATGTTATTATACATATAAACCTTCCTCCTGAATCACTCTATCTATTAAAAAAAACCGCATCAAAATCCGTTGTGTAGTTTTAAAGATATAAGCAAACATACATACATACATACAGACGCGGGAAGCGGAAAGCGACTTTGCTTTATACTATGTAGTGATACCTAGTTGTCTTTGACTTTTTTGTCTTCGGTGTCTTTCTGGTAAGCTTAAAAATCTTGAAAGGCCAAAATGCAGTAAATAAGCTCTCTTATTATTTGCTCTAGATTAAATTGAAACTAATTAAAACTTTACTCGTATATATTGGGCCTTATTACGATAATGATACGTGCAAGTTTTATAAAAAAAAATATGTCTTATTGACCTAGCCTATGTAATGTAATCTATAGATAGAGATAGCTCTATCCCAATGAAAAAAGAAATGATAAAAAAGCCATTCTCTTTTTGTATTTTTTCATTATAAGTATCTACTGTTATGGATACTATGTATTCATTTTGTTAATCATATTTGAATTGTTGCCAACTTAAATAAACTTTCAGCAGCAACTATTGTTGTGGGGGATTAGTAAAATAACGGCTAAGAATAATAATAATTTAATTTCACTAACATAGGTTTGCCATAGTTATAAATAGGTACTATTTGAACTACACAAATAATGATTAAGTCATAAATACACTGGCTCTGCACATAATAATAATAATCAGCTGCTCTACTAAAGCTAGAGACGTAATGGATTTATAACAGTTTATATAAATAGTTAACAAATAGTCGTGTAATACTAAAGAAAGTAGGAATAGAATGTACAAATAATAATTAATAATAGCTGCTTCGTTTTTTAATAATAGCTGCCTCTGTTACACGTGAAAACAATCATTCACCGACACATTAGTGCAAGAATCATCATGATTCCCAATAATACAAGGATCACTCAACAATTTCACCTTCATCAAACCACAAAGTGATGGAATGGAGTCTAAACACTAAAATTCTAAAATTAAATAATACAAAAAGTACAATCAAAAGTTGAGTTAAGCGAGAAATAAATAAGTTAAGGCCTTGACTAGGATAATCGGGAAATTTAGAATGTTAATCAGCTGATAATAAATAATACATTTTAAATTCGTCACTATTTACAACAAAAGGAACTAATTCGTTCTAGACCAAAATGGCAATGTAATGGCAAAGATGATTTATCTACATTCGCTAAACAACAGCCAGACGCAACTTATTCTAGACATCTCAGTGGGCTAACTTAAAGAGTATACTGCTTTATTTAGTTAAGCCATCCAGTGATTGGATAATCTCATTTCATAATCCCATCACAACACGTTATAACTTTTGATTCAGCGGTCATCGAATCACAGATTTATAAAGCAAATAAATATGAATACACCGCGATCGATGCCGTATTAAGCACCAATATTAAGTAACGTGGCCGTTTGAATCCTTCTGGATCTTTTAAGCGGTTTCCGTTTTGTGTATATGCTCGAAGACTTGCTGTAAGTACTCCAGATAGTTGAGGGTATCCCTGTAGAGGAGAAGGCCCACTGATAGTCGATCTTCCGAATTAAAATCGGGGATTTCCGAGTCCAAGAGAGGCAGTATTTCGAGATTGCGAGCTTTCATAATGTCCTGCAAAGATAGAAAAAAAATATTTATAACATGTTTTGTTTTGAGCAATTTTAAAGTTGGTTATCATATCTTCATGAAAGTTCTACAAAAAAAACGTATTTCTGTCATATTGGAGTATGTAACTCCAAGGTGTTATTTATTACGATAATAAAATATAAAAATACTTACGCTAAAATAGCAGAGCACAGCTCGCACATCATGCATTGTATGGTTGATGTTTTCCTTCAACGTTTCATCTGAGATGACGTTATCATTCAGACCCTCAGTAGAGAATGCATATAATCCCGCAACAATCATTTTCAGACCCTTATACATCGAGGGCAGAACGTCATCCATCTTTTCCTGTGAACAAAAAAAATAATAATGTAAGTTTATATTGTAAAACAAAACTAGGGCTTGTATTTTAATTGACTAAAATGACGAAAAGAAAATGCAACATATTTAAAATTATGGTTTAGGCTTATCAAAAGCTATATATCTTTAATAAAAACCGGCCAAGTGCGAGTCTGACTCGCGCACGATGGGTTCCGTACCATTATCTATAAAAAACGGCAAAAAATCACGTTTGTTGTATGGGAGCCCCCCTTAAATATTTATTTTATTCTGTTTTTAGTATTTGTTGTTATAGCGACAACAGAAATACATAATATGTTAAAATTTCAACTGTCTAGCTATTACGGTTCATGAGATACAGCCCTGTGACAGATAGACGGACAGACGGACAGCGAAGTCTTAGTAATAGGGTCCCGTTTTTACCCTTTGGGTACGGAACCCTAAAAAAAACGTTTTAGCACGTAGTAAGTAACATTATTGCCACAGTTAGTGAAAAGAGAGCACGTATGCAATGTTTCGCAGTCGCTACGTGTCACATCCAAAATTTCATCCCATTGCCAAATTGTGCGATAATGCCAATCAAAAATCGCAATTATCATCCCAATTTCGATAGCATTACGCAACCATTGTGTTCTCACGTGAGCCGGCGGACAACAATAAGTGCCACCGACGACGACCGATTCTTTGAATTCGATTGAAAAACTTGTACGGATGCACGTTTGCGCCGTCAGCGGGTTTGCCGCCCATTTGTTTTCATTGGGCGCTCTTCATTTTTGATGATCGAAATATGACACGACTTCGTCCTTTTCTCATAACAAATTAGCAAAGATTCGTAAGGTATCGGTACTTTGTTAGGTCTTCACTACATAGTATAAAGCAAAGTCGCTTTCCGCTTCCCGCGTATGTATGTTTGCTTATATCTTTAAAACTACACAACGGATTTTGATGCGGTTTTTTTTTATAGATAGAGTGATTCAGGAGGAAAGTTTATATGTATAACTAGCGACCCGCCCCGGCTTCGCACGGGTAGCATGTTATTATACATATAAACCTTCCTCCTGAATCACTCTATCTATTAAAAAAAACTGCATCAAAATCCGTTGTGTAGTTTTAAAGATATAAGCAAACATACATACACGGGAAGCGGAAAGCGACTTTGTTTTATACTATGTAGTGATAACATGCTACCCGTGCGAAGCAGGGCGGGTCGCTAGTATAGCATAAAATAGCACAGCGGTCGAAAATTTCGAAAAATCGAAAATTTCAAGAAGAGTGCATGAAAGTCCCAAGTCCCATCCCAGAAACTAGACTACGCTAGACTTGGTTGATATAAGAAAATGTGCTCACCATCATCGAATTCATATACTTGTCGGACATCCTCGAGTATAGTTTCTTCTCCTTAGGCAGCAGCTCCGGACGGTACCAGCTGAAGTTTCGCAACCACTCGTACTCATTCCACACGCTGAGAAGCGCGTCAAAACTGGAGAAACTGTGTAATTTGTATGCCTGTAACAAGTCAAAATAACTTTATAAGTAAAGAACATCGGTAAAAAACTAATCTAAAATAATTTATTCCATAAATTGATAATAATGTAAATAAATAACATTATTGATAGATACATCTACAGCGTATAAGCGTTAAATCTAATTCATAGACAATTAATTTTCAACAATTATTTTGAGGGTTGAAGATTTGAAAATTGAATAAAAAAAAAATCTTTACAACAAGAGCCAATTCATCAATTCTATAGAAAACTACACACAGGATCGCGGCTATCCCCAAGTACGGTAGACATCCTCTCAGATCTCCAGACGCTTAGATCCTTTGAAGATATCTAGTGGGGGTAGTCAGAGGCACGTCCAAACATTATATTTGGCACATGCCCACATTTTGCAGTAGTTAGCATTCCATACGTATCATCACGTATCATGATGGGTTGCAAGCCCATCGCCGCTAGAAAACTATTAAGCACTTATGTTTAAAAAAAATGCGTCAAGAAAAAATCTAAACTACTAAACTAAACTACTCGCAATATTAAGATAGCTAGCTCTATCCTAGCTCATAATGTCCTCGAACTTGACAATCACGGTCACTGTTCCAAGACCACTGCCCGAGTGAGTCAGCCAGTGCTCCGTTTGTTTCTACGAAATATTGAAATAGACCAGCTAATATGGTTGATTGGCTTTCTGGAAGACGGAAAGTGGGATCGTATATTTCCTGGATGGAGATTGCTGGCCTATATAATGGTCCTGAATGGTAAAAACCATCAATAGTTAGCCTGGCTTGACAATTGAGATCATTATAGTAAAATAATAAAAACATATACAAATTTTTATATTTTGTAATTTTTTTGGTTGTGGTAAGTCGAATCTGCTGAAACGTATAGTTAAATTATATAATATTTTCAAATAAATGATAGATCTTTATAAATATAAAAGATTCTAAGAAAAAACAACAGAACCTCCAAATAATAAATAGATTAGTTAATGAAAAATCAAGATAAATAATAATCTAATAGAATTAATCCCACACGAAACTATGCGTGCGCAAAACTGTTCCTAGAAATCGCATTATTATATTGCACTCGGTAAGATGACTGATATAAACCATTGAACCTAGAACTGTTAACTTTCAGCCCAAGTTTTATCAGAGAGCTCAAACATAACTGGTCATGTAGCACTATCTTAATTTGCCCATTAAACCTTACTTCCGTTTAACAAGATCAACACTTGGAGTAATTTTCTAAAATCCATAGAAAAATATCAGACTCATTTGGATCGAATTATTTTTACAGCTTGTGTGTGAGTTAAACTGAAACTTATTGTATTCAATGGGTGTGCAAGATCAATTGACAGTAGGTACTCGTATCAGCATAGAAGGTCAAACGTAAAATGATACCTTACTGCTAAGCAAATGGAGTATCGCCTCCATCGAAGATATTTTCATGGCACTAAAATTTGACGCTATACCCCATGCTTTTACATTCAAGCTAAATTCCACCTTAACCACATAGTGATAAAGTTTCAAATACTGCCGCGGCCACCGATAGGTAGCAGATGTCAACATTGTCCCTTTTATAAAAAAAATAACAATACCACTAATTACAGTCCGGCATACGTGACAAAAACAGTAAATTTTTGAATTGCCAATTATTATCGGCGATCGTAATCAATTTTAGTAATATATTGCAAATATTTATTGCATTTAAAGTTAGGTACTGTTGTAATTTTGCAAAATATAAATAGCATCGATAAAACTTTGTATGCACCGATCTATGATTTATATTATAATATCCAAGGAATTGATTGATTTATTTCTTCAACAACGTCATTCATATAGAAGCACGTCATTCGCTAGACAATTTCGTCGAATATCGAGGATCGGTTCTCAATGAGATGTACCTACTCGTAGTCAAAAATTTCCTTTTATTACATGTGAAAGAAGACAGTACTCAATGGAATGTAACAGTAATCACATCTTTAGGAATGCATTCCTTGATATGGTAGGTACCGAATACACAGGTGCGCGTCCGGCTATGTCCGAATTGAAACCACAGATTATACAATTAGTATCGTTGTATCAACACAACTTTGTATAATGTAGGTAGGTATACAATGCAATACCTTATTATTACCATATAAAAACTATATAATATATATTATTTACTTTACTATAAACCATGTGCAACAAAAAGATAATTTACAGTAGGAATAAATTATTCAAATTTTGAGTTATATTTAAGGTAGCAAAATAAGTAGTTTTTCGTACGTAAGTATAATGATAAAAAATTATGTAAATGTCCTATTCAGCTTATACTGCGCATTAAAAGAGCTTTCCCTTGACGCGGTCTTAGTATTAATGCAGCTATAAAGAGTCCAATATGCACTATCTTACAAATCGATTACCGCAGCATTCGCAGTGAGAGACTGGGTGGGCGTCAATGCAAGAATTTGACGAGCTAGCATCCAAATGCCTAGCTTGGCGTCGGAAGCTTATCAAATAAACATGCACCCACACATGTGCGTTACATCGATATATTTACGGCACACGTACGCACCCAACGACCGCAGACAGCCTGTCGCCGAGAACAACGCTATCGTACTATGTAGGTACGTGTTGTATATTGTATGTAACTCTATGTAATTCGATGTTTATTCGTAGCTATTGCAAGATAAGCGATGCACGAGTCTTCGATGTACGCGACCGGTCGCATGCCGCGGTCGCTCCGATCGGGTTACCGCCAATCCTCACTTAGTTCTACATAATTGCTTTCAAAAGTATAAGGACGTTTTTAAGTCGTCTGGAATTCCACTGTCGAAAATTTGATGCGATTATATGACACCGGCGTGGTCAAAAGCATGAGTGTTATGACACATTCACACGGTAGCGAGTCACACAGTACCGTACCTGTAGAGTTCGTTGAATTTGTTATTGCGTTCTTAGTACAACGCGGCCTGTTATTATTTATACGGAACGAGCCCGGCGACAGATGCCGTCTGATTTATTTGGGGTATACTAGCATTATTTTTATTTTTTCCTTTAGAATTTTATCTCACAGCGGACCGTATGACTAATCCCATCAACGTTTTATAAGAGCTATAGGAACAAAGAATAAAGTGAAGTAACAAAAATCAAACAGAACCGGCCTTGGGTAACAATGACGGTTCATCGCCACCGTTTCGAGCCTAGTAGGTATTGCAATAAATATGATACATTAGTAACGAATGACCGACATTAAGAGGAGAGACAGAAAAAAATCGTCGAGCAGGTGTGTCGCGCAATACTAATGCGCAATCAGTATTCCCTGCGTACGCGCATCGTCCTGTACATCGTTCCGGCTACTGTGAGTCGATAATGTCGTTTTACGAGGAGGCAGCGGACAGGACGTCGCCGTCGTTACGACCGTCGAGCCTATTACAATGCCACCATACACATACACGGCGATGACACCCGTCGCACTACTGGCCGGTCCCATTGTTCCGTCACCATTGACTGTTCGATACTCGATCAATTGGTGACATCGACTACTATCCCCGAAATGTATTTGCAATTAATGGACTCTGATGAACTACGTCGTATTTCATGGTGGGCAGTAATCCATAAATGATTCGAGGCGCGACATCGACACTGCATTATTTCTCGATGATCGGCCCACCTTACTTCCGATTCGGAAATTGTTATATTCTTAGGATCGGAATGATAGAGCCGTCATATTAATATGAATCGTCGTATTAAATTGCTAAATGTTCTATAACTTTCGTGAAGATTTTAAACACCCTATAATGTAGGTTTACATTAAATCGTGTTAAAAATATATTAATAATGTCAAAAATAAACGAACTAATTATGCAAAAACTAAATTCATTCTTTACTAATTCTTGGGTACAATTTTATCTTGCTAACATTTTAAAATCCCGATATCAATACATTGAACTTGTAAACCAACGCCGACGAAACATTAGGAATTTGAAGAAATAACGCACCATATCAATTAGGCAACCCATGCATAAGGTTGTCGTGTGTCGGTATAATAATAACGATATCACGTCACAGAAGTGCAGTGCAAAATTATAATTAAAAGGGAGGAAGCGACTGGCGGACGTAAAGGGAGGCGAAACCGGCGCCCGCGATGCAATCTTATCGACAACACTGACGGCAATATACGGTGAGAAAACAGCGCCAAAACGTGCACGCACTGAATCTTTAATGGGTCAAATTTCGCATGAAATTTTGGACAAAACGCAAATTTGTTAAATGCATGCTTGAACAAAGCGATTCGGCCGACACGACGCTCATTGCTAAAAAGACGTCCGTATCTGATCGTTTCTGGGTCATTGACACCTTGTTCTTAACCATTTTTATTTGTTTATACGCTTTACATTGATAGTGATAAATTATAAAACAGTTGACATTTCGGGAGTTAGACTTCGTTCAATCTGTCTTTATCGAAATCACGGGGATTTTTGAAAATCAACAAATCGACAAGAAATTACGCCTATTTTTTCGACCATACCCGAAGATGTCAAAATCATCATAAAACCTATGGTATTTGATCTTTAAACATAACTCACAAATATCAGCAGCATTTGCTCATTAAGAATTCAGGTGTTGTAGCTGCCACCTATTCATCAGAACATGTAGCGTTAAGAACCTTTGTCACGCTTGCTTCCCCTAGAGACGGAAGTATACCGCAGACTCTCATTCATAAATCAATAATATCTGCGTACAGTCGATGGTATGGTATGCGTCGCTAGCAGCAGTTTTATTAGTATTGGCTGACCGATGCCTTCGTCCGTTCATTTAGAAGTACGCGGCGGGCATACAGATGCGCTCGCAAATACTACGCCGTCGAAACAATCAATGAAAGCGAAGAAAGAGCATTGAATGTGGAAACGTATGGTACTTACGAATGTATCCTTGTACTTCGCGGCTGATGTGTGTGCGTTTCTTGCTTGCGCTGCAAGTTTCGGTGCAAGTTCTGTCGCACGCTGTGGCGAATACGATGCTGGTTTTGACTGAAAAAATACAAAATCATATTCAAGCTCAAAAATGAACTCAAAAGGTACCTACTAAACTAAACTTAATACCGCCTCGGACTTTTTAAAATATAGACAATTAGCTACTTTAAAAACTATTACATTGCTTGACAAATTTCAAAAGTTTCAAAAATGTAACATCAGTTTTTCAATTATAAACCTTAGGGATACATACATTAGAGTCATTGTAATCGCAAGGGTTGGCCCAAAGGCGGTTCTCGCCGTTGGCACGACGCTGACGCTCCATGATTCGGCTCCTGTGTGGCGCCGCTGACGACTGCGGTGAAAGACCTCCGACGAGGAGTAGCAAGCAAACAGCTGCACAAACGTTGACGTATCCTGGAGAAAAAGAACATAGATCAGTAAAATGGCATCATTGGTCAGCAAAGTAATGCGACGGTCATTGGATTGCTAAATAGCGAGATGACAATATAATTAGCATCACAAAGTTTGTTCTTTATCTTTGAAACTGTCCTTTTCAAATCTAAGCAGAAGAAAGTAAGATTCATCATTTGGTGCATCTCATTCAACTATAACTCGTAAGAGCCACTTGTTCCGTATGCGGCACGCGCGATGCTATCGATTATGGTAATCGATGAACATCCGATGAATAAATACATCGCGGCCCAGAGGTGGACAGCCTTAGCTAATTGTCCAGTGAACCTGTGTGAATCACTAATGTGACACTATTTGATGGAACGGCAAATTGACCAATATCTGACTTCATTACGTATACCGATCTATCGATAAACTGTGACGCGCTGACAACCCGTCACTAGTAATACTGATTATGAGTGTCAATTTCATTCACAATAACAATTTATTCGTTCATTATCACCTGTCTCTCTGTCAAGTTTTTGCAGTGCTCAAATCGCAAATAATTGTCTGTTTATGGCAGTATAAGGCATGCCAGTTGCTAGCTATATAATGAGTTAATCGGAGTTTTACTTGAACGCTCATTTCACAAAAAAAAACAATTCAAAAGACGACCATAACTTTTACGCGGCTGCTTCGATGTGATGACGGTATATTATTGACTTGACATTAGACTAGACAACTCGTTAAAATGGAATACATTTAGCGACTATAAAGGCAACAATTTGATGTGTGATTGACATATTTTTTTATTTGAATGTTTTAGTTAAAACATGCATGTAGACACCTGTCTCTATTTTTACCTGCATACTTTTTAAATTATATTAACGGATGCTATTATGGGGATAGCGTTTTGGTAATAACGTTTTATTAAATCTGCATGGCACGGCAAAAACATGCAAACCCTTAAAAGTGCATGATTTGTTATTTACAAGTACTCGTAAAATACAAGTGTTTACAATCTGAATGTGCGTTAACTTGATATAGCTAAAACAAATAATTGCCGTCATAGTTTAATGTTACTCAGACATATGTTTTTTTTAGTTTTGAGTCAACTGAGTGACTCAATAGTGTTGTGACTAACCTTGCAAAATCTTATGAAATGTGAAATTACTCTATCACTACATTTATGAAAACAACAAAATTCAAGTCAAATTTTTAGCATTCCGATTTTATATCAAAAAATTTGGCACTGCTTCTTGGTTACATTATGTTTTCAGGATTAAAAAATATGATTTTTAAATGATAAGCTAGCTGTTATACTGATAATATAATATAAATGATTATTTATTTAATCCATAATAACATCAAACAGAACATTTTGACCTCACTTTCAAAACTGACCAGTATGATGGGAACGGTCAGAAGGGATCCAAAGTCAAATTCATCAATACTCACACGACAGCGCGAATGTGTGCGTGTGTTTTTTTTATTTTTCATCTCGTTATCCAGTTTTTTTACGTAGTATATGCAATATAATCTGTGGTTTCTTTTCGGCCCCAGGGGCACGGCGGCGCGGCCGAAACCAAATAAAAGAAGATTATAGTTATAGGGCGCCTCGCCGCTTATTATTTAAATAGAGCCTGTGAACTGATACTTTACGCCCCTTTGTTTTAGAACGAAAGGGAAAACAATATACCCTTGTCTCATTTTAAATCGATTGGTTTTAGGGTACCGTTTTATTTGATTAGTGCAAAATATTCAAAGATCGAGATACAAGATCTTTTACGAGATAATCTAATTACTTTAGAGAGAAAAAAAGCGAACCACTACCAATGCCGCTATCAATAAAGAATCAGCTGCCATAAAACCACGCGTGGACTAACTAGCTTCGATTTAGTTGTAGACTATATTGCCCTCTAATTGACACAATAATAATGTTGTTACAATGGGATTACAAAAGGCAACCGCAAAGGTAAAGCCGGTGAATAACGATCATGTCAAAAGGAAGGTCCGACACACACAAAACGCGTTAAACACACGACCATAACATTTTATTAGTGGTTCAGTCAAAAGCAACCGCGCGACCGACGTCAAAAGTTCAAGAAAAAAAAAACGACGCGGGTCAACTCGTAAAAGATATGGAGTCGGACTCTCGGACAAACATTTTAAAAGATACGCAGCCTTATCGCTATAAATTGTAACGAAAGCTTTTGCAGTAGAACATAATCGCAAAAGAATAAAAGTTTTATTTGATAAGCGCTTCTATTAAACCGCCAACTAATTTGAACAGCGATTAACAAATAACTTCAGCATCATTAGGATTCTAAAAGGATTTATTTATGCGTAATTAAAACAAATGGCTAGTTTTTTTCATAAAGGATGGCGTGTAATTGATATCCTCTTTATACCCCCCAGCCACGTTACGTGGAGATATTTAAGATGAACAATGAGACTCGATCGAATTCTTTAGCCCATTGAAGAACTGACCGGGCGACCATAAAAACCGTGGATACCTACACGTAGGTAGTACACAGGTTATAAGGGGGCATAAAAAAGTAGAGACCGCGTCGGAGGTCGGACCGACTACCCGAGAAACAAAGAGTTCGTTTATTTTTTAACAGCTCGCTCGTTCACAAAAGAGGTCCTCGCGGCACGAAAAACGACCGAAAAGAGAACATCTTGTTAACCTTTTTAAAAAGAAATCGCGCGCCCACTAACTAGAATTTCGACTCGAAAACCGAGAAAAGTGCGGCGCAGCGCGGAGCTCGCGCACCGGACGTTGTCGGCGCAGGCGCCTGCGCACTCATTATGTAAATTTCGATTATTGTTGTTATAAATGCGCTCAAAAAATTGGGATCGAAGTTGCGATCATCATCTTCGCGGCTCGTTACGAAACGCCCGTCAAATTATTGGCGGCTTATCTTTTATGAATCTCAGCGTTGTTTATTTTCAAGACGGGAGTCGCCGCGGGAGCGCGCTCTGACGCCAGGGTTGTCGAGCTAGGTCATTAACGGAACGACTAATCCTGTACGCGTGACGATATGTACGGAGACCATGTCCAGCCATCATAATAGAGGTTTAATTTGAGTCAGTTCATTATTTTGTTGTGCTCGTAAAATTTGACTGCGCATAATAAGGGCGATTATCGCTCGGAGAGGCGCGTGGCGGCGCGTATCACAGGCTACGCGGTGATACCACTCTTCATTAACTGAAAAACGCTCTAAATGGTAATAGCTTTGCGATGTCGATCGTCAATCGACTCCATCCGCTTGAAATTAACGAAACCAGCGCAAATTTATTTTGAATTAATTTTAATACGGTAACAACTGGCATTATGAATTTTAGTAACTGTTTTGAGTCGATGTTATCGAATGGATAATATCGTTTGGGTATTGGATGCGGTTGTTTCAGATGTAGCCGTGCTTATTTTTTTGTTGTATCGAATAAAGAGTTATAATTGCTGGTAGGACTAAGATAGGGTCGACATCTCTTACTAAACGAGTGACAGCTAAACACTGCAATTATTGAGTCCCGTGTCTCACTGAAATAACTGTTTATAATTGACGCGGCTGCCTTGCGCCAAGTAAACGTGCCTAGTTTTATGTGAAAATGTTGCAGATGAGGATCGCAGCCCTATAATGACGCGGACATAGTTCATGAAATCGAGCTCAGCCCGTACTTTGCCACAGAAAATGTAATAGTGTTGAACTACTGAAGTATCACTTCATACATAACAATGTGTACGAGCTTTTGCAGACTATATTTGAATTGGAAACTTTTGTACCAAAAAATGCGTTCATTATAAGCAAAGCACGATTTATTTATTGCAGATAACGAAAACTATCAAGAAACGTTTGTGAGAATGTTTGTATGTTTGTGGCTCAATATTGTCCAAACCGACCGAACAGGTTTGAATTAAATGTGGAATATAAATAGTTTATGTCCTTGAACCTACTTATCTAGGTTCTACGGGTGCGAAACCATTGGCAAAAACCAGCACGCAATATTTTCGTATCCGAACTTTGTACTGAAATCAGGCTCTAACTTTAAAAGCTTAATTTTAATTTTGCTTAAGTGACATAGGTATCTGTACTTTACGTTAATTATGACATAGCTTTCTTAGATAAGTGCGCAATGCAAAAAGTTGAATCAACATCGCTAAAGATGGTTATTAACGTAATAGAGCCGAGATATTGTTGTTGGGCGCATTTTATGTGAAACAAGATCTAAGAATCCTAATAATATTATAAATGCGATAGTTTGTGAGTTTCTTTGTATGTTTGTGCCTCGATCAGGCCTAAACGACAAAACGGATTAAGTTAAAATTTGCTGTAGATGTAGATATGATGCCCGAATAAAAATTACTTTAAAATACCTACTGGTAAAAATATAAATATTTTAAAATGATTTTTGGTATAGACGGCGCTGGTGTGCATAAAATCAGACATCAGTATTGACATCCAGTCGTCATAGCAACGTGCGTTACTCTACTCCTCCGAAACGGCTTGACCGATTTTTATGTTTTTTTTTGTGTATATTCGGTAGGAAAATAGGTCGTATGGTATTTTGTATTCCCCTAAATGACGGTGGCGTAAAGTTCGGGAAAACTGAAACTGCTTTTTTCTGTGGGATTATTGAAATTTGTATGTAGAACAACATCTGTAGAATAATATAAATTTGGAATTTACATCTTTGCTAAAACCGACCAGCGAAATGTTTTATTCTATTTTTACTTTACTTTCCAATACGTGTTAATGTTGTTAACTTATGTCACTATATCAATTGAAATTAAGTGATAAATATAAAACGTTGTTCATTTTGTCATAACAATATTCAACTTATTGTGTTATGACTGACAGACACATGAAGGGTGAGCCGGGTGCTATGTAAAAGATGCGAGTTCAATTCCCACATTCTTTCAGCCGGACAGTTCGTAGAACATTATAATGAGCATCAATTAATATTTTAACCGCAAAACAGAAAAAGTAAGCACTCTACACTTTAAACACTACACACTGTTTTTCTGTGAGAAAATGTTTCAGTATGTAAAGGAGTTAGGGCTACAATTAACCAGGGGGTAAGAGTTAACAAGTGTTATTCATAATAATTTAATTAAACATTATTCATAATAAATAATGACACATTTTGTCATTTTTTTTTGACCATAGAGAAAAAACGCGGCAAATAAAATAAAATAAAAAAGCGTTATAATTGAGAGAACAGGCTAAAATTAACAAAACTGACGGGATTACAAAAACATCTAGTAAAATGAAGAAAACGTTATAGATTTTTCCTTCAACTATTTTCTTTCAAAATGATTCACATAAAAATAATTTATTATTATAAATATCTAATATATAAAATTCTCGTATCACAGTGTTTGTAACCAAACTCCTCCGAAACGGCTTGACTGATTTTTATGATTTTGTGTATAATAGGTATGAGAATAGGTCGTAGGGGGTATTTTATATACCCCTAAGTGATAGGGGTTGCATAAAGTTCGGGAAAAACAGATAGTGCTTTTTTCTGCGGGATTACTGAAATTTGTCAAAACAGCTAGATATAAAAAACTGGCGAATTTTTTTTTTCTTTCGAAATTCGACATTATGATTCTTAGGGATCCTAGTTCTTACAAATTAGGCAAAAGACAGCTCAAAATATTTAAAAATAAAACCAGCCAAGTGCGAGTCGGGCTCGCGCACAAAGGGTTCCGTGCCATTATCTATAAAAACGGCAAAAAAATCATGTTTGTTGTATGGGAGCCCCCCTTAAATATTATTTTTATTCTGTTTTTAGTATTTATTTTGTTGTTAGAGCAGCAACAGAAATACTTAATCTGTAAAAATTTCAACTGTCTAGCTATCATGGTTCATAAGATACAGCCCTGTGACAGACAGACGGGCAGCAAAGGTCCCGTTATTACCCTTTGGGTACGGAACCCTAAAAAAGAGCACATCATGATTTCCTTGATTGATTAGATGAGCTCAGTTCCATTTCACCATTATTTCCAGTGCGTCATGAAAATTAAAGCCGTTGAATTGTCTTCTGAATTAATTTACGCTTGCTCTTGATGGATGATTCATACGCGTATTGGTACTTGAATCAGTTTCAAGAAACCATGATTAGGAGTGTACATCTCAATTTGTTTCCTGAACAAGGAAGTTCATATGATTTTCTTACCAGTTAATTATACCTAAATCCTAATCCTATCCTAATAATATTATATATGTGAAAGTTTGTGAGTTTGTATGTATGTTTGTTCCTCAATCAGGCTTAAACGACAAAACGGATTAAGTTGAAATTTGCTGTAAATGTAGATATAATGCCCGAATAAATAATAGACTACTTTAAAATATTAAATACATCCCAAAAATGATAAAAAAACGCAACAGGGATGATTTCTGTATAGATGGCGCTGGTGTGCAACAAATCTGACATCACAGACTAAAAACATTTAGTCTTTTCTATTCGATTATTGAAATTTGACAGGACAACGTCTGTCACGGGTCGGCTAATAAATCAATCAATAATAAATCATAAAGAAATCATTCCTTTTGCGTTTTTTATCGTTTTGGGGATGTTTTCATTTTTTAAAGTAGTCTATTATTTATTCAGTCATTATATCTACATCTACAGCAAATTTCAACTTAATCCGTTTTGTCGTTTAGGCCTGATTGAGGAACAAACATACATACAAACTCACAAACTTTCGCATTTATAATATTATTATTAATGTAGATAAAGTTTATATTTATTAAGTCTTGTCTTAGTACAGCAAGAATAATTGAATATAGTTGATTGATTATTCAAATTCAACTATTTAATACTTCTAGTATTTATGTATGATGAATAGCACATATTTATTATTTTAATTAACTTCTGCATCAGTAATAAAAATACTTCTCTGACAATAAACACTTTGGTTACTATGCACAACTCAGTTGATTTTGATGATATTCGGTATGTAGATAGTTTATGACTCGGATGGATACATAGAGTTATCCGGGTACAACGCGAGTGAAGCCGCGCGCCAAATCTAGTATAAAGTTACTTAAACACACAAATAATTATCAGCATTTTGATTTGTTATAACAGTCATTCTCATAAGGAAAAACAACCTTTACCCTCACAGAGTTTTCCTAAGAATAAAAAAAAAACAAAAAAAAAAGTAGATATACTCTCAGAGCTCAAGGCGCTTAGATCCTTGAAGATATTTAATGTGGGTAGTCAGAGGCACGTCCAAACGTTACGTTTGGCAAAATACCACATTTTGCAGTAGTTATAATTCCACACGTGAGAGGTTGCAAGCCCATCGACGCTCCTAATATCCTTTCCTTAACAAATCCAAAGAAAAGCTTAGAGCTCCTTGTGTCAGTAACAAATCTATTATTACGATTCTGTTTGTAATTAGCTTCAATATAACCTTCTACATAAGAATAGACAGCATCCGGTAGGTGATATCCCTTGTGAGTTGTCTGCCATAACTTATGTTATTTCTTCGCAAACAAAACAGACATGACTAATGCTTAGAGACAGCTCTATTTATACCGACACTATACCTACCATCGAAGTGACTATAAAGACCTGCATTTTTGGGACATTGCGGTAAATATTCTTATAAGCGGCGATGGGCTTGCAACCTGCCACGTTTGGAATGCTAACTGCTGCAAAATGTGGGCAGTTGCCAAGTATGTTTGAACGTGCCTCTGACTACCCCCTCTGCATCTTCATGGATCTAAGCGCCTGGAGATCTGAGAGGATGTCTACCGTACGGGAATAACAGTCGTGATTTTTTGCGATAGATTCTCAATGATTTTGACTGGCCTCACAGCTTAGTTGGTAGTAGCACTGCCTTCTGCGCTATAGGTTGTGGGTTCGATCCCCACCCAGGATAAACATTTGTGTGATGAACATAGATGTTTGTTCTGGGTCTGGGTGTTACTATATATAATAAGTATGTATTTACAAAAATATATATAAGTATATATATATAAGTATTCTATCAGTACAGCTTTGCTTAGTATTGTTGTTAGGGCTAGATATTGTTGTGTGTAAGTCCGCCAATATTTATTAATTATTTATATTCTTGATAAAATCGATCTTGATAAAGCGTATATGTAAATGTTTAAAACATATTCTATCCTATAATTTACGGAAATACCACGACTTATGGTAGGTATATTAAATATCTCAACATACATTTAGTGCAACAAAAACTCAGCAGAACATTAGTGCTGTCCGTCACGTATCACCGTAAACACCGTCATACAAGAAAACGAACAATCACATAAGAAAACATACATTTCTGCAATGAAAAAGACAATTAGCTGCTGTCGGGATAATTAAAGGCTTTTACACACAGCGAGCTTAATTATTGTGCTTGCTTCGATGAGGAGCAAAATTGTAACATGTGATTGGCACGCATGTAAAAACTATATTCTAAAATATCTTTAAAGTGATATCATTATGGTTAATGGAGCTCGGTATGGTCGTAGATTAGTGCACAATTGCACATGCATTCAAATAGAATTTGTAAAATACTATAGTGAATATTATGTACAAGCTATGTAGAGATTGGTTTTTATGAGGTTTTGAATTGGCTTTGGTTCAAGTACAAAATTATTACATTATTAAAAAAAAACGACTGTCTTGCTATCACGGTTCATGAGATACAGCCCTGTGACAGACAGACGGACAGCGAAGTCTTAGTAATAGCGTCCCGTTTTTACCCTTTGGGTACGGAACCTTAAAAAAGTAGAACTGCAGTGCGATACAGTGCGCACGACAAATTAACTTGGATTTTATAAAAATTACGCGTCAGTAGCACGCTATCACCACGCCTCATAACGTTTGAAGTGTGTCGACGTCTTTAGTTTTTTATTGCACGACACTTAAATCATTTTCTCATCCCTATATAGAGAGAGAGGTAAATGCGATAGTACTAATTACGAAATGAATCTGCACTCGTAACTGTGCTGTGCAGCTCTTAAAGGATAGAAACATTTAGTGAGATATGCCATTCCGGTAACAGTACGTTACTTTAATGAGCCTTGGCTAGTTAGTCGTGTTTAACATTGTAAACTGAGCCAAGTGGAGCTGGGTTTTTGTTTATATTGTAATCTCAGGGCGTGAGCGTCAACAATACCTGAGGAATTGAGGATGTGGGAACATTGCGCCGGATATACAGCTTATAAATAAATAGGCATAGGTGACACTGTTTTATTGTGATAAGGATTTATTATGTGCACTACTATTGTTTATTCTGTGTAAAGTATGCTTGTGTGGGTTTATGGATGACGTTTGCATTAAGCGTTTTATTGAGCTTAGACGTGCAAAGTTCAATCCTATTCCAGTCCATATATCTTCCAAGAATTTTGGTATTTGCGATATGATTTAATAGGAATCAAGAAATGCAAAGAAATATCTTTATTCATAAAACCTTAGAGGTAGTTCCGTCGTTATAAATATTTTGTATATCATTTTCAATTATTTTACGTCACGAATAATTGCATTTAAAAAAGTTTGTAATCTTTTGGCAGATAGTAAATAGTTTGGCTTATTGCCAATTTTAAAAGTTTCTAATTTTTTTATTGATGGTTAAAAAATTAAATATTCTGCATTATAAAAATTAGTAGGATAATAAATAATAATATAAAAATGCTTACTACTTCTCCCAGAACTCGATCTGTACGGGCGGCATTGGTCCACAACACTATCACAGTCACTATTGTATTTGCTAATTAATCTAGTCCGTTTACATAGCTCACATCCGGACAATGGGTGCACCGGCTTACAACCGCACGGCCGTCGACTGCAGCAGTAGTTTACTTCCATCTTCATTCTAACTATAACAGTACCCACGTTCCTATATAAAGCACACGCCGGTATACTAATGAGATCCATAACTGAAAATCGCTATCGACATCCCCAAATTGGCGCGATGTATCACGCGTGAAGTCTTGTCAGAGACTAAATGATTTCGAGTGACCGCGCGAAGATAAACTAACCATAGCACGTGGAGAGCGCAGGTGGGGCGATAGCGAATAGCTGTGTATGAATGTAGAGTTCTTTGCGCCAATGGTGATCGAGGGCGGGGTTCCGGATCCCACCCAGCAAGTACCCTTATGTACGATATCAGGGTCTTTTTGGTTTGCACTTTAGATAAGGGATGACTTTTATTTTTTTGATTTTAACGCGCGCGTTTATATTTTTTCCGTATGCTTAAAGTACTTCAGTACTTGGTTTAATTGTGAGAGAGAAAGTATGCAAATTAAGTAAATAAATCCAAAAAAAAGTAAAAATTATTATCACCTTTTCCAAACCGGCTTTATGACGCAGTTTCATTCATGTTAAAGACTCCATTCATAAGAGCACACTCATGTAGGTTTTTCCAGTCTCCTCAACAATCTCAGGTCAGAACAGTATCTATAACCTTCTTAAACATTTATGACTCATGATTTTTACTTAACAGACAGAGCCCAAATAATATCTTAGAATTCGAATGGGCACGTGCCTCATCTCACGTAGATTTAAAATACTGATTAACTGCCATTTAAATGACTTAAAAAAAGGAGGAAACATTATTATGAATTATCTACATACTCGCAGTTTCCTTGAAGAACGAAGGAATGATTTATATGTTAATGTAAGCACACTTTGATTTCTCCACGACCGCTCTAGTCCAATTTCAATGTTTTATTCGCGAAGGATAATCTTTTTGTGCGATAGACCGCCTGGAGTCCCAAGGTCTTTTATAAATGTCAATATTGAATAATTTGTGTTCGATTACATTGCACCATACCAACTTGTCAAAAGTATTTTTAGATGTCTCAGAGGACCCGAAAAATTCATCAGATGAGGGTCTATCGAGTAGTATCGAGAGCTGTAGATAATGCTGATCATCGGTTTTCTTTGGCCCCTGATATAATTTTGAAGTAATTTTATGAACCTGACTCACTTCTCTCTGGTACAATTTCAGTTAGTCACTGAATTCTTCAGTTGACTCAGATAGCATAGTAATCATGTAAACAAACTGCAAAGTTCGTAAGAACATTATTATGTAGTATTATTTATGTGTTTTTTTTTGTCGTAGCGAATATTCAAATAGTTTTATTTGTGTGTGTGTCTTATATACCTTATGTACCTACCTAAAGCTACAGATGGTTTTTAGGGTTCCGTACCCAAAGGGTAAAAACGGGACCCTATTACTAAGACTTCGCTGTCCGTCCGTCTGTATGTCCGTCTGTCTGTCTGTCTGTCCGTCCGTCTGTCTGTCCGTCTGTCTGTCCGTCTGTCTGACCGTCTGTCTTTCCGTCTGTCTGTCCGTCTGTCTGTCCGTCTGTCTGTCCGTCTGTCTGTCTGTCTGTCTGCCTGTCTGTCCGTCTGTCTGTTCGTCTGTCCGTCTGTCTGTCCGTCTGTCCGTCTGTCCGTCTGTCTGTCCGTCTGTCTGTCTTTCCGTCTGTCTGTCCGTCTGTCTGTCCATCTGTCTGTCTTTCCGTCTGTCTGTCCGTCTGTCTGTCCATCTGTCTGTCCATCTGTCTGTCCGTATGTCTGTCTTTCCGTCTGTCTGCCCGTCTTTCTGTCCATATGTCTGTCCGTCTGTCTGTCTTTCCGGCTGTCTGTCACAGGGCTGTATCTCTTGAACCGTGATAGCTAGACAGTTGAAATTTTCGCAGATAAAGGTACGGAACCCTTCGTGCGCGAGTCCGACTCGCACTTGGCTGGTTTTTTTTAAGTTACTTTCGCGATCAAACGAAATTTAGAATCATTTATTTGGCGATTTCTAGAATACGATCGAATATTCCCATACACCTGTTTCAAAGTCGGTTTAATTAGTTAATTCTCAAAAAATTCCATGCAAATTGTAAAATAATAAAACAATCATTTGTGATAAAAGGTTTTCTTTGTATTTAAAAATATTGTAAAGCACGTGTAATTAAATTCTCTCATAATTAGCTAATTGCGGTAGCGGTCGAAGATATATTTTTCAAATGACTACTGCTTTTCGCACGGTTTTATTTTCTAAGTCAAAAGTAGGTCAAAAAAAAAGGTATTAAAATATATATATAAAAAATTAAAAATACAGTCGTATTTTCTGACCGACGCTGTCCTGTCAAATTTCAATAATCCCAAAGAAAAAAGTACTTTCAGTTTTCACCAAGCTTTACGCCACCCTTATCACTTAGGGGTATAAAAAATACCCTAGGTATTCTCAGACCATTTTATTCTTATTCACAAAATAATAATAAAAATTTCTTAAGCCGTTTCAGAGGAGTTTCGTTACAAACACTGTGACAAGAGAATTTTATGTATTATAAGATATAAACGACGAAATTAATATATTCCTTATACCTCTAATTATGAGGAAAGTCGCGCAAACACAAGGAAATTATATTTATAGAGCCTATGTGTGTGAGAACACAATTTTTTGATAAACTTCCTCTATCCTCAGTATTTTATGCACCTACATTTCACTTTGCCGATAACAAAGCCGGAAGATGTATTACGTCAACAGTGATTCTCTGAATGGACTACATCAGGCGTGAAACACCTGTGCTGTATCAGCCTGGAGTTTCCTGCCGATAACACGACACGCCTACACTGATATCCAGGTATTTGGTACACACTCACACCGAAAGTTCCATCTCAATCATGTTGCGGGACGGTGAAAACGATAAATTAGCTAATATTTTTTATACTGGTGTACATGTCACACATCGCCATCTAGCCCTAAACTATGCAAAACTTATACTATGGGAACCAGATAACTGATAGAATATATTTTTATTTTTTTGTAAATACATATTAATGCTACACGTACAAACGTACATGATACGTTGTCTTATCAAATTTTAATAATCGCATGAAAAAGCCATTTCTTCCAAGTTCCAATTTTTTTCTAATTTTACAAACCTTGTACTGATTAAATAAATTACGAATTTTGGTAGAATACGTATCATTCATTAGTCAAAATTGCGTTGCTATTAAGACTAAATGTTTTTAGTCTCTGATGTCAGATTTGTTGCACACCAGCGCCAAAATCATAATTTTTTGTCATTTAGGGGTTGTTTTTCGGATTATAAGTTTCCCCTTTTGTTTATCTGATTTTTTATATACCTACTACAGCAAATTTTATCTTAATCCGTTTTGTTTTCAGAAGCACTTGCGATTATAAATGATTTGTAAATCAATAAAAAACCTGGTTGAACGAATTAAACAGTTGAAATCAAAAACACTAGAATTTGAATGCACCTTCGCTATATCCACACTAATGATAGTTTACTCCCAGGTGTTCCACATTTTGGCAATTTAGATAGCTTTACCATAACATTGTACAAACAAAAACAAAGTATGAATGGTGTAATAGTGAATGATACACATACGCTATACTATATATGTGTGCGTTAGAATGCGATTAGAAGACGACATGCCGTCTAGAAGTTTTATTGCTTTCGCTGACAACAAATTCTTTATTGAGAACTAGCCGTCTAACGGATATACGAGTAATTTTTAGTTTTTAACTTTTTAGGTGGATTAATAGGAGTTGTCAGTTTTCAATCACACCAAATGAAAACCATCCGAATATTACAGATGGAATCGGTCATGTATAGTGTGTTTATATTAAAACAATATATATTATTATATTCTAAAAATTGGTAAAAAAATTGTTCGACTCAAAAATATGGATTTAAAAAAATGTCTATGTCCCTTCCTTAATTGTGACGAATCCAACGACACTTCATATTTATGTTGTAACACGGCAAGTCATTGGAGCTGTAGAGCGTACCTAGAAATGAACATACATACATCTAACGCTCGAAAAACATTTCTCTCCTTCTGGCTTAGTCGGGTAAGAAACTTATTCTCATATTCTTAGTTGTAACCTCGACCCTACCTTGACTCAAGCTCTCTCGAGACCCCTCGAACTTTCCCTCAAAAAGTATTCATGTTTGGTATCTTAAATCGATATTATGAGGTTCCTCAATCGTACCACGCATGCATCGTTCAGAAGCTGTTGAGGAATGTCAAAGTATATCTCGAGGTACCTTGAGTTGACAGTGCTAAAACACGGTTTCGAGAATGGAGTCGAGGTGGAGATATTTAGAGATGACAACTAAGAATTTAGGGATAAATGTTTAGGAACCTATGACTAGCTGGGATAACATAACTGAGATACCCCAAATACGTGACTAGGCTTGCGTAACTGTTTTTCACAAGAACTTATAAATCTTAATTGTTGGGTATGGGTGTGCCAATTATGACCGTGCTCGAATGCTTCCCAAAGTTTGTCACGACAAATTCGCAGAGACATTGTTTCTTACGTCATAAATGTCAAGTCTGTGTCAGAATTATTGACATTGACTTATTTAGACATTGTGAGACGTCACGGTTTTTTTTGGTTGGCAAACTTTGAGTCAGGCGAAATTATTGGTGGTCTAAATGTGTATGTACAGAAACATTCATACTCGTATGTATGAATGTTTCTAAGAATGTGCAACAACTGCGTTTTAAAATTTCAATTTATCACTACATAGTATAAAGCAAAGTCGCTTTACGCTTCCCGCGTCTGTATGTATGTTTGCTTATATCTTTGATTTATCTCGGATTTTGATGCGGTTTTTTTTAATATATAGAGTGATTCAGGAGGAAGGTTTATATGTATTAAACCCGTGCGAAGCCGGGGCGGGTCGCTAGTATACAATACAACCGTAAGAGGTAAAAGTTTCAGATAATCTTTTCTCATTACTTCTTTATTCAGAAATAAATACTTACTCCTAATAAAATAGTCTAAGACTGGAGAAACGCAGTCGTGCATCTTAGGATCACCTATATCCGCTATAGTTTGGTGATAAGAAAACTTAAAGTTCTATTTTACTTCTACTTTTCTTTCTATTTGCGACAATTTTAATGATATTTGTGTGATCTACGAGTAACTTCACTAAATAATAAAAATAGTTAAAGTTTTTATTGTGACCTAATGATTTTAGCTAAGAAGTTAAGAAGGTATTTATAAACTACTGATTTGATTCTGAAAAATATTTTACTAATAGAAAACTAAATTTCCCTGGGTGCTATTTATTTTTTTACAATAACGTTTAAAAAATTAAAAGAGACCCGATGAAAATGTATCGACCAATCGCAAAGTCAAGGGACGATATTCGTTTTATAAGTTTTTGAAGGAACTGTCAGTTCTAGATAAGTATAATTTTAATGGGACCAACATGAACTATTCTCTATACAATAAAAAAAACGAAATCGCATCACCCAGGTAAACAGATATGAGTAAAAAAATAGAAAAAATATATATATATGTATATACGCGTCGACTTGAGAACCTCCCCCGTTTTTCGTCGGTTAAAAGTAATAAAATGATGAGAAAAAATACTAATAACAATAATAATAATAATAATTTATTAGAATTTCCAAAGTAATAACACAAAATTAGATAGAACGCTCGCTATATACAATATACATAGAGTATGTTTTTTTATATAAAATAGATTCCGTGGTTAAAACCGTGAGACGCAGCTAATGTCTAAATATCTACAGTAGGTACCTAGGTACAAAATCATTATCATGACGCAAGCATGACATGCAAAAACCTTCATCGTCTCTGTTAAAAAACCTTTTCCATTTTTAAAAACCGATGAGTTGTTTTGTGTTCTATTTTAGCTTTTTCAAACAATTCTTAGATATAGGTAAACTACGCGTATCTATATCCTTGGTTTTTCAAACATGAACTTACTAAGAATCAAGATGGTTCGATTCTTTACGCGGATCTGTAATGCAAAGTAGATCATTGTGTGCATTGTGACGTCATTATTATTTATAATCTGAGTTACATTTTGTGCAAGAAGTATTTTCCGTTATTTGTAATTTTATAAGAATCGGATTACTATTCAAAGTGTAGCGGCAGGTTTGATCAAGTTGCATGATCATGACATTTAAAAATAGTACCAATAGTACATTTTTTTTACTGTTATAATGTAAATATTTGTATTTAGATATTCTGTAGGTGATTTTAAATGAAACATGTGATCTTATAACTGAATAAAACTATTTTAGGAACTGTACCATTTATAAATTTACAATTAAAGTTGAATACATCGGACTTGCCAACCGTAAAAAACAAAAAAATTAGGCTCTTATTATGTCAGTTATTATGTCAGTCCTAAGTATAATTTAAATGGGACCAACTTGGGACTATTCTCTACACAATAAAAAAAAATTGCGTCGCCTTGAGAAACTCCTCCGTTTTTCATCAGTTAAAAACAAAAAGAAAACCGACTAAAATATTTCAACCAATCGACAAGACAAATAAAAATCTTTACGCATAACTTTGCACCTAGGCACGTCACATCTCACTGCTTATTTAACTTGTATACCAAAATGTTACATTACAATACGCTTGTAACAGAAAATCCGATTACGTTTTGGAACATACAAAGCGTTCACAGCTCAATCAAAAATCGATTAACAATCGATAGTTATTAATTGTTGAAATTTTTGGGTCTACCCGAATAAGACGGAAAAGTTTTAGAACCGCATTATCGTGAAAACCATCAATCTTTAAAAATAACCGTCTTTTATTTATGGAGCTAGTAAGAT
The DNA here is from genome assembly GCA_912999785.1 of Hydriomena furcata. Taxonomy (NCBI): domain Eukaryota; kingdom Metazoa; phylum Arthropoda; class Insecta; order Lepidoptera; family Geometridae; genus Hydriomena; species Hydriomena furcata. The sequence goes on along the minus strand of OU538833.1, from coordinate 4,279,893 downwards.
AATCTAACGAATTATATCAAAATGAGCTGTTCATTTATTTGTAGCTTTGAGTTAAAACGTAAATAGTGTTTTGGAAGTCAACTTTGGAAAATAAATCTATCAAGAAAAGTTTGAACCAGTCGCGATTCTCTTCTTTATTTATCTAGATTTAATCGTTAAGTTATCTATGTAATAAAAAAAATATAACTCGTCTTAACAATCGGCGTTATTAATTGTGAAGCGTCAATAATCAGTTTTAGGAAAAAAAAATCTCGTAGACTGGTAACCCTCAGATCTTCATTTAAAAATATCTAAGGGGGTTAGCAAGATGTGTACATCTTGCTAACCCCCTTAGATATTTTTTTTTCCTAAAACTGATGCAAAATAAATACTCCAAAATTAAATGTAATGTTAATATACATATTTTTAATTGGCTTTAAAATAATATGTTTTGCAAAATTCAATTATTTTGATGCCGACAAACCGATACAAAATCGTATTTGTTATAAGTTCTAAGTATTTCTCAAATTAGACATAGATATCAAATTAGAAGACATCTACGGTTTGTACAAACATCCCACGCCGATGAGCACATTATTTAAGAACTAGTATTCTTAGTTTACAATAGATTCGCGATGAAAAGAACAAAACAAGATAATAACGTAAGGACATCAGTATTTTTTTTTATAACTTTCTAGGGGCTGTCGCGTATGTAATGCAAAATAAATACTCCAAAATTAAATGTAATGTTAATATACATATTAACATTACATTTAATTTTGGAGTATTTATTTTTTTTTTTTTTTTTTTTTTACAATAGATTCGCGATGAAAAGAACAAAACAAGATAATAACGTAAGGACATCAGTATTTTTTTTTATAACTTTCTAGGGGCTGTCGCGTATGTAATGCAAAATAAATACTCCAAAATTAAATGTAATGTTAATATACATATTAACATTACATTTAATTTTGGAGTATTTATTTTGCATTACATACGCGACAGCCCCTAGAAAGTTATAAAAAAAAATACTGATGTCCTTACGTTATTATCTTGTTTTGTTCTTTTCATCGCGAATCTATTGTAAACTAAGAATACTAGTTCTTAAATAATGTGCTCATCGGCGTGGGATGTTTGTACAAACCGTAGATGTCTTCTAATTTGATATCTATGTCTAATTTGAGAAATACTTAGAACTTATAACAAATACGATTTTGTATCGGTTTGTCGGCATCAAAATAATTGAATTTTGCAAAACATATTATTTTAAAGCCAATTAAAAAACAATAAAATATCAACGAAAAATGCAATACAGAAAGGCGTAACTGTTAGAATTTTCAAAACAAAAATCCATTAAACAAACAACAATTTCGCAAACAATTTTATTACGCTGTAAAATAGTCGACTCCTGTACAAGGATGCACCTTTGTCTCATCACCGACAAAATGTTTTACCGTTAGCGAATATTAAGAACAAAGCTTCTGCTAACTTTCACTACGTTATATATGACGCAATAAACACGCTTTGTTCAACTTAGTCCCATTTTAAGGGCACCATTTTGTATCTTTGTTTTTATTATAACGGCAGTAGTTTGGCGGAGGTCCAGTGACAAAAACTACTGCTTTTATTTAACTTCTGTCGGCGCTATAAACGTAGGAACACAATGCGATGGCCGTATGCAACACAATTATCTTGGACAACGAAAGCCGTGAAATCGGGCTAAGAAATAGTCTGAAACGCCAACAGGGGTTCTTAAGAGGTAATCCTAGCAGCGACAAATTTGATAAATAGGTTTAAAACTATCGTGGTTGTTATTCGTTTTAACTATAAATACGGCTAATTACCACGTTTCTTGTTGTTTTGCTGACGTTTCGAGACAATTCAGATGCTCTTCATCATGAGCATCACCCACGACCGTGATCAGCGGCAGATCGGCGAATACAAAAAGAAATGTGGTAATTATAGCCGTATTTATAGTTAAAATGATAAATAGGTGTTTAAAAAATCTATTGCTGTCGCGCTGTGCCCAAGACATAAATGTATGAGTGGCGATAGAGACAACAACAGCGCGGATCCAATATTCCTATTTAAAAATGACGAAATCGCTTTTTCGTATTCATCTGTTTCCTCCTTCAAAACTGGATATACTTTAATATTTTTTTCAAAAATAATTAAAAAAAAGATGCCTGTATTTCCTTTTTTCATTGATTATATTCGCCAAATTTGTTAACTGGACGTCTAAAATGGGCGGTTAAACTGGGCAATTTTGTAATTTTAAACGGTTCCTAATTAATAAAATAACGAATTTATGGAGAAAAATAAGAAATAAGAACATGCAGTGGTTTTCATAAATTATATGGTAGAAAAATATTTGGTCTAGTGTCATCATCCAGGGAAAAAACAGCTGAATACGTTTGTATAGAAAAACGCCTGCCCAGGAATGCTCTTAATGGAGGCATTATTGCTTTAAATATAGTGTGACAACAATACGCTCCCTTTCCGGTTTGAATGCCAAAAAAAGCTTTAATTAGTACATCAGGGGCTTGTTAGGACATGTCACGGTTATGGTTGTATACCGATTTCAAGGTCAATTATGTGCTAAAGTTAATTAATGTTAAATAGGGCTCCTTTGTACAAGTAGTGGGCTTATTCTTGTGTCATTAAGAAAGTTAGTAACAACAGTTACAAATAAATGAGTAGCCTTGGACAATAATTTGTCGTTTTTTAAAAAATCGAAACCGAATGGCAATTTCAATCTTAGTAAAGCATACACTTACACACGATAGCTTATATAAATAAAATTGTTTGTTATTTGACAAACTTAAAGTAGGTAGCTACTATTTTAACTATAATTACTACGTTATTTCTTGTATTGCTGTCGTTTTGAGACGATTCAAATGCTATTCGTGAGCATTATCCGCGACCGCGATCAATTAATTCTATAGATAGCTAATTCTTTCTTAATTTTGTTCAAGTACCTATATTTAATAATCAAAGGTTATCAAGAATAAATGAAATTAAAGGTAAGTTTATATATGTTATGGTACACAATATAGCATGGCTTTATATTTGTACATCTCTATCGTCATCAATGATCATCAACAGAATAAGTTTAATATAATAATAATAATAATAATAAGTTTAGTTTATTAAAGAACCAAAACTTAAAAAACAGTAAGTACTTAGAAATATTGCTAGGTGTAAAATAATAATTGGTAGGTACTATTAAATACAATACGTCAAAAATGACTAATTTAAAAAAAAAATGAAAAATGAATGAAATTAAGAATTTACTGTTGAAGTCGCGAGTGGTTGCTAGTTCTTAATGAGCAGGATCTTACAAGTAAAAATACCCATTGCATGCAAAGCATTGCGCGAAAGATGACGATAGTACTCGTATGCTTACGAAACGAAAACGAACGCGGATTAAGGAATTAAAACTAAATGGAACGGACGCAGTATGTGATTTGAGCAACATTCATTCAAGTCCAGTTACTACACTCATAGTGATAGTAACGTAATGCATTACTAGTATGTATGGTATCCAGTAAAAGTGATTTGAACTCAAATACGTTAGTGGTACAGTTGAAAATCGATTAATACGTTGCGTTTAGTGTTTGAGTTTGTTACGTCATTGCTCTAGTCAGATTATTTTATTCATTCATGCAAATATGATACCAGCAATGAGAAAACCGAAATCAATTTGGGGCTAATGAGTCATCGGCCATTTTCCATAACTAGTTTATATAATATTAGGTAATAATAATCAGTTTTTTGTTTGAATGACATCACATGACGCTATATTGTCAACAAAACAGATGTTATCAGATTTTTTGCACATCAACGCCATTTATACCAAAATCATCATTTTTGCGTTTTTTTATCATTTAGGGGTTGTTTTTCGGATTATACGTTCTGATTTTTTACATTCTACAAAAAATTTCATCTTAATCAGTTTGATCGTTTAGGTTTGATAAGGGCACAAACATATAATACAAACTACCTAACTTTCGCATTTATAATATAACTAGCTGACCCGTGCCCGCTTCGCTGTGCGTAAGACATTTCTAATACCATCGTGAACTTTTTTGTAGACGTTTTTAAGGTATACAATACTGTAGTACATTATTTTGATATATCTCGTGGGGTTCAGCCAGCATTTGCAATGTAAAAGCAAAAAAATCTGTTTATTTACGACATCACATTAGAAACCTCTAAAATTATCAGTGTTTCTCTACTATATTATGCATGTATTATACATATAAACCTTTCTCTTGAATCACTCTATTTATAAAAAAAAACCGCATCAAAATCCGTTGTGTAGTTTTAAAGATATAAGCAAACATAGATACATACATATTACATACAGACGCGGGAAGCGGAAAGCGACTTTGCTTTATACTATGTAGTGACTAGCGACCCGCCCCGGCTTCGCACGGGTGCAAAGCTGATTCCTATAAACCTTTCTCCTAAATCACTCTATCTATTTAAAAAAACCGCATCAAAATCCGTTGTGTAGTTTTAAAGATATAGGTAAGCATACATACAGGCGCGGGAAGCGGGAAGCGTGAAGCGACTTTGCTTTATACTATGTAGTGGTTAGGATTAGGATTCCGTGCCACACAATGTATTGATTAAGAACATCTACTCGTATTCATATGAGTTGTCTGGTCGTGTTCCGTATAAAATATTAAGATGACTGTATGAGGCTAACATTGCTAACGCAGCAATATAGAACCATCAAACTATTGTAAAAAACAGTTCAATGTAAAAAAAAACGCGTTTTATTAACGAAAAACTATTTTTTGCCGCGGTTTCCTTATCTTACATTAAAATACCGTCAAACATTATATTTAAGTACCTACTCATTATTTTCTGGAAATAAATAAACACCTTAAATAATTTAGGAAAACCCCTCTAAATCATTTTAAATAGAAATACGGCTAATTACCACGTTTTTACTTGTATTGCTGACGTTTCGAGACAATTCAGATGCTCTTCATCATGAGCAACGCCCGCGACCGCGATCAACGGCAGATCGGCGAATACGTCTCGAAACGTCAGCAATACAAGTAAAAACGTGGTAATTAGCCGTATTTCTATTTAAAATGATTAACAACCACGATAGTTTTAACCCTCTAAATCAGTTTCGGAAAAGTAAACAAAGATGATTAAGCGGAATCTTGTGACGTAAGTTACATCAAATAAGTAAATTTTGATCATTAGATCAACAGTTAGCACAGTAGTAACTGTATTTTTCGGTTATCCTTACGATACTACCAATGATGTTAGGACCAAAATAGAATATTATATTAAATTGAAATGATAATAATATTTTAAACTAGCTGACCCGTGCCCGCTTCGCTGTGCGTAAGACATTTCTAATACCATCGTGGACTTTTTTGTAGACGTCTTTAAGGTATACAATACTGTAGTTCATTATTTTGATATATCTCGTGGGGTTCAGCCAGCCTTTGCAATGTAAGCGCAAAAAAATGTGTTTATTTACGACATCACATTAGAAACCTCTAAAACTATCAGTGTTTCTCTACTATATTATGTATGTATTATGCATATAAACCTTCCTCCTGAATCACTCTATCTATTAAAACCGTATCAAAATCCGTGTTGTAGTTTTAATGATATAAGCAAACATACATACATACATACGCGGGAAGCGGAAAGCGACTTTGTTTTATACTATGTAGTGATTATAATTACAGAGAACGCCGCAAGTTTATTAAAATTGTAAATTTCTGGTAGGCAAATAAAAATTATCTGATAGGCTAATTTCTGTTTGTCTATGATTGAGCTTGGTGACCTATCGAAGGTCAGAAAAAGATACATCTTTAAAACCTTGACCTAGTGCCCCGCAACAGGCAAATACCTTCCCGCTACAGATAGAAAGTCAAGACAGAAAACAAACGTTTTTCCTCAGCAACGAACTCACGGAACCAATTTCTTTTTCATCGAGACATCTTACGCGTTAACTACATCATATATTATTCATACAGCCTTGGAGTTACGTCTCTTACAACACACATTTTTGCATTACGCATAGTTGAGTCAAGATAACGGACACAGCCTTCGCATGGGTAGTTGTTTGCCCGTCTGGCCGGTTTTAGACAATACTACGGATATATTTTCAGCTATTACAATTTTTTTCTTCACAATTCAATAGTTTTTTTTTTTCAAATTCAAAGGTGATGACAGAAGCAAACTGAAGTGGCAGTAAGCCGGCCATGTGTGCCAACGAACCGACAACCGTTGAGAGTAAACGTGTGCTGGAGTTGAGATCGCGCTTAGGCAAGCGAAGTGTAAGACAATCTTAAAAATGTCGCCGGATGGATGAGAAGAGCCAAAGACCGGGCTCAGTGGCGCGTTTTGGGAGATACCTATATCCAGCAGTGGACTACTATAGGTTGATGATAATGATGACAGGATGTTAATAATAAACTAATTCAAAGTTAAAAGAGGAATAAAGTTTACTTAGGAAACCTAGAGTGGGATTGGGACTATGTTACGAGTATGCAATAACCTTAGACCTCACTTTAAATAACTCCGCATTCTCATACAGCCTTGCATAAACAAAACATAATGCAAGAGGTGGATGATAACGAACCTCATCGTTCTCGAACCTACGAAATCATTACATTATTTGTGATCTAAAATAATCATATTTTATTGACCATTGATTATACAGACTGATGAGTCGACAGAACTGCTTTTTTTTTACAAAAATGATCTGAGCTAGCATTTATCAAAGGAACGATGGGCCACAAAATTAAAAAGGTGCTCGTAGTCGCTACCATATTACTATTTAAATTTAGAAAAAAAATCACCATTCTATGGCAATACATTTAAATTCAATGCTTTTGATTTCATTATAAAATGCGGCTCAAATCATCAAGCCTAGTTCTCATTGACATAATTAATGGTAGACAGGTTAACAACTTAGTATGGGTAGACGACACTTAATGTTCAGTTGGAGCATTTGGACCGCATACTTTCCTCACACCAATCCTTAAATGGCAATACTTGAAGAGGTGATGCCGATGTTTCTTAATGTTTTATGACACCTAGGAAATAAATATGCAAGTAGCTAGTCTTAGTTGCGTAAATACCGTATGGTAAATTGTTCATTACTCACACATTTGGATTATTCCTTTCACTAAAACGACGATGGGCTTGCAAACTATCGCGTATGGAATGCTAACTACTGCAAAATGTGGCCATGTGCCAAAAATAATGTTTGGACATGCCTCTGACTAACCCCTCTAAACATCTTCAAGGATCTGAGCGCCTGTAGATCTGAAAGGATGTCTACCTTACTACACGCCCTTGAATAAAAGTATTGAAGAGTTAGTATAGATAGTAGATACGCTTATAGATATATAGGCGGCCATAGGTCTTCCAGAGACATTTAAAAACTTAGCCTTAGTTATTCGGAAGGCATAATATGGTAGTCGTCCCTAGGTTAGGCTAAGTTAGGTAGTGAAGAAGTTTGTAAGAAGCCTACCATCCTTTTTACTCATAATCTACTGCTACAAAACGGAACATCGCGAAATCTCAGTCCGGAGCAGTTAGTTGCTTTGCATATAATATATACATAGCAGAGACATAGCAGTGTTGGCCGAGTGGGAGGTACCTCGACTTTCAATCTGAAGGTCGTGGGTTCGAATCCCAAAGTGCATCAATGGATTTTTCTGTTCGAAATTTTTTTATGCGCATCAAAAACACATGCTCAAAACAGTGAAAGAAAACAACGTGAGGAAACCAGTTAGTATTCTTATAAGCGGCTATGGGCTTGCAACCTGTCACGTATGGAATGCAAACTACTGCAAAATGTGGGCATGTGCCAAATATAATGTTTGGACGTGCCTCTGAATACCCCCACTCAATGGATCAATGGATCTAAGCGTCTAGAGATCTGAGAGGGTGTCTACCGTACTTGGGGATTACAGTCGTGAAGTCGTGATCATATTTATTTATTTATTTTGATTTACATAAACAGTGACAAACGTTCTCATACTATGTATGTAAGTTTTAAACAGTAAAACACGCTTTGCAAGAATCCTGTATTAAAGGAGAAATCTCACTTGAGGTACGGCATTCAAGAAACAAACATAAACGTACCACTATTAAACAAGACATAACAGCATAATTTCGTTTGATTTGACATGCCGAAACAATTTAATCATTATCTCTTGTCGGGAAATTAGTTGTGATACCAGTAGATATACTCAACCCTATGTTAATAGACACAAGGTTGATAGTTGCTGTGTTGAGTTTATGATTATATGTCTTGTGGAATAGGGCGAGCTATGGCGAAGGAATTGGCGGCATTCGCTAGCGACCGCAATGGGAGACATAGCTGGCTGATATTACTCCGCCGGCTGGGTGGGCAACCACGCTAAAGGCGGCCCTTTACGCTTTTTGCCCTCCATTTTCAACTTTCAAACTTCGAACTTACCTACTTCGACAAGAAACAACTTCAAATTAGACGCTCGAGGAAGCGCCACAACCATCATACGTTAAAAACAGTTGCTAAAATCATTAATTAATTCAGGTATGAAGATTTTGTTGTTGCGGCTCTGTGGCGGCTCCTAATCTAATCTGAAGGTGCCCTAAAATGGAACTTATTGACTTATTAGCTAATTTGACAATAAAAATCACACTAATTAACGGGGAAAAGAGTAGAGGCAATTAAAACATTACTTACTTGTAGTCAATTTATGTTGTAATTAGCCGGACAATTAAAATTGAAGGTCATTTCATTACATGGTAAAAACTGGAGTGGAAGTGATCCTCTTTTACTTGTTCAAACTTAAGAAACTTCCAGATGTGACTTGAAGCTTTCAATAATCGAAATCTATATAAAGTTCTCGATCACAGTGTTTGCAACCAAACTCCTCCGAAACGGCTTGACCGATTTTTATGTTTTTTTTTTGTGTAGGTAGGTATGACAATAATAGGACAAAAGGTATATTTCGTACTGTTTTTTTGGAAAATCCAATGTACAGTTCGTGAAAAACTAAAAGTGCTTTTTTCTGTGAGATTACTGAAAATTGACAGGACAACGTCTGTCAAGACAGCTAGTATACCTATATAAAACTTGCGTTACTGACTGACTTTCTGATCTATCAATGCACAGCCTAAACTGGTTCTAGAAATATGTAATTTGAAGGATGTAATCCTTTTGGTTTGTTGTTTGGAGGTGCAATGAGAAAGGAATTCCTATATTTCAACCCCTAAGGGGGTGCAGGGAGGGTTAAGGATAAGTCTGTTTATAAACGTGAGCCACGGAGTAGTCACGGGAGTTTCCACTGGGTTTTTAGGTTTGTATGAAAATGTTTAGTGAGATCACTATGAACTGAAAAAAAACCGGCCTAATGCGAGTCGGACTCGCGCACGAAGGGTTCCTTACCATTATCTATAAAAACGGCAAAAAAAAATCAAGTTTGTTGTATGGGAGCCCCCCTTATAATATATTGATTTTATTCTGTTTTTAGTATTTGTTGTTATAGCGACAACAGAAATACATAATCTGTGAAAAATTCAACTGTCTAGCTATCATAGTTCATGAGATACAGCCCTGTGACGGACAGACGGACAGACGGACAGACGGACAGACGGACAGCGAAGTCTTAGTAATAGGGTCCTGTTTTTACCCTTTGGGTACGGAACCTTAAAAATAACTTAATGTTAATTATTCCCAATACCTCGCTTCTCATGATCTCGCTTCGTGTCAGTCAGTTAGTAATAGTAAGTGTAACGAAGCATTTCCTCAATGCTCGCGTGAGATAACTATGCGGATGCCAAATTGTCTCAAAAACTTTGGCATCCACATTAGGCTTTTTGTTTTGATTCGTTAAAAAAACGTGGCAGTTCTTTCCTTCTGCAGTCTATGGCTTAGAAAAAAGGCGGCTGTGTGAAAATACCTATAGAAGACGGCGCACCTCAACATGTGTGGGATCATTATAACGGGACAAGGGGACAGGTAAATACGCCTAATTACTCCTTAGCAAGACAAATATGCTGTTAACGTTTTAATTAGTGAGATAATTGATTTTGCGAGACTCGTCAGTAAACGGGAACATCTGTAATGATGAGGAAAGGTTTTCTCTACATTGAAATACGTGGAGCCAGAAATCTGGTACGTATTATGTTATTATCCGACGAAAAGCGGAGAAGGTTCTCAAGTAGACGCGTATATTTTTTTTTGTGTAGAGAATAGTCCCAAGTTGGTCCCATTTAAGTTGTATTTATGAAGGACAGACAGTTCCTTCAAAAACTTAAAAAACGAATATCGTCCCTTGACTTTACGATTGGTCGATACATTTTCGTCGGTTTTCTTTTTAGTTTTCTAAACGTAATTATTTTAAGGTGATACTTCAAATTTTCGTTTTTTGTATTGGTTGAGTCTATCAGGACGAGACTAAAAACGTGATAAAACCGCATTATTTTGAAAACTATCAAACTTAAAAAGATTAGAATTTATTTTTTAATCAATGTATCAAATAATGTATTTTTCTAGTTTTTAGTAAAAACGTAAATCCTACCAGAAACATTTTCATGTAAAATGTTGACAAGACGAGACCATATATGGTCGCATTGTCTTAAGTTATCAGACCTAATGTAGAGCCACGCTTCTAACTCTACATGCCCTAACTCTACAAGCCCTAACTCTACAAGCCCTAACTTCTCAAACTCTATACCTTAGTCAAAATATTATGTGGCTTGGCCGTTTGTGTTTTACGGTTAATGATAAAAAAAACTATTATATCAAAAAAAATATAACTTTTCTGTAGTAAAAAAAGGCAGTATAATATAGTGTACAATTCTTTATACGATGCAGTGGTTATATTACCTACCGCTCTACCTCCCAGATACAAGCCTTAATTCTATTCCAGGACATAGGCTTTTATGTTATAAGTTTCATCCAATTCCGTTCAGTCGTTTGGGCGTGATTGAGGCCCAAACATTTTCACATCTTTTTGATTTATAATATTTGTAGGATAATTTGTTTAGTGGCTAAATTGGTATTATAATATTTTATGTTTCTATATTATCCTTAAAACGGTGGTGATAAGCATTCTGTTATCATGATGAAGTTTTACGAGAAAAACTTTTTTAGTATAGATTATTTCTTAATACGGCTTTGCAATAAAGTCTTACCTGTAAATTCTCTTCTTCGACACAAGTGTTTTCTACTCTTCGATGAAACCATTCGTTCAACATCATGACAAAACAAGGATTCCTCCACTCAAATACCTAAATAATCCTAACCGCCTAAACAGTTTACACATGATACTTTACCATCACCAAACGAATAAACATTAACTTCAAAAATACAACAACGAAAAATATTTACTAAAACGAAATTCGAAATTTTTCACGTAAACGCGATGTCACGAAATCACGTAGAAACGTCAAAGTCGTAACACTGTCACAATCTAGACAGCCCAGCTCGATTAAAAATAAAATGCATTGTTACTGAAAGGAGGATTTAAACTTTTTTGATTTTTAAAAAGAGAACGCATGGAAGGCGTTTGCGTTGAAGTCTTTTGTATAGAATCCTAGCGCGTAGAGGTTTGCGGTTGCTTGCCGTAGCGAGCGGTTTCGGGTATTTCGTTCAGAGGAAAATATGACTTAACCGAACGATTTAAGGTTCTTATCTCTTTACTAAGTAGATTTTAGGTATTTTCTTGCATAGCACTGGAACACAGTTTAGTAAATGTGTGTGATTATGTATTGTAGAGGGTATGTACAAAGTTTATCATAGTGAGTAGACCAATGTATAGATTAAATAAATATATTATGCTGTTGTCGTGTTTGCTTATCTAAGAAAGCATAGAAGACGTATACAGTGTTGATAATTAAAAAGGCTTTTGTATAAGTACGTTGTTGTATTTTTGAAGTAATACTAGCTTTTACCCGCGACTTCGTTTGCGTATTTGACAACTCTATCGTAAAACATTAGATAATTTTTGAAAAAAGTAGCCTATGTCCTTTCCAAGACTTTAGACTATCTCTGTATGGAGTTTTATCACAAATGGCTCAGCGGTTTGGCCGTGATAACGCCAAAGACAGACAGACAGACAGATATTACTTTCTCATTTATAATATTAGTAAAGATTTACACGTGTGAAGCCGACACGGGTCAGCTTATTTATTGTAAAATATAATTAATAATCTTACCTTAGAAGTCTGCAGTTTAGATTGCGATGGTCAGTCCTGCAACAAAATAAAACAAATTAAACAAAATGTTTAACTACAAAGCAATTTAAATACGCCGATTTTATATTTTAAATAAGTTTTTGCTTAGCTAATGATGCAGTCTGCATTTGACGATCATTTAGTATTTAAGTTCGATGGTTAGGCCCGGGGCCAGCAATGTTTTCGTGACCTAGATCTTTTTGAACATATCACCAGTGTACTAAGGTCTACCAATTCTAAACCATAAATAAGAAGCCTATCATCCTTAAAGGTTCTTATTGCTGTGGTTTAGAGATGAGTATTGCCTGCGTTCAGTATAAATATTGAAGGTCTATGAGAAATGGTTGTTGATATCGAAATTACAACCTGTCATACCCCAGACTAACACGATCATGAGGAACGGCAGAAGGTCATGACAATAATTGGTACTGCAAGCCATAAGAAATACATTTAAACGACTGCCATTAGACGGACGCGGACAGCCCGATTTTGTAGGCAACATTAAGAGCACAGAATAAAGAGGAGTTTTTATGCATTTTTAATGGTTTTGTAGTGATGTGGCTTTTTAGAAGAGATGGCTCAGAGTGTGTTTCGGCTTTTCCTATAAATTTTCGCGGAAATTATACTTTAATGGAATTGTGAAACCTGTTCTTACTATTATTAGTGAGATTAGTAAGATTGTGAATATAAACGGGTTTACTGATTTTGATGAAGCATAATCTAAAATATCATACAAGCTAGTCACCAAGTCAGTACATTAAAGTCATTCAATAATCATGCCCATTCATTTTTGCTTGTTTACTCGTTACCTTATCATCTGCAATTTAATTTTGCCAGATGCCGCATGAGACATCGAAACAATCTGGCATATTATCATGAATTTGAATATAATGACGTCAGTAGCTCATACACTTTAGAAAAACAAAAATGCAACGCCTACTAGTAAATCAAAGTACATTTGTGGTCATGTTTCTATATAATGCTCTTGTGGCGCTAAAAATAAACATGGTTTAGTTTTAATCACGTGATATGTATCAATAGTTGGAATGTTTTGGGTAGCAAAACCTGCATGTTCTACTACAGTGTGCAGCAAAAATACGGTTTGTATTTTCTACTGAAGTACATAGTTTTAATTACATAGCCATGGGAAATATTGAAAAAGCAAAATATCCGTGCTTTTGCCTAAAATCATCGATACCACATATAGAATTAAAACTATCGTGATTGTTAATCATTTTAAATTGAAATACATCTAATAACCGATTAGTACTATTCGTCGATCTGCTGTTAATCGCGGTCGCGGACAATGCTCATGATGAAGAGCATCCGAATTGTCTCGAAACGTCAGCAATACAAGAAAAAACATGGTAAATAGCCGTATGTCTATATTGTCTATGTAAAATTATTGTGGTATATATTTAAGCTAAGTAGCTCTTTATACCTATTACTTTATTTTTATTTATAATATCCAGTAGTCTTTGGCTAATGTGTTACCAGCTATGACATATAATAATGGAACCGTGATCTCTTACTGAGGGACTCATATTAAGAAGATTCTAGGTTGCTCATCAAGCTATTTAGCTATGTAATATGAAATGTAGGTACTACTATTCCTCCCTGTACTAATTATAACAAATAATTAGACTTGTAGTTATCGTTGGCGCAATAGTGCAACCTCCTTTTATTAGGTGAAATAAACGAAAACTCTTTAGTAGAGTTCGAATTTTAAAAAGGTTGGAGTTGGCGGGAATGGAAAAAAAGAATGGTAAGTACGAATTATTAAATGATTCCACCATAACAAACGTAGTTACATGCATAAATACATGCATTGCAAGTTAAATAAAAGCTTGTAAAAAACATTACAAAACATTAAGTAGAATATAATTGTATTTTGCGAAATAAACATAAAGTGAGTATATTTATGACTAATTTGATAGGTAGTCTACACTATGGAGAGGTAAAAGTTGCTGGGATACATTTGGAAAGCCTATGTTCATCAGTCTTACGGCTGAAATAATGATGGCGATGATTTATACACAAATCAATAACCATTTTTCAAAGTCTCAGTCCAAACAGTCAGAATTTGCTCCCATTTTTTACAAACCCACATTGAACTATTTTGAACCAGGATTTCCGATTGAACAATCAGTGTACAGCGCATGCGTTCAGCCTTTTTAGACAGTCATTGTTCACACATTTAATTAAACTAAAAATTAATCACAATAAAAAGAGCAAGAACCCGCTTACGGATCTTGTCTGGAGAGTCAGTCTGTCGCAAACCAACAAAGCCAATACTGAACAAGTTGACATCAGAACCTATGGTATATCAGTCTTTATTTCCAGATTTTTAAAGGCCAAATTCCTGTCACCTGTCTATTTTGACTTACGCAGTGTCAACGTCATTGTCGATTTGCCGTTGTCCGCTTCCTATTCCGGCTATTGTTGTGCGTCCTGTACAAGCCGTGCTTACACACTTATAAAATTAAAGACTTATTATAAAACACATTTTATTTAAAAAAAAAAATAGGATCCCCAAAAATACAGTTTATATTCTCTCAAAACTCCATGCGCTCAGATCATTCACGTCTAAAGGGAGTAGTCAGAGGCCCGTCCACGTTTTTTGGCCCTATTTAAATAGGCTTAAAAAAGAAAGCTTAAGAATCTGAACAGAACGTGAATCTACGCAGTATTTAAATATTTCTACTATAATATTATATTATATATATTATAAATGTGAAAGTTTGTGAGTGGGTGATTAGGATAAAACATAGGCTATTTTTTATCCAGGTACCACCCGTGCGAAGCCGGGGCGAGCAGCTAGTATTATTATAATGCTGTTTGAAAGTGACATTCAAGTGTTTGACATAATTGGCACAATATTATACCCGTAGAAACAACTGCCTATCAAAGATGGAATAACACATCCAATTATTTTTTAAATAAAAAGAAAACCGGTTAAGTGCAAGTTGGACTTGCGCACAGTTAGGTTCCGTACCATTATCTATAAAAAACGGTAAAAAACACGTTTGTTGTTGGGAGCCCCACTTAAACATTTATTTTATTCGGTTTTTAGTATTTGTTGTTATAGCGGCGACAGAAATACATCATCTGTGAAAAATTCAACTGTCTAGCTAACACGGTTCACGAGATACAGCCTTAAGACATACAGACAGACGGACAAACGCACAGCGAAGTCTTAGTTAATAGTAACCCTTTGAATACGTAACCCTAAAAACTAAAACGCTATGAGGTCCTTATTAACGATGTATTTCGGTATAACAGATGTTTTTTTTATCAGGTTTCTTGCTGTTTCATACATATGGAAATTCTGTATTAGTGTCAATCTACTTGCTGCGTTATCCACAATAAGGTAAACTGTCACTTAACCTGTCGATACGCGACAAATGCAGTGACAGTCTTGACATATGTAGTGTATAATTTGACAGCAGCGTACAATTACTGATATTTATAAACCGTAACGTCAGGATAGTTTTTATATAAAAAGGTTTGCTTATTAAAGAATTTTTTTATAAATTGTATGGTGACAAGTAATTTGTTCAAACTTCAACTTGCTTCAGGAGTGTGCATTAAAGTGAAGTAACTGACAAATAGTTTCATAACTAATGGATAACGTGTCAAGTGCTAGAAGTGTCTTAAAAAAAATATACTCGGCGATAGAGTTGCAACCTGTCACGTGCACTGCAAAATGTGGGCATGTTTGAACGTGCTTCTATTTAAGGATTTGAGTGCCTAGAGATTTGAGAGGTTATCTACCCTCATTGGGGATTAGGGTCGAAATCTCGTTTATTACTAAGGTCCGCACAACTTTAAATATTCAAGCAAGCTTGCATCTTCAGGCACTATGATCCTTAAAAATTTCGAAAGGCACTAGTCAAAGGCATATCTAACTATTACAGTTATAGTTTGGTAGAAGGAAATTAGTTTGTTGTCTCGCATATTTTTTTTTACGACATGTCTATGCTGGTTATTGTATTTCTTCTTATTAATGTGTTAATATAGATAAAAAAATCTTATTTTAATTAACAATACAAAAAGCTATATCATTTAATTATTATATATAGTAATATAGCAGAGTAAACTATGCTATTTTACTCGTATACCGAAAACCGAGCATTTTCGGACGACTAATAGACGGACGAAATCTACAAGAACAATTTATAAAAATATAAAGTATTTATTTTCCGTTGATTCGCAGAACTACAAAATGTAGCCTATTCTATGCCATGTTACGAAAATTTACATATAAAATTCCACTTCAATCGATCAAGCCCTTATTACGTGATTGTATCACAAACTATCGCATTCATAATATCGGTTAGATACAAGAAGGAAGTACAATCAAAGACCGTACTTGTTCGAGCGCTCATAAAATCACACACATGCTCACACGTCTATGTAGACGCACAAACACAAATGCAAATTTATCAATGAGATGACGTATACCAACGATAGTATATTACTCTGTGGCACTCAATGAACAAACCTTGAACGAGGCTGCTCGATACAGCGATCGTGCAATGAACTTGAGAAACTTGTCAGCAAACAAACGTGGATTTTTAGGGTTCCGTACCCAAAGGGTAAAAAACGGGACCCTATTACTATGACTCCGCTGTCCGTCGTCACCAGGCGGTATCTCATGAACCGTGATAGCTAGACAGTTGAGATTTTTACAGATGATGTATTTCTGTTGCCGATATAACAACAAATACTAAAAACTGAATAAAATAAATGTTTAAGTTGGGCTCCCCAACAAATGTGATATTTTACCGTTTTTTATAGATAATGATATGGAACCCTTAATGCGCGAGTCCAACTCGCACTTGGCCGGTTTTTAAATGTAAATATTATGCCTGTTATTTATCTACGATGAGCTGATTAACAGAATGATACATGATTATGATTAAAATAACGTGAACGAACTTTGTCGACTGACGATTTTACGACGATTTAGGGAAAACAATTGCGCATAAATAATATCATAACTAGAAAGAAACAAAAGATCGCGTAACTTTAAATGATTGTGTCTAGAGGTAGACTATTTGAGATAGATTCATACAAAAATAAAATAAATATATTAAAAATAGCTTATAAATATATAAAATACTAGTTGCTGGTCCCGGCTTCGCACTAGTGGTGCCTGGATAAATAGTAGCCTGTGTGTTATTCTGATGTATAAATAACTGTAAAACTTCATTTTAATCCGTTCAGTAGTTTTTTAGCGTGAAAGAGTAACATACCATACACACCCACTCACTCATCGCCGCTTATAAGAATACTAACTAGTTTTCTCACGATCTTTTCCTTCACTGTTTTGAGCACGTGTTTTTCAAGCGCATATAAATTTTTCGGACAGAAAAATCCAAAGATTCACGTCGGGATTCGAACCCACGACCTTCGAAATGACAGTTGTCGTACCTCCCACTCGGCCAACACGATTATAAATGTAATATATAAATCACTACATAGTATAAAGCAAAGTCGCTTTCCGCTTCCCGCTTCCCGCGTCTGTATGTATGTTTGCTTATATCTTTAAAACTACACAACGGATTTTGATGCGGTTTTTTTTAATAGATAGAGTAATTCAGGAGAAAGGTTTATATGTATAATACATGCATAATATAGTAGAGAAACACTGATAATTTTAGAGGTTTCTAATGTGATGTCGTAAATAAACACATTTTTTTGCGCTTACATTGCAAATGCTGGCTGAACCCCACGAGATATATCAAAATAATGTACTACAGTATTGTACACCTTAAAAACGTCTACAAAAAAGTCCACGATGGTATTAGAAATGTCTTACGCACAGCGAAGCGGGCACGGGTCAGCTAGTAAATGATATATAAACACTGGACTAAGAGTGTAGAATTAGTATAAAGGCAAATAAAATAATAATAGTAATAAGTATAAAGGTCTTGAAGTGTAGAGGATGCTGAAGGCATCACGTTACGATCGTATAGAATAGATATAGATCGAATATATTAAAAACTCATAGGATTGGCACGGGTACACGTAACCGCAACTAAAATTGGATTTGCCAGGTTAGTCATTCCGTACATAAACGATAAAAGAATAATATTGTTTGCAACCAGCGCCAATATTTGCACTGATTGTGAATCATTCATCAATCGACAAAAATATAAATTTTGATCGCTTTGGAACAAAATGCACTAAAATACACTTCACACATCACTATCTAGCCCCAAACTTAGCAAAGCTTGTTCTATGGGAACTAGATAACTGATTTTATCATACTTATACGTTTTTTTGTGTAAATACATACTTAAGGCGCTCCCAGTCGACGATTGTTTTTGTTCGAAACGAAAAAAGAAATACTTCTGAACAAGCCACATATCCTATTTTTATAAGTATATTACTTCAGGTTCCTACCTAGATTTCTATTAAGCTGAAAACATAATAGCAGAAACTTGATTTATAGACATTTTTTTTATTTAACTAGTTACTCGTAACTCATCGGATCATCAGATCATCGGATCATCGGATCACCGGATCATCGGATCATCGGTTTAAAAAATATTTATAATTTTTCAAGCAATGTTCTGTGATAAAATCCAAATATGGAGGAGCTTCGGATATGACGCAAAACCTGCCTCTTCCCTTCAAATATCAACGACCAAATCCGCATTAGTTATCGGTGTTTGCTTAAACGTACGTAACTCACACGGAGTAACATCCTGGCAAACTATAGAACACAATGTGTAGCATAGTTTTTATTTGATCCTAAATTTAACCAAATATGGTAGACATTCTCTCAGAGCTTCAGGCACTCAGACCCTTGCAGATGTTAAAGAACCTAGTCAGAAGAACGTCCGAATAAAACATTTTTGCAATAATTAGCATTTTATAAGTGACAGGTTGCAAAACTCAGTACAAATGTATAAATAAATAAATATTGAAGGACATTATTACTCAGCGCCATCTAGCCTCAAACTAAGCAAACTAGATAACTGATAGAAAACTTATATACTTTTTTGTAAATACATACATAATAACACCCAGATACAGAACAAACATCTATGTTTATCACACAAATATTTATCCAGAGTGAAGATCGAACCCACAACCTACAACGCAGAAGGCAGAGCTACCAACTGAGCTATGAAGCCAGTCAATCAATTATGAAAATCATGTAAACATTTGACTCGCCGCGGGGCAAATCTCGATTAAAAACACAAAGGTCGTTATAAAATTTTCCCACTAGTAATAAAAAACTATAAGCCCCGTTTACCAACAGGATGTGGCACTATTGCACCTACATCCGTACGACTATCCATAGGATGTTCGACAATGTATGGCGAACGTGAAAATATTTATCTAGACCGCATTGTTTGACCTGAATTAAGAGGTGATCCTAGCAGCGATAAATTAAAAAAATAGGTATTAAAAAAATCTATTGCTCTCGCGCTGAGCCCAAGATATAAATGTATGAGTGGCGATAGCGACAATAGCTATCCAATATTCCTTTTTCACTAATAAATCACTATTTCGTATTCACCTGTTTCCTCCTTTAAAACTGGATCGATTTTAATATAAAAAAAAAAAAAAAAAAAAAAAATCAGCTCTACCTGTATGTCTTTCTTTTTTTGATTATATTCGTTTAATTTGTTCACTGGACGTCTAAAGTGGGCGGTTAAAACTGGCCGATTTTTCTTATAAAACGGTTTCTAATTTTTATAATAACTAATTTATGAAGAAAAATAAGACAAGGGCATACAATGGTTCTCATAGATTGTTTGGTAGAAACATATTTGCTCTAGTGTCATCATCCAGGGAGGAAACAGCTGAATACGTTTGTATAGAAAACGCCTGCCTAAGACTGCTCTTAAGTGCAGACTAAGAGTTGCATTGCTAAGAGTAGGTCTTACGTCATTTTGTAACAGATAAGTTGAGCAAGAAAATAGTAATACTATTTTACAAAAAAACCCGCGTCATTTTGCTTATTTAGAATGTATGTGACACACACATCACATTATTTCGAATAAAATAATTACGCTTTAAAAACTTAAAAAAATCAAAAGACAAGACGAAATTTGTTTTTATTTTTTATTTTAAGTGAGAACTATTTAGTCAACGTCCGTCAACAACTCCTAACTGACTATTTTATACAAAGTACCTAAGTTCACAAATTCGTTTTGTGTTTCTCCTATAAAATTTGTTTATAAGCTTAACCGATTTGAATATTTATTTTTGGGATTATTGAAATTTGACAGGTCTGTAAAATAAAGATTAAAATATTAAAATGTTAAGTAAAACATTTTAACTATAGGTACCTACGAGTACTTAGAGTACATTATGCGCAATCAAATTGATGGTGATTAGCACTCAACCAAATTTGAATTTAATTACATAACAAGATCCGGAACCAGCGTTCCGGATCAATAGATCTGACATCATCTAGAATTCTGGACAATGACCCAAAACTAATATTCTAAAGCTAGTAATAGATTGTGTTTCATCATGGTACCAAGTTAAAGCCTTCAGTTTAATACCATTTAAATCTATCTTTTAAATTAATAAATAAAACTCTATTTCCCTTGGTCACAGCATCACGCGTGAACGGTTAGACCGATTTTGCTAATTATTTTTTATTGTGTTTGTTATTGTTAGAAAATGGTTCTTATGAAAAAACATTTAGGAAAATAAAGTGTAAAATTGACGTACCTACACACAAAAAAAAACATAAAAATCAGTCAAGCCGTTTCGGAGGAGTTTGGTTACAAACTTACACACACGAGAATTTTATATATGTATATATAGTGGAAAAAGGACAAGGAAATTATGACTTGTTGGTACAGATCTTTGTGTGATCTCTAGTTTCATTATACATTTTAATATGTAGTCTTCTTCTAACTTAAGAGCTGTGCTCTTGTCAGTGTAATTGATGCAGCTCTCTCCATCTGTTTCTCTCCAGCGCCGCCTCCTTTTCTTCCTTATATGATAAATATGTAGTACCTCTTGCTAATTACTAATTATCGTATAAGTACTAATGATAATATATTATAACGCCAACATAATCACATTAACGGATCGCACATCCAACTCATTCGATTCCTTGAAGAATGACGGTCTACTCTGAATTCCCCCAAGCATAAGACTACAAATTTTGTGAGCCAATCTTTACCGTTACGTGTTTGTCGTATGCATATCTACAGGTTGTATTAAGACTACCCCCAAAAACTGAATCATGTTTGGACCAAAAGCATGCATCAAAAGTAGCAAATTTAATTCTATACTAATAATTTTTTGTTTGTTTGTTTGCATTGAATATGCACCGAAACTACTATAAAAACGTATAGTAGTAACGTATATAGTAGTAACGTATAGTAGTAACGTACCGTATAAAAACTTCGATTCTGTAACCCAACGTATGAAAAAAATACCAATAAAAATCCTTCCTTCCATTTTTAAAATTATTTCATCATTATAATGCTACATTTAACATAGGCTATATTTATTACTAGAAATTATTAGGGATCCCTATTCGATAATGTAACCTAAGGTGTAAAAAGCCGAGGCGGACTTCTAGTCATACATAAAATCACAAATGTTTTCTAAAGGAGAAGGCAGAGATCACGGCTTTCCACTTGCTACGTTCTGACATACCTCTTTTACTTCATTCATTCTCATCACATTCTTCATACATGCTCGTCAGTTTAGAGTACTCTTGACTTGGCCTTTTTCCAAAATGTCAGCGATTTGGTCCAAAAAAATACGACAACATTCACACTCGCCTTATAGACCTGTGGCCTGAGCACGATCCACTATCGTATCGAAAACGTATCGTCCAAATGTCAAAACTGGCACTGTTTGTATAGAACAAGTGTCTGTTTTGTCAATCTTTCTTAATTGGCACTTTTCCAAATTCAGGTTGCCAAACACGTGCTCAAACTGAAATACATCTTGAGAAAAACCAGTTAGTAATCTTATAAGCGGCGATGGGCTTGCAACCTGTTACATATGGATGCTAACTACTGCAATGTGGGCATGGGCCACATTATACATATAATGTTTGGACGTCTGACTACTCCTCTAGACATCTTCGAAGGATCAAAGCGCCTGGATATCTGAGAGGATGTCTACCGTACTTGGGAACTACAGTCGTGATAATTTTTTTTTTTGTATATAAAATCAGGAATTGAAAATTTTCACTTTTAATTCGGTTCTATTTAGACTTCTCTATTGCATAGCTCTATTGTCATCCAGTTGCCGTTTTTGGGAATTATTTTAACACATCCTGTATACATACACGTAATATACATAATATTATATACTCCAGAACGTGTAAGACTCAGAATCGTCGTCTATACCGTTCTCAGAAAGGATATAAGAATGTATGAGTCAAAAGTCTCTACATAATTAGGTGTTTAATATGTTTATTTGGCCGCGTCAATAATGTGAAGGTCACTTTCTCCATGATTCATGACACCGAGCAGTTAGAAAATGATAATAATGTGTAATATTACGCAAATACTCTTACTCAGACAACCTCTGAGCATCGAGAGATCTGTGGCCTTGGACCTACTCTGTAAAACGATTTCGACATTATCGACGGCTAAAAAGTGCTCCGATTATATTCGGCCAAAATTATCGTCTGTTGTAGGTGGGCATTTTCAATTTTGGCAGTCAATAACTAAGCATAACAATCAAACTTGTTTTAAATCTATAGTTAAGAGGCTGTATGTCGACGATTGCTCTTTTTCGAAACGAAAAAAGAAATACTTCTGAACAAGCCGCATCTCCTATTTTTATAAGTATATTATACTTCAGGTTCCTACCTAGATTTCTATTAAGCTGAAAACATAATAGCAGAAACTTTTCACGATAAAGATATTAGTTCAAAATGATACGTTTTAGAATTTATGATCGAAATATTTTGATACCTACTATTAAAATCAACTTGTGATTTATTATTAAAGATAGGTAATATGTAGATCTAGATTTCTATTACAATAGATTTTTGATAAGTAATTATATAATTTATTTATTCAAAAAGCAAAGGCGGACCACGCGCCGACGTGTGTTTGTCGTCATTGCAGCGGTCGGTAGGATTATTTATCGAAGTGATTAAAGATGGGTACATCTTTATTCACATATACTATACATTATAAAATAGGAGATGTGGCTTGTTCAGAAGTATTCCGACAGGGAGCGCCTTAATACAATTCTTTGTCTATCGTCCGTTTTGATTAGTGACAGTTGTGATGGACCTCTAGACTTTGACCACAACTCAATATTTCTCGTTTTGTATTTAAATATAAATAAATATTGCCTGTTACAAAACTTCTGCTTAACCAAAGAGATAGATAAATACTCTATTCTTTGTTGTTTAAATTTTTTTCAATATAAACCATTTATTTGAAAATTTAAATGTTGTTAAAATACCCACAACCTGCGCTCTCACCCTATCTAGTAGAATGTATGATGGTCAAAAGTTATGTTTGTCTCGATATAATTATCGTTCATCATTTTCCAGAATAGATCCAGCACGAATCACTATCGTATCGACATCGTATAATCTGCTGCAGTTGCCTGTCGTTGGTGTCGTGCCGTTCATGTGTAAGATCTCTCAGAGACCAAAATGTTTTACTGTTCAATACAAAAACCAAGTAATACTATAAAAGGAAATTACTCATAACTCCTTCAGAAAGTAATGTGAATGATGAATGTATGAGGAAAATTTACTTATGAAAAATTATGCGGAACTGGGAAAATCTTATCTGCATTTTGGTATTTATTATACGGTTCTGTCCAAATTTTAATAATCACAGAAAAAAGCAATTTCAGGCAACTTCAAATGTTTTCCCTTGTAGAATAGAAGATATAGAAGTAGAATGCGTATCATTCATTAGTCAAAACTGCGTTGTTATGACGACTGAATGTTTTTAGTCTGTGATGTCAGATTCGCACACCAGCTCAGCACCACCAGAGTGGCTCTTCAACAAACAGTTTTTTTAACCTTTTTATTTAAATTTGTATTTGTATTTTAAGATTTTACTTTTTTATTTATTATTTGTTCAAGGTTCTTTTTCATTTGGATCAGTTTTATTTGTTGCATAAATTAAATATATTTTTTTTCTTTCGATACAAATTATTTATTGATTAATAGGGTCAGATAACATGATGTTAGAGAAGGAAAGGTTCTAAGAACAAAAGCTGTTGGGGTTTTCCGAATGCTGACTAACTTCTCGAAGATGTTATGTTATTTTCTTTAAAAATGCCTGCGGTTACGTTAATGCTTTAAAAGAGCTTTGATGAATCAAACACTATCTACCAGAATGAAGTAGATATCAAATACTATCTTCCTATGGGCGAAAACATACTAAACTGGTTATTAGTTTTATTTAGTGTTTTTTATTTAGATTGTAAAGTTGTATGTTTTCCGAATAAAATAATAATAAATCGTTTATAAAGGTTTTAAGGAATTACAAATTAATTTACTAACCGACTACAGCGAAGCACTAGGTGAATATAATATCTTGTCAAGTCTATCCTAATAATATTATAAATGCGAAAGTTTGTGATAATGCTGCTATGTTTGTTCCCTAACAAAAATAAACGACAAAAGGGATTAAGACGAAATTCGCTGTAGTATGTAAATAAAAAATCAGAATAAATAAAGGAGGAACATAAAATCCGAAAAACAACCCTTAAATGATAAAAAACGCAAAAATGACGATTTTGGTCTAGATGTGATGTGCACAAAATCTGTCATCACAGACTAAAAACATTTAGTCGTCATAGCGACGCAGTAATTTATTTTTCATCCCACCATCTCGGAAAGAGTATTTTTGCTCTTCAATATCTGAGTGCAAAAGCCGTTTTTATTCTCTAGAGGATAAAGTAAATTGAATTTAAAACATCGTGTGCACTAAGTTTGTGAATTTTTAAAATCATTAAACCTATTTACTGCTACCTCTATGGTGCCGAATATATCATACAACTTTTTTTTAATTTGATAAAAACTCAGACTTGGAACCTTCTTGGTGTTCTTTTTTCAATTTGCTTTGTACGCGGTTCTTTACGCGGCATTTTTTCACGTCATAATTAAGATTATTCTGTAATAATTACCTGTCATAATGTAGTAGTTAATACCTAAACTGAAATAAAAGTGCATACCTATCTTGTGATTGTAAACGTTTTTTTTTTTGCGTTTTTTTTTCTTTTTCCTCGCTGAGGTGGAATGAAAAGTTACGTGTTGCACTCGAGTGCAAAGATTTTTCACCTCGTGCTCTTTTGATTCCCTCGCTAACGATCAGGATTCTAATTTTTCTAATTCTAATTTTAGAATCCTTCGCTTGCTCGGTCATCAAATTTGAACACGCGGTTAAAAAGCAACTTTGCACTCTTGTGCACAAATAACTATTAACAGTACAAGGTTTGTAGGGAAAAAATTAGACATTGCCTGAAATTGCTTTTTCCTATGCGGTTATTAAAAATTGACAGGACAACATCTGTCACCGGTCGGTTAGTGTATAATAAACTTAGATACATAAATAGTATCTAAAGAATGAATGTGAATGCCCCAAAAGGTAAGATTTGCCGGTTTCTCACTTTTTTTTGGTGGACATTTCTTTCAGGACTAACTTCCCCAAACTAAGCTAAGCTTTTACTATGAGAACCATAGCACTGATAGTAGACACATTATTAAATACTTATTTGTAAATATATACTTTATAATAAAATTAACACCTAGACACAGAACAAACATCTACGCATATTTTGATCAAACAAATGTTTGTTGGGGGTGGGAATCGAACCAACAACCTACAGCGTTGAAGGCAAAGTCACTATCAACTGAACTGTGAAGCCAGTCTTATACCGTTAAAGAGCATTAGTATATCGCACAACTAATAATAATATAATTGTTTATTCAGAACAAGTTATAAGGTACAATATTAATAGAAAGAACGATGATACCTACAAAAGTTATTAAAACTATGTCGCAGCTACCAACGCCCACCTCCTGGACAAGTGCAGTTTGTTCCTAACTGTATACAAAATATACTGCAAGAAAATAATATAAAAAATAAAAAGTATAGATCCTAAAATAAAGCTCTTTAGGTAAGTGTCTTTGGGTTGGAAATGTGGAATTCTTTCGCCTCACGTAGTCTTGATTTAATAATTGATCTAGATGATGCATAATTTCTTCATAAACTCAAATTTAAAGTGGGATGACTGGTCCATTCAAATCAATTGAGAACCATGAGGCGGTTTCAGTAGTTAGTCATCGAGATATTTGCCACATACCATCACTGCATCCGGTCGCGTGTCGATTTCACTGCCACAGTGATATTTATATCATTTAACACAGGTACATCACTAGTGCATTAATATTTGGTGCACCAAATACTAGATCAGTATTCAAAATCGTTTCTCCTATTACGAAGTAAATTATCAGCATGGATAATATATTATAACCAGCTGTCCCGACAGATGTCCTGCCAAATTTAAATAATCCAACAGAAAAAGCACTTTTAGTTTTTCCCGAACTTTATGCCACTTAGGGGTATAAAAAATATCCTACGACCTATTCTTATACCTACCAAATGTAAACAAAAAAAAACATAAAGATCGGTCAAGCCGTTTCGGAGGAGTTTGGTTAAAAACACTGTAACACGAGAATTTTATATTTATGATAAGATGTATCTATTTTTTAAATAGAAATCTTGCAATAATTTAATGTCTAATGTCTAAAAATTAATCTCTATTTCCCTCACATCACACACACGTGAACGGCCTGACCGATTTTGCTAATTCTTTTTTTGTTGTGTTTGTTCAGGTTTGTTCAGTTTTTGTCAGGAAAAGGTGAATGAAAATTTGACAGGACATCGTCTGTCGGGACAGCTAGTAAGGTATAAAAAATACCTTTAGATAATTTTTATTATTAGTACACCCATGCCGCAGGTGGAGCAGGATGATTAATTCAATTCATTATAGTTTTTTTTTTTGGTATACGAGAAACAATTTCGAGAAAATATTCTGTACGCACTGAATAGAAACTCATGATTATGATTAGGATCAGGAAACAGTTGGGTATTGCCCAATCGTACAAGTAGCTGCGAAAATTCGGCTTACTCGCTAACGCGAGTTTTTACGTTACCATTGTTGAGAATAATGAATGAGTGACTCATTATTCGAGTCAGTGTGTCATCAAGACAAGTAATGAAGGCTACAATACAAAACGAATGCTAGTTTATTAATAAAAGCCTTTTTACATTCTATTAAATGAGAAACAAACCGACGTCAAGGCAAACTGTCACTTATGAAATGCTAACTAATTGTAAAATGTGGGCATGCGCCAATTGTAATGTTTGGACGTCTCTCTAACTAACCATCATTCCCATTAATAATCTTTGAGGATCTCAGCGCCTAAAGGGCTTCACTCACAGCAGTTATAATGTAAAGATGTACATTATAGCACGATACATCTCATTACATCTTTCCATAGAAAACATCAGGAGACCACACACGACAGCTTTAATATCCTTACCCTCGTATTCAAGAACGACACTATGAGAACACGCACCCACAGTGGACGAAATCTTTTTTCATAAACATCGCTTTATGTGTTGAGCGGCACTACATAGTGTGACTAGAGGCACATTGTCGTGTGCCTCTAGCCAAAGTTGAGCTCTAAAGGCACACGGTAGCGTGCGCTAAAGTGCCGCTCAACACATAAAGTGATGTTTATGAAAAAAGATTTCGTCCACTGTGGGTGCGTGTTCTCATAGTGTCGTTCTTGAATACGAGGGTTAGACGTTTCAAAGTGATCCTTGTGATTTTATTGAAATAAAGCCTTTTAAATTTAAATTTGATTTTTTTCTGTGTCTGTGTCTGGGTGTTATAATTTACTATATGTAGTATATTTAATATCCTATGATTTAAGGTGATAAGTGAAATTTTTGACGTTTTGTATGGGCTGAGTCTACCCGGATATGACGGTAAAAGAGATAAAACTGCATTATCTTGAAATATTAAAAAAAAAATCAAATTAAAATGATTATCTAACGAATTATATAAAAATGAACTATTTAGTTATTGATAGTTTTGATTAAAAACGAAACTAGTGTTTTAGAAGAGCCAACTTTGGAAAATAAACCTATCGAGAAAAGTTTCACCAAACGTGTTTCAGTCTTTAATTTATCTAGATTAAATCCTTAAGTTATCTTTGTCATAAAAAACAAAACTGTATGTTTTGCGGTTATTGAGAAAAACCGATTTTGCATTCATCAAAAACATTTATTACTCGTCTTAATACTGGCTCACCACAGCACAAGAGTATTATTATACTTTATCTGCCTTCAGCTTTTACGATAAAATGCTAGCTACTGCAAAATGTGGGCATATGCCAAATATAATGTTTGAACGTGCCTCTGACTACCCCCACTAGACAGAAGAGAAGAGCTTCAGTGCCTCGCCTCATTGCCTCTGTCGTTGTCCCCCGTCCAATGCTCGGAGACAAATTGACAGCCCGGTTGACATTGACAGTTGACCGACATTGACAGCTGCTTGTCATTGACACTGGCAGACACTTGTACTCATGAGACAGCAAATCTATATCTACTTGGGTAAATACTTATTATGTTTATTGCATACACTACAGTATGAATTTGTGAACAAAAAATGTGTGAAATCTCTACCAATATATTTATATTTACTTTCAAACAAATAGTCTACGTCACGAAGTCTTGCAAGTCGGATAAATAAGAAAAACAATATGCTATAATTTTGAATTTATGAAGATTATTATTAATCCACTTTTGACACAATCTACCACGTGGTTGATGATAAACGTTTTTACTTCGAAATAAATAGAATCAGTCAAAACAGTCATATATTATTCAAAAATTAAAATTTACACACGTGGAAATACCATGCTTACCAAGTACTCGTAGGTGGATGAATACCTTGTAGTCATGTGGTGATGAATCAGCCTAAACAGATGCTATGAGATGAGATCCGAAAAACAACCCCTAAATGATGAAAAAACGCAAATAGGAAGATTTTGTATAGATGGCGTTGGTGAGCAAAAACTTTGACATCTCTGACCGAAAACATTGAGTTGTCATAGCAACGCATTCTATCAAAAAGGTTGAATCCTAATAAGTCAGTATTCGAAATTTATTTTGTCAAAAAAAAATTGATATCAATTTGACTACCGAATGATACGCATTTTATCAAAATTTGTAATTTATTTTATAATGTCAAGGTTTAATATATAGAGAATAGGGCGTAGGGTATTTTGTTTAAAGTAAAACCGAAAGTGCCTTTTTCCGTGGGATTATTGAAATTTGACAGGACCTCTGTTGGAACAGCTAGATAGCTAGTTAAACTATACATACATAATATATCTATGGATGTAAGTAGATTTACCATAAAACGTACAAAGTAAATATTTCAGTACTTTTCATGTTAGTCATGGAATCGTACAATATCTGCATTTATAATGCGTCGGAAAAACTACATAAAGTTCCTTTGCTTTTTTTTGCTTGTAGGCAGCAGTGCAATCTGTGACTAACAGATATTTAATGGTCACACTAAATCGATATGGAGTAGTCGTTGTCACAGGTTATAAAGTAAATAGTTGGGGTAGGTATAGCCTCGTACCACGAACCTCTAGGAATGGAGTTCCTACAGGCGCAGAGGTGATACTGCGACGTGGCGCGTCCCCGGGCTGCGGATAGGGGGATAACTGGTGTGCCAATAGCGCTCGTGAGAAACGGGCGTGCGGTGCATCGGTAACCGGTGTGACCAAGAGAGATATTGGTGCACCGGCGCGGACAAAACACGAAGATAGGGAGGTGGGGGGCGGGGAAGGCTTCTCCGCGCGTCCCTTTGATTAGCAAAGGGCGCAGTGGATGAAGCAGGACGTACTCGGTGAGCAACAGCCAACCGAGTAGGGAATAGAGGGGGTGCTCTATTGCCAGCGTCCAGGGATAGGCTAGAATGATGGATGATAGAGATGAGGGATGGGTGCTCTTCCTGAAAGTCGGGTAGGTGTCTTGGCGACTTGATCGTGGTCTTCGCGCACATGATCGACTTGCCTTGGCACCAATTGCACGATTAGTAGGGAGAGAGGCCACGGTGTGAGAGATGAGGGAATGAGTTCTCTTCCTGAAAGTCGGGTAGGTGTCTTGGCTTGTTGATCGCGGCGGGGAGCCATGATTGACTTGCCTTGACGCCAATTGCCCGATTAGTAGGGAGCGAGGCCAACCAAGCGGGTGGGATTAGAACACGGCTGATCCCACCCAGGGAGGGGCCCCCGCGACGGGGCACAGACTGGCGGCTTGGTGACTGGATCGTGGTTTTGGTCGATGCACTTGCCTAGCTGCCAGCTATTAGGAAGGTAGTGAGGCCTTGTAGGCCTCCGTATGGAAGGGAATGGTTGAAGGTCGGAAGGTCTGCCGAAGGTGACGATGCGTCGATCAGTGTGTGTCAACCCACCACTTGATCGACGAGTCGTCATCTCTTCGGCGGAGATCTGAGAGTGATGGGACGGTGTACGCACCGTCTCCGCAACTCTCCTCCTCCTGGCGATCATGTGATTTGCCGGGAGCGAGGCCGCCGAGTGGGATCCTTTTGATCCCACTCTGGGTTGGAGGGGAGGCGACAGCGGGTGCCTGCCCCTACACGGGATGGTGACTGGTGGCCGTTCTGGCTTTTGGCCTTGCCACCAGTCGTGGAGCGGAGTTCGGTGTTGCCGACTCTGCTGTTTGGGTCCGTGAGTGGCTGAAGTGGGGGCTTCGGCTGCTCGCTTGTGGACCCCGGGAGGGCGATGGCACTTAAGTTAGTGCTGTCGTGAGCTCCACGTACGTAGTGCGCGGGACCGGGCGTGGCAGTGGGTGTCATTCCCAGGACGATGCTCCTAGCAACGATGCGAGAGGGGCACCGGTGCGTTCCGTATGGAGATCCCGGAGCCCCTCGACATGCATCGAGGCTGGCCATCGGGCGTTTTTAGTGAGTCGTCGAGTGCAGAGTGCTCGACAACCTCACATAACCTAGTTTGCCGCCCCTGGACAAACTAGGTATCTGGTTGCAGATTTTACCCCCCGTAAAGAAAAAAAAAAGGTATAGCCTCGTAAGGCCTCATGGCATTTTTTTTTTCTACCTAGTTATCCTTTGCAAATAACCGTTAGTGAGTACAAAACTGGAAAATGGGCTGGGACGGAGTGACCATGTTTATTATGTACCTTAAGAAGGACTGTGGGCCTTGCTATGATAGGTATAGATCTATCAATTATCTAGTTTCCAAAGTACAAGCTTTGCTTATTATGAGGCTAGATGGCGTGTTTTTAATGTATGTATGTATTATATTATTGACTGGCCTTACAGCTTAGTTGGTAGTAGCTCTGCCTTCTGCGTTGTAGGTTGTTGTTTCGATCCCCATCCGGGTTAAACATTTGTGTGATCAACATAGATATTTGTTCCGTGTCTGAGAGTTAATATTGTATAATAAGTATGTATTTACAACAAAAAAAACCTATCAGTATTCTATTAGTTATCAGGTTTCCATAGTACAAGCTTTGCCTAGTTTGGGGCTAGATGGCGCTGTGTGAAATGTCCACCAATATCGTCCATCAATATAATAATTGAGTAACTCAGCTGACATTATTTAGCTACGACACAATCAACAAAACGCTTCCAAGATTGAAGTGTCTTTCATACTTTACTCATACGTTTAAATGCGTTTTTAAGTAAGATTATATTGAGTATTACGATACCCTGTAACATATATTTTAAAAATAATGTCATACAATCATGATAATGTGTCATATATGACACATTGGTAAAGGACCACCTAGTTTCTATACAACAGCAAGAAACCTTTCTTTTATCATTATCTATATCTACTAGCTGACCCGTGCCCGCTATATAGTATTAGATGTTAAAACAAAAATTATATATAAACAGATGGATTTATAATGCTGTTGGTTTCTGAGATCCAGGTAGCCGTAGGTACCTACTTCTTCTACCTACTTCTTTGGAAACTTTTCGGCTACGTTGGCAGCGCTTGGTCATTAATTTGAACTAGCTTTTACCCGTGACTTCGTTCGCGAAAATTCAGGGAATTGATTTTTGACGACTATATCGTAAAACATTGAAATTCCTGAAAATCAAACGAAGTTATTAAGAAAAAAGTAGCCTATGTTTGTTCCTAGACTTGAACCTATACGAGACAGACAAACAGACAGACTGACCGACAGACGGACGGACAGACAGACAGACAGATAAGTAAACAGACAGACTTAATTATTTTCGCATTTATAATATTAGTATAGATGTGCTGGTCGCTGAAATGACTTATTTCCAAAGTATGCAGCTTCAAACTAAGCTACATCGGCATTTCCGTTTTTAGGTTCCTTTCTCCGTGACTGGACCAATCTTGGAAAAGTCTGGCGTTATATTCGGTTATCTTGAGTGCTCGTGGTGTTAGTGAACCCGCCTTCCAATTGAATGGCCGTGATTTTATATGACAATAATTACAAATGGATGTAAAATCTGGCCTCATAGCTCAGTTCGTAGTAGCTCTGCCTTCTGTGCTGTAGTTTGTGTGCTCGATTCCCACCCAGGACCAATAGATTATATTGTGATGTTTGTTCTGTGTATGGGTATATATTTATAATGTATCATATTGTGTATGTATTTACAAAAAAAAAGTATATAAGTATTTTATCAATTATATAGTTTCCATAGCTTTGGTTAGTTTGGGGTTAGACGGCGCTGTGTGAAATGTACAACAATATTTATTATTTATTTATCTTCAACGATCTGAGCGCCTGGAGATCTGAAAGGACGTCTACCGTACTTGGGGATTACTTACAGTCGTGATCCAATTTTTTTATTTAGGTCCTTTGGTCCAAATGGTAAAACATTAAATTAATATCCGGTCAAAGTGGGAAAATTAGCAATTGAATCAAATAAATAGTTGTTATATCATTAATGATTGATATTTTCCTTATAACGGCTTCCTCGCTATGATTTCATTCACCGTTTGTAGGTAGTATTGCGCATATGAATTTTCCGACCGGAAATAGGTACTAGACTCAAGTTGTGCCGGAAGTCATTATCACTGCACTACAAATGCGTTCGAAATTAATAAGTAGTACAAATCAATATCACGCTAGATTTTTCAATATTTTCCTCCTGACACTAACGAATACAACAAAAAAAGAATTAGCAAAATCGGTTCACTAGTCAAACCAAGGGAAATAGGGATTCATTTTTATAATTAACTAGCGACCCGCCCCGGCTTCGCACGGGTGCAAAGCTGATATCGAAATATATTACAGAATGTCTTTGTATACTCGTTAACAGCATTTAAAATTTAAAAAAAAAGTCGCGCTGATTTGAAATCTTAAAATTATCAGTGGTTCTCTAATATATTAAGCATGTTATTATACATATAAACCCTCCTGAATCACTCTATCTATTAAAAAAAACCGCATCAAAATCCGTTGTGTAGTGTGTTGTCTTTGCTTTATACTATGTAGTGATGATAGATTTATCAATAGACTAGCAGTCCGCCCCGGCGCTGCATCTCGTACGGTGTACTAGTGATTTTATGGCTAATTTTCTACACCTTGGGTTACATTATTTAAGTTTTAATAAGGATCCCTATTTATTTCTAGTAATGAACATAGCCTATGTTCATCAGAGATATTGTATGAGTCTAATGGTATGTTTTTTTTATCGGTCCAGAACTTTCGGAGCCTATTCAATGCAAACCAACAAACAATCAAATCATTCCTCTTTATAATATTAGTATAGATAGATTTATTTATAGACAAACTAGCTGACCCGTGCCCGCTTCGCTGTGCGTAAGACATTTCTAATACCATCGTTGACTTTTTTGTAGACGTTTTTAAGGTGAACAATACTGTAGTACATTATTTTGATATATCTCGTGGGGTTCAGCCAGCATTTGCAATGTAAGCGCAAAAAAATGTGTTTATTTACGACATCACATTAGAAACCTCTAAAATTATCAGTGTTTCTCTACTATATTATGCATGTATTATACATATAAACCTTCCTCTTGAATCACTCTGTTTATTAAAAAAAACCGCATCAAAATCCGTTGTGTAGTTTTAAAGATATAAGCAAACATACATACAGACATACAGACGCGGGAAGCGGAAAGCGACTTTGCTTTATACTATGTAGTGAAGCAGTATTAATTGTCATTAGATACAAATGATCTATGCCATAATATACGCATAAGTAGGTCAGTAGCACATTGTAATACACGATTACCTAACGTGCTGTCGACGACCTTCATCGACGCCGACGCGACGTAGTTCGCGTCACTGACGACGCGTCACAATGACGTCTTTGTTCGAAGAACGCGCGATCAGATAGCTCACTCTATCTATACTGTACGGCAAAAATGCGTTTAGTGAATGATCGGTTATAGATTTTTTTTAATTAGTTTACGCCATATAAATCAAAATATATTATATAATAATTTAATGCGACGAAATAAGATCACGACTCACCATTTTTTCCGGAAGTGGTCGGTATAAAATCTAGCTGCTTTAACAGAAAATAGACACACACGATTGGAAGATTTTGATGGATATAGAAGCTTATTTAATTTAAAACTAACACAACATCTTCCGTTTATATAGTTTTTCACCTTGTTCGTCAATAAGACTCAAGTTTATGAATGTAGAGATTTAACTATAGATTTGTACACGGGTCTTTATCACATAATTACCTTAAGTGTTCACGATAGTTTGAAAAATAATAATGCAGAGATTGATATAAAATGGATTTCTAATAAAAATAACACAAAGTTTTTTTTAAATATTTACGTTAAAATATCAAAAAACGATAGAATGATTGTTCAATTTAAATTAAAATGTATAACCACCAAATTATAAATGTATTAAGAACTGGCTTAGCCTATTGTGAATAGCACGCAGCGCATAGTGACCTAGCTGAACCGACGCTCTGACGTCACCGGTTACAACGCCTTCGTCATGAACAGGATGTTTTACGACCATACCATATCTTTACAATCAAGTTTAGCAGAAATCGTTTTAAACCCACTGATAGGACGATTCCCATGAAGTTTTGACTCACTGAATATTTCCACTGGAAGATTGGCATATCATGTATGACGTATGAAGAGAACAGTCGAGGGTCTTTTTCCATAGGATGTAAACTTTTTCCATGAGATAAATATTCCCGTAAGATTTGATGAGTAATTGTGGGAATTCTGTTGTCTCGACTAACGAAATATTCGTAAAATACGATATTCTTATAGTTACTTATCTAAATTAGCGCAACCTCAAATGATAGTTCTAAAATATTTCTTCTTCTTTTAATATAAAAAATAATTGCTGTTCTTTAGTCTCGCTATAACTCAAAAGCGATTTGATGACCCCTAGTTTTACAAAAGAAAGAAAAATGAGATATTGTAAAAATCGAGAAAAACTGTAAGTGATTTAAAAAAAATACGATCACGGCTGTAATCCCCAAGTACGGTAGACATCCTCTCAGATCTCCAGATCTTAGATCCTTTGAAGATGTCTGGGGGTAGTCAGAGGCACGTCCGAACATTATATTTGGCACATGCACAAATTTGCAGTAGTTAGCATTCCATACGTGACAGGTTGCAAGGCCATCGGCGCTTATAAGAATACTAACTGGTATCCAAACCAAATTCTATATTCGGACTATTTTAGTAGATGGTT
Organism: Hydriomena furcata; assembly: GCA_912999785.1. Classification (NCBI taxonomy): domain Eukaryota; kingdom Metazoa; phylum Arthropoda; class Insecta; order Lepidoptera; family Geometridae; genus Hydriomena; species Hydriomena furcata. The sequence continues at coordinate 4,243,954 of OU538833.1, read as the reverse complement.
TATGTGAAGATTGCACATAATCGGTAGACTTTTTATCCAGGTACCACCCGTGCAAAGCCGGGCGAGCAGCTAGTAAGCTATATTATTGTAAAGTTCCATTTTAATCCGTTCAGTAGTTTTTGCGTGAATGAGTAACAAACACACACACACTCGTCACTCCCAAACTTTCGCATTTATAATATTAGTAGGACTTGGTAGGTAACTGTTTTTGTATCGATTTAAAAAGACAATATAATTAATTATTTATAAGGCTAACTAAAATAAGAAATAGTATCTGATAATACTAACTCTAATATAAATGAAATTACGTAATTAGACAAAAGTTACGATTCAATAGCATACAAAATAATAATACCTACGAACTATAAATATCAAATAGCTACGACCTCACACTAGGTTCTAGAGGTTACGTTACGTGGGTTGTTACAAGCGTGGTATACCTAAATAAGTTATTTCAAGAGATGCCTGAAATAAACTAGGTATCAATCAGAAAAGCTTGATTATTTCGTCAAAATCTATGATTTTCATAGTGTAGCTAGTAGCTATGAGAATAGTTTTTATAACAGTTAGTTACTATGAAATTGGTATTCACTGAAATCTATGATTTTGATAACTATATGAATAGATAAATCATATAGAGTTTCTATTGTTAGTATGAAACTTGTATTCTCTGAAATCTATGATTTTCATATCTATAGCTATGAGAATAGATTCTATTAAAATTAGGTCTATGAAATTGGTATTCTCAAATTCGACTTATGTTTTATGGCTATGAAAATCATAGATTTTTAAAAATAAAACAGCAGAGCTTTAGATCTTAGGATGTGAGCTTTTATTAGCGACATCTATAATTGAGTAATGGATGCACTAATCAAAGCTCTTTAAGTTTCTACGCCATCTCGCGACCACTAGCCAAAACTTAGCAGAAGCGAAAAATTGCGAATAGCGACATCTATCGTCGAGTAGCTGCAACGGTTTTTGCATTAATTTGCGATAGAGTGCAGCTCTAGTAGTTGTTTTATAGCATTACATTTTGTTTCCGCTTGATTTTTGTCATGGTGATAATGATTTATTAGTAAGATTTGAGGGTTTTACTCATAAAAATGATTAGTTACAAACTACCGTACCTGCATAGACTAATAAAGTATTCATCTATGCTAGTAGGTAGATAGACCTAGATAAATAACCTTTATTGATTAGGTATCACTCGTGCACACGAAATTACAAAAACTTATGAACAGAAAAATATGACACTAAACTTAAAGGTAACAAAAGGTAGCCTTATCGCCGAAAGCGATCTCTGCCGGGCAACCTTAGAATGGACTGGCATGAACAGAAAACGAGGCGCATTTTGGTGCGGGTTTAAAAATAAAAGTTCAAGTAGGTAGATACAAAATTAAATATAAAACTTTAACATACACACACCTAACACCTACGTAGGTACCTAACCTAGAAAAGCTCACCAAATCATTTAAGACGCTGCCAGTCGACGATTATTTTTGTTCGAAACGAAAAAAGAAATACTTGTGAACAAGCCACATCTCCTATTTTATAAAGTATAGTATATGTGAATAAAGATGAACCCATCTTTAATCACTTTGATAAATAATCCTACCGACCGCTGCAATGATGACAAACACACGTCCGCGCGTGGTCCGCCTTAGCTTTTCGAATAAATTAATGATATAAATTATGTATAATTACTTATCAAAAATCTATTCTAATAGAAATCTAGATCTACATATTACCTATCTTTAACAATAAATCACAAGTTGATTTTAATAGTAGGTATATAAAATATTTCGATCATAAATTCTAAAACGTTGATACGTTCCTATATCATTTCTTTTCCTCTTCATAGATCCATTTAAACATTAAATTTGGCACTTGCCGACATTTAACAGTAGGCAGTTAGCATACCATACATAATAATAAAGTATCTATTAATTCAGGTGCAACCCAATTTTGGTCTACACGTAAACCAAATTGAGACAACATCTACCAAATTAAATCGGAATTGAAAATGAAATGAAATAGGATCACGACTGTAAACCCCAAGTAGGTACGGTAGACGTCTAGACGCCCACAGAAGCTCAGAATGCTCAGATCCTTGAAGATTTCTAAAAGGGGTAATCAGATTTCTAAAAGGGGTATTAAGGGGTAAATAATACCTCTGACGTATCTTTAGACGTACCGGTCTAAAGATTACATTTTTTACGTGCCCATATTTGGCGGTAGTTAGCATTGCGACGTGACAGGTTGCAAGCCCGTCACCACTACTGGTTTCCTCACAATGTAAGCACGTCGTAATGCGCATATAAATTTTACGAAAGGAAAAATCCATTGATGCACGACCGGGATTCGAACCCACAACCTTCGGATTTAAAGTCGAGGTAGCACGGCTTCTTAAAATTCGGAATTCTTAAAACCAATAAAAATTAAAATTCATAAATACCATTCGCTTAGATGGGATTTGGCTTTACCGATCAACTCTATTCGTAAAACAAACACTCGCCACCGCTAGTCTTTGATGTCTAGCCATGTGGACTCAATCGTGATAAGTTTGCTAATTTATTGCAGCTGTATCTCTATGCTAAAATCGCTATAAATAAACGTTACGTCTAAGTTTGCCCGCCTGTCTATCAGAAATATCCGACTAAAAGACTCTACAATCAGAAAAAATTGCAAAATGTTAATTTTGGAAATCTCACAGAATTTTAAGGAATTACAAACTAGAGACAGTATAAAAAATCCATAAAAAACGGCAAAAAAGACACGTTTCTTATATGGGAGAGTCCCACTTAAATATTTATTTTATTCTGTTTTTAGTATTTGTTGTTATAGCGGCAACAGAAATACATCATAATCTGTAAAAAAAATCCACTGTCTATCACGGTTTATGAGATACAGCCCTGTGACATACAGACGGAAAGACAAACAGCGATGTCTTAGTAATAGGGTCTCGTTTTTACCCTCTGGGTACGGATCCCTAAAAAACCAAATACGGCCGGACTTTATCGCAAAACATTGATATTCCTGAAAATCAAAAGAAAATTTGGTGAAAAAAGTCGCATAAGTCCGTCTCAAGATTTTTTTATTCATAATATAAAAAAATTCTAACTAAAATTGCATCATAGAACATTTTCTAATATCTAAATTTTCCTACCAAAACTGTATAATTATTATTTTATTATTATATTTTCTAGAAAAGTTGCCTCATAAAACAAAGTCCTGTATCCGCTCCTGGACTGGCCAGAATCTAAGAACGAGAGATCAAGGTCTGTCGGTCAAAGACGCGACACGTGTTGCCTGCTTCCCACACAACATTCCAATACTTTTCGAATCATATTGCCTAGAATAAATGCGAAAGTTTGTTCAACTACGAATTAAGAGGCTGCCAGTCGACGATTGCTCTTTTTCGGAACGAAAAAAGTAATACTTCTGAACAAGCCACATCTCCTATTTTTATAAGTATATTACTTCAGGTTACTACCTAGATTTCTATTAAGCTGAAAACATAATAGCAGAAACTTTTCACGATAAAAATATTATTTCAAAAATCATTTTGAAATAATATTTTTATCGTAATCTTTAGACCGGTACGTCTAAAGATACGTCAGAGGTATTATTTACCCCTTAATACCCCTTTTAGAAATCTGATTACCCCTTTTAGAAATCTTCAAGGATCTGAGCATTCTGAGCTTCTGTGGGCGTCTAGACGTCTACCGTACCTACTTGGGGTTTACAGTCGTGATCCTATTTCATTTCATTTTCAATTCCGATTTAATTTGGTAGATGTTGTCTCAATTTGGTTTACGTGTAGACCAAAATTGGGTTGCACCTGAATTAATAGATACTTTATTATTATGTATGGTATGCTAACTGCCTACTGTTAAATGTCGGCAAGTGCCAAATTTAATGTTTAAATGGATCTATGAAGAGGAAAAGAAATGATATAGGATCACGACTGTAATCCCCAAGTACTGTAGACATACTATCAGATCTCAAGGCGCTTTTAGATCCCTTAAGACGTTTAAAGGGGGTAGTCAAACACGTCCTAACATTACATTTATTTGTAACATACGTCTAACATACGTCTCCAAAATTTCTGCATTAGATTCATTTTTGGATTACGAAAATTTGACCATGTGACGCCTTTTCGCTCTATGCTTAAGTGGCTTCCTATTCGTCTTCGTCGTAACTTGCATACTCTTTCCCTTCTATATACTATTTTGTTCAATTCCTCCTCTCCTAACTATCTCAAAGAAAGGTTTGAGTATCTTCACTCTTCCAACACTCTTTCTTTAAGGTCATCAGAAAACCTGTCTCTTAAAACGCCAGTGCACAGCAGTTCCTTCTATGATAAGTCCTTCACAATCCAAGCTGTGCGTCTATGGAACAGTCTGCCGGTAGACATCAGACGTTCATCTTCGCTGCACACTTTCAAGAAGAAGATAAAACTATTTTATCTCAATGATCCTCCTTTATAACCCTTTTTGTAGTTTTATTATTATTATTATTATATTTCTCTTAACATAATATTGTAACATTGTGTATATTTATATATATATTTCTATTTGTGTAGGTATATATATTGTAAGTTTTTAAGTAGTCATATTATATCATAGTATTCATAGGTTCTTTTTATGCTTATCATGGGTATTATAATGGTCATAAATTTTGCTGCTTGTACACTGCCTTCCACTGTTTACTTTGCTCACTACTTTCCATCCTTAGGTTGCCTGGAAGAAATCGCTTTTTAGTGATAAGGCCGCCCATTGTACGTAATTCTAAAATTATTTTTTAATGTTTTGCTTGTTTATTTCTGGTGTACAATAAAGTATTATCTATCTATCTATCTATCTATTTATTTGAACGTCCAAACTTCCAAACATCTAAAAATGAATCTTCATCTATAGGATAAATAGTTCTTTTTTCTTTAGATTCAGTTTATTAGCATTCATTATTATGTCCTCCACTGCCATATTTATAAGATTTATTAAAAATTCATTCTTAGTTTTTTCAAATCGATACTAAAACTTTCACAAGTTGAACAGCCTTCTGGATTAGGGTATTACTTAGAATTTTATGTTTTTTGTATGGACAGAGTCAACCCGGACAAGACGGAATAAGTTTTCTGTTAAAAAATATTTTTCAATGACAAGCTTTTGTAAAACAACTATCGAGCACGAGCGCGCTATCACCTGTCACATCATATAACATTTGTCATCGGAACTTGACAAGAATGCAAAGTTTTTAAATCGAAGTATTTACTGAGAAGTTCCGTGGTGAGTGACTGTTGAATAGCTGCTGACTCCATCATCAGATCAGCTCACTGTCACCATATTATTGCATTATCACCGAAGTTTCATAAGTATGCAAAATTTCAGCTCAATCGGTTGAAGTTAGATGCTTCAAAATTGAGTTGCAAGATTCCACCTTAACAAACATATTTACATAGTTACATACATACATACATTGCAAGTTAAATACAAGCTTGTAAAAAGTGATAAGACCGCATTATCTTGATAACGATCAATTTAAGGAAACTGTCTAACTAACTAACTAACATAACATTTAGGTAGGTATTATTATTATGATTGCATCTGTTAAACATTTTTGGTGTTTAGAGCTAAAACGAAAATGTATTTGTCTAAATAAAACACAAAGTTACCTATGCTTTATAATCAAAGTTGTATCTTTCGCAAATACTAAGAAAAACACGATCTAAATTATCAATAAAATTTTATTTCATTTTCATTAAGGCATTGGTAGGTGTGCTTGTGCTGTTTGTGAACTCGAGAGTCGTTTTAATAGACCCTGTATAATAATTATAAATATAATATACCTGCCTCTTAAGGCGAGTAATAAATGTGTTTGATGAATGCAGAATCGTTTTTTCTCATTTACCGCAAAACATACAGTTTTGTTTTTCATAACAAAGATAACTTAAGTATATAATCTAGATAAATTACAGACAGAAACACGATTGGTGAAACTTTTCTCGATAGATTTATTCTCCAAAGTTGGCTCTTCAAAAACACGAATTTCGTTTTTAATCAAAGCTATGAATAGCTAAACCGTTTATTTTTATATAATTCGCAAGATAATCATACTAGCTAAATAAATTACAGACAGTTTCTTTTTAAATTTGATGGTTTTCGAGATAATGCAGTTTTATCACATTTTCCGTCTTATCCGGGTAGACTCAGTCCATACAAAACGTCAAAAATTTCACTTATCACCTTAAACAAATAAATCATTTTTACATCATAATTTGGTAACACTATCATAATTTTATTAGCTTTACGAGTAGGTTGTATGGTATCTTACACCTTGTAATTTTCCTAAGGCCGCGAATCATGTCAATATGTATCAATGCCTACCTACTTATGTATACATAGAATTACCTAACCAGTGCTAGGTACCTACAATCACTGGACTAAACCTGAGTCAATACTATTGTAATATTTCTTACAAAATTATATATTAGCGTTACTTTTTAGCGAGAAGACGTTATAACGGCAATGACACGTACCTAAGGTACGTTGTAAATATGGTAGACTGGTTTAAGTTATAACTATTACATAGTAAAACCAACTGTAAATTCGTCATGATTACATAGTCGTAGAAACCTTTTTTTCAACACGAATAACATGTCATAAATAATTTTTCATCCAACCATCTCGGAAAGAGTAAGTATTTTTGCTCTTCAATATCTGAGTGCAAAAGCCGTTTTTATTCTCTAGAGGATAAAGTAAATTGAATTTAGAACATCGTGTGCACTAAGTTTGTGAATTTTTAAAATCATTAAACCTATTTACTGGCTACCTCTATGGTGCCGAATATATCATACAACTTTTTTTTAATTTGTTAAAAACTCAGACTCGGAACCTTCTTGGTGTTCTTTTTTCAATTTGCTTTGTACGCGGTTCTTTACGCGGCATTTTTTCACGTCATTAATAAGATTATTCTGTAACACTTACCTGTCATAATGTAGTAGTTAATACCTAAACTGAAATAAAAGTACCTATCTTGTTCACTGGCAACCGCAATCGACTTCAACTGCCAAAATCCCATTGTGTGACATTACACAATAGGAGTTATAATCTGAAGCAAATTAAGCCATTGCCCCTTGATTTATATAAGCATAAAGCTTGACCACGTTTCCTTAGCAGAAGATTATGAAAATTATCCCGAAATCCCCAGTAAATATGCTACGAGGCGTTAAAGTTTCCAAAATTCCCACTAAGTGTTCGAAACCAGCTGTCAACGCGTGGTCCAAAAGCGTTGTTCCCTCGATCGGACGACGGAAACTTTTTTTTATTGGTCCGATGACATATAAGCAAACTAAGAGCACTCTGGACCGGCCACTAATCTGACGATGTTTGGTCACTGATCAGTGCCGGATTGAGACTACTTGATGCCCCAAGCATTTTTTTTTAATGTATGAAATCAGATTTCGAAATTTTTTCTCTATTGTATAGATAAGAGTCACAAGTTAGTCCCATTAAAATTATATTCATGTACCTACCTACCTATAGTTCGGCCGTTCAGAGAATGCGTTTCTGACACCTATCAGTTAGTCACGTTATAGTGACTATAATGTTGTAATAATGTTGTTTTAATGCTCATCAATTGTTAAAACGGTAAACAACCAGCAATAATATTTTTATCGTAACTGCAACGCCATTACAAAGTTACGTCGTCATACAATCGCGACGTGTCAGGAACGCATTCTCAGAACGGCCGAACTATAGGACTAAATAGTTTCTGTAAAAAACTTAAAAACTAATACCGTCCCTCGACTTTTCTGTTAGTCGAATCATTTTCGTCGGTTATCTTTGTAGTTTTTTTACATAATTATTATGTCATCATGATGTTCTAATTTGTTAATAAAACAAGATGTTTAATGGTTGATTTGACCTACACCTGTACAAAATTGTGTTTGTAATGTTGGTATTGGAAACACAGCGACCACCAATGACGTAGTTTTAATACATCATTGGCGACCACAGACAAAAATGTACTGAAGTGATAGTCAAGGTTGACTTTTTATTAGACACTAATAGATACAATTTAGGCGGTTGTCGTGAGGTTCAGGGCTATTTTGTAAAAACATGATTATCATGTTATGATGTTGAATACCTAATGTTTAGAGAATTCCTAATCTGTACACTTTTCATAGTAACTATTCACTGTTTATGCACCTATATCTACGCTTTTGCGTAGGTATTGGGTAGGTATAGATGCCTAAACAGCATATAAAAAGCGTAGGTATTATGGCATTTAGTACCATAACATGATAATCATGTTTTATACCTACGCTTCCAATACAATACCTACGCTGAAGCGTAGGTATAGGTGCATAAACTGTGAATAGTTACTATGAAAAGTGTACAGATTAGGTATTCTCTAACATTAGGTATTGCATTCAACATCAAAACATGATATTCATGTTTTTACAAAATAGCCCTGCTGGTTTCGCACGGGTGTACCTACTAATGAATATTATAGGCAATTTTTTGATACCTTAAATTACTTTATTGCAATTTTTGCGGAGATGTATATTTTTTTTGATATTAATATACGAGTATAGCTTATGTAACTTAGCAAATATTGAAGCTTTTGCAAAGTAAAATAATTTTTAAAATTGGTCCAGTATTTTTTTTAGTTTATTCAGTACAAACAAAAATACTTATTTAACCTCTTTAGTAGTAGATACTCGTGTAGAAAAAATTATAACTTTTGTTACTAGAAACTAAAGATCTCTCGGCGTCCGTGGTCCTGTTGAAGACTGGTCCTACTTATCCTGGTCCCGCTGCTCTGACTGGCTAAACCCGGAACAACACTGTGCTGAGATATCCTTATTGATAGATTACCGGGTATAATTTTCATTCTTCTAAATTTTCTTCTATCTTTATAATTTATTCAGTCTTCTTCTACGATAACCTACGAGTACCTAAGTCTAATAGCAGTGTTGACCAACTGGAATGGAGTATAAAAAAAAAATATAATAAAAAAACTTTTATTGGTTTATTGTGCCCCATCACTGATTTCGCCGACCGACGACAGTCGACTACTAAATAGTGGTGTGAAAATAAACGACTTTAGATTAGTAAAAATTGATTTTGATTTATTATAAGGACCTAGATAGATTCCTACCATCGACAATACAGCCCAATGGACACCTCATGCAAGGTGAACACTGTCTGACAAGTCATTGGGCTAATACTGCTGATATGACACCGCGCGTTAAATCTGTAATAGATTTGACCACTTTCGTGAACCGTCACTTTGAACCGGCCAAACAGAATACATTTTTCGAGACCCGCATACATTCGGTTTGTTTGAAGGAATTAAACCATTATGCGTCTATTGGGCTATGTTGTCGATGATACCTACCTACCTAAATATAAACTAGTTGGCCTTCAAATCAAATCGACATGTTTTAAAAGTTTATAAATAACAATTCATATATTATATTGCCATAGTAACAGAACGGATTACATCATAGTTCTGTCAAAATTGACAGTTGGGGGTCAACAACTTGCCTAACTAGTGCTGTGCTGTTCAAGATCGCTATCATATCAACATTGACTTCATTGGTCTTGTTATGTTAAAACGTAAGAGCCTATCCATTAGTAACACACTGTAAAAACTGTTTTTTTATTTTTTTACCTTTTGGTTGATATTGATTGTAACAAAAAATAACGTCTGACATAAAAAAATATGATAAATTATTTATATATGAGTTAGTAAAAAAATAAAAAATAGATAGGATCCCGACTGTAATCCCCAAGTACGGTAGACATCCTCTCAGATCTCCAGACGCTTAGATCCTTTGAAGATGTCTAGTGGGGGTTGTCAGAGGCACGTCGAAACATTATATTAGGCACATGCCCACATTTTGCAGTAGTTAGCATTCCATACGTGACAGGTTGCAAGCCCATCGCCGCTTATAAGAACACTAACTGGTTTCCTCACGATGTTTTCCTTCACCGTTGTAAGCACGTGTTTTTGATGCGCATATAAATTTTCCAACAGAAAAATCCATTGATGCTCTCCGGGATTCGAACCCACGACCTTCAGATTGAAAGTCGAGATACATCCCACTCGGCCAACACGGCTTATGGCAATTATTTATGTATGAGTTAGTAATCGTTGTATAAAATATATAGTTAAATATTATAGAAGTAGGTATTTACAATACCATGATAATAAAAAAATTATAAGCCTCTATGTTCACGGTAGAAGATGGAAATGACTTATGATTATTTAATCGTTTCACAATGCTCGTAAACAGGTTATTTATTATGTTATCAGTTACTAAGCAGGTAGTAGGTATAAATTTATTATACTCACCGCATATCTACCTAATTAAATATGATCTTATCCAAGATCTATCTTAGACCAAGTGCGAGTCGGACTCGCGCACGCAGGGTTCCGTACCAATATCCATAAAAAACTACAAAAAAATCACGTTTGTTGTATGGGGCCCCACTTAAATATTTAATTTATTCCGTTTTTAGAAATTGTTGTTACAGCAGCCACAGAAATACATAATCTGTGGCAATTTCAATTGTCTAGCTATCACGGCTCATGTGATACTACAGCTATTTGACAGACGGAACCCTAAAAACTGGCTTTTACCCGGCTTTGCCGTATATTCAGAAAATAGATTTTTGACGACTGCATCAAGCGTGAATGGCTCTACCGATTTTGCTAATTTATTTTTTAGTTGTGTTTGTTATTGTGAGGTTTGAAAGAAAATTTTGTCAAATCTGGCGTGAAATTGTAAAATTCGGGAAAAACGGAACCTACTTTTTTCTATGGAATTATTGAAATTTGACAGGAAAACGTCTGTCGGGACAGCTGGTTCAATAATAAAATCTACTCTGACAAGACGTCTAAAATACTACGGATGGATAGTGCTCGATTGTTTTCGCGTGTTTTCCAGAACATTTACCTCAACGTTTTGATTAATGATGATGTTTTAATAAGTGGGAGAGTAACAGCTTGTAATCTTGCTTCGATGGACTCTACGAAACAAATTAAAATTTCAGAAATTACAAACATTCCGTTGCTAATTGAAAACGCTGCTATTGACCTTGAAATTATTACCGAGTTGGCTCTAATATGTCAACTAGCCAAGCCAATTTTCGGAAATCGCTACACTAAATACATACCAATCTCTTCCTAGTGATATGAACAAATTCAAATTCAAAAAACATTTATTTCAATAAAATCACTTTGAAACGTCTTAGGTTACTAGGTGAAGCTACGCCGATCCCTCGCGACCAAGCCTAGAAGAATCAGGCAACAAACACGGCTTGGGGTCTACCTTTTTTTCAATGATCCTTTCCTTAATGCTATGTAGAGTGTGGCCAGTGTAGTGCCGATCAAACAAAGTGAAGGCTCAAACAAGAATAATAATTAAAAGTAATACTCAAATAGTTACAATAACAATAATAGAAATAGCTTACCTTCGTAATATTTGCAGATTAATCACAACTCCACAGTCTTATCAGTTATCTATGAGTTCACTTCGATATCACGCACACAATTATAATTAATCGGACGTTTAAACAAACTCAGAGGGCGCAGCACACTTCCTTGATGTATTATTCATAGGATGAATTAAAAATATTGATTTCATAACAATCGGTATTTGTACGACACGACTTTCACAAACTACTAGAGATATATTCGCGCGTTATCACTACACTGTTACATACGCACAGATAACAGCACCAATTAAATAATCCGTCAGAACAACGTACCACGTAAATAATCGATAATATCCATCACATCACTAGTCAGTTCATTCAAATTAGTAACTTCAGAATAAAGTTTCGATTTGAATTTGTTCTTAAATGCACGTCGTTCGCCTTTTGTTATCGCAGTTATACTAACACGGAGGACTGTTAAATTCACTCGCACTCTACGCCAACACAATAGTAACCGCGAAAATAGTATTGCTGGAACCGGTCTTATTGTATCTGTGTATGCTCAGATGTTTTGTATCTTGCGTAATGTCTGAGTAGCGTTTGGCCTGGCCTTTCGTTTCGATGTTCCGGCATACACCTACGCTTTACACGTTCGGATTTATTTCGGTCCTAGCCCCTAGCGTCTATGTTAGCGGAATAGAGTCTGATCGTAAGGTATGCCATATAATGCGCGCGCATAATCTTGATACGCTAAAACTATAGGGTTTTTATATGACTAATAAAAAATAATGATAGATGATCCGTCTATGACATAATTTCGTTTTATCAGTTGCTGACGTCATTCACAAACTATAACGTCCTGTACTAGACAAATTCCTGCGACTTCGTTTGCGTAAAGCTATTTTCAAAAATATAAATCCTCGCTACACCAACTCACGCACTTTTTTTTTTAAGATTCCTTAAGCACCCGTAATCAAAAAAAACGTCCTCCTAATTTAAAAATTTTGAATCAGCTTTTGAGCACTCACTAGCAAGGAATTTACTATTTTGATAAATGCAGAATAGTTTTATTCTCAATAACCGCAAAATATACAGTTTGTTTTTTTATGACAAAGATAACATAAGGATTTAATCTAGATAAATTAAACACAGAAACACGATTGGTGAAGCTTTTTTTCCAAAGATGGCTCTTCCAAATCACTAATTTCGTTTTTAATCAAAACTATCTATAGCTGAAAAGTTCGTGTTTTTATAATTTGTTAATCATACAGCTACATAAAGTAAAGACAGTTTCTTTTTAAATTGGTTTTTAGAATGACTTTTTTACTCTTACTGTCTTATTCGGGTAGACTCAGCCCATACAAAAAAAAAACAAAAATGTCATATCACCTTAATCGCATCACATAATAAGATTCTTCATTTAAACTTTGACATCTCTTTGTACACTTCAGGGTAGTTATAAATGAAAAATGAAAAAATATTTATTACAACGAAATAAAAGTCTTGACTACACATTCAACTTAACTAAATTTCGTAGATATAAGCACAAAGGTATTTCTTTCTTATAGAAAGAAATATCTTTCAGAATCGCATATGTTTGAACACATTACACACTGTTGTTAGAAAGAGTGTGCGTCTGCTTACAAACATAAATGAATACCTAAAAATCTGTCAATCTGTTTATTTTTATTTTGGATGACAACGTAGTACTGAAGCGTGCTTACAAATGAGGTCCAACCCTTTGCTGTAATTTCAGTAACGTGACCATTGCCACTAATTATGCATGCAAACGAACGTCAAATACCGACAATTAACTTCATTTGACTGGCCTCACAGCACAGTTGGTAGTAACTCTGCCTTCTGCGCTGTAAGTTGTGGGTTTTTCTTTTTTATCAAGGGCAAACATTTGTGGGATAAAAATAAATGTTTGTTCTGTGTCTGGGCGTAGGTAATTATTCATATGTATTTACCTATTAACAAAATTCAATAAGTTGTCTGCTTTCTAAAGTAGCTACAAGCTTTGCTTAGTTTGTAGATAGACGGAGCTGTGTGAAATTTCGGGTTATTCGCATTTCGTACACTCGACTTTTTAAAACGCCATAAAAAATAATTTTGAAATCCCATACAACAATTCTCACTTCGTACACTCTTTATATAAGGTTGAAATTAGCATAGAAAAATTGAGAGTTAAGTACAGTTAATGATAAAAGTTTTAGCAATTTTTATAACATACCATACTACCAATCAAGAACGTATCGGCGTAGTTACTAGTTAGTATAGTACCTTTAGTAAGCGAGCGTTGCTACGCCACCAACTCAAAAACCTTCGTGGGTTGATGCACAACAACTTTGCTAAAGATCATCGCATGAAAAAAATGCACAGTTTACGCTTCTATAAAGGACATACAGACAAACATTTTTTTTATATATATAGTTAACAAGCCAACCTGGCTAACTTCGTATCGCTTTATTAACAAATGTTGTGCTAATTTCCCTTTCCCGTTCCCGTTCTCGTTCCCGTTCCCGTTCCCGTTCCCGTTCCCTTTCCCGTTCCCGTTCCCGTTCCCGTTCCCGTTCCCGTTCCCGTTCCCGTTCCCGTTCCCGTTCCCGTTCCCGTTCCCGTTCCCGTTCCCGTTCCCGTTCCCGTTCCCGTTCCCGTTCCCGTTCCCGTTCCCGTTCCCGTTCCCGTTCCCGTTCCCGTTCCCGTTCCCGTTCCCGTTCCCGTTCCCGTTCCCGTTCCCGTTTCCAGAAATTACTTAAATTAATTTCAGTTTCAGTTCAAATTGACTCTAAAGTTTTTTGGGGTTTTCCCGGCAATTATTCGAATTTTTCTTACCTTTTAAACCTTCCCTAGACTTCCACAAACATTTCAAGACCAAGATAAGATAAATCCGTTGAGCCGTTCTCGAGTTTTAGCGAGACTAACGAACAGCAATTGATTTTTATATATATAGATTTAATTACCTAACTTCACCCACTGTACCTATTAGGCCCATCTGTTCCTATCTCGAATCTGAGCTAATCTCCATAATCAACCCACAACACCATATACTGCTAGATGACTGATGTTTCCTTAGTCAATTCACGGTCACTGACTTAGTCCCTCTTATGGGGCCTATTATAAGTTCCATAACCGATTGTTTTTAGGCAACTTCCTAAACTAATATTAAGGTGATATGTGAAATGTTTTTTTTTATAGTTATGGTCTGAGTATACCCGGATATGAAGGAAAAAGTGATAAAACCGGATTATTTTGAAAACCAAGAAACTTATAAAGAAATTGTCTATAATTTACTTAGCTAGTATGATTATCTAACGAATTATATGATAATGAACTGTTTAGCTAATCATAGTTTAAGTAGAGTAAAGCGAACTTTGGAAAATAAATCTATCGAACAAAGTTATACCAATTGTATTTCAGTCTATAATTTATCTAGATTATATCCTTAAGTTAACTTTGTCATAAAAACAAAACTGTTTGTTATTGAACAAAACAATTCTACATTCATCAAAAACATTTATTACTCGTCTTAAGTTCAAGAATATCTCGAGAACCCTACGCACTGTAAAGCAGATGGAAAAAAACACTAAACAATAGTGTCAATTCTGTTAGCACCAAGTTACACTAAAAACACTTTAGACGTTTCAAAAAATTACCGTCTCTTTTACTCTATACAAAACAGAAGAATGGATGCCGTTAAATTTAGTTTTAGTTTAGTCAACAGAATCGGCTTAAATAAATATTGGTAGAGTCGTAAAAAACAACTAGTTTCTTGACTAATTCTAATGAGAAATATTCTTAAAAATTCTTAATCACTCAGGACTTCATTTTGTATAGTAGTAGTAGTAGTTCAAGGATCTGTGCGCATAGAGATCTAAAAGAATGTATACTGTAACTACTTGGGGATTATAGTCGTGATCCTAGTTCTTTTCTTTTATTCATGGACTGATAATTTATTAATTATAAATAAACTAGCTGACCCGTGCCCGCTTCGCTGTACGTAAGACATTTCTAATACCATCGTGGACTTTTTTGTAAACGTTTTTAAGGTGTACAATACTGTAGTACATTATTTTGATATATCTCGTGGGGTTCAACCAGCATTTGCAATGTAAGCGCAAAAAAATGTGTTTATTTACGACATCACATTAGAAACCTCTAAAATTATCAGTGTTTCTCTACTATATTATGCATGTATTATACATATAAACCTTCCTCTTGAATCACTCTATTTATTAAAAAAAACCGCATCAAAATCCGCTGTGTAGTTTTAAAGATATAAGCATACATACATACAGACATACATATTACACACAGACGCGGTAAGCGGGAAGCGACTTTGCTTTATACTATGTAGTGAAGATGCATAGTCTGTGATCAGCTGGTTTTTCCATCAAAGTATATTTCCCATTATGTGGCCTTATCTATAAATTCTTCTACAAAACTTATCATTTGTGTTTATAATACTTATTAGTTTATTGCAATTTGTACAAGAAATCTTCTGTTTTTGTTTGCTCGTAAACGTGCATCAAATGCGATGATGATGACGTTTATAGGTACTATCTTGATAAATAAAAAACACTACTGTTTTTCTAACGTTTCCAAGCATAAAGTTTCTGGGGGCTAGCACATCACTATCGTATCGTAAAAACGTCAAAACTGACTCTTATTTTATTGTATAAGTGTCAGTTTTGAAATTTGAACGATACAATGATACGATAGTGATTCGCACTCAGGGCCCCTGATCTTGAACTGATGGAACCTCTATAGCTCTTACATAACGCATACAGCTCATTATGTTCAAGTATCAAGAATTCATGGTCGAGTGTAGGCGATAATGAGACAAAGCAGAGGCCTTACAAGGTTGTCTGCAAGGCTGCTGTGGTACAGTCAACTACATAATATAGATACCTCGGTTACAATAACAATTTAAACCAAACCAAACAATTTAAATACATAAGAACGTAGATATATAGGTACATTTAAAAAAAAATCGTAAAAATCTGTCTAAAAATCTTAAGACGAGTAATAAATGTTTTTGATGAATGCAGAATCGTTTTTCTCCATAACCGCAAAACATACAGTTTTGTTTCTTATGACAAAGATAACTTAAGGATTTAATCTAGATAAATTCAAGACAGAAACACGATTGGTGAAACTTTTCTCCATAGATTTATTTTCCAAAGTTAGCTCTTCAAAAACACTAGTTTCGTTTTTAATCAAAACTATTAATAGCTAACTAGTTCATTTGTATATAATTCGTTAGATAATCATACTAGCTACCTAAATGAAAGACATTTTTTTTTATTTTGATGGTTTTCAAGATTATGCAGTTTTATCAATTTTTCCGTCTTATCCGGGTAGACTCAGCCCATACAAAACGTCAAAAATTTCATTTATCACCTTAAGCGTTGTCAGAATTAAAATCCATTTGGTAATTACTAATTAGTTTACACCATCTCAGAGCACTTTTGGTAATTGGGGTTATTAACTAAGTACTTTGTTTATTGCTCTAGACACCATCTTGTCTTGTCATTGACATCCATGAAGGTACAAATAACCTACAAATTTAAAACTAAAAATTAAATTTGATCGTAAACCTTGTATCTTCGATTGTAGATACCATACTTGTATGTCGTAGTGAGCTTGGATCAGGCTAAAGATAGGATTGGTAGAAGTTCAGATTATAAAATTAACTGTGAGATAAGTAGCTGTTGGTATAGCTAATTTTTTATCTTATTTATATTAAATATCACTCTCTCATTTATTTCAATAGTTTATTAGCAATTCACCAATTTGAATAAGATGTTTTTTTTTCAATTTTTTATTAACTTGCTTTTTATTATTTATTAACTTTTGTAGTATGTCAGATCAGCTAACTGCCACTATATTAATGCATTGTCACCGAAGTTAAATAGGTATGCATAAAAACATAAATACTGTATTTTGTGTATATGTAACTACGAGTATTAAAACTATCGTAGTTGTTAATCATTTTAAATAGAAATACGGCTAATTACCACGTTTCGGTTGCGGGCGATGTTCATGATGAAGAGCATCTGAATTGTCTCGAAAAGTCAGCAATACAAGAAAAAACGTGGTAATTAGCCGTATTTCTATTTAAAATAATATTTGAATTCTTTACTTTTTCGAATGATTTACTCTGGTAAATGCAAAACCAAAGTTGAAAATTGTTTTTACGATGAATATTTAGCTGGAAACCTACAAAATACTTATAAATGAGAGTTTTTGTTGTTTTTAGTTTTAAATAATAAGACAATATAGTAATTATGTATTATTATTATGCTTTGATTGCTACTGTAATCGTGTGCCTATGATGTTGGGATACAAAACCATGAAGATAATTTAGATAATGTAAAAATTACAAAACATACTCTGCTATTATTTATTTTAGTTGATCGTAACTCATCAATGTTCGCAAAATACGAATTGAATTCGAATTTTATCTACATACTACGGCAAATTTCATCTTAATCCGTTTTGTCGTTTATATTTGACTAGCGACCCGCCCCGGCTTCGCACGGGTAGCATGTTATTATACATATAAACCTTTCTCCTGAATCACTCTATCTATTAAAAAAAACCGCATCAAAATCCGTTGTGTAGTTTTAAACATAGAAGCAAACATACATACATACAGACGCGGGAAGCGGAAAGCGACTTTGCTTTATACTATGTAGTGATGATTAGGGAAGAAACATAGCAGCCTTATCACAAACTTTCGCATTTATAATATTATTAGGATTCACTCTATTCTAAGATTATATACTCACTATAGTTTTTACAAGGGGCATTGGTATTTTCTAAATTCGATCGATGTACAGAGCTCAAAACAGGTCTCAAAACAGATTTGAAATAGAAGAAAAAATTCATAATTCTATTACATTTAATTTTAAAAAGCATCGCATTATGTATACTTACAGGTGGTGTGACGCAAGCCAGCCCTCAGGTCAGTGAGGCTAAATAAATAGGTCAGCAGACACTTATCCACGACCTTTGCTACCGGCTTTCCATTTAACAAGTGGTAGTTACAATTTTGCAAGGTCGTATTGCACTGCGGTTTTTCCAATTCTTCTATCTTCGTGAGCACTTTTTTGTATTAAGAGCTAATTAGGCAAGAACTTATCAGTTGGCGTATCATAGGATGACCTATATAGGTTGTTTACGTTTTATATTTCATTTTTATCTTTTTTCGAGAGTACCTATAATGTGACCGAGTGGCCGAGTGGGATGTACCTAAAAGCCGTGTTGGCCGAGTGGGATGTACCTCGACTTTCAATCTGAAGGTCGTTGGTTCGAATCCTGAATTTTTCTGTTCGAAAATTTATATGCGCCTCAAAACGCGTGCAAAACATCGTGAGGAAACCAGTTAGTATTTTTATTTTTAAGCGGCGATGGGCTTGAATCCTGTCACGTGTGGAATGCTAACTACTGCAAAATGTTGGCATATGCCAAATATAATGTTTGGACGTGCCTCTGACCCCCACTAGACATCTTCAAAGGATCTAAGCGTCTGAGGATCTGAGAGGATGTCTACCGTACTTGGGGATTACAGTCGTGATACTATTTTTTTTTATAATGTGATCAGGGGGCTTTTCGCCAGCTCTTAAAGTATAATTAAAACAGTATAATTAGAACTCGCAGGCCTCTGTGCAACGTACAGATTGAAATAAACCAATATTCATTAAACTATGGCCTTCCCTTCGATATATCACATACTATTAAAAATGTCGGATCATCGTGCAGGGTGTTTTTCCACGAAAGCCTTGCATATCGATTTTCCACAATTAGTAATGGTTTCCTGGAAAACCAGGCGTATGATCCTTACCGTGTCCAATCTTTACTTAATATAGGTACCTACGGATGTTATATTGTAATTTTGTATGTAAAGAACTTGCTTAGATAATTTCTTTGCAGATTAGAACAGTTATTTTATGTAAGAAAAGTGGCAATACAAATCTCTTGTACAACTACAAAATTTATAAGTTTGTAAATATTAGAGCCAATAAGATTTTTCATTGTCACTAGCCCATTCTATCTTAGAATAGAGTGGCCTAAGTATTAGCTCTAATGTTCAATGTGATCTGCTAGAATGGAGATTTAGGTGAAAAGTTATAGGTTACAAAGTTCAGCCACTTAATGTCTTCGACTAGCCCATAGGCTAGTCCATAGGCATGCCATAGCATGCATAGCGTAACGATACAGCCGAGGGGGGAGGGGAATTTTTATCAGGGTCACTGATAAAAAGTTTTCTTCCATCTTTTCTTACTGGGCTGCTCAGCTGTCACTAATAACGATAAGACTCAACTACTAATGTGAGTTACGCATAACATAATGTTAAAAACCACGGCTATAACAATACAGTGAGCTATCGCAAACATCCTAAGTTTAGATAACTTGACTGATCTAGATTAAGATAATCCAGAGAGAAAATAGAAGTACCTACCTACTTAAACGGTTTTTAGATGGCTCAACTAGTTCTTATATATTTTGTAAATATTCTGTAATATTAGTATTAGATGTTATGTGGTTTGTAAATTTTCTGCCTTAAGGCCCTGTATGTCGACAATTGCTCTTTTTCGAAACGAAAAAAGAAATACTTCTGAACAAGCCACATCTCCTATTTTTATAAATTATATTACTTCAAGTTCCTACCTAGATTTCTATTAAGCTGAAAACATAATAGCAGATAATAGCAGACTTTTCACGATAAAGATATTATTTCAAAATGATACGTTTTAGAATTTATGATCGAAATACTTTGATACCTACTATTAAGATCAACTTGTGATTTATTGTTAAAGATAGGTAATAAATGTAGATCTAGATTTCTACTATTAGAATAGGTTTTTGATAAGTAATTATACATAATTTATATCATTAATTTATTCGAAAAGCAAAGGCGGACCACGCGCCGCCCATGGATCAGTACTACGTGCAGCGGTCGGTAGGATTATTTATCGAAGTGATTAAAGATGGGTACATCTTTATTCACATATATTATACATTATAAAAATAGAGATGTGGCTTGTTCAGAAGTATTTCTTTTTTCGTTTCGAAAAAGAGCAATCGTCGACATACAGGGCCTTAAATAAGTATAACTGTTTTTATGATGTGTAAAATAGGCACGGGCCAGATGCCTCCTTAACTAAACCGACCAGATCTAATTAAAGTAACCATTGAAGGGTTATTCACGGTGATGAGCAGTTCCCAGAAATCCAAACTCACTCTCGGCGTCGTCCTGTCTGATGGTACCTTTATATTGAAAGTGAAATTTCATCGTTTATTTTTTGTCTTGACACGTGCTTTATTGAAATTGATTCTTACAACTGCAAGAGTTTGTTTTGTTAAGTTTATTGGGTTAGTTAAACACCTGTTGCTGGTTTTTTGTGGACTATCTGATAAGTTACACGTAGGTACCTACTCGTAGATAGGTAGGTACTTCAATCAACAAGGTAATTATCTAACAATGACATCTCATTTGTTTGCTTTTTGGATGTGGGTGATGTGGATAAAGAAAGCATAAATCTTAGAATCAAGTGCTTATTTAAAAGAAGAGACTTTTTGGTGTCTTCAAAAGCTAGTTGCTTTTTGGTGTCACATAGTTTGAGGATCCCAAAGAGGGTTGAGGTCAGGCTGGCGGCCGGTTGTAAATCTTCGCAATATGTTTGTCAACATGTTGTGCCAACCCTACAAGTGGGAATAGGAGAAAAAAATGATGATAGTTTGACATGACTTTACAATTGATTAGGTCAAGCATAGTTTTGGAGGAACCATTTTTTGAAGAAGTACCTAGATGAATAATCAAATACATAAATGTATTATTGGTGGTCATTTCATACAGCACCATTTAACACCAAACAAAGCAAAACTTGTATCCACTATGGGAACCATAACTGATAGAATACTTGTAACTAGAACTAAAATACAGTATACTTTTTATTTTGTAAATACAATAAAATAAATAAAATGAGCCTTTGTCTACTAACTTACTAGTTTAATTTAAGTATAACTCTTACGTATTTATTATGTGTCGCTTAGTAGCTTAGAGTCGTCTCGGCGTAGGCCTGCCCAATTTCTTCTTAAATTTTTTTTTTATCTTTGTCATCCAGTTTCCAGGTCGCCTGGCAGAAATCATTTAATCAGTAAGACCACCTATTGTAACATACATATGAGACATACATTACAAGAATATTTCATTTCAGTTCAATCTAGATTTCTCTATGATAATGTCTTCCCATCTTTCTGATCGAACTCTACCTTCCTATTTTGTAAATACGTACTTATAATACAGTATTTTTAATAATGATTAGTTGGTACTTATTATTAATTTCCAAAACATCACACAAAAATGTTCCTCAACAAAATCTCATTCGCTTCATACTAACGATCTCTAACGACAGGGTGACATTCCTAAGGGTAGATTTATATTAGACCGGACCGTGCCCGGGGCGTGACGTGTACGTGGCCCGGACGGGGCACGGATTTGAAACGTTATATACATTTTGTATGAAGCAGTTTATATTAAACAGTGCATGATCCGTGTCCCGTCCGGGCCCGTCTACTAAGTAAGGCTCCGGCTCGGCCCGGACACGGCCCAGTCTAATATAAATCTTCCCTAACCCTTCGTGACCCAACCGATTACAACTATACCGGCCGTAATTTACCAAATGACATTCCGACTCTCGATACATGTCATTTGTCAAATTACAAGTCAATTTGCCGGAGGCGGTGTTATATGTAATGATAGAACGCGGGATGGTGAGAGGCCTAATTGGTGCAGAAATACATCAGGAACACTGAAAGATTTAAAGATGGCGGCGGAAGATGGTGGTAATGTCAGCTTATGAAGCAACGCGAAAATTATCGATGGGTAATTTGATGGGAAATGACAATCGAACTCCCACCATGAAAGCGAAAAAGAAGGAAATCATGACATATTTTGTGCTACCACATGTTAACAGTTTCTCACGAAGACGTGTCAGAATCAATTTGTCTCTGTGTTAGTCACGCACCCATACCACCCATACCTACGCTTCAAATACAATACCTACGCAGAAGCGTAGGTATAGATGCATTAACAGTGAATAGTTACTATGAAAAGTGTAAAGATTAGGTATTCTCTAACATTAGGTATTGCATTCAACATCATAACAATCATGTTTTTACAAAATAGTTTCCCCTGCTGGTCACATTATGTAGCGTAATGTTGGCTGCAGGAAACCCGGCTTAATTCTAATTGTTGGCGACTTTATTATAATAGTAGGTAGGTACACGGCTGATCTCGAAAACGTTATCATTTTGCTGCCCGGCACACCTTAAATTACTTGTTACTTTGTTTACAGTAGAATACATAATGATTATGCACCGGAATTTATCCATTATCTTTCGAAGGTGCAGTAGATCGTAAAAAATATTGTTTGCTTCAATGGGATCTGATTGATGAGTTTGATTGATATTGCGATAGGTATTGTTTAAGGTAATAAGTGAAATTTTTGACTTTTTGTGTGGGCTGAGTCTACCCGGATAAGACGGAAAAAGTGATAAAACTGCATTCTTAAAAACCATCAAATTTAAAAAGAAACTGTCTGTAATTTACTTAGCTATGATTGTCTAACGAATTATATAAAAATTAACTGTTTCACAAAAAAAATTCCCAACTTCGGAAAATAAATCTATCGAGAAAAGTTTCAGCAATCGTGTTTCTGTCTGTAATTTATCTAGATTACTCGTATATCCTTCAATTATTATAATTATATTAAAAACAAAACTGTATGTTTTGCGGTTATTGAGAAAAAACGATTCTGCATTCAGCAAAAACATTTATTACTCGTCTTAATTGTAAGATAATAAACTAAGCTTCTATCCTACTATGGGAATCAGGTTAATCGGTAAAATATTTAATTACTTTTTACTTCATCTTCTGGTCTTTACCCCACTTCGTGTGGGTTCGGCACAACATATAAAAAACATGTTGCAAAAGGATTTGAATTAGTGTTTTACAACCGCCCGCCTGCCTGACGTCAACCATCTTTGGCAATTAACTTATACTATAATCCTACTTATATTATAAATGCGAAAGTTTGTGTGTGTGTTTGTTACTCTTTCACAAAAAAACTACTGAACGGATTTAGATGAAACTTACAGTATAACTTTACAACTTATAGTATTATAGCTTACACATCAGAATAACATTTGCTACTTTTATCCAAGTACCACGCGGGCGAAACCGCTGGCGGAAGCTATAGTACATTATGATAATAACACTAGTGTTATATCACAATTTATAACAAATATTATATATAAAGTGTTACAAATATCAATGTTACGAATGTAACGAAATCAAAGTTCAATAAATATACAGTTGTTGTTTTATTTAATTAATTTGTAGGTAATGGATGGGAATCGAACCCAGCGCAGAACGCAGAGCTACTGTGTGGCCAGTGATGGAGGAAGCAATGACAGAAAGAGACGAACTTACTCCCATCCAAGTTGCTCAGCTCGCTTGCTTCGCCACTGGTCCAGCCCGCCTCCCAACCAATGCCAGTGCAGTTTATCTCCACATAATGACATGCAAAATTACCCCTCGCCAAGACAGGCAAATTGCACCTCTTTTATGTGCAATTACGATTGCATGTGTCGTACCTACCCCCTTATTTACTTGCATTATGTTGACCCACTTTCTGTTGCGAAAGTTTTTTACTTTGTAATTATTCCCTTCGTTATAACTAAATTGATCGATTATATAATTAAAAATACATTTTAAGATAGGGTTAAATATTTTCGTGGAATAGTAAGTGAGTACCTAGGTCAGTGGTCGGCAACCTTTAGAGTCAGAAGAGTCAAAGTTTTTAACGAGCCAATATATATTTTTCTTACCAATAATAAACAGACAGTTTTTTAATAATAAAAACTAATCTCATAACATTTTTTTTTATATTAAATTTATTAATATTTGCGTATGGAACTAAAGAGCCGCGTTCACATCTAGTGGGGCTATTTTGTAAAAACATGATTATCATGTTATGGTACTGAATGCCATAATACCTACGCTTTTTATGCTGTTTGGGCACCTATACCTACTCTTCCAATACAATACCTACGCAGAAGCGTAAGTATCACTCACCTATACCTAGGCTTCTGCGTGTCATAAACTGTGCATAGTTACTATGAAAAGTGTACAGATTAGAAGGTATTCTCTAGGTAAGTTATTGCATTCAACATCATAACATGATAATCATGTTTTAACAAAATAGCCCTGCAGGAGCCGCATGTGGTTCGCAAGCCGCAGGTTGCCGACCCCTGGCCTACGTGATCTTAGGTACCTACCTACTGTTCAATAATAAATCTATCTATATAGTCACTACATAGTATAAAGCAAAGTCGCTTTCCGCTTCCCGCGTCTGTATGTATGTTTGCTTATATCTTTAAAACTACATAACGGATTTTGATGCGGTTTTTTTTAATAGATAGAGTGATTCAGGAGGAAGGTTTATATGTATTAAACCCGTGCGAAGCCGGGGCGGGTCGCTAGTCTATTATAAAGCTCAACAGTAACTGATCTAGATCACTACCAGTCGGAAGCATTCATAAATGCAGGCGGCATTGTCACGCTGCGCTGGATGCCAATGCAGATCCGTTGTGATAAAAATAAGATCCAATGGCCTGAGCACGAACTACTATCGTATCGACAACGTATCGTCCAAATGCCAAAACTGACACTTTTACTATACAAAAAGTGCCCGTTTTGACATTTGGACAATACGTTGACGATATGATAGTGGTTCATGCGAACCCCCTTCTCACGCGTTGCATCTACCAGATCAAATTATTTTATTTTCATAGGTCAAACCGTACAATAAATTAAATTCTTAGTGAATAACACTATTATTAGGTACACCGATTGCTTAGAATTAACAACTAGGTACCTAGGTAGGCACCTGGCTAGGTAGATACTAGATATATCATTATTAAAAAAAAATAGGATCACGACTGTACCTAATCCCCAAGTACCTGTAAGCATTCGACAATTAGATCCTTGAAGATGTCTAAAAGGGTTAGTCAGAGGCACGTCCAAATATTACATTTGGCACATGCCCACATTTTGCAGTAGTTAGCATTCCACACGTTCACACGTGACAGGTATATAGATACCCTATCATACCATTGAAAATAAGTTTTTCCGAAATGCAAATTAAATTACCTACTTAATAAAATCTTGCTGAACTACGAATAGAAGTTATACGATTTACAATTTAGTTTAGGTACTTAAGTTAGTTTAGGTACCTAGTTTATTATTTACATTGATTGGTATGATGGTATAATAGGAGCGGTAACTAACTGTAACTGTAGAACGACATGCCATCTCTGAGCGAATAGCGTTACTAATATTCATAAATTTGTTTTAACGCCATCTGATGATTAGTCGAATAAACTAATCTGGGAAATGTGTTTCTAATCTGTTGCTGGTTTCAAGAAGTTCTAATAGATGTCACTTTTCTGAATTACTTCACGTAATTGTTTTACCTACCTGTTTGGTAGGTACCTACTTCCTATCTTTGATATCTTTGGTAACGATCTTAAAATGTTGGCTTCGTCCATCGGTTTTAGAGAAAAAAAACGCTCTTTGTTTCCTCTATGGTTAATGAATAGGCATACCAGAAAAAAGTTAAAAATACGTTTGTATGTTTTTATGTTACCTATCAACCTACCTAGGCTAGGTACTACTACGTGAAAACATTATAATGGAAAAAAATCATTTCAAGAAAATATTATTTTGTAAAATAACTCCAACTATTAATTTCACCAAGTACCCATCAACCAGAAAAAAGGTGATCAATCGATAACGAAATAGTAAATTGCTTCGTTGTGCTGTAAATTAATTCGGTGAATGGGCACAATGGCCTTTCATTGAAAACCTATGGAAAAATGAAAAAGTAAAAATTGATTGGTTGGTAATGGTTATAAATATAGTGACATGACTTTTTAATATTGTAAATACTGGTTGCGCGTAGGTTTATGTAAAAACTGTTTAACTGTTTGTAACTGTGTGTGTGTAACTGTTTTTTTTTTTAATTTAATTATCTTACTAGCCCTGCAGGCTGCAAATATCTAGATAGCTTACTTATTATATTATCATAGGTAATACTTAAGTAGGTAGTTGCCAGCATCAGAAACACATAATAATCTGTGAAAATTTTAACTATCACGGTTCATGAGATACAGCCTTGTGTCAGACAGACGGACCGACAGACAAACAGACGGACAGACGGACAGACAGACGGACAGCAGCGAAGTCTTATTAATAGGGTTCCGTTTTTACCCTTTGGGTACGGAACCCTAGAAGAAAGATGGATGAAATGGAAGTGAAGTTAATAATTTAGTAGTTATGTCTTTTATGTACCTACCCAAGTGTAACTACTAAGTAAGATACCCAAAATATAAGTAAGTACTCGCTGTTCCAATTTCTATTACCTATATTTTTTTCTATTTTAAGTACTAAGGAATCATGTAAGTTTTTTATTTTATTTTTAGTGCCTATTTTCATTGAAAAGTTGTTCAGTAAAGTTAGTACCTAATGGTATATTATAAACATTTTTTTGAAGTGAAACATGTATAGTATAGGTTTAGGTTTGTAAGTAGTTATATGAAACTAAAATATTCACCTTCCAACATCCCTAACGCGAGAATTCAAATATCGAGTCTCTCTCGAGGTAGTTCCACATACCCAACAAGGGATATCATTACAGCATCCCAATGGGGTAACAAACTGTATGGGAAAATAGTGAAGGCTTTTGTTGAGATAACTTCAAAGGTTTTATGATAAAATAGACAGGTACCTACGTACATATTTGCGGTAGGGAACTTACCTAATGTTTCTAAATTTTCATGCGTTTATTTTTATAATAAAACAAGAACTTCGTGTCGCTACCGTTACCGTATTATCAAACCTAATAAAGCTCAAATTGACTCTACGTTTTAGTTATAAAACTTTTGTATCGGAAAAAGAAAAGGACTGTTTTTAGGGTTTTTCCGGCAATTATTCAAATTTTACTTATCTTTTAAACCTTCCCTAGACCTCCACAAACATTTCAAGACCAAGATAAGATAAATCCGTTCAGCCGTTCTCGAGTTTTAGCGAGACTAACGAACAGCAATTGATTTTTATAGATTTAAAAAATCCTGACCACCTATTAAGATAAATTCTCAATTGAGAACGACTGATTTCGCTGATTGGTTGTGCCTGTAATCGCTAAAACTGAGAATGATTTTTTCTATGGGATTATTGAAATTCGGATAGAACAACATCTATCGGGTTAGTTAGTATAATATTAGTTTTGTACCTACCACTTGAAGACATAATTTTTACTTGGTTGTATAAAAACAGATTTTCAGTTCACAAAGATAAAACTTTCAGAAGCAGATTTCTGATAAAATACATGAAAATTCCTACATACTAATAACCACTCGGACTCAGAACAAACATTGATGTTCATCATACAAATATTTTGTCCTAGATGGGAATTGAACACAACCTACATTGTTAAAAGCAGAGACCCTATCTCCTAGCTTTAAAATAAGCTGAGTATTCTGAAGATCCCTTTATTACGACTGAGCTGAGCGAAACGAAACGTAGCAACAAAGTGGGATGATTGGAAGAGAGCTTGATATGTTATTTTAGGTGATCCTAAGTTTATACAACGTTCAAATGGTAAGCGATATTATGTATGCACAGATATATTTGCACAGTTGGCTAAGCAGGATAGTTTTACCCCTAGATATCAAATTTTGTAACGAGAAATGGCCTACGTATTTTGGCGGACGGGACGGAAAAGAATTTAAAAATGTATCAATTGAATTTTAATAGTTATCCAATCAAAATAAGGTGTAAGGGCTTCCACACAAAACGGCGATGCGATGCGATACGACGCCCGCAAGCAGGAATATAGCTCTTATCTTTTAGAAGAATTGGAAGACAGCTCACAGACCATGGTTGCAGGGCATACCATGATGACCGCGACCATGGTTATTGTAACATAGCCGAAACGTCGGGAAAGTAAATTAAAGGTAATTACGTGATAAAGATCCGTGTCAAAATCAAATGTTACTTAACGGCCTATTAGTGATCGGACGGCAGAGATAGGTATCTGCGATGCGATGCGAATTCGCAGTTATGTGTGGGAGCCGTATATGCACTTGCGCGCAGTTTTGCGATGCCCCGAGGCATTGAAATATAATATATTGATACATTTTAAATACTATGCTGTTCCGTCTTCGATCAACAATAGCAACTGCTATTGTTGCTATTGTTGATCGAAGTGTTCCGTCCATCAAAATGCGCAGGCCTTAAATGACAGCCATTGGTAGACATTTGAAGGTTAAGGCTCTTTTCCGGCAACGTAGGTGAAGCACTGAATCAATGATTTTTTGTATTGTGTTGTGTATTCAATGAAATCGCTTGGATCGATTGAATCGTGATTAAATTTATTTTAGTTTTATTTACAACTAGCGACCCGCCCCGGCTTCGCACGGGTTTAATACATATAAACCTTCCTCTAAATCACTCTATCTATTAAAAAAAAACCGCATCAAAATCCGTTGTGTAGTTTTAAAGATATAAGCAAACATACATACATACATACAGACGCGGGAAGCGGAAAGCGACTTTGCTTTATACTATGTAGTGATTTGACGAAAGTTTATTTTATTTTAATTTAACGGCAGTAAGAATGCGAATGGCACAAACGTAGAGGCCTATGCTATCAGTGGGATGAGAAAGGCTGATTATGATGATGAAGGACATGTATCGCTCACCGTTTGAACGCATTTAAGACATTGTTGCTTATTACCTTGTGAGACAATGTAGGTTGGTATTAACCTAAGTATATAAATTTGACATTTTCTTATAAAATATTATTAAAAGTTAGACTGGTCTCAGTATTTTTGAGTCGCCATTAATGTATTGATAAGTAACTGTTCGCCTCGGCTTCCTCGGTGTATTAATGAAGATTAAAGTAGTTTTTTTTATTCTTTAGGTTACATTATTGTAATGTTTAATTTAAAAAAAAATTATAGATCCCTGTAGGATCTATAATTTTTTTTAAATTAATTATAGCGTATGTGACTCGCTGATAACGTAGATATAAGAAAGAGTTAAAATTGACCTAGTAGATTTTTAGTTTATCCATTACAAATAAATATACAAAAATACAATTTTTACCTCTTTATAAAAAAAACTGACAGAAAATGCAATAAAAATACTGTCAAACTGATGATCTGCGGACTTATTTCAGCGTGACAGGAGTAAAAAATAAAAGGTCAAGTGCGAGTCGGACTCGCGCACGAATTCATTATCTATAAAAAACCGGCCAAGTGCGAGTCGGACTCGCGCACGAAGGGTTCCGTACTATTATCAAAACGGCAAAAAAATCACGTTTGTTGTACGGGAGTCTCACTTAAATATTTATTTTATGCTGATTTTAGAGAAATACATCATCTGTGAAAATTTCAACTGTCTAGCTATCACGGTTCACGAGATACAGCCTGGTAACAGACAGACGGACAGCGGTGTCTTAGTAGTCCCGTTTTTTACCCTTTAGATACGGAACCCTAGAAACATAAAAAATAATTCATAATATCTCGTAACCTACCTATTTACCTAACTACGTAGTTAGCATTCCACACGTGACAGGTTGCAATCCCGTCGCCGCTTTCAAGAATACTAACAGGTTTCCTCACGATGTTTTCCTTCACTGTTATAAACACGTGTAACGCGCATATAGGTACATTTTTCGAACAGAAATATCCATTGATGCACGGCCAGGATTCGAACTCGAAATTAATTGGAAATTAATAATATCTACCTAGGTACCTATTTACCTAACTACATGAATTCAATAATTCAATTTCAAACTTTTTATTCGATCATGTGAAGTACCACCTATTTACCGACTTACTTTACCGATAGTGGTAAAATAGCGCCACCTGCCAGCGGAATCGCAATCCTCTTTCTTCTTACTTCTCAAACCCCGAGCGGTCGCATGAGACCGCGAGAAGTACCTATAATACGTAGTAACATCAAATGAAACTAGATGGCGCTGGAATGCAAAAATCAAGTTTGTTGTATGGGAGCCCCCCTTAAATATTTATTTTATTCTGTTTTTAGTATTTGTTGTTCGAGCAGCAATAGAAATACATAATCTGTAAAAAATTCAACTGTCTAGCTATCATGGTTCATGAGATACAGCCCTGTGACAGACAGACGGACAGACGGACAGACGGACAGACGGACAGACGGACAGCGAAGTCTTAGTAATAGGGTTCCGATTTTACCCTTTGGGTACGGAACCCTAAAAAGATCACGTTTGTTGTATGGGAGCCCCACTTAAATATTTAATTTATAGTTTTTTAGTACTTGTTGTTATAGCAGTGTTGTGATTTCAGCTGTCTAGCTATCACGGTTCATGAATTACAGCCTGGTGACAGACAGACAGACGGACAGCGGTATTTTAGTAGGGTTAGTCCAGGAATCCCCATTAACTATCCCCATCAATGGGGATTTCAAATAGGGTCACTTTTTACCCTTTGGGCACGGAACCCTAAAAATCCACTTTATTAAAATACGAGATTAATGCCTAGATACATATGACCGTCCTCATACGATAATAATAAAGTGCCTATTTATTATCATACCAAAGTTGTCCGTGCGAATAACCGAGTTTCATTTACAAAACGTATGGTTCGTTTGTTTTATCTCACCTACTGAATTTGCCACATAATAATATAACTTATGAATAATTCAAGGGGCTGGATTCAACCTTTTTATGATGTAAAGAAATCCCTGGCGTAAATACTTTGGTGTGTAGAAACGCAACTCATTTTTGGTACCTTCGTGTAGGTTTGCCGCGTCATCTGCTGTCAAGAATCCTACCTCTTTACCACAAGCTCTAAAGTAATATTAAAATAGTGATAGTGTGAAAGTGATAACGCCATACGAGTTCGTTTCGTTTCTGTTTTAATTACTTTTTATATCGATTGTAACGCACTAGCTGAGTCAAGCGTCATAATGAATAACACACGATAAAAAGTATTTACACGCATAATTACTTTGATTACATGGCTCACCCCTTAACGATATGTCATAATTAAATTCCCTCACCGTAAAATAAAGCAATTATATCTACATACACACACACACACATACACAGACGCGCAGTTTTTATACATCCTATCATTTATTTTTTACTGTTTCTAGGTTTAAGATGGGTCATATTTCATATGCTCATATCTATTTTGCGTTTATTATATTGTTTATGCATCTTCTTAAAACTTAATCTAAGTATTTGATATTATGATACGGAAGAGCGAAGTCTCCTAATACAGGTATTTTCATACTTAAATGGAGACCTCAAACACTGTTATATTTACTGGGATAGAGAAACAAATAAAGCATTATTATTATTAGTGATAATGCTGGAGTGTCAGTTCTAGTGCAATATATGTTTTATGACAAAAATGTGTCATACGTAGATAGTGGCTGAATCACACGTACACCACGATTTTATGTTGAGCTGTCATGCAAAGTCAGCAAAAAGAAATGATGGAATATTTTATAAGGAACTGGGTTTTCATTATTTTCGTACATTTTTTTACTGCACTGTGCTTATGAATGTGTAGTTTGCACCAAGCATAAAAAACTCATACTTATTATACATATTAACACCCAGACACAGGGCAAATATTTATGTTCATCACACGACTGGCCTCACAGCTCAGTTGGCAATAGCTCTGCCTTCTGCGCTGTAGGTTGTGGGTTCTATCCCCACCCAGGGCAAACATGTGTGTGATGAACATAGATGTTTGTTCTGTGTCTGGGTGTTATTATGTATCATAAGTATGTATGTATATACTTACAAAAAAAAAACTAGTTAACTAAACTAGTTCCCATAGTACAAGCTTTGCTTAGTTTAGGGCTAGATAGCGTTGTGTGATAATGTCCACCAATATTTATTTTATTTACAAATGTTTATCCTGGGTTGGAATCAAACCCATAGTAGAAGTCTCTGCAGAAGGCAGAGTTACTACCAACTCAAATACGAATGTAAAGGGTTGTTTTTCTTAAAGGATGGGAAAGTAGGGATAAGCGAAAACTCCCAAGTACAATGTAGGTGCAAAGTCGTTAGTAAGTTTACACTTGAAGTTCACAAAAGCAATTTTACGAAGAGTTCTTTAGATAGAGGTACGATCTATTTGAGTTCGGATGTTAGGTCAGTTGAAGTGTTTGTTGGTAAAATCTTACTTTATTTCACACATGGGTTTTATATTTTATTTTAAAAATAGATTATACAGCAATTACTACTACTAACTTTCATTTAGTAGTTTTCATGTAAAATGATGAATACAAATTTCCTCTCAAATAAAAATTTCAAAAATAAATAGGATCACGACTGTAATCCCAGGTACAGTAATACATCCTCTCAGATCTCTAGATGTCTAGTGGGGGTCAGAGGCACGTCCAAATATTATATTTGGTACATGCCAACATTTTGCAGTACTTAGCATTCCATACGTGACAGGTTGCAAGCCCATCGCCGCTTACAAGAATACTAACTGGATTCCTCACGATGTTTTCTGTCACGTGCACGTCTTAAGCACGTGTTTTGATGCGCTTATACATTTCGAACAGAAAATCGAACAGAAAAATGCATTGCTCGCCGAATTTCGAACCCACGGCCTTCAGTCAAAGTCTAGGTACTTTCAAATTCAAATTTCAAATTCAAAAATCATTTATTTTAATAAAATCACAAATATCACTTTGAAACGTCTTAGGAACTAGGTGAAGCTACGCTGATTCCACGCGACCAAGCCTTCCCACTCGGCTAACACGGCGAAAAGGTTTAAAACCTTTTTGCTTTCAATATTCTAAATTGCATCGAAATAAGTTCAGACTTTACGAAATTATTAACAAAAAAACCTCACTAGATAATAATATTTTCCTTAAATTAACCAAATTCTGGTCGTCCGCGTCGTAATTGCATAAAACGCCATCTCGGCAATTAGGGTACCCTGCGCGCGGTTTCTATGCCGGTTTCCGTCGAGAACAGTTAGTTGAAAAGCAGACAAGTACCGCATTGCATTAATATGTATTGCAGTGTTGTATTGTTTTGAAGTTAGATGTTCTCGGTTTTGAGCGTTTCTGATTTGCAGAGAGTTTTGGATGGTATAGTTACATATTTAGTAATAATCATAATACAAGTTATGATACTGAAGTGACCACCATTTACATTTTTATCAAGACCCGGAAAAAAAATGTGACGAAGTGCACCTGCAAGAATTCTCAAAAAGGGTTTACGTCAGACAGGCGGCCGGTTGTAAAAAAATAAGCCAAATCCTCTTCGCAACATGTTGCTCCGAACCCATATTAAGTGGGACAAGAAGAAGAAAATTTTGAAATTCATCCACTACAAAACATACAAAAAAATTATAATTGTGTATATTTATGATTGTTAAATAGAATTACCAGGCCCTCAGATCCTTGGGTTAGTCAGAGGCACGTCCAAACATTATATTAGGCACATGCCCGCATTTTGCAGTAGTTAGCATTCCACACATAACAGTTTGCAAGTTGATCGCTGCTTACAAGAATACCAGGCTGTCGTCACTAGGAACAAATAAAGTTTTATACTGACTTTCTGCCAACACTCAGATAAAAAACATAATACTACAAAAATAAAAAGTATTAACGTAGCACCAAAGTACCTAACTACAATAATAATTTTATTTTAGTCGTATTTTACGTCAAACCAATATCTTTGTAATGTTGGTAATAAATGTCAGTTTTTTGTTTTGATCAAGTTTTGCCGAAGGTTTCTAAATATTTTTATAATTAATGTTTTTTTATTAAAAAACACAGAAATACAGTGAACAGAATATGTTATTCAATTGGCTTGAGTGCGCGGGCCTCGTAAAGAATTACAAGGCCCGCTCCGGGCGGTACGAGAGAGATTTTGGGCCTTGTAATTCTTTAGAGGTTATGATTTCGTCATATTTAGGTGTACATAATACAAATAGCTTAATTTAATTACTACGTGTACGTTTGCGTAATATAAAAGATATGGGAGGCAAAACTTTGAGGAAGTGCGAAGTTTGTGGAGTGAGAAGGTTTAGGAAGAGCACATCGGGAATATTTCTAGCCAAATTCCCATTGGAGCCTGAAAGGTAAAAAGTTGACCTATTATCTTATAAAATGCATGGATAATTATGTTTGATTATTGCAGTTGTTCAAAACAACTTGTTTGTTTCTGAAAACTGCATTTTATTATTGCAGTAAATGCCGGTAATAGTGTGGTAAATTTATATCGATATTTTTGTCGATGAATCATCTGGTTCACCGTTAACCGTAATAACCATTCTAAATACTAGGTACTTACATAGAACGAGTAAATTTGAATGGTTTTGCATGATTTTGTTTTTTTATGTTATATTTTTTGAAGTGAAACTTCTTTATAAAGGGTATTAGTTATTAGACTATGAATTATTTTATAAAAGTTTATTTCTTTGTTGCAGCCACCAAAGTACTGGAATTGGGTCTTCCAGTTTTAAATGAATTTTGCTCAATCACAAGTGTACAATTTCAATTGGGTCTTCCAGTTTTGAATGAATTGTGCTCAATCACATGTAAAATTGCACAAGCACAAAGTACAGCAAAATCATGAAATTGTCAGTAACATTGTCTTTGATATTATTGCAGTACTATTTTTTAGACTATGAATTATTTTATAAAAGTTTATTTCTTTGTTACAGCCTCCAAAGTACTGGAATTGGGTTGTTGACTGGGTCTTCCAGTTTTGAATGAATTGTGCTCAATCACATGTAAAATTTTAATTGGGTCTTCCAGTTTTGAATGAATGAATTATGCTCAATCACATGTAAAATTTCACTAGTACAAAGTACAGCAAATTCATTAAATTGTCAGTAACATTTTCTTTGATATTATTGCAGTACTATTTTTTAGACTATGAATTATTTTATAAAAGTTTATTTCTTTGTTGCAGCCTCCAAAGTACTGGAATTGGGTTGTTGACTGGGTCTACCAGTTTTGAATGAATTGTGCTCAATCACATGTAACAATGTCTCACAACAGATTTTTTTTTTAATAAAATCGGTTTTATCTCGTCCCAAAAACAGAAAAAAACAAGCATTTTATTTAAAAAAAGTAAGCTGTAATCTGCATGTACTGTCATCGGGAGAAAAGTTTTTTGTGGATTGATAATTTTGTTTAAATTTCGCTAATAACTATACATTTTGGTGACATACTAAGTTTAGATTACCGCTTGCTTTTGATTTCCAAATAAAATAGTATAAGAAACATCAGAAATGGATTAAAGATAAAGGAAAACACACTGTAACTAAACTCAATTTACTGAACAGAATTTATGTAATTCAACTAAAAACAACCAAAATGGAACAAACGACACAATCATAACTTTACATGAATTTACACTGCAAAACATTGATATCTCTCGACAAGAAACAAAGCTAATGCGTCACGACTTGTGACAACGATAACCTAAGTGATGTTTACGCCTCGAACGCCAACGAACAACTGCCCCCGAACCAAGTGTGCGCCTGGCTTTTATAGGCGGCAATTCTCCGTCCGATGAAAAAACTGCTAACACGGCCTCTCCTGACTACGCGGCGTCCTCGACCGCTTTATCGCAATCTGGAATGTCATCAGCGGGTTGATCATCTTCTGTAATAGAAAACATCGTTACCAAGCTGAATAACAATAAAAGAGCTAAATCAGTTTCGCATTACGATCGTGAGCGTGCACACAAACCATCGTAAGCAAAACCAAGTTTACTCAACACATAAAAAAGAACGCATTATTTCACCAGCTCATCTTGCACTATCATTCATTTAATTCATACTTCGACTTTACTTTAGGCATTAATCGATTTAGAAAAATTTACTTGAGGCATCAGACAGAGCCTTAGAAGTGGCAACTTACTGGAAGCAACATATCTAATGAAAATGAATGAGCACATTTGACTCGAGGAATGAATACTTCGACTCATAAAATGACATTCATTCACCAGCTCACATTTATCTCATTCATTTAATTTGTCCGTCATCACATCAGCTACCATTCAAACCTTGCAAGCTTAACTTTAGAATGAGACGTCTCAAAATAATAATTAAACAGGGCCCTTTTACGCAATCTCCTGGACATCACGACGTCTTCCTCACCAGCTGCATCCGCTCCGTGGACGCCAGCAGCTTTTGAAGAGCACCCGACGCCGCAGCGTCCCACTCGACACGCGAGTCTGTCCAACCAATGGACCAATGCAACCAATGCAACCAATGCAACCAATGCATCTCAGGCCAACACACTTTTGTGTATCGACCTGCCGATTACCACCTTTAGTAATCGCCCAGTTACCGCCATTGGTAACTGTTCGCCCATCTAAGCGCTTAAATGGTTCACCCATCTAAGCGCTATGCTAAATGGTCTGCTGCAAGCCGTCTTATTCAACCCATCACATACAACATTGCCAATCACTATCCACTAACTCGAGCCTAGCCAATTATGAAAGACATGTAGAGTAAAGATTTAGTATTCGAATGAGAGCTATTAATTTTCTTACCTACCTATGCTAGGGGCATACTAATAAAATGAGGGGAATTTGTTTGCCTACGAGGTACGTATATGGAATAGGATAGTAACCAACAAAGCTATATGTGAAGTTTCGGTCAACATAAGAGGTGTGGTACTCACAATCGAAGAACGCGTCGCACGTCTCCGGGCACCACTCGCCTTGCCAAGGTACTACGTACTGGCACTGCGACCAACGCAGACCCGAAGACTGCAGGCAGCCCAGGCACGCAGCGCGCGACTCGAAGACTGTAGGCAGCCCAGGCACGCAGCGCGCGACTCGAGGCATCACACGCCCCGCGACGGCACCATCAACTTTGCAGCCGCACAGCTTAGAGCCTTAACGACTCGGTGAGGCCCTCGCATACTGGAGTCAAACTTCACTTGACATAGCATACCTGAAGACAAAAGCAAAATCATGTACACACGATCACACAATCGTAGAACACACAGAAAAACAGCTGTCTATGTTATCAACATCATCCTGTTGTGCCTGGTTTTCCACTAGCCGTTCGGCCGTCCTTTGTTCATCTTTCATTCGCAATCAGATGTTGCCCGATTGACAACGTAGTCTCGCTACTCATTGCGGTGTATACCCTCTCTCTCGACTTGCTACGTTCTCGGCGAGCGTGAATAACAGCACGGCTGGAATCAGAACTACAACATTATGTACGCCGTGGGATGTAGCCTTGCGAAAAACTGCGCGGAAACCAACCACGTGAGTGCGGGCTACGTGAACACCAATGTCGTGGACATCGCAAACAATGCTCACGCGATCGGGATCGAAGCGATCTATTTATTTCGCGTTATTTACTCGAAAAACACGACCAAACAAAAGAAAATCACAAAAAGAGGGTATTCCGATTTTTCATTGTTACTAGAAAACGTTTTAGAGTTACAGCTTATAGGGCTTACCATGTTGGATATGTTTACTAGGACAAAGTGGCGTTAACTCACGCTTAACTATAGACCATGTGCGGGCATTATGATCATCTCAGCTAACCAAACCTTGGCGTCCCTCTTAAGACTTGAAACTTGAACGTGGGGTTATACGAGACTTCTTAGGTAGGTAAGCAAAGCGCATATCGCTTTCATTTGAATTATAAATTCACCAAAAAATCAGGTAGTCGTGATGACACTGTTGATAGTGTTGCGACCTATATGAGCAACGATAATATAATCGACCTCCATACGCCTCCGGCGTGATGGCAATCAACACTCAATGATCGTGATTGGGACCTATCTCGCGAATATGCCATAGTTGCGTCGTGGCATAAGAAAAGCTTGTCGAACCTGACCTTGTACGATCCGCTTTGTGATGCACGACAAACCTCGCAAACAGAAAGGCGCACGGACATGAGAGCCTCCTTTCGAGCGATGCTTTGATCGATCACGTGATGTACTTCGCGGTATTTCACATAAGAAATAATAAAAATGTACTTACGTGAAGGTTTACAACCAAAATTTACAACAAAAATAAAACTTGAAAATTTTCTCGAATTGCGGGTAGTTTTGTTCCGTTTTGGTGTATACTTGTGGGCCTTATTTTTGGCTCTTTATCCCACTTCTGATATAAGAAACATCAGAAATGGATTAAAGATAAAGGAAAACACACTGTAACTAAACTCAATTTACTGAACAGAATTTATGTAATTCAACTAAAAACAACCAAAATGGAACAAACGACACAATCATAACTTTACATGAATTTACACTGCAAAACATTGATATCTCTCGACAAGAAACAAAGCTAATGCGTCACGACTTGTGACAACGATAACCTAAGTGATGTTTACGCCTCGAACGCCAACGAACAACTGCCCCCGAACCAAGTGTGCGCCTGGCTTTTATAGGCGGCAATTCTCCGTCCGATGAAAAAACTGCTAACAATAGAATATTTTTTAAAATTATGAAGTAACCCATTTTTTTTTTTTTTTTAATTTAATTTATCGATATATGTACGATAGTAAGGCACCTCACTATTAATTTGTTATTTCATGATAACATGTTGGTAGTACGCTTTTTCCTTTTCGTAAGGTGTAGCAAAGTCCATACAAAACCTTGACAACAGCTAGTTAGGGAGTGCCGACTCTTACTTATATGCTCTTTGAAGAATACTAACTGGTTTCCTCACGATGTTTCCCTTCACCGTTGTAAGCACGTGTTAAATAATTCCTATTGCTGTGTTAATCATGGTCACTATGTAGACGCGATTGGCTGGATAGTTTCGTGAACGGAAACGTCAGAAACTCGCCAATGACAGGTAACTAGCGATGAAGTTGAGAACAAAAGCACGACCACGCAGTAGATCGGATTCTAATTAATTATTATAAATGCGAAAGTTTGTGAAAAGAAATGTATCACTTTAAGTATATAAAAGTGTGTAAAAAAGTATATAATAAGTATTCTATCAGTTATCTGGTTCCCAACAGCAAGCTTTGCTTAGTTTGGGGCTAGATGGCGCTGTGTGTAAAGTCCGCCAACATTTATTATTATATATTTATTATTTCATGTCTTATTTAAAGCTTGTACATGTACATGTCATATTTGTTTTTATGTCCAAACTTTGATTTCAAAGTAAAGTACCTTATAGAAATACTAGCCGACCCGTGACAGACTTTGTCCTGTCAAATTTCAATAATCGAATACAGTATTCGATTATTGACTAATTGTTTTTGTCTGTGATGTCATATTTGTTGCACAGCAGCGCCATCTATACCAAAATCATCTTTTTTGCGTTTTTTTTATCATTTAGGGGTGGTTTTTCGGATTTTAAGATACCCTATTATTTATTCTGATTTTTTATCTACATACTACAGCAAGTTTCATCTTAATCCGTTTTGTCGTTTAGGCCTGATTGAGGAACAAACAAACATACAAACTTTCACATCTATACTTCTATACTAATATTATAAAGAGGAAAAATTTGATTGTTTGTTTGTTTGTTTGTTTGTTTGCATCGAATAGGCTCCGAAACTACTAAACCGATTTGAAAAATTCTTTCACCATTATAATCCTACATTATTCCTGATGAACATAGGCTATAGTATATTTTCAAAAATGTTAGGGATCCGTATGAAAACTTCGATAATGTAACCCAACGTGTGAAAAAAATAGCGAATAAAATCTTATATCGCGTACGCTGTAAAAATTATTGACAATAGAGAAAAGTGATGTACCAAAAAAAATTATGTGATACCATATGTCTAACTATTAGGGATCCCTATTAAAACTTCGATAATGTAACCCAAGGTGTAAAAAAAATTTGCCATAAAATCTTTATTACACCCGTGCGACGCCGGGACGGACTGCTAGTTTATAATATTATTAGGATTAGGATAACATCAGGTACTTTAGTTTACATCTAAAAGCTTTGTTTGTGAATTTCAGTATAAATTAATCTCAACTTGTAATTTCAAGCGACAGACGAACAAACGCCAACAGATGTTACGGAACAAACAAAATATATTACAGAATAAATCTATCTAGGTACAGTCGACAACAGTCTTCTTAAATCACTTTAAGCTGTGTAGCAGAAACAATAAATGCTGAACACTGAACAAATTTCACTGCCTGCTTACTCTTTTAAGGGTTCCGTACCAGAAGGGTAAAAACGGGACCCTATTACTAAGACTCCGCTGTCCGTCTGTCTGTCTCAAGGTAGTATCTCATGAACCGTGATAGCTAGACAGTTGAAATTTTCACATATGATGTAATAATATTGCCGCTATAACAACAAATAATAACAACATAAAATAAATATTTAAGTGAGGCTCCCATACAACAAACGTGATTTTTATGCCGTTTTTCATAAATAATGGTACGGAACCCTTGGGGTGCGAGTCTGACTTGCACTTGGCTGGTTTTTTGTTCTAACGATTAATTACTATGTCGAAACATCGCAGTTTCAAAATACAATTCGTATCTGGTACCTTAACGACAGCTGTTTTTAGTTACCGAGAGATCTTCATACTTTACAAAAAGAGTAGTAGCTATCAAAATAAACGTGTGAAACGCAAAATTCGTCTGTATTATTGTAAGAACCGGCCATTTGGTGAGATCTTCTGGGCTTCAGACGAAACGTCAAATATATTTTGCAATAAACTTGTTTATGATGTAATTTCTTTCTCTATAAAATGCTTGTTTTTCTTTATTTACTAAACATGTTCAAGATGTAATTTTCTTTCTAAAAGTAAAGGCTTGTTTTTATTTACCTATTTACTGAACACAAAAATACCCAAACTGCAATAATATAAAAATAATATTTGTGGACATTTCAAACATCGACATCTAATTTCAAATAAGGCCAAGCTTGTATGTACAAAATGTACATACTATGGGAGCCAGATTACTGATAGAATACTTATATACATATTTATGATACATTATTACTACACAATTAATGAAATATCGAGATATGTTGACAGGCCTCACAGCTCAGTGGTAGTAAGTTAGTAAGTTGTGCCTTCTGCGCTGTAAGTTGTGGGTTCGATCCCCACCTAGGGCAAACATTTGTGTAATGAACATAGATGTTTGTTCTGTGTCTGGGTGTAAGATAATAATGTAGATATATAATAAGTATGTATTTACAAAAAAAAAGTATATAAGTATTCTATCAGTTATCTGGTTCCCATAGTACAAGCTTTGCTTAGTTTGGGGCTAGATGGCACTGTGTGTAAAAGTCCGCCAATATTTATTTTATTTTATTTTAACACAAAAAAATGTGTTCATATCTTAAAACAAGGTAGGTACATTATAGTCAAAAAAAATTACGTGTAATAGTTTTTTTACTGACTGTACTTAACCTTTTATGTTTGCACGTATATACAAAAGATATCGTGGATAATTTCAGAATTCGCGTCATATGGCAGACGGTAGAGACTCGAAAAATGTAGGGACTTTCCCCATGAATAACTTTGTTGAGTCGACATCCGCTGGGCCATATGGCAGTTTTTCACATCCACGGGGATTGCCAAAACAAGATCCTAGACAGTGACTTTAGAAGGACACGTCTAAGTGATTTATCAAATGACGAAAACTGGAGGTTTTCAATTCGAGCCTAATATTTTTTGTTTACTTTTTTAAGTTAAGGCGCTGCCAGTTCCTAAAACGACTAAGACATTTAACAACGGCAAACTCTAGATGGCGTATGCGTATCGTAAATATTATCAACAGTTTTTATGAGATCGCGTTGCTGGTACCTACGTAGGCAAGTAATAGGGGTAGCTTTACCCACCCCTCAATAACCATTTTCTCTTCGTCCGCCTTTGCTTTTCGAATAAATTAATGATATAAATTATGTATAATAATTACTTATCAAAAACCTATTCTAATTGAAATCTAGATCTACATATTACCTATCTTTAACAATAAATCACAAGTTGATCATAATAGTAGGTATCAAAATAATTCGATCATAAATTCTATAACGTATCATTTTGAAATAACATCTTTATCGTGAAAAGTTTCTGCTATTATGTTTTCAGCTTAATAGAAATCTAGGTAGGAACCTGAAGTAATATATTTATAAAAATAGGAGATGTGGCTTGTTCAGAAGTATTTCTTTTTTCGTTTCGAAAAAGAGCAATCGTCGACAAACAGGGCCTTAAGGTGATACTTGACATTTTTGGTTTTTTGCATGGTCTGAGTCTACCCGGATAAGACAAAAAAAGTAATAAAACCGCATTATCATGAAAACCATTAAACTTAAAAAGAAACTGACATAAATTTATGTAGCTAGTATGATTAACTAACGAAGTATACAAAAATTTTAATAAAATAGTAAATTGTGTTTTAGAAGTGTCAACTTTAGAAAATAAATTATTAGAGAAAAGTTTCAGTAAACCTGTTTCTGTGTTGAATTTGTCTAGATTAAATCTTCAAGATAAAACTGTATGTTTTGCGGTTATTGAGAAAAAACCATTCTGTATTTACTAAAAACAATTTATCTCTTGAAATTATTTTTTTGTTTTATGATTCATCACAGATTATAGAATTAAAACTATCGTGGTTGTTAATCATTTTATATAGAAATACGGCTAATTACCACGCCACGGTATTCGCTGATTTGCCATTGATCGCGGTCGGGGGCGATGCTTTTGATGAAGAGCATCTGATTAGTCTCAAAACTTCAGCAATACAAGAAAAAACGTGTTAATTAGCCGTATTTCTATTTAAAGTAATCACAGATTGCTAAATTATTACCCTATTAATACGATCCTTCACACAAATACTATAACAACAATACATACATTAGGTATAGTAAGTATCACTAGTACATAGTATCTATATCTATCTACATTTCAGACTTTTCGACTCTAACTCAAAGGATTAAAGGCTATAGTAGAGGGTGCGGAGGGGTATAATGGATCGATTAAGCCGATACTGTAATGGAGAAGTTGTGTTTGCTGCAGATTGTTTAGAACTTCTTCAGACTTGGCATTGTTACTCGTATCTCAGGTATGCTAACTTAAGTAAAGAGAATAAGTTTTCTGTAGAAATATATTTTCAATGACAAGCTTTTGTAAAATCATTTAAACTATTGAGCACCAATA
Source organism: Hydriomena furcata (assembly GCA_912999785.1). Taxonomy (NCBI): domain Eukaryota; kingdom Metazoa; phylum Arthropoda; class Insecta; order Lepidoptera; family Geometridae; genus Hydriomena; species Hydriomena furcata. Next base: position 4,200,275 of record OU538833.1, on the reverse strand, counting down.
CGCTATCACCTGTCTTATCATATAACATTGTCATCGGAACTTGATAAGTATGCAAAGTTTTTACTCAATCGAAGTATTTACTAAGGAGTTCCGTTGTGAGTGTCTGTTGAACAGCTCCTGACTCCATCATCGGATCAGCTCACTGTTACCATATTATTGCATTGTCACCGAAGTTACATAAGTATGCGAAATATCAGCTTAATCAGTTGGAGATAACTGCTTCAAAATTGAGTTGCAAGATTCCACCACCTTAAAAAACATAATTACATACTCGTAGTTACATAGTTACATACATATATTGCAATTTAAATAAAAGCTTGTAAATAGTTATTTGTTATACAAGAGTGCAAAGTTGCTTTTTAACCGCGTGTTCAATTTTGATGACCGAGCAAGCGAAGGATTCTAAAATTGTATCACGAGCGCAGCGAGTGATTCAAAATTAGAATCCTGAGCGTTAGCGAGGGAATCAAAAGAGCACTAGGTGAAAAATCTTTGCACTCGAGTGCAACGCGTAACTTTTCATTCCACCTCAGCGAGGAAATGACTAAATGCAAAAAAAGCCGTTTACAATCACAAGATAGGTACTTTTATTTCAGTTTAGGTATTAACTACTACATTATGACAGGTAAGTATTACAGAATAATCTTAATAATGACGTGAAAAAATGCCACGTAAAGAACCGCGTACAAAGCAAATTGAAAAAAGAACACCAAGAAGGTTCCGAGTCTGAGTTTTTAACAAATAAAAAAAATGTTGTATGATATATTCGGCACCATAGAGGTAGCAGTAAATAGGATTAATGATTTTTTTAATTCACAAACTTAGTGCACACGATGTTCTAAATTCAATTTACTTTATCCTCTAGGGAATAAAAACGGCTTTTGCACTCAGATATTGAAGAGCAAAAATACTCTTTCCGAGATGGTGGGATGAAAAATACATTGTCTGCATGAGGATATGGTCAAACCCCTTTACATCTTTATTAACGTGAGTTTTAGACGGAGGTTGAACCCCCGCTGCACCCCTTTAAGGGTTGAGTTTTGGAAATTTCTTTCTTATTGCACCTCTACACGCCTTACCCTCCAAATTTTAAGTGTTTGGTTGTTTGGCTGGGCGTTGATATATCAATCAGTCAGTAACTAAGAGTCTTATATGATTTTTATATGTCACAGTATTTCGCATGTGCATTACCTACTAATGTAATTTAAAAAAATGTAGATAATACAAGTGTAAAGGAAATTTATTATGCATTATCATTAAAAAAATAAAAACATAGGATCATGACTGTAATCCCCAAGTACAGTAGACATCATCGTCTCAGATCTCCAGCCGCTTAGATCCTTTGAAGATGTCTAGTGGGGTAGTCAAAGGCACGTCCAAACATTATTGGCACATGCCCACATCTTGCAGTAGTTAGCATTAGATACGTGACAGGTTGCAAGCCCATCGCCGCTTATAAGAATACTAACTGGTTATAAAGTACTAACAACTTTTTAATTAATTTTTGCTTGGAATTAAATTATTTTTATTATATTTATTTATATTTCGCACGTGCAGTGAGCTGCATAAATGAATAACCAATATATAGCTATAGCCAATTTCAAATTCAACTCGTATGGCTATGCGAGTTCATAATTTGTTTTGTTTATTACCATTGTAAAACATCTTCGTTTTATTGCCAAAGGAGTTATCAAACTGTTCTCGTAAACAACGGTTTCGAGTTACAAAAAGCAAACTTTGAGATAAGAATTCGCTTTATATTAAAGTTTTGTGTGCAGTCTTGCATACTAATTTCTGAGCTACGGCTGCGTAAAGCTCGGTTTGCTAAGAAAATATGATCGTCACTATAGCGGCCGTAAGAAAATGTATGTGAAAATATGATAGGCCCCAAGCCGTGTTTGTTGCCTGATTCTTCTAGGCTTGGTCGCGAGGAACAGGCGTAGCTTCGCCTAGCTCCTAAGACGTTTCAAAGTGATCCTTGTGATTTTATTGGACACAAGGATCACTTTGAAACGTCTTAGGAACTAGGTGAAGCTACGCCGATTCCACGCGACCAAGCCTAGAAGAATCAGGCAACAAACACGGCTTGGGGTCTACCTTTTTTTTTATGATCCTTTCCTTAATGCTATGTAGAGCTCCAGTGTGGTGCCAATCGAACAAGGTGAAGGCTCAAACAAGAATAATAATTAAAAGTTAAAAGTACCTACTACTCAAGTACGTAGGTACAGCAATAAAAAAAAATAACTAAAGAGCTTCAGCACAAATTCAAAAAGCAACACACGCTACACTTGATTTAGAATTAAAACTTACAGATAAAATAACTATTTGCTTAAAAATAATTAAAGTAGACAAATGTTACACAAAATGAAATTAAGTACCTAAATCAATATTTAGCTGTCGAGTGGCAGAGCGACATCAGGCCACGAGGATTTATCATTTATATAATCATCTACAGTATAATACGCTTTGTTTATAAGATTATTCTTTATGTAGGCTTTAAATCTTCTAACGGGAAGTTTTGTTGCGTTTTCTGGCAGTTTATTATAAAATAGTATATAGCCTGATATTGAAAATGCGAAAGTAAGGATGTTTGTTTGGCTGAACCGATTTTATCAAAGTTTTGTTTATCTATAGGTAGACAATGATAGCAGCCTTATTGCGTAAGCTCACTGACAAAACACACTAACAGTCAAACGCAATCAATTGGGGATAGCGTTTCGTTGTATGGTAGGTTCGTCTTTTAGGAAACCAAGGTTTAAAAAAAGCTTTTTAAAACTTTTAAGTAAAAATTGTATTCAATAACATAAAACACTATTTACTTTTACAATCCTAGAATATAATTTATAAAAAAGTTTTGAGAATTTCAGAAAACTTACAAAAAATTTAACCAAAATTCAACAAATACTATTGAAAATTGTATAAAAAATAAAATAGCCCTTACTATACTCCTATGCGTCTTCAAATAAGTCATCTCATATCCCACTACAGTGGGGTCGGCACAACATGTATTTTCTTCCATTTCCCTTTATCGGTCGTCATCTCATCACTCACTCCTTTCTTACTCATGTCATCTTTCATTCAGTCCATCCATCTTTTCTTTAGCCTACCTCTACTTCTACATCCATCCACCTTTATTCCTTACTTTTTTCTCGTATGACTTGAAGAGGCTAACACGACCAATTGGGAGGTACCTCGACTTTTAATCTGGAGGCCGTGATCCGAAACCCTGCCGAATCCAAAAAAATGTTTCATTGTAAAATTTATCCAATATCCCATATATTGTGTATTGTTTTGACGTGCCTCTGACTATCCCTTTTAGACATCTTCAAGGATCTAAGCGCCTTGAGATTAGAGAGTATGTGTACCATACTTGGGGATTGCAGTCGTGATCCAATTTCACATGACTTTCTTCCCTTCTAATGATGTATCTTTAATTAAGTAACAGGGGGGTTAGCATGAACCATCGTATCGACATCGTATCGTTCTAATGTCAAAACTGTAAATTTTTGTATTGTAAAAGTGTCAGTTTTGACATTTGGACGATACGTTGTCGATACGATAGTGGTTCGTGCTCAGGCCACAGCTATAAATAAAGCATTTTTTAAACGACGAATCCATAATACATTTAAAGTGATTGAGCGTAACCCAATTTTAAAGCACATTAAAAAGTTTGTCTGCTCTTAGCAAATCATATACCCCGGGCTATGAGCCGCGAACGAATTGATTTATACTCGACGGCTGGATTTTTCGCGAAATTTATAATGAAGTTGGGCTTTTATTACTTTTGTAGATTTTGACATCGAGATTTTTATAAGGCAGTCTGTGTTTTTTGGGTTTCGTACCCAAAGGGTAAAAACGGAACCCTATTACTAATTATTATTACAACAACGGGAAATTACTCACGTGTGACGGCAATGCGAGCAGGGTAGCGCGCGCGTTATGGTCCACTCACCCTGAAGAAGATTCTCTAGATGAATCGAAACATTGTCGGTGTCCTCATTGACAATTTATCATTTACGTGAGTAATTTCCCGTTGTTGTAATAATGTGTAGTACAACTCACGAAAGTTTTGAAAGTGAAATATCCTATTACTAAGTCTTCGCTGTCCGTCTGTCTATCCGTCTGTCTGTCATCAACATCTCTTTTAAATATGTCTGTCTGTTTATATGACAGCAGTTAATCTTGATTTTTTTGATTGGAACTGTATCTTAGAGAACAACTTATATCTTAGAGTTGAAAAAGTAGGTATTATATATTTTTAAATTGTGATAAACAATGTATTTGTATGTACGAATGTATTTTATGTATGTATGTATGTATGTATGTATGTACATACATACATAAAATCACGCCTGTATCCCATAGGGGTAGGCAGAGACTACGGCTTTCCACTTGCTACGATCCTGACATACTTTTTTAGCGTCATTCACTTTTATAAAAAATACATCACAAAGCCGTAAATTTAGTTGCTAATTGTAGCAATTGGATGTCGTCATCCAAAAAATTGTAACGCGTGAATTAACATAGCTATGTAGGAAATACAGGAGCTCTCCGACAGTTTTGTTTTTTATGAAAAAGATAACAAATGTAGAACAGAAACACGATTAGTGAAACATTATCGATAAAAGTTTCACTAATCGTGTTTCTGTTGATGATTGATTTGATTTATTTTCCAAAGTTGGCTGTTCCAAAACACTTATTTTGTTTTTACTCAAAACTATGAATAGCTGAACAGTTCATTTTATATAATTCGTTAGAATCATACATAAATAAAAGACAGTTTCTTTCTAGGTATGATGCTTTTTAAGATAATGCGGTTTTATCACTTTGTCCGTCTTATGCCGGGGTCCCACAGCCCGCGTTTTCACGCGCCAGACCGCGCCGAGGCGGACGGACGCGCCGTGGGAACGATGCATCCGTGGTGGCCCGTGCTCGGAACGCTCTGTACGCGACGCGCCGGACGCACACAGGCGGAGCGTCATCCGGCGCGGCCCGTCGTTTTACGCGCCGTGGGACCCCGGCTTTATCAAGGTAGACTCAGCCCATACGAAGAAACCAAATTTCAAGCATCCTTATCAAACAAAACTAACGAAGAACATAATGAGTACATATGGGTACAATTTTGAGTCTGAATACAAGTATGCATGTTTACTATCAGTTTGTGCGTTCATGAATAAATTGGTATGTTCCTCTAGGGACCATTTGGTTTATCCTAAATACGTTTATATCTAGTGGATATACTCGCGACTTCGTTTACGTGTAAATATGTTGAAACCAACTTCAACCCCATTGTAACTCTTTAGGGTCGTATTTCGGAAATTCATTTCATAGTGCACTCCTAAACACCATAAGGAAAAAAATCACTTATACAATCTTTGTCCAAACACAACATTAAAATCTGCCAAATCTGATGATCCAGTGATGATCATTTATACATGCAGTTTTGAATTTTATTTAGGTATAGCTGTCTTGATAGACGTTGTCGTATCAAATTTCAATAATCCCACAGAAAAACCTTCCCAAACTTTACGCCACCCTTATCACTTTTGGGGGTATAAATAATATCCTACAAAGTCATTCAAGTCATTCATTCAAAGTCATTCTCATACCTACCGAATATACACAAAAAAATCATAAAAATCTGTCAAGCCGTTTCGGAGGAGTTTGTTTACAAACACGAGAATTTTATATTTTAGAAGAAGATAGAAGATATAGATAGTAGAGAATAAGGTGATGAAAAACAAGGTGAGTATTAAACTTACGATAGTGGTTTAGTTTAGTGTAGCGTGAGCTGCTTTTAGAATTTGTGCTGAAGCTCTTTAGTTCATTTTTTATTGTGGTACCTACTTGGTTAGTACTTTTAATTATTAATCTTGTTTGAGCCTTCACTTTGGTTGATCGGCACCACACCGTAGCATTAAGGAAAGGATCATTGAAAAAATTTATAGACCCAAGCCGTGTTTGTTGCCTGATTCTTCTAGGCTTCGCGAGGAACAGGCGTAGCTTCACCTAGCTCACAAGACGTTTCAAAGTGATCCTTGTGATTTTAATGAAATAAATGATTTTTGAATTTGAATTTGTTTCCACAGATGATCTAAGCAAAAAGGTCATGCAGGGTTGTGTAGTTAAAATGTACAGTTTATCTGAAAACTGGATCAAACGATTCTGCCACCATTTAAGGCTCAATTTTATTTTTCTTTTAAAGTTGGTACCAACAAGAGCAGGAACTGTAATCGTACGGCTTAAGGCACTCCCAGTCGACGATTGTTTTTGTTCGAAACGAAAAAAGAAATACTTGTGAACAAGCCACATCTCCTATTTAATAATGTATAGTATATGTGAATAAAGATGTACCCATCTTTAATCACTTCGATAAATAATCCTACCAACCGCTGCAATGTTGACAAACACACGTCGGCGCGTGGTCCGCCTTAGCTTTTCGAATAAATAAATGATATAAATTATGTTTAATTACTTATCAAAAATCTATTCTAATAGAAATTTAGATTATTACCTATCTTTAACAATAAATCACAAGTTGATTTTAATAGTAGGTATATAAAATATTTCGATCATAAATTCTAAAACGTATCATTTTGAAATAACATCTTTATCGTGAAAAGTTTCTGCTATTATGTTTTCAGCTTAATAGAAATCTAGGTAGGAACCTGAAGTAATATACTTATAAAATTGGAGATGTGGCTTGTTCAGAAGTATTTCTTTTTTCGTTTCGAAAAAGAGCAATCGTCGACTGGGAGCCCCTTAATTAATATTTACCTGTTGTCATTCGGCGACTTAATAAAGTTTTTCAGTTATTCTGTGTATCTTTCATGATTGCACAGTAAATTGGTTTCTGAAATTTAATTTATTGCAACCGAGAACGGGGTTAATAGGGATTTATGCAGCCATTGCGGGTTTCCTGTTGAAAATACATTGTAAATCGAAAGAAGTTAAAAGTTTTTGTGAAAGCTCTTTGTCATATATTGAGACAGAGTCATAGATTTGACTGTTTGTCAACTATAAAAATGAAAAATTCTCCACCAGAAGCCGCAAATGATGTTAGATTACATAAATAATTACGTTTTTAAAACTAAAAAGAAAACCGACGAAAATGTTTCAAAGGAATTTGTTGTCCTGATTAAATTCGATTGGGATCAATTTCAGACTATTCTCCACAAAATAGAAAATGCGCGGCCATACACAAAAATCAAGTAACAAAAATATATACGCTTAATGCATATACCTATACGTCAAATCGAGAACCTCCTTTGATCGGTTGAAAAACAGAATACATATAGAAAATAAATATTTAAGGGAGGCTCCCATACAACAAAAATGTTTTTTTGGCATTTTTTATTTATAATGGTACGGAACCCTTCGTGCGCGAGTCCGACTCGCACTTGGCCGGTTTTTACTATGCCATTAATTAATTATTGTCTTAATTTATACGACGTAACGTGAGCGCGAGCGCGAGTAAACGAAGCCATGCGCGATAGCTACTCTTCTTTAGTGAATTATTATATCAATTACGTATTCCTTGTAGATCGTCTCGCTGTTCAAATATGTACATGCTAATATAATAATTTTCTATTATAGGTAACCCTAATCTATAACCATCTTCTTTATTTATGTCTTACGCTCCAAAAAGCTCTTGTTATTACGAGTGTATACGTTTTATCATAAACCATGCCTGTCAAACATCTTTCAATTACCTTCATGAATTTGTACCCTGTGTTAGTGAGTGCAACCCTTAATTTCTCATAGATTATTTAAGAGAGGTCGGTGGGTTGTACCAACGTCTCACTTAAGGCTCGTTAAGTGTTTTTGAATGTCGCCGTTTGTATGAAATATGAATTAAATGGCTGTTAAACGACGGTGTGGCGTTATTGACGTAGGTACTGCGAGGAAAACTTTGGAGACGATAGTGTTACTAAATTATTTATTGGAGAATTTCGCATTTGATGTATAAACGAGTAGTTTTTCTAGTGTTTAGGGACTTAAGTCAATCATATACACAGCAAAGGCAAACAAAACAATGACTAAAGTTTCGGTAAAAACAATTTAATTTTGAAATATTAAATCAAAAACACGTGTTTAAAACGGAGTAGGAAAACATCGTGAGGAAACCAGTTAGTATTCTTATAAGCGGCGATGGGCTCGTAACCTGTCACGTATGGAATGCTAACTAATGCAAAATGTAGGCATGTGCCAAGTGTAATGTTTGAACATGCCTCTGACTACCCCCACTAGACATCCTCAAAGGATCTAAGTGTCTGAAAATCTGAGAGGATGTCCACCGTACTTGGGGATTACAGTCGTTATCATATATATATATTTTTTTTTAAATGCGAATTATGATTCAATTTGAAAACGTTCCGTGAACAAAGACAACTTATTTAAAACAAGGCATTATACAACGATGACGTCGTAATTGCTTCTTCTATTTGAAAAAGTCGGCTCCACACATTCCGAATAATAAATTTCACGCAACCGAGTTAGGTATGACGGGTGGATTATGATTGATTACTTTGTTTTCCACCATTGCCAGTTATTTCATCGTTCTCTTGCTGAGTAGACTTGAAAAGCATACGGCTCTCCAGGATATTCATTGGTAAAAATTTTATAAGTATAACAATTCTCTAAACTTGTGTTTGTTTTTACATAACAAAAAAAAGATAACTAGTATCAAAATGTTAGCTTTAGAAATAGAAAAGAAAAGAAACGGCGGCGGTATTTTCGGGCTTTATCTTTTGACCATTTGATTCAAAATATATTGTATCTTCAACCTCGCGTGGTACTGGATAAAAAGTAGCCTATTTAGTAGCCTAAGGCATAGGCTATGTAACGTTTATCGTTTAATCATTTAGGCATGATTGAGGCACATAATAATACTTGGAACTGCTACATTCAAAACAATTTTTATATTTCCCTATGAGTATGTGGAGTTATTACAATGAAGGAACTCATAGAGGAACACTTTAGTTTCAAGCTCAGTTCTTATTTTCCGAGATTTCAAACACGGTCAGTGTTTGGGTTCCGGGTTCTTAATGACAACCCGAAACAAGATATACACTTTGTATTTCTGGGTTCCCTGAGTGAAAACTTTCCAATAAAAAAAAATTGTTTCATATTTATAGGTTTGAAGAATGAACAGCATGTCTGGTGGGGGAAGGGACAGTTTCAGGATCTACAATCCGAACCAGAATGAAAATATCCGGCAGAGGGATATGTTTGGGCAGATGAGCGATAAGGAGTTGAAAGGTACATTTATATAGCTTGCCCTGCGTCGCACGGTTATGATAAAGATTACAGGCAAACTTTTGGCACCTTAGTTATATAATTGAAAATTTCGTGGAGATTTCAATTTTTTTTTAATAAAATATAACCCGTTTTACTTCCTGATAATGTAGCGTTTGGTTGGTGAAAGAATTTTTAAAATTGGTTTAGTACTTTTTTAGTTAATCCACTACAAACAAAAATACAAATCTTACCTCTCTAAAATATTAGTATAGATAGATGATACTTTATAATCAAACATTTTGTACGAAATCCGTCGGTACTGAATGGTTTGCTTTTATAAAGTGGAATAATCCCTAATGTTATGTTTTCCTTTACTTGCTTATAATATTCCTCGTAAACTGGACGATCTATAAACAAGAGGAAAACAAGAGAAACAAATATCACATTTTACGACTGAGATAATAAAATATTGCATTATATTCCGAGAGCTACCGTTCATCGTGTATCTTTGTGTGCTTAGAAAGTAATACTTTGTTCATTCGTCGAACTCGAAATTGAAAACCGTTAATCTTTTTTAGTATCTAGCATTAAAGTATATTATTTACTAAGTATTCTATCAGTTATCTGGTTTCTACAGTACACGCTTTTCTTAGTTTGAGACTTAGTAGCGCTGTGTGAAATGTCCATCAATTTTTTATTGTTATTCATTTATTTATGTCGGCCACAAGGCTGTAACTCATGAACCGTGATAGCTAGTCAGTTGAAATTTTCACGGATTATGTACTTCTCTTGCCACTCTATAACAATAATTACTAAAAACAGTCCTACTCGCACTTGGCCGGTTCTTTTTATATTGTGTAAAAGATTTTTGAGGTGGTCCTATAAAAAAAGAAAATAGTTTTGTCCATAAAAAATAATTATAATCTGAATTATTTTTGGTGTTATTTTCATTCTGATATGTACGAGTAAAAAAAAAATCCTCAAATATTTACTACACATCGTCTACGACTAGTGCCATTTATTGCCGAGTTTTTCCGGTTACCCTTGGCTTTCACAGTTGCTAAGTTATGACAGAAGTCAAAAGGGGGCTTTGAACTCCATACGCTGTGAACAGAGGTCATATTTAGTATTCCTTATAGCTTTGGCTAGTAGTTCATAAAAACTTACCCTCGCTTTATTTTCAACAGATTTCAAGCCAGAAGAAATCCATGGTCCCGAAATAACGGACAAAGATGGCGCTCTACTTGACGAACACGACAGCTTCTATTGGACAACGAGAAGTCTGCTTGTGCTGTTTCAGATCATGGGCATCATGCCTATTATGAGGGTGCCTAAAAGTATGACCACATTTTTTTTATTTTTTTTATTTTTCTTTCTCTCTTTCATCTCAATACCTTTTCTCCCTTATACTTATACATGCAAGTTGTGAAATTACCTTTTTGAAACCGGAATGTTTGGAAAATTCAGGAATTTAAAAGGAAAACTATCATGGCTATGTAGGCTTTACAAGTTTACGAGTAAGCATCGACCAACTAAGAAAATGTATTTTCTAAGTTGCTCGACGATTACTCGTAAACTAGAAGTAAACTTTTTAGTACAAATATCGTTGAAAACTACTTAGATAACGTTGTTAGCTGTGTAAACTACGGAACATTACATTGCGCGTGGTTGACACGCACTTAGCCAGTTTTTTTCCGTGATCTTTTCTTTACTATAAAAACTTCAAACACAATAAAGAAGTCAACAAGGACAGGCAACGCATCAATGTCTTTGGTGTTGCAGATGTTAATAAAGCGACGGTAACCGACTTTGATTTCATCTACACTATTCTCTAATATGTCATCATCTGCCTTGAAAAACTTGACGCTTGTGTATTTGTTGACAAGCATATAACGTCACAGAAACTAGTGCGACGCCATTTGCTAAAGAAGCGTTTTTGCGGGTTATTTAAATTGATAATATTGAATTAACATTTTTAGGGCCAATACTTATCAGAATTGAAAATAATATTTTTTATTGGTTCCACACTACTGAATAATCTAGAATGGTTTTTAAAATCTTGTTAAATAGCCCATTATCTGCGGATCCGAATATTTAGTTTAGTTTGACTATAAATTCTTTAGTTGAGTTGTTTTTTCTTAAACACGCTCAGTAGTTTTTGGAAGTCGCAAAGTCGATTGTTGCTCCGAAAAGCGTTGATGAGTTTGCGAAAAACAAACTTTCTAGAAGATAGATTGAGGAAAAAACGCCCAATATGTATACTTGTGAAGGCAATAAAAATAAAGTAAGAAGGGAAGAATCTTGGTGAATTTTATGAACTGTGTACTTTATACATTATGGGAAAATATACCATCGGAAAATCAATAAAAATATTCTAAAATGAATTTCACTATGGAAAACAACGTGAATTACATAAAAAAATTGCAGAATTCTCTATCACGACTGTAATCCCTATGGATATACTACCGATATCCTCTCAGATCCTTGAAAATGACTAATGTAGTCAGTCAAAGGTTCAAATTCAAAAATCATTTATTTCAATAAAATACAAGGATCACTTTGAAACGTCTTAGGAACTAGGTGAAGCTACGCCGATTCCACGCGACCAAGCCTAGAAGAATCAGGCAACAAACACGGCTTGGGGTCTACCTTTTTTTTAATGAACATTAAATTTGACACATGTCATGTCCATTGCAGTAGTTAGCGTCATAACCTGTCAGGTTATAAGCATAATGTCGTTATTATGAATACTAACTCGTTTTCTCACGATTTTTTCTTTCATCGCTTTGAACACAAACAGATGTATCCATTCATTCGACCTTTTGATTGAAAGTTGAGATACCTTGGGCCGAATGGGGCCAACACAGCTTTTATGAATTATGTATTTTACATAATTAATTTTTAGTCTGCTTGCGTTGCATATTGGCTTTGACCGAAAATCTACAATTCGACTATCCCATTGTGAATGTTTGTCAACTCATTTTAGATAGAGAGACCACGCCTTTCCACTGATCTCACAGCTCAGTTAGTAGTAACTCTGCCTTCTGCGCTGTAGGTTGTGGTTTCGATCTCCACCCAGGGCAACCATTTGTGTGATGATCATAGATGTTTATGTATATAATTTGTTAATATGTATAATAAGTATGTATTTACAAAAAAAAGTATAAAGTATTCTATCAGTTATCTGGTTCCCATTGTAAAAACTTTGCTTAGTTTGAGGCTAGATGGCGCTGTATGTAAAGTCCGCCGATATTTATATTTATTTATTTACTTGATACGATACTTTCCACTCCTACCCCCCTCTGGGAAACAGTCGTGATTTTATGTATGTAAGAGTATGTATTTTACTAATTTAAAAGTTCTAACTAAATGACAAAAATCGCGCTATCACATTTTTTCCAATCAAGCTTTGTAAGGATCCTGAAAGTAATTACCATGTCCGTAAAACCATTGTTATTTACATTTCAAATATTCATAAAACATTTACATATTCATACATTTTAAAGGAATTCTTGATTCTGATTTTCTTTCACAAATTTGCTTAAATACGTACGCACATAGGCTATAGGTAGAGACTTTGAAATAGAGAAAGTAATTATTAACCAATTACAGGTGGGTTATGAGTTTAACTATCTTTGTATGTTTGAGTATATCCACACTGCGAGCCTAGCATGGTGGCGGCGATGGGCACGAAGTTTCAAACATATGAAACGCATCATCACTGTAATAGTACATTTTAGTTACAGTTAGTTTTAGTACATTGAATCCGAAAGGGCGTGTTTATTTCGCGCCCGTCGTCGCACATCGCACGAACACGTCCAAGTAAGTACTAAATTACTGGTCATACTTGAGTGGGTAAGGTGTCAAACGATGCTTTTTGATGGTCTGTATGTCATAGTTTTAAGCCGTGTTTTGTTCGAAAGAGTCCAATTTTTGTTGGATAATTTCGTTCGGGTTTTACGACAGCTGTGATTTTATGGAATTTAAAAAACATAAAGTTTTATCTATCCAAACTAAGGACAGAAACGCGATTGTTAGAATTTTTTGGAGTTATTTCAATTATTATTAGAAAATGGCTTCCTAACTAACTTTTTTGATATAGCTTTAAAAATGTTTAACAGATATTTTTTACATAATTTGGTAGATCTAATTTAAAGAATGTTTCATGTTTTTATCACATTTTTGGCCTTATCCATTTGGATGATGACTTTTGAGCAAAAGTTATTACTATTTCGATGAATAGTAATCAATCAATGTCTATCGTCAACGGCCGACAACGGACATCGCAACTCTTTTAGAAAAGCAAGATTTCATTGTTCAATAAGCATAATATCATGATGATTTTCAGGGGCTCAAACAACAAAACGGACAACATACAATTGGATATCGAAAGCTACGTTGTGGGCTTATTTAGTGTGGAGCTTAGAATCCATAATTGTATTAAAAGGTAGGTTAAACCTCCTTTTTCGAAATTCTTTTTGAAAAACTTACTTTTAAAAATGTTAAATAACTAGCCTTACGGGTCAGTTGGTAGTAGCCTTTTGCGCTGTAGGTTGTGGGTTCAATTCCTACCGAGGATTATCATTTGTGGCATGATTCTGTGTTTGGGTGTTAATAATGTATTATACCCATGTATTTAGAAAAAAAAAAGTATGTAAGTATTGTATCAGTTATCTGGTTTCCATAGTACAAGATTTGCCTAGTTTGGGGCTAGGTGACGCTGTGTGCAAAGTCCACCTATATTTTTTCATTTATTTTATTAATTGTTCTGAAGTGTATGTTAAAAAACATAGGGATATCAAGAAAATCTAGAAGTGACTAATGGTAATGGTTCTAAATTTTTTTCGCAGTTGGCAAGGAGCGACTTCAGAACTTTCAAAGTAACTCCAACAAGCGGTTTGACGAAGTTATCTACAACATTATATTTTTGAGCATTCTCATCCCCCACTTTCTTCTGCCGATCGCGTCATGGCGGCATGGACCCCAAGTAGCTATTTTCAAAAATATGTGGACTCATTATCAGGTAATTTCACTTAAATACGAATTATCGATAAAGTTTGGAAAATCGGGATATTAAGTACAGACATAAAGTTCTGATGTATGTTGTATATAATATTTATATTGATATACATCTGTATCTGTCGTAAACATCCAATATTAGTGAATTATGAAGTTTAAAAAAATAGGCACACGACTGTAATCCCAAGACAGTCTCAGACCCTTAAATCCTTGGAGATTCTCAAAGCTAGGCCCCAAAGAAACAGTAAAAAGTTAACACACGTGACAGATTGCAAGCCTATTGCCGCTTCTATGGATACTTAGTGTGTTTTACAATGTTTTCTTTTAACTTTTGATACACACGTATTTTTTTCAAATACAAAAATCCATTGTACACGATCGGAATAAAAAACAACGATTTTTAAATCTATAAAATTGGTAGCTCCCATACAAAAAGCTTGTAGCCCAATAAAACTATTTGAAATTCTAAATATTATGCCGTGTCGGATGCATACCTATTCATCGAAATTTCGATAGCTGTTCAAAACATCGACAGCACAGCACGCTTATTTTCTTCGAACAAATTTCAACAAATTTCTTCATCGTCTATGACGATGACAAATAATTGAGTCAAACCGTTGATGTATGCGGGTCCCGAAAATGCATTCTGATTGGCCGGTTCAAAGTGACGGTACATGGAAGTGGTCAGTACCAGATTTTACGCGCGATGTCATATCAGCAGTATTAACCTAATGACTTGTCAGACAGTGTTCGCCTTGCATAGCGTGTTTATTGGGCTGTGTTGTCGATGGTTCAAAATCTATAGAGATATGATGAATTGCATAATCCATTTGTCATGTTACTCATATACAGGCCCTCATCATCCAGGCTGTCAGAAACGAAACTAGGTTACATAAAATACGATAATTAATTCAATACCTATGTATGATTTATTATTATATATATTTATTTCTATTATTCTATTATGCTGAGGTGAAGCCACTTTATTGCGAACGATTCGCGTTGTGCGAGAGATGTAACTATATGATTCATCACGAGATAGACAAAGACGCAAAACGTAAACATTCTCTGTACTATATCTCGAATTAGTACATTACTACATTAGTAGCAGCATTCAGCATTGAGCATCAGTACAAGAGGTCAATGACCAGCAGCTAGCTCTGAAACAACCGTTGGTGAAATAATTAAAGTTTGCGTTAGTTCTAAGTTTGACAGTATCTTGGTATCTACGAGTACCATGTTACTCCATAGGCTACTCGAAAAGCGTGAGTGTGGATAGGACTCGCCTTCTCATGCTCATACATTTCGTATTCTCACCAAGTCCTGCAAGTTTTCGCCGTGAGTCTGGATGGTATATTAAAGATAGAATTGATTGCAGCTAAAATACCTGAAAATAACCGGTACACCGATAGTATTCCCGAACCTATACTGGCTTACCTGGGGTCTCTGCGTCTTCTCGTGGGGTCTGAGCTTCGCTGTGATACTTTCCCAGCACTACTTGCAGGATGACTTCGAGTTCTGGCATTCATTCGCGTACTACCACATAATAGCTATGCTGGACGGATTCTGCTCTCTTTGGTAAGTGGTTCTTAACAGCTGGAGGATTTACGAAGCCATAAAAGTGGCAACTCACTGGAATGACGTTATTTAATGAGTTTCATGAATGTGCCAATGTGGCACGATGAATGAATGAACAGTGTAAGTATTCGTAGTCGTGCCCCCGCAATGAGATATCGTCGTAGAGTGTGCTTGCTTAATAATTATAAAATACTAGCCGACCCGACAGACGTTGTCCTGACAAATTTCAATAATCGAATAGAAAAGACTGAATGTTTTTAGTCTATGATGTCAGTTATGTTGCACACCAGCGCCATCTATACAGAAATCATCCTTATTGCGTTTTTTTATTGTTTTGGGGATGTTTGTAATTTTCAAAGTAGCCTATTATTAATACATCTACAGTAAATTTTAACTTAAACCGTTTTGTCGTTTAGGCCTGATTGAGGAACAAACATACATACAAACTCACAAATTTTCGCATTTATAATATTATTAGGATAATTATACTATACTTTTACGATTGATATATATCTTTACCCAGTAAAAGGCCCATGGTATTCCGTGAGTCATAAGTATTTGTTTCATAAAAAACTTGACATTATTGGAAACTGTTTGAAACTTTTCGTGTACTAGCTGTAGTCAAGGGGTTTTTTTTCCTAGAATAAGGTAAGTCAAATTAACAATTTATTCTCTTGGTATTATAATATTTTGAATTGTAAATTCGGATTTACAAACGGCGCTTTGTTTTCGAAGCTAATTTAACATTGTGAAAGTTTAGCGTTTAGAAAATGAGCTGGTGATTGCATTGCACGTGCTGCAGTTAGTTTTTGTGATTAAAATTATAGTTTAGATGTGACAATTGAGCTAAATAAATAATTTATTGTTCTTTGTATATACTTCTTTTTATTTTATTACTACTAGCTGGACCAGCAAAAGACGTTGTCCTGTCCAAACTTCAAATCTCATAGAAAAAGTACTTTCAGTTTTTCAAATTTTACAATTTTTAATTCAGATTTCAGTGCACAAATGTACAACAATGAGTCTTGAAGAAAATGTTCCATAAAAACCATAGTTTTATACAAACTTCGCCCCCGTTTTTCACCCTTTTAGATGTAGAATTTCAGAAAATCCTTTCTTTTCGGATGCTACGTCACAAAGAATGCACCCTCCCTCAGTCTACGATCAGCGGTTTAGGCTGTGCGTTGATAGTCAGTCATTCAGGACAAAGCATTTTATAGGTATAGATTATTTTGATCTTAATGGCCTTAGGTGTATTCGCGACAGAGATGCTAAAAGTGTTGGTACGTTTCACATGGTGGTACAAATGTTTGGAAAACTGCAGTTATTTCTTTCGGGTCAGGGTGTTGTGGTATGATAGTAATTCTAGTTTCGGATACCTTCAATACAGGGATTCCTAGTAGGGTTTTACTCGTATTTCTTCTTCTTCTTCCTTGTCATCAGCAGCACAATATGTAGGTAGATAAATATGTTGGAAATTGATATGGCTTGGAGTGTTGACCGGCCGCCTGCCTGACGTCAACCCTCTTTGGTTTTAATATGGGTTCAGCTATCGATTCAATTATTAGTATAGGAGTATTAATATGTTCTATACACCATACTACTGACTGGCCTCACAGCTTAGTTGATAGTAACTCTGCCTTCTACGCTGTAGGTTGTGGGTTCGATCCCCACCCAGGGCAAACATTTGTGTGATGAACATAGATGTTTGTCCTGTGTCTGGGTGTTACTATGTATAATAAGTGTGTATTTACAAAAAAAAAGTATATAAGTATTCTATCAGTTATCTGGTTCCCATAGTACAAGCTTTGCTTAGTTTGGGGCTAGATAGTGTTGTGTGTAAAGTCCGCCAATATACTACATTGATTTCATAACACGAAATTTAGATTATTGAACCTAAAGCTGGATATTTCGTGCTATTTTTTCAGGTACATAAATTGCAACGCCTTTGGAACCGCATCGAAGGGTCTTGCTATGAATCTGCATAAGGCGCTGGAAGCTGAACATCCAGCTCTGAAGCTAGCCCAGTATCGCCATCTGTGGGTGGATTTGTCTCACATGATGCAGCAATTAGGTACCTAGTTGTAATACTATTTTATTATAAACTAGCTGACCCGTGCCCGCTTCGCTGTGCGTAAGACATTTCTAATACCATCGTGGCTTTTTTTGTAGACGTTTTTAAGGTGTACAATACTGTAGTACATTATTTTGATACATCTCGTGGGGTCCAGCAAGCATTTGCAATGTAAGCGCAAAAAAATGTGTTTATTTACGACATCACATTAGAAACCTCTAAAATTATCAGTGGTTCTCTACTATATTATGCATGTATTATACATATAAACCTTTCTCCTGAATCACTCTATCTATTAAAAAAAACCGCATCAAAATCCGCTGTGTAGTTTTAAAGATATAAGCAAACATACATACATACGCGGGAAGCGGAAAGCGACTTTGCTTTATACTATGTAGTGATACTTGTCCTATTCCTTTTTACCTTTTGTCATACCACCTCCACTGGAACTCTGTCTCTTTGACGCGGAGGAGCTATCTGTGACACAGTTTTTAACTCATGCAGGTATCATCGTTTCCATTTTTGTACTGTACACCTTTGTTTAATGTTCCAAATAAAGATTATTATTATTATAAGCGGCAATGGCCTTGCAACCTGTCACGTACTGCAAAATGTGAGTATTGTGCCCAATGTAATGTTTGGGCGTGCCTCTGACTACCTCCTTTAGACATCAAGGATATAAGCGCCTTGAGATCTGGGAGTACGTATATCGTACTTGGGGATTACAGTCGCGATCCTATAGTCTTACAGCTCAGTTGGTAGTAGCTATTCCTTTTGCGCTGTAAATTATAGGTTCAATCCCCACACAGGACTAACATTTGTGTGATTAACATAGATGTTTGTTCTTTTCTTTCTCTAGGACTCTGGGTATTATAGTACTTATGTGTTTGGAAATAAAGGATTTATAAGTATTCCATCAGTTATCAAGTTCTAATAGTACGAGTACGGTGTAAAATTTCCACATACGAGTATTTTATTACTAGCCGACCCGTGACAGACGTCCTATCAAATTTCAATAATCGAATAGAAAAGACTGAATGTTTTTAGTCTGTGATGTCAGATTTGTTGCACTGCATCTATAAATCTATACAGAAATTATCCCTTTTGCGTTTTTTTATTGTTTTGGGGATGTTTTTCATATTTTAAAGTAGTCTATTATTTATTCGGGCATTATATCTACATCTACAGCAAATTTCAACTTAATCCGTTTTGTCGTTTAGGCCTGATTGAGGAACAAACATACATACAAACTCACAAACTTTCGCATTTATAATATTATTAGGATTATTACATGCCATTTCTCTATGCCTTTAATTGAAAGAAAATAAATATTTTTACCTAAAGCCCAAAGTACCAACTCATGTATATTGTATACAATCTAGTCGACGGCTTCGCAAAGATCCAACTTTAAAGGAAATTCGATCGTTAATTAAGTTTTTTATCCAAACTTTTACAGTTCCTTTTCATCTCAAACAAAAATCCTTTTACTCTAAAGACTTAATGAGCGTCTACGTTTCAAAAAGAGTTCCTATACCAAACTTCTAGGCATTGAAAATTCAATAATATAAAAAACTGCCTCTCCTATATTAATCATTTTTAAATTATATAGTAATTCAGTTGCTTCTAACTAACAAATAAAAACAAAAACTATAGCCCTTGAATCAGGAACTTTAACTAGGTAAAAAATTCTAGTGCTACGCCGTAGCAAGCACGTAGCGCTTGTCGAAGCTACGACGTGGCGCTTGTCACAATGATATGCAAAATTCCATCTGCCGTTAGCGGATTCTACTGTATATCTAGTTGGTGTTTACTATATATATATAGTATGCACCTACCCAGATTTTCATAAGTTTATTGGTAGTCACGATAGACATGGATATTTGGTATATGCTGTTAAACTCTCTACTTTATCCTGGGATGGGAAATATGAACTTACTAATTTTCTGTAAACTTTTCACTCGTTGTAGGGCCAAAGACCCGGTCGTGGTGCCTACCCCGGTTTTGGTCATTCTCAATTTTTGCAATACTAAGAATAGCAAACATAGTTTGTTTTGAGTTTAAAATCTATATTTAATACAATTATTTGTTTATGATCCGTTTTGATTAATGACAGTTGTGATGCGTTATACCGCTAGACTTGATTGACCTCAACTAAATATTTCACGTTTTGTTTATTTAAATATAATATTAAATAATTAATAAATAAATAACGCCTGTTACAAAACCTTTGCTCAACCTAAAAGATAGATAAATACTCTACTCTATTTTGTTTAAAAATAGTAGTTTTAATCATTCTTTCAATATAATAAACCGTTTATTTGATAATTAAAATGTTGTAAAAATGCCCACAACCAGAGCTCTCACCCTATTATAGATTAAGCTGATCGAGTATGCTTAAGTTCTCATATACTTCCTTTCTTTGTTAACTACAAAAATAACACTAAAAGCCAAATATTATGTAATATGAGAATCATAATCACGTCTGCAAATGGTTGCCAAAATAAAAAAACGTTTAAATACCGTAAAACCGAAGTCAAATATCGCAAAATATTATTTAAATATGACCGTTATAACAAAGTATCCATTTGTAGCAACTGTTAACTTCTAAGGCTTTTACTAAACAGAGAAATAAAAATATATTATATATATATATATATATATATATATATATATTCTGTTTATATTCTGTTTATATAATATATAAACAGTCAACAATCACATTTACAAATATTTTTTCCGGGTCTGGTTATTGTGGTATGATACTTGCGACACTGGGTATCTTAATACGTGGTCAGGAGTCATACCATAAGAACCTTAAGTAATATCAAAACAATATTACTCGAGGTGCGAAAGTAACGCTACACGAGATCATATTTCACGTCGTATCACCATGATAATTACGTAATATCATCATCGTAATATTGTTTTGATATTACTTTTGTGCTTGTGGTACGTCCTGGGCTTTGTAAGAAGTTATGAGATATGAGTATTATATGATTTTTGGGTGTTTTTATACCTTGCTTAAACTACTGATGCTGACAATTCTGATAAACTTACTTTGTTCCCAATCGTGTACTTGTCACGTTACGGGTTCTTTCATAGTCTCATACATACATACATACATAAAATCACGCCTGTTTCCCAGAGGCAGAGATCACGGCTTTCCACTTGCTACGATCCTGACATAATTAAGCTTCATTCACTCTCATCACATTCCTCATGCATGCTCGTCGGTTTAGAGTACTCTTGACCCGGCCTTTTTTCAAAACATCACCAATTTGGTCCAGGAAAATACGCCGAGGTCTTTCTCTTCCAACGTTCCCATTCACACTCGCCTTATATACCTGTTTTGTCAAACTTTCTTCATTCATTCTCTCCACATGCCCAAACCATCTAAGCATCCCTTTCTCAATCCTCATCACTACGTCCTCTTTCACTCCACAGCGTTGTGTTATCACGCTATTTTTATAGTCTCACATTAAGAAAAAAGTAAAAACAGAAACCTTTAAATTACTAATTTGTTTAAATACTTGCGTTGTATTATTTGCATAGATGCCTTGTTCATGCTTTAACGATTGTACATAGCAAAAAAGATCGTGTGTACAAAGCTTTATAAAACAGGATAAACAGAGAAGCAATATAGCAATTTTTGGCATACGCCACCGTTCTGTATCAACACCAACCTATAGCAAATTGGGGGAAAATGTACGAATATTTTTATAAAATCACACGCCAGTGAGGCTATTTTGTAAAAACATGATAATCATGTTATGATATTCATACCAATATTTATAGGTACTGAATGCCATAATACCTACGCTTTTTATGCTGTTTAAGCACCTATACCTACGCTTCCAATACAATACCTACGCAGAAGCGTAGGTATAGGTGGATAAACAGTGAATAGTTACTATGAAAAGGGTACAGATTAGGTATTCTCTAACATTAGGTATTGCATTCCACATCATAACATGATAATCATGTTTTTACAAAATAGCTCTGCTGTACACTTTTCATAGTAACTGTTTATATACCTATACCTATACCTACACTTCAGCGTAGGTATTGTATTGGAAGCGTAGGTAAAGGCGCCTAAATAGCATAAAAAGCGTAGGTATTTTGGCATTCAGTACCAATAAATATTGGTATGAATATCATAACATGATAATCATGTTTTTACAAAATAGCCCTGCTGAGCTGTTACTAGGGAATTGTCTAATAAATACATATACTTATATACCTAGGATAAGTGTTTGTTTTTGAAGTTTGTATACTTACATAGCTACTTAAATATCTGGTTGTCTGGGTGTTATAATTTGAATATTAAGTAAGTATATTAAAAAACCGGCTAAATGCGAGTCGATCTCACCGAGGAAGGGTTCCGTACCATTATTTCTAAAAAACGGCATAAAAAACACGTTATTTGTTTCGGAGCCTCACAATAATTGTTTTATTCTGTTTTTAGTAATTGTTGTTATAACGGCAAATAAAATACATAATCTGTGAAAATTTCAACTGTCTAGCTATCACGGTTCATGAGATTCAGCCTTGTGACAGACAGACGGACAGCGGAGTCCTAGTAATTGTGTCCTGTTTTTACACTTTGGGTACGGAACCCCTAAAAGTATTTATGTATTCTAAGTTATCTGAAGCCTATAGCTTTGCTTGGTTTAAAATGGCGTTGTGTGAAATTTCCAACAACTTTTAGCTGTTTATTTTCGAGTCAGATTTTGAAGAAAACAAAAGCTAAGAACGAACGAATAGTCGAAAAATACGAAGAAAACTTACTATACTTAAAAACTTTCAGTTACCAAAATATTTTTACGATATTCACTTAGGAAAAGTTTGTTTCTACTTTAGATCGATACACAAAATAGAAACCTCCACATTTTTTGCTATTATTATTCTTGCGAGTTGTTATTATTTTTCATAATATCATGTTTAGTAGACATAACTATAGATTTTTACACGGGTCTTTATCGTAATGTTCGAATCACTACATAGTATAAAGCAAAGTCGCTTTCCGCTTCCCGCGTCTGTATATCTGTATGTATGTTTGCTTATATCTTTAAAACTACACAACGGATTTTGATGCGGTTTTTTTTAATAGATAGAGTGATTCAGGAGGAAGGTTTATATGTATAATAACATGCTACCCGTGCGAAGCCGGGGCGGGTCGCTAGTATCTTATAAAATCCGTATAAATAGTAAAAATGTTGATCCGTAAAAACCAATAGACGAATCACTATCGTATCGTCACCATATCGTCAAAAGGTCAAACTGACACTAGATTGTGTCAGTTTTGGCATTTGGATGATACTTTAACGATACGATATTGGTTTGTACTGTTCGCCACTAATCCAATGAAAAAGTATTAAGTAGAGCTTTATGAAGCCTCTACGGACTAAATGCATTTAATCTTAGTAAAAAAATAAAAAAATAGGTTCAAGACTGTAATCCCCAAGTACAGACATCCTCTCAGATCTCCAGATCTTAGATCCTTTGAAGATGTCTAGTGGGAGTAGCTAGAGTCACGTCTAAACATTATATTTGGCACATGCCCACATTTTGAAATTAGCATTCCATACGTGACAGATTGCAAGCCCATCGCCGCTTATAAGAATGCTAACTGGTTTTCTCACGACGTTCTCCTTCACCGTTTTGTGCAAGTGTTTTGTACATTTTTCAAACAGAAAAATCCATTGATGCACGCCGGGATTCGAAACCACGACCTTCGAAATTAAAATCGAGGTACCTCCCACTCAGCCAACACGGCTTTTTTAATCATAATTTAATAATATTTCTTGTTTTTTTTTTGTCACAGGCAGAGCATATTCCAATATGTATGGCATCTACTGCATGGTGATTTTCTTCACTACCACCATATCTTTATATGGAGTGCTGTCAGAGGTGCTGGAGCGAGGTTTGAGTTACAAAGAGCTTGGCTTGTTTGTGATTGTGGGGTACTGCATGACGCTGCTATTCATCATCTGCAATGAAGCTTATCATGCTTCAAGGAAGGTAAGAGTTATCTCTAGCTTAAGGCTTACCTCAACAGACTTGGTACTATATGATATTACTTTGAGAACTTGTGGTAAGAGGGCTAGTGTTCTATGCAGTTACACATACGTTTGTTTTATTTGTTTATTACGTTGAAAACGTTGAATACCACTCAAAAAAAAAACTATTTGTCAGGATGTTTGTAGCTCAATCACGCCGAAACGACCAACAGTACATCCGTAAATAATATTTAAAATGATTGACAACCACAATATTTTAATACATTTTGTTACGTGTAGGGGCAAAGACCAAGTTGTGGCGCTTAGCCCGGTATTAGGCTTTTTCAATTTTGGCAGTCAATAACTAAGCATAGCAAACAAACTTCTTTAAAATCTATAGTTAATACAATTATTTTTCATTTTCCCGTTTTGTCTATTTAAATATGAATAATTAATAAATAAATAATGACTGTTACAAAACCTATGCTTAACCTAAAAGATAGATAAATACTCTATTCTATGTGGTTAAAGAATCGTCGTTTTAATATTTTTCAATAAATACCGTTTATTTGAAAATTAAAATGTTGTTAAAATGCTTACAACCAGCGCTCTCCTATTTTATTTCCAGGTCGGTCTTGAATTCCAAGTACGTCTGCTAAACGTGAATCTCGGAGCTATTGACCGCAGCACCCAGCGTGAGGTGGAGATGTTCCTAGTGGCGATCTCGAAGAACCCACCCATCATGAACTTAGACGGTTTCACCAATATCAACAGGGAGCTCTTTACAGCTGTAAGATTCTGATTAATTTAAAATATATTTTGTACAAAGTTTAGTCCTTATCACACTGGTCTAAAAAAACAATCGATAATAAAATAAAATACAATAAAATCTCTAAAAATAAAATTAAATAGGATCACGACTGTAATACCCAAGTACGGTAGTCAACTCAAATCTTTGAAGATGTCTAAAGGGGTTAGGGAGAGGCACCTTTAAACATTACATTTGGCACATGCCCACATTTTGCAGTAGTAAGCATTCCACACGTGACATTATTTATTTATAAAAAAACAGGACACTAAAAACAATAATAAATCAGTGTGACTATAGGCGGCCTTATCGCTAAGAGCCATCTCTCTCAACCTTGGAAATATAAAAATTATAAAATGGTACCAGTAGAAAAGATCTCCAACAAGTGATTTACCGAGATAGTACTCGTAATTTTTAAAAATGAACCTTAAAGAGAGAGCGTCTCTCAAGTTTGAAAAACGTGGATCCACGCCAAAATTGTTTTGTGCAACTCTACAGAGACAAATTAAATTGTACTATTTTTGTATGATTAGCGATTAGCGGCTTGTAACCTTTCAAGTATAGAACATTTTTATAAATGCAAGAAGTGAGCTTCTGCGCTGTTGGTTGTGGATTCGATCCCCACCCAGGACTGGATTCTATCTATTAAAAAAAACCGCATCAAAATCCGTTATGTAGTTTTAAAGATTAAGCAAACATACATACATACATACTGACGCGGGAAGCGGAAAGCGACTTTGCTTTATACTATGTAGTGATATGGGACCTTTTCTATTATACAATAAAAAACAGGTTGTCTGTAAAGTCGGCTTACTGACGATAGTTGAACGTGACAATTGTGATTGTGCCTCTTTGTCGCTCGTTCCGCGCTCTCGCTTGCACTTTAAGCCTTAAATGGAACGCCGTGAGGTAACGCCGTATGAGTGAGGTAACGCCGCATGAGTCATGTTTTTTGGTGCGTGCAGCCAGCTCCATCGAATTATAAGACGTTGTCACGTCAAAAAAATATCATCATAAATAAAAAAGAAACAAAAACAATATAGGTACCTACATGTCGAGTTGAGAACTCTCAATTTTTCGTAGATTAAAAAGATGGTTAACTACCTATGCTTTGGTTTTACAGTCGTCAGCTGATATGTATTTTTGCTTTCAGAACATATCCTTCATGTCAACCTACCTTATTGTATTGATGCAATTCAAACTGACACTGCTGCGCCAAAGTGCAAGGAAGGCAGTCAGAGGCATCTACCGCGCCATATTTAACAATACCTTCACTACTGCCATGATGGATGATGATGACGATGATGAGGACGAAGATGAAGAATAATTTTCTAGAAATATTCATGATGAAGAATAATTTTGTAGAAGTGTTAATAGTTTACAGAGTTTAGTCTAGTTTTATAGTTTAGTCTAGTCTTCTAGTCTTATAGTCTTACTAGCGACCCGCCCCGGCTTCGCACGGGTAGCATGTTATTATACATATAAACCTTCCTCCTGAATCACTCTATCTATTAAAAAAAACCGCATCAAAATCCGTTGTGTAGTTTTAAAGATATAAGCAAACATACATACATATTACATACAGACGCGGGAAGCGGAAAGCGACTTTGCTTTATACTATGTAGTGATATATAATAGTTTAGTCTTATAGCTGTATCCGAACACTAGAAGAATGATAGCTTAAAGATAAACTGTTTAGAGTTAAGCTGTATCCGAATACGTTATCATTCGCGTGCACCGGAAACGCTTTCTTATTATGCACAAATATAAGCTACGAGTTAAGGTGTGACCATATATAGCGCGGCAATCGAGCGCGGCATTCGCAGGACACAAGTTCGGGTAAATGGGCGCACGGCTGTCGTCCAAACATAGTGCGGTTGCCGCGTTCGAATGCCGCGCAATATCTGGTCACACCTTTAGAAGACAATATTGATCTTATTAAGAAACATATGCACGTGCTTACAACGGTGAAGGAAAACATCGTGAGGAAACCAGTTAGTATTCTTGTAAGCGGCGATGGGCAACTTGTCTCATGTAGAATGTTTACTGCAAATGTGGCTATGTGCCTAACTAATCCCTTTAGAAGTCTTCAATGATCTGAGCGCCTGGAGATCTGAGACGAGGTCTACCGTACTTGGGGATTACAGTCGAGATCCTATTTTTATTAAAAAAAATAAAAAAATTATTAGAATCACGACTGTAATCCCCTAGTACGGTAGACATTATCTCAGATCTCTAGACGCTTAGATCCTTTGAAGATGTCTAGTGGGGGTAGTCAGAGGCACGTCCAAATATTATATTTGGCACATGCCCACATTTTGCAGTAGTTAGCATTCCATACGTGACAGGTTGCAAGCCCATCGCCGCTTATAAGAACACTAACTGGTTTCCTCACGATGTTTTCCTTCACCGTTTTGAGCACGTGTTTTTGATGCGCATATAAATTTTTCGAACCGAAAAATCCATTGATGTACGCCGGGATTATTTTATAATATATTAAAATTGCTCTAATTAGGTCAATATCTGTAAAATTAGGCCACACCAATTGCTTTAATAATAATTCCCATCACACTTGTTTGAAACATTATTTACATAGGTACTGCGTATATTTAATGTATATTCTAACCCAATTAAAGATATTTCAAAGCTAACGAGCGTACCTCGTTTTATTGAAACAAAAAAAATATGTTTTCCTTTAATTATACTTTCCAGCTTCATATTATCCTTCAACAGGTGAGCTTGCTTTGGTTCGGCGTGGCTTGTTTGCTTTGCGGGACACACGGTGCGGGACACACGATGCGGTATCGTGCTTTTGATAGTAGAGCAAAGTAAACATGAAAATATAGAGCCAGCCGCTAGTAGATAACCCTGGTAATGGTATTTAGGATAATATTTCAAATGTTTGTATGGGCTGCGTCGAAATAAGTGATAAAACCACATTATCTTGAAGACTATCAAACTTAAAAAGAAACTGTCCCACATTTAGGTAGCTAGTATGATTATCTAATTATTTATATAAAAACTGTTCAGCTATTCATACCTAACCTAACCCTTTTGAAAGATAACTTTGGAAAACAAATCTATCAAGAAAAGTTATACCAATCGTGTTTGTGTTCTACATATAATATCTAGTCTAGATTGAATCCTTTATCTTTGTCATAAAAAACAAAAATGTATGTTTTGCGGTTATTGAGAAAAATCTATCCTACATTTATCAATAACTAGCGACCCGCCCCGGCTTCGCACGGGTGCAAAGCTAATACCAAAATATATTACAGAATGTCTATGCATACTCGTTAACAGCATTTAAAATTTAAAAAAAAAGTCGCGGTAAAAAGTTAAGGATAGAAATTTATTATTGTGGGTTATCCCTAAGAGATAAACATATACCATCGCGGACTTTTTTGTAGACCTTTTTAAGGTATACAATATTTAGTACATTATTTTGATCTATCTCGTAGAGTTCAGCCAGCGTTTGCAATGTAAGCGCAAAAAAATGTGTTTATTTACGACTTCATATTAGAAATCTTAATATTATCAGTGGTTCTCTAATATATTTAGCATGTTTATACATATAAACCTTCCTCCTGAATCACTCTATCTATTAAAAAAATCGCATCAAAATTCGTTGTGTAGTTTTAAAAATATAAGCATACATACAGACATACATACAGACGCGGGAAGCGGGAAGCGACTTTGCTTTATACTATGTAGTGATATGGTATACCTCGTTTTAAGGCCTGAATTTGCGTTTCGAAGCAACAAAAGCGGTGAGATACTGATTGATATCAGACAAGTTAATATTATACTGCAAAGTGTGAGCAAGTGCCAAATGTAATGTTTGGACGTGCCTCTGACTATCTTTAGGCATGTTCAAGGATCTGAGCGCCAGAAGATCTGAGTGGATGTCTACTGTACTTGGGAATTTCAGTTGTGATCCTATTTAATTTTTTCATTTTCTGGTTACTATGATTACGTCTAGTGTGAAGTTAGTGAGTTTTTTTATCTACTACAAGCTAACGAGGTGAACTTTGTACCGTTCTCGTTATAAAAAGTGTCCTATGTCCGTCTCCTGGTTCAGCCGTTCTTGAGTTATAAATAGTGTAACTAACACGACTTTCTTTTATATCTATACAAGCTAACCTGGCGAACTTCGTATCGCTTTAGAATCGTTAAGTTCCCGTTCCCGTTCCCGTTCCCATTATGAAAAGTTACTAACACGATTTTCTTTTATATGTATACGAGTAGATGAATGAATGAATGAATGAACGAAAAATTATTATTGCCTTACAACTTTACTATCACAACACTTATTATATACATATTACATACTATATTACTTATATTATACTAAAAGGTACCTTATAAAACATTTTACTAAAATTAGTGTACGAATATGTGCAATGGAAAAAAGTTGTGGATTATTCCGTATCGCAAAGTGTGTCCAACTCTCCTCATTTACTTAGTAGCTTCATTAGGTTCTTTTATATTCGGTTAGAGTGAGGTGTTCCCTCCAAACCTGCAGAAAAAGCTTAATTTACATATAAAGTACAGAAAATATAAGTTTGCAAATAGTCTACCTAAATGACTATTTTATATTCGTAAACTCATGAAACTGCGTTCACATCTTTAATTTAAATTTAATAGAACTCACGTCCGTTTTATAGCGCAACGGCGGTAATAGTATTTACCCGACGACGGGAAAGCCAAAAGGGAGGGTTATGTTTTTAGCCAGTATTTCAATGTTTAAACCAATCGAAAAGTCAAATGACGAAGTCAAGATCATAAGAAAAAAAACCGGCCAGTGCGAGTCGGACTCGCGCACGAAGGGTTCCGATTATCTATAAAATAAATAAAATAAAATAATCGATTATCAAAAAAACACGTTTGTTGTATGGGAGCTCTACTTAAATATTTATTTTATTCTGTGTTTAGTATTTGTTGTTATAGCGGTAACAGAAATACATCATTTTTGAAAATTTCAACTGTATAGCTATTACGGTTCATGAGATACAGCCCTGTGACAGACAAACGGATAGACGGACAGCGAATTCTTAGTAATAGGGTCCCGTATTTACCCTTTGGGTACGGAACCCTAAAAAAACCAACAAAATATATACGTCAGATAACCTCCTTTTTTCTTCAGTTGAAAAACTAGGCCGTCTGATTAATTTATTCGTTTACAAAAAGTTTACAAACTGAAAGTCTGATCTTAGAAACATACATTTAATTTTACAGTTGACTGCTCATCTAACTTTGAATATTCTAAGAATGCAAATTGAATATTGATTCAGATGGTTCTATTAATTAGTTGGTTCTTATAAATTATTCATGGTAGCTCTCGAAGCTAACGAGCTATCCCGAGGGAACTCGCAAACTATGTTTTACATTAGGTAGGTAATGTTTATCCTTTATCTTGTTTTTGTAAGAAAGTTTCCATGCTATGAAGAGTTTTTATGTTACGGTTGTATGTTATTCTACAAATATCGGCTACAGACGGCTACATAAAGAAAAACTTAGCTGGTATTTTTCGTACCCGTGCGTTGACCTAATGTTTAGTAACTTTTATGAGCAAAATACTTAACCTACAGCGAAAGAAGCTGTTCGAAGGTAAAGGGAATGTACATAATAAACTACCCCCTTTCAGTTCATAGATATTTATTCTGAAAAAAAATACTTTTACATGAGAATTAGGTTACAACAGTACCTAAAAAAATTCAAAGTAAAAGCTATATTAATGTATTAATAAAATAAATAGGATCACGACTGTATCCCCAAGTAAGGTAGACATCCTCTGGGCATGTGCCAAATATAATGTTTGGACGTGCTTCTGATTACCCTCTCTAGACATCTACAAAAGATCTAAGCGCCTGCAGATCTGAGAGGATGTCTACCGTACTTGGGGATTACAGTCATGATCCTACTTTTTTTTTATTTATTACAAGCTAACCCGGCGAACTTCGTATCGCTTTAGAATTATGTCCCGTTCCCGTTCCCGTTAAAAAATCAAAAAATACAGACAATTTAATAGTTTATTCACCCTTTTTAAATAGTTTACACAAAATACATTTCTGAACGCATGCATAAATGTCAATCATTACTTCAAGTATTTGGCAGGATGGACAACAAATGTTTCACATGTACTAAACCCCATTGGTTTAGTACATGTGAAACATTTATTGAAAATGATTCATCTTTCATAATTATGTATTCGTCGAGTTTTCATTGTTTTTAATATGTATTCTGCTATTCGGGGCGGAGACAAATCCAACGAATCAAAAACCATGAAAATTGGTCCAGCTGATCTCGAGTTATAAGTGTTGTAACAAACCCGTCTTTCTTTTATATATATATATATATATATATATATATAGATATATAGATATAGATACAGATGATAAGTTTAATATGATATAGATAATGATATAGATAAGTTTAATTTAGTGAAAATCTCTATATTAGCATGTAAAACTACATCGTTAGCTTGAAAGCTGTGCATAAATTCCTGACATGGTTAAAATACTTTCGAACCTCAAGCAAGTAAATTAGATTCAGCACTCGATATTTCAAGTTGATTGAATAAAAAAACCAGCTCTGCTCGCTGAAATTGCGGATGCAACACAGAATAATTATTTTCAAGAGGTGAAACTCCCTGAACTCAAATCAAATCAAAATATATATTTATTGGAAACATGAAATTAGGTAACAAAAATAGTCAGAAAACGACGATGACTGCAGAAGTGCTAGACTGCGTCGCAAACACCAAACGCCCATTTCTCGATAGAAAGAAAAAAGTTAGAAATTAATTTTAAATATAGAAAAAACTAAAACAAAAATAGAATAATTGTTCCAAGAATAAGAGTGTGTGTATGTTTGCGTGTGTTTATTCGTGTGTGCGCGCGTGTGTGTTTGTGTTTGTGTGTGTGTGAGTTGTGAGTTGTGCGTTGATAGATCAGTCAGTCAGTCAGTAACGTAAGCGTTTTATATATAAAGGTGTCGAGTTTCTTTATGCCTGTATATCTATTTTATGGCTGGAAGACTGAAGGCAAATAAACTAACATTAAAGCGAAGTATATAAAACTCTGAGTTGGAATATTTCAGATGCCCATAAAATATTTTCAGCTCGATTTTACGTATTTTTGATGAAGCATTCCAGAATGATAAAGTACGGTGAATATTAGGTTTTAAAATTGAAAATACATGAAGTATTATCTAAATTCCTGTGATGGTTTTTCATTCGTTTTCATATTTATTCATGCGTTTGTAAAAATATTGATGAAGGTACCGCTGAAAATTTCATTTTTATACGATACTAGTTGCTCGCTCCGGCTTCGCACGGGTGGTACCTGGATAAAAAGTCTACCGATTTTGTGCAAACTTCACATAAACCATCTACTAAATAGTCCGAACAAAGCCTAGACATTTGATTATGTAATAAAATATAAAATATATAAATATTGGCTGACTTTACACACAGCGCCATCTAGCCCCAAACTAAGCAAAGCAAGGAAGGAGATAACTGATAGACTACTTATATACTTTTTTTGTAGATACATACTTATTTTACATATTAACACCCAGACACAGAACAAACATCTATGTTCATCACACAAATATTTGCCCTGGGTAACCCACAACCTACAGCGCAGAAGGCAGAGTTACTATCAACTGAGCCGTTCTTGAGTTATAAAATTACAACGAAAAGTGGCATTGATTTTTATATACATAGATACGATATTTAACTTATTAAATACAAATTTTAAAAACAGTTTTATAATTTGTACTTAGTTATCCTTATAAATATGATAGAAGTACCAACGAAATTTTCTTAAAAATATTCTAAAAAGTGGTTCGGTAGATCTTCTATACATAATCATTTCGTTTCAAAGATTAAATGAGTTCGTTAAAGTTAATTAAAATAATGGTTGTTGTTGTCTTCGAGATTTAATGGCACAACTTAAGCTTTATGTTCAAGTTCTGCTTGAATTCACGTAATTTTGTCGAAAGTGGCACTACGTAAATACTTATCAAGAATTTGTTAGCCTTCTTATTTCGCTCATTAGTTTTATAAAATATTCATACAATTATTTCTAATTTATATTAATTAGGGTCATAGACCTGGTTGTCGTGCTTACCCCCCCTGCAGGCTTTGAACATTTAATTTTTTTTTCATAGCAAAACAAACTTGAAGAGAACGTCTATATTTAACACAATCATGTGAAATCACTTGGATCATTTAGAATCGTCAAATTTAGTTATGTTTAGTTTAATATTGTTTATTGTTTGTACTTATTTTTAATACAAAATTAATCCTAACTATTATTTATTGATAGAGCGAGTTGGAGAAGTTAAAAGCTTTTTTGTCGTTTTTATCTGAAGGTCGTTGGATCGAATCCCGGCGTGCATCAATGGATTTTTCTTTTCGAAAAATTATATGCGCATCTCAAACACGTGCTCAAAACGGTGAAGGAAAACATCGTGAGGAAACCAGTTAGTATTCTTATAAGCGTCGATGGGCTTGCAACCTGTCACGTATGGAATGTTAACTGCTGCAAAATGTGGGCATGTGCCAAATATAATGTTTGGACGTGCCTCTGACTACCCCCACTAGATATCTTCAAAGGATCTAAGCGTCTGGAGATTTGAGAGAATGTCTACCGTACTTGGGGATTACAGTCGTGATTCTATTATTTATTTTTATTATTTAATTAAGTTTTTAAATTTGCTAATAGATAGCTTTTGCATGTCATTTGGGATTTTGTTATAGAAGCGTACACATTGCCCATGAAATGTTGAGCCGACCCCACATGAACTGGGATAAGGGAAGAGAGATGATGACTTTTTAATAAATACAAACTGCAATGTTGAGATGCAATGGCTGTGTTACGGAATATTTTTGCTTAACAGTGCCAAAATTGATAATTTAAGTGATATAGATACGAGTAATTTCATAAAACCTATAACTTAATGCTAAAGCCATCACAATTATTGAACTTACTCGAGATAAGAAGACATCGTATAACCTTTTGTAGGCAATAACTCAAGCTACTGTAAGCTTCAGGGGAGGGGAAGGAACAACCTGTTGCTATGGTTACCATCTCATAAAACCACATGGAATAATGAACTCTTGTCCGTAATCTGCAAAGCTCAAAATGGCTTGAATGATTTGAAAAAGTGTTCAATATTTGTTCTCATACGATCCGAAATTATGTCGTATAATGTCACATGTCCCAGCTGCTTTTAAAGGAGCCTTTTTAGTATATTTTTTTTACTTTCGTAAGTTTTATACTTAGAAATTTTATATTATTTTTATTATCTTGTAGCTAAGTTCATTCGTCATAGCATAATTTCGAAAATGGAGGGACGGACGGAGTCACACATGAGTGGTTCCGTTTTCGCCTCTTGAGGTACGGAACCCTAAAAATAATCTTAATAAATTCTTACAGCTATTCCAATGAAAATAATGCCAGCCTGATTTAAATGTACCAGGTGTGACCTGTCATCACGCGGCATTCGAGCGCGGCATTCGCAGGACACAAGTTTGCCGTGCGAACGAACAATAACACCGTTTGAGCAGGGCAGGTAGCTCGCGGCTGCCGCGCTCGGTTGACGCGCAATATCTGGTTACACCTTTAGAGTAATAAAAATACAATCTACCACATTACACTGTTTTTGTTATTACTAATTATATTTAAGCCCATCTCAAAACCTACGCGGTTGAATTTAAAGCGTCAAATAGCTAGTATATTGAATATTTGATCATTATTGTTGCCATTTACATAGAACTAATACAGATCTCTACAATGTTTCAACTAGGATTAGGATCAAAAGCTTAAGTATAATTCAATTCCAACTACTAAGTTCAACATTGCCAAAGATAAGGCATTAAGACTAGAAACGTAACCACTCTGTAAATAAGACAAGCCTCACACCTAAGGTTGTGGTTTCGATTCTCACCCGGGATAAAAATTGGTGTGATAAACATCGATGTTTGTTATATTAGCTATCTATCTAGGATTATTGAATAAATAAATATTGGCGGTCTTTACACACAGCGCCATCTAGCCCCAAAATAGGCAAAGCTTGTACAAATGGAAACCAGATAACTGATAGGATACTTATATACTTTTTTTTTGTATACTTACTTGACATATTAACAGTAACACCCAGACACAGAACAAACATCTATGTTCATCACACAAATGTTTGCCCTGGGGATCGAACCCACAACCTACAGCGCAGAAGGCTACTAACTGAGTTTTTTGTTGCAACATATAAGTACTCAATTTTAAATGGTAGTTTCATTTGTTATTTGTTATCATATTCTATAGGAAAACCAAAACTCCAGGTATCAGGTTTCAACATAGTCACGAAGTTAGACTAAACTTGAAAAGTTTGATTGTATGTAACACTTTGATGTAAACAGCTCTGTGAAGTCTCAAACTCCATTAATTTGAACTTTCAGGTCTCTATTAATAAATTAATATAATTGTGGACATTTCACACAGCGCCATCTAGCCCCAAATTTAGAAAAGCTTGTACTATTTTTTGTAAATACTTTCTACAATACATTCAGTATATCTGCCTTCTGCGCTGTAGGTGGTGGGTTCGATTCCCACCCAGGATACACATAGATGTTTGTTCTGTGTCTGGATGTTAATGTATAATAAGTATGTTTTTACAAAAGTATATAAGTACTAGCAGTCCGCCCCGGCGTCGCACGGGTGTAATAATGGTATTATTTATGGCAATTTTTTTTACACCTTGGGTTACATTATCAAAGTTTTAATAGGGATCCCTAATAGTTAGACATATGGCATCATGAATTTTTTTATAGATTTTATGTCTTCTATAAAACTGTATTACATCACTTTGCTCTATTGTCAATACTTTCTGCACCAAACGCAATATAAGGTTTTTTTTTGGATTTTTTTCACACTTTGGGTTACATTATCGAAATTTTCATACGGATACCTAACGTTTTTGAAAATATTCTATAGCCAATGTTCATCAGAGATAATGTAGGATTCTAATGGTAAAAGAATTTTTGAAATCGGTTCAGTAGTTTTGGAGCCTATTCGATACAAACAAACAAACAAACAATCAAATCTTTCCTCTATAATATTATAATATTATTAGTATAGATATAGATTATATCAGTTATCAGGTTCCCACAGTACAAGCTTTGCTTTGTTTGGGGCAAAATAACGAGGTTGAAATGTAAAAAAAAAATCCCAGATACAGAACAAATATCAGTTCAAATCTAAGTTCAACACAAATTGTTGTCAATTATTGGTTACCATTTTAGAGGTTTACTTCAGCGCAAAAAGTAGAGCTGTCAATTATTGACTACCATTCTAATGTCCACGGCCCGCGTTTTCACGCGCCAGACCGCGCCAAGGCGGACGGACGCGCCGTGGGAACGATGCATCCGTGGTGGCCCGTGCTCGGAACGCTCTGTACGCGACTCGCCGGACGCACACAGGCGGAGCGTCATCCGGCGCGGCCCGTCATTTTACGCGCCGTGGGACCGGGGTTATGCCGGGGTCCCACGGCGCGTACAGAGCGTTCCGAGCACGGGCCACCACGGATGCATCGTTCCCACGGCGCGTCCGTCAAACTTAATTTTATACGATTTGAAAATGAACCGTAATGGACCATCGACGTTCTATTTAAATCCATTAATGGTGCCGATTGTGCCAGACATAGACAGCACTAATTTTAGAGCCGTCAAAATCGTTTTTAGTTCAGTTTGTTGCCAACAGAAACGACCTTATGTATTCTATACTTATCTTTACTAATATTATAAAGAGGAAAGATTTTATTGTTTGTTTGTATCGAATAGGCTCCGAAACTACTGGGCCGATTTGAAAAAATATTATACCATTAGTATCCTACATTATTTCTGATGAACAAAGGCTTTATAATATTTACAAAAACGTTAGTAATCCGTATGAAAACTTCATTAATGTAACCCAACATGTGATTTAAAAAAATCAAAAAAAATCCTTATATCGCGTTTGCTTCAGAATCTAGTGACAATAGAGCAAATTGATGATGTTTATTTATTTCTAAAGTATAAAAAAAATAAAATAAAAACCTTATATCGCGTTTGCTGCGGAAATTATTGACAAATAGAGCAAAGTGATGATGTTTATTTATTTCTACCTTTTCTTTACCTCGACTTCGTCGGCGTAGGAGATGGATTTTTGAACAAATGAAATTAAAAAAATTCGCATTACTCAGAAGTGCCGAAAGTCCTACCGTATCTACGAAGTTATTTTCAATTATTATTTTCTATTATAATAATTATCTATGAAAATAATTCTAATCATTATACAAACACAAAACAAGCTTAAGTAGCCCTAAATTTAGAGTTCATTGGTCCTCTAAAACTATAAATGTTTAAATTATTAAGGTGTTTAATATTTAGTATCATTATTAATAATAATCAATTTTAATGTATCAGCTTTAGAAGTGAATTTACGAGATAGTGCTTACCTAAAGACGTCTTCTACCACGAAATTGATCAACCAATCTTTAGCACCAGTTTGTGATATTTTTATATCACAAGCGATTAAGTGGCATGCTAGTTTAACAGACAACTTCTAAAAATTGAAACAATATATATTTTTAATTCATAGAATTTGCAGAAACACTTTACATAAATCGAACTACTCGTATTAATCGTACGGCATGAATGAGAGTCATATATTTTATTTAAAAAAATATATATATTCCCACGAAAACTGCAAAAAGGTTGAAACCTACTAAGGTCGGTATTTGAAATGTATTTTGTCAAAAAATCTGACATCAATTTGACTACCGAATGATACGCTTTCTACCAAAATTCGTAATTTATTTTATCAGGATAAGGTAAGGAAAAAATTAGAAGTTTCTGATAGTTTTTTTTTCTATGCGATAACTGAAATTTGGGCAGGACAAAGTCTGTCACGGGTCGGCTTATTTATAAATAAAGCCGCAATTGCACTTGGGGGGAATTTGTGCTGCGACATTATCGCCTAGCACGTATTCTACGTCCCACACGAGATCGACATCTGACCTGAGAGGCTGCGATATGTCCCCTAGTGCAAATATAGGGTACCTACATCAGGTGACATCAGTCGACGTAAATCAAAGCTCATAAACCAGTGCTAGGGGACGGTGAGTTCACTTATCAAGCTTAGTGCACGCATGGAACAAATTGGTCAGGAGCAGATAATTACAATGCAGATTAGCTGAACCTTGGGACGATGCCAGAGGCGAGTCCAACAAATTACTCGACGGTTATGCTTAGGAGCATTTTAGTCAAAAGTTAGTATTCTATGTCTGTAATAATGTAAATTATTATGTTGGCAGTAATTGGTAAGAATATGAAACGAAAGAAAAATAAAAATACGATAATCCTACTAATCCTACTAATATTATAAATGAGAAAGTTTGTGAGTGAGTGTGTGTCTGTGTGTGTGTGTGTGTGTGTGTGTGTGTTTGTTACCCTTTCACGCAGAAACTACTAAACGGATTTAGATAAAACTTAACAGTAATCTAGCTTATACATCAGAATATCACATGAGCTACTTTTTATCCAGGTGGTGCGAAGCCGGGGCGAGCAGCTAGTGAACTCATAATTACGTTTAAAAAACTAAAAAGAAAACCGACGAAATTTTTTGAAAAATATAAAAGTTGATAAGACGATTTTAATTTTAAGTTTTGTGTAAGACTGTTAGGTTCTACATCCATAAAAACATTTATAAGGGATTTTCTATTCTCTACATAATAGAAAAACAATCATCTAAATCGGGTAACAAGATAAAAAGATATGCGATCATAAATAAAATAAAGGTAACAAAAAAATATATATTGAGGACTTCCTTTTTTCGTGTCGGTTTAAATAAATTAAAATGATTATATGGGGATCCTATGCTTTAAAGAAATAAACTTTGCGAAGACGCAGATGAAATATAGACTGTTTACGAGTAAATCCCCAGGTCTTGATGAACACCTAAATTTTCAATTATGATTCCATATAGGATTACGGTCTGAAATAGAATTTCAATTCATTTCGGTTGTTGAAATGTAATTTAATTGTCTGAAATAAAATAAAAATGAATATGTTTATTTTGATAAAAACAAATTTAAGTAATTAAAAAGTAAAAAAAAACAAATAAATTATTAACAGTCCGTAAGCCCAGTAGTGAAAACCGGCCAAGTGCGAATTGGATACGCGCACGGAGGGTTCCGTACCATTATCTATAAAAAACAGCAAAAAAACACGTTTGTTGTATGGGAACCCTATTTAAATATTAATTTTATTCTGTTTTAAGTATTTGTTGTTATAGCAGCAACAGAAAACATCATCTGTAAAAATTTCAACTGTCTAGCTATCACGGTTCACGAGATACAGCCCTGTGATAGACAGACAGACAGTGAAGTCTTAGTAATAGGGTCCCATTTTACCCTTTCGGTACGGAACCCTAAAAAATTGATAGAATTTACGTTGGAGTCGACAGCATTTCATTTTCAGTGATCGAAATTGGCGAAGGGTAGATAATGATAACGCTGTAGACTGTGGGTTTGATTCGCACCAAGGATTTGTGTGATGAACATAGATGATTGTTCTATGTCTGGGTGTTAAAAAGTATTAAAAATAAATAATAATTTGGGGCTAGATGGCTTGTTAGATGTCCACCTATATTTATGTAGTGCAATAAGTGTTGATAACAGACATTTTCCTTGAAACTTCAGCGAGAAACCTAAACTAAACTCCAGGCTAATAGTATTAAGGTGGAAATTGCAGTGACCCAATGAGCTCGGACGATGCAATTTGTCCGTCGAAGTAATACTCAGTGGCCCCATCCCGGAGAAATTCAATTAAGCAGGTAACTCGGTTGCATGTCCTTGCCGATACACGTGTATACAGAAGGTTGTTTATTTTAAGGGTGTGTTTCTACTGATGCGGAGATGAGCGGAGCTGTGCATAGCGGACTGTGAAGAAAACGCTTCGCAGGGCGACAGACATTTTTAAATGTGACTATTTTGGATAGGTATGGCTATGGTATGGCTTAAATGGACATCTCCATCCGAACAACTTGCGTATATTCCGGTAGCATATATAGATGTTCCGCTGCTGGCCCCGTAAGGATAGTCATTGGTAGCCACGATTTTAATATCCCGCAATTTTTATATCAGTAGGTACTTACTTATGACTTTACCATTAAGGAGTAAACTCACTGTAAGCATGCTGTGCACGGGCACGCAGCGCATTTTTAGCTGCGTGGGTTCATTTGTTTGACAACGTGAGTCTACATTTCCACTGCTGCACACGCTATACAGGTTACGATGATTGATGACAGATTAAAATGAAACTTTACAGTAATATAGCTTATACATCAGAATAACACATAGGCTACTTTTTATTCCGGTATTTACAAAAAAAAAAACTATCAGTAATCTGGTTCCCATATGTGCTTAGTTTGGGGCTAGATGGCGCTTAGTAAAAAGTTTACCAATAGTTATTTATTTATGCCCACATTTTTTAGTTAGCATTTTCTTTCATAGCTTTGTATTTACAGAATATTGTGTATATATGTGACCGGAAATATTCTTCCATCCGACTTGCCTTGTATGTAAGCCGCAAGCATATTTCGAGAGAGTCAGCTAATTGCATTTTGGAACGAATTTCAGGAACAATGAACAAGGAATTCCAGGCATAGCAAATACAAAAGCTGAAGAATTCATAATTAAATCTGAATCTTTTTGAATATAATCTTTTTTTACTTGTTTTTTAACTTGGTCTTGGTAAACTATTTTATCATAATCTATACTTCTATACTAATAATATAAATGCGAAAATAACTATGTCTGTGACGTTATCACAGCCAAACCGCAATGCCGAATATTCCGATTGTAATTAAATTTAATATAGAGATAATTTAAAGTCTTGGGGTGGACATAGGCTACTTTTTTTCCCAAAAATCAATTATTTGGTTTTTAGGTATTTCAATGTTTTAAGATAAAGTCGTTAATAAAACAATTTCCTGAATCAACACGGACGAAATCGCAGGTAAAATCTAGTGTGTAATAAATCAAATGAATAAATGCCGCACTTAACTATAACTTATTAGAAAAAATCTTTGCTACGACCTACCAATAGCATATGCTACGCCGTAGCAGATTTGCTACGAAAAGTTTTAAAGAGACTGTGTTTTCGCGATTTATGCTATTTCGATCACAATACATATAATTCTTACTGTCGACTGTGGAATGCTACTGTAAAATGTAGGGATGTGCCAAATGTTTGGAGGTGCCTCTGAATAACCCCTTTAGATATCTTCCAGGATCTCAGTGCCTGGAGATTTGAGAGATTACAGTCGTGATCTTATTTTTTTTTTATTCTCTCTCAAGGCTGAAAGCGTGTAGGTGCAATCCGCATACAAAGTATAGGTATAAGCCGGTTCCTAGTCAACGTCAGCTCTAAGCTGCTTGTAACAACATCGTGCTGTTAGCTTAGTTCCTAGTTGCTACACAGTTCGCTGCTTAAGCCTTAGTTTCTAAACCCGCGACCAAATAATATAAGCGACAATAAATATAATAAAACTTAAATATTTTACATATAAAAGCCGTGATGGCCGAGTGACCTGGACTTTCAATCTGAAAGTCGTGGGTGTGAATCCCGGCGTGCATCAATGGATTTTTCTGTTCGAAAGATTTATATGCGCATCAAAAACACGTGCTCAAAACGGTGAAGGAAAACATCGTGAGGAAACCAGTTAGTATTTTTATTAGCGGCGATGGGCTTGCAACCTGTCACGTATGGAATGCTAACTACTGCAAAATTTGGGCATGTGCCAAATATAATGTTTGGACGTGCCTCCGACTACTCTCACTAAACATCTTTATAGGATCTAAGCGTCTGGAGATCTGAGAGGATGTCAACCATACTTGGAGATAACAGTCGTGATCTATTGGAACGAAGTTCCTTATCGCGCGTTGTGAAAGGGGGCTAGACGGAAAAAATTCTTACGAAAAGTTGTCACGAAAAGTGGTCACGACACTTTTTTGCTATAGTATATCTATTAATATATATATCTATTAATTGTGTCGAGGTCGAGGTCGAGGTGGAAGTGGAGGTCGAGATGGAGGTGGAGGTCGAGGTCGAGGTCGAGGTCGAGGTGTAGGTCGAGGTCGAGGTCGAGGTCGAGGTCGAGGTCGAGGTCGAGGTCGAGGTCGAGGTCGAGGTCGAGGTCGAGGTCGAGGTCGAGGTCGAGGTCGAGGTCGAGGTCGAGGTCTAGGTCGAGGTCGAGGTCGAGGTCGAGGTCGAGGTCCAGGTCGAGGTCGAGGTCGAGGTCGAGGTCGAGGTCGAGGTCGAGGTCGAGGTCGAGGTCGAGGTCGAGGTCGAGGTCGAGGTCGAGGTGGAGGTCGAGGTCGAGGTGGAGGTCGAGGTCGAGGTCGAGGTCGAAGTCAAAGTTGATTCCCCTTCCCTTGTCCCACGTTATTTTGTGAAAACTTCGTTCCATCCGGGTGTCCCTTGACACCTCTCAAGTTTTTTTTTTTTATATGAATAAAAAAACGTTCAGCGAAATGACAGCGGTTATGTTGACGGAAATGGTGACTTTAAATATCAGAGTTAGATAATGTATACTTTTTCGAAAGATGATAATATTATGGTATGAAAGGAGTGAGTGATGAGTTGACTGCTGATAGAGGGATATCGAAGCAAAACACCTGTTTTGTCGACCCCACATAAAATGATGATGAGCTGGAAAATTATGAGCGAAAATGCAATTTGAAATCTACTTTATAAATAGTATGTCTTCGCTGCCGTAAAATTACGTGCATCGGGTTATGAAAACCATAGCTTTTTGCATTTCCAGGAATACCTATTAGGTTCTATATAAACTGTATGTATGATTATAAGCCGAATGAAGCAGGCTTTAAAACATCCTCAAACTTTTGTACTATCAAAAGCAGAAAGGTCTTCGTGTTTAATCCTTTCCTTACACTTGGAAAATACGGAAATAAGTTTGTATACCATTTCAGATAACTCCTAATTTGAATTTAATCAATATTATAAATCCGAAAGTTTGTGAGGATGTTTGTAACTTAATCCAAAACGGATGGAACTTGAAATATATAGCCTACTATCCGATCCGTGTTAAGGGGCTCCCAGTCGACGATTGCTCTTTTTCGAAACGATATAAGAAATACTTCTGAACAAGCCACATCTCCTATTTTATAATGTATAGTATATGTGAATAAAGATGTACCCATCTTTAATCACTTCGATTATTAATCCGGACATAATTTGGACAGACGTTGTCTTGTCCAAATTTCAATAATCGCATAGCGTATCGCACGTGCCTATGATGACTAATGTCAGATTTTTTGCACATCAAAAAATATCCCTATTGCGTTTTTTTATCATTTTGGGGTGTTTTTCGTATATTAAAGTAGTCTAGGTATTATTCGAGCATTATATCTACATCGACAGCGAATTTCATCCTAATCCGTTTTGTTGTTTAAGCCTGATTGAGGCACAAACATAATACAAACTCACAAACTTTCACATTTATAATATTATTAGGATTAAATGTTCATGCTAATATGGGATTATCCAATGACTATAAAAAGTAAGTAAGTTTGTATATTAGGCTGGGGGCCATCTTTGGTGACGGAGTTTTCCTTCATCGTGATAGTTTGAAAACATAATTGGACCCGGTAGGTGGCGCTGATAAGTGAAATTTTAGACTTTTTGTATGTGCTAAGTCTACCCGGATAAGACGGAAAAAGTGATAAAACTGCATTATCTTGAAAACCATCAAATTTAAAAAGAAACTGTCTGTAATTTACTTAGCATGATTATCCAACGAATTATATAAAATAGAATTGTTTAGCTATTCATAGTTTTGATTAAAAACGAGACTTGAGTTATTGAAGAGCCAACTATGGAAAATTAATCTATCGAGAAAAGTTTCACCAATCGTGTTTCTATCTGTAATTTATCTAGATTATATCCAAGTTATCTTTGTCATAAAAAAACTGTGTTTTGCGGTTATTGAGAAAAAACGATTTTGTATTCATCAAAAACATTTATTACTCGTCTTAATATATAGGCTGTACGAAGTTCGCCGGGTCAGCTAGTATACTATAAAACCAAACTAATTATTTATGGAATAACAAATTTTATCTCTCTCAAATTCCAATTGCAATATCGTATTGTAAATTACAGCCATAAAAGATAAGCTATTTAGTTAATTTATAACTAAACTAGCTGACCCATGCCCGCTTCGCTGTGCGTAAGACATTTCTAATACCATCGTGGACTTTTTTGTAGACGTTTTTCAGGTGTACAATACTGTAGTACATTATGTTGATATATCTCGTGGGATTCAGCCAGCATTTGCAATGTAAGCGCAAAAAAATGAGTTTATTTACGACATCACATTAGAAACCTCTAAAATTATCAGTGTATCTCTACTATATTATGCATGTATTATACATATAAACCTTCCTCTTGAATCAATCTATTTATTTAAAAAAACCGCATCAAAATCCGCTGTGTAGTTTTAAAGATATAAGCATACATACATACAGACATACATACAGACGCGGGAAGCGGGAAGCGACTTTGCTTTATACTATGTAGTGATAGTGACTAGCCAACCCGTGACAGACGTTCTCCTGTCAAATTTCAATAATCGAATAGAAAAGACTGAATGTTTTTAGCCTGTGATGTCAGATTTGTTGCCCACCAGCGCCATCTATACAAAAATTATCCCTTTTGCGTTTTTTTATCGTTTTCGGGAGGTTTTTAATATTTTAAAGTAGTCTATTATTTATTCGGGCATTATATCTACATCTATAGCAAATTTCCACTTAAGGTGCCTG
This sequence comes from Hydriomena furcata, assembly GCA_912999785.1. NCBI lineage: Eukaryota > Metazoa > Arthropoda > Insecta > Lepidoptera > Geometridae > Hydriomena > Hydriomena furcata. Next base: position 4,155,670 of record OU538833.1, on the reverse strand, counting down.
TTAAATTTATGACAGCTCGCATTTTTTGTACTCGGTCGTATTCTGTGGCCGCACACTAAGAATAGTGCAAACGCACACATTGAAGCTACTTCACACTTCATTTACCAAGACTAAATAACTAGTCTTGATACTTGAAAATATTTGGTGCAATAGGTATGTCATATTTGTATAGGTAGGTATGTACTTAATAATTTTATAGGTTGCACTTGACAAAAAGAAAATAAATATAGAAAAAATTAATATATATTATAAGACAGGTTACAAATCGTAAAGTGCTACTACACAGTTACTAATATTTGACCCTTCACTAAATAGTCGAATTGAGGCAAAACTTTGCATACCTATCAATCTCAATGACAATGTAAAATTATGGTACTAGCGAGCTGGTCTGATGATGGAGGTCGGATGTAGCCATCGGAACTCCTCAACTACACAACATAACCACGTCGCGTTTGGGCTCGTTATTTTTATCTTGACGAGAACTAGAGCACTAGACATTACAAAAACTTGATTTAAAAAATATATTTTTAATAAAAAAACTTATTGTCATCTAAAATCGATGACGGCACCGTCAACGTTTCGAGTACCACTCACAGAAAGTTTTGAAAGTGAAATACTGATAAAATATGTAGGTATGCTTTTGAATATTGTGTGCGAGCTATGATCTCGAAGATCCATAGACCGCGCGTAGCGAGGGTCAACAAGTTCTGGAATTAAACAGTTATTGTAAAACTTTACTAAATAACCCTCCATAATATTTTCTTTCCAGAAAAATCAAATATGAATTTGTAAAAAGAGATGACCAGCTCTTTTTAAAAATTCATATTTTCCATTGTATTTGTACTAAATGACATCACAAACCTGCAATACTTTTTAAGACCTATCCAAAGACATGGAGAGTATGCGAGAAAAAAAAACATCTGAAAATATGTATTTATTTCTACCACATTGTCGGCGTGACTAATGTATATTCATGCCAAATTACAGCTTTCTAGTACTAAGAGTATCTGAGCTAAGCTGCGGACGAATATAATAATAATAATAATAATACGAAACACTACGAAACACTAAAGAGCACTTTCAGTATTTAGAATTAAACAATTTTTCAGGACACTTTATTTTTTTTTAAATATTTAATTATTTGCATCATGTACTTAAACTTAAGTATATGCCATCAAAAACAACTTGTTAAAATAAAAATAAAAAGCCAATTCTCGCAACGCAACTCAGTTTCTTTTTTTGTTGGAACTATGCTCGTGTGTAGTAAACTTAACTTGTGAGATATTGTATAAGTAGCCTAAGATGACCAGAGATAATCTGTCGATGTCAGTCTCTCTTCCCTATTCGCTTGTTACGGCTGGTCGTGTTCTATATTTCTACAATAAAGAATCCATATATATCACCCAGATCGTGTATAATTTAACCAAAAACCCATCAGTTCTTCTATCGTAAAAAGTTGTGAGATTTCAATGTCTGTCTGTCTGTCCAAAAAATGGCCTGAACTGCTTCGAGAAAAGAATGGTACGACTGTGCCGCTTTTTTGCTTGACTTGGCGGGGGCACTACCGTGCCCCCAGATAAACCTTGCTTTGATAATAACAAATACCGACCTTTTTAGAAGGTTCAACATTTTTGGTTCAATGCGTATCGTATCATTCGTCAGTCATTCATCAGTCGTCAAAATTGATTAATGCTAGATTTGTTGCAGACCAGCACTCGGAGTCTTTTTATAGTTTTGAGGATGTTTTTTAATTAAAAATAGCCTATTTATAAGCTAGAGGTATATTTACATCGACAGCAAATTTCAATTTCATCCGTTTAGTCGTTTAGGTCTGATTGAGGTACAAACATCCAAACATACTTAACATCCGCACAAACTTTTAAATTTATAATATTAAAGATAAATAATAATTATAAATTATATTCATAATCTGAAATTTATGTAATTTTTCTAAATCCAATTATAGATAAAGTATCATTTTTTTCCATCCATGTATAAAAAAACACGCTTGGTAATATAGGGTAGATCGGGTCTAAACGATACAGGTAAGGATCATGGTACCTTAGAACTTTCATTTCAAAACAGAAATGTATCAAATCAACATTTATATTTATTTAATAGGACTAATCAGGGACACTTCAAAAACCACAGCAAAAGACGTTGTCCAGAAAGTATTATTACTAAAATGGAAATGGGCCGGGCACATCCAAAGATTACAAAATGAGAGGTGATCAAAAACAATTATGAATTGGGACCCAATACATAAAAAACGAAGAAGAGGAAGGCCTGCTATGCGATGGGATGATGACATCGTGAAAGTAGCAGGCAAAACATGGAGCAGAGCCGCTAGAGATCGGGAAAAATGGATAGAGCTGGAGGAGGCTTTTACCGCTGAAAGCGGTCCTTACACATAATTTTATATACCTATGCATAGATACATATTTAAGTTAATGTTATATTGTGCAAGGAAATAAAAGCTTTTATTATTTATTATTAATTAGGGACACAACCAGGTTCACATTTTCCTGAAATTTAATATTTTTATTAAAATAACAATCAAATATGAAACATCGGCTTATTTCGATTTTGCTCCGACGCGACGTATGCAAAAAGATAAAACCGTATACTATTATCATATTGTTTCGAAACCAAACTCGATGAAACGCATCTTCTACAAAAAAAAACCATCCAACTCTTTCAACAAATCATGCATTGTACCTAACCTTCATCTGTGTGGCTTGCACTAAATTCTTCAAGGCAATATATTATACAAATGTTATCATTAGTTTTGCATGTCCAGTATTTTACCCCGGTATACCATTATGTAAGACCTCCTCTAAATTCGAAGAAAAATGTGACGTGGACGTGCTTCCCCGAGCGCGTCTGAGCGCTAACTGACGTGCCGACTTGAGGTGAATGTGAGTTTTGTATGGAAAAAATGTATGGAGAAGTTTTATTGCATTTTATATTGTTCATAAATGAAAAAGTAAATTATTTGAAAACAAGATAATGCCACGCGGTATAGAGAAATATAAAATCTACAATTTCGTATTATTTTCAAATAAAAATATGCTGTGGGTCTAAAGATATTGGTACCTAACCAGACCCCATTTTTCGACATTTTCAGCTGTTCTTGCGACGGTAAAAACGTATTTTTTTGAAAATATTGTATAGAACTGGCCAGTTTTTATTATCTACTATTAAAGATGAATATATTATCAGTAATTTTGTATCATTGTATCCTCACAATTGTGATTCCTGGTTTTTAAATCGGTACCTGAAAATCATTGAAATACGTGTGTGAGTGTGAGCCGGGCCTTAATCCGTTTTGTCGTTTAGGCCTGATTGAGGAACAAACATACATACAAACTCACAAACTTTCGCATTTATAATATTATTAAGATTGACTTGTATTATGAAAACCTATCATGATCGACGAGTAAACTGATGTGAAGCTAATTTTATTACCGTGGACAAAGATTGACAAACTTACCTATGACGTCATAGATTACCTCACAACTGCGGTACTATCACAGTAGGTATCTTACAGAAATCTAACTTTTATTACTTGCCTCACAGCTCAGTTGTAGTAACTCTGCCTTCTGCGCTGTAGATTGTGAGTTCGGTCCCCACCCAGGGTAAACATTTGTGTGATGAATATTGCATCATGTACGTTATAATTATTATTTTTATCATGTATGTATTTAAAAAAAAGTATTCTATCAGTTATCTGGTTCCCATAGTACAAGCTTTGCTTAGTTTGGGGCTAGATGGCGCTGAGTGTAAAGTCCGCCAATATCTATTTATTTATTAGAGATCAAAAAATATTTTCATAGAATCATGTGAATGCTGCTAGTATTGCAGCTGCGAAATTGGCGATGTTTTGAATGTCTATGTATAATTATGACTAAACCAATTCGGATATACTAAGTTAGTGTCATGAAAAAAAATACATAGCATATAATAATTGCGTTTTATAACGGATATTTTACCAGATCACCAGAAAAAAAGATATGCACGGAATATACACAAAAAATAAATATATACGCGTCGAAGTGAGAACCTCCTTTTTCGTCGATTGATAATATTTTACCGCGTAAATAAAGCATTAATAAAGAACACATCACTACATAGTATAAAGCAAAGTCGCTTTCCGCTTCCCGCGTCTGTATGTATGTCTGTATGTATGTTTGCTTATATCTTTAAAACTACACAACGGATTTTGATGCGGTTTTTTTTAATAAACAGAGTGATTCAAGAGGAAGGTTTATATGTATAATACATGCATAATATAGTAGAGAAACACTGATAATTTTAGAGGTTTCTAATGTGATGTCGTAAATAAACACATTTTTTTGCGCTTACATTGCAAATGCTGGCTGAACCCTACGAGATATATCAAAATAATGTACTACAGTATTGTACACCTTAAAAACGTCTACAAAAAAGTCAACGATGGTATTAGAAATGTCTTACGCACAGCGAAGCGGGCACGGGTCAGCTAGTATGTATATAAATAAATCAGCCTTCTTTTGTAACAACTGAGCTGTGACAGAAACAGTTTTTTTTCATCTAATACGATATTCTAAGGTGCGATTGCGATACAGTTTCGTCAGTTTTTATTGAATAAATATATTGTTTTTATGATTTGTGACTCTGAGTAGCATTCATCTGTGCCGCGATACTATCACAGATCACCTGAAAGTTACTGCGGTAGCCGCACAGATTACTACGAAGTTAGTAAGACTCTGCCACAGTTCAACTGTCAGTGTGCGGTAATATGTGGAATACAAGATGGATTATGGGATCCGACGGAGCGACACGACCAAATGAGATTTTGATTGATCACCATCGATTGAAGCGCGGAGTTTAGTGAAAGTATTACAGATTCGGTGCAGTTGTTTGCAGTTTTCGGGTTAATATACCTACCAGCTGGGAACACGATTCGACGCTCCAGGTCGGTGAAACTTCTAGGTTTTATGTTCCTAGAAGAAAATTAAAAAAATCATTAAAAAAAGCACTGTGATATCCAAGTAGATCTCAGAGCGTTTAGATCCTTGATGATGAATAAAGGGGGTAGTCAGAAACAAATCTAGACATTACGTTAGGCAAATTACCTATAGTTTTGCAGTAGTATTAAGTAATACAACATAGCTTTTGTACAAACATTTTGTTTAGTGATGTTCGTCATACACTATCCAACCGCACGTGTGAAGAGTGTATGACATTTTGTACTGGTTAGAGTTACATGTTGATAAATATTGGCGGTTTTTACACACAACGCCATCTAGCCCCAAACTAAGCAAAGCTTGTAAGATAGGAACCAGATAACTGGTAGAATACTTATATACAGGGTGTCCAAGAACCTGGCGTCCAACTGGATTCCCACGATGCCCCAAGTTCTAACAGTACTCAGAAAAATATTTTAAAAAATCCACCCCATGTACTTACAGAATTATACTGATTTCAAAAAAAAAGGGGAAATGAGCACCCTGTGACATACTTTTGAATGCTGTGACTGCTAATGCTGATAATTTCGATATTTCTTGGAGGTTTTGTAATCTAGGGTATTGCTGTGTCTAAATAGAATGTAAAAATAAAGTACTTATTGTACCATTTTAAAATAAAATATTATTTTAACTAAAGGTGATATTGAAAACTATTGAATTTCGCAACTTTGACCGACTGTAGTGTAAAAAAAATGTACCAAAATAGTATGGCAAGTGACGTCAAATTTTGACGCGTTTATTCCTCTTTTTAAAAAGGTATAATACTTACACATTAATTTGAAAAAAAAAATTTTGATAATATTTTTACTCAACAACCCAATTTTTACGAAGTGCCTACCTACTAACGGTAACTGTCGGACCCTTTCTTATCTTAGAAACTGTTATGTTACTACTATTATTTACTTCGGTTCCAAGAGTGAGCAAGAAGGAAATACACACAGGTAGATGGGTTCCCAGTAGAATAAAAGCAAAGAATGTTAGTTTAAAGATATTTTATTACAATAAATGTTCAAAATGTTGACCACCCGCGGCAATACAAGCTCTCACTCTCCTTAAAAAGGACCGCTTTATGTTTCGCGAGTAACTTTTTTGACGTATCACCTGCACTGCTTGTGTTATCTTCTCACGAAGGTCAGCGATGTCATTAATGGGCTTCGCATAAACGAGCTCCTTCATAGTTCCCCAGAAAAAAAAACCAGCGGATTTAAGTCAGGTGAGCGGGCTGGCCACGGGATTGTTCCTGATCGCCCAATCCACCTGTTCGGGTATTGCTCGTCCAAAAACTCTCTAACGGATACGCGAAAATGTGCTGGACAGCCGTCGTGTTGGAACCACATATCTGGTGGGGTCTCTTCTAGTAAGTTTGGCAAATCATTTTGAAGAAAATTTAAATATGATTCGCCAGTCAAATTCTCGGGCATCTCAAATGGACCAATAATATTCCCACAGAGAATACCGGTCCACATGTTCACTTTGAACCGGTACTGGGATCTATCTTCTCGCATCAAGTGCGGATTTTCCACATGCCACTCGTGCAAGTTGTGTAGGTTCATGTAGCCATCCTTCTTAAATGTTGATTCATCTGACCACAAAATTTTGTCGATAAAATTTTCGTCTTCTCGATGTTTTTGCAGGATTGTTTCACAAAACGCGACTCGGCTCGGATAGTCTCGAGGTAAAAGACTTTGCACTCGCTGTACGTGGTACGGATGATATTCTTCTTTTTGGAGAATACTGTGTGCTGTGCTCTTCGGTATCCCCGTATCAGCTTCTATTCCTCGCACAGAGATGCTTGGATTTGCCATACAATAGTAATTCTTTAGAGGTTAGATTCAATTCGTCGTAAATTTTTCTTTCTAAGAATTCTGTAAGACATCGTAAAAATTGGGTTGTTGAGTAAAAATATTATCAAAATTTTTTTTTTTCAATTTAATGTGTAAGTATTATACCTTTTTAAAAAGAGGAATAAACGCGTCAAAATTTGACGTCACTTGCCATACTATTTTGGTACATTTTTTTTACACTACAGTCGGTCAAAGTTGCGAAATTCAATAGTTTTCAATATCACCTTTAGTTAAAATAATATTTTATTTTAAAATGGTACAATAAGTACTTTATTTTTACATTCTATTTAGACACAGCAATACCCTAGATTACAAAACCTCCAAGAAATATCGAAATTATCAGCATTAGCAGTCACAGCATTCAAAAGTATGTCACAGGGTGCTCATTTCCCCTTTTTTTTTGAAATCAGTATAATTCTGTAAGTACATGGGGTGGATTTTTTAAAATATTTTTCTGAGTACTGTTAGAACTTGGGGCATCGTGGGAATCCAGTTGGACGCCAGGTTCTTGGACACCCTGTATATATTTTTTTTGTAAATACATACTTATAGTAACAGAACAAACATTTATGTTCATCACACAAATGTTTGTTCTGGGTGGGGATCGAACCCACAACCTACAGCGCAGAAGGCTCCCATACAACAAACGTGTATTTTTTTTGGCCCGTTTTTTGTACGGAACCCTTCTTGCGCGAGTCGGACTCGCACTTGGCCGGTTTTTTTATAATACTCTCGTGAACAGCCTAAATGAAAATTGCAATTCAATAAAACTTCCTTACCTGTTCGTGAATAATAAATTGACCCATCAAAAGTTAGGAACGAAAAACTTAATTTCAATGGATGGTTCAGTAAATCAAAACTAGCTCGAAGAATTCCAAGGTGACAAAGACGAAGATGGATGACACCGCTTTTTGATGCAAACGTGACCACAGATTGTGACGAAAATGGGATTAACTCGAACTGACAGCTTAACAGGACTGTCAGGACTGAACTTATAATGAAGGACTGTCAATGTTAAATTGAATGATGTTTTAAGCAATTTTATTTATGAATTGATTTTCAATCACGAAGCTTTCGTTATTTACGACCGTTACCAACGTCCTGAAATTGTGAACGAGGGTGCGTTAAATAAATTGGAAGTTTTTTATGAATGTTCATTATAACTTTTATTAAAAAAACGTAAATAGATTAGTACCTACAAGTGTCAAGGAAACATGTTGTGAACCCTTGTGGCCGCCAAACTTTATAACGTATTATACAATTTGGCCTCCACAAGGGTAGCAGTAAGTATTATGTTTGTACAATTTACCTATCTATTATGTAACCAAATTACAGAGACACTAAAAAGATTTGGTACCTACACAATCTGATTTCTTATGTTTACTTATTGTGGTCGGTAACCAAACCCTGACTATTTGTGTCCATCATTATAATGACACACATAAAATAAGGAAAATAAAAACGAAACTACAAAAACCAAACAAATCAATCGCATTCTATTAATAAACACCTATCTATCGATCTATCTACAAACTGAAAACAAATAGCATATCAGGACCCATTTTATCAGGAAATTGCTGAGAGCACCGTTACGCAGACAGTGGCTATACGTAAAACTAGGTTGCGTCTAGGGTGCGCCGTGCGGCGGGCGACAGGGGTGGTGGGCGTATCATAGCAACGGACTCTCTCAGCATCCCTGCCAGTGTGGTGCCGACCCTAGCGCCAGCCGCCCGTGCCGCGCCACCCCTAGTGCTGATCGTAAATCCGGACAGTCTTGTGAAGTGTTCAAAATGTTCATACTGTTCATCCTGCTGACTGTGTACTTCATTACGCTGTGTCACGGCTGATTTGTGATGGATTCGAGTTCGTGAGATAGTGCTGAAGGCTGTGTTTATTATTGGTGAGTTTGTTTTTCTTATCATACAGTTTTTCGAGCAATTAATGGCGTGTTGTAAAATTGACACTGAAGCAAGATTAATACGTATATCTTGACTGAAATAAGTTAAGGATCTCGATGTTTATCTACATTATTATGTTACACAATATCTATGGAATAGAATCTGGTGAAAAACCTTTTTTTGTTATACATTACTATCGCCATCACTTCTCAATCGATTCCCTCACGTGAATTGAATGAAAGGAAACATAATAATACCAACCCTCACATCATTGAACCTTGTATTTGAGTAGGACTCGCAACAATCCTTAACTTTTTCTTGATAAGGGTGCGTTTTAGGGCTCTTGTTGAAAACCCATTAGGTACGGGGACCGGTCTAAAATGTTAGGCTCTTTATAAAAAACAAATCATTTTTAGATGCTCTGGCACCGGTAGGCGTGTTCATTTAGAGCCTTTTGCACAATTGACGGGGTCAATTTATGCGATATGGCGTTTATTTGTGTACAAACGAGTATCAACATTATGACGAGTTGCCAACAAGTCAATTGTCTTAATCTTCCTAAACATAGTTCCTCTTTACAGCAATCGAAAACCAATCTTCTTCACTTCAATCCTTAATTCGTTGTCGTGCAACTGCCACCTAATTTCCTTTACTGTTTTAGTTTGGAGCGTTCTACAAAATATACTCGTATCTTGTTTGATATGAACACGAGCGTGTACATTCGTTTATTGTTTTGTTAAATGCTTAATGTAGCCTGTCACCTGTCTTGACTTTGTACGTGATCACACCCTTATAAGAACGTATTGGAAAGCACAAATGGCATTCAAGGGAAAAGTTTTGCCATTGTAATCGAGAAACACTAAATGGATCCTCTTGAGTGTTCGAACAACTGTTTTAAAGGACGACTTCGCTTAAAGTAATTATTTAAGTAATAGCTTTAAGGGTCACATTGACAGCTAATAAAAGACCCTGTTTAATCTTAAGAACTTCAGCCGACGTAATTGCCAACTATTTAATTGTCTTAGGTTTTTTCCTCATCTTATTATTGAAAGCCCATTTTAAGATATTTATTATTGAATTTCCTAAAGATGAGTTTCGTGTTGTTATTACGAGGTTAGAAATAATTTGATTTAGCAAAATCTGCTTTTATAAAATATAAACTTTTTTAGTATCGTGTCTTTAAGAGTTTTAATGGCCATAAGAACCTGTCGAAAATAATAAATTGGAACTTGTAATTCACTTTTTATATTGGACTAGCTGACCCGTGCTCGCTTCGCTGTGCGTAAGACATTTCTAATACCATCGCGGACTTTATTGTAGAAAAAAAAATGTGTTTATTTACGACATCACATTAGAAACCTCTAAAATTATCAGTGTTTCTCTACTATATTATGCATGTGTTATACATATAAACCTTTCTCTTGAATCACTCTATCTATTAAAAAAACCGCATCAAAATCCGTTGTGTAGTTTTAAAGATATAAGCAAACATACATACGCGGGAAGCGGAAAGCGACTTTGCTTTATACTATGTAGTGATGATGTAGTGATGGTTATCACATTAAAATTATTGGAAAAGTTAGTCTAGTCTAGTCATAGTCATATTGGAAAAATGACTTTCCATCTTAAAATAGAACTGAATACCTAGAGCCTAAAAGCTGATGTCATTGTTACAAAAATAGCAATCCACGATCGAGCAATCTGTCCAATTTCCATCTATTTCCCTTCCGCAGAGCACAAAACGAAGCATTTCTAAGCTTACCTATTATTGGAACTCGTTAGTTCGTAAATGAAAAATGCTCGACCTCTTAGACTGATCAGTTTTGTGTAATTACAATTATTGGAGTTATGATTAAAAAGCCGTGTTTGCCGAGTGGGAGGTACTACGACTTTCAATCTGAAGGGGGCTCGAATCCCGGCGGGCATCAATGGGTTTTTCTGTACAAAAAAAATTTATGCGCATCAAAAACACGTGCTTAATACGGTGAAGAAAAACATCGTGAAGAAACCAGTTAGTATTCTTATATGCGGCGATTGGCTTGCAGCCTCTCACGTATGGAATACTAACTACTGCAAAATGTGGGCATGTACCAATTATAATGTTTGGACGTGCCTCTGACTACCCCCACTATTCATCTTCAAAGGATCTAGACGTATGGAGATCTAAGAGGATGTCTACCGTACTTGGGGATTACAGTTGTGATACATTTTTTTTTGTTTTTTATTTAAATTATATAATTTAGAGTATGTTAGTCTTAAAGAAATAGAACTATTGTGGTTGTTACTCATTTTAACTATAAATACGTCTAATTACCACGTTTTTTCTTATATTGCTGTCGTTTCGAACAATTCAGAAGCTCTTCATCATGAGTACTCGCCGATCTGCTGTTGATCGCGGGCGATGCTCAGTTATGTGCCTATATTAACATATAGGCACATAATTTTAATTTGAAATACATATCAAGTGTAACCACTTGATATGTATTTCAAATTAAAATAAGTATTGATTGTTGGATTATACTACAAGTATAACAAGACACGACTACTTATAGATGTAATTCCATCACGAAACAATTGAATACCTACCGTAGAGTAAAGATAAATGCCATCCGAGATATAAATTTATTATTATTAGTTATCTAGTTCCCATAGTACAAGCTTTGCTTAGTTTGGGGCTAAATGGCGATGTCTAAAATGTCCACCAATATATATTTTTTTTTTATGTTTTAAATAAATATAGAATTGGCAATCGAAAATGACCTGAACTGCTTCGAGAAAAGGACGCTATTTTTTGCTCGACTTGGCGGGGGCACTGCTGTGCCCCCAGATTTAATAAACTATAATTCTTGAAAATAATACTATTTCAAAACTGAAATATTATCAAGGCTAAAGTTAAAGCTTTTTATTATATCTTTGTTGTAAATTCATACAAATATTTAAATCGAAACCACACTACCAAACCTACAGCGCAGAAGGCCGAGCTGACAACTAAACTATTGTACGTGTTTTTTTAGGGTTCCGTACCCAAAGTGTAAAAACGGAACCCTATTACTAAGACTTCGCTTTCCGTCTGTCTGTCTGTCTGTCCGTTCGTCCGTCTGTCCGTCTGTCTGTCACAGGGCTGTATCTCATGAACTGTGATAGCTAGACAGTATGTGAAATTTTCACAGATTATGTATTTCTGTTGATGCTCTAACAATAACTACACAGTATAAAGCAAAGTCGCTTTCCGCTTCCCGCGTCTGTATGTAATATGTATGTATGTATGTTTGCTTATATCTTTAAAATTACACAACGGATTTTGATGCGGTTTTTTTTAATAGATATAGTGATTCAGGAGGAAGGTTTATATGTATAATACATGCATAATATAGTAGAGAAACACTGATAATTTTAGAGGTTTCTAATGTGATGTCGTAAATAAACACATTTTTTTGAGCTTACATTGCAAATGCTGGCAGAACCCCACGAGATATATCAAAATAATGTACTACAGTATTGTACACCTTAATACGTCTACAAAAAAGTCCACGATGGTATTAGAAATGTCTTACGCACAGCGAAGCGGGCACGGGTCAGCTAGTAAATACTAAAAACAGAATTAAATAAATATTTAAAGGGGGCTCCCATACAACAAACGTGATTTTTTTGCCGTTTTTATAGATAATGGTACGGAACCCTTCGTGCGCGAGTCCGACTCGCACTTGGCCGGTTTTTTATATAGTACATATAGTAGTCAAAGATATATTTTTTTTATTTATTTTGATCACAAAAATTCAAAATGAGAAAAATGAGAAATTTTTCATTATTATTCTATGACTTAGATCTAACGAGATACACACGAGAGTAATTGAAAAACTCTTTTTATGACATATCATTTTTAACCGACGAAAAACGGAGGAGGTTCTTAAGTCGACGCGTATATTTTTTCAGTAAAGAGTTTTCCGAGAGCGAAGCTTAATTTAACTTGCTGACAGTTTTACGAAAAGTTCTTAAACTTTTGGTTGAAATATATTTTAATAAGCTATTAACTTTTTATACTTCGCAAACAAAGCCAATTGCTTTAAAATAATTATGATTTAAAAACAAAAAAGAAACCGACGATAACGTTTCGACCAATCAAAAAGTCAAGAGACGATATTAGTTTTTTTTAAGTTTTATAAAGAAAAATCAAAGAAAAAAAATAGCCCCAGATAAAACGTACACATAAAAAAATGCGAGTTAAATTGTGAACCTCTGTTTTTTTGTCGGTTGTTTATAGGATTGAGAATTAGTTGTTCTATCCGTTACCACACCAACATAACAATAATAAAATCTGCGACCTGGTTTACGTTAAGTTATTTGTGTGATGAACATAAATGTTTGTTCTTTCTGAGTGTTATAAGTATCATAAATATGTATTTACAAAAAAAAAAGAAGTATTTTATCAGTAATCTGGCTCCCATAGTACAAGCTCTGCTTAGTTTGTGGCTATAAGACGATGATTGAAATGCCCACAAATATTTATTCATTTTTAACACATTGAGGTATCAGGAAATTTCTCCCAAGCCTATAAAAAAGCTATGCTCTCAAACTTCTAGTTCTTGTTTTTGACTTCGTTATCTTTTTGAACAGTTATAATGTTTTACTAGTAGTCCGTCCAGGCGTCGCACGGGTGAAATAATGATTTTACAGCATTTTTTCTACACCTTGGGTAACATTATTGAAGTTTTAGTTGGGATCCCTATGTTTTTCTTGTAATAAATATAGTCTATGTCACTCAGAGATAATGCAGCATTCTAATAGTGAAAGAATTTTTGAAGTCGGTTTAGCAGTTTTGTGTTTATTCGTTACAAGAATTCCGCCCCGGCGTCGCACGGGTGATTTAAGCAACTACTGAATAAATTTTAAAAATTATTAATTATTTATATTTATATCAATAGCTACATTATCAGCGATAAACATGGACCATATTTCATTTTCAAAAAAGTAAAGATACCGCGTATATTACAATGTTGTAACATATGGTATAATAAATTTGCTTACGATGTTTTTAAGTACACTCGTGCGAAGCCGTGCGGGCAGATAGTTGGCAAATAATTTCGTATCATGTCACATGTCACTGTACAGGCAAAATGCAAATAGGAGTTGCGTAAGCAATAAATGAAATTGTCCAACGAAAATGGTAACATGACCTGCTTCGGCTTTTTAACTTATCTCTGTACCACACCGCAATACATGTACATCTTCATCTATACCAATACTAGCTAACCCGGCGAACTTCGTATCGCTTCATAATTTACAAACGTTGTGTTAAGTTCTTGTTCCCGTTCCCGTTCCCGTTCCCGTTCCCGTTCCCGTTCCCGTTCCCGTTCCCGTTCCCGTTCCCGTTCCCGTTCCCGTTCCCGTTCCCGTTCCCGTTCCCGTTCCCGTTCCCGTTCCCGTTCCCGTTCCCGTTCCCGTTCCCGTTCCCGTTCCCGTTCCCGTTCCCGTTCCCGTTCCCGTTCCCGTTCCCGTTCCCGTTCCCGTTCCCATTCCCTTTCCCTAATAATAATAATCGGTTCAGCCGTTCTTGAGTTATAAGTGTCGTAACAAACCCGACTTTTTTTTATATAGTAGAAGATACGAGTAGATTGCTATATCAGACATTTTCAAAAAAACTGTACATTTCAAACAAATAAATGTCCGACTAATATCAATATTTTTTACGGAATCAGTGTTGAATATTTTTCAATTCGGGCAACCTTTTCTATAAATATGAACTTCCCTCTTCAAGATTTTCTAGAAATTAGAGCATAATTACATGTGAATAGTATTTTATAAACATTTTTTTGTTTTGCCACCTTTCACGTTCCATTACAACAGAAATGTCTTTTATACACTCAAATAGTTTTGAATCATCATAAAGTTCTAATGTGTTCTCTGTAAAACTTTTTAACTATCTAACTAATATAATAAATATATTTCTTATTATTTATTCATAATAATATTATTCTACGCGGTGCTTTAGCAATAAAAAACTATATTTTAAATTTGTCCGAGATTCTTAACATGTGAGTCACTCAGAGTATGTCACGGTCAATTTCGTAGCTATTTGTACCATTTCTACTACTCGAAGATCATTTTTGATATCTGGCAACACTTTGCTCAATGCTGTTCCCGCCAAAATCTCCGCAATTTGGATTTAGTGTCAGTTTATTAGATGTGACGAAACGCCACTGCAATTTGTATAAAATAAAAACATGTGAATCACAGTGCATTTCCAAAGAAAATAAAATGATACTTCATTTTCAATTATTTTCATAGCGTTGTCCTATTAATACAAGTTCTAAGTATGTATCGTATTTATCTCTACTACAAGTTATTCTGATATTTTTGCTTATCGAGGTTATGTTTTTCACAAAAATGCTAAACATGTGAGTCACATTTCATGACTTAAATGATCTATGTGAATATTAAGGTACGTTTACACTGTCTGAAAATTTAATAACAAATATATTTTAGTCCGGTGTTATGTTCATAAATGACATTTCACTAATAAATAAGTCAGACATTTACGGTAAATAGATCATTCTGATATTTATTTAAAAACAGTTTGATACCTTATTGCCTTTAAATATAAACGTGTATTAGTTGAAAGTTTCGTATAAAAATGACACCGACCCTTTATTATAACGTCAATCACATTGCCGGTAAGAATTCCTAAATAGAGCAAGATAACTACGTACCTGTGTTTTAACTATTTCAGTTAAATTAGTAAGGGTTCTTACAGACGTGCGACACTTCAGCGTCGCCACGCCGCGTTGTCATAGAATAACGAAATAATAATAAATAATAATATTGTCGATGTCATATTTCTTAGTATTTTCTTTTTGATTCTCCCAACTGTTGTTTTGTTTTACTTATTAAATGAAACCACCATAAATCATGATCCGAGCGTGTTGTTCCGGTAGAGTATTAAGTAATAATTATTATTGTCTTATTTTTAGAAAAACAAAAAACCGGCCATGTATGAGTTAGGCACGAAGGGTTCCTTACTATCCTAATACTATTATAAATGCGAAAGTTTATGATAAGGCTGCTATGTTTGTTCCCTAATCAAAAATAAACGATAAAACGGATTAAGATGAAGTTTGCTGTTGTAGATGTAGATAAAAAAACAATAAATAAAGGGAGGTCTTATATCCTAAAGGCAACCTCTAAATGATAAAAAAAACGCAAAAAGGATGATTTTGGTTTAGATGGCGCTGGTGTGCAACAAATCTGACATCACAGACTAAAAACATTTAGTCGTCAGAGCAACGCAGTTTTGACTAATATGAATGATACACATTCTTCCAAAATTCGTAATTTATTTTATCATTACAAGGTTTGTTGGGAAAAAATTGGAAGTTGTCTGAATTTTTTTTTTCTATGCAGGTATTGAAATTTAGGCAGAACAAAGTCTGTCACGGGTCGGGTAGTTATCTATAATACGGCAAAACACGTTTGTTGTATGGAAGCCCTCCTTAAATATGTATTTTATTGTGTTTTAATATAGCGGCAACAAAAATACATCATCTGTGAAAATTTAGTTCATGAGATACAGCCCTGTGACAGACGGACGGACGGACGGACAGACAGACAGACAGACGGACAGCGAAGTCTCAGTAATAGGGTCCCATTTTTACCCTTAGGGTACGGAACCCTAAAAAATAAAGTTTTAGAAAATAATTGGCGATGGGCTTGCAATCTGTCACGTATGGAATGCTAATTACTGCAAAATGTGGGCATGTGCCAAATATAATGTTTGGACGTGCCTCTGACTCCCCCACTAGAAAGATATCTTCAAAGGATCTAAGCGCCTGGAAATCTGAAAGTATGTCTTTCGTACTTGGGGATTACAGTCGTGATCCTTTTTATTTATTACTTAGAAGAAACCTTACGGAAATCTTAGCACATGTTTACAAAACAACCACTGATAATAAATCTAAACAATTTTTAAAGAATATAGGCTACGTCAATTTAAATATATTAAAGACACATAGCGATATAAGTGATGTGAAAATAGACAATTATGAAAATAATGATGAAAAAAATAATTAAAAAAACAAAGAAAGTTAAGAGTAAATAAATAAATAAATAGGGAAAAGTAATAGGAAAAACGTAAACAAGAATACAAGTATGAATGATGTAATCCAAAAAGAGAATAGGAACCCTAATAAAGTCATTAACTTTGAAATTCAAAGAAGTTGTGAAGGAGAATCCAATCCGAAGAAATGAGTGAACTAGCGATAGTGATATCCCATATTTTTGATGCCTGGGAAGACTCTCGCGATGCTTTAGGTATTTTTTGTGATTTATCCAAGGCATTTGATTGTGTACATCATGGTACATTAATCAGGAAACTACACCACTGTGGCATAAAGGGTGGGGCTCTAGACCTTCTTACTTCTTACTTAAGTGGCAGAATACAAAGAGTTGACGTAAATGGAAAACATTCACCGGGGTCAGTAGCAACAATGGGTGTGCCACAAGGATCAATACTAGGACCATTCATGTTCTTAATTTATATAAATGATCTACCCTCTCTTATCAGGGATGATCACGAGATTGTACTGTTTGCTGATGACACTTCACTTTTATTTAAACTGAAGCGACGACAGAATAACTTTGACGATGTAAATAATGCAATCTCTAAAGTTGTAAATTGGTTTAATGTCAATAACCTATTATTAAATGAAAACAAAACTAAGTGCATTCGGTTTATACTACCGAATGTTACACAAGTAAATGTTGATTTAAAAATCAAAAACGAACATGTAGATCTCGTGGACACCAATATGTTTTTTGGGAATTACTTTAGATAAAAAACTTCAATGGGGCCCACACATACATAAATTGTCGAAGAGACTTAGCTCTGCAGCATACGCAGTCAAAAATATACGTCTTTTTACAGACGCTAGACTAGTCTACTTCAGCTACATTCATATCATTATGTCTTATGGCATATTGTTGTGGGGGAGTGCTGCAGACGTAAACACCATATTTGTGTTGCAGAAGAGAGCTGTTCGAGTAATTTACAACATAGGGCCCAGAGAATCACTGCAAAATAAGTTTAAAGAAATAAATATAATGGCTAGGTACTAGCCAGTACATTTATGAAAATCTAATTTATGTTCGTAAAAATATTAGTTTGTTGAAAAATAGCGATAATCATGATGCAAATACTAGAAATAAAGATAAACTCGCTGTTCCCACGACTAGGCTCACCAAAACTAAGAAATCATTTCAAGGGCAATGAGTACGCTTCTATAACAAAATCCCAAATGATATGCAAAAGCTATCTATTAGCAAATTTAAAAACTTAATTAAACGTAAACTATGCATAAAGGCTTATTATAAAATATCTGATTATTTAGACGACAAAAAAGCCTGGGACTGCTCCAACTCGCTCTATCAATAATAATTAAGATTAATTTTGTATTAAAAATAAGTACAAAGACTTAAAAAAAACACAAACAATGAACAAAATTAAACTAATTAAATTAAACTTACTAAATTTGACGATTCTAAATGATCCAAGTGATTTCAATGAATAAACGCTATTTTGATTTTGCAAAGATTATCCAGGATTAGACATATAAATTATCCAGGGTTGCAAGAAGAGAGGAAGATTTTTTTTAAATATTAAGAAAAGAGCAAATGTACTCTATACACAAAACGAAGTGGAAGAAGAAGTGAAGAAAGCTAATGAGATTATACTTAAATGACAAATACCGAAAGAATCTACGCTTCGGAAAGGATATTAAGATGGAAGAAGATAATAAAGAGTTTAAATGGAGATAAATGTGAAGAAGTACTTTGGAGGAGCAGCAGAAGAATGGTTTTCATGCTAGAAAAGATTACAAATTTAAAGAAAGAGTAAAAATAAATATAGTTTTGGACACAAACAAACAAAATATATCTCGAATAAATGTTTAATTTGTTTATTCCAACATGTTTCATTAAACCTACATTTTTGCTCCCTGCCGGACATAGTTTCATGTAAACTCTGCTTTACAATAAATGTGACTCACATGTGTATAAAAATACAGGTATGTCACAAAACAGTTTGCTCACGATTTTGAACATATGTACATTTTTTTTGAAAATGACTCATATTATATTTTTGAAATGGGTCTTTATCACGTAATTACTACGTTTCGACTATGTTACAATAGCCATGGTCGCGAGCAAACTGGAGTACTCAGAGTTACCGTCAAGCGGAGTCAGTTAAAGAAACTACCCTCACTTGGTCTAAATTAAAAGTCCGTGATAAATATCCGTGTCAAAATCTATATTAATTGTCAATGTTTATAATTGTATATGTTTTAGGTCTAGGCTAGTGGGTCGCCTCGCGCCTCTCTCATTTACTGTCGATCACGCGAGGTGCGACCCGAGACACGAGACGAAGCACGAGGCGAGGTACGAGGCGAGAGTGTAAATCTAGCATTATAGGTTGTTTGTTTTCCTTCATACATTACGAGTACGAGCATTATACCAACTCTTTCGTAAATAAGTTTTATTTTCTATAGTTTCAAGAACATATTGTATGTTTATACATTGTCATAATAGTTCTATTGCTTCTCTATTGTTGTGGAAGTTGTAGAAGTTTCACATCTATATTCCAAGACCTTTACTTGTATTTCTAGGTAAAAAATAACCAGCTGAGAAAAATATTATTGAAAAGCGCAGATCATTGCTTTGCGAGAATGGTTGTGAGATAGCCAACAATTTCTCTAATACATTTATTCTCTGCCGCCTACGCGGTTGGCCCCTAAATCATATCAAAAATAATATTACATTTTCTTCATATCTATTGCTCATAATAATACAAACTTAGATTTTGGAAGAAAAAAAAATGAAACAGGATCAATATGTAATCCACCCTTGAAGATCTCCAAAGGTTGTCTGAGGCACGTCCAAATATAACACTATATTTGCTCACATTTGGCAAATGGAATGCCAAACATACATTTTAAATAATTAATCTATTGAAACAGGATCACTATCGAACCCATCCTTAAAAATCTCCAAAGGGGTTATTCTGAGGCACGTCCAAACAGTCCATTTAGTACTAGCCCACATTTTGCAGTGAGTATTCCGACTACCTGGCAGATCCATCGCCGTTTTTCCCGGTTACATACCTACCTCTGAAGCAAATGGAAAGCTGTGGCCTCTGCCTGCCCCTTTGGGAAAGAAGCTTAATTTTATGTTTGTAATCTGAAATCTGAGCGGATGTCTTCGTATTTGGGAATGCTATGATCTTATTTTTAGGGTTCCGTACCCGAAGGGTAAAAACGGGAACCTATTACTAAGACTTCGCTGTCCGTCTGTCTGTTACAGGGCTGTATCTCATGAACCGTGATAGCTAGACAGTTGAAATTTTCACTGATTATATATTTCTGTTGACTCTATAATAACAAATAAAAAAAACATAATAAAATACATATAAGTTCCCATACAACAAACATGTTTTTTTTTGCGTTTCTTATAGATAATGGTACGGAACCCTTTGTGCGCAAGTCCGACTCGCACTTGGCCGGTTTTTTTAACTTTTACACCTACTAACTTTTTAACTCTGCATCGGCACACAAATACACTAAAGCTTAAACATTAATTCAAGGAGAAACACTTTCCTTATATAAGTTTTCTCAACCTATCCTTATCCTTATTAATATTATAAATGCGAAAGTTTGTGACACGGCTGCTATGTTTGTTCCCTAATCAAAAATAAAAGACAAAACGGATTAAGATTAAATTTGCTGCAGTATGTAGATAAAAAATCTGAATAAATAAAGGGGGAACTTTTAATCTGAAAAACAACCCCTAAATGATGAAAAAACGCTAAAAGGATGATTTTGTTATATTACTGTAAATTTTAATCCGTTTTATAATATTTGCGTGAAAGAGAAACAAACACACACACACACACACACACACTCACAAACTTTCGCATTTATAATATTAGTAGGATATTAGGATTACGATGTTTTGGTTTGAAAATATTTCAAAGCGTAATTTTCGTAGTACTCAAAATGTTTTGAAAGACGTTTGAGTTTTCGTTCAGAAACGTTTACGTTATTGTCTGACTTGCATTCACAGTACTTGCTTTCAGAAACGGGTAATGAGTCGGATACCCAAAGGATGTTGCTCCAGGCCCTTAATTCATGTACCTACGATAGTTGTTTACGTAGTTACCTACTGTTTTTTTTAATATATCTGTGGGAATGTTACACTTGACACTTTTTGGACTAAGTACATAATATCCGTTTCCGTATAAAGCAGTTATATAACAAAGTAGCTGCTCGCCCCGACTTCGCACGGGTGGTACCTGAATAAAAAGTAGGGAAGTATGAGAACCAGATACTCGTAACTAATGAATACTAACATACGTTTTTTTTTATATACACATACAATTACACATCCATATAAGTTCATCAAAAGGTTGTCTGGTTGAGATTGCTGATCAGCAATAAAACCGCCCATTGTTCAGTTGTTTTTTTTTTGTTTTTTTTTGCCTTTCCAATTTCCTACTAATATAAAAAATACTAGATTTTGTGAGTGAGTGAGTGAGTGTGTGTGTGCGTGTGTGTTTGTCACTCTTTCACGCAAAAACAAACGGACAAACGGATTAAAATGAAAACAAAGCTTGTAATATGGGAACTAGATAACTGGGGGGTTAGCATGAACCACTATCGTATAGACAACGTATCGTCCAAATGCCAATGTCAAAACTGACACTTTTACAATACAAATAGTGCCAGTTTTGACATTTGAACGATAGGTTGTCGATACGATAGTGGTTCGTGCTCAGGCCACTGATAGAATACTTATATACTTTTTTTGTTCTAAATACATACTTATTATACATATTAACACCCAGACACAGAACAAACATCTATGTTCATCACTAAAATATTTATTCCGGGTGAGGATCGAACCCACAACCTACAGCGCAGAAGGCAGAGCTACTACCAACTGAGCTGTGAGGCCACTCAAATATCACTACATATCACTACATAGTATAAAGCAAAGTCGCTTCCCGCTTCCCGCGTCTGTATGTATGCTTATATCTTTAAAACTACACAACGGATTTCGATGCGGTTTTTTTTCATAGATAGAGTGATTCAGAAGGAAAGTTTATATGTATTAAACCCGTGCGAAACCGGGGCGGGTCGCTAGTAATATATATTTCGTTGTTCTGTTTGTGGTGTGCAATACAGAATGTTCTATCTTCATCGCACAAATGTTTGTCCTTGGTGGGAATCACAGCGCAGAAGGCGAACTACCAAACGAGCTGTGATACCACTCAAATAGGCTAATAGGGTACATTCCGTCCGATCCGATCCCTTCAGTGGTCATTGTAGATGGAGCTGAAGATTCGACACAGATATATCATAGTCTAATATGTTTGTAGACAGCATCATCACTAACTAAAATAAAATTTGGTAATTTTTTTGTGAGCCGTGTTGGACGAGTGGGAGGTACCCCGACTTTTAATATGAAGGTAGTGGGTCTGAATCACAGCCGTGCATCAATGGTGCTCAATACGGTGAAGAACAGAAATCGTGAGGAAACCAGTTAGTATTCTTGTAAAATGTTATATTTAGACGTACTTCTGACTAACCCCTTTAGACATCTTCAAAGATCTGAGCGCTTTGAGATCCGAGAGGATGTCTACCGTACTTGGGGATTACAGTCGTGATCCATTTTTTTTAATTACTTTTCAGACGTTGTCCTGTCAAATTTCAATAATCGAATAGAAAAGACTGAATGTTTTTAGTCTGTGAAGTCAAATCCTTCCTTTTGCGTTTTTTTATCATTTTGGGGATTTTTTTCATATTTTAAATTAGTCTATGTTTTATTCCGGTATTATATCTGCATCTACAGAAAATTTCAATTTAATCCGTTTTGCTGTTTAGTCCTGATTGAGGCACAAACATACGTACAAACTCACAAACTTTCACATTTATAATATTATTATTTTATTTTTATTATTATTATTATTATTATTATTATTATTATTATTATTTTTTTAGCGACCCGCCCCGGCTTCGCACGGGTAGCATGTTATTATACATAAATATAAACATTCCTCCTGAATCACTCTATCTATTAAAAAAACCGCATCAAAATCTGTTGTGTAGTTTTAAAGATAATAAGCAAACATACATACATACAGACGCGGGAAGCGGAAAGCGACTTTGCTTTATACTATGTAGTGTGATACACAATACTTATTATCCTTCATATATTACTTACTAGCCCGCGACTTGTAACTGACAAACAGTTATTTTCGCACTCATATATTAGTAAGGACTAGCTTTTACCCGACTCTGTCCGCGAAGACTCAGGAAATCGGTTTTGAACGATTTTATCGTTCATGAAAATCTAAATAAATTTATAAAAAATAGTAGCTTGTCCCAAGACTTGAAACTATCTGTACATGAAATTTCATCACAATCGGTCCAGCAGTTTGGCCGTGTTAATGTAAGACACACACATATAGACAAAGTTTCTTTCGCACTCATATATTAGTAAAGAAAGTGAAAAAGTTGAAAAAGTGAAGTTTCAAAACCGTGATGAACATGCGATATCTAAGTATGTTCTTAGTAATTTCTGGAAGATATATTTTATAAGCATTTACATAACTTACGTCGTAACTTTCCTTTATGTTATTCGAATATGATTATGCGTCCCTATTTGAAACTTTACAAGCCAATTATGATCTAGTTATATCTATCTGTTCCAATATTTACTTATTTACAGCAAGTAATTATCGCCTTTGTAGACGTACTCTACTTAGGCGTACGACACGCGTCGAGGCGCGGGCTCAAAAGCGGCTGTTTTTCGCCTCCATCTTACCAGTGCCGCGACTCCATAGAAATCGAGCGCCCGCGCCTCAACGCCGCCTCGACTCTAGATCGTGTGGGCGATGTGCCTTACAAGAACATAATTGTTGTTTTAAAATGTTTACTGATTAGAATGAAAAATTATAAGATTAGAATGAAATAGGAAATCGTTTAATAATCCCCAAGTACGGTAAACATCCCGGCAGATCTCCAGGCATTTAGATAATCTAAGATCTCTAAAGGGGGCTAACACACATCACGTTTGGCACATGCCCACATTTTGCAGCAATTAGCATTCCAAACATTCCGTGCTCAAAACGCTGAATGAATACATCGTAAGGAAACCAGTTAGTATTGTTATAAGCGGCGATGGGCTTACAACTTGTCACGTATGGACGTGCCTCTAACTCCCCCACTAGACATCTTTAAAGGATCAAAACCTCTGGAGGATGATATCTGAGAGAATGTCTATCGTACCTGGGGATTACAGTCGTAATCCTACTGTTTTTTTTTAATCCGAAAACCTATTCCAAGATGAAAAAAAAAAACAAAAGTGATGATTTTTATACAGATGTCGCTGGTGTGCAAAAAATCTGACATCAGTTTTGACTACACATGACAGGACAATGTCTGTCAGAAGTCGGCTAGTAACCTATAATTCATTCATACTTGTAGTAAATAACTAGGAATTCGCATGACTAAAAATAATAAGAAAGAATTGAACCTTTCTAAACCGCTAAAGCTATCCCGAAAACCCCGGATTACCAACCCCCAGACAAACGTAATAAAACTGTATCGAAGGTTACTCCTGGCCTGAAGTTGGACATACCGCTACGTGCTAATGCTTTTCTGTGGCAATTCTCACGTACCCGAACTAAGAACAATTTACCCACCGAAAGATTTAGCCATAAGACATGCGATAGATAAAGAAAAGAGAAACTCAATAAAAATAAATATGATGGACATTTCACATAGAGCTGGGGGGTCTACTCTTAAAAACGATCAACGGTATATCGGGTCGGACGTTACATCGTTTTCCACTATATTTTGAAGGATGGAAAGGTGGTACCAAACACCGCGTTTTTGGTTCAATTTCAGGCAACTTCCAATTTTTTCCCTACAAACCTTGTACTGGTAAAATAAATTCCGTATTTTGGTAGAATGCGTATCCATTCATAAGTCAAAACTGCGTTGCTATGACGACTAAATGTTTTTAATCTGTGATTTTGTGCACACCAACGCCATCTATACCAAAATCATCCTTTTTGAGTTTTTTTATCATCTAGTTGTTTTTCGGATTATAAGTTCCCCCTTTATTTATTCTGATTTTTTATCTACATACTACAGCAAATTTCATCTTTATTCGTTTTGTCGTTTATTTTTGATTTGGGAACTGTTTGTTCATTTACAATATTTATAATATTATTAGGATATTTTTAGCGCTTTTTCTCAAATAACTTAGTCATTTTGAAAATTAGCTATAAAGAGGCACCTACTAAATAATGCCATTAGGTGAAAGAGGCTCGCCTTGAAGTATCCTACTGAGCCAACTAGGCAGTAGGCAGGTTTCAAGGACTGAAATTAATATTTCCCTGAAGCTATTACTCCGTGTTTATTACTAACTTTCTGGGATATGAAACGGCACCGAAAAATAATAAAATCCGAAGCCCCAGCAGGGCGCTGTCAAAACAACATCGTCCCACTGCGTAATAAGATATATTGAGCCGAAAGGCTAATAGGCGAAAAAAACACAAGCTATTCTATTGTTTTTGTGATGGAATTGGACAGGGATTTCTGACAGATATTCAAATAATATTATAAATGCGAAAGTTTGTGATAAGGCTGCTATGTTTGTTCCCTAATCAAAAATAAACGACAAAACGGATTAAGATGAAATTTGCTGTAGTATGTAGATAAAAAATCAGAATAAATAAAGGGGAACTTATAATCCGAAAAACAACTCTTAAATGATAAAAAAAACGCAAAAGGATGATTTTGGTGTGCACAAGGTGTGCACAAAATTTGACATCACAGACTAAAAACATTTAGTCGTCATAGCAACGCAGTTTTGACTAATGAATGTTACGCATTCTACCAAAATTCGTAATCTTTTTTATCAGTACAAGGTTCGTAGGGAAAAATTTGAAGTTTTTTTGCTTTTTCCTATGCGATTATTAAAAATTGACAGGACAACGTTTGTCACGGGTCGGCTAGTGTAAATAAATAAATATAAATATTGGTTGACATTCCCACTCAGCGCCAAACTAAGGAAAGCTATTATACATAGCTTATCTAATGGAATAGCAAATAGACTACTTTTTATCTAAACACCTCGCGAACGAAACCACGGGTACACGGTATAATTGGTACAAGTAATAGTGATTTATAAACACTTGAAATATATTCGATATTATTGGTGTACTAACAATAAATATTCGAAAATTGTTGTACAAATTCAAATTCAAATTCAAAAATCATTTATTTCAATAAAATCACAAGGATCACTTTGAAACGTCTTAGGAACTAGGTGAAGCTACGCCGATTCCACGCGACCAAGCCTAGAAGAATCAGGCAACAAACAAGGCTTGGAGTCTACCTTTTTTTT
Organism: Hydriomena furcata; assembly: GCA_912999785.1. Lineage (NCBI taxonomy): Eukaryota > Metazoa > Arthropoda > Insecta > Lepidoptera > Geometridae > Hydriomena > Hydriomena furcata. The sequence continues at coordinate 4,129,459 of OU538833.1, read as the reverse complement.
AATGATCCTTTCCTTATAGCTATGTAGAGCTCCAGTGTGATGCTAATTGAACAAGGTGAAGGCTCAAACAAGAATAATAATTAAAAGTACTACTCTCAAGTACGTAAACAATAAAAAAAATAACTAAAGAAATAACTAACTAATATTATCACGAATATTATCACAATTCCTAGTTAATTTAATGGTATATCTTAAATTAATTAATTATTTGTATGAACAATTTAACTTCAATTTAACTTGTACTTAACTCGATGATTGGAAAATCCTTATCCTATTCTCACGACTATTATGAATGTGAAAGGGTGTTTGTTGATTTTGTCCTTCCTGTCACGCGGAAACGGATCGATATAATTTTTGCATAGATAGAGACAGTTTATGGGCCGGAGGGTAACATAGGTTGAATTTGATCCTGGTAGATACAGTTTTAAAAGCCGTGTTGGCCTAGTTGGAGTTACCTCGACTTTCAATCTAAAGTTCGAAAATCCAGCGCAGCACCAGCGTGCAGCAAAAAAAGTATCTAAGTATTCTATCAGTTATCCTAGTTCTCATAGTACAAGCTTTGCTTAGTTTGGGGCTAGATGGCGCTGTGTGATAATTTTCACCAATATTTATTATTTATTATTATTAAAAGGATTACTTTGAGTGGTTTGGACGTGCCTTTGACTAATGGAGGATTAACTTCTAGTATTTCACCTAGAGATCCGAGAGTATGTCTATCGTACTTGGGGATTACTGTTGGTAGTTTTTAATAGGGTTCCGTACCTAAGGGGTAAAAACGGGACCCTATTACTAAGACTTCGCTGTCCGTCTGTCTATCACAGAGCTGTATCTCATGAACCGTGATAGCTAGACAGTTGAAATTTTCACAGATGATGTATTTCTTTTGCCGCTATAACAACAAATACTAAAAACAGAAATAATTAGAAATAAAATAAATATTTAAGTGGGGCTCCCGTACAACAAACGTTTTTGCCGTTATTTATAGATAACTAGTGACCCGCCCCGGCTTCGCACGGGTTTAATACATATAATCCTTCCTCCTGAATCACTCTATCTATTAAGAAAATCGCATCAAAATCCGTTGTGTAGTTTTAAAGATATAAGCAAACATACATACATACATACATACAGACGCGGGAAGCGGGAAGCGACTTTGCTTTATACTATGTAGTGATGCTACGGAACCTTTGCGCGAGTATACTCGCACTTGGCCGGTTTTATTTTACTTTCATAGGTTTCAAGAGAAAATTTAAACCTCGCAAACTAAATATAGAACTACTTTCTAAAGGTTAATTGAAATTGTTTTCCTAAAATATAATGTGGGTCGAGATGAAATTCTTTCATCAATTACTTTGCCTATTTATAAATAGTTTTTTGGGTTCCGTCATCTCAAAAGGCAAAACAAATCTATAAAAAAACACTTTCTCTTCTCTCTCGACTAATCTTTCTGTCACAGGTATTTTTGCACGGAAATATAGAAACACGCATAAATTTAAATTTGTTATTAATTTGCAATTGTTGCAGTGGAAGCTTAAGGTTTTTATTTTATGTTAGGTTTTTATACTGTTTTCTGAAATATTTCAATCCCCAAGAATAATTGACATGAAGACGAGCGCTATGGGAGTATGGAGGAAATAAAAATGTTGTGTCAATCCAACTTGAATGGTCTATGGACAGAGTGAAGATGATGGACATACATATTAATAATAATATTTTATTTTAAATTTTTATGCCTCAAGAAAGCAGACGATTGGTGTATTCGTGATCTACGAGTTAGTGTAATAAAGAACAAATTGTCTGTTAAGCCGGCTGAAGATGCCTCTTATTAAAATTTTGACTTTTATGGGCTTTTCTATAACAAAAACCAACACATATTTTAAATTCAAATTCAAAAATCATTTATTTCAATAAAATCACAAGGATCACTTTGAAACGTCTTAGGAACTAAGTGAAGCTACGCCGATTCCTCGCAACCAAGCATAGAAGAATCTGGCAACAAACACGGCTTGGGGTCTACCTTTTTCTTCAATGATCCTTTCTTTAATGCTATATAGAGCTTCAGTGTGGTGCCGATCGACCAAATAAAAATAAACATACCAACACTAATTGTGTACATAATAATTGAAAGCTATCAGATATTCAAGCCATAGAATATAAACTTTACGTCTGCTTTCACAGTCAAATAATTCAACAGTCGATTATCGAATAATTATCTCATAGTCAAACATTACACAATTGAAATTGAAATTTCAGTCGAAAGCCAGATTCGAACAAGAGCGGCTGGAATTGGAATTGTTTCAAAATCCATTGCTTAAATTTGATGGGATTTCAATGGAAACTAAAAGATTATTCCAATCGGATTCGTTTTTCAATGTTAATATCGTTCTACAGTTAAATCTTGATATTTCCAATTCAACTGTTTCATACAACTACGTACAGACCTACTATCTCGATATTGTGAATAACTTATTATTGGTTTCGTTTATTGTATATTGCATTTCACTGGTAGTAAAATAAATATTAGTAGACTTTTCACAACGCCATCTAACCGCAAACTATGGGAACCAAAGGTAACTGATTTAATACTTATAAACTTTAGTTGTTGTAAATAAATACTTATTATACATATTAACACCCAGACACAGAACAAACATCTATGTTCTTCACAAAAAATGTTTGACCTGGTTGGAGATCGAAACCCACAACCTACAACGCAGAAGGCAGAGTTACTACCAACTGTGCTGATGGTTGTTCATTGGTGGTTAGTTCATATTTCAAAGAATGATTTGTATAATGATTTGATTTGATATTAGTATGTTGATGTCGGTCCTTGTTTTGACTACTAAAAAGGGTATGAATCGTACTCCATTTCCAAAAATTGAGGCACTTTGAGCTTCGAAACTAATATTTATCGTCTTCCGATAAATGTTAAAATACAAACAATCCTAATAATATTATAAATGTGAAAGTTTGTGACTTTGTATGTATGTTTGTGCCTCAATCAGACCTGAACGACGAAACGGATTATGATGAAATTTGCTGTAGATGAAGATATAATGCACAAATAAAACATAGACTACTACATTAAGAACATCTTCAAAAAGATAAAAAAACGCAAAAGGGATGATTTGGGTATAGATGGCGCTGGTGTACAACCAATCTGACATCACAGACTATAAAAAAATCGTTTTTTCTATTCGATTATTGAAATTTGACAGGACAACGTCTGTCACGGGTACATAGTACATAATAATTTGGGGGAGCTACACCACTACTCGAATCAATTTTGCTCATTACTGCTAACTAGCGCTTTTAAAAAGAACACTCACATCTGCATATCATTTGAATAATTGTTTGAATCCATTCGCTTCGTTATTCTGATTTACTTTAGCCTCTATTTTCTGAACGTATAAAATAAAGGTTTTATCGGACTAAAATACATTCTCTGTTACTTGTATTAAAATAGTTTTTAATTGTTTAGTTTTTATTAAACTCTTATTGACGTCGTAATATAAATTGTTTGATGTTGTTTATTAGCTAATTGGATTGTCTAATGGACGTGCCTCAATAATTATATATATTCAAGAAACAGTTTTCCTTGTTTCTTAAAAGCAAAGCTGTAACAAAACTTCTTATCTTAACAAAATAAGCCCTTAATATGCTTCATATAATAATAATGCATCACAAGAAAACTTTTCAAAACTGTAACTTTGTACTGCAAGTTTTTGCGCCGCCTATTTAGGGAGACAAAGTTGGAAACCTAGTCGACTTCGAAGTTTCAAATTATCATACATTAAATACTGGACTTTCAGGACTTTTCACTTCAAAGGCAACTTTGATACATGCTGAACGTAATATGAGTTGGAAAATGAATCCTTAAAAATATATTTTCACTTTGTGGTTCATTTTATCTTTTGATGTGAAACATCTATAGTGGCGGCGGGTCGTGGCGAAAATGTGTCAGCTGTATGATATAGTAATTATGCAAATTAAAGTGAAAATTGGAAGAATTTTGTATTTAATGAATATTTAAGTTTATAAAATAAACAGTCATATTTTTCTTGAAAAAAATCTTAATAGTCATTTATTTCATTTTGCTGTCGTAAATTATCTTTTTATGCATATTGTAACAACTGTAAAAATAATTACCATGTATTTTTCACATCTATCAGGCGTCCCGAGATGGCTCTCATTTTTTTTTGTTTTTTATTTGACTGATTCTTTAAGCTGTCGACACACCAAAGCCGGCCGGCCAGCTGGTAAGAACCCGGCGGATAAACCCGGCGGCTTCTGGAAGTTGCAAGTCTTGGCCGGCGGCATGACAGACGGCAAGGCGTGCTGCTGGGAAACACACGAGGGCGTAAACCGCCGACAAGCTTGTTTTAAATGAGGCCGCCGGCCCTGCAGGGCTATTTTGTAAAAACATGATTATCATGTTATGAATGCCATAATACCTACGCTTTTTATGCTGTTTAGGCACCTACGCTTCCAATACAATACCTACAATACCTAAAGGTGCATAAACTGTGAATAGTTACTATAAAAAGTGTACAGATTAGGTATTCTCTAACATTAGGTATTGCATTCAACATCATAACATGATATTCATGTTTTTTTACAAAATAGCCTTGCTGCCTGCGGCTTTGGTGTGTGACACCTTTAAATGCAAAATCATGTAGGTCTTGTCATATAGACCCAGTATAATATATTTTAAAGTGCATAAATTCAAGTCTAAATTCATTTTATTTAAGGAACTTGTGTTTTCAGCAAAGTTTTGAGCTAAAAATTAGTAAACTTGCTAACTTAAGCCGCTCTCTGAATAAGTGTATACTTATGTATACCCTTGCTGTGCCCTTACTGAGATACTCGTTAATTAAGCCAGCCAGGTCGGTAGGCAATTCTTACTTTATTAAACAACTACTTATCTTTTTAAAAACAAAGAAGCTTATTAGGGTATTTGATGATGAAGAGCTAATTTGTGTTAAACAATTTAAGTGCTTTATACTAAAAGGTTTGCTTAAAAAATTCTGATTATGAAAATCAGAATGTACAACATTTTTATTTTATTTTTACAGTTTGGGAAAATTTACAAATGGTAACATTTTTCTATTTGAAACTAGCTGTCCTGACAGATGTTGTCCTGTCAAATTCATATTTTTTCCATAAGAACCTACTCCTGATAATAACAAATACAACAAAAAAAGATTTAGCGACATCGGTTCAGCTGCTCTCGAGATTTACGCTTAACGTCACATTCAGCGATTCATTTTTATTAGGGTTCCGTACCCAAAGGGTAAAAACGGGACCCTATTACTAAGACTTCGCAATCCGTCTGTCACAGGGCTGTATCTCATGAACCGTGATAGCTAGAGAGTTGAAATTTTCACAGATTATGTATTTCTGTTGCCGCTATAACAACAAATACTAAAAACAGAATAAAATAAATATTTAAGGGGGGCTCCCATACAACAAACATGATTTTTTTGCCGTTTTTATAGATAATGGTACGGAACCCTTCGTGCGCGAGTCCGATTCGCACTTGGCCGGTTTTATTATAGAAGATATGCTAACATATTAATAAACTTATCAACTCGTGCTTGAAACGTTGAACGAAAACATAGTGAGGAAAATAGTTAGTATACTTACCTATAAGCGGCACGCTTGCACGTGTGAAATGCTAACTACCGGAAAATATGATCATGTGTCAAATATAATGTTTGTTCTACGTGCTTCAGACTACCCCAATAAACATCTTAAAGGATCTGAGCACAGCGGATGTTTACCGTACCTGACTCATAATGAATAAGAATGGGCTATTTGACAAGATTTTGAAAACCATTCTAGATTATTCAGTAGTAACTATGGAACCCATAAAAAAGTATTATTTTCAATCCTGTTAAGTATTGGCCCTAAAAATGTAAATTAAATATTGTCATTTTAAATAACCCGCAAAAATGCTGCTTTATGCAAATGGCGTCGCACTAGTTTCAGTAACGTTAAATGCTTGTTAACAAATACACAAACGTCAAGTTTTTCAAGGCAGGCGATGACATATTGTCAAGTCATCGTCGATTCGACCAATCCTGACCGTTTTGTGTGACTGGCGTTTAAAAATAGGTAATTTTAATTATGGGTTTTTTAATAAATCATTGTTTATTTTCAAGTAATTTTACTCCATAACGCTTTATGAATAATTTACATAGACTTCAACAACACTTTACTTTTCATACTGTCAAATAGCCTATTACTATCGTGATCCTAATTCATTTTATTTATCCCAAACCAACCATACTCGTACTGCATTAATCCACAAACCACCCTGGCGCCTGTGTACTGCCGATAAAACAACTGGAAATCACAAAGACTCCACAGATTAAATAGCAATTACAATGGAGCAGAAGTCATTAAATACCGCGGTGTCTCTCGGGCATTGTGACTACAGACTGCACTCTGTTAATTAATAGAATATAAGTAAGTATACGTTTTTACAAGATTGGGGATGATTTTTGAACATTAGAACTTCGCGGCTATTGTTTTTTCTAAGTATGAATATAATATTATAATATTACTTTAAAAAAACTAAAAAGAAACTCGACGAAAATATTTCGATCAATCGAAAAGTCAATGAAGTTTAAAAGCTTTATGAAGTAACTATTAAACCCACTTAATATAATTTAAATGAGACCAATTTTGGACTATTCGCTACACAATTTAAAGTGCGTGTCGAGCCACGCGCAATGTAGGGTTTCGTAGTTTACACAGATAACAACGTTACCTATATAAGTAATTTTCAATGATATTTGTCCTAAAAAGTTTACTTCTAGTTTACGAGTAATCGTCAAGCAACTTAGAAAATACATTTTCTTAGTTGGTCGAGGATTACTCATAAACTTGTAAAGCATACACTTAGCCGTGATAGTTTTCCTTTTAAATTCGTTATATGTATTACTACCATGAATTTTTTCACACCTCCAAAACCAATCGTTTAGCTGGTAGGGGGCTGATAAAAAACATTAAGGGTTTTTAAAGACAAACCCTTAAGACGCTGCCAGTCGACGATTATTTTTGTTCGAAACGAAAAAAGAAATACTTGTGAACAAGCCACATCTCCTATTTTATAATGTATAGTATATGTGAATAAAGATGTACCCATCTTTAATCACTTCGATAGATAATCCTACCGACCGATGCAATGATGACAAACACACGTCCGCGCGTGGTCCGCCTTAGCTTTTCGAATAAATTAATGATATAAATTATGTATAATTACTTATCAAAAATCTATCCTAATAGAAATCTAGATCTACATATTACCTATCTTTAACAATAAATCACAAGTTGATTTTAATAGTAGGTATATAAAATATTTCGATCATAAATTCTAAAACGTATCATTTTGAAATAATATTTTTATCGTGAAAAGTTTCTGCTATTATGTTTTCAGCTTAATAGAAATCTAGGTAGGAACCTGAAGTAATACACTTATAAAAATAGGAGATGTGGCTTGTTCAGAAGTATTTCTTTTTTCGTTTCGAAAAAGAGCAATCAGCGACTGGCAGCCTCTTAATGTTTAATCAGTCAACAGTATCAGTTAGTATCCAATGACACCCCACACTATAGGGAAAGAAAAAAAATAACATCCCTACTTTATGTTAGACATTAGGGAGGTACTAAAAAAAATGTTTTTCAAGATTTTATTCTACCATTTTCTTGACATGTATATTCATGTCAAATTCCAGCTTTCTAGCACTTAAACTCTCTGAGCTAAGCTGCGGACGGACGAACGGACGGACATGGCGAAACTATAGGGTTTCTTGTAGACTACGAAACCCTAAAAATGAGGTACTTTTTGAGGGACCTCTTAAGAGGTTGAGTCGAGGTTACAACTAAAAATATGGGGATAAGCATTGACCCTTCTCACTCTAAAAATTTCCACATTAGTTACGGTTTTCTGACCATAGCCTCGAACGTTATACGAGAGAAAAATGGTAACTGTTGTAGGTACGAGTAACTGTTTACCATGTAAACAAGTGGAGATAAGTGAAAAATCGTGTTATTTTACGTTCATGCGTTTCGTTCATATTGTTTGAAGCCTTGGTTACACTTAAGCCCTATTCACAAAACGTGCATTGCTGACTGGCCTCACAGCTCAGTCAAATTCAAATTCAAAATTCATAAATCATTTATTTCAATAAAATCACTCTTAAAGGTCTTAGGAACTAGGTGAAGCTTCGCTGATCCCTCGCGACCAAGCCTAGAAAAATCAGGCAACAAACACGGCTTGGAGTCTACCTTTTTTTTTTCAATTATCCTTTCCTTAATGCTATGTAGAGCTCCAGTGTGGTGCCGATCGGCAAGATGAAGGCTCAAACAAGAATAATAGAATAATAATTAAAAGTACTACTCAAGTATGTACAACAATAAAAAAAATACCTAAAGAGCTTCAGCACAAATCCAAAAGCAGCACACAGTTGGTAGTAGCATGGTTGTGGTACCATGGTACTAATAGTTTTCGATATTCACGACACGAAATCCTAATGAAAAATTGATTTATAATCGGATAAATGCTTTATCCGATCATAAATCAATCATTCACTATCGCGTTTCAAGGACAAAATAACCTAGTGACATTTTGAACAAGATAATCTGGGGTTATAATTAACAATAGGTATTGTACTATCTATACTAATATTATAAATGCGAAAGTAACTCTGTCTGTCTATTTGTCTGACTATGACGTTATCGCCAAACCGCTGGGCCGATTTTGATGAAATTTCACATAGACATAGTTTAAAGTTTTGGGACGGATATAAGCTACTTTTTTATAAAAAAAAAATCTTATTTTTATGAACTTAAATGTTTACGTATTTATTTACTAATATTATAAAGAGGAAATTTTGATTGTTTGTTTGTTTGTATTTGTTTGTATCGTTTATATCGCTCCGAAACTACTAGACCGGTTTGAAGAATTCTTTTACCATTAGAATCTTCCATTATCCCCGATGAACATAGGCTATAGAATATTTTTAAAAACGTTGGGGATCCGTATGAAAACTTCGATAATGTAACCCAACATGTAAAAAAAAACCAAAACTAGTCCTTATATCGCGTACGCTGCGGAAATTATTGACAATAGAGCAAAGTGATGTACTACAGTTATATAGAAAACATCAATATCTACAAAAAAGTCTGTGATACCATCATGTGTAACTTGGGGATGCGTATGAAAACTTCGATAATGTAATCCAAGGTGTAAAAAAATTACCCATAAAATCATTATTACAGCCGTGCAACGCCGAGGCGGACTGCTAGTTTAAGTTATAGATAAAGATAAAGATACTATTCTAGCAAAGCCGAGAGCGGAAGCTAGTAATAAACTAAACCAATTAATTTATTTGTAAATCAATTTCTAACAATGAAAATCAGTTGGGTGACAAGGCTTTGTTGAGTTATCTCAGAGACATTGTATTGTCATCTATTGACAATATTTTGCGAGTGTGTACGAGGCTTTATATTGTTGTGTAAATGATGAAAAGCAGTAAAATATGAGTTTGCGTGCTCGTATAAATATTTTATTATATTAAAAGCGTGTTTTATCAGTTTTAGTCGTGAACATTTTTAGGGTGTAAATATTTTAACATGTTGTCTTTGTAAAAAACATACATATTTTTGTGTAAGTTTTCCTAGTCTTGTGTGCGAGCCGTAATGGTCTAGTGGGAGGTACCTCAACCGATTGTCGTGAGTTTAAATTCCGGAGAGGCACAAATTATTTTTTGTTTGAAATAATGATGTGCGTGATGACTACGCTGTAACACGTGCTTAAATAATAATTTATATATATAAAAATCAATTGCTGTTCGTTAGTCTTGCTAAAACTCGAGAACGGCTGAACGGATTTATCTTATCTTTGTCATGAAATGTTCGTGGAGGTCTAGGAAAGGTTTAAAAGGTGAGAAAAATTCGAATAATTGCCGGAAAAACCCTAAAAACAGCCCTTTTCTTTTTCCCATACAAAAGTTTGTCAATTTGAGCTTTATTAGGTTTGATAATACGATAACGGGACCGGGAACGGGAACGGGAACGGGAACTTAAGACAACATTTGTTAATTCTAAAGCGATACGAAGTTCGCGGGTCAGCTTGTAATAAATAACTATTACGACTGTAATCCCTAAGTACGGTAGACACTCTCTCAGATCTTTGAAGATGTTTGCTTAGTTTGGGGCTAGATGGCGATGTGTGACATGTCCACCAACATTTAATTATTTATTTACTGAGTATTTTTTCACGTGTTCAATTCGGGTCTTCCCTACTGGGACGTAATGTAAAACAATACAATTTTCGACCAGTCATATTTTCACAATTACTGTTAAAAGGATGGCCTACATACGACCTATTATACAAATAGCCTCTGGCCGCACACTAACTAGGTACTATGTGGAAAATTAGCGTCGGAGTGGCCCCAGGGAGTCTCTGTGCTAGGGTTACATTGCAACTTTAATTAGTGTCTCACTTGTGCTGTGGAATAGGAAGCGATGCATGTAGAAATGAAGCAATGTTTTTGTTACACGACCAGTGGAGGCTCCCGCGACTATGTTCACGTTGTTTAACAGGGGTTAAAGTCAGCGCACACTTAGACCCTATCATACCAAAGGGAGTAAGTAATACACCTGTGGGATCCATGTTAAATCAATTTATATTTAACAAGCTGACCCCGCGAACTTCGTATCGCTTTAGAATTAACAAATGTTGTCTTCCGTTCCCGTTCCCGTTCCCGTTCCCGTTCCCGTTCCCGTTCCCGTTCCCGTTCCCGTTCCCGTTACAATTCCCGTTCCATAGTTTTTGTAGCGCACACGAAGAAAGCAAAACTTTTGGCAATTTTTTACACCTTGCTTCAAACTATCGTCATTCTTATAAAGAATTTATTACTTTTTCAAAATAAAACTCAGGGATAATGTAGCTTGGTAATGGTGAAAAATTTTTTGAAATTGGTTCAGTAGTTTTAGAGTTTATCCATTACAAACATACAAAAAAAACAAAAAAACTAAAAATCAAAACTTTTCTCTATATAATATTAGTATAGATAAATACTCTTTATTCTTTGCTAGTTACCTACTTAAAACAGAAAAAAAATAATATCAGTAAAAAACAAACCGGCGCGAATCAGACTAGCGCACGAAGGGTTCCGTACTATCTATAAAAAATGAATAAAAAAACACACTTATTGTATGGGATGCCCCACTCAAATATTTATTTTATTCTGTTTTTAGTATTTGTTGTTATAGCGGCAACAGAAATACATCATCGGTCTAGCTATCACGGTTCATGATATACAGCCTTGTGACAAACAGACGGACAGCGAATAGGGTCCCGTTTTTACCCTTTGGGTACGGAACCCTAAAAGCAATTGCTAAGAATTTAAAGTCTGTTTTCGATTCAGAGAAAAATACATGTTTTAAATCGTTTTTATAGTCTTTACGTTAATGTAAGCACCCCGTTTCCACTTACCCTTCAAATTTCCTTTCCTCCAAATTATTACCCTCTTATAAGCACTGTTATGTCACAACCTGTAGGTACTTACCTCAATTTTACCAAAAATAGCTCCAAAGAAGATGCAGCTAAGCTGTCACTTGTTTCTTTTGTTTTTTTAGATTCTTTTAAAGAAATGTTTATTCATTAACTTTTGACCCGAACCCAACTTTTGAGATTATTTCATGTTAAAAGACACTCGTAACTTAATTGCTCTACTTTTTATAACTGAAGCTAAAAATATACCAGAAATAATAAATGTTGCTTCGTTATTTTTATAAACGTTGAATAAAGCATTGGATTTGTGCTTGAGAATCGCCATTTGAAATTGTAATGTAATTTGTTCTGTACTTAAATAAACAGATTTTATTTAACAGATTTTGTTTGCAGATCAACTTATAAATACTTGGAAAATTAACATTAGTAAATATTTTATAAACTTCATAAACTTTCAATTTCAAAAATATATTCATAATTATTATTTACTAGCGACCCGCCCCGGCTTCGCACGGGTGCAAAGCTGATACCAAAATATATTACAGAATGTCTTTGTATACACGTTAACAACATTTAATTTTTTTTTTAAAAGTCGCGCTGATTTGAAATCTTAAAATTATCAGTGGTTCTCTAATATATTAAGCATGTTATTATACATATAAACCTTCCTCCTAAATCACTCTATCTATTAAAAAAAACCGCATCAAAATCCGTTGTGTAGTTTTAAAGATATAAGCAAACATACATACAGACATACAGACGCGGGAAGCGGAAAGCGACTTTGCTTTATACTATGTAGTGATAATTATACATATAAACCTTCCTCCTAAATCACTCTATCTATTAAAAAAAACCGCATCAAAATCCGTTGTGTAGTTTTAAAGATATAAGCAAACATACATACAGACATACAGACGCGGGAAGTGGAAAGCGACTTTGCTTTATACTATGTAGTGATAATTATACATATAAACCTTCCTCCTAAATCACTCTATCTATTAAAAAAAACCGCATCAAAATCCGTTGTGTAGTTTTAAAGATATAAGCAAACATACATACAGACATACAGACGCGGGAAGCGGAAAGCGACTTTGCTTTATACTATGTAGTGATTATGTCATCACATAGATTAGTAATAATAGTAGTAGTGTAGTAGTAGGTCAAATTGTTGAATATAATTAATTTAATTAGGGCTAAAGACGAGTACATACATTCGATTTTTTTCTCAATAACCATAAAACATACAGTTTTGTTTTATATGACAAAGATAACTTAAGGATTTAATCTAGATAAATTATAGACAGAAACACGATTCGTGAAACTTTTCTCGATAGATCTATTTTCCAAAGTTGGCTCTTCCAAAACACTAATTTAGTTTTTACTCAAAACTATGAATAGCTAAACAGCTTTACAGTTCATTTTTATATAATTCATTAGATAATCATACTAGCTACATAAATAAAAGACAGTTTCTCTTTAAGTTTGATGTTATTCAAGATAATGCGGTTTTATCACTTTAATTTTTTTTTAGCATCACCTTATGTATAGTAAGATGTTTTATAAAATTACCGGTTTTGACAATCTTCTTTGAAATGAAATGAATGAAAGTAATTTTATTGCCTTACCTTACTACTATTACACACAATATACATACATAATAAAATACATTTATCTAGTTAGGCAATAGGAGTATGCTCAGCAAAAATGCTGACAGACAAAATTGCCTGTGCAACGCTGATTTTCAGCATACCCCTTTGTAATCGCGACAGATGTTCGTCTTTCGTTCATTATATCTGCATGCCCAAACAATCTAAAAATACGAGTATCTTTCTTTATCCTCATCACTACGTCTTCTATTACTCCACAATGCTCACTTATCTCTACATCATCTCCAAAAAAATGCTTGCAATTCAAAAACAAACAAATGATTTTTATGAGTAAATTCATGGTTTTTGTATTTCATTACCTAATGTTATCGTAATTTGCGAGCTCGCTACAACTCGCAGGGGATTCACTTGTAAGTTGAAATGTGATATTTTATGAAGCCCGTTTGACCTCGATATAAAGGTTGTCGGATGAGAAACTAATAAATACTAACTACTTATAATTGAAATATGTAGGAAGGTATATCTGACTGCTCAATCAACACAGCTTAAACTATCTCCTAGAAACTTGAAATTTGGAGGGTGTATTCCTTTTGATGTGTAGGGGTGCACTAAAAGTGAAAGGATTTTTGGAAATTTGAACCCTAAAGCCGGGGTCCCACGGCGCGTAAATCGACGGGCCGCGCCGGATGACGCTCCGCCTGTGTGCGTCCGGCGCGTCGCGTACAGAGCATTTCGAGCACGGGCCACCACGGATGCATCGTTCCCACGGCGCGTCCGTCCGCCTTGGCGCGGTCTGGCGCGTGAAAACGCGGGCCGTGGGAAACCGGCATAAGGGAGTGCACCGGAGGTTGAAGTCGGTTTAAAAAATACCTACACGTCACGTAGTCGCGAGGATTATTGATACATTTTTTTTACAAATTTTATTTTTTAACTTGTCGTGCCTTGTCTTGCGCTTTTATCACAGTATAGTGACATCAGTAATGGTAATGAATCTTGCAAGAACCATTATCTACAATATATAAGTGTCTGTAATGTAAAAGCCGTGTTGGCTAAGTGGACTGACCTCGATTTGATCCGTAGGTCGTTTGTTCAAATCCCGGCTGGCCTCTGACTAACCCCTTTAGACATCTTCAAGGATCTAAGCGCATTGACATCTGAGATATTATAAGTGCCAAGTTTATCCTTTTTAACCAACGAAAAACGACGCGTATATTTTTTTTATTATTGGTTCGTACTTTACACTGAACTTTTTAGTCTGTAGCCTATGTTTTGTTAGAATTTATCTTTATAAGATGACCATCAAAATACAATATTAAAAGATAACCCCACGGCTTGATTCACCTCACCTTTCGCAAGCATTATTAGATCTTTGATACTATTCATAATTTAATTAATATAATTGCCTCGACCGAGTCCTGCTGAAACAGCTGAGAGGAAAAATAAAAATGTAGACAAGCCGTAATATAATTGGCATACAATTTAATTATAAAGATATGAATCCGCTAAATGAGAAAACTTTCTAATAAATGTTATTAATGCTGTTACTAATATACTAATCAATGTAGCTCTAATAAGCGGCGATGGGCTTGCAACCTGTCACGTACAATATGGTATGGTATGATATGATATAGTGTTGGTACTGCCTTAGACTAGAGCTGGTGCTTATTAACTCGACTAGGTTTCCAACCCAGGTCTAGGCGTAAAATAATAGTAAAAAAATAGTATTTAAGCGCATTTTATACCTCTTAGTATTTTTTTACTTGAAAGTATTTTTTGTACTTGAAAGTATTTTTGTAGTAGATACTTTCAAAAATTGAGAGTTGGTTTGGGGTGCAATATCAAATAATCGAATATCAAATCTCGAATACTTTAAAACCTGGTTTATAAACCTGGTACTTGAAAACACAAGTACGCAACATCCTTAGACGGGCCCCTTCACATGAAGTACAACAATATAATATAATGCGGGATTTTAAAATCGTGGCTACCAATGACTTTCCTCACGGGGCCAGCAGCTGGACAACTTGCGTATATTTCGCAGATACCCATCTCCATCTATGCCATACCTATCAAAATAATCACATTTAGAAATGTCTGACACAACTGATGTAGATAATGCGCGATATCAGAGATTAAACTGATTCACATTATTACAACAACGGGAAATTACTCACGTAAATGATAAATTGTCAATGAGGACACCGACGAGTGCGAGACGGCAATGCGAGCAGGGTAGCGCGCGCGTTATGGTCCACTCACCCTGAAGAAGATTCTCTAGATGAATCGAAACATTGTCGGTGTCCTCATTGACAATTTATCATTTACGTGAGTAATTTCCCGTTGTTGTAATAATGTGTAGTACAACTCACGAAAGTTTTGAAATTAAACTGATTATTGCATTGTTGATGCTTCAACGAAATTCCTACGCAAATGTTTAACAAGCATCTCAATGAAACGATTATATTTCAATAGAAACATCAACCTCAATTGAATATTCAGTTAGTGGTTCAGTAGCAAAATTAACGGAGTAGAAACATTGTGTTCAGTCAAACAAAAGATAGCGTGGTGCTATTTTTTTTTTCAAACTATCGTGATTAGTAGACATAACTATAGATTTTAACACCGGTCTTTATCATTTATTTCTAAAATGATTAAATAAATAAATAGGGACACGACTGTAATTCCCAATTACGGTAGACATCCTCTCAGATCTCCAGGCGCATTAAAATGAAAGATGTAATTTTATGTTATGTTAGGTTATATCTTTTTAAAAAATAACTGAGTCAGACTGGCCACACAGGGCAAACATTTGTTTGATGAACATAGATGTTTGTTCTGTGTCTGGGTGTTACTATGTATAATAAGTATGTATTTACAAAAAAAAAGTATATAAGTATTCTATCAGTTATCTGGTTCCCATAGTACAAGCTTTGCTTAGTTTGGGGCTAGATAGTGTTGTGTGTAAAGTCCGCCAATATTTATCTATTTATTTATTTATCTTGGGCATAAATCATTAGCCCTCAAGGGGTTGTTCTGTACTCACCCTTGTCCTTGGGCTACAGGTTTTCGCTTAAACCGACGCAGATTTTTCATATGGTGCCTTGTGTATTTTTGCTTCCCATATATACTATTATTATATTAAAAGATTTGTATTTTTGTATGTTTGTAACGATCAAACTCAAAAACTTTTGTACCGATTTAAAAAAATATTTCACCATTAGAATGTTACATGATCTCTAAGTAACATAGGATACCTATATTTATTACTAGAATAAGAGAGATCTAAGAGAAAATAAACTGTACTTGGGGATTACAGTCGTGATCCTATTTCATTTTTAGGGTTCCGTACCCAAAGGGTAAAAACGGAACCCTATTAATAAGACTCCGCTGTCCATCCATCTGTCTGACACCTGGCTGTTTCTCATGAACCGTGATAGCCAGACAGTTGAAATTTTCACAGATGATGTATTTCTGTTGCCCCTATAACAATAAATACAGAAAAAAATACACATTTAAGTGGGGCTCCCATACAACAAACGTGTTTTTTTACAGTTTTTATAGGTAATGGTACGAAACCATTCGTGCGCGAGTCCAAATCGCGCTTGGCCGTTTTTTTTATAGATTAATACTAGTAAATATAGTATAATACATAATTATTAGTACGGAACCCTTCGTGCGCGAGTCCGACTCGCACTTTGCCGGTTTTTTAAAAATAAATGTTCTAAACCGAAGCGGCCCCGCCCCAGGCGAGTCCATTGAACGGGGGGATTAAAGCCGTATCCGTACAGTTATTTGAATGATGCAGTAATAATTAAAACTCCGAGAATTTCGCGTCATGTTTTACTTAAAGCCACATCCGGTACTGGCTGGAAAAGACGTATTATTTTTGTTTTGTTTTGCAAAACTTACTTGTAAAAATAAAAAGTATACAAAGTCTCTGAGCAAATATGAATATTACACGTTCATTAGGATTTTTATGACTAATATGGAAGTATAAGAACAACCGATGTGCATCTGTCTGTCTGTCACAAGGATGTATCTGTGGTACCGTGACAGCTAGACAGTTATTTTTTTATTGATGATGTATTTCTGTTGCCGCTCTAACAACACATACTAAAATAAAAAGAGAATAAAAAATATATTTAAGTGGAGCTCCCATACAAAAAATGAGATTTTTTGCCGTTTTTTATAAATAATGGAACGGAACCCTTCGTGCGCGAGTCCGACTCGCACTTGATAGGTTTTTTTGGGTTAACTCGATTTTTATAAACCGTTGTAAAATACCAGAGTATGAGAATGTACTACAGGTATTTCTAGTATTCAGTAGTATTCAGCTGAAATGCAAAGTTTCAGTGGCGTAGTGGTCAGGCGACAAACCAACATCACTTGACACCACTTGGCAGCATGCCATGGCATCTGTGTACACAGTTAACACGTAATAAATACTTTCGCAAATGGTTTCAATTGATTATCCTATTTTGGAATACTTCGTCTACAAATTAAAAATAAAATAAAAATAAATAAATAGGATCACGACTGTAATCCCCAAGTACGGTAGACATCCTCTAAGATCTGCAGACGCTTAGATCTTTTAAAGATGTCTAGTGGGGGTAGTCAGAGGCTCGTCCAAACATTATATTTGGCACATGCCCACATTTTGCAGTAGTTAGCATTCTATACGTGACAGGTTGCAAGCCCAACGTCGCTTATTTCTTCTTCCAAATTCTCTATTCTAAGCAATACTTTTTATCGTTGGTGATGACGTCATATGCCATGTTAAGACGAGTTTTATCTGTTTGTATAAAGCACAGATTGCTTGACTTAAAGCAGGTGATAGAGATACCTACATTTATGGGTCGTAAACATTGACTAGATTATACTGCAGTGTTATACTGCAAATTTTTAAATATTTTAATATTTGCCTATTCCGCGTATAATTTGCTTATAAAAACTCAACTTTTATTTTTATTGTAATTTTTCCGATGAAAAAGCGTTCGCATGAACAGACAATTATCTCCAAATTGTTGTTTTTGTTTGTAGAATCTGTATTTTTAATATAATTATTCAATAATAAAATACACTGGATGAGAAATGAGATTTAAAATCTCATGCTCTCATAAAATAACGAAGAATAAACGATTCTTATTTTGTTTCAGGCCGTTGAAAGTGGTTGCAAGTTCGTGTTCGATGTATAATTGAAAGGTAAGTGTTTTGAAATGCAAACAAAGAGGTAACATCTAGGTCTTTTTTTAACTTGTTGGGAAACAACTCATTGGATGAGTGCCTAAACCGCACGGAGTTATATTTAACTATATATTTGATATTTAACTAGTCAAAATAATTAGTTAAATTATTAGATTTTTAAAAATTTTCTTTTATAAGAACCTTCTCCTGACACTAAGGAATACAACAAAAAGCCGTTCACGCGTGATGCGATGAATTAAATACATTTTTATATATTAGAAGATTATTCATTTATATGATAGGAATTGTATTATCTACATCTACACTTCATCTGTTATAAAGAGGTATGTATATTTGTTTGTAAAAAAAATAGAGATCCTCACAAATTTAAAATAATGTAACCTAAAGTATCAAAACTTTGCCTATAATCTTCATTATGCACGTACACACGTACAGCCTTAGCAAACTGCTAGTTACAAACAACAATTATATTATAAATACAGCAAATACCAATGACAGGTGTTTGAACATCGTTAGAAGAACCCTCACTCGCAAATCAGTGACAGTGGTTGAACTTCCAAAGGGCAAAGCTAGCGTCCATCTTCAGGACAAATTGCTGACTGGACAGCGAGTTGGAATTTGCTAAAGTAATTTATTGGGGTCCAATAAAACAGTCGCCATCACAATTTACAACCATAGTCGATTTAAATTCGAACGCCTTATAGTTTTGGTTGGTTCTTTTAAGCCCTGATTTTTTAACTATGACTGTAATTATGGCAGTAGCAATAAAAGCTTAAGATTCTCATTGGCATTTAAATTTCTTCATTCAAGGCCGAATTTAAATCGTTTTCAGACCATAAATCCCACGGTGTGGTCATGACAATAAAGGGAAACGACCCGAAATGGAACAATTTCAGTAACCGATGTACCTACCAACCGGCAGTTGAATACTTACACAAATAAATAACAAATATTGGTGGACGCACAGCGCCATCTAACCCCAAACTAGGCGAAACTTGTATTATGGGAACTAGATAATTGATTGAATACATAATAATTATACTTTTTTTGTAAATACATACCTTATGTTACATAATAACACCCAAACACAGAACAAACATTCATCTTCATCACACAAATGTTTGTCCCAGGTAACAAACATAGTTGAATGAATAAATCATCAGGGTATCAGAAACTACAACACCTAAATTTGTCTTATTCGGGATAAAACTTTCTCCTGCAATAAATTTCTCACTCACACACCCTTTTCGCAGACTTCCATTTAAATCAAAGATTATCCATAGGTATAACTTATAGACTCCCCGTGCCCTGAAATACGTCACCATATTTCTCCTTTAGACATTTTATAAAACGAAAGGGATTTCAAATAATTTATCCATGATATATGCCCCGTTGTATTCATAATACCCCACAATCGTAGGCTCTAACGTGTCTGGGCACCGTGTAAGATTTATTCGCAAGGACCAAACTCACCCACTATCGGTAATCCTCGGGTTTTTGAAATTCGAGGTCGATATTTCAAATAGGCCTTTTTTCGGGTGAAATTGAAAGTCTGCACAAAACTTTTCAAAAAGATTTGGTGACAAACTTTCGATTACTATTATTTTTACAAGCTTTATTTAACTTGCAATGTATATATGTATGTAGGTAACTAATATTTGTTCGGGAAGAATCTTGCCACTCAATTTTAAAGCAGTTATCCTCAACCGATTGAGCTGTTTGCATACTTATGTAACTTCGGTGACAATGCAATAATATGGTGACAGCTGATCTAATGATAGAGTCAGGAGCTGTTCAACAGTCACTCACAACGGAACTCCTTAGTATATAATTCGATTGAGTAAAAACTTTGCATTCTTGTCAAGTTCAATGTTATATGATGTGACAGGTGATAGGGCGCTGGTGCTCGATGGTTTAAATGATTAAAAACAAAAGCTTGTCATTGAAATTTTCTTTCAACAAATTACTACTATAAACCAAATATGGTTTATGAATAGCAAAAAAAAAACTCTCAAATAAAGTAAGACTCTGACCTCTGTTTCATAGGTCCTGGGTTCAAACTGCGGTTATTTCAGTGGCAAATAAAATATAAGGAGCACGTAGCACGTGCTAGGAGTAGTTGATGATTCATTAGGTATAAAATGGTCTTAGAAAAAACAAAGTTAAATTGCTTGAAATTTTACTTTTTTTTTATATGTACTGAGTCTACCCTAATAAGACGGAAGAAGTGATAAAAACGAATTATCTTGAAAATTATCAAACTTAAAAAGAAACTGTGTTTTAATATTGTAGCTAGTATGATTATCTAACGAATTATATAAAAACGAACTGTTTAGTTATTCATAGTTTTGAATAAAAACGAAACTAGTATTTTGGAAGAGCCAACTTTGAAAAACAAATCTATCGAGAAAAGTTTCACTAATCGTGTTTTTTTCTATAATTAATCTAGATTAAATCCTTGTTATCTTTGTTATAAAAAATAAAACTGTATGTTTTTCAGTTATTGAGAAAAAACGATTCTGCGTTTATCAAAAATGTATTACGCGACTTAAGTAGAAGTTTATACACGCATCAGATCTATATCTTCTATGTTTATAACAGTTAATATCAATGGTTCAATCAGAAACAACCCAACAAACAAAAATTGCTCTTGTAGTGGCTTATACAGCCAAAAATAATATTCTTATAGAAGCCGCATTATCACTAATAAGGGTGCGTTTGGGCACAATTTATAAAGATAATAACCTTATACCATTTATTAGTAAAATTTAAAGGAAAATTAGTATATACTAATATTCCATGAACACATTAGAAAATTATGAAATAATTTCACGGATAATAAAATATAATTTATAGACCTTATAAACCCTCTCTTTTCACCGGCCCATAAAAACCTCACATTATCGTTACCGTAAAAAAATATCGTCCGGTTTCAGAGAAGGCAAATAATGACTACCTACTTACGAGTACAACAAATTACCAATATCAATTGATTGTATTGAACGTGTAATTGAAATTCACTTTGTATTTGTTTTGGAAATAAGTTTTCTTTTGAAATATATTTTTCAATGACAAGCTTTTGTAAAATCAACCATCGAGCACCAGCGCGCTATCACCTGTCACCTCATATAACATTTGTCATCGGAACTTGGCAAGAATGCAAAGTTTTTACTCAATCGAAGTATTTTTGCATTGTCACCGAAGTTACTTACGTAAAGTATGCCAAATTTCAGCTCAATTGGTTGAAGATAACTGCTTCAAAATTGAGTTGCAAGATTCCACCTTAACAAGCATAGTTAGATAGTTACATACATACATTGCAAGTTAAATTAAAGCTTATAAAAGAGTTGAACGTACAATATTATCGAAGGCTGCATTGCACTATATCGTGTCGTAGCTTACCTAGTTCATAATAGATCGGTTAAGTTCAACTTTTAGTGGTCAACGTTCTGAATGGATGCATGACCACTTCTGACAGTAAAATAGCTTCCTTGCTTTGTAAGGCACGTTAAGAGATCGACCCCAGCTATAACAGTTCCTAAACTATGATACTTTATTTGCCACTAGCTCATATGAACTGTCTAATACAGGTATAATGACTGGCCTCACAGTTCAGTTGGCCCTGCCTTCTGCGCTTTAGGTTGTGGGTTCAATCCCCACCCGAGATAAACATTTGTGTGATGAACATAGATGTTTGCTCTGTGGTCTGGGTGTTAATATGTATAATAAGTATGTATTTACAACAAAAAATGCGTATAGCTATTTATTTGCATTAAATAAATAAAAAAAATTAATAAATATTGGTGGACATTTAACAAAGCGCCATCTAGCCCCAAACTAAGCAAAGTTAGTACTAAGCAAGAATACATAATATGTATTCTATCAGTTATCTGGTTCCCATAGTACAAACTTTGCTTAGTTTGGGGCTAGATGGCGCTTTGTTAAATGTCCACCAATATTTATTTATTTATTTTATTTATTTAATGCAAATAAATACCTTGGTGCTTGTAAGAATATTTCATAATTGTTTAACTTCGAGGTCTTATCAGTTGCATAAATTATGATTGTCTTAGTCATAAAACAACGTATAACACCGACAGGCTTTAAATAATAGGCATAAATTAATTCGATGTTATCGAATTTTAATCTGGATCGAGGTCACAAAACTGGATTGACTAATATCCAATCTCCAATACTGGTAGACTTTTTCGTTCTAAACATCATTGTTTCCGTGGTGTAGCGGTTATCACATCTGCCTAACACGCAGAAGGCCCCCGGTTCGATCCCGGGCGGAAACATACTTTTTGCACATTTTTTTTATAATTCTACTTCAGTATTATAATTACAAGTGTTTGTTTTTTACAATCGTTACAAAAGTAGTTGTAGTTCATACAATCACAAGTTTTCACTAGAGGCATTGGTAGGGATAGGTTTGCTTGTGTTTTCATAGCTATGTTGACGTTTATTACAAACGTCTCATTTATAAATAGGAAGCTTACTAAGACGCACTAAAAATAATTTACTGTTATTCCTCTCATAAACAGCTATGAAAGATCATAAATTGCTTAATTAAACTCATTATGTGCTAATACCGTGCTAAAGTATTAATGATGTACTTATATGGTTTATAATTACATTTTTATGATTGCATAAACCCATTTTGACGATTTGTTTACCGATTGCAGCGCCCTTTGGTGAAAAATCTGCTCTGAACACGGAAAAATTAAAAATTAAAACGATAAACTGCATTTTTTTATCGGGTAACAGACACACAACATCTAATCAAAATCATTGTGTATGTCGTTTCATCTTAAGAACAAATAAAATAGGAACACAAACTATAGATTTAGTTATTATAGTTATCTAAATGCTGCTTCACACCATCATCCTTATCACTTACAATCGGTGGTTTGCTCTTTGATTAACAGAGTTCATGATTTATGTGACCCTGAACCGTGTCAAAATCTATAGTTATGACTACTAATCACGATAGTTTGAAAAATAAAAATAGGAACACGACTGTAATCCCCAAGTACGTTACACCCTCAGATCCTTGAAGATATCTAAGAGGCACGTCCAAACATTATATTTGTCACAACCCTACATTTTATACTAGTTAGTTTTTCGTACGTGACAAGTGAAATCCCATCGCCGCTTATATTAATTCTAATTAAATAAATTATAAATAAATAATGGCGGACTTTACACACATCGCCATCTAGCCCCAAACTAAGCAAAGCTTGTACTATGGGAACCAGATAATGAGATCTATGATCATCACACAAATATTTGCCCTGGGTGGGGATCGAACCCACAACCTACAGCGCAGAAGGCAGAGTTACTACCAACTGAGCTGTGAGGCCGGTCTAATAATTGGATGTTTTCTATCACCGTTCATTATATTTTTTGAATAGAATTATACAATCGACCTTCAGATTGAATGTGAAGTTACCTCCCACACAGCCAACATGGCTTATGCTGGGGTCCCACGGCGCGTAAAACGACGGACCGCGCCGGATGACGCTCCGCCTGTGTGCATCCGGCGAGTCGCGTACAGAGCGTTCCGAGCACGGGCCACCACGGATGCATCGTTTCCACGGCTCGTCCCACGGCCCGTGTTTTCATGCGCCAGACCGCAGGCGGAGCGTCATCCGGCACGGCCCGTCGTTTTACGCGCCGTGGGACCCCGGCTTTAGGTACCCACAAATAGTACCTACACATAAAAATAAGTGGGAAGGTACCTCGACTTTCAATCTGAAGGTCGTGGGTTTAAATCCCGGCGTGCATCAATGGATTTTTCTGTTCGAATGATTTATAA
The DNA here is from genome assembly GCA_912999785.1 of Hydriomena furcata. Taxonomy (NCBI): domain Eukaryota; kingdom Metazoa; phylum Arthropoda; class Insecta; order Lepidoptera; family Geometridae; genus Hydriomena; species Hydriomena furcata. The sequence goes on along the minus strand of OU538833.1, from coordinate 4,105,305 downwards.
TGAAAACATCGTGAGGAAACCATTTAGTATTCTTATAAGCGGCGATGGGCTTGCAACCTGTCACGTATGGAATGCTAACTACTGCAAAATGTGGGCATGTGCCAAACATAATGTTTGGACGTGCCTCTGACTACCCCCACTAGACATCTTCAAAGTATCTAAGCGTCTGGAGATCTGAGAGGATGTCTACCGTACTTGGGGACTACAGTCGTGTTTTTTTTTTTTTACATAATAATAAATATGCTCATACGAACTTCGAAGAAATTTGATCTGCACTGCGCTCTTCTGTTTGATAGCGGAAATCTTGATGTCAATCGTTAAAAGTTTCAGCTCTGAACTAAGTTAAGTTTCCTTTGCGGTTATAGGTTGTTAGGTTTTGAAGAGCACTTAGCTAGTTTCCCTGGTTTATTATATATAAACCAAACTTTTAAAAGAAACATTTTAGTTTTTTAGATGTTTTATAATTACGTTTTAAAACTAAAGCCGTGTTGGCCGAGTGGAAGGTACCTCGACTTTCAATCTGAAGGTCGTGGGTTCGAATCCCGGCGTGTATAAATGGATTTTTCTGTTCGAAAAATGTATGTGCGCATCAAAACACGTGCTCAAAACGGTGAAGAAAAACATCGTGAGGAAACCAGTTAGTATTCTTATAAGCGGCGATGGGCTTGCAACCTGTCACGTATGGAATGCTAACTACTGCAAATTGTGGGCATGTGCCAAATATAATGTATGGACGTGCCTTTGACCCCCCCCCCCCCCCCCCCTTAGATATCTTCAAAGGATCTAAGCGTCTGGAGATCTGAGAGGATATCTACCGTACTTGGAGAGTACAGTCGTGATCCTATTTTCCTTATTTTTTCCTTATTTTTTAAGATCCTTATTTTTTGTGAGTAATTATGAAAACCTGAGCAGATGAACCATTCCTTTTCTTTCCTTTTTAGATCTCCAGATGCTTAGATCCTTTGAAGATGTCTAGTGGGGTAGTCAGAGGCACGTAAAAACATTATTTTTGGCACATGCCCACATTTTGCAGTAATAAGCATTCCATACGTGATAGTTTGCAAACCCATCACCGCTTATAAGAATACTAATTCAAACTAATATCATAATAAAAGTCTACGAAAAAATGAATTCGCCTACGAAAACGCGTAGCGCTGCTACGCAAGCTTCACTACCTACGCTTTATGTTTAAAGGGTCAATTATAACGCTCTCTGAATTCATTTCATTGTCGCTATAAAATTTGGGTTCAATTCATGTTTTAAATGTCAAATGGCAATTTACTAATTTCGATAATTCGACCTTTGTGGATTTTCAGGTTGAACCTGAGGTAACAAATAGAAATACTTTTTTGTGGATAAATGGATCAAAATGCTACCATTACATGTCTTTTTCAATAAATAATTTGTACACATTTCATACTACAGTAAAGTTATATTGTATCGTTCAATGATTATTTCAAAAGTTTTTACTTATCAATTTTAAAATTCCTGGTTTCGAATTAAAACATGGTACCAATAATATTTACATTTAAAAAATATATATACGACTATAATATTTCGACCAATCAAAAAGTCTCGGGGTTTTTTTGAGATTTATGAAAGAACTAGAACTAAATTATATTACTTGACTTATATGACTTATCTTACATCAATATATTTTAAATGGGACCAATTTGAGACTATTCACACAATAGAAAAACATCGAAATCGGATCACCAGGTAAAATGATATGAGCGGTCATAAAAATACCGGCCAAGTGCGAGTTGAAGTCGCGCACAAAAGATTCCGTACCATTATCTATAAAAACCAACAAAAAAATCACGTTTGTTGTATGGACCCACTTAAATATTAGAGATACAGCCCTGTGACAGTCAGACGGACAGACTGACAGCGAAGTCTTAGTAATAGGGTCCCGTTTTTACCCTTTGGGTACGGAACCCTAAAAAGCAACTTAAAAATACCAGTTGAATAGAAAACCTCCTCTTTTTACGGCGGTTAAAAACAAAATCAAAATGAAATGAATTTATCCTTTTTATTTCCAGCAAGTCACATAAATACTGGTCATGATTATAACTGGGGACCAAAAGAGATACAACACAAATACATTACCCTCCATCAGATGTCCATTGAGTAATAAGCATGTCACTGTGTCACATGCCGCTTAATCCTGGTCTCATAAAAAGCAGACACCGTTTTATAACATCCGTCAACGCCGTAATACTACTACTGCCCTTCATGAAGAGGTGTGACCAGACATAACGCGGCAATAGAGCGCGGCAGCCGCGACCTACCTGCTACAGTCACGCGACAAACTTGTGTCTTGCTAATGCCGCTCTATGTCTGGTCACACATTAGCACGAAGAACGGACGGTTATTGTAACAGAGTTTAAGTTCTCGAAGTAATAAAAGTAGTTAAGAAAATAAATGTGCAGTTGATAATAATTAGCATAAGTTCCTTTAAAGTTTAAACCACTCGAGGGGCAGATAAACTGTATCCGCCGTATATTCTTATTATATACTAGCTGACCCGTGCCCGCTTCGCTGTGCGTAAGACATTTCTAATACCATCGTGGACTTTTTTGTAAACGTTTTTACTGTAGTTCATTATTTTGATATATCTCGTGGGGTTCAGCCAGCATTTGCAATGTAAACGCAAAAAAATGTGTTTATTTACGACATCACATTAGAAACCTCTAAAATGATCAGTGTTTCTCTACTATATTATGCATGTATTATACATATAAACCTTCCTCCTGAATTACTCTATCTATTACAAAAAACCGCATCAAAATCCGTTGTGTAGTTTTAAAGATATAAGCAAACATACATACATACATACGCGGGAAGCGGAAAGCGACTTTGCTTTATACTATGTAGTGATAAATTACGAGTCACGTTGTTTGTCCGCGATGGACTCCTAAACTACTTAACCGATCAACTTGAAAGAAAGGACAGCTTACATCTCAATTTATAGTACAATTTATAGTAAATAACCTTAGCCACAGCAACGCGTGGCCGGGTCTGCTAGTTAGTTAATAAATTAAAAAAGACTATCAAATTAATTTCGACAAAGGTTATCAAAAAAAGCACTAGACTGCGTGACGAACCTCGCAAATGATCAATCTATAAACTTTACAAAAGTGTATTTGTATTTTACAAAAAATACCAATTCGAACTAAATAATTTTAATTAAAATAGAAATACGAATAAATTAGAAGTTTTAAGTAAGAATCCCTATTTTTTTTCTAATAATAAATATAGCCTATGTTACTCAGAGATAATGTAGCATTCTAATGGTGACTAATTCACCGTTTTTAAAATCAATCAACTCAGTAGTTTTTGAGTTAAATCGTTGCAAACATAAAAAAAATGTTTTCTCTTTATAGTATTAGTTATTATGTTACGTTCACACACGCGCGTTTAAACGTCCATTCATCTAGGCGTGCAGCAAGCCGCGTGTGAACAGGCGATCGGGCCTCGCCATTCAAAGCACCAAGCAATTCAACATTCAACGCGGCGTTCAAATCGAAGCGTGTAAACGAGTGCCGAGTGCCGAGCGCCGATCAAAGCAATTTTTTTAACCGACTTCAATAAAGGAGGTGTTTTGTTTTTTACTTATGTGTTGAGTAATGTAATAAAATTATGAGTATAATATAATAATATACACTAAGAAGTCAGAAACATGAAGTCGGTTTTGTTTTAAAGTTTTTGAAACGTAATTAATTAGTATTTATAATATTAGTATAGATTCTGATGAGAGTCCCATGTTATTATTTTATATATTATTATATACCTACCTACCTAAGTACTTGTAAGTAGGTACCTACCTAAGTACTTATAAGTAGGTAGGTAGGTACATCGCGTATTATTAGTTATAACTAACTAACTACCTATATATCACGTATGGAATGCTAAATAAGTAGGTAGGTACCTACCTACTTGAAAATGAGGGCATATGCCTAATACAATGTTTGGACATGCCTCTGGCTACCCCCTAAGCGCCTGGACATCTGAGAGGATTTCTTCTTAGGGATTGCAGTCATGATCCTAACTATTTCATTTCATTTATTTTTAGCTAATACCAAGTACTAAGTAGGTAGGAAGTAGGTAGGTAATAATTATTTAAAAATGAAATTAAATACTTAGGATCACGACTTTAATCCAAGTAGGTGGGTTACTAAGTACGGTAGATCTCAGATCCACAAAAAAAATACTAAAGGAGTCAGTCAGAGGCACGTTCAAACATTACATTTGGCTACAGCATTATAATAATAATGGCTAGTAAGTAGGAAGGGAGGGGTTTTGCTTGTAGGTATTCCTACATCTACCAACATAGATAAAGGTAGGTATAAAATAATACGCCATCGCTTGACCTGTCGAGATTCGAACCCATAACCATCGGATTGAAAACCGAGGTCGGTACCTACCTAATTTGTCATCGAGCGCCAAGCAATTCCACTTTGATGTTGTGTCGAAATACCGACAATCGATGGATCGGACGGATTCACGAACTTATTCAAAATCAACGTGTTCACAAGCTCGGCGGTTTGAATTGATTGTTGAACTGGTCGTTGAATGGAGAGCGTATCGGTTCAATGCAATTCACGTTCAAATTCAAAAAGCAACCGGTTCACATGCCCGTGCTCGTTGAACGCGCTAGTGAATGGACACGTATGTGACCGCACCTTTAAGTTGACGATGCCATTATGATAGCCACCGCTTTGTGGAAAACCAAAGCTTATTAGGAATCCGTAGAAAAAGCCTTTCCTTGGCATTTATTCTCTTTTATTAGAACAGTCATGTCACACATTGTCATAGTGGTCAGTAATTATCTTTTTGTCCTGAAATTCTATGGATGTCAGACTGATGATAGCGGTTTGATATGAAATGGCGCACCCAGCTTGACGTATGGAGGACAATGTGCAAATTACCACGCTGAATACAAATGGGCATGGCAATAATCATTCTTGTATGGCCTAGCTAAATACGTTTTTATTACAGTAATGTTACTAAAATTGCACTAATTTACATATTTTTCAAGCGATGAAAAAAAGAGATTCGCAATTCGACTCGTATATAAATTTTAGCTGCTTTTTTATTTCTGTTCCCAAAAGGTAAAAACAGGACCCTATTAATAAGACATCGCTGTCCGTCTGTCTGTCACATAGCTGTATCGCATGAACCGTGATAGCTAGACAGTTGAAATTTTCACAGTTTAATATAATATACTAAAAACAGAATACAATAAATAAAATATATATGTGGGGCCCCATAGAACAAACGTGATTTTTTTGCCTAGTACGCAAACCCTTCGTGCGCGAGTTCGACTCGCACTTGGCCTGTTTTATTTTTTGTATGGCCGCATTATCTTTTTACCCGGTGATCCGATTATTTTTACTTTTATTGTGTAGAAAGTATTCCAAAGTTGGACCAAGTAATTGGTTGGTCGAAAAATTTTCGTCGGTTTTCTCTTCAGTTTCTAAAACGTAATTATTTTAATTCACACACGTTACTGACAACTCTGTTCTCTTTTCTAATATTATAGAGCACTAGCTCGGACATTGTAGGAAGCGAACGAGTCTATCGAAGTCAAATATTGACAGAGCCGTCGCTTTGACGATACGTCGAAACCGTAGCCGTAGTGAAGTTCAACTTGATTGCTTGCTAGATGAAATCGATCAAACTAACGCCAGTTCCATGTTTAAGCTGTAGTTTCAAAACGGAACCTTGTACCTGGAGGTCTAGCACGAATCACTATCGTATCGTTATCGTATCGTCATAACGTCATGACACTTTTCAAGGGCCGTACATAAAGCTCAAGTATCACAATAAATATCAAAACAATATTTATAAATATATAAATATTGGTGGCCATTTCATACAGCGCCATGTAGCCCCAAACTAGACAAAGCTTGTAATATGGGAACTAGATCCAGACACAGAACAAACATCCATTTTCACCAACAAATGTTTGTCCTTGGTGGGAATTGAGCTGTGTGGCTAGTCACTTATTTAGTGTCAGTTTTGACGTTTTGACGACACGATGACGATACGATAGTGATTCGTGCTAGTCCCTCTGCCCATGGCCAGGTATAAACAGAATTTTCAGTAAGTGCTTTTCAGTGTAGAGGCTTTAAAAATAAACAGAGTGTCCCGTCCCATCGCATGATCACTTGAGCTATTTATAGATACGTCGGTCGCACAATACCGAGAAACCTTATACCAGTAGAACCTATTAACAGGTGTGTCGAGGCCTCACTCACATATAGAAGTAATGAGGGTGATGGGCGAGGTTCTGAGATTTTATGATATTTTTGTAAATTATTATTCGCAAAATTCGCATGATTACTTTTGCTATATTTATATTACTTTACATAAATAGGACTGAAATAAATATGTTGCTTAGTCTAAATTTGCTGTATTTATATTATTTTACAAATAGGACTGACATAAAATTGTTGTTTAAAAGTTCAAGAAAATAAATAAATAAACGGGTCATGGGCGAGGTTCTGAGATTTTGTAATATTTTTGTAAATTATTATTCGCAAAATTCGCATCGACCAAGATTATTAGTGTACAATTTTGCTGTATTTATATTACTTTACCTATAGCACTGACATAAAATTGTTGTTTATAAATCGAATAATCACGCGTGCAATGTTAACTACTGCAAAATGTGGGCATGTGACAAATTTAATGTTTGGAAGTGCCTCTGACTAACGGATCTGAGCGCCTGGGTTCCGTTACCGTTAACAGGTCTTCGAATTGTCATCATGAAAACAGTGTTTTTTTTTTTTTTTGCGCAAATTATAATCTGCGGCTTTCTAATTTGTGAACGGACAGCGGGTTCTTTTTCTCATTATTACGAAACTTGCTCAATTTCCTTGAATCAGAAATTCAAAAATTCATTTAATAATTCCCCAGATTGGCAAAGTGCTGGATTATATCGTATGGTAACTGAGAATTCGGCGTGAGGAATATAACCTTTAAACCAATTTGCAGTCTTAGTTCCTACTTTGAATAATATTACGAGCATTTGCGTACCTTTCGAGTTAACACTTCACTCAAAAATCTACTTTTCGAAAAAAACAAAAATAAGATCACGACTGTAATCCCCAAGTACGGTAGACATCCTCTCAGATCTCCAGACGCTTAGATCCTTTGAAGATGTCTAGTGGGGGTAGTCAGAGGCACGTCCAAACATTATATTTGACACATGCCCACATTTTGCAGTAGTTATCATTTCATACGTGACAGGTTGCAAGCCCATTGCCGCGTTATAAGGACACTAACTGATTTCCTTACGATGTTTTCCTTCACCGTTGTTTGCCCGTATTTTTGATGCGCATAATATATTTTTTATATATGCGCATTAGGTTAATAAAGAACTGCGTCGGAGTTAAAATTTTTCATTCATTTCCGTCTTTCACTCAAAGTGACACATCTAAAAACAGATGAAACAAAAGTGACGAATGTATTCATTAAGAACAGATCCGAGGATCGATATGTTGGATATTGGCATTTGGCATCATTCATTCGCACTCTAAATGAACTAAAAATGAACGGTTTGAATACAGAACGTGTACTCGGGTTGGGACATTCCAAGACAATTTCAAGTGTAGCAAACGATTGATCACAAATTAAACTATTTCCGATATGAACAGATACATTCGATGATATATTCCGTAAATGCCGTGTGAACCTGGAATGAAAGAAAAATGAAGCATCCACTTGAGTGAATTTTCCCTTGAGTGAACTTTCACTTGAGTGAACCGTCTGATCCCACCTTTAATGGCATTAATTTTTGGCCTCGAAAAGGCAATATCTTCACTATGATCCAACTGTAACCAACTTTGATCTCAAAACCTTTGTAAACATTTACCTACTTTTAATGATCAAACAAAAGATTATCTTGAGAAAACATACACAGGAGGCACCCTAAAATAATTACCCGCGTTTGGGCCCACGTAGTACCCGTAAATTAATTCAAATAATTACAAAAATATTTAATAGGATTACGACTGTAATTCTCATGAATGGAAGATATTCGCTCAGATCTCCAGGCGCTTGGATACTTGAAGATGTTCAATGGGGGTAGTCAGAGGCAGGCCAGACATTACTTTTGGCACATGTCTAAATTTGTGCTGTAGTTTGTATTCAATAAATGACAGGTTGCATGCCCATCGCCTCTTAAAAGAATACTTACTGGGTTTCCTGACGATGTTTTCATTCTTTTTGAGCATGTAATAAAGATCCATTGATGCACGGTCATGATTCGAACCCACGACCTTCTTCCACTCGGCCAACACGGTGTCGTCAATAAATATTACCTTAGTACCTACTACTAATTAATAATGTTTATTGAGAAGTAATTTCTGTGACGCGATGGTCCGGGCCAAGACCTGCTAGAACTCAGTTAAATTAGATACACGATCTCACGATAAGGTTTCCTTTCATATCTTCTTTGGAAAAAAATTACTACAGGGTTAAAATGATAAATGCCTCGCTTTTGAAATTACGTCGTGCGTAAGAAATTAGAGCGATTAATGTCAGACACGACGGAAAAAACTCATCAGAAGCAAAGTTATAAATTATCGTACATAAATGAGCTGAATATTGCGACAGACGGGACAGATAGTTTCAAGCTGGGTACTCACCAGCGAGCCGTAATCTGTGGCACGTTACTGTCACCAAAAACTATGATATGTAGGGTGAGAGCGCTGGTTGTGGGCATTTTAACAACATTTTAATTTTCAAATAAAAGGTTTATATTGAAAAAATTAAAACGAAGATTTTTAAACAAAATTGAATAGAGTATTTAGGTTAAGCAAAGGTTTTGTAACTGGCGATATTAATTTATTAATTATTTATATTCAAATAGACAGAACGGGAAATAATTAGTTGTGGTCAATCAAGTCTAGAGGTTTATTGCATCACAACTGTCACTAATAGGACTATAGACAGATAATTGTATTAACTATAGATTTTAAACAAGTTTGTTTGCTATGCTTAGTTATTGACTACAAAAAATCAAAATGACCAAAACCGGGGTAGGCACCACAACCGGGTCTTTGAACCTACGTGGTGTACGTGGTTTCACCCTGTATACGATCCACCAATGATCCAAGATGAGTTATCGCACATAATAACGTTTAAAAAACTGAATAGAAAACCGACGAAAATGTATCGATTAACCGAAAAGACACGGGACGATATTCGTTATTAAAATTTTATGAAGGAATTGTTAGTCCTACATGAATATAATTTAAATGGGAACAATTTGGAACAATTTTCTACACAATAAAAAAATCTGCGAAATCGGATATTTTCATACATAATATATGATTTTCATACATACATAACAAAGCAACAAAAAAAATTATAGTAGATGTCTTATTGATAATTTCCTTTTTTTTCATCGGTGAAATGCCTAGGTACTTACACCACCATATCAACTCAAAAAGGACTTGAAAGAGGAAACGAGACGATCGTAATGTACCAACACAAGTTATGAGTGAAACAATAAACCAATTACTCAATCTTATCCCCGGCATCCCCGTTCACTAAGCATTAGTTTCTATCGCTAGCAAGTTTCGCAAACTCGAAGGCTTAAAAAAAAAACTTTAACGAGACGCGAGAGATTCGCAACCGCAAAAAGATGGTGCTAAAGATACATTTCTATGCAAGGACGCCGTGAGATATCGACGCGTCACCATCGAATATTTCATTAGCGCTCGTTACCCGCCCCTAAACACGACCGAAATGAATTGCGTACATTACTTGGAACAACGTAAATCTTTTGAAGCAGATTTAATTAAAGCGTCAATGTGTGTGTATTCGCAGTTTAGTCGTTTTGTTTGAACTTTATAGCAGTGCAGTGAGGACTCGTAGCAGAGCGCGTGTTTTTCATACCAGAACCTGTGCCCTGTCCAATTCCTATTGGCCGCAATTGCGCTAAGGGACAATTTGGCCTGCGACCTTACCGCCCGACACGTATACTACGTGTCGCCCGACATCACAGGTGACATCTACGGGTCGCGACCCAGACACCCGACACGAACTCTAAGTGTTGGGACATTGCTTGACATGTCTGGTGATATGTATCTGCGACTTGTCTCCTAGTACAAATACGGCATAACTCTTATCAAAATGTATTCGTTATTTGACGGTTTAAAGGGCTCCCAGTCGCTGATTGCTCTTTTTCGAAACGAAAAAAGAAATACTTCTGAACAAGCCACATCTCCTATTTTTATAAGTATATTACTTCAGGTTCCTATCTAGATTTCTATTAAGCTGAAAACATAATAGCAGAAACTTTTCACGATAAAGATAATATTTCAAAATGATACGTTTTAGAATTTATGATTGAAATATTTTATATACCTACTATTAAAATCAACTTGTGATTTATTGTTAAAGATAGGTAATATGTAGATCTAGATTTCTATTAGAATTGATTTTTGATAAGTAATTATACATAATTTATATCATTAATTTATTCGAAAAGCTAAGGCGGACCACGCGCCGACGTGTGTTTGTCGTCATTGCAGCGGTCGGTAGGATTATTTATCGAAGTGATTAAAGATGGGTACATCTTTATTCACATATACTATACATTATAAAATAGGAGATGTGGCTTGTTCACAAGTATTTATTTTTTCGTTTCGAACAAAAATAATCGTCGACTGGGAGCGCCTTAAGCTGATTAAAATGTAATTTTCATCAAACGCGCCTACATTTTGATTTGTCTGGTGATTCAATTCCTATTTACGTTGAGTAAATGAAAAAGACTGACCTGTCCTTTGTCAAGATCCCAACACATTTAGTAGAGTACTTTTATGTTGTTGTTTTAGTGTTTACTTCTTTATCTTCACTACATAGTATAAAGCAAAGTCGCTTTCCGCTTCCCGCGTCTGTATGTCTGTATGTATGTTTGCTTATATCTTTAAAACTACACAAAGGATTTTGATGCGGTTTTTTTAATAGATAGAGTGATTCAGGAGGAAGGTTTATATGTATAATAACATGCTTAATATATTAGAGAACCACTGATAATTTTAAGATTTCAAATCAGCGCGACTTTTTTTTAAATAGACATTCTGTAATATATTTTGGTATCAGCTTTGCACCCGTGCGAAGCCGGGGCGGGTCGCTAGTTTGTCATAAAGGAAAGTGTAATGAATTGAGTACATTACCGTAGATAAACTGAAACTTTACGAAGGTTTTTTTCTGTTACTGTTAGGTACTTTATTTTTATAGTATCAATCCAATATTACCGTGCTAAAGGCGGCGACATTTTGAACCTGGATAATTATGTTTTAAAATATTTTGACCAATCGAAAAGTCAAGAGACTATATTATAAGTATATTAAGTTTTATGAAAGAATATTAAACCTGGCTAATTACCACGTTTTTTCTTGTATTGCTGAAGTTTCGCCGATCGAGCCGATTGGGTATTTGCCGATCTGCTGTTGATCACGGTCGCGGGCGATGCTCATGATGAAGAGCATCTTAATTGTCTCGAAACGTCAGCAATACAAGAAAAAACGTGGTAATTAGCCGTATTTATAGGCAAAATGAGTAACAACCACGATAGTTTTAATTCTATAATATTAAACCTGCACTATAAACATACAATTTAAATGGGACCAACGTTAGACTATTGTCTACACAATATAAAAGGAATCATCCAAATCTGATCACCAGTAAAAATATATGCGCGGTAATACCTACATACTTAATAGTACATACAATTTAAATGGGACCAACGTTAGACTAGTCTACACAATATTAGAATAATTATCCAATCCATCACCAATTAAAAAGTTAAACGCGGTAATACATAAAAAAATCAACAGAAAAATATACGTCGATTTGAGAACGTCCTTTTTTGTCGGTTGATAAAAAACCAATCTTCCCGACAAATTAAAAGAAAGTTCAACCATAGCCAAGTAGCAAATTCAACAGGTATGAAATTTAATGACGCAAAGCTCTGAAATTGCCACAAAACTTCGGCAACGTACGAGTATCTTCATCATAACTCAGTCCAAGCTTTTATAATGTAAAAAATGTGTAATATAATTTTTGAAGGTCCATAATTCATCTCTGATCCCAAGATCCGACACTTTCAAACTCCCATTCCACATCCGTTTTTACGCAGTATAAACTTTTACAATATTTTCAGTGCCATAATAAAATTAGCGCAGCCTAAGAACCGAACAACAATACGACAAAAATTGTCAAACATAAAACCTTACCGTCCACAAAGAAACACATTAAATTTAAGACGGTCGTAAAACGTGACTTTATAAGTGCTTATTTACCATTGCTCTTTTCAAAAGCTGTATCCACAGTACGAGTTGATACCAGTCAATAACTATATACAAACCACGTACATAATAAAATCACTATGAAATACCTAAGTACGGCAGGCACCCACTTAAATAAAAAAATAGGTACACGCCTTTAATCTCCAAGTACGGTAGACATTCTCTCAGATCTCCAGGCGCTTAGATCCTTTGAAGATGTCTAGTGGGGGTAGTCAGAGGCTCGTCCAAATATTATATTTGGCACATGCCCACATTTTGCAGTAGTTAGCATTCCACACGTGACAGGTTGCAAGCCCATCGCTGATTAGATTACTAACTGGTTTCGTCACGATGTTTTCCTTCAGCACGTATTTTGAACGCATATACATTTTTCGAACAGAAAAATCTATTGATGAACGCGGAATTTGAGCCCACAACCTTCGAAATGAAAGTCGAGGTACCTCCCAATCGGCTTACACGGCTATTTTAATTTTAATATGTACAAAGGAGATACACAGTCAGAAACACGTCCAAAAATAACATTTAGCACATCATGTCTACATTTTACATTTCATACGTGACAGGTTGTAAGCTAGTCACCGCTCTGATAACTCGACAAAAAAATTATCAGTATGTGTTAGTGTCAACTTGGAATATGGTAGGCCACCCCACCGCCAACGCCACATATCGCAAAATGTGTGCACTTTAATTTGAATGCTAAACTGCTGCCTATAAACAATCTAATTAAAAAACTCATAACTTGAAAACTACAAAAACTAAAAACAAAACCGACTTTATGTTTATAAATAAAAATTGTAGTGCTTTTAAATACATAATGAAAAACCCAAGGGCCCTGTTATCCGTGGTACCACCCACCTATAAGGTGGTTCAAATTCGTGACATCAACTCGAGGTGTTCATGATTTCTATTTTGAACGTATCTGGCGGGGGTGAGGGGGCTAAAAATTTTGTAAATCCGTCCACAAACGCCGGAGTAATAGCAACATTCAGGCGAATTGAAAACCTCCTCCTTTTTGAAGGCGGATAAAAATAGTTCACGACCACGTCGCAGTTTCAAAATGTCCAAACGTCCAGTACGCACTAATTATAGGCTTTCCACTTGAAGCTTTGTGGTATCTCACGAAGTATATTATTATACCAAATCGATTCAGTCTGCTTCATTAAACCAAGTTTTAAACATAGACGCAGCTTTACGAATAAAACAAATTTGGGGGAACAAATAAAATAGGACTGGCACCGAAGGTATTTATTGAAAAAGTTGGATCGACATTCTGTTGGGTATCCTGCTCACGTATTAGTCTTTGTCAAGATTTAGGAGGCATGGCAAGGAAGGGCGTGAAGTGGACTTTTTCGATCGAAAAACTCGGGACACTTTAATTTGGTAATTGTATTTCTATTTTGCTTTTACGTGTCTCTAATTACCGAGAATACCTGCGTAAATCTTCGCAGAGCTCGTTATTGTAAATTTGTTAATTTAGTGTGAAAAATCAACAATTATAAAATCATGTCGTGAGGAAACCAGTTAGTATTCTTATAAGCGGCACGGGTATGCAACCTGTCACTTATGGAATGCTAACTACTGTAAAAGATAGGCATGTCCTAAATGTGATGTTTGGACTTAAAACATCTTCAAGGATCTTAGTACCTGGAGATCTGGTAGGATATTAACTGTACTTGGGGATTACAGTCGTGATACTATTTCTATTTTTCTATAAAATTTATAATAGTTTCTTTTATGATATACAGTAAACTTGAAGTAACTACATAGGTTATTAATTAAAATTTTATACTCTAATAAAATTTGTAGGTATTTATTACTTGTGTTCTAAAATTAAGTTTATAATAAATAATTATATTATTATACTAGCTGACCCGTGCCCGCTTCGATGGGGGACAGATAGTTTCACATCTGGTATATCAATCTTCAAAATAAATTATAGTCTATTTGTTGTCGAGGACTAATAGCTACATAACAAAAGCTTCATCAAAATCCGTCCAGTAGTTTTTGCGTGAAAGCCGGACAACAGACAGACAAAAACTTCAATATGTTTATTTTTGGCTTGTGTTACTTGTTTAAAGACCCCTAGGAGTATTTTTTTTTAGTTTTTAATCAATGTACAGAACTGAACTCTTCTACAGTTTTATTATTATGTATAGATAGTTTAGTGAGTTTGGAAGTTGGAGGTTATTTTAGGAACGAATGATTATTTCGATAAATATTTCCCTAATATGTACCTAGTTATGTTGTCCCCTCAGCCTTAGATTAAGTCTAGAATATTGTTTTTGCCTGCATTATCAATGCAGTTCTTAGAAACTAAGGTTTTCTGATACAGCCGTCTGCAGTCGCCCGGCTGCATCCGCCCATGTACTTTGGAAGCATTATTAAACCACCTCCAAATCGGTGTACACGTATAATCATTTAGTTTTATTTCTACATTTAATTAATTTAGTGTTTTTTAAAAAATCATTGATTAACTCCCAAATCAAAAGTACCTACATTATTTCTGAGTGTTATTAGTTATTTTAATAATAAATTGTTTGAACGAAAGTTCAGTACAATTGGGAATTTATGGCTCAGATTACATCAGATAGTTCAGCCGAAAAGTATAGAATTTCTGCTATTATGATAGCCGAGGTCCTTTGGGAAATCACTGACAACCAACGCAAAATTTATAGGCCACACAAAACATAAAAGTTGATAAAAACGGCTAAATTCAAGTTTGCATTACGTATTTATCTTTACACACTATGTAGCATGTACATGTACAACACATACGTAGTATGTAGACGAGTATGTTCATGAGAATACAAAGACCAAGTGACAGTTTCACCTTATAATATCTTGATTATTTTCCCATTATTAATTAACTAGCCGACCGTGACAAACGTTATTCTATCATTTTTTTATTGTAATAATCACATAGGAAAAAAACTCTTTTAGACAGCTTCCAATTTTTTCCCTACAAACCTTGTACTGATAAAATAAATTACGAATTTTGGTTGCGTATCATTTATTAGTCAAAACTGCGTTGCTATGATGACTAAATGTTTTTAGTCTGTGATGTCAGATTTGTTGGTGTGCAACCAACGCCATCTACTTATACCAAAATCATCATTTATGCGTTTTTTATCATTTAGGGGTTGTTTTTTGGATTACAAGTTTCCCCTTTATTTATTCTTATTTTTTATCTACATACTACAGCAAGTTTCATCTTAATCCGTTTTGTCGTTTATATTTGACTAGCGACCCGCCCCGGCTTCGCACGGGTAGCATGTTATTATACATATAAACCTTCCTCCTGAATCACTCTATCTATTAAAAAAAATCGCATCAAAATCCGTTGTGTAGTTTTAAAGATATAAGCAAACATACATACATATTACATACAGACGCGGGAAGCGGAAAGCGACTTTGCTTTATACTATGTAGTGATTACTGAACAAACATAGCAGCCTTATCACAAACTTTCGCATTTATAATATATATTATTAGGATAATTATTATGATGATGGTGAATAAAACCTTAATATCAATAACTTTCTAAAGAAGAAACGAACTTTCGTGTCATGTGAAATTTTGACCGAGTTAATATCTGTCATTCATCATTTTGTAAATAAACAGTACAATGTTTTGTTACACTTTATGGCAAAGCTAATTGTGTTTTAGCACAATAAATGAACACAGAATATGGTACCTATTAGTAACCTGTTCAATTAGTTAATGGTAGGTACAGGGCAAAAGTTACTAAAACTGCGGTTATATGTAGGTACGAGGAGTTAATATGTGTAGGTTACGTAGATAATATATAAAACCGGACAAGTGCTAGTTAGACTCGCACCCCGATGATTCCATACAAACTTTAATGATATAAATTATATACGTAGAACATTTTAGATAAGATTAGATTTTTTAAATTTTCGGATTTTTTCCTCCATATTTGTGCATAAATTACCATATTTTTTTTATTGCGTTGACTAAGGAGCTTGATTTTTTTACAGTTTCGAGGGATATTTGATCTCCCTTACTACACAACATAACCACGTCGTGTTTGTGCTCGTTGGATTTGTCTTGACGAGTACTAGAGACCTGGTATTTAATAAAAGCTTGATTTAAAATAAAACTTATTTCTATTGAGGCACTACGGGATCCTATAAACGTCTTGAAAACTTACTCATTTTGTCAAGGGCTATTATTTCCACCTGAAGATTCCCACGTAGTCAGATAATTATACGAATGATTGGATTCGTTCGTATTGTCGTTTTATCGATAAAATCGCTGTTAATGGATTTTTAAATGAAGCAGTCGGTACGAATTAACCTGGTTCTTACATAAAAGATCGGTAATCGGTTAATCGTTTTGTTCTGAAAGCCGTTCATCAGAAGCTTTTTTTAATTGGTACCAATGGTTATTGAAAAAAAAACTGGCCAAATGCTTGTCGGACTCGCGCACGAAGGGTTCCGTACCATTATCTATAAAAAAACACGTTTGTTGTATGGGAGTCTCACTTAAATATTTATTTTAATCTGTTTCTAGTTATAGCGGCAACAGAAATACATCATCTGTGAAAATTTCAAGTGTCTAGCTACCGCGGTTCATGAGATAAAGCCCTGTGACAGATAGACGGACAACGAAGTCATAGTATGTAGGGTTCCGATTCTGGTTCGGAACCCTAAAAAGAACTTTGGATTACGTTTACGTAGATTGAGTTCGTGAATGAATGAAGAATTCTAAAGGGGTTAGTCAGATGTTTGGATGGATCCAGAGTGGATTTATCAGGCACTCAGAAGTTCCCGGAGCCAAAAAGGGATGTCTACCGTACTTGGGATTACAGCCATCATCCTATTTTTACTTATACCTATTATACATATTAACACTCAAACACAGAACAAATATCTATGTTCATCACACAAATATTTGCGCTGGGTGGGGATCGAACCCACAACATACAGCGCAGAAGGCAGAGTTACTACCAACTGAGCTGAGGCCACTGAGGCCAGTCAAATTATTCTGAAACCGCAGAAATACAAGAAAATAACGTGGTAATTAGCCGTATTTATAATTAAAAAAATGTCCTCAATGTTTTTCAATTCCATAGAAATTACAACGGTAGGTACTTTTAGTATATGTAGCGTCATAATTATACCCGTTACTTACAAAACCTGTGTCTTATTGCTTTTATTACCATAAAACCCAAATGAAAGCAAAGAAAAGCACTATAGCAACAGGTTAATGTTTCATGAATTAGTTTAAATAGCAATCGTTTAGGTCCTAATCCAAATGGCTCTTATAACGCTGAAAATAAAGGTCAGAATGTTGCTTTTTGTAGATACTTAGTAGATATTCTGAGCTTTTTGTATAGTCCATGAGTTTTATTCTGTTGTTATAATACAATTTTCTTGCTTCTGATAATTTAGAACTGGTGCTGGCTACTTGATGGAAAAACTTGGTACAAATTGATGATAACACCAGTTTGAAAAACGGCGCAGCTGGGGTGGCCTTCAAGTAAGATCAGTCGTCAAACTGCGGCCCGCAATAAAGCAAGTCATTTGAATAGCTATTCAACCATTAAAATTTTGCGTACGAAGTTACGAGTAATTAAATAAGCCAATACGCGAAACGTGAATAACTTTATATATTAATACCAATGCAGGCCTAACTTTATATAAAGGTAGGCCTGCATTGGTATTAATGTCTATAATATACAAAATGACTTATTATGGGCGTTTGTCCACTTATATGTATTCGGTTCGTATTTCATATTTTCCCATCACATTTATTAGTTGCGACTGGTTACTTGTGGTCGCCGACCAATAACAATAATGAATGTGTTTTATAAAATACGAATACGAACCGTATAAATATATATAATATATATAATACGTATAAATATATAAATATTTATACGTATTAATATAAATACCATATATTAATACGTATAAATACCGGCCACGCACTAAGGGCGTTAATTGTTTGTCCTATATGGCCCTTGCCCAGAAAAGTATGGCGACAGCTGAATAAGATGTTGAAAGATGCGGTGCAGGTGGTGCTACTGTGGCGTGTCTGAGTGGCACTACAAATCTTAATGCAAAAAAGTTTTGTTTAGTGGCAGAACGGAACTTCACAGTAGCACCACCAAATGCGCCTACTTCAAAGAACCCAAGGAGCCTATGAACTCTATCGCCAGGACTGGCCTCTATCATAAACGTATTAACATTGTATCAAGATTAGTTAATTTATTCAGTACTGATAGTCTAGGTAGTAGTAGCGTGTAGGTCTACATTGATTGGCCTCACAGCTCAGTTGGTAGTAACTCTGCATTTTATGTGGTTGTGGGTTAGATTAAGACACTTATGACAAACATTTGTGTTATGAACAGTTCACATTATTACAACAACGGGAAATTACTCACGTAAATGATAAATTGTCAATGAGGACACCGACAATGTTTCGATTCATCTAGAGAATCTTCTTCAGGGTGAGTGGACCATAACGCGCGCGCTACCCTGCTCGCATTGCCGTCTCGCACTGAACAGTTATTAAAAGCATGTATAAATAAAAGAATATTATGTATTCAAACATTTATTTGGTTCCATAGTACATTTTTTTGCTTAGTTTGAGGCAAGATGGCGCTGTGTAAAACGTCCACAAATATTTTTATTCATAATTCATTACGACCAACATGATTCGCCTCCCTCAACAATAGCCCAGTCTATTATCGCCGGAACTTACTAAATCCTTTAAATCTTCCGATTGCTTCTAGAACGGTTCGGACCGCACAGCACTTCGATAAATCCGGATTAGGATTGTTCTTTGTCAAACCCCTATCCCCGCTTCCCCTAGCTCCTCTTTTCGATGAATGAAGTTGATATCCGGCACTAATTTATTGGACTACATCTAGCGATCGTTTTTAGAGTTTCGTTGTCTACAAGAAACCCTTAAAGTTTCGCTATGTCCGTCCGTCTGTCTGCAGCTTTGCTCAGTCACGATGAGTGCTAGAAGTCTGTAATTTGGCATGAATATACATATTAGTCACGCTAACAAAGTAAATAGTAAAAAAAAACTAAAAAGCCATTTTTTTAAGGGTAGGTACCCCTAAAACATGTAAAGGGATGTTTTTTTTATTTCTCGCGTACCCCATGGTATTTTTAAATAGGTCTTTAAAAATATTATTGGTTTGTAAAGACAACGGTTCGATTAAGGTATCCGTGTGTGATATATTAAGCTTCAAAGTGCTTATTTTTGTCAGAGTCAAGTGTCCCAACCCCCCTAACAGCTACTATAGTTTAGCTACTATAGTTTTTTAGGTGTGAAAAAAAAATGATGGTAGTAGTACATGCATTGAATTTAAAAGGAAAACTATCACAGCTAAGTAGGCTTTAAAAGTTTACGAGTAATAGACGACCAACTTAGAAAATGTATTTGGAGAAGTAATAAGAGTAGAAATAAATGTCAAAAATAGTACAAATAAATGTCATTGAAATTTACTTAAATAAGGTTTTTAGCTGTGTAAATACGAAACCTTACATTTCGCGTGACCCGACACGGACTTGGTCGGTTTTATTAATATTTTCCGGACGATTAAACTTTTTGAAATGACCAATTTTTCATGGAGAAAGTTCCGAATTTATTCGTGAGTTATAGACGGTCTTTTACGGAATAAGAATGCCTAATGTCAGTATTGGAGATCGCGTTTTGGTTTTTAACCTACGAAAAACGAAGGAGGTTCTAAGTCGACTCATATATTTTTATGCAGTTTCAAGATCACGACCGTCAGATTGAAAGTCGAGGTACCCCACTCGGCCAACACAGTTTTTAGATCCTAGATGGAATTAGATAGATAGATAGATGAATAACACTCTATAAAATTAAATAGTCTATGGTTTAGGTAACAAACTAAAAGTAAAATACCCGCTCGTACACCTGCAATTTTACCCATGGTTTAATAAAACAAGGTATAATACTCGGGTAGTGACACTAGTTGTCACATCCGGTTGCCAGTTTATTGTAACAAATCCCAGGAATAAGAAAAAAAAAATCTTAAGGTGATAAGTGAAATTTTTGACGTTTTGTATGGGCTGAGTCTACCCGGATGAGACGGAAAAAGTGATAAAACTGCATTATCTTGAAAAAAAGAAACTGTCTGTAATTTACTTAGCTAGTAAGATTATCTAACTAATTATATAAAAATGAACTGTTTAGCTATTCATAGCTTTGATTAAAAACGAAACTAGTGTATTTGAAGAGCCAAATTTGGAAAATCAATCTATCGAGAAAAGTTTCACCGATCGTGTTTCTGTCTGTAATTTATCTAGATTATACCCTTATGTCGACAATTGCTCTTTTTCGAAACGAAAAAAGAAATACTTCTGAACAAGCCTTAAGTTATCTTTGTCATGAATAACAAAACTATATGTTTTGCGGTTATTGAGAAAAAACGATTCTGCATGCATCAAAAACATTATGATTTTATTGAATTCTCGCAGGTAATTTCTTATTTCTATATCTTAATATATAAACTCTTACGTTAATGACTGACTGACTAAATGATCTATAAAAGCACAGCCTAAACCAATGGTCCTAGAAACTTGAAATATGAAGGCGGAAGATAATATTTTTGTGTGTAGGGTTGCACTAAAAAAGGAATTCCCAAAACCGCAACCTGCACCCTCTTAGGGGTCCTCCCTAAGAGGGTGCAGCGGGGGTTTGAAGTCTGTTTGAAAATAACTTCACCTGAGCGAATTCGAAGGTATGTCTAATAATTTAATTAAGGTGGTTGGAACTATAAAATAACAATACGGATTTTTCATGTCCCATAAAAATCTGTAGCCAATTATGGGCAGTTATTTAAGAGCTCGGAAAATAATGACTATACGGTAATCAGTGGCACCAAGCACTAGGCAGTCAAAACCGGGGATGATACCTATAAAATGCTTTGTCCTAAATGACTGACTATCAACGCACAGCCTAAACCGCTGGTCGCAGAGTCCTGAAACCTGGAGCGTGTACGTGTGTGTAGGGAGGGTAGGCTAAGCATCCGATAAGAACGGATTTTCCGAAATTCTGCCCCTAAAGGGGTGAAAATAGGGAATGAAAGTTTGTATGAAACTCTGCCATTTTTTATTTGAAACAAATGAAATGTAGTATTTAATTTCAAAATATAAAATAATTAAACATGACTTTAAGGGTTTTTTGTTTTTCATCTCTTAACGGGGTAAAAAGGGGTAGTAAAGGGTATCAAAATTACTTGAAATTTAGTGTTTAGTTAGGCTCTTCAATGCAATTAAAGAAATACATATTTAATGGTTTTATAAATTTCATCCCTTAAGAGGGTAAAAAGGGGAGTTAAAGTTTATTATCTAACTTTGTACTTTTATACACAGAAATCGGAATGAAAAATTGTAAAATTCGAAAAAATGAAAGTGCTTTTTTCTATGAGATTATTTAATTTAGACAGGACGTCTGTCGCGGCTGTAGCTAGTCTTCGTTTAAAATTCTAAATGAGCATTTGTCCAATTCACATTCCAGTGGGAAAAACAGTTTTATAATTGTTTCACTGTTACTGCAAAGTGTGGCACAAGCCAAATGAAATGTTTACACGTGCCTCTGACGACACTCCTTAGATAAATCAAGGGTCTGAGTGCCTGGAGATCTGAGGGGGTACAACACAACCTTACTAAAAATTACAGTCGTGATGCCATTTTTTTTAGTAAAAATAATAAAACTATAACTAAAACATAGAGAGGTAGGTAAAAGTGGGATGTTATTCACAATAGCCGTTCATGGAGGAGGTAAAATCTTTTGGGGTGAGAGGTTGTTTGTTTGTTTCCGTTTGTCTCCGAAATTGCTTAATTGATTGCAAAATGGTTTTTACCGGTTTGACTTTGACTTTGAGACGTCCCATAATATGTGTTGATGCCACACGTCAACACACATCTATTCTTCCTAATCTTTCCTAATAATATTATACACTAGCTGACCCGTGCCCGCTTCGCTGTGCGTAAGACATTTCTAATAGCATCGTGGACTTTTTTGTAGACGTTTTTAAGGTATACAATACTGTAGTACATTATTTTGATATATCTCGTGGGGTTCAGCCAGCATTTGCAATGTAAGCGCAAAAAAATGTGTTTATTTACGACATCACATTAGAAACCTCTAAAATTATCAGTGTTTCTCTACTATATTATGCATGTATTATACATATAACCCTTCCTCTTGAATCACTTTATTTATTAAAAAAAACCGCATCAAAATCCGTTGTGTAGTTTTAAAGATATAAGCAAACATACATACATACATATTACATACAGACACGGGAAGCGGAAAGCGACTTTGCTTTATACTATGTAGTGATGTGAAAGTTTGTGAATTTGTATAAATGTTTGTACCCTAATGAAACCTAAACAACAAAAAAGTCAGATTAACAGAAGGGAGAACTTATAATCCGAAAAACAACCCCTAAATTATAAAAAAAAACAAAAAGATGATGGCGTTGATGTGCAAAAAATTAGACATCTCAGACCGAAATCAATGAGTTGTCATAGCAACGGACTTTACCGGACGGTATTAGAAATTTATTTTGTCAAAAAAATCTGATATCAATTTGACTACCGAATGATATCATTCTACTAAAATTAGTAATAAAATTTATTTTATCAATAAAATCTGACATTAGTTTTGACTACCGAATTATAAGCATTCTACCAAAATTTGTAATTTATTATAAGTGTTTTTTCTATGTGATTATTAATATTTGACAGGACAAAGTCTGTCACGAGTTGACTAGTATAAGATACAATTTTGTTATTCTAATTTCTATACCAACCTTCACACAATAATACAATGTCATTTATTTTACATACCTGTCGTGCCAACCGAACAAACGAACGCAATCATCACCCCCTTTACGACTTGCTGCCGTTCCAAGTTCAATAAACATTCCGATTTGGAAACAAAACATCTCGATTTTTATACCGATTCTTGTATAGATGTTTCTAGTCCATCAGTTGTGTATCGATCCTGAAGCGTCAGGTCACTCGGTTTCAGTTGTTCCGGTTCGAAATAGTTCAGTGAACTTGTTAAGTAAAGCGGTATGTATTTGTGTTATGTGTATTTGCTTTGAGAAACGAAGGAAATAAGTCAAAGATTGGTTTGAATAGCGCAATGAGAGATATCATGTCAGTGGTCTTTTATGTTTAACAGTGGAAGATTGATAAGCTATTGGGCTCCATTTAGAGTGGAGCTTTTGTTATTTCCGCATTTCTTTGAATAATATCATAATATCATATGATTAACTGTAGATCGGCGAATTCTGATACTAAAGAGCATCTGAATAGTCTCAAAATGTCCGCAATACATATTTGATAAAATGTGGTAATTAGCCGTATTTCTATTTCGATAGTTTTAATTCTATTATATTGTAAGAGACGTATTGGTCTATTGTGATTGTGAGAGGTGTCTTTCGATCAGAAGGTTATGTGGTTTGAACCCCGGTTGGCACAAAAATATATGAGCATAAACACGAGCAAAGCGATGAAGGAAAATATAACCTGTCACGTATGGAACGCTTACTACCCTCCTTTTCCCTAACTCATCTGGGGCATTTAATTATATTATTGTCATAATTTAATGTCATATCCGGCAAGGAAAACACTTTTTATGTGAAATACGCTGTTTTTACATAAAGCTGTGACCAGACATAGCGCGGCATTTGAGCGCGGCATTCGCAGGACACAAGTTAGCTGACTAGTTAATCATAAAGACAAATGTGCGCGCGGCTGTCATCCAATCGCGGCAGCCGCGCGCGACTTGCCGCGCTATGTCTGGTCACACCTTAATTGTATGTTTTGAGATTTATATTTTATATATTATATCTGTCAATAGAAAATGGTTTCTAGATCCTAGACAAACATTGTTTGTTTGAATACCTAATATTAAAATGTTGCTTTGTAAACTCACCAGGTTTACAGGCCCGTAAAAGTTCATAAGAGAGATTAAAATTAATGACTTGCTTGTATTACACTGTAAAATTTACATTTTCTATGAAATTAAACAGCCCGAAACTAATTACGGCAAGAATTATTCTACATCGACATAATTACAACCTTAAACCACAATATAAAATATAGCGACGATGGGCTTGCAACCTGTCACGTATGAATTTCTAACGACTGCAAAATGTGGGCATTGTGCCAAACATAATGTTTGGACGTGTCTCTGTCTAAATCCTTTAGACAAATGTGAGCATTGTGCCAATCATCATGTTTCATCTTCTTCTTCTGCTTAGATCTAAGCTCCTCGAGATCTGAGAGTGCCGTCTACTGTTCTTGGGTTTTTTAAAGTCGTGATCCCATTTAGGGTTCCGTACCCAAATTATTCTTCTCACAGATTATGTATTTCTATTGCTGCTTTAACACCAAATACTGAAAACAGAATAAAATCAATATTTAAGAGGGGCTCCAATGCAACAAACGTGTTTGTTTTTGCCGTTTTTATAGATAATGGTACGGAACCCTTCGTCCGACTCGCACTTGGCCGGTTTTTTTTATTTTGGTCAACTTATAAAATACTAGCTCGCCCCGGCTTCGCATGGATGGCACCTGGATAAAAAGTAACCTATGTGTTATTTTCATGTATAAGCTATATTACTGTAAAGTTTCATCAGTAGTTTTTTCTTAAAAGGGTAACAAACACACACAACCACTCACAAACTTTCGCATTTATAAAATTAGTAGGATAATAATAATAATAAAACATTATGGAAATATAAATAAATGTAACACCTTTTATTTAATTTGAATTTATATACGTAAAACACGTACTTTGAAATAGTTTACTGCGTCTCCAGTGAAGCATATGTAGATATATATAATTATATACGAGTACTCAAATGTTCTATAAAACAGTTCACTGTATCACCAGTGAAACACGTGTAGATGTAGATACGAGTACATTTTTGAATCCAAAGCAAAATATTGTGTTACTTTTCATGGTGTCTTTCAGTAAATATGATTCACAGCATTGTGTGGCGTGTATCCGCCATGCAATGTATCATAATTCCTCCATGTCACCGACAACGTTATTGTTCGTAAAAATATTGCGGCGCTGAGCGATTTGTGGCAACACAAAATGCGGGTTTTTGAAAGGTATTGTCATTGCATTATTCGAATTCTTTGTTTTACTAACACACACACAACATCCTAATCTATATATCTATATATATATAAAATAAAGTCGTGTTAGTTACACTATTTATAACTCAAGAACGGCGAAACCGATTTGGCTGAAAATTGGTGGGGAGGTAGCTTAGAGCCAGGAGACGGACATAGGATACTTTTTATAACGGGAACGAGAACGGGAACGGGAGTTAATTCTAAAGCGATACGAAGTTCGCCGGCTTAGCTTGTCTTCTCTACTATATAAAAGAAAGTCGGGTTTGTTACAACACTTATAACTCAAGAACGGCTGAACCGATTTGGCTGAAAATTGGTGGGGAGGTAGCTTAGAACCAGGAGACGAACATAGGAATTTTTAACGGGAACGGGAACGGAAACGGAAACGGGAGTTAATTCTAAAGCGATACGAAGTTCTCCGGGTTAGCTTGTAATATCATAAATGCGAAAGTTTGTGAGTTTGTTTGTATGTTTGTGCCTCAATCAGGCCTAAACGACAAAACGGATTGAGATAAAATGCTGTTGATGTAGATATAATGGAAAGGGATGATTTTGTTATAGATGGCGCTGGTGAATCTTGACAACAGTGTTGAAATCAGTCGTCATAGAAACGTGCGTTACACTATGCGATTATTGAAATTTGAACAGGACAACTTATCAATCCGGCGCGGGTCTATACCAAAATCATCCTTTTTGTGTTACTTTATAATTTATGATTGCTTTTCGGATCATAAGTACCCCAATTTTTAATTCAGATATTTTATCTACATTAATATTATTATTATTATTATTATTATATTTTCCCAACTTGGACAACGTTTTCGACATTTTGTTTAAAGTGATAAGTGAAATTTTTGACGATTTGTATTAGCTGAATCTACCCGGATATGACGGAAAAAGTGATAAAACTGCATTGTCTTGAAAACCATCATATTAAAAAAATAACTGACTGTAATTTACTTAGCTAGTAAGATTATCTAACGAATTATATAAAAATGATCTGTTTAGCTAGACATAGCTTTGATCAAAAACGAAACTAGTGTTTTTGAAGAGCCAACTTTGGAAAATAAATCTATCGAGAAAAGTTTCAACAATCGTGTTTCTGTCTGTAATTTATCTAGATTATATCCATAAGTTATCTTTGTCATGAAAAACAAAACAGTATGTTTTGCGGTTATTGAGAAAAAACGATTCTGAATTCATCAAAAACATTTATTACTCGCCTTAAGGCCCTGTATGTCAAAGGCATAAGCAAAGGCGGACAAAGAGAAAATGGTTATTGAGGGGTGGGTAAAGCTACCCCTATTACTTGCCTACGTAGGTACCAGCAACGCGATCTCATAAAAACTGTCGATAATATTTACGATACGCATACGCCATCTAGAGCTTGCTGTTGTTAACTGTCTTAGTCGTTTCTGCCGCGGTTTTAGGAACTGGTAGCGCCTTAAGTTATCTTTGTCATGAAAAACAAAACTGTATGTTTTGCGGTTATTGAGAAAAAACGATTCTGCATTCATCAAAAACATTTATTACTCGTCTTAAGTATAAAATATGAGCGTACTAGTGAAGGACACGGTACAATAATTACTAGAAGGTAGGTAATCTCAGCGTTGATTGATGTCACTGCAAGCCTTGCGGGAAAATTAACTGCCTAACGGAATATTCTACCCGCGCAGGCCAAATTATACTTGTTCACATTTTTTAAAGGATTTATGCTGTCTTAAAATTTATATTTTACGAAATAACCCATTTGTGGGGCTGGTCTTGTTTGGAGCTGTATTGTTATTTTTTTAATGCTTGTCACTCGGTTGTTTCCTACACTTGTTTATAAAAATTACTTTATTGAGCTAGTTTTTATTGAAATTATTTTGAAGTTTTAAAGTTTTCATGAGTATTAAATATGTAATTTTCAGGCAATAATAGTAGATTTTTAAGTTCTTTATGAGTATAGAAAATAATTATAAAAATACTCTACGTTATTAAGCATGTTCACAAAAGTCAGTAAAAATAGTTTTTTATTTAACGCTGAAAATAATTGACCATAAAAGCAATTCCTACCTGAACATAACTTTACGGACCGTTTTAATACCCAAATAAAAATGCAATAAAAAAAAATATGTTATGGAATGCCTCAAAATATGCATTGTTTTTTACTCAGTTTATTATAAAATTGGCATATAGGCCACATGCTACGATCGACAAACCAAACGCTACGTAAATCACTAAGTGGGGTTCAATCCCCACCCATGACAAATAATTGTGTGATGAACATAGATGTTGGTTCTGTTTCCGGAAGTTACGAGTATATGAGCTATATACATGAAACGTAACGTTTATATATTGTTTTTTTTTTTCATTGTTTAATCTGAATCAATAATATATTATTTTCAGACATTAATTTTATTTAAATTGCTATATATACCTACCTATACCCGATGCCTATGAAAAATGTGTTATGTTTTGATATGAATTTAAAACAAAATATGTGACGTGTTATTCATGTAATTAACGAAAAAACCGGCCAAGTGCGAGTCGAATTTGCGCACGAAGGGTTCCGTACCATTATCTATAAAAGACAGCGAAAAAACACGTTTGTTGTATGGGAGCCCCACTTAAGTGTTTATATTATTCTGTTTTTAGTATTTCTTGTTATAGCGGCAAAACAGAAATACATCATCTATGAAAATGTCAACGATCTAGCTATCACGGTTCATGAGATACAGCCCTGTGACAGACAGACGGACAGACGGACAGCGAAATCTTAGTAATAGGGTCCCCTTTGGGTACAGAAAACTAAAAATGATTATTATTATTAATTTATTTACAAAAAAATATATGTAAGTGGTATTCTATCAGTTATCTAGTTCCCATAGCGTTTTGGCCTAGATAGTAGTGTGAAATGTTCATCAATATTTATTTATCACCATTCCAACAACACGCGGTACATTTTCAGTTCGATCCCAGCATTACCAGTCCATCCACCTGATCATGCAAAGATTAATAAATGATAATGTAATTATAGACCGTTATCACCCGGGCAGGCTATAAATTCGGGCCAGATTTGACCCACATAAAGCATTTACAGGTTTGGGCACGGACTTACTTGTGCTAGGTTCTGGATGACTTTTGAGAGGGTTATCAAGATGATAAATCATTATGCTTGAATGAATTTAGGCGGTACAACCGGATTGCTTGCGCTATTATTATAAATCACTTAGTTTATATCTCAACACAGACTTTGTAAGAAAGCTTAGAGGAACGAAAACTTTTGAGCTAGCTAGGGTATATTATACATATCAGTGTTATGTTGTGTAAGTGTAAGTTAGTACTACGTTTAAAGATCTTAGGAACAAAGTTTTCTTCTTCAATAGAGACCGTAAGAAAAGAGCTAATGTGCCTAGAAGAACAAAGTATTTTTATCTTCAATAGAGACGGTATGAAATGTCTGAAAATAATATATTATTGATTCAGATTAAACAATAAAAAAATAAATCAAAAAATAAACGTTACGTTTCATGTTTATAGCTCGTATACTCGTAACTTCTAGAACAAACATCTATGTTCATCATACAATTATTTGTCATGGGTGGGGATTGAACCCCACGTAGTGATTTACGTAGCGTTTGGTTTGTCGATCGTAAGAAAAGAGCTAGTGTTATCCCCAAGTACAATGGACATCTTCTCAGATCTCCAGGCGCTCAGATCCTTGACCAGGCCTAGAGTGGTACAATTGTATTTAGTTAGGACTAATAGCTCCTTCGTAAACCTTACAAAACTAATCGTATCTTGACTTTTTATTGGATAAAGAATTTTCGTCGGTTTTCTTTTTAGTTTTTAAAACATAACTATTCCAAGACATTATATTTTCATCACCTTAAAAAAAAAATAGGATCACGACTGTAATCCCCAAGTACGGTAGACATTCTCTCAGATCTCCAGACGCTTAGATCCTTTGAAGATGTATAGTGGGGGTAGTCAGAGGCACGTCCAAACATTATATTTGGAACATGCACACATTTTGCAGTAGTTAGCATTCCATACTTGACAGGTTGCAAGCCCACCGCCGCTTATAGCAAATCAGAACAATGCCAGCAGCGAGACGTCAAAATCAATACGTAACTGATTAATGCCGAGATTCGCTACTATTATGGAATATACATGGAATATTCTGATGAATATTCCATGAGATGAATTAAATGCATAATTCATCTCATGGAATATTCATCAGAATCTGAGTTATTTGGACCTTCACCAATTAGTACGAGTGAATGGTTCTCTAAACCACCTTGTGGTTGGAACATTGGCTGGAACATTTATAATCTGTCAAATGCAGCGAGTCTTGAAACGGGTGATATATTTGGGTAAACAACCACGTAATTTGAACGATTATTTTGATTGGTGTATATATTTGGATTGTTCAAGCAATAGCGCTTTTATTGAGAGGGTTTTGTTCATTTAGATCGAGTATAAATCAATATTTAAAAGATACAGCTCTTATTTAAGGTATCTTTAGGATTATTTATTTATTTAAATAAAAGATAGACTTTACGGACATGCTTGCTAAAACTAACTAGTCTAATCTTTACTCTTAGGTATTATTCAAAAATTACTACTAAAAACAACTTACATTATGTCCTTTTAGCTGCTTTGAAAAAAGTATACATGTACACTCGTAAAAGATTTTCTTTTTAATATATGGTAGTTTTTAAGATAGCGTGTATTTATCATATTACCCTGTGATCAACCCAAAATTTTGTGATACTATTTTTAAACTTTTTAATACTTGAAAAACAATAAAGTTAATTTAATTTTCTAAGAATCAGATAAGTTTTAGAACTTGTCTTCGCAGTCTCAAGTAGAGAAACAAATGTCATATCCACGCCTGAATAAAATCAAAAGTGTCAAAAGTTTTAACTGAAATCGTATGTTATAAACAATTTAAGTTTTACGTAAGAAAATGTAATTAAAACATGCCATTATTAATGTTGGCTGAAATGAGTTTCCTTGACTTTCAACCCGAAGGTTGTGGGTTTGAAGATTTGTATCAATGTATTTTTATATTTTAAAAATATAATATTTTATACGCTTAAAACGGTGAATTAAAAAAAACTAGTTAGTATTATTATAAACGACGATGGGTGACGTGTGGAATGATAACAACTTCAAAATGTGGGCTATTTTCAAAGGCATTGTCTGGACGTACCTGACAAACCCTTTCGACATCTTCAAGGTGAGAGCTTGGAGATCTGTGAGAATATCTATCGTACTTTAAGTATTACAATATTTTAAATGTTATGAATAATAATTGCTCATTGAAGAAGAACGAAGCCGCTTACATTGCATGATTAATACAAGATTATTTATATTACGTATACAAGCTCTTCCATACTCAAATTATTCAACAATTAAGTCGTTCCCAAAATGCTTACTGCTACGGCGTAGCATAGCCAGTAGACATTTAACAAAATCAAACAAAAACATCAACCCATTTAGTCTCAATGGAAATTATTAGATTGTAGCTCATAAGCTTCTCAAACTAAGCCCTAAATCTACCATATAACATTCCCATTCTACCATTCCCTTTCAAAATAACACAAAGGTTAGCTGGAAGAAAATGTTAACTAGCATTAAGTTCGCCTTTGTACATGTTCTTGTATTGTGCAATAAATATTTTTTTATCTATCTATCTGAATTTATACGAATATTATAAAGAAGAAACATTTTTTTTTGTATGTTTGTAACGAATAAACTCAAAAACTACTAAATAGATTCAAAAAAATATTTCACCATTAGAATGCTACATTATCTCTGAGTAACATAGGCTATATTTACAACCAGAAAAAGTTGGGGATCCTTACTAAAACGTCAATAATATAACCCAAGTTGTAAAAAACTTAGCCATAAAATCATTATTACACCCGTGCGACGCCGTCGAGTACTGCTAGTTGTTTAAAACACCCTAAAATCATATACATTAGTGACCTGACCTAGTTTACCTATTTCAATGCAATGCATTTTAGTAAATTTATTTATCATTTTCTAGGAAAAAGTCCTTGCTCGCTCGTAGACAGAATGTATCTACTGTTTTAAAAGCGTCTAATAATAAGGCTGGCAGCTGACTGTTCGAAATTGCTCTTGTACTCGTATCAAACGAATATAGGTAAATAGAGGGACCACGCTCAAAGGTAAGTAAACAGGTCTACGCTCTCACGGCAGCAAACCACTTATTTGGGGGCGATTGGTCGCGCAGGCCTCAATTAGATAGTGATGTGGTGCCTCTTTATTCTCAACTCTATTCATTTCTTAACTATCTATTCAAACCCATTTATTTAAAACAAAGTACACAGGAAACAAATTAATTACACATTGAATGATGAGAACTGCAAGTGTTCGTCCGAACTGCCGAGGCGTGTTACAACTGTAGGTTTAGATTACTCCAGTTTTATCTTTTTCTCATTATTTACA
This sequence comes from Hydriomena furcata, assembly GCA_912999785.1. NCBI lineage: Eukaryota > Metazoa > Arthropoda > Insecta > Lepidoptera > Geometridae > Hydriomena > Hydriomena furcata. The sequence continues at coordinate 4,073,339 of OU538833.1, read as the reverse complement.
GAACAATGTTGTGTCTAGTAGGCTGGCTACACAGTTAAGGCTGCTACACAGATTTTTTATAACTGCTAGCGTGTGTTCACACTGCGAGCCTTGCGCTGTGACATCGGGCGCGAAGTATCAAACATGAAACGCGCCTTTGCGGCCATGGCGCGTATCATATGTTTGTATAACGCATCAATAACCTTATGTTTTAACACAAGTTAGAGGTTAATAAAGCGGCGATAGGCTTGCAACCTGTCACGTATGGAATGCTAACTTCTGCAAAATGTGGGCCTCTGACTACTCTGACTCTCTGGCCCCCCACTAGACATCTTCAAAGGATCTAAACACCTGGAGATCTGAGAGGTTGTCTACCGTACTTGGGGATTACAGTCGTGATCCTATTTTTATTTTATTTTAATATTATTTGTTAAAAGATAGTTTATGAGTGGAGCTAATTTAAAATACCTGTCTATATGGATTAGTGGGATATATACGAAGGTAGGATTCTTCTAAGGTATATTAGGATCTGAATTACAAACCACTCATTGACGGATAATTAATAGTCTCGATAAGATGGTCCTTTGTGCGTTCGTCTGAAGTGCTATTGTATTAGACCAGACCAACGCTTTGAGCTTGACCTATTTGACTATGATTATATAATTCATCACGATCCGTTTATTCAATTTCAAAAATCATTTATTTCAATAAAATCACAAGGATCACTTTGAAACGTCTTAGGAACTAGATGAAGCTACGCCGATTCCGCGCGATTCCTTATTTTCAATGATCCTTTCCTTAAAACTATGTAGAGCTCCAGTGTGGTGCCAATCGAACAAGGTGAAGGCTCAAACAAGAATAATAATTAAAAGTAGTTTAAAGAAATAAAACAAACAAAAACGTAGAAGTACCTTTTTGTACGCAATCTCCTGAGTTTCCATCTACACGGAATTTCCAGCTGTGCTGCACTAAGCTGTATCAAGCGGACCAAACACAGCACTCGACATTTTCAAATTCGAATATTTGAGCACTGTCATTGGTCCGCTCCGCGCGGCTCCGCGTAGGTGGAAACTCACCCTTAGGGGGGGGGGAAGGGTAATCTTGGGGAGGAACTTTAGATATTCTGAACGAAAACATATCTCAAACTTAACTTACTTTATGATATACTTAGCCGTCTCAAACTCTAATATACACGCTCAAAGAATGTTTAATTAAGGGGTGACTAAACTTTCTCCAGACATGTATTTTCTTAAGGGCAATATAATCGCATTGTCCAACAAGTAAGGTGTAAGTCCTGCCCTAGCTTTGTGGATCCAGTTTAATTAAACTCGTAAAGAATGACTGGATAAAAGAGAATTACTGAGGCAGAGACGAGACTCTAGATGTCTATCCAATAGTATATACATGATGCGATAATACTATGCAGTACAAAGAACCCTATGGATATTTTATTGGAGCACACTGGAGCTCTACATAGCATTAAGGAAAGGATCATTAAAAAAACGGTAGACCCCAAGCCGTGTTTGTTGCCTGATTCATCTAGGCTTGGTCGCGTGGAATCGGCGTAGCTAGTTCCTAAAACGTTTTAAAGAGATCCTTGTGATTTTATTGTAATAAATGATTTTGGAATTTGAATTTGAATGTGAATTCCTTAAAAATTGGCGGGCGAAGAGAGCAATATTCACCGATCTACCGTTGATCGTGCTTGCGGGCGATGCTCATGATGAAGAGCATCTGAAATGTTTCGAAACATCAGTAGATTAGCCGTATTTCTATTTAGAGTAAGCGTTAGGTGTTTGCAGGCATGAAAACGCTGAATTTTAAATCTTGCTCTGAAAATATAGGTATGAACATTGGCCTGAGCACGAACCACTATCGTATCGACGACGTATCGTTCAAATATTATTTTTCAAACTATGGTGATTAGTAGACATAACTATAGATTTTGACACGGGTCTTTATCACGTAATTACCTTTAATTTACTTTCCCGACGTTTCGGCTATGTTACAATAACCATGGTCGCGGGCAGACTGGAGTACTCGGAGCTACCGTCGAGAAGCGGAGGCAGTTGAAGAAACTACCCTCACTTGGTCTTCAATAGAAATAGAAAGTAAATTAAAGGTAATTACGTGATAAAGACCCGTGTCAAAATCTATAGTTGTATCGTTCAAATGTCTAAACTGACACTATTTGTATAGTAAAAGTGTCTGTTTTGACATTTGGACGATACGATGTCGATACGATAGTGGTTCATGCTAATCCCCCTGATAACAAAAGAATATTAGATAATTTTTAGGTCAGTCTGCTTTAGGTACAATAATAAATACAATAAATCAAAGTATAAAATGGACAGTAGAGCGCTTTTCTTGGTATTTTGTCTTCCGTCTTGTGGACTTTTCATAACTCACTTTGACTAATAGTTTTGGGTCGACTAGCCATTCTCTTTACTTGTACCTACAAAACAAATTGCAGCTCTAAATTCAAACTTTATCTGAAGCACATTTTTTTTTGATGTGCTTTCGTTGAATCTAGCATCTTTCTAGCATTCTTGCATCATCTTCATCATTCAGTCCATTCCATCCTAAGGTTGCCTGGCAGAGATCGCGTATAGCGATAAGGCCGCCTATTGTATTACCAATAAGTTTCAAATTGTTCTGTATCTATTGTATTTATTTGGACGTGTGGTATGCAATAAAGTGTTTTCTATCCTGTATATCTATGATCAACAACTGTTTGTCTGTAACGGTGGGTGTCATATAGCCTAGCCTGACTAAGCCTTTAAAAAACTGGCCAAGTGCGAGTCGGACTAGCGCACGAAGGATTTCGTACCATAATCCATAAAAAACGGGAAAAAAATCACGTTTGTTGTATACTTCAATATTTATTTTATTCTGTTTTTATTATTTGTTGTTATATATCGGTAACAGAAATACATCATCTGTGAATGTCAATTGTCTAGCTATCACGGTTCATGAGATACAGCCTTGTGACAGACAGACAGACAGCGGACAGACGGACCGCGAAGTTTTTGAGATAGGGTCCCGTTTTTACCCTTTGTGTATGGAACCCTAAAAAGAAATTTTGGAATTCTGTTATCAGATACTTAAACCTTGTGGATGTAGTACCTAAGGTTACGTGAGGTTGTCGAACTCGACTCACTAAAACCAACCCTGTGGCCTCCATGCATGTCAACCTAAGTTGCGAGCCTCACCATCCTTAAGTTAGGGGTTCATTTAAATGCAGTTTTAATGAGAATTAACTAGACAAAATGTGTAAATTTATGGTCGATTATCTTTGGACACTTATAGTATAGACACGACACGCCATTTTACGGGCTTTTCAGTCATGATTTCAGAAGTTTAAAAGCTAAACGCGCTGTGGTGTGAAGGGGTTTCAATAAATTAAATTTTCAATTACCTACCTAGCTAAATTTTAGGGATCTGTACCCAAAGGTTAAAAATAGTACCTTATTACTAAGTCTACGCTGTCCGTTTGTCTCTCCGTCTGTTTGTCACCAGGCTGTATCTCATGAACCGAGATAGTAAGTTGCAATTTTCACAGATGATAATTTCTGTTGCCGCTATTACCACAGAATAAAGTAAATATTTAGGGCTCCCATGCGATAAACAAGATTTTTTACCGTTTTTTATAGATAATGGTACGGAACCCTTAGTGCGCGAGTCCGACTTGCACTTGACTGGTTGTTTTTAAATAAAAACCCATTCATTTTGAATGTCTGGCCAGTAAGAATACAAATAGATCTCACTAAAGTATTCCAACGTCATTTATCAAAAAAAGCCACACCTGCTGACGTCTGCAAAATGTGGCCGCCATTAATGAAGCAACAAAATGTCAGCATTCACCTGGGGACTATAAATCGCTGACCGCAACCACAGAGTGGTAACGAATAGAGCAGATGCTCAATTATAAAACTGTTTACTTTCATAATCTGTTATGAAAAGAAACATAAATTACTAGACCCGCGACAGACTTTGTCCTGACCTGCGCCATCTATACCAAAATCATCCCTCTTGCGTTTTTTTTTGTCATTTTGGGAATGTTTTTCGTATTTTAAAGTATTTTTTATTTAGGCATTATATTTACAGTAAATTTCATCTTAATCTGTTTTGTCGTTTAGGCCTGATTAAGGCACAAACATACAAACAAACTCACAAACTTTCGCATTTATAATATTATTAGGATTGTCATCTACACAACTATTATTATAAAGATATTCAATTTGTATTTTTTTATTTTTTATTATTGATTGTAAAAATAGATGAGCTAAAAAACTAGTGGACTAATTTTATAAGATAAATCACCTAACTAAAGCTACATTATCAGTGAGTAAAATGGGCCATTCTTTATTTTAAAAAAATAAATAATAGAGATCCCAAAAATCACAATAATGTAATCTAAGGTATCTAAAATATTCCAATAATCATAAGTACACCCGTGTGAAGCTGGGGTGGACAACTAGTATCTATTAAACTTGGTAAAACCACTCGAGATTCTTCAAATAATAAGAATTTTCATAGAAGTGTAATTTTCGATTTTGAAAACCATTTATGAATATTTTACTTTTATTTCTTTGTTCGCATAAATTAAAATACATTAAAAACTTTATTGCTTTTATTTTCTTACCTTGAAGCACATTATGCACAATAGTTGACTTACCTTACTAAACCCACGCTCATCTTTCGTTTACTCTGTGCCGCAACCGACTAAATCGCCTCTCCCATTGTACTAATGTGCCTGGTTCATTCGAGCAGGAACGGATTTACAGCGCAGAGAGTGCATTTTCAATAGAATGCTGTTAAAATATATGCTGAGTTGGTTAGCTACACCAGATTTAGTGATCAGGTAAAAGCTTGAGTCTCTTATTTCGTTTAAACTTGAATATGGACGGTAGTTGATCAAGCGAGCGAAGCGAGGTAGGTTACTGAGGTAAATTGTACAAAATTAAATCTGTATTGTATTTTTTTCTTTCCTCAATCAAAATAAAGAGAACATTAATATTAACATTTTTTAATGTACAAAAAATGAAGGTAAAAAAAATCTGTTGTTATTTTTCTGGTAGAGTTTGACAAAAAGCATTTTTTACTAATAAATATGAAATGAAGTAACGTTTGAAAGTAACTCTAATTTTTTTGTCTATTTGTTTCGTTTTTACAACAGATCTTGATGTAACATAAAAAAATAATAAATACTATAGGCAATAGGGTACTTTTTTCAAAAAAAGATGTATATATACAATAAGGATTCAAATCCATACGAATGAAAACGCGGGTAGCCATTTACGATTCAGCACTTACTAACTGTGCCTCTGGGTATCCACCAGCGTTTAAATCGCTATCCATTGCAAATAAGCTCAGTGATAATGCAATTTTGATATTAAAGTCTAGCCCATACCATTCAAATACGACTCCATTCAGCAAAGACAGGTGCCGTCTGCCGCAGAGGTGCCAAGAATGTGCCAATACAGTGCGCCGTTTGTCACCGCAATATGCCTTTTTATAGACTGCTGAAATTTGTTTTATTTTTAGTTTTGAAGGTAGAACATGGTAATTTCTTGGCAGCGCGAACGAATATAGAATGGGCACCGTAGTTGCAGAGAGTATTTTGCTTCGGCAATATTATTATAATAAAATAAATAGGATCACGACTGTAATCCTATAACTGTACGGTAGACATCCTCTCAGATCTCCAGACACTTAGATCCTTTAAAGATGTCTAGTGGGGATAGTCAGAGGCACGTTTAAAAATTATATTTGGTACATGCCTACATTTTGTAGTAGTTAGCATGTGTAGTGACAGGTTGCAAGCCCATCGCCGCTTATAAGAATACTAACTGTTTTCCTGACGATGTTTTCTTTCACCGTTTTAAGCAAGTGTTTTTGATGCGCATATAAATTTTTCGAACAGAAAAATCCATTGATGCACGCTGGGATTCGAACCCTACAGATTGAAAGTCGAGGTACCTCCCACTCGGCCAACACACAATATTATTGTTTAAGTGTATTCGTATTAAATTCCAGGGTTAAAACTTAATTATTTTTCACTAAAATATGTTAATACATTATACTAATACTTTTAAACGAGCAATTCTAAATCTCGAAAACGGCTCCAACGATTATCATGAAATTTAGTTTTTAGGGACGATAAATCGATCTAGCTAGATTTCATTTTTAGTAAACGTCGTTTTATCCCTGCTTTCAGGCAATAATATATCGAAAAAAGCTCGATTAATCTGGATGACAGAGCTTTGCTCGGTATATAATTCTAATAATATTATAAATGTGAAAGTTTGTGAGTTTGTATGTATGTTTGTTCATCAATCAGGCCTAAACGACAAAACCGATTAAGTTGAAATTTTCTGTAGATGTAGATATACTGCCCTAATAAATAATAGACTACTTTAAAATATGAAAAACATGCCAAAAACGCAAAAGGGATGATTTCTGTATAGATGGCGCTGGTGTGCAACAAATCTGACATCATAGACTAAAAACGTTCAGTCTTTTCTATTCGATTATTGAAATTTGACAGGACAACGTCTGTCATGGGTCTGCTAGTTGTATATAATTAGTATATAATTGTTATAATAACTAGAAGTGTACCGACTTGTAAGATTATTTACGAACAGCGCGAGTCGGTAAACGAAATATTATTTAGTCGTATTATTTTTAATGTCATTCTACACTTCAGATTGTTTCTTGAGTTTACTCAAGGTTCTATGGTGATAAGTGAAATTTTTGACTTTTTGTATGGGCTGAGTCTACCCGGATAAGACGGAAAAAGTGATACAACTGCATTATCTTGAAAACCATCAAATTTAAGAAGAAACTGTCTGTAATTTACTTAGATAGTATGATTATCTAACTAATTATATAAAAATGATCTGTTTAGCTATACATAGTTTTGATTAAAAACGAAACTAGTGTTTTTGAAGAGCCAACATTGGATAATAAATATATCAAGAAAAGTTTCACCAATCGTGTTTCTGTCTGTAATTTATCTAGATTATATCCTTAAGTTATGTTTGTCGTAAAAAATAAAACTGTATGTTTTGCGGTTATTGAGAAAAAACTATTCTGCATTCATCAAAAATATTTATTACTCGTCTTAAAACAGCATGATTTCCATTTTATCGAATACGTAACTTTTCGGCATCTACCTATTTAACATTTGCTCGAGTTGATAAGAAAAGCCGAAACTCTCAACTTTGTTCGACACCTCCCGCAGAAGAGCCCACTTTCTGTTTTGTTTGTGTTTACTTGTGGGTCTGCCTTTTCGATTCTTTTCACTTATTCATAAAGAAAACGTTTGAAAGCATAAGCCGAAGACAATTTTGGACGGCTATAATGAGTTTTTACTTTTTCTTTCCTTTTGTTTTTAAAACTTCTGATCTTCATTTAGGAATCATATGGAGCAACAATATTACTAGAGTTCCGTACTCAAAGGGTATAAACGGAAACCTATTAATAAAACTCTGCTGTCCGTCTGTTTGTCTGTATCTGTCACTAGACAGTCTGAGATAGCTAGACAGCTGAAATTTTCACAGATGATGTATTTCTGTATACATACTAACAACAGAATAAATTAAACATTTAATAGTGGGGCTCCCATACATCAAACGTGTTTTTTTTCTGTTTTAGATAATAGTACGGAACCCTTCGTGCGCAAGTCCGACTTGCACTTGGACGGTTTTCTTTATTACCGCTTAATACTGAGCCCGGGCCCATTTATATTTCTAAGTACCTCAAAAAGGTCATGTTTTATTTAAAACATGTATAGTTTTTCAACCTAAAAATAAATCCAACAATAATTTTGATTCAACAACATGATGAGAAATACGTTAAGAGGCTGCCAGTCGCTGATTGCTCTTTTTCGAAACGAAAAAAGAAATACTTCTGAACAAGCCACATCTCCTATTTTTATAAGTATATATTACTTCAGGTTCCTACCTAGATTTCTATTAAGCTGAAAACATAATAGCAGAAACTTTTCACGATAAATATATTATTTCAAAATGATACGTTTTAGAATTTATGATCGAAATATTTTATATACCTACTATTAAAATCAACTTGTGATTTATTGTTAAAGATAGGTAATATGTAGATCTAGATTTCTATTAGGATAGATTTTTGATAAGTACAAATAGTACAAGTACAAATATTATACATAATTTATATCATTAATTTATTCGAAAAGCTAAGGCGGACCACGCGCGGACGTGTGTTTGTCATCATTGCAGCGGTCGGTAGGATTATTTATCGAAGTGATTAAAGATGGGTACATCTTTATTCACATATACACATAAAGTATATATAAAATAGGAGATGTGGCTTGTTCACAAGTATTTCTTTTTTCGTTTCGAACAAAAATAATCGTCGACTGGCAGCGTCTTAAGGAGAGGGTTCCAGAACAATTGAGGAATAAATCATATAGATTTTCCGGTTATTGCGAAGTGACGAACAACAAACAAAGCAGAACCATGTAGACCTGATATTGAGGTTAGATCGAGTTGAATTTATTGGATTCTCGCACAGTATTGCATCGAGCGAACCTATTGCCTTTTCGTGTTGCTACTCGTAAGTCTGCTTCTTTTTAGGGTTCCGTACCCAAAGGGTAAAACGGGTTACTATGACTCCGCAGTCCGTCTGTCCGCCTGGCTGTCACCAAGCTGTATCTCATGAACCGTGATAGCTAGACAGTTGAAATTTTCACAAATTCTGTATTTTTGTTGCCGCTATTACAAAAATTACTAAAAACAGAATAAAGTGAATATTTAATTGGGGCTCCCATACAACAAACGTGTTTTTTTTTGCCGTTTTTCATATATAATGGTACGGAACCCACTTGGCCGTCCGACACGCACTTGGCCGGTTTTGCTACAATATTATCGTGGCTACTGTCGTTTGTCTATATAAAACAAAATACAGCTTTACCTACCAAAGGGTGGAGAACACAGTTACTTTGTTGTCGTGGTCTTTGTAAACATAATAAATAAATAAATATTGGTGGACTTTACAAAAAGCGCTATCTAGCCCCAAATTAAGCAAAGCTATGGGAACCAGTGACTTATAGAATACTTATATACTTTTTTTTGTAAATACATATTTATTATACATATTACCACCCAAAGACAGACATAAATGTTTGTTCTGAGTGGGAAATGAACCCACAACCTACAGCGCAGAAAGCAGAGTTACTACCAACAGAGCTGTGAGGCCAGTTAAACGTTGCACTGTTGGAAAAGGAAACCTTCCTTTTCAAATGCAAACTAGTATTTCATTCTTTAGGTGATACGTGAAATGTTTGGTTTTATGTATGGGCTGAATCTACCCGGATAAGACGAAAAAAGGATTAACTGCATTATCTTGAAAACCATCAAACTTAAAAAGAAACAGTCTATAATTTACTTAGCTAGTATGATTTTCTAACGAATTATATAATAATGAACTGTTTAGCTATTCATAGTTTTGATTAAAAACGAAACTAGTGTTTTTGAAGAGCCAACTTAATAAAATAAATATATAAGTGTATAAGTATTCTATCAGCTATATGATTCCCATAGTAAAAGCTTTACTCAGTTTGGAGTTAGATGGTTATGTATGAAATATCCATCAATATTTATTTATTTGTATTTTTTTTTTCTTCTCGAGCTATAATGCTCGGTATACTCTGAGCACCCGCCCCGAGACCCTCAGGGAAAAGGTTGCTCAGACTCTCTCTCACTACTATTATTTGCTCCCCTATTGATAAAAACTGTATCCCCAAGAACTTTAGTAATTATTGTAACTGTGTGTATAGCTGCTTGTTTCTGAATGATGTGAATATTTATGTGCAAATCTAACTTAATGCCATATCTGTGTAAACTTTTAGCTATGATACCTGTGGCACCGACTACAATAGGTATGACTTCAGTAGGTGTTTTCCAAATTCTGGTTATTTCTGTTTTTAACGCGTGATATATACTTAGTTTTTCAATTTCTTTATATGCTCCTATATTGTAATCGGACGGTACAGTGACATCTATTAAGTATGTTTTTTTTCTATGTATATTATGTCTGGTCTATTGTGCACTATCGTAACATCTGTTTGGACCGGTATTTCCCACATAAGTTTTGCTGAGTCATTTTCTCTAACTTGCGGTTGTGTTAAGGTTTCTTTCCACCACATACTGGACACCTCAAAACTATGCTCTTCGCCAGTGTCCAATAAACATATTGTACAATATTATTATTTCTTTTAATGTAGTAAGTGCCAGCTAATTTTTCGCAACCCGAGACAATGTGTTGCGTAGTCTCATCCTTTGTCAAGCATAAGCGACACTTACCATCTATTGCTCTTTTGAATATATCTCTTTCATGCTGTCTTGTAACTACTGCCTGATCTTGTATCGCAAATATTGATGATTCTAGTCCTGGTGTTACTGGTTGTTTTTTAATCCACTTAAATGAAAACGTTTTATCTATATTTTCTTTATCTAAAACTTTTTTGTAAAATTGACCGTGAAGCGGTTTAGTTTTCCATTTATTAATTTTAGTATTAATAACGGCATTACTTAATTCAGTGATCATCAGTGATCGTTCGATTTTCGCTGAGATCAGTTGTGCTACTCGCGACCGCGCGTACCGACAGTGCAAAGTGCTAACGCATCACAACAAACCCGTCGTGACGGACGGCCAGATCGCGATGATGACCTAGTTACTCATTGCGCATTGGCATGTTTGCATCGACAATTTATATTGTTAAGGCGAAGTTATTAACTGCCTTACAATGAATTCACCTACCAAAGAAAGCAGTATAAAACTGCAAACAGAGAATGAACATCTGTTATATAGATACTACGTGGAAGAAAACCAAGAACGAAAAAAACTACAGAGCCTAGTAAATGACCTTAAAAGTCAAATCGAAATTCTTCAGCAGCAGCTGAAATGCATTGCGGAAGAAAGCGGAGGAGCTGCGGCTCCATCATCCAAAGTAAAAACTTCCTCTGAGCCTGCTGTATATAGTACAGATGAGGAAGAGTTAGCGAAAGAAACTGAGTGGATAAGAACTAAGACTAGGAAAAAAAGAAAGTTGAACACCTCTCCCACACAGTCACCACCGAAGAACGACAACATAAAAACCACCGAAAAGGTTAAAAAAGTCCCCGCTCCACCTCCTATTATAGTTGATAACGTGGAACACTACCAACAATTGTATGACACTCTGTCATCAAAACAAGCACCTGGTTCCTTCACAACAAAAATATTGAGTGGGAAAAGCGTTAAAATAAACGCCGCTAACGATGAATCCTACAGAGGTATTACCAATATGTTGACAGAAAACCACAGCTTCTGGCACACTTATGAAAATAAGCAAGAAAGGCCGATACGAGTAATGGCAAAAAAACTTCCTTTCACCTGCTCGCCTGAAAGGATCATCGAGGACCTGAAAAGTAAAGGTTATAAAATCAAGGATGCAGTAAACAAACTGAGCTGGAAGAGTAAGGAACCTCTCAACATGTTCATGCTAATTTTTGAAAATACAGAAGACATTAGCAAGGTCTTCGAAATCAAATCTATACTGGGCTGCATAGTTGAAATACAAGCACTCAGAACCTCGAAATTGATGCCTCAGTGTAAAAGATGCCAGGTCTATGGGCATACTCAAAAGTACTGTTCCAAAGAACCAAGGTGTGTGAAGTGTACTGGAAAACATCTGACCATAAATTGCATCAAATCTGCAGATGAGAAGCCAAAATGTGTGCATTGTGGTGAAGCACACCCGGCTAATTATCGGGGATGCATGATAGCTAAGGAAATGCAAAAAATACGATATAAAACCGTAAAAAAACCAACAGCAACAAGGCAAGTCTCTAGCGCTAAGCCACTCACAATTAGCAAACATACTGCTAGTATTGCTAAGGTAACGCCATCTACAACTTACGCCCAAGCCGCTGCCAGAAGCTCCATGTCCAAGAGAAACATTGCACAGGATGACAGTTCTAACCATAACAAACTAGACGAAATTCTTAAATTAATGACATCTTTTGATGAACGGTTAAAGAAGATTGAACATAGCAATATAACAGCTATATCTAAACCGAAAAAATGATTAGTATGCTAAAAATTATGGCTTGGAATTGTAATGGATTACAAAAGCATCAAAATGAACTGCAAGTGATCCTAGATATAGAAAATGTAGATGTATGTCTCGTATCAGAAACGCATTTTACCAAGCAATCTTACATTAAATTTAAAGGTTATAAGACCTACCATGCACTTCACCCACACAACAAAGCAAGAGGGGGTAGTGCAGTAATAGTAAAAGAAAGTATTAAACATCATGAGGTGAACAAATATGAAGAGCCAGATATACAATCTGTAGCTATCTGCATCACTACTAAACTGTACCCTCTAACGATAGCATCAATATACTGCCCACCGCGATATGCGATTAAAAAGGACACGTACAAGAGACTTTTAAATCTTCTTGGCGAAAAGTTCATACTAGGAGGAGATTTCAATGCAAAAAATACGTATTGGGGCTCCAGACTAACAAACACAAAAGGAAAAGAGTTACTGAATGCCGTAAACGAACTCAAATGTGACGTTACATCCACAAGGTCGCCTACTTACTGGCCATCTGATCAACATAAAGTCCCAGACTTGATAGACTTTTTCATATATAAAAATCTTTCCTCAAACTACTTACAAACTAAAGAGAGTTATGATATGAACTCGGATCACTCTGCAATATACTTAGAAATAAGCGAAAATGTTCTATACAAAGAAAATACTCTGACCCTAGTTAATAAACACACAGACTGGGAGAGTTTTAAAATAGAATTAAATAGTAATATAGACCTAAGAGTTCCACTTAAAACTCCAGAGCAGCTTAACATAGATCTGGATAAGTTTATAAAATTAATACAGCAGACAGCGTGGAAAAATACACCAGTGGTTAAAAAAAGAGCCTCTCGGAATACCTACCCCCGAGAAATCACCAAGCTGATACACGAAAAGCGACAACAGCGAAACCAATGGCATCAGACTAGGTCTCCGCAAGACAAAACAAAATTAAATAAACTTACTAAACAACTAAAAAGGCTAATTCAAAACCACAATGATACCTTAACGAACTCATTCCTCCAAAAGCTAACCAGTGATCGCAGTACAGATTACTCACTCTGGAAGGCTACTAAAAACCTAAAACAGCCAACTACCCAAATCCCACCAATAAAACTGGGACCTGGTAAATGGGCTGTTAGTAATGAACAAAAAGCCAAAAAGTTTGCGGAGCACTTAGAAAATATATTTATACCAAATGAAGGTCAAACGATTAATGAAGTCTCAACTCAAGAGGCTTGCGTCGAAAAATCAACTTTAAAGCTTGTGTCACCCAGAGAAGTGGCATGGCATATAAAGCAACACATAAACCCGAAAAAATCCCCGGGTTTCGATCTTATCTCGGGTGATATCCTTCACAACCTCCCAAGAAAAGCCTTGGTTAAATTAACAAATATTGTCAACGCTGCTTTGAGACTCAAATATGTACCAGATTTATGGAAAGTGGCTGAAGTAATAATGATAAGAAAACCAGGGAAATCGCCGCAAGATGCTTCTTCATACAGACCGATATCACTATTACCTATAATGTCAAAGTTATTCGAAAAACTGTTGCTTAAACGGCTTAAACCGATACTAGACAGCAAGAACCTTATCCCAGATCATCAGTTTGGATTCCGCGAACAGCACTCAACAATAGACCAAGTACATAGAATCACCAACACAATCGAAAAAACTCTCGAAGAGAAAAAAGTCTGCTCTACAGTTTTCCTAGATGTAGCACAGGCATTTGATAAAGTTTGGCATGAAGGCCTTATGTTAAAATTGCGGAAAATGCTACCTGGAGAATTTGCTGACATACTAGAGTCATACTTATCGAATAGAGCTTTTAGAATAAGGCAAGATGATGCCTATTCCGAACTAAAGGAGATCAAAGCTGGTGTACCACAGGGAAGCGTATTGGGACCGGTCCTGTATCTGCTATATACTTGTGATATTCCTGAACTTAAAAATAACACCATCGCGACCTTTGCTGACGATACTGCTATAATGGCTGTAGGAAACACCTACGCAGAAGCAGCAGAAAAGGTTCAAGAAGCTGTTAATAAAATCCATGGTTGGACACAGCAGTGGAGAATTAAACTAAATGAGACGAAATCCGTTCACATTAACTTCACTAACAAAAAGGAGGAATACCACCCAATATTTATTAACAACAAGCTCATACCATATGAAAATACGGCTAAATACTTGGGCATGACGCTTGACGCAAAGCTACGCTGGAAAGCTCACGTCAAAAAGAAAAAAGATGAGTTAGATCTACGCTACAAAAGAATGTACTGGCTTCTTGGAAGACATTCCGCCCTGACAGTACACAACAAGATGTTACTATACAAACAAGTCCTTATGCCAGTATGGACCTATGGTATACAGCTTTGGGGCTGTACCAAAAAGAGCAATATACAAATAATCCAAAGATTCCAAAACAAGGTACTCAGGGGAATAGTGAATGCACCCTGGTACATAAGAAATGACGATCTCCACCGGGACCTTAATATAGATTTCGTCGCTAAAGTCATTCAATATTATGCAGAAGCTCACGAACAAAGACTTCATCGCCATGTAAACGTCGAGGCAATCCAGCTTCTCGACAACACAGACCAAGTAAGAAGGCTCAAAAGAACGAAACCTTTTGAGCTAGTGTAATGTAGTGTATCATACAATCAGTGTTGTGTAGTGTAAGAGTAAGTTAGTACTACGTTTATAGAACACAAAAACAAAGTGTCTTCCCCTTAATTAGAGACAGTAAGAAAAGTGTTAGTGGACACATTCTTAGTTTAATAACAATATCATAGCAATTTAGGTCAAAGTGAAACTACTCATTAGCCTGCCTTATGGCTAGATTGTAGTATTATTAGAGTACACTATTTATATTAATGTACACTAACAATAAAAAAAAAAAAAAAAAAAAAAAAAATTACTTAATTCTCTATCTGTATAGTTTTCTTATTATTATATTTCTTTTATTATATTTCTAGTATTTATTATTATTATATTATATTATTATATTGGACGCGATTTGTATATATTCGTAATCTTTAGAGTTAGTGCTTTGTTAATCTGTTCGCTTCCATAGGCATTTGTTTTACAAAGAATCATGATAGCCTAATAGAATTTATCTACACTAATGTTGTAACATTCTACTTATGTTTCCAATACTTGACTTATAATTACTACTGTTATAGCGCAGACAACAAAACACTCAATTTAAGCAATTTCACATGATGGTATAATATCCACATCGATATCGTAAAATCTCATTATAACATCAATAAAACGCGACCAATATTAACCTGGCGAGCCTTATGTCAAAATCCTCATACAAGTTGTATAAAATGTTGATATTAGGCTGGCTTTTGAAAACAGTTGGGTTATACGTGAAACTACTAAACTTACATACACAAAACTCTTTGGTAAGATCTTGTGCCAATTAAATAAAAAAAAAAACAGCGCGCGCTCGCTCCTGATTGGCCCTGCGCGCGCAGCTGCTTATTGGTTAGATTTTAAAATGGCGGCAAGTTCACTGTGACAATACAATACACGTACGCGTGAATTTAATGTTTCGCAATGTGTTTTGTTTTTAAAATACAAATTAAAAGTTAAAAATGGATAGCGACGTTAGTGAAGATAAAGTAGTGTATGTAACTGCATATAACACGGGTATTAAAACACTCGTTACTATTATGAAACTCGCTTCGCTCGTTTCATAAACTCACACTCGTGTTTTAATACCCTTCCTTATATGACAGTTACATAAACTACTATTAATGCCTTATTTATTTTTACAGTATAAAGATCAATCAAATTTTGTGATATAGTTCTACTTATAAATAATTTATTTTACTAGTTTTCTGGTGACCTCGGCATCGTCTGACCAGTACCGGGTTTCCTGCAAAACGGCCATTATGTTTTATTCATGAACACATGAACAGTTCTCAAGATACCTGGCTATTTCGGGTGAAAATACCGCGAAATCTCGAAATAAAGCTTTATTTATTACTTACACGTTTAATATATTGACCAGGTATTTATGGAAGAAAACATTCTGCATTGTTATCAAGTCTCCACTTTCCTTTTTAATAAAACACTATTTGTAACCAAATTAAAAAAAAGATAGAGATTCTCTGTTTACGTATTTTTAAAGGAGGTTTTTTTATACACGCATATAAAAAAACGGGCCAAGTGCGTGTCGGTTTACGTGTAGTGTTTCGTAGTTTGGAGAGCAAACAACCTTATTTAAGTAATTTTCAATGGTATTCCATTGGTCGACTAATACGTCGATCGTGAATTTTTTTACGCCTCTTAACCCAAAAGTTTATATTTTAGAGGGGGACACTCATTTGTTACCAAAATTGGCACTTTAAAGCTTAATATTTCACAAACGAATCGCTTAATCGAAAAGTTGTTCTCACAAACCCGCAACACTTTTTAAAAACCTATCCAACGATGCCCCACACCATGGGGTACGCGATTTTGTTTTACCACTTTGTTGGATTAACTCATATGTTATATTCATGCCAAATTACAGTTTTCTAGCGCTGATGGACGGATGGACATGGCGAAACTATAAAGGGTTTCTTGTAAATTACGAAACCCTAAAATTAGTAACTCCTCTTAACATATTGAGGAGAGGACCTACTCCAAAAAACTTGAATACAAAGCTATTATTTGACATCTTTACCATCACCATCACAGTAAAGTATAGGTATTTGACTTGGTGAAGAATTTACCAAAGGAACTTTCCGATGAGCATTCAACTATCCGATTTAGTGAGTTTATTCGTAGCACCAGGGATTACCGCGATTGTAAACATTGAATAAAATGGAATCGCAAAGACAGTAGACAATAAGTCATTTAGACTTACTCCAATTTGCGAGAGTCAACAAGATTATCGATGCTCTCAGGCGCTCTTCTTTTTATTTCCATGCTCCGGCATTTGAAAGCTTTGCAATTTATAGAATGGGTTGGATGATGTACTTCAACCGACGAAACAAAATGGAAATGGTTATCAGTTCGACGCGTATATTTTTGAATATAAAAATCTGGTACTGACCTCTTTGTTTGACTAAAATGTTTTCAAAAAAGAAATTGCTTTAAAAAAAATCCTTCTGCTCTCTTGACCCTTATCTAGAAACTGTAAGAATAATGATATTACATGCATTCTTAGATATACAATATTTTATAAAAATATTTCGACATAATATCACTCATTGACGCTAGATTCCTGGCTAGATTGTAAATAGTAACTACTACCTAATACCTAACTAAGATAAAAAAAATGTTCTTTCTAAATTACAAGAAGTTGACTAGTCGAGTGGCAGATGATAGTATAAATTGTCACCTGGTCTCGAAGAGTGAGACGCGATTTTTTTATGAAGGACTATGATTATCGAAAAGCCCACTTATCGTGACGCCATACAAAAAAAATATTCTTACCATTCATCGCGGTGTGGCTGGAGACAATCTATGCAGTTATTTCCCACGCGGGCTTCTGGTCTAGAATGTTAAAAGTAATAATATAAGTAACTAGCAGATCCGCGACAGACGTTGTCCTGTCCAAATTTTAATAATCGCATAGAGTAACGCACGTTGCTTTGACGACTTATGTTAGATTTTTTCACACCAGCGCCATCTATACCAAAATCATCTCTTATGCATTTTTTTATAACTTTGGGGATGTTTTACGTATTTCAAAGTAATCTATATTTTATTCGGGCATTATATCTACACCTACAGCAAATTTCAACTTAATCCGTTTAGTCGTTTAGGCCTGAGAGAGGAACAAACATACATACAAACTCACAAACTTTCGCATTTATAATATTACTAGGAATTGGGATACATGAGATAATATTAACGGGTATGTAAATCCATTTAAGTAGCTACTTAGTGCAAGGCTTTGTAAGATAGAGGGTCGGAGGTAACTCCGGCTGGCCCAAATAAACATTCATTGATATCCAAAAAGGCTTTTTGAGTCCTTTTGAAAGATATAATTTCATTTCTAACAGAATAGTCCATGCCTAAGTCATTTCATATCTACGAGTATGTATTAATACGCAGTGGGTCGTCGGCATTACATTTTGCAGTAGTTAGCATTCCACACGCCTATATAAACATAATTTTACCTACAGATAAATCCATTGATGCACGGCCGGTATTCAAAGCCACGACCTTCGTTTTGAAAGTCGGGGTAAGACGATAATAATCATCCTAATATTAAAATTATAAATGCGAAAGTTTGTGAGTTTGTATGTATGTTTGTGCCCCAATCAGGCCTAAGCGACAAATCGGATTAAGTTGAAATTTGCTGTAGATTTAGATATAATGCCTGAATAAATAATAGACTACTTTAAAATATGAAAAATGTCCCCAAAACGATAAAAAACGCAAAAGGGATGATTTCTATATAGATGGCGCTGGTGTGCAACAAATCTGATATCTCAGACTAAAAACATTATTTTCTATTTGATTATTGAAATTTGTCTATTGCGGGTATGCTAGCTTTACATATTTTGTCAAAGAAAATACTTTGTAATCTTTTAATTATGCTCAACAAACTAAATGTATTAAGCTACGTCGATACTGTCTTCGAGTCTAAACAGAGTCGTTATTTTTGCCCGGAGAGCTGAACACGCGAGATAATGAGCGACTGACTCTATTCAATGGAACGACTTTGAGGCATCTGTAAGCTTACATCAGACCCCTTACTGAGATCCACAAGTGAGATTAAGAGTATCAAAAAGTTTTATAGTTAATAAGTATAAGTTATAAGCTTTTTTTAAATAAAAGTTTTAAGCTGTGTTGGCCGAGTGGGAGGTACCTCGACTTTCATTCTGAAGGTCGTGAGTTCAAATCCCGGCGTGCATCAATGGATTTTTCTGTTCAAAAAAATTATATGCGCATCAAAAACACGTGCTCAAAACGGTGAAGGAAAACATCGTGAGCCAACCAATTAGTATTCTTATAAGCGACGATGGGCTTGCAACCTGTCACGTATGGAATGCTAACTACTGCAAAATGTGGGTATGTGCCAAATCTAATATTTGGACGTACCTCTAACTACCCCCACTAGATATCTTTAAAGGATCTAAGCGTATGGAGATCTTTTTTTTTTTTTTAAGTTTTATGTTGACTTTCATAAATATGGCTTTTTTTCTTAAAAGACGAGAAATACATTTTTTTGAACGAAGTATAGTTAGTATATGTAGTATAGTATATTTTATCGCAAAACAGACAGTTTTGTTTTTTCTAGTTAAATTAAACGCAGAAACACGTTTGGTGAACTTTTTCTCAATAGATTAATTTTCCAAAGTTGGCTCTCCAAAAGACAATTTACGTTTTTACTCAAAACTTTGATCACTTTTTCCGTCTTATCCTTGTAGACTCAGCCCATACATAAAAACCAAAAATTTAACTTATCACCTTAAGGGTAGATTTATATTAGACCAGACCGTGACGGGGCATGCCGTGTCCGGGCCGGGCCGGAGTCTTTAGTTGTAGACGGGCCCGGACAGAACACGGATCAGGAACTGTTTAATATAAACTGCTTCATACAAAATGTATGTAACGTTTCAAATCCGGCCAGTCTAATATAAATCTAGCCTCAGTCAATGGTCTAAAGATCAGAGTAGGGTGACCAAAACAAATGACATGACATCATAATGGCCGTGTCAAAACGTCGTTTCTAAATTGTCTCAAAAAGCTTCCATAAGACAAAATCCAAACAAATTACGCTGAAAACGCTTGAAAGGCGAAAAGTTGATTACACGTCAGAATAAATTAGCGTTTTGCATGACAGCAATCTTGAGCTATATTTAGGGTTGAGAAAAAAAAGCCGGACAAAATTCATTGTTGATGATTCACACTATTCATATTTTGAAAGGTATATTATAATCATCATCATAAATCAGAAAGTATCTTTGAGATAGCCACTTCCATTTTCTTGGAGAGTTCAGATAATTTTAAATAATTTAGTCAGGGCATCCTAGTACTAAATTGCTGTGTGTTAAATTTAAGTGAAACCTAAGTTGAGGTTTAAGACAAAATATAGTAATAACAAGTTGAAAAATTACTTAATGGTATACCTACTAAATTTGTATAATTTATAAATGTGAAAGTATAACAATATAACTACTATAACAATAAGCTTTTAACCTAATTCAACAAAGAATTAGAGTTGAGATTAAGTGTTGTTTCAGTTTAGGCTGATTCTGCATTATCATTCCAAATATTTTTATACTAGGATACGAAGTCAGGGTTTCCTAAATTATCTAGACATTTTAAGAAAATAGTAGTATAATGATTGTTGGTGAATGCTTAGTGTATATTCATTTCTATTTCAGCTACCTTAAGAATATCACTAATGAAAATTCGGCTTAAGTTAAATAGCTACCTTAAGTACTAATAAATAAATAAATATTAGTGGACATTTTTACACAGCGCCATCTAGCCCTAAACTAAGCAAAGCTTGTACTATGGGAACTAGATAACTGATAGAATACTTATATAGTTTTTTTTTTGTAAATCGTACATAATGATTAATACTAACACCCAGACACAGAACAAACATCTATGTTCATCACACAAATATTTGCCCTGGGTGGGGATCGAAACCACAACCTACAGCACTGAAGGTAATAAACTAATATCTACTTAAGGTTGCTAAAATAGAAAAAGTCGGCATAAGTTAAAAAGCCGGAAGCAGCAACCATAATTGCGTTTGCCAAGCTACCATGCCGTACCAAATTGTACACGTTTGTCATTGCGACCGCGGAGGTTGATGAAGACAGAATTGGTAAGGGGATTGCCGTGCGCCCCTGCATGCCAAGAAAAGTAGTTAGGTATAATTTGAAATGTAACCTGGTTCTACGTTTTTAGGAAAAATAAAATAAAATAAATAGGATCACGACTGTAATCCCCTAGTACGGTAGACATCCTCTCAGATCTCCAGACGCTTAGATCCTTTGAAGATGTCTAGTGAGGGGTAGTCAGGGCACGTCCACACATGATATTTGGCACATGCCCACATTTTGCAGTAGTCAGCATTCCATACGTGACAGGTTGCAAGCCCATCGCCGCTTATAAGAACACTAACTGGTTTCCTCACGATGTTTTCCTTCACCGTTGTAAGCACGTGTTTTTGATGCGCATATAAATTTTCGAACAAAAAAATCCATTGATGCACGCCGGGTTTCGAACCCACTACCTTCAGATTGAAAGTCGAGGTATATCCCACTTAGGATTCCGTACTTAAAACCCTTTAAGTACGGAATCCTAAGTGGGATGTAAAAACGAGACCCTATTACTAAGACTTCGCTGTCCGTCTGTCACTGTACCTCATGAATCGTGTTAGCTAGGCCGTTGAAATTTTCACAGATGATGTATTTCTGTTGTTGCTATAACATATTAAGTTTTTTATATTATAATGGTACGGAACCCTTTGTGCGTGAGTCCGAATCGGACTTGGCCGGTTTATTTGTATAGGTTCAGGGCGAAACATTGCGAAATAAAATAATAATATAATAAAACTGTAGAAGAGTTCAATTCTGTACATTAAATAAACACTAAAAAAAATACTCCTAGAGGCCTTTATACAAGTAACACAAAATAAAAAAAAAATTAAAATTTTTGTCTGTCTGTCCGTCTGTTGTCCAGCTTTCACGCAAAAACTACTGGACGGATTTTGATGAAACTTTTTTTGTTATGTAGCTATTAGTCCTCGGCAACATTTTGAAGATTGGAATACCAGATATGAAACTATCTGTCTGTGCCCCAGCAAAGCGGGCACGGGTTAGCTAGTAAAATAATATAACAAAAAACTTTTTCCACGTGTGAATTATTTTGTGTTACATGCAGCTCGTGCATTTCCTGATTGTCACATGAGCTTTGACAATCAACGGTGCGGAAGTTCTGAACATTTTACGCGGACGCGTTTTGAAACTGCCTTTATTTTTGTGTTGTACATGGGTATCATTTTGATTGTTCAAAAACGTTTGAGGAATTATATAGATTTTTACTTCACGGCCTAAATTCTAGTTTTCTTTGTTATCGCACTAGAATTTAGGCCGAGAATTATTTTAGTTTCTAAATCTTTTGTATACTATTATTATAAAAGGAAATATTTGATTGTTTGTTTGTTTGCATTATTGAATAGGCTCCGAGACTACTGAACCGATTTTAAAAAATCTTTTACTGATAGAATCCTACATTATCCCTGATAAACATAGATTATATTAATTACTAGAAAAAATCAGGGGAAAAAATCAAATCAATTAAAATATCAATAATGTAACCCAATGTGTAAAAAAATTAGCCATAAAATCATTAGGTAACCATCATTGCGACACCGCGCCCGGGCGGACTGCTAGTCACTATCATCATCACTACATAGTATAAAGCAAAGTCGCTTTCCGCTTCCCGCGTCTGTATGTATGTATGTATGTTTGCTTATATCTTTAAAACTACACAACGGATTTTGATGCGGTTTTTTTTAATAGATAGAGTGATTCAGGAGGAAGGTTTATATGTATAATATCATGCTACCCGTCGGGCGGGTCGCTAGTGTTTTATAAAGTTTTAGGTTATTTAGGAATCTATTAATTATACCCAATATTCTTAAAGTTCTATCTACCTAACTCAAACATAGGCTTCTTTATTGTTTGATTAGCAAGATGCGCCTGAAGTCCTCATACCCCGTTTACACTCGCGTACGAGTGGCGAGACGAAGCGCGAAACGAGCCACGAGCCCTGAGTGTGAACAGACGCTAGCGGCTCGCCTCGCGCCTCGTCTCGCCACTCGCGGCGCTCGCGTCCGGAGCGGTTTTTGGGCACGAGTCAAAGGACCTCGCGGCAGACGCGAGCGCGGTGTTTACACTCGCGTTCAGCGACGAGACACGAGACGAGACACGAGGCGAGGTACGAGGCGCGAGTGTAAACGGGGTATCAGAAGATGTCTACCGTACTTGGGGATTACAGTCGTGATCCTATTTATTATTTTATTTTATCTAACACAAACACTACATGTGATTGAGTTGACTAGAAGTTTGTATCAGTGCCAGTGAACTTCTAAGCTTGAACTTTGCATAACACCTGAAACAAAAGATAATCACTTTTTATACGAAGAAAAAACAAAAGTGACAGCCCATTCACAACTCCTCCTGCGAAACAATGAATAATAGTACAAAGGAAACGTTTCGAGGCAGTTATCTCTAAAAGCTCGTCAAATACTCTTAAAATATATCCATTGTAGAACAGAGTAGCTAGCCTGAGCCAGAGTAGTTTAGGTTGCCTGGAAGAAATCGCTTTTTAGTGATAAGGCCGCCCATTGTACGTAATTCTAAAATTATTTTTTAATGTTTTGCTTGTTTATTTCTGGTGTACAATAAAGTATTATCTATCTATCTATCTAGCTACCTTATGGCACTATGAACTTTATGACTTTGAGATTAAAGCACATACCTAATTAGAAGCGTTGCGGGATAGTTTCGTCGCTTTCAGGTGATAAAATAGTAATAACTACGTGATGTTAGGAGTGTGATCTTTATGGTGCGTTATTTAAGTAAATGAAATCCTAAGGTAGTCTGGAAGAGATCGATTTTAAGCGATAAGACTGCTCTAGTTAAAAAAATAACATTTTTCAGTAGTTAGCATTCCATACGTGACAGGTTGCAAGCCCATTGCCGCTTATAAGAATACTAACTGGTTTCCTCATGATGTTTTCTTTAACCGTTTTATGCACGTGTTTTGATGCGCGTATAATTTTTTTGAACATAAAATCATTTGATGCAAGCTGGGATTCGAAACCACGACCTTCTAAATGAAAGTCGAGGTAAGTACCTCCTAAAAAACGGCTTATATTTCTCTGTTTTTAGTTTTTGTTGTTATAGCAGCAACAGAAATACTTAATCTGTAAAAATTTCAACTGTCTAATTATCACGATTCATGAGATACAACTCTGAGACAGACAGACGGACAGACGGACAGCGAAGGGTCTCGTTTTTACCCTTTAGGTACGGAACTCTAAAAATGTAAGTACACCGTAAGTTGATACTCTAAATAGCTTATTTGGAGTAAGCTGTGCTATCCTTTGTGTTGCATAAGTACGGTGTGTACTTAATGACTGCTTCTGTGTTCTTCATTAGAATTTGTTTAATTAAAAACCGCAAATTTGGCTGCGCACAGAGTAAGGATCCCCTTTCTCCAGACCGCTTGAGACCTTGTTCGTTGTAGTTCGCAAAGACCTAGGAATTACTATTTTAATTAGTTTTTGATAAGAGCCCCATAAAGTTTCACTTTGAAAATAGAATTTAGACTGGACTGGCTCAGTTGGTAGTTCTGCGCTGTAGGTTGTGCGTTCGATTCCTATCCAGGGCTGTTTGTGTGATGAACACAGATGTTTGTTCTGTGTCTGGGTGTTAATTTGTTAATTTGTACTAACAATAAAAAGTATGTAGAAATTCTACAAGCTTTGCTTAGTTTGGAGCTAGATAGCTCTGTGTCGATCAATATTAAATTTATTTATTTATTTGTAAATGTTTTCGGCAAATATTTATTCCGGTTTGGAGGTCCCAGAAACTTGAAATTTGGAGGCTGTATTATTTGTGTGTGCAGGGGTTTAAGAAAGGAATTCCTGAAACTAATCATCAAAATTACTTGAAATTTAGTATTTATGCTCTTTAATTAAAGAGACACGTGTTTAACGGATTTTTGAATATCCCTTAATAGGTTAAAAAGCGGTTTGTATGAAAGTGTGTTTTATGCGATTTTTGAAATTTATACTTATGGAATTGATAAGAGTAGCTAGTGGAATAATAAACGTTTGAACGACGAGTTAATCCTGTACATTTCAAGCACAGCTAACGTTTGTGCCAATCTAGTCAAAATACGTGTCGCGTTGTGCGTTGCAATTGCACGTGTGTTTGTATTGTCTTCCAAATGCATGTGCAATTGAATAATGCATGTAGCGATCTGGCTTACTTGAACAATGCTCTGATTCGACACATAATTTATTCGAGTTGCTAGTGAATATGGGAATTTTAAACTCAAACTAAAAACTCAAACTCAAACTCAAACTCAAACTCAAACTCAAACTCAAACTCAAACTCAAACTCAAACTCAAACTCAAACTCAAACTCAAACTCAAACTCAAACTCAAACTCAAACTCAAACTCAAACTCAAACTCAAACTCAAAGTCAAACTCAAACTCAAACTCAAACTCAAACTCAAACTCAAACTCAAACTCAAACTCAAACTCAAACTCAAACTCAAACTCAAACTCAAACTCAAACTCAAACTCAAACTCAAACTCAAACTCAAACTCAAAATCAAACTCAAATTCAAAAGGTATTTCTTTAAATAAAATCACAAGGATCACTTTAAAACGACTTATAAGCTAGGTGAAGCTACGCCACGACCAAATCTAGAAGAATCAGGGTACAAACACGGCTTGGGGCCTATTATTTTTTTCAATGATCCTTTCCTTAATGCTTTAAAAAGCTCCAGTGTGATGCCGATCGAACAATGTGAAGGCTCAAACAAGACAAATAAACTTAAATATGTCCAGTTCCTATATTCATAAAACAGAAGTTTCAACCAATTAAAACCAGGTAGGATTTTCATAAGGCGACAATCTTACAACCTGTCGCAAGGAATGTTTACTACTGCAAATGTGTATTGTAATATAGTATTTGAATGTAGGTACCTCTGACTACCCCATTAAACATCGTCAAGGACGTAAACACCTGGGGATCTAAGAGGATGTCGGGTTTTTTGAGAGTTTATTGTAGTACGGCCCCAGTCGGGAGTATTCTAAATACACCCTGAAGAATTCTGGCTCAAATGAAAAATAACCAACTATTACATCCAAGTGAAATATACCCCCATCTTCGTAATACGAGTACCATGATGCACTTAGCACGCCGTAGGCACTTTGTAGTAAACGAGTAATTTTATTGCGGCCGTAAGGAATGTGCAAGATATAAGGCTGGTATTCATATTTTATTTTATTAATGGTAAGAGACGTTGTAGAACTGGCAGAACGCTCCTGACTTTGTTTGCTTTGTTATTTCGCTACAAACTTCATACCTATTCATGTTTGAGGTTTGTGAAGGTGTCTTATGAGGGTAGACAGATGCACTTCCAAACATTACATACGGCACATGCCCATACTTGCGGTCAGAGAAGATGTATAATGAGAGGCACGTCCAAACAATAGATTTGGTACATGCCTACATTTTGAAGTAGTTAGCATTCCATACGTGTCAGGTTGCAAGCCTATCGCCGCTTATCAGAATGCTTACTGGTTTCCTCACTATGTTTTCCTTCACCGTTTAGAGTACGTGTTTTGATACGCATATAATTTTTTCTAACAGCAAAATCCATTCATACGCGCCGGGATTCGAACCAACTTTCGAAATTAAAGTCGAGGTATCTCCGCATAAGGCGAGTATTAAATTTTTTTGATCGTTTATTCTCAACAAATTATCTCTATAAATTATAGACAGAAAAACGATTGGTGAAACTGTTTTCGATAGATTTATTTTCCAAAGTTGGCTCTTCAAAAACACTAGTTTAGTTTTTAATTAAAACTATGAATAGCTAAACCGTTCATTTTTATATAATACATTAGGTAATCATACTGGCTAAGTAAATTATAGACAGTTTCGACTATGTTCTTATTATTGATATACTCTGAAACTAAACATACGGCCAACATCGGCCACCTAGCAAGTCTCATCAATCGTCCGCCTTCAACACTATTTCAATCTAACTTTCGGAAACCGCCAGATTGTAAGTTTAATACCATACGAGAGCCGACAGATATCGAGATAAGTAGTTTCTGAAGGTGTAATAAACGGTGGATGGTAATATTGTGACGCGTGATGAATAATGCATTCAGTAACCGATGAGACACAGCTTTTAAAACAATAACTGAATCTTTTGGTAAGGTTTTTGACAGCAAGGGTGACAGGAGAGGAGATAAATAAATGAATAAATATTGGCGGACTTTAAACAGCGCCATCTAGCTCCAAACTAATCAAAACTTAGCAATGGAAACCAGATAAATGATAGGATACTTTTTTTGTTTATACATAGTTATTTTAAATTACGTTTTAATAACTAAAAAAATACCATGATTGAATATGATGAGAGTGAATGAAGCAAAAAAGTTATATCAGGATCGTAGCAAGTGAAAAACCGTCTCTGCCTACCCCTCTGAAAAATAGATGTGATTTATGTGAAATACCAATATCAACAGGGAAATTAAAAAGATTAAAAAATTGTCCTAAATTATAATAATAATAATAAATAAATAATAAAAAAAACATGTCTTCCTGTATAAGTGCCGTTTCGGTGCTCAAAAATCTTTGACGGCAATTAATGGCTATCTTTACAAAGAAATCAATAAACATAATATTATTCATTGAAATACTAAACTTCTTTTGAACTATAATAGTAGTTTTAAGATCGTGTTCTAGCAAGTTTAGAAGTGTGATCTGAACTAGCAGCTATCGACAGACTATGAACAACTGCAATAAATATAAGTACTACTTGTATGTTATTACATTTGCTCTGCGGTTTCACAGATTTGTTTCCATATTGATATTTGATTTGAAAGCTTTGAATTGCATTATACTTTGATCAAACCACTATAGTATCGACAACGTATCGTCTAAATGTCAAAATTGATATTTTTTGTGACCGTATTGCCCGAGTGGGAAGTACCTCGACTTTCAATCTAAAGGTCGTGGGTTCGAATCCCGGCGTGCATCAATGGATTTTTCTGTTCGAAAAATGTATATGCGCATCAAAACACGTGCTCAAAACGGTGACGAAAAACATCGTGAGGAAACCTGTTAGTATTCTTGTAAGCGGCGATGGGATGAATCAGATGATCGGTGATTTAATAACAGATTCGCAGTAATACTTCGTGTGTCCACACTTCGAGCCTAGCGAGCCGGGCGTAGTACCAAACATATTAAACAATTTGCGTCTGCCATCGTAACCGCGCTAGGCTCGGCAGTGTGGATGAACACTTTGTTTGCTTGCCAACATAAATTCCGATACACACAAATATTAAATATTAATCACGCGATGAAATTCCAGTGGTCAGTACTATTGGTAATACAATTACACAAATTCATTGTTCTCTGAATAATTTGCTTTTAAGTTTCGACTTGTCTAACTAAACACATACTCGTAATTGTACCAAGGTTTAAATAAATAAATATTGGTGGACATTATCACACAAGCCATATAGCCCCAAACTAAGCAAAGCTTGTTATGTGGGAACTAGATGACTGATATAATACTTATATACTTTTTTGTGAAATACATACCTACCCTCAGACACAGAACGAAACATCTATGTTCATCACACAAATATTTATCCTGGGTGTGGATCGACCCACAACCTACAGCGCAGAAGGTAGAGCTACTACCAACTGAGCTGTGAGGCCAGTCAAAACAACTGACAACTGTCAAGTGCAATACTAGAAGCATTTTCTGTAATTAATAACTTCCATAATTGATATTACCCCTGTCATATGACGGCCATAGCTTTTTAGAGACCAAGGCTTCAAAAGATGGAAGCTCAACAAATAGTTCGATCAAGCGCGAAGTGCTTCAACTATGGGCTAACTTGGATAGTTTATACGCAGAAGTACAAGTTTATTATGATGAATATTGTATAAGTCGTCATAATACCAACCTTGTATATGAAGCTTGCCATATAAATCTCTTGAGGTACAACCAGTTAATAGTCCTGTAGACCTACCACAAAACTCTTAAAGTAATAATAAAAAATAAAATTTATTTAAACTAATAATTATGCTCTGATTTTAAATATAAATAATTCATAAAAATAATGTATTAAAGCCTCAGGTGCCTAAACTAGACTGAGATAGCCTGTACGATAGGCACCTGCGCTCCCCCTATTTGAATTCACAAAAAAAATACATTTAATTTAATTAATGATTATTGAATATTAATTGTATATATTGTACATATATTAGTGTAAGACATTGAAAAATAATAATAATAGTAATACGGAGTGACATAAATAAGGAGGACATTAGGGTATATGAATCAATTTTCTTACGTTTAATTTCCGTGTACGTGTATATAAAGTAGTACTAGCGGTGCGAAAGTGACAACGCCATACGTTCCCTGATTGCTTATGCCGTGAGTGACAGAGACAGCAGTACCATGGTAAACGATATTTTTTTATTAGACATCCTAACCAAACCGACATTGAGACTTATTAGTAAAAGCCCCGAGCAAGCTAGTTATAACATTATAATGATGTGGGAGTTTTTACCGAACTTCAGAAAAAGTTAAAGAAGGTTTATTTAATCACCTAGAGATTTTTAGAAAGTTTCTACTTTACTTGTTAGTTATGAATATTTTGTGTTTAGAACTAATCTTGCAAATCCATTTCCATTTTTTGACTGAATCAAAACTTCGCGTAGCCTATTATCCTGTAATTTTCCGATAACTATTGAACATTACGGATACAGTAACGGTAAATGATTTATGTTTAGACTA
The DNA here is from genome assembly GCA_912999785.1 of Hydriomena furcata. Taxonomy (NCBI): domain Eukaryota; kingdom Metazoa; phylum Arthropoda; class Insecta; order Lepidoptera; family Geometridae; genus Hydriomena; species Hydriomena furcata. The sequence continues at coordinate 4,043,689 of OU538833.1, read as the reverse complement.
AATTAATTGCATCGTGTTGGCCGAGTGGGAGGTACCTCGACTTTCAATCTGAAGGTCGTTGGTTCGAATCCCGGCGTGCATCAATGGATTTTTCTGTTCGATAAATTGATATCAAAAACACGTGCTCAAAACGGTGAAGGAAAACATCGTGAGGAAACCAGTTAGTATTTTATAAGCGGCGATGGACTTGCAACCTGTCACGTATGGAATGCTAACTACTGCAAAATGTGGGCATGTGCCAAATATAATGTTTGGACGTGCCTCTGACTACCCCTGGTAGACATCTTCAAAAGATCTAAGCGTCTGGAGATTTGAGAGGATGTCTACCGTACTTGGGGATTACAGTCGTGATCCTTCTCTATGTTTTTATCGCAAATTCATTAAAAATCAATAATTGATGCCAAGATGTTACGGCATTCATTTCATACGGTTGACGTAGCCCGTCCAATACCATTTATGGCATTTATATGTTGGCTCCAACGTTGGTCCCAATGACACTCGTCCAACGTGTGGATCTACAAAATTGCATTGGCCCCAACTTTGGAGCGAGCGTTAGTTGGTTCATTTTAGTTCCACACGTTGGAGAGTGTTGTTGGGGCCAACGTTAGGGCTAACGTGAGGATCCGGGGTAAAGCGTGCTATTTTTGCAATAATATGCTGGTGACAGCAAGATGATCTGATGATGGAGTCAGAAGCTGTTTAACGGAACTCCTCAGTAAAAAGTCTGATTGAGTTAAAATTGCGCATACCTATCAAATGACTATGTAAAATTATGGTAGTAGCGAGCTGGTCTGATGATGGACCTCTCAACTACACAATATATCCCCTCGTTTGGGCTCATTGGATTTGTTTTGACTAGCTCTAGAATTATAAAAGCTTGTATTTAAAAATATAATCTATACATATAATAAATCTGTAGAAGAGTTCAATTCTGTACATTGAATAAAAACTAAAAAAAATACTCCTAGGGGCCTTTATACAAGTAGCACAAGCCAAAAAAAAAACATTTTGAAATTTTTGTCTGTCTGTCTGTCTGTCTGTTGTCCGGCTTTGTCGCAAAAACTACTGGACGGATTTTCATAAAACTTTTTTTGTTATGTAGCTATTAGTCCTCGGCAACATATTGGCTATAATTTATTTTGAAAATTGGAATACCAGATGTGAAAATATCTGTCGTCCAGCGAAGCGGGCACGGGTCAGCTAGTATTTAATAAAACAACTTATTTCGTGTATGCATGGTAGTAGCAGTAGTTGCAAGGTTTGATCCCCACATCAAAGAAAGGTCTGCATGATCTGCTAAATTGTGACAGCTGAACAATGCAAGGCTATTCGGCAGAAAAATAAACGACTGTCCGTCTGTCCATTTATAAGTACCTTCCATAGCTGCAAAGTAGTGGTGTAATGTAAATAAAACGCTACATTTCTGCAGCTGTTTACGAGAAAGAATTTTCCTATCAGAATGAATAATAGCACACATTCTCTTTTTGCGTTTCGGTGTGCGTCATTAATCATCTCTAATATTTATTTGCTAAAGTTATTTGGATAGAGAATGGTTTGTTTGAGGGATGTGTTATTCGATTTGAAGTATTGAAAAATAAATACAATAGGATCACGATTGTAATCCTCAAATAGACACACATTAAAATTTCAAGGCGCTTAGACCCTTGAATATATCTAAGGGGAGTAGTCAGAGGCACGTACAAATATTACGCACGGCCGGTATTCGAACCCACTCGGCTAACACAGCTCTAAAGAAAGTTGAAAGAACCTTCAGATTAAAAGTCGAGGTATCTCCCACTTAGAACACGGTTAAAGTTTAATCGAGAACAAAATAAAATAATTTTATTTGAGAGCACTCAAAGTCAACGAAAACATAACAGAGAAAACGTTGTTAAACTTGACTTTAGGAGAAACATGTTATTTTTGCTACATTTATTTTACGAGAAGTATTTTTAAGACAAGTAGGTGGAAGTTTTAGAGACGGAAATAAAATAAACATGTCACGTAACCGTGAAGGAACCGTGACCATGTCTCTCTTGTGGATAAGGCCGAACAAGTTGGGAGGGTAAAGGTATTAGGCAAGCCTACTCTATCAAACTAAAGGCCTCACAGCTCGGTTGGTAGTAACTCTGCCTTTCGCACTGTAGGTTGTGGGTTCGATCCCCACCCAGGGCAAACATTTGTGTGATGAACATAAGTGTTTGTTCTGTGTCTGGGTGTTACTATGTATAATAAGTATGTATTTACAACAAAAAAACGTATATATATGTATTCTATCAGTTATCTGGTTCCCATAGTACAAGCTTTGCTTAGTTTGGGGCTAGATGGCGTTATGTGTAAAGTCCGCCAATATTTATTATTTTTTATTATTTTTATTAAACCATGTTCCAAGCTCACGTCTCATATAGTGAGTAAAAAGTCCCACCTAACGTTGTACAAATCATCAAGAATAAAAAAACTAGCTACAGACAGCTAAAAAAGATTCCGACTTTCTAAAGAACTAGCGACCCGCCCCGGCTTCGCACGGGTTTAATACATATAAACCTTCCTCCTGAATCACTCTATCTATTAAAAAAACCGCATCAAAATCCGTTGTGTAGTTTTAAAGATATAAGTAATATACTTATAAAAATAGGAGATGTGGCTTGTTCAGAAGTATTACTTTTTTCGTTCCGAAAAAGAGCAATCGTCGACTGGCAGCCCCTTAAAATGTACTATTATTATTATTTTCACTGTATTTTCTAAAAGCATGATACTGTTATAATATAATTGTATATCTAATTAAAAGGGCTCGTAAATCTACAAGGCTACTCGTCGGTTGTTATGTATTCAAGTTACGGTTCCAGCAACGTGTACTTTGTATTCTCATCGTAATTTCAATGAAGGGTGTTTTTATAACATCACTAGTGGGAACCGTCGCGACTTTGTTCACATAAAGTTATTTTCGTGGATTTATAAAGCACAAGACCCCAGTCTAAGTGGCTTACTCTAAGGGTTGAAAGGTTGGTGTCTTGCCATAATATGAGTTTCAACTCGTGTGTCTCTTAAGTGTGATTTTCAAGCCGTGTTGGCCGAGTAGGAGGTACCTCGACTTTCAAACTGAAGGTCGTGGGTTCGAATCCCGGCGGGCATCAATGGATTTTTCTGTTCGAAAAATTTATATGCGCATCAAAAACACGAGCTGAAAACGGTGATGGAAAACATCGTGAGGAAACCAGTTAGTATTCTTATAAGCGGCGATGGGCTTGCAACCTATCACGTATGGAGTGCTAACTACTGCAAAATGTGCCATTTATATATGTATATGTATGTATATATGTATATGTATGTATATATGTATGTATGCATTTATATGTATGTATTATATATGTTTTATATATACATATTAACATCATGATATAAAAATATGCGATTCATTATTTTTGACGACATATTGGTTCAGACGCAATAGGAGCGGGTTCAATACCTACAGCAAGAAAATGTCGGCATGTTCAACAATATTTTGTTCTGGGTCATGGTGTTGTGATACAATGTTACTAATAGTTTCTGCTACCCATGACATGTCACGTGACGCCGTACGACACACGGAATTAGTGCAATATTTGACAGAAATGTCAGAAAAGTCACCTACTCGTAAAGAATAGAGGGACTGTGTGAAAGATGATATGGGTAAAAGTGAGCGATGAGATGACAGCTGACAGAGGTAACAGATGAAATACTAACTAATATAATATAATAATGTAATGATAATGACATTTGTTGTAGTGAAACAAGAGGACGACTGTATTCCTCAAGCACGGTAGACATCTCAGAGCTCAAAGCGCTTAGATTCATAAAGATGTCTAATGGGAGTAGTCAGATGCCCGTCCAAACTGTATGGACGTGCAGACAGTGTTTTCTGGCTTTATTATGAATTATATATTCCTGATTAAAAATATAATTAAATATTGGCGGATTTTACAAACACTGCCATCTAGCCCCAAACTAAGCAAAGTTGTACTATGGGAACCAGATAACTGATAGAATACTTATATACTTTATTTTTGGGCATACATATGAACACCCAGACTCGAACAAACAATACAAAAAAAAAAACTATGTTCATCAAACAAATGTTTGTCCTGGGTGGGGATCGAACCCATAACTTACAGCGCAGAAGGCAGAGTTACTATTACTTATCAACTGAGCTGTGAGGCCAGTCAAGAACAGATTAGTAGACACATAGCATTTAGAGTGCATGAAGTACATAATTGCATCAAAGAGGTCGGATAGAACCTTGTATTATTATCGCTACAAGCTAGATAGCATCTAATGGCAAGCTAGTACTAATTCCAAGCTTTGTACTCAATTACCTGCTAATGAATGGCCTCGGTGGTACAGTCAACATCAAAAATAGATAAATACTACACAAAGTTTCAAAAATTTCAAAAAACAAATAATAATTTATTTGTTACTTTTTTTTTGTACCTAAGTACTAATAATAGAAAAAAATATATATATTTTTTATATTTGGTTACTTACTAATAATAATATAGAGTTACCTACTCTACTAATGAATGGACTCGGTAATTGACAACATTCAACATGATGGTTTTACTTACTAATAATAATTATAGAGTTCTGAATATTAAATAGATTAAGACTAAAATTGATTTATAACTGTCATCAGCTTCTTTAATAAATATTTTTTAAATTTTTTAAGGGGCTCCCAGTCGCTGATTGCTCTTTTTCGAAACGAAAAAAGATATACTTCTGAACAAGCCACATCTCCTATTTTTATAAGTATATTACTTCAGGTTCCTACCTAGATTTCTATTAAGCTGAAAACATAATAGCAGAAACTTTTCACGATAAAGATATTATTTCAAAATGATACGTTTTAGAATTTATGATCGAAATATTTTATATACCTACTATTAAAAACAACTTGTGATTTATTGTTAAAGATAGGTAATATGTAGATCTAGATTTCTATTAGAATAGATTTTTGATAAGTATTTATACATAATTTATATCATTAATTTATTCGAAAAGCTAAGGCGGACCACGCGCCGACGTGTGTTTGTCGTAATTGCAGCGGTCGGTAGGATTATTTATCGAAGTGATTAAAGATGGGTACATCTTTATTCACATATACTATACATTATAAAATAGGAGATGTGGCTTGTTCACAAGTATTTCTTTTTTCGTTTCGGACAAAAACAATCGTTGACTGGGAGCGCCTTAAGCATCATCACGTTTGCAACTGGCTGTACACATACTGGATAGTTAGGCTGTTTCTGCTGTTGACTGTATCTAGCAGATTGAAATTAGATTTCTAGTACAAGTACCTAATCTATGTTAAGAGTTAAGCCTAGGTTATAATGTAGTGGTAGCCATTATTTGCAAATTATGCCTGGCGCACAGTGGAGGACCGATTTATCAATTTAATTTAATAGTTATCCAATCGAAATAAGATATATATTTCAATGATTGGTAATATCGCAAAACTGCGCTGCGATGCTCAGAGACCGAACACCGAGCATTGAAATATATACCTTACTAGCCGACCCGTGACAGACGTTGTCCTGTCAACAATAATTGATTGACAGCAAAATCCCCATTTACAAAATGATCCGCCATTTATTGAATTAATTTGTTACAAAAAATGTATTAAGTGAATAACCACTCTACCGATTTTGTGCAAAATTCACATAAACCATCTACTAAATAGTCCAAACAAAGCCTAAACATTTGGTTAGGATAGGTGAGCCCGTTCTTGAGTTATAAAGTTACAACGAAAAGTGGCATTGATTTATATAAATATAGATGACGATTGGATAACTATTACATTTAATTAATAAATTTTAAATGCTCTTCTGCGACGTGCACCAGTGTGCGCCAACTATTAAAGAGCAGAATTTGAAGAGTAATACTTTTTATTTCGCACGAAATTAATAATTATTTAAGTATAATTATCTCTTATAACAGCATTTCCATGATGATTCGCATTATTAATTAAAATATTAATTATGAGAGATGTTTCGCCTGAAACAATACTGTTACTAAAACATCCTTCAAAATGAAGCAATTTTGTAAGTAAATGTACCTACATTTCATTTTCAAAATCTGTAGTAGTATATTGGCCTCATAGTTCAAGTGACTCTGCCTTCTGCGCTGTAGGTAGTTGGTTCGATTCCCACCCAGAACAGACATTTGTGATAATTGATAAGGTGATATGTGAAATGTTTGGTTTTTTGTATGGGCTGAATCTACCCGGATAAGACGGAAAAAGTGATAAAACTGCATTATGTTGAAAACCATCAAACTTAAAAAGATACTGTCTATAATTTACTTAGCTAGTATGATTATCTAACAAATTATATAAAAATGAACTGTTTACCTATTCATAGTTTTGATTAAAACGAAACTAGTGCTTTTGAAGAGCCAACTTTGGAAAATAAATCTATCGAGAAAAGTTTCACCAATCGTGTTTCTGTCTCTGATTTATCTGGATTATACCCTTGACTTATCTTTGTCATAAAAAACTAAACTGTATGTTACGTGACCATTGAGGAAAAACGATTCTGAATTCATCAAAAACATATATTACTCGTCTTAAAGTTTATATCATCTATACTTATAATAAATCTGTAGAGAGGTCAATTCTGTACATGAAATATATTTCCAAAATAACTATCAGGGGGTGATTAGGGATCGATACTGATGCCAAAAATGCAATCAGTAAAATTTTTGTCTGTCTGTCTGTCTGTCTGTCTGTCTGTCTGTCTGTCTGTCTGTCTGTATAACCGTTATAGAAACAAAAACTACTCGACGGATTTTAACGAAACTTGGTACAATTATTTTTCATACTCCTGAGCTGGTTATAGTATACTTTTCATCGCGCTACAATCAGAAGGAGCAGAGCAGTGAAGGGAAATGTTGGGAAAACGGGACAAGTTACTCCATTTTTTAAGCTTCCGTCGCGTGTGCAACTTTAATGGTTAAAGCTACACAAAAATCATGTATGACGGAAATGTTCTCCTTAAAATTATATAAAAAATATCCCACGACAGCATATGTCTATCTTTTATGGTTGACTTACAATAACACGTGTAACTCCCGATAGCTTAGCAGTTCGAAGCTTTCTGATTTTATGTGTCTACTCTTACGTTTATAACACTCTCAGTCATCCCTCATTAAAAAAGTTAACATTATTAACTATTCCATAAAAAAAGAATCATAGAAATCGTGTGATACTACGCAGCTGGACCCACCGTGGATAAGGGTTAATTTTAATGCAGTTGCAAATCTATGGAATTGTACGAATTGTACTCCAAAAATCAGCAATTGTACTAGAAGGGGTCAAAAAAAGCTGTGAAAAAAAACGTTTTATATAAAGACATTCTGTAGTATATTTAGTATCAGCATTGCACCCGTGCGAAGCCCGGGCGGGTCGCTAGTATTAAATAAAACATTAGTACATTGTAAAATATACATCAAAGAGCTTCTGAAAACGAAGAAGGTTACCCTGAAGCGACGTACCAACGCAAACTGGAAATTATTTCATTTTGGACATTTTACTTTACAGCTTATTCTATTTCTGTACAAAGATTTTAACGCTTTGTCACTACATAGTATAAAGCAAAGTCGCTTTCCGCTTCCCGCGTCTGTATGTAATATGTATGTATGTATGTAGGTATGTTTGCTTATATCTTTAAAACTACACAACGGATTTTAATGCGGTTTTTTTAATAAACAGAGTGATTCAAGAGGAAGGTTTATATGTATAATACATGCATAATATAGTAGAGAAACACTGATAATTTTAGAGGTTTCTAATGTGATGTCGTAAATAAACACATTTTTTTGCGCTTACATTGCAAATGCTGGCCGAACCCCACGAGATATATCAAAATAATGTACTACAGTATTGTACACGTTAAAAACGTCTAAAAAAGTCAACGATGGTATTAGAAATGTCTTACGCACAGCGAAGCGGGCACGGGTCAGCTAGTAATATATAAACTTAAAACATGATTTACAATCTGTAAAAACTATATCAACAAATAAAACATGCTAACATACAGTTATCGTTTGAGAATTACATTTTGTAGGTATTTAATAAATAAATATTGGTAGACATTATCACACAGCGCCATCTAACCCAAACTAAGCAAAGCTTGTACCATGGAAATTTGATAACTTAAAGAATACATAGATAATGTAATTGTACTCATGGTACTTGATGGATAACCTATTAATGAAATTAAAAGAATATTCCCTTTGAATTTTAATCGAGTATTTATAAACCCTTAGATATAGTTCAGTAATAGCACAGGTGGAAAGTGGATAAAAGAATAAAGACTGGCATAAAGGTGAGAGTAGAGCTGTGCGAAGCTGTGTGGAGCGGACCAATGAAAGCGCTCAAATATTCGAGTTTGATAATATCGAGCGCTGTCATTGGTCCTCCCGCACAGCTTCGCACAGCGAAACTCACCCTAATAAGAGATGGATGGACTGCTTAAAAGAGGATAGGGGGGAGTATGGAAGAAAGAAACTTGTTATGCTGACCCCACTCGACTGGGTACGGGTAGGTAGATGATATTAGTACCACAAATAACACAAAGCTACTATAAATTTGCACTATAAATTGGCATTATGAAGATTTCATGACATAATTTTCAGCTTCAAACCGTAATGAAGTTACAGGGGCCTGAAAAATGGCTGAGTTGCTCCGTGGGTAGCTTTCCGCTTCGCCCGCTAAATTTGGAGGGGGCTCTTGCCCCTAGACAACGAAATAATACCAGGGGCCGTACCACAACCTTAAAAGTAATATCAAAACGATATTAGTCAATGATCAGTGACAAAAGTCAAAGTCAAATGGTATTTATTTCATTAAAATCACAAGGATCACTTTGAATCAAGCAACAAACACGGCTTGGGGCCTATCATTTTTTTCAATGTTCCTTTCTCTCTAATGCTATGTAGGGCTCCGGTGTGGTACCGATCGAACAAGGTGAAGGCTCAAGCAAGAAAAATTATTAAACGCAATATGAACTCGTATAGCGTTGTCACTTTCGCACCGCGAGTGATATTACTCTAGGATCTTGTGGTATGGCCCGAGGTTACTTTTACCCAAGTGCTAATTAGTTATGAAGCGTAGCAGGTGGAACCACGAACGACACGCGACGGTGTCAGGATAAATTATATGTTAATAAGGCTCAAAATGCTACGTGATTCTTACGTGAGGATTCAACAATCCAACTCTCTTATTTCACCGGTATCAGAGATTACATACAGCTATCTTTTTCTAGACGTGGTTAACAAAAAAAAATTACCCATTTCAGTTGATACTCAACGGTTGGCTACAGAGATGGATTAAGGATGAACTGTCCATGTTTTGCCTTCTGTCAGGCGTAGTTGTGATCGTGATTTGTTTTCCCATTATGATCGGAATATACATTTTTTATTTATATTTTTAATTTTTAAGATTTTACCTACATTCATTTTTCATGAACTAATATTTTTTTTACCAAAGTGTGTTGACGTCAGGCAGGCGGCCGGTTGTAAAACATAAGTCAAATCCTCTTGTTTGTCAACATGCGATGCCAACCCCACATTAAGTGGTAAAAGGAAAAGAAAATGATGATGATGAACTTTAGTTTTTTCTCATCTTTACATAATTAACGCCATCTATTGAAACATATTTGAACTAAGATTTAATCTTTGATAGTTTACGTAAAAACAAGTCTCAGTTCAACTCTGAGTGTTGACGAGGGAGCGTTGTTTTCGCGGGGTAATTGGCGGGCCGCAGCGAGCTCTGAAGGGTTCCCGAAAGTCGCTTGACACAGATTCAACAATGTTGGTCCTATTTATATTTCGGGCTGTAAACGAGAGATTCAGGTGCGAGCATTATTTAAAAGTTAACCTTTCGGATAGGTTTGGCCTGAGGACGAACCTAGACACTTATCTATACCAATATTATAAATGCAAAAGTAACTCTGTTTGTCAGTCTGTGATGTTGTCACGGCCAAACCGCTGGGCCGATTGTGATAAAATTTCATATAAAGATTGTTTAAAGTCTTAAAAAGGAAATACGCTACTTTTTCCCCCAAAATTATCTTTTGATTACATTTGATGATAAATAATATTTGTGCTATATTCATAGTTTTTATTTATACTCGTACCAATTTTTCAGGTATGTTCACAAACTGTATTTTTACGTATGAAAACACTTTCGGTATTACATTTTTCAGTATTATCCCTCACAACAGAGTAAATAACAGAGCGAAAAATATTATTCAAAAAATGTCAAATAGTATTTCATCGAAAATACTTTACACTTTTTATTAAAATATTAAGCTTCTAGAAACTTTAAAACGAAGTCATCAAACGCCAAATAAATTGCTTTCAACGACTGAATTGCACATGCAATATCGAAATTACTATATTTTTTCAGTTGTATGTTTTTGAACGAACAAAATCTAGGAATCGTTCGATTTTAATTGAAACAAACAAATCGACAACCCTGATGCCTATTTAGATCATATATGTTGTTTATACACAACATGGTTTTTAATTTTCTACAAAATAAAAAACCGGTCAAGTGTGACTTCACAGTTTACCATAATTTTAATCTAAATATACGAGTACATATAAAACTCTTGCGTGCTTAAAACGGTGAAGTAAAACATCGTGAGGAAACCAGTTAGTATTCTTATAAGCGGCGATGGGCTTGTAACCTGTCACGTATGGAATGTTAACTACTGCAAAATGTGGGCATGCGCCAAATATAATGTTTGGACGTGCCTCTGACTACCCCCACTAGACATCTTCAAAGGATCTAAGCGTCTGGAGATCTGAGAGGTTGTCTACCGTACTTGGGAATTACAGTCGTCTTGAAATGTAGAGTGTATTTCATTCTGATATGTAGGAGTGCCAATGAAAGGAATTTCCAAAATTCAACCTCTAATGGGGTACAGCGGAGCGTTGAGGTCTGTTTGAAAATAACATCACATAAACAAAGTCGCAAGGGTTTCCACTAGTTGACTGATAAATCCATTCACCGCATTTTCCTCTCGTCAATTCAAACATCTATAAAATAATAATTTAACCGTAACATACAATTAAAACCGATACCGCTGCTAAAAGCTCGATTCAAATGATATTGCAGCGGTATTCAATAAATCTCAAAAAGCGATATCGTTTTCTCAATAAATGTTCTGCCTCATTTGCGTTGCGATTGCGTTTTGTGCAATACTTACTAAAATAATAAACATTACGATTATTTAAAAGAAAATTTATAAAAAGTTATTGACGAAGGGTAAGTAATTGAAACTCAATCATAAATAGTATGGTTACCGGTTCAATTATGAGATTATACATAAACAAACCAGCCAAGTGCGTGTCGGGCCATGCGTAATGTAGGGTTCCGTAGTTTACACAGTTAACAACGTTATATAGTCATTTTCAATAGTATTTGTGCAAAAAACAATTACCCCTTTGTCGGCGTGATTAATTCATGCCAAATTACAGCTTTCTAGTACAAAGGGTCACTGAGCTAAGCTGCGGACGGACGGACATGGCAAAACTCTAAGGGTTCCTTGTAGACTACGGAACCTTAAAAAGCAACGAAAATAAATATAAACGCATCGATTGAGAAACTCCTTCAGTTGAAAATCGTAAAAAAGACAATAAATTTGCTCTACTAAGAGCCATTTTTGTTTGTTACAGATACATCAATTCTACCAGATGAGTTACAGCCACCTTTACTGTAAGTATGAAACTCTATACAAAAACAAATCTACCTTGTTTACTTTTTTGTGGCGCGTTTTCTTTGAAATTACTTAGCGAAAAATTCTTTAGTACTTTACTCGAGTTCCCGACAGATGGAACAACTCGCGACAAGTTTTTATTACCTGCTGTATACTTGGGTTTAAACTATAAAACTTCCGCACACGGCTTCGCTCATAATGTACTTATAATTTTTATTGCCAGGTCACGAACTATTATTCATTTTAAGTTTTATTCAAAACGGCGTTAATGAGATACAAACAAACGTATATCTTTACACAAATTTTGGCATTAATAATATTAGTAGCATATCAGTTAATATCGGTTGCGTATCCGTTTGCTTTGCTATTAGTAAGTTTTACAAAAATAATAAATTATTAATATTTTTCAGATTTCGCAGGGTTCCTTAATCAGACAAGGAACCCTAGTTTCAGAAAATTATAATAATATCTATAGTTTTTATTTAGAAAATGACTGTTTGTCCTCAGGACATCAAAATGATTTTACTAAAAGTTAACATTTTCTGAGGAGCACTATTCTTTAAAACCTTTCAAATATTTTTTCACTGTCGTAACAACTTTTTGTAGCAACAAAGGAAGCAAACGTTCATTTTAATTATTTGCAGTTTTTAAATTCCCAGTCTTCCCCACGGGGCTTCTTTTATCTTTTCATTGAAGACCACTTTTTATTATTTCACTATCTGCTAAAGAGATTTATTGTCCTCTATTTCTTCAGCCTTATCTTACTCTGGAGAGAAATGCCTTAATTTACGCAGTGGAGAGCGGAAAGTTTATCTTCATAAGTAAAAAACTAAGTTTTTTTATATTTTAACCTCAAGGTAGACTTGTGTTTTATTCAGGGACTGAATTACTGCATAATAAGATACCTTTATTTTACGATATGACGTTCTACCGATAAAATACGGTTATTCAAAAATTTCGATACTTAAAAATTTTGCTGTACCGAAATGTGTGATATCAAAACACGAAACGGTATAATATCGGTAACGCCACCTAAACCCAAAAGGTGTTTTTTGATAAACCACCTCTCCCACTTTGTCATTCGATTCGATAAAGGATCGTGTCAATATTTTTTCGCTACCGTAATTTCATAACGGTTAAATATCGTTATTGCCCAACATTCATGTGATAATAGTATCGTTATATTTTACGGTACTGATACCGTATACCGCTTTCAGTCTCTAGTTTTAATTGGTAAAGATATACGATATGGTAATCAAACCGCCTCTAGCCATGCAGTCTTCATGTGCTACAATGTTATGGATAAGGGTGTTACACAATGGAAACCCAAAACATCCCCCGTCAAAACATGACCAACGCTGTAAACCGCCTACTGCTTTTACCGATTTCTGATCATTGTCTCTGACTTACCCTTTCAGACATCATCAAAGATCGAAGCGCCAAGAGATCTGAAGGGATGTTTGCTGTAGGTAATTAAAGAATACAGTTCGTAAGCCTTTTTGTTTATAATCTACTAGCTGACCCGTGCCCGCTTCGCTGGGGGACAGATAGTTTCACATCTGGTATTCCAATCTTCCAAATAAATGATAGTCTTTATGTTGCCAAGGACTAATAGCTACATAACAAAAAAAGTTTCATCAAAATCCGTCCATTAGTTTTTGTGTGAAAGCCGGACAACAGACAGGCAGACAGACAAAAATGTCATAATGTTTTTTTTGCTTGTGTTACTTGTACAAAGGCCCCTAGGAGTATTTTTTTTAGTTTTTATTCAATGTACAGAATTGAACTCTTCTACAGTTTTATTATATGTATAGACTAGCAGTCCTCCCCGGCTCGCACGGGTGTATTAATAATGATCATAATCAAATTTAAATATCTTAGGTTATATTATTGCAATTTTAGTGGGAATCTTTATTTTGCTCGCTTTTGATAGGAGTGAGATTTTTAAACTTAATTTAAATTTATTATAGTAGTGTGAATCTAAAAATCTGTTTCGAACACAGGGATCGCGGTAGATAGATCGCGCGTTATTAACCTTTAGATTGAAGTTACAAACATTGACTTGCCAACATAATTCTACCGTAACTTGATAAAAAACAGTTTTACTTCTTTTGTTTTATTTTAACCACTCAATAAACAAATATAAAAATTGGATCTCACACGTTAGACATGCTCTCAGATCTCAAGACGCTTAGATTCTTGATTTCTAAACCGGATGATCAGAAGCATGTCCAAACATTATGTTTGGCACAATACCCACATTTTGCAGTAGTCCACATTCCATACGTGGCAGGTTGCAAGCCTATTGCCGCTTATAAAAATACTGACTGGTTTCCACACTTAATTATATAATGTTAATAACGTTATCATTGATATAGGATCACTTCTATGTTCATCCAAACTCTTAACAAGTCGTTGCATGTCAAACTATGCAATTAACATAGAAATTAGAAAAGTTTTGGGATACCTCAATGTTCAAGAATCTTAGAAGACTTTGTTATTCAGATTAGAACTTGAAATTTGGTTAAAAAAAGATTTCCTGGCATTCGTTTTTAGACAGAAATATAAATAATAATAATATTATTGATGCACGTTACACACAGTGCCATCTAGCCCCAAACTAAGCTAAGCGTGTACTATGGAAACCAGATAACTGATAGAATACGAGTATATCATATCTATTATTTATATTTCTGTATTTTTATTAATACATACTTATACATTATCCAGATACAGAAAAAACATCTATGTCACACAAATATTTGCCCTGGGTAGCGAACCCACAACCTACAGCGCAGAAGGCAGAGTTACTACCAACAGAGCTGTGAGGCCAGTTAACATAGATATCTAACATTGATGTTTGTTTTGTATCTGGGCGTTATAATATTATATTAAAACAAGTATGTATTTTCAAAAAATAAATATATAAGTAATTCTATCAGTAAACTGGTTCCCATAGTACCTGATTTGCTTAGTTTGGGGCTAGATAGCGTGTGAAATGTCCACCAATACTTATATTTATTTATTAGAGTTTTCAATCTAGTTTAAAAGTGATTTCCTGGCATTGGTTTTTTTGACAGAAATATTTATTTTATTTTATTTTCTTAGGAAATCAAACAGAACTAAGAAACTAAGAACTATACAAAAAAAAAACAGCTATTGACCATATATGCGTTTCCTTAAAGATATCTTAATATGTCTACTGTACTTGGGGATGACAGTCGTGATCCTATTTGATTTTTACCAGTTCTCGTTCCCATCACTAAAGCAACAGAGTTTCAAATTACGCCATTATACGTCTCATCTTACCAACCCATATCTGGGGCAAGTGGTCATCAACCGTTAATTTCACAGGTTATTACTGTGCATAGTGATGTCTTGAAGCTTCGGTCTTAGTTTCGGCTTAAACTGAACTGTAACACTTGCTTACAACGGTGATGGAAACCAGTTAGTATTCTCGGGCTGCAAAATGTGGGTATGTGATGTGTGTAATGTTTGGACGTATCGCTGTTTAACCTCTTAAGACTCTGGGCAACTGGAGATCTGAGAGGATATCTACTGCACCTAGGGCTAATATTTGTGACGAACATAGATGTTTGTTCTGTGTCTGGGTGTTATTATGTATCTTATGTATGTATTTACAAAAAGAAAAGTATATAAGTATTCTATCAATTATCTAGTTCTCATAGTACCAGCTATGCTTAGTTTGGGGTTAGATGGCGCTGTGTGATAGTGTCCACCAATATTTATTTAATTATTTTTATTTATTTGAGGATTACAGTCGTGATCCTATTTCATTCATTTAAACTGTTAGAAAACATAAAAGAAATAATTAAAATTTAATAATATGATTAAATAATATGATGGTGACTATTAGAGATATATATTTGAGTATGATAACTAATATGCAATCAAAAAACAATCACAAATCTATAAAATATGCCAGTTTTGATCTCATAAAAACCATAATTTTACCCCTCTTTTCGGCTATTCTTTCGGTTTTAGATTGTTGGTTGTCCTCTATAGTACCCTTCTCAACAGAGACAGTGACGCATGCTATAATTTATAAAACTCTTATCTTCTCAACACAAAACAACTCTGTTGATATACCAGCAAGGTTCAAAATGGCTCAATGTTTAAAAGTAAGAAGTTTGTGTCACGACTGCCTATTGTCCATTGTAAGTGAGACAATCTACTTTGTTGTAATTTACAGATTTAACATTTTTATATTTAAAAGGGTCGTACTTAGACTGACTCATCTTAAAAATGTTTTCAGTAATTTATTGTAATAATTTTGAACGAAAAATTCAGAAATCTTGATCGTGGTTATTACAGGTTATTGTGTTAGATTTTGAAGCGCTACGGCGTAGACGGTCTACGAATATTGTGGCTACCACTGTTAGGTCGTAGATCCTCTACGCCGTAGTTCATTTAGAGCGGTCGGTGTTTGAAAAGTTAACGAGAATTTCAAGTTTTAGTTACAATTATTATCAAAATGAGAAATAGCTGAAATGGCTTGTTATAATGAATTTCAGACCACGTAATCCTGTTTCTCTATTTGTCTATATTAATTATGTTTTAACTGAAGTATCTGTTTAAATCTGGCCTCACAGCTAGGTTGGTAGTGACTACCCTCTGCGCTGTGAGTTGTGGGTACGATTCCTACTGAGGTCTGGGTGTTATAATAATAAAAAGTATGTATACAAAAAAAAGAGGATTATCAGTATTTTGGTTTCTCATAGTAAAAGCTTTGCTTAGTCTAGGTCTAGATGGCGATATTTATGTGAAATGACCATCAATACAAAAAATAAAATAATAAACATTAAATAAAATTATTCAGGTTTTTGTAGATGGTATAAACACTTTAAAATAAAATAATGTTTCATGAAATTAAATGTACGTCAAAATCATGTAACCAAACTGTAAAAGGTGTCGCAAATTAACAAAAAAAATATTGTTGCGGTATGTTAATTGTATCCTTGTTGTGTGTTATCCTTCATAAGTATCTACCTAACTACCTACCCGCATACATTACATTAATAATTAAATAGAGTGCTTCCAATAAAAGCAAGTATTGCTTTTAACCATAGTGGTATTCTCATTTATAATATTTTAATTATATTTGGTTTCGCATTTTAAATTACACAACAGCTACTCCAGATAAAATACAAGCATGAGCTCACATTGTCACTGCAAAATCAAATCTGTGCCAAATGTAATGTTTGGACGTGGCTCTGACTACCCCCACTAGATAGAACCCTATGAGATCTGAGAGGATGTCTACCGTACTTGGGGATTACAGTCGACAACCAATTTTTTTTTTTTTTTTTAATTTTCGTTAGGATGCACTAAGAAAAGAATTCCCGAAATTCAGCCTAAATGTCCACCGCAGTTTGAAGTGAACAAATAACTTGACCTGAACGAAGTCGCGAGGTCTAATAGTTTTCAATAAAAGTTCTAGCATGTAAATAACTATGAGTATGTAAGCTCGATTTATCTGTGAGTGAATCAGTGAACCTTATAAATAACTCTATGTTACGCTTCATGAGAGTGCCCGCATTTTTGGAGCCTCTTTGCATGAGCCTCGGCTGAATCAATTCTAATGCAAATGAAAGGCAAATAGCGAGATCTCCCTTATTCATGACTAACTAAGTCGGCACTACGGAATGTGTGGTACGAGCGTAAATACCAGGAGTAGGATCAAAATGGATCTGAAGGTCAGACTAAAATAGGACCTTTAGCAGCTTAGTTTGATATATAATAGACTTTGGTATTTCTAATGAAGGCATAGTATTACCACGACTATTGTTCCGGTCGAGTTGAAATGCTTTGACTGTCCGAATTATTTTTGTAAGGACAGTAAGAAGAGAGAAGAGTATTTTAGATGGCTGTTTTTATTCCGTCGCGTAGTTTTGTGCTCGCATCTATTTTTTTTTGTTTTTATATTTTTTAATTTAAATATTTACTTATTATATGTATTTAATTATTATATGTAAGTTGTTAATCCGTTCTTTTTGTAAATAATTTGTATGTGCATGATAATAAAAGATTGTAACAATGAATGGTAATTCAAACACGACTTGTAAAAGAATGTTATAAAAATATATGAATTGAATTGACAATAATCCCAAAGTACAAAAGACATTCTACCAGATTTTTAATCTTTGAAGATATTTAAAACTGGGTAGTCAGGAGATATCTTCAAACTTAATGTTCAAACTTCTTACGCATGCCTCAGGATCTCACCAGTTTCCAAGTTCCGTCGAAAACCCAAGTAATTTCCAAACAGCATTTACAAATTATACGAGTATACATGACACTACCCTCACGCGTCTCATAATTACACGATCCAAGGTCACGGCAGCTCGAGAATTAAGACTGCACAATTACGGTTTCCAGACCTATTGCCTCGAAATTCTTAGCCTAAATTAAAATTCTTCGTCTTACTCCAGTTAAACTTGACAAATCGAGATCTTACTCACATACAAACAGCTTTATTAAGTTAGTAAATTTGATATTTGAAATTTGATTTAGTACTAAATTTGACGATTCTAAATGATCCAAGTGATTTCAATGAATAAACGCTATTTTGATTTTGATTTTGAGTCTTCTGATAATTCTGATCGGTTTCTACTGTCATACTCGCGTTTTGCAAATTACGAAACGTTATGGGACTTTAATATTTAGAGCCTATTACTATAGCACCTTACAATAGGAGTGCATAGGTTCTTGTTAAAAAAACACTACACTCAAATTCCCTGAGTCTTATGTTACAGAAACTACGAGTACCATCAAAACCCGAAACAAATATATTCAGATCATGCAAACATATTTTGTTGCGTTGTGGTCGATGGAGCACCTCTTAAAATTTCTCATCATTTTCCTTCCCTGGTCCTACGTTATCGGCACAACATATATTTTTCTTCCACGTCCCTCTACCAGCAATCATCTCATTATTCACTCCTTACCCATGTCATCTTTCACACAGTCCATCCATCTTTTATTTAGCCTCTAAAAATCTATAGTTCTAAAATCACCGTCTTTAACACATAAAATTGATATAAACGTACTCGCAAGGTGTATTTATGGAATTTAAAAGAAACCTCAAAACGTCATATGAAAGTTATCATCGTTCTAGCACTGTAGTAAAGTGTATGAAATAGTAGCGGTAAAGTTTTAATGTGGCCAATATAGTTATTTTTATGTGCTTTATCTCGGTGTTCAAGGCGTTTTTCTTCAGTTTATATCCGGCCTGTGCCAAGTTTTATTGTCCATCATTTTATAGTGCATCGGTATCTTCACTTTTATACAAATGTTTTCATCATTTTTCATCCTTTTCGCACATATTATTTTGACATACATGTTGCGAAGAGGATTTGGCTTATATTATATTTTTTTTTATTTAAAAGATATTCATCCTCTCAGATCTCTAGGCACTCAGATCCTTAAAAAGGCCCAGGGGGGTAATCAGAGGCGCGTCCGAACATAAAATTTGGCACAAGTCCATATTTTGCAGTAGTTAACATTCCTTAAGTGACAAGTTGCAAACCCGTCGCCGAAAAGAATTATGGCAATAGGGATTGGGATTCGAATGAAGTACTTTTACAACACACAACACATGTTTATTAAAATATAATTATATTACCTAATACATAATAACCTTATTCGATTATATCGATTTTCTAGGACTTCAGAGGTTTCGCATTATTATAATTAGTTAGCGAAATTAAGGTACATTTCGTTACTTCCACACACTTTAATTGTTGGCAAAATAATTGAAAATTATTTTCAGTGAGACAGATATTTTTTTTAATAAAATATAATCTGTATTTTTTTCAGACAGAAAATCGAAATTTCAAGAAATCACAAATACCGTTTTCTGTGAAGCAGTTGTTAGATTTGAATAGGTTATGTAAATAACCACAGAGTAGTTGCTCCACGGAACCCTCTAAATATGCAAAACACTTTAATCTTCACGTAAACATAAACAGCTTTCATTGTATCTAACTCTGGATCAAACTGGTACGAACTAGTTAAAGTACTAACAAGTACTAATTTGTTCCGTCATTTTCTACTAACAACACTAACAACTTGTCGTTTCTTTGTTCACAGATTTCCGGTTTTTCATCTAACGCTTGCTGCTGGGACTGTACCTTATCACGTTCAATTGACACTTACCTTCAGAACAGTACTTACTTTAAACCCTCACTTGAGGTACACCTCTCGATTTATTCGAGAATCAAAAGCTCCTTATGCATTATTAAAGCGAAACTTCAGCACCTAACATAGCACCGCAAAGACTGAGAATTATATCGCAGGATATCGTGTTAAATGAGAATGGAATAAGTGTTGTGATGTGCGTGCGCGTGTGTCTGTGTGCGCGTAATGGTGCGGTTTGATTAGCGGAGCGGGAGCGGGTAAAGCTGGGTGCGTTTCGCGTAAAGCACGGCTTCGTCGGTGGAGGGGCGGCAGGGTGCGGGCAGCGAGGAGCCCGCGCCCTCGCCCACGCCCGATGCGGAGGCTCAGGGCCGCCGCCGGCGTCAACGCCCGCTCTACCGCCGTCTCTTCCACTATGTCCGCACTGCGTGGACTGGCGTCAAGTTTGCACTAGGTTTGTATTGTATTCATTTTACTTGTTCACACCAGTCGAGTAAAGCACTTTAACTAGTATCTATGAAAGGAAAGTATGCATTAACTTTTCCTTTTGCATTGACGCTACACACATGAAGAGTTCGGTCGCGAAAAATCAAACCAAAATCCTCCACAACATGTTCTTAAGTTCCATTTAACTGGGATATATTACAGTCATAGGACTATGACTGTAAACCTGGGAAGCGTCAATCATCATCTACGAAAAATTGTATTACATTTTCCTCTCTTAGATGTTCTACTTAACTGGTGTCAACATTCGTAGCAAACATATCAGACGTATTTCGTATTTCGACGCACGACTCATATCGTAGTTGATCACTCAATTCATACTCTTTAAATAACTTTGTGAAATCTATACATGACATAAACTGAGAAAATTTACGACTTTTTAAAAATATATTTTTGTAAACCCGTAATAGGAAATGTAGCACAACGTTTAAGTAATAGCTGCTCCTAGAAGATTACCATTTCAATCTACTAATAGTTACTTTTGGCCATCATAAAATTGGTAATAAAAATAGATAGCCCCTTTGATCTAATTTTGTATTATAACTCACGTTGTGAACACCTACATCAATTTCGTTCGAGTTTTAGGTCGCAAAAAAAATTAATAGCCTTATTCAAAGTCATTGAAATGCCATCGGGCTCGCTTGGAAATACCCTAAAATTCCCGAAAATTCTACTTTGAAATAGCTCTTCTTTTTTGAAAAAAGGCACTACTATAGCTTTGTCGCGTTCGTCACATACCAAACATCGTGATTTCGGGAATGAAAATCGACTAAAAAGTAATTTGAAAGTTGTCCTCAATTTTTTAAAACCATGGTTTTACATTACTTTATTCAAGAGCTTCTCCACATAATAAGTAAACATTCTAATTATTAAGTATACATATTTCATCGGATTATAATCAAAAAAAAATAATCAAAATAGTGTTGTGTATTAACAAGGACCAATTCTCTAACTTATAACTTACAATTAGAGCAACTAAATCCATACACCTCAAGTTAGTAATTCTCGTAAACATTTTCAGTAAATTCGCTAACAAATAACTGTACCACCTGGTAAATATTATGTTTAGTGGAAACCGCATACGTTGCGAGTTAGATTGTAGAGTTACACTACCTACTCCAACATTGTTGATTTATTCTAATAAATTTACATAAAATATTTACAAATAAACAAAAATCAGTTGAGCTGTTTAAATTCAAAAATCATTTATTTCAATAAAATAACAAGGATCACTTTGAAATGTCTTAGGAACTAGGTGAAGCTATGCCTCGCGACCAAGCCTATAAAAATGAGGTAACAAACACGGCTTGCTAAAGACCGTTGCAATCAATCTATAGGTCGCTCAAATGATCCAGATCAATACCAGTCGGAAGTGTCGGAAGTTACTGACGGTATTACTATGCTGGACGGAAGTACTGATCCGTTGTGATAAATGGAAGCCAGCTCTTGAAAAATGCATCGCTTCGACTAGACGCCCTGTAATTATTCTAAAACCAGAAATGGTCCCGCATAACCCAGGGTCTCGACGAGAAACGGCGAAAACTTATAAACCCTGTAAAGACTTTCATATTTGCGCCTTTGAAGTTTTATTTTTATTATAAAGGATGTTTATGGTAACAGAGAAGACAATAGTACAGTAAACTTAGTTAGAGCGAGGTGACATTGTTTGACCCTGAAAGGTTTTATTCAAGTAGGTAAGTACGTACGGAAACAGAAAGTTAAAACAAATACACCATGTTATGAAATACATTGTAAGTACCTACTTTGTAAACCCATCTATGTGAATAAATGTTTTTATTATTAGTAGGAAAGTTTTAAAATAATTATAGTTATTTAGTCAATTATCATAAGATAATTATTAATAATAACGTCTAAAAACTAAAAACAAAACCGACTTCATATTTATTAATAAAAATTGTAGTTCTTTAAAATACATAATGAAAAACCCAGGGGCCCTGTTATGCCTTATAGGTGGTTCAAATTCGTGACGTCAACTCGAGGTGTTCATCACTACATAGTATAAAGCAAAGTCGCTTTCCGCTTCCCGCGTCTGTATGTCTGTATGTATGTTTGCTTATATCTTTAAAACTACCCAACGGATTTTGGTGCGGTTTTTTTTAATAGATAGAGTGATTCAGGAGGAAGGTTTATATGTATTAAACCCGTGCGAAGTCGGGGCGGGTCGCTAGTGATTTATATTTCGAACGATTCTCGCAAGAAGGGGGGGTTAAAAAAACATACAGGCGAATTGAGAACCTTCTCCATTTTTTGAAGTCGGTTAAAAAACTTTCCACCGTCCCAATAAATTAGAGTTCATTTCCCAACTTGCGTACAAAATGGGATAGAAACCGCCCGACTTAATTTTCGATCTCATTCGGAGCACTTCGGTTGGGATCGCGGTTCCAACGTGTTTAAAGCTTGCGGTGAATAGTTACACAGAATTTACACTAGACAACAAATACGCTTTAAATGTCTTCATCATTTCCATCCTAACAAAATTCGTTGGCAAAACAGAATAGAACAATATAATGTGGTTTATTTTACACAATCAAGACACTAACCCCCGTATTCAGGAACGACACTATAACTGAAAAAAGATTTCGTCCACTGTGGGTGCATGTTCTCACAGTGTCGTTCCTGAATACGAGGGTAAATCACATACACAAACCAACTTTTAAGACTTGAGGTTGGTTTGTTACTTATATTCAAAGTAACTCAATTATAAAATAGATAGAAAACGACAGTTTGAAGAATATTGGTCTGAATTTCTATAAATCTTTATCAGATCCCTACTTTTCTATAAAAACTTTAGTGCAGGATAATTCCAAATTTTTTATAAATACTACATTAATATTTATACGAAAAGTATACTGCAGGATTATTACACATTTTTAAAAATAAAATAACATCCAAAAATATTTTCAGGAAAATGTTTTGATAGATTTAAAAACTAATAATCCCTGTAAAATTGAAAATATTGAAATTGGGCTAGCCATTACGTTGTATTCTGTGTACAAATTGGCAATTTTGAAAAAAAAACAGGCACTTACATACATAATAGTGCATTGTGCCAAATAGTCCCTTCTGAAAGATTGTGGCTCAAATAAACCCGTCTTAGTCTTAGCTACACAGCTGGTGTGAATCAACGTATCAGAGAACACCTGATATAAAATGTGAATGTACTTTCAAACGAAAATAACCATGGCGTTCTTACTAAAAAGATAATAGGGTGAGAGCGCTGGTTGTGGGCACTTTACAACATTAAAATTTTCAAATACACGGTTTAAAAAATATTAATACGACGTTTTTTAAACAACATAAAATAGAGTATTTATCTATCTCTTAGGTTAAGCAAAGGTTTTGTTACCGGCGATATTTATTTATTAATTATTCATATTTAAATAGACAAAACGGGAAATCATTACTTGTGGTCAATCAAATCTAGAGGTAGAACGCATCACAACTGTCACTAATCAAAACGGACCATACACAATGAATTTTATTAACTATAGATTTTAAACAAGTTTGTTTGCTATGCTGAGTTATAGACTGCCAAAATTAAAAATGCTCTAAACCGGAGTAGGCACCACAACCGGGTCTTTGACCTAGTTAAAAAGAGATTACCTACCTACATAGACAGCTACCACCAACTTAATGAAATTTGAAGGTACAGCTATGTTTTGTTACAAAGTATTGTTGCAATTTCTCAGTACGCAAAACTCTATGTTGTACCCAATAAAGAGGTTATTTGATGCAAAGCCTTGGCCAATAGCTCCAAACCCCTTTTCTCAGCGAGTAAAATATATTTTCACTGAAAAATACACCAACATTTTTGAGTAGGTATTTAAACAGAAACCATTATTTGAATGCTAGTACGAAGCTCAAAATTTTAGGTCGTAAACGTTGCGGGCCCTCCTTTAACAAAAGACGTCCTTAGTGTAACAATTTGGGTCTAATGGTTGGAAATGCCAGTACATTTTACCAAGAGGTTAGTGAGGTTTTGGTCCGATCATTAAGGCCGTCTTCCACTGTGAGCACAGAACGGAAATTCATTCACAATACAGTGGGATTAGTTTCGCTTTGTGTGCGAAGCGAGATCTATAAACCTTCCTTCTCTCTCACTACGCTCTGCTAGCTCGTTCTTTGTACAACATTGTTACTTATACGATAAAATACTCGTTATATTTAGAACGAACTGAGCGACACAAACTAAAAAACCGATTGCCAAATATAGTTCTAGATCTGTCTCTTTTACGGCATTCACAAAGTTTTATTAGATATGCATTGAATAGGTGATTCTGTTATCAAGGCCCGTAGATTTTTTGCCTTTTATAAAAATTATAGAGAATCATAATAATATCAAACAATCAATTTACCAGCTTACACATACACAATACACATTTATAGTAGGACTTATTAGATCTTTAGCGGTGCTATTAATAAAAAAATACTTATCCAAAGATCATCTGAGGTTACACCAAGACTTGTTAATACCAGCATAATGTAAGCAACTCCATTTCTAATCCTTGTTTATTAATATTGAATTCGACTAGTCCAAACGTAAGCGTTGGACTAAATTTAATCCTGCGCTAGTCTACGTTTATTAATGAGACGGTAGAAGTACAGTCCACTCTTACTATGGAAAACAAGCTTTACCTACCGGTTGATTTTCGCTTCAGTATAAGAAAATTGTTCATTCACAAATTCCTTGACGTTTCATATAAATGAAAGACATTTCTATAAAAATCGTTAATAATAATGGTCAATTAAAATTTATGGAGAATATTTATTTTTAAGTACATAAATGTTTGTAGAATATAAGTTTCTTCGAACATTGCTTCAACTTACTATATTAGATACTAACTACCCGCCCCAGTTTTACGCGGGTGTACTAATGAAGATACTAAGCAAATTTTTGATACCTTTGGTACATTATTGCATTTTTTGGACACATCCATTTTTTTTTTATAAATTCAGATTTTTTAAATTTGAATCTGTAGTTTTTAGGTTTTCGTACCCAAAAGATAAAAACGGGACCCTATCACTAAGACTTCGCTGTCCGTCTGTCTGTCTGCCACAAGGCTGTATCTCATGAACCGTGATAGCTAGACAGTTGAAATTTTCACAGGTGATGTATTTCTGTTGCCGCTATAACAACAAAAACAGAATAAAACAAATATTTAAGTGGGGCTCCCATACAAAAAATGTGTTTTTTCTCCGTTTTTTTATAGATAATAATGGTATAGAATCCTTCGTGTGCGAGTTCGACTCGCACTTGTCCGGTTTTTTATTCATTATAAATAAGAATTAAAAAAAAAATCCTCTTTATAATAGTAGTAAAGATAAGAAAACCTTTTTGTCTTAACGGTTGTTAGTTGAGGCTTCGAGTATCTACATAGCCTTTGAATTTTGACTTGCTGATTTTGGAAGATTACCTTGATTTTCTTGCATCCCGGGCCAATTCCCTCCCACTTCCAATTCATAGATTTTACCCAAAAGCCATCAATTTTGGCTTCTGATTGAAATTTCGTTTCGTTTTGTTTTACCCAACAGTAGCTCGACATCGCCGCTGAGATTAAACTAACATGCAAATCGCTAGCAACTGTATAAGTTTTCCATTGAGTGAGTGAGTGACCCTTTGAGTTTAACCAAACATAACATACGGTTAATCATATACCTAGTATAAAAACCGGCCAAGTGCTAGTTGAGTTGTATTAACTATAAAAACGCCAAAAGAACACGTTTGTTAAGCCCTACTTAAATATTCATTTTATTCTGTTTTTAGTATTTGTTATTAAAGCGGCAACAGAAATACACCATCTGTGAAAATTTCAACTGTCTAGCTATCACGGTTTATGTGATACAGCCCTCTGACAGACGGACAGTGAAGTCTTAGAATAGGGTCCCCTAAAAAAATTAGAAATACATATTCATACCGACATAAAATAGATGTAGCGTTTTATCTTTCTGTATAGAGGTACCAAAAATGGAAACACCAATTTTTATGCTTAGAAAAAACAAAACTACATACAAATTTGCATATAAACGTAGAAGCGAAGCGGAGACAACTATGACTTAGTGTAGAGTTAGTGCTTGTCAAAATAATCGTATATTATCAACTAGCGACCCGCCCGGAATTCGCACGGGTAGCATGTTATTATACATATAAACCTTCCTCCTGAATCACTCTATCTATTAAAAAAAACCGCATCAAAATCCGTTGTGTAGTTTTAAAGATATAAGCAAACATACATACATACGCGGGAAGCGGAAAGCGACTTTGCTTTATACTATGTAGTGATGTGATACCGGATAAAGGGAAACATATTTCCACTTACACGATTCAGGAGAGCGCAGACAAAGATAAGGGGAATATAATATATTTATCACTGATATAAGGCACCTTCTCCCACTTAACTCCATTTTATTACATTTGAAATCCACTATCCAAAATTGCCAATAAACCGATCTTAGTTTATTATATACTTTTTCACAGCCTCGCGTTGTTGCGAGTTATTCCCATATTTTTAGTTGTAACCTCGACTCTACTTGATTAAAACTCTTTCGAAGCCCCTCGAATCTTCCCTCGAAATATACCTCATGTTAGGTATCTTAAATCGATATTTTGGAGGTTTTTCAATTGCGTCATCAGGCCGAGGAGATTTTCATGAAACAAACCGTGACACGAATGCTTCGTTCAGAAGCTGTGGAGGAATGTCAAGGTACATCTCGAGGTACCTTGAGTTGACAGTTCGGTTGACTGAGAAATCCTCGACTAGAGGCAAATTGAGGTAATTTTATCATTTAAAGCTACCAAAACACAGTTTCGAGGTCAAGTTGAGGTAAAGATATTTCGAGGTGACAACTAAGAATATGGGGATTAATTTCGAATGCCAAACACCTTTTGGTAGTTTGATGCAAAAGCACGCACGTCGTTGTTCATTATGCGACGCCCCTAATTTATGTATGCTAGAGAGGCGTCAATGTGCATTCCATTTCACACTAAAACATTGTTTTAAATCAGTATGTTTCACCAACTCGAAGCGACCTTTTGAAATATGCAACAGATCAAACTGAAAAAAGGTGTACTTAACAGGTCATCATCATCTTAGTGCCCTTATCCCACTTAAGGCGCTCCCAATCGACGATTGTTTTTGTTCGAAACGAAAAAAGAAATACTTGTGAACAAGCCACATCTCCTATTTTATAATGTATAGTATATGTGAATAAAGATGTACCCATCTTTAATCACTTCGATAAATAATCCTACCGACCGCTGCAATGACGACAAACACACGTCGGCGCGTGGTCCGCCTTAGCTTTTCGAATAAATTAATGATATAAATTATGTATAATTACTTATCAAAAATCTATTCTAATAGAAATCTAGATCTACATATTACCTTTAATAATAATAATATATCTTTAACAATAAATCACAAGTTAATTTTAATAGTAGGTATATAAAATATTTCGATCATAAATTCTAAACCGTATCATTTTGAAATCAAAAATCAAAAAAAAAAAGCAATCAAAATATCGTTTATTCATTGAAATCACTTGGATCATTTAGAATCGTCAACATAATAATATCTTTATCGTGAAAAGTTTCTGCTATTATGTTTTCAGCTTAATAGAAATCTAGGTAGGAACCTGAAGTAATATACTTATAAAAATAGGAGATATGGCTTGTTCAGAAGTATTTCTTTTTTCGTTTCGAAAAAGAGCAATCGTCGACTGGGAGCCCCTTAAGTGGGGTCGGCACAACATGTGTACTTCTTCCATTTCCCTCTATCAGCCGTCATCTCATCACTCACTCCTTTCTTACCCATGTCATCTTTCACACAGTCCATCCATCTTTTCTTTGGCCTACCTCTATGTCTACATCCATTCACATTAATTCCTATCATTCTTCTCGTTACATGATTACATTTCTATTATATTTTTAAGTTTTACGCAATACCTCCAACGAAGATCGATGTATTTCTCTTGTATTTATCTATATCTTCTATTTATCTTGATCATTCTTTTGTATAACTGTAAACAAAAATGTCTTGAGAGGCTCTTAACTTTGTCATGTGCGGTAACTGAAAATCTCCTAAATAAACACCTTCGTCACATATACACACATATACAACTAGCAAGTGTTTGCAGGTCCGATAAGGCAAGATCTTTAATAAATAATAGAAGTCTCAAATCACATTGGTAATCAGAAATTACGTTCCCATAAGTATTTATTTTAATTTCTTAGGAAAATAAATACTTCAAAATCAACTCTTCTAAAAATGCAGCTATCGTCCGTTTAAAGGTTTTAGCATATTAAATCTATGTTAGCGGTCATCACAAAGTAGAGTAGACGAGAGGGTTCTCAGATCTCTAGGCTCTCAGATATTTAATTATTTATTTGTTTTCATTTATTTGTTTTCTGGTTTGTTTTCAAACTGAATTTGGCATAATGTCCACAATTTTCAGAAGTTAGTATTCCATTGCATAATTCAGCATTGATTAGCATGCTTGTGATAAAAAAAAGCCATGGAATAAGAACACGAGAACACCAAAATTATCAAATCAAAGATATTGGCTTTCTATTAAAAGCACGTGATACAAAGAGTGCTCTATCATGTGACGCGAATACATGACCTAATGGGTAAAATTATTTTTGAATGCATTTAATTCAGACCAGTTCATAATTAGATCGACGCATCTAATGTCTCCAAACAAATGCTTGGCACACCACCAATAATCTAGTCGACTAGTAACCTGCACCTACGTCTGTCGATAAACAATATAGTGTCATAAATCAGTAAACTATAAACATAATATTGTCAGTTTACTGTTTAATTGATTTACAACAATTTTACTGTACTTATCGCTTATTTAAGAGGTTTTGCAGTCGATAGTTGAAACGAAGCCAAGTGTCGCAGAGTCTGGTTGAGGAGCAAATCATATGCGTCATAACTGAGTGCGTTCTCAGTGTCACAGTGTGTGCCGAGAAAACAATACAGAAAAAATAATAACAGTGTATAAACGTTAGTTTTAAATTTTCAAGTACGGAGCTAAAACACTTTAGTAAGCCCAGCCATGTCGCGGCGAGGTTTGCGAAGATAGAAAACCAAATGACTAAAAATGTAGAAAGTGCGTACACGATAGACGGCGCTAAGCCGAACTTATCCTGCGAATCAGAAGTGGTTTATGAAAACGAAGTGAAAACAACCAAGTCTAGTTTAGCGGCGTGCAAAAAAACTTGGATATTTCGCGGGCGGTGTAAGAAAAGAGTGAGGTTCCTGGATGAGATTCAACCGCAGAGTTCTTTGTGTGAACGTTTTGTGCGCTTTTTTCGTTTTCTCTGGACTTGCACACAAACAGTTACGACGGTTCTGAGCAAGAGTAAGTTTTCTTTTGACAGTGGTTGATACGCTTGGTTTGTTCTTTTGCCTTATTTTAATTATGTTGCTTACCTCAAAACATCCAATCTCATCTCAACAGAATAATGTACCTACGTACATCATTAAGTATCAAATTCTTGCTTTACAGACACGGTTTGTAGTGTATATCAAGAATATCAAATTAGGAGCAAAATATCATTAGATTTTAGAGTTACTACAAACACAAGCATATCCATGAAGTGAATAACTTCAATATCGTTATTGAAATCGAAAGCTATCAAATATATTGCACGCAATACCAACTAATAGGAATAGTAATGTTTCGGCAGTACGAGTAATTTGATCAACAATTTCGTCCGCGGCTGTAGACGTCCAACTTTCGCGATGAAGTTTAGAATTTGCAAATTTAATGAAATTCTCCCTGGGTTGGTAATACTTGATGCGCGAAATATCGATTACCGTCCTATAGTGAAAGATGTATTGTTTGCATTACGTAAAAGTTTGATACGTAGCTAATTAATACCGCTGAAATTGGACTCAAGGCACCGCAAAATTTGTCAACAACATTGTTCCATACATAATGCTAAAAAGCTTTACGCTGTCGTTGCTAACAAAGATAGAAGATCGATACTTTACAGGATTCAAATAAAATAAGTTTTCTGTTAAAATATATTTTACAATGACAAACTTTTGTAAAATCATTTAATCCATCGAGCACCAGCGCGCTACCTGTCACATCATAATATAACATTGTCGTCGGAACTTGACAAGTATGCAAAGTTTTTACTCAATCGAAGTATTTACTAAGGAGTTCCATTGTGAGTGTCTGTTGAACAGCTCCTGTCTCCATCATCAGATCAGCTCACTGTCACCAAATTATTGCATTGTCACCGAAGTTACATAGGCGAAATTGAAGCTCAATCGGTTGAGTCCATCTCATATTGTAAGCTCCATTGTCCCATCTGGGCATAGTCTTAGCAATATTATGGCTCATTTTTTTTGACATTTCGTGTGCAAAGCATACATCATCATAATTTCTTTCACTTATTCATCCCACAACTCCCCAACGTCTGTACTACTTATTTTTTATCGCAATTTATTACGTATATCGAAATATCCAGGGCATATTATACCCATGTCTCATTTTTCACGACAACCAAATTGAGCCATTTCAATTCCCACAGGTTTCTGTGCTCGACGTGAATTGAGGGTCGCCTCGTACTGCATAAAGAAGTAAGGTCGCTTAAATAGTATGAAAGTGAAGTGACCATAAGGTTGGTCCAGTCAATAGAAACGATTGTCCTGGTCAACATTCGGGGGACCTTTGGTATTGAGATTGAATAAGGATGGGCCGCAATCTGTGTTGAAAACTTTTTCGATTAGAGATTTAATCGATTTTACTTTGTTAAGTTGTTAATTTTTTAATGCACTTCGTGCTTTTATTTTATTTGAAACTAACTGACCCGTGCCCGCTTCGCTGTGCGTAAGACATTTCTAATACCATCGTGGACTTTTTTGTAGACGTTTTTAAGGTGTACAATACTGTAGTACATTATTTTGATATATCTCGTGGGGTTCAGCCAGCATTTGCAATGTAAGCACAAAAAAATGTGTTTATTTACGACATCACATTAGAAACCTCTAAAATTATCAGTGTTTCTCTACTATATTATGCATGTATTATACATATAAACCTTCCTCCTGAATCACTCTATCTATTAAAAAAAACCGCATCAAAATCCGTTGTATAGTTTAAAGATATAAGCAAACATACATACATACATACGCGGGAAGCGGAAAGCGACTTTGCTTTATACTATGTAGTGATGATTCTTGAGGCATTCGAATTAGCTAGGTGAAGGAAAACATCGTGAGACCAGTTAGTATTATTATAAGCTTGCAACCTATCACGTATGGAATGCTAACTACTGCAAAATGTGGGCATGTGTCAAATATAATGTTTGGACGTGCCTCTGATTATCCCCTCTAGACATCTTCAAAGGATATAAGCGCTTTGATATCTGAAAGACATCCGTCTCTCGTGAACCTATATATTTTATTTATTTCAAATTCATGAGGCATTCGAATTAGTTCTGGCACAATTTTTTCAACAAAGCTAGTAACTGAAATAAAGACGACACGATCACGATGTTGCATCATGATCGTGTCGTCTTTATTTCGAGAGCATTGTCTGCATACCCGCATTGTATGTCGCTTTGTTCCCTATACATAATCTGGCCATAGTACATGTCTTAGTAAACGCTGGTATATTTTTGTTTGGATACAGTAAATCTTTCTAGTACCAAATTTACGTAACTCTACCAAGGCATGACCAATATCTTTTTAAAAGAAAATTTATTATTTATTTAAAAAAAAACTGACTTTATTTTCAAAGTTTAGTGTTTTAAGACGAATAATAAATGTTTTTGAGGAATGCAGAATCGTTTTTTCTTAATAACCGCAAAACATACAGTTTTGTTTTTATGACAAAGATAACTTAAGGATTTAATCTAGATAAAGACAGAAACACGATTGCTGAAACTTTTATCGATAGATTTATTTTTCAAAGTTGGCTCTTCAAAAACACTAGTTTTGTTTTTAATCAAATTTTAATCAAATTGTATAATTCGTTAGATAATCACACTAGCTTCCTAAATTAAAGACAATTTATTTTTTAAATTGATGGTTTTCATGATAATACAGTTTTATCACTTTTTCCGTCTTATCCGGGTAGACTCAGCCCATACAAAACGTCAAAAATTTCACTTATCACCTTAACCAAATTTATTATTTTACATCCCCACCAGTGCGATCGGACGTACGGAACCTTAAAAGGAGATTGTCCGTTGAATAGTCGACACGCTCCGCCGAGCTTATAACTAGCCTTTATGCTCAAAGCAAAAACGTAGCAATTTTCCTAACATTCTCTTTTGATAGGGACGCTGCCTTATTTGAGAGTTGCTTCTGAATTTCTACAAATATTTTTAAAATGTTCTCCAGACATTTTGGTAGCGCGTCCAATTTCTTTTTAAATTTAGATAATGATCTAACTCTTTATCTGGATCTTTCTATGATGTGGCTGCATCAATAATAAAATTGCAGATAAATCATACAATGCCACGGGTAATTTTCTTGTTAATGTAGATGATTGAAAAAACTACTTAAAATACTTTTATATCATTATATGGTTGTCTAAGATAAAAAGCCGGTATTTGAAAAAAAGAATACATTTATTTTGTATCAACATAATCTCTTAAAACTAAACAAATAGTTACATTATTTTGTATGTATAAAATGGCAACATTGACAATAAAATTGGTCACCATTTGACATGTCTTCTTCCATCTCTAAACTATAAAATTACGATGATGGTAGTATAAATCATAAAATAATTTGTCTTAGAAACTTTTTTAATAGTTTTCATATCTTAAGGAAAGTTAAGTTGTATTTTTTTTTGAAAAAGCATATTATACATAGCATATATAAATATTTTCAATAGTTTTAATATCATAAGGAAAATAAAGTTGCATTTTCTTGCAAAAGCATACACGAGTGAGTTTATATTTCAACTTCATAAGTTTTTATATTCTAGCTAAGTACTAACGAAAGTAACATATCACAAGCTCAGCACTACTTAAAACCTCACAATCTTTATAAACGATAGAACGACTAGCAAGTCTTGCAACTAAAAATTGCCACATCTAATACCTTTAAACGAGCAATTCTTGTATGTATCCTAATCCTAATAATATTATAAATGTTTAAGTTTGTGAGTTTGTATGTATGTTTGTTCCTCAATCAGGCCTAAACGAAAAAACAAATTATGTTAAAATTTGCAGTAGATGTAGATTGAAGATATACTGTAGATATTATACTGTAATAAAAGACTACTTTAAAATATGAAAAACATCCCCAAAATTATAAAAAAAAACGCAAAAAGGATCATTTTGGTATGATGGCGCTGGTGTGAAACAAATCTGACATCGCTGGCTAAAAACATTCAGTCTTTTCTATTCGGTCATTGAAATTTGACAGGACAACGTTTGTCACGGGTCGGTTAGTAATATAATAAATGCGAAAGTTTGTGAGTTTTAAAATACGAAAAACATCCCCAGAATGATAAAAAACGCATAAGGCATGATTTTGGTGTATATGGCGCTGGTGTTCTTACAATCTGTCATCCGTGTTGACATCAGTCGTCATAGCAATGTGCGTTAATCTAAGCGATTATCGAAATTTGGACAGGACAACGTCTGTCGCGGGTCTGCTAGTATGTATATATAATCTGAATCTCGGAAACGGCTTAACGATTTTCATGAAATTTTATACGTAATTTATTTCGGGGACGATAAATCGATCTAGCTAGGTTTCATTTTTAGAAAACATCGTTTTATCCGTGTTTTTAGGCAATGAAATACCGAACAAATCTTGGTCATCCAGGTACGGATTATCAAGTATAATGTAGAAACATCTACATTATACTTGAATTCTCTAAATCTAACCTAACTTAATTAGTTTAATTATGTCGTGATT
This sequence comes from Hydriomena furcata, assembly GCA_912999785.1. Taxonomy (NCBI): domain Eukaryota; kingdom Metazoa; phylum Arthropoda; class Insecta; order Lepidoptera; family Geometridae; genus Hydriomena; species Hydriomena furcata. The sequence continues at coordinate 4,009,353 of OU538833.1, read as the reverse complement.
TTACCTATCCAGGGAGGTAACCACGAGTTTAGTATGTAATAAATTTAACCTTGTGTGTGTGTGTGTATTCGCAATTACATTCCGTAGGTATCTTTAATGTATATTTATTTAATATTTATGTTTTTAATTTAACTTAACTTTATAGAAACCTTATAAGGATGTCTTTAAAGTCATTGGCATTTTAAAATAAATCAATTCTTTGACAAAAGATTGACAGTCATCTTCGTCATAATATCATAATTTATTTACATATTAAAAAACCGGCCAAGTGCGAGTCGGACTCGCGCACGAAGGGTTCCGTACCATTATCTATAAAAACGGCAAAAAAATCATGTTTGTTGTATGGGAGCCCCCCTTAAATATTGATTTTATTCTGTTTTTAGTATTTGTTGTTAGAGCAGCAACAGAAATACATAATCTGTGAAAATTTCAACTGTCTAGCTATCACGGTTCATGAGATATAGCCCTGTGACAGACAGACGGACAGACAGACAGACAGACGGACAGCGAAGTCTTAGTAATAGGGTTCCGATTTTACCCTTTGGGTACGGAACCCTAAAAACTGTTGAGCTATTTATACATCATTGCAGATTAATTAAATAAATAAAAAATAAATAAAATAAAATTTAGTTACTAGATTGCTTTTATTGCTTTTATCTATATTGCACAATTTAAATATTAGAAGAAGAGTAACAGAGAGAGAGAATAATTAGAAAATCCACTCAATTTTAATTCCAAGCGTTCTCGTATAAAAACGACAAAAAAGGTGTTAATTTATGGTACAATACTTCTAAATTAGCAAGAAATAATGTACCCTTAAATCATTTGAACACTGTTTAGGAAAATTACTTCCATAAATTTATTACGACTGTCGCTTTAGGGTGTTTTGTATTTATTTTCATAACTGTTTTTATATTTACGCATGAATTTGTTATGAAATCTGAGCTTCTATGATTTAAGTAACTAAACAGTCACTGTCACGTGTCACGTGCAAAATGTGGGCATGTGCCAAATGTAAAGTTAGGACGTGCTTCTGACTATCTGGCTAACCTCTTTAGACAACTTCAAGGATCTAAGAGTCTGGAGATCTGAGAGGATGTCTACCGTACTTAGGGATTACAGTCGTGATCCTATTATTATTATTTTTTATCTTGATACTTGTACCTTGATATCTCAGAGAACGTTTACTGTAGTATTCCTATATATTATATTCTTTACCTGCTTTTCTAATAGTCTAATTTTACTTTATTTGGGGCTAGATGGCGATGTGTGATATGTCCCCCAATATTAATTTACTTTTTCATAGTACACAATTTTCGGTTACTGCACACAGTACGACCAAGCCTGTACTAACCTTTATCTATTCGGAATAAATATTAGTTATCTCTGGGTATAAATGACTAATGAGGAGGCTCAGCGTATAGCAATCAATACATCAAACGTCACTCATGGGTAATGCACGCAAACACACCTCAATTATACTACCTAATCATTATGTTGTGGTTATTTAGTAAACGGACTTGTAGTTCGAGGCTTGACATAAATCACTAATCCTAATGTAATATTATAAATGTAAAAGTTTGTGAGTTTGTATGTATGTTTGTTCCTCAATCAGGCCTAAACGACAAAACGATAAATTTGCTGTAGATGTAGATATAATGCCCGAATAAATAATATACTACTTTAAATTATAAAAAAACATCCCCAAAACGATAAAAAAACGCAAAAGGGATGATTTCTGCATAGATGGTGCTGCTGTGCTACAAATCTAACATCACAGACTAAAAACATTCAGTCTTTTCTATTCGATTATTGAAATTTGACAGGACAATGTCTGTCACGGTTCGGCTAGTATACTATAATTATAATAATTAAAGCCATGTTGGCCAAGTGGGAGGTACCTCAACTTTCAATCTGTAGGTCGTGGGTTCGAATCCCGGCGTACATCAATGGATTTTTCTGTTCGAAAACGATCAATTGACGCACGCCAGGATTCGAATCACTTCAGATTGAAAGTCGAGGTTCCTCCTACTCGGCAAACACGGCTTTTCTTGTTTATATTAATTTAATAAACAAACAAGATAATTACAGCAGATGGAAATAATTCGCAAACAGAAAGTCGCGACTCGATTGTAATCCGCACAAAGAAAACAAATTAATCATTCTGTAACTTCCGAATACCTATTACAAGTTAGTCTCAAAGGCCTTACCAATTTCCGCCATATATACGGCAGGTATTTTGGGGTGAGCGCTAATATCCTTGAGGATATTTAAACGGGGTAATCAAAGGTACGTCCAATCATTACAGTACATTTTGCAGTAGTTAATTCCAATTCAAATTCAAAAGGCATTTATGATCACTTTGAAACGTCTTAGGAGCTAGGTGAAGCTACGCCTGTTCCTCGCGACCAAGCCTAGAAGAATCAAGCAACAAACACGGCTTGAGGCCTATCAATTTTTTTAATGATCCTTTTCTTAATGCTATGTAGAGCTCCAGTGTGGTGCCGATCGAACAATGTGAAGGATAATCAATAAAGGTGTCAAGAATAATAATTAAAAGTACTAACCAAGTACGTACGCAATACTAGCTACTGAATTACAGGACAAATATTTGTGTGATGAAAATAGATGGTTTTGATATTGTTCTATGTGGGTGTTATAGAATAGAATAGAATAGTGTTTACAAAAAAAAAAAGTATATAAGTATTCTACCAGTAATCAGGTTCGTATTACAAGCTTTGCCTAATTTTAGTCTAGGTGGCGCTGTGTGAAATGTCCGTCAATATTTAATCACTTATTTATTATTTACTGTGGCCTGAGCACGAAATAACGTATCGTTCAAATGTCAAAACTGACACTTGAACAAAAAGTGTCAGTTTTGACATTTGGACGATACGATACTGGTTCATGCTAACCCCCCTGATCCGATTCTAAAAATTCTTTCACTTTTAAGAAGCTATACTATTCCCTACAGCTATATTATTCTGATAAAACGTAGTTTTCGCGGAATTCTCAGACGCAGCTAGTGAATAATAAAGCAATAACTATTGATTTTTATTACCTACTAACTTTAATACTGTTATGAATACTATAAAGACTACTAACCGCCTGTATGCTACATTGTGTAGGTTACCTTGCATTGTCAATATATACACCAATGTACATAAAATGAATCCCACATGAATGTTATAGGTATTCCAATAATTTTAATCTATTTGCATATCTCGTTGGTGTTTTAAACCGATGAAAAATAAATAAATATTGGTGGAAATTTTTAGCAAAACTGATAATACTTTTTTTTTAAATAACGAGGGGAGAAAAAGGAGGATGTTTTCAATTCGACGCGTAATATATTTTTGTTGTTGTTTATTTATGTATGGTAATACATATCTCTTTACCTGGTGATCCGATTAAAATGTTTTAGGGTTCCGTCAAAAAAACACCTTTGTTGTTTGGAATATTTATTTTATTCTGTTTTTAGTATGTGTTGTTATAGCGGCAACAAAAATACATCATCTGTGAAAATTTCAACAATCTAGCTATCATGTTTCATGAGATACAGCCCTGTGACGGACGGACAGCGAAGTGTTAGTAATCGGGTCCCGTTTTTACCCTTTGGGTACGAAACAGTAAAAACGAATACCGTCTTTGAGTCGAAACATTTCGTTGGTTTTATATTTATTTAGTTTTCAAAACACCGCACCGAAATATACAAAGCACCGAATGCAACATCATTGATTGGAATTGACTCGTACCATGCGTCGATAATGTGTGCGGCTAAACCGTGATTAAATTGTCAACACTAACCGGAGCCAGTTAAAACCGCAAACTAATTAGGATTCGATATTAGATTGACTAGTAGCTTCCTGCGTGGTAAATAAAATCTATACTAATACTAGCTGTCCCGACAGACGTTGTCCTGTTAAATGTCAATAATCCCACAGAAAAAAGCACTTTCCGTTTTTCCCGATCTTTACGCCACCCTTATCACTTAGGGGTATGAAAAATAGATGTTGACGTCTCAGACCTACTCAATATGCTCACAAAATTTCATGAGAATCGGTCAAGCCGCTTCGGAGGAGTACGGTAACTAACATTGAGACATGGAAATTTTATATATTAGAAGATTATAAAGAGGAAAGATTTGATTGTTTGTTTGTTTGCATCGAATAGGCTCCGAAACTACTGGACCGATTTGAAAAATTCTTTCACCATTAGAATCCTACATTATCCCTGATGAACATAGGCTATAGTATATTTTCAAAAATGTTAGGGATCCATACTTTGATAATGTAACCCAACGTGTTAAAAAAAATCACCAAAAATTCTTACATCGCTTTTGCTGCGGAAATTACTGACAATAGAGCAAAGTGTTGAACTACAGTTTTAAAGAGAACATCAATATCTACAAAAAAGTATGTAATACTAAATGTCTAACTATTAGGGATCCGTATGAAAACTTCGATAATGTAATGTACCTCCCATTCGGCCAACACGGCTTTTTTCCTGTGTGGTATATGAATAAAAAGTTACCTATATGCTCTTCTAAGACATAGGCTGAATGTGTTCAGTCTAAGATGTCAGATTTTTTGCACACCAGCGCCATCTATACCCAAACCATTAATTTTGCGTTTTTTAATCATTTTAGGGATGTTTTTCGGATTTTAAGTACGGTACCTATTCTTTATTCTGATTTTTTATCTACATCTACATCTAGCAAGTTTCATCTTAATCCGTTTTGTCGTTTGGGCCTACTTGAGACACAAACATTCTAACAAACTTTCGCATTTATAGTATCAGTAGGATTAGGATTAGTAGGATAGTAGGACTAGTAAAAACCCCTGAACTCCCTGTTGCACGCCCTTAAGGGTTTATTATCGGGGATTCCTTTTTGCACCCTTACTTAATGGTCACACCCTCTAAATTGTGTTTCTAAACCAGTGCTTCGGCTTTAAAACCCGCATTAAATGACCCCACACTGAATTTTTCATTTTAGTGGATCCAAAATAAAAGTTTATTCATTTTGTACTACTATTTCATTACTATGTTTTAGGGTTCCATACCCAAAGGATGAAAACGGGACCCCATTACTAAGACTCAGCTGTCCGTTTGTCTCTCACAAGGCTGTATCTCATTTTTTTTTTCTGTTACAACAAATACTAAAACAGAATAAAACAAATATTTAAGTGGGGTAACAAACGTGATTTTTTTGCCATTTTCATAGATAATGGTACGAAGGTGTTTTTTTTAGTAGGTTACTTGAGAGATACGATTATTAAATTTTTCTCTATTCGCTGATAAGTAAGCATTATAATGTTACAGCGCATTACGTGACATAATATAGGTACCTATATTTATTTCTGGTAAACCTTTTCACCACCTCTAATTGGATTCTAATGGATGTTTGATTGTTTGTTTGTTGCTCAATCATGGCGTAACGGCTAAAACTATTTAGATTTGATTTGGTAGATAGAAAAATTGTTAGATTATTCCATTTATCCGGGTACCACATAAGTAAAGCCGCTGGCGAAAGCTAGTTAGTAATTATTTTTACCAAACATTAGTGTTTATTTCCTCACAGCTCAGTTGGTAGTAACTCTGCCTTCTGCGCTGTAGGTTGTGGGTTCGATCCCCATCCAGGATAAATATTTGTGTGATGAACACAGATGTTTGTTCTGTGTCTGGGTGTTATTATGTATCATATGTATGTATTTACAAAAAAAAGTAAATAAGTATTCTATCAGTTATCTAGTTCCCATAGTACAAGCTTTGCCTAGTTTGGAGCTAGATGGCGCTGTGTGATAATGTCCACTAATATTTATTTGTTATTATTATTTATTTAACCACTAAAACCTCAGGGTATTCTGTTTTAAAGCTCTTTAAAGTATTTTATAGATACTCCTGGAGATATACGATAAAATGCGATGTAATTTCAAACTCCAGTGAAGCTAAGCCGTAAACGTTAAGAATAAAAACTAACTTGAATAAAAACAAGCTGTTGGAATATAACAAAAAAAAAAATAGGAACACGACTGTAATAGTATCAAAATATAGTATGGCAGATATAATGTTAAGACGTGCCTCTATCTACCCCCTTTAGGCATCTTCCAGGATCTAATCGCCTGAAGATATCTACAATACTTGTGGATAACAGTAGTGGTACGACAAAATTAAATAAGAAAACGACTGTTATCGCCAAGTACTAAAATAATTATAATCTGTCATATACTCGTATAATATTTGGACATGCCTCTGTCTACCCCTTTTAGACATCTTCAAGGATCTAAGCGTAAGGAAATTTTTCGAACTAATTGGGGATTAAAGTCGTAAGTTGTCAAAAATGAAAATGACAAAAAAAACAAACAGGAACACGACTGCAATTCCTAGTACTACTACTAGAAGTACAAAAATAATTATAGTATGTCGTATATCATGTTTAGACGTGCCTCTGGCTACTACCTTTAAACATCTGCCAGGATCTAAGCGCCTGAAGATGTCGACTAAGGAGGATGTTATCAATTCGCCTGTACGGATTTACAAAATTATTTTTTTATTTAAAATTCTATACTTCCGAGGTGGTCCCATTATCATAAAGTCACCTCCAAAATTTATGGGCATTGATAGTGATTTTCAACTATAGACCTTGCCCTTCTTTTATTGGCATACACCGAGTGGAGGGCTAACAAGGGCCTACCCTTGTTAGCCCCCTCTGCGAGATCTAGGAGCGCTCCTAGATCTCGCAGAGGGGGGAGTCCACTACAATTTTTATTTATAAAGATGAAATATAAATAAATAAAATAAATAAATATTGGCGGACTTTACACACAACACCATCTAGCCCCAAACAAACCAAAGCTTGTACTATGGGAACCAGATAACTGAACTAATACTTATTTACTTTTTTTGTAAATACATACAAAATATACAAAGTAACACCCAGACACAGAACAAACATCTATGTTCATCACACAAATATTTGCACTGGGTGGGGATCGAACCCACAACCTACAGCGTAGAAGGCAGAGTTACTACCAACTGAGCTGTGAGGCCAGTCAAAAACCAAATCCCAGGGAAATCGAGAGAAACCTTAAAAATTTATGGGCATTGATAGTGATTTTCAACTACAGATCTTGCTCTTCATTGGCATACACCGAGTGGAGGGCTAGCCTGCGAGATATAGGCCTCGTATATCTCGCAGCGGGGGGAGCCCCCACTACAATTTTTATTTATAAACATGAAGTTTTGTTTTTAGTTTTTTAAACGTAATTATTTGTTATTGAACTAGCTAACGACCGTTACATGAACTCTGTAGTGAGCTGAGCAAAATCGTACGGTCATAAAATCCACCGATTGTTGTTCCAAAGGCCGAGCGCAAATACGACTTTTGTTAATGAACTTGATCCGGACTAGAATAGAAATGTTTACAAGTCCGCACCGCTGAGAGATGTAAGATTACATTTATCAGGTGTGGTACTTGGTAATTTTCAAAAATGATTGGAGATGCCTCTTTATTATAGAATATCACTACATAGTATAAAGCAAAGTCGCTTTCCGCTTCCCGCGTATGTATGTTTGCTTATATCTTTAAAACTACACAACGGATTTTGATGCGGTTTTTTTTAATAGATAGAGTGATTCAGGAGGAAGGTTTATATGTATAATAATATGCTACCCGTGCGAAGCCGGGGCGGGTCACTAGTAGAATATATAAAATAAAAAATAAATAGGGTCACGACTGTAATCCCCAAGCACGGTAGACATCCTTTCAGATCTCCAGGGGCTTAGATCCTTTGAAGATGTCCAGTGGGGGGTAGTCAGAGGCACGTCCAAACATTATATTTTACACATGCCCACATTTTGCAGTAGTTAACATTCCATACATGACAGGTTGCAAGCCCATCGCCGCTTATAAGAACACTAACTGGTTTCCTCACGATGTTTTCCTTCACCGCTGTAAGCACGTGTTTTTGATGCGCATATAAATTTTCGAACAGAAAAATCCATTGATGCACGGCGAGATTTCCTTACTCTCAATTTTCTTATAATCTCTTTTTTTCACATGCATCAGCAATAAATCAATAGATACCATTCGATTGATAAAATAATTGCCAACGTCAGCCAATCAATTCCCGCTAACACAATCAAATTTACACCTTATCCTGAGAGTAATAGAATGCTTTTTAGCAAAACCCTCGAGACGCTCAAGCCAAGAGTATCCCAGATTTACCAGGTGTTAATAAGTCAATAGAACGGATGGAGTGGATACGTGGGCTTTTCTGACTTCCTGCCAAATTGATGGGTTTTCCATGTATCGAATGAAACTCGAAGATTTTTATAGGTTTTTCCTCAAGTTTTTGTTAAACTGGTAAAACAAGATATGAATGAAATTCCTTTTGAATTAATGTTTCTAATTTTTTATGGGACTCTCAGACATAAAAACAGTTTTTTTGCTTTTGACTAAACACGTACCTACCTAAGTATATAACAACGATAATTGGCTTTTTAAATATAAAAAGACTTGACTATATTATACCAGTACCTAAATAATGAAATATAAAAACTCAAAAAAAATTTGTACCTACATATATAAAATTAATCAAATGATTTTTTAATCAACTTCGCATTGCTCTGTTTCATCTTAAAGTATTGGATTTTACTCTGACTGTACTTAAAATTAATTTAAATTTGTATTCCTAGAAATTGCTTCCAACTTTGTACGTCATCGAAAATAATGCGTAATGAACAGAATATGGAACACAAAGAAAACATTCCAAACGTTGCACCAAATTATTGATTCCCTCTTTTTTTTAAGTATTTGTTGGTTCAACAATTTCTTCTCCACACATTTCAGTGTTCGTTAAAAAGACTTCAGAATGTCGAACCTCTACTGACTGTTACTGATATGCACGCGCAGTTTATTCCCGGCTCCCGAAACAAATGGTTCCTATACCGTAACACTTCAATCAGCGTAAAGTGTAACCTAGTGCTAATAAAATAGAGCTTAAAATACGATGTCGGTGAATATCGATATGGAAACATTTTCCAGGAAAAAAAACTTGAGAAGGCGCACCTTGAATACGCTCAAGTCGGCTGTGTCGGCGTTGAAACAAATAGCAAGTAAGTGCTTTCCAATCGTATTGTATCGCGAATATAACTAGCAGTCTGCCTCGGGGCGTCGCACGGGTGTACAAAACATTGTATGGCTATTTTTTACACCTTGGGTTACATTATTGAAGTTTTAGTAGGGATCCCTATTTTTTTCTAGTAATAAATATAGACTATGTTACTCAAAGATAATGTAGCATTCTAATAATGAAATAATTTTTGAAATCGGTTTAGTAGTTTTTGAGTTTATAAAACACCAAAAAACAAAAATACAAATATTTCCTCCTTATATAATTATTAGTATAGATTTAGAAAAGCGAATTGTTCGATTTGATAACTACAATCAATTGTTCGAAAAAAAGTAGGAGGTAAAAAAAAGCTTAGGAGTACGGTCGCTCTATTAATAGTTCATTTGAATGAGGTCTTAGGATAGATTATATCCGTTTCATTGCAACTAAATAATTACTATTAGTTCCCATCTATAGTAGAAAGAACACCGAACGATTTATGTAAATAAACAAAAATAATCACGACTACAATACGACATGCTTCCTCTTAGATCTCTAGGCACTGTGATCTTCAAAGACGTCTAAAAAAATAGTCAGAGTCAAGTCTATTAATTATATTTGGCACATGCCCACTTTTTGCAGTAGTTTGCATTCCATACGTGATAGGTTGCAAGCCTCTTTTATGAATAGCTAGTTTCGTTACGATGTTTTCTCTCACCATTTTGAGTACATGTCAATGTGTCAACTTAGTAGAAACATCAATTGATACATATCCGGGATTCCAATCTTCAGATTGCAAGTGTAAGTACCTCGGTTACACTTGAATGGCTTCAATATTTAAATTCTGGTATATAAGCAATGTAAGCCAATATTTACATATTGTTTCGTTTGAACTGATATAATTTAGAGTCGCGGTTTACTTTCTCTCACAAAATGAAGTCATAACAATTCACCGAGTATTTGTAAAACGTCAGAGCCTTTAATGAATGGTGTCATTCAGGGGTTCAGGAAAGCATTGTGCTCGTTCGCTCCGTCCCAAACAGGCGTCGTCACTCGCGAACACTTCCACCAAGTGTCTTGTTTGTCAAGACTATCACCCCTCCTCCGTACCCTTGAAAACTCTTCGTTACATTTCACCTTTTGTTACGAGATCCGCGGATTCAGAATTGGGCCAAATCTTGACATTTATTAATGAACACGGACAATACGGCATTGTCTCATTGGAATGATTTGACGTAACAATCGTTCGGTCGGATGAATTATGGAATGGATTTGCATAAATAAACCGGATTTTGCTAAAAGCTTCCGAGTAAATAATGCATATTTGATAGAAATCTTATCCTCAATTTGATCGTTTGTTTTTCGATATGGGACCAAACAACAATTTGTGTAATTACTCTTGTTTGTTTTAGAACTCCAGGAGTATTTTGATACAGGGTATTTTCGGGTGGCTAAACGTAAAAGTTTTTTAAGGGTAAAACCTTACAACGCAAAAGTTGTAACTACATTCATAAAAACATAAAAATACACAATATCACTACATAGTATAAAGCAAAGTCGCTTTCCGCTTCCCGCGTCTGTATGTAATATGTATGTATGTATGTATGTATGTATGTATGTTTGCTTATATCTTTAAAACTACACAACAGATTATGATGCGGGTTTCGGTTTGCGGATTCAAGAGGAAGGTTTATATGTATAATACATGCATAATATAGTAGAGATATGCCATTTATAAAATGAAGTCCCGGGACTCTTTGAGACAAAAATTTAAAGAAATTAACATTCTCACAGTAATCTCACAATATATATATGAAAACTTACTGTATACTCATAAGAATATGGCTTTCTTTAAGAAAAAAAGTGATGTACATAGTATTAACACAAGAAATAAGAACAAATTGTACATACCCAAATTTAGATTAGAAAAAGTGAAGGGGTCGTTTATGGGGAATTGTATACTATTTTATAATAAACTGCCAGAAAACGCAACAAAACTTCCCGTTAGAAGATTTAAAGCCTATATAAAGAATAATCTTATAAACAAAGCGTATTATACTGTAGATGATTATATAAATGATAAATCCTCGTGGCCTGATGTCGCTCTGCCACTCGACAGCTAAATATTGATTTAGGTACTTAATTTCATTTTGTGTAACATTTGTCTACTTTAATTATTTTTAAGCAAATAGTTATTTTATCTGTAAGTTTTAATTCTAAATCAAGTGTAGCGTGTGTTGCTTTTTGAATTTGTGCTGAAGCTCTTTAGTTATTTTTTTTTATTGCTGTACCTACGTACTTGAGTAGTAGGTACTTTTAACTTTTAATTATTATTCTTGTTTGAGCCTTCACCTTGTTCGATTGGCACCACACTGGAGCTCTACATAGCATTAAGGAAAGGATCATAAAAAAAAAGGTAGACCCCAAGCCGTGTTTGTTGCCTGATTCTTCTAGGCTTGGTCGCGTGGAATCGGCGTAGCTTCACCTAGTTCCTAAGACGTTTCAAAGTGATCCTTGTGATTTTATTGAAATAAATGATTTTTGAATTTGAATTTGAAGAGAAACACTGATAATTTTAGAGGTTTCTAATGTGATGTAAATAAACACATTTTTTTGCGCTTACATTGCAAATGCTGGCTGAACCCCACGAGATATATCAAAATAATGTACTACAGTATTGTACACCTTAAAAACGTCTACAAAAAAGTCAACGATGGTATTAGAAATGTCTTACGCACAGCGAAGCGGGCACGGGTCAGCTAGTATACAATAAAATCACGCCAGTTTTCATAAGAGTTAATAGCACACTTACTACGTGCTACGATTTTGACATACTCGTACACGTACATATTTTGCTTATTATTTTATGTATTGGTGCTATTTGGAATTATTTTATTCTTTTTGTAAATTTTTATTTATTACCAGCTGTCCCGAGTCCCGACAGACGTTGTCCTGTCAAATTCATGTCCTGTCATTTTCCATAAGAACCTTCTCCTGATAATAACGAATACAACAAAAAAGGAATAAGCAAAATCGGTTCAGCTGCTTTTGAGATTTGCGCTTAGCAACACATTCAGCGATTTATTTTTATATTATAGAAGATAATATAAAAATAAATCGCAATACATTAATTGCACTTAAAAAAAATATATAAAACGGACTCGGTGCCAAGCCATTTTTTACCAGCCAACCTAAAAGCTAGTAGAAATATGGTACAAGAAACTCAAAAACTTGAACACTAGGTAATTAAAACATGGAATAAGATTAGCTTAGACATATGACAGAAAAACATGACATATTATGACTCTTTCTATAAATAAAGATTGTAGCTCTGCCAATTGTGTACGAAATCATGGCTATAGCACGTTTTACCATGACCGAAGCGTGTAAAATCGCCAAATCTAAACACGCGGCAACGAAACATTCTAGAAGGCATAATCTCATAGTATATTGTACAAAGATAATTTTAAGGGTTCCGTACCCAAAGGGTAAAAACGGGACCCTATTTCTAAGACTTCGCTGTCCGTCTGTCCATCTGTCTGTCTGTCTGTCACAGGGCTGTATTTCATGAACCGTGATAGCTATATAGACAGTTTACATTTTCACAAATGATGTAGCAAATACTAAAAACAGAATAAAATAAATATTTAAGTGGGGCTCCTATAGAATAAACATGTTTTTTTGCAGTTTTTTATAGATAATTTACGGAAGTCTTCGTGTGCGAGTCCGACTCGCACTTGGCCGGTTTTTGTAAATTACGGAACCGTTAGTTCCCACCACGATAACCATACGATTATATGATACGGTTATGATACATAGTAGTTGATAGATGTACCTAAAGCCGGGGTCCCACGGCGCGTAAAACGACGCGCCAGACCGCGCCAAGGCGGACGGACGCGCCGTGGGAACGATGCATCCGTAGTGGCCCGTGCTCGGAACTCTCTGTACGCGACGCGCCGGGCGCACACAAGCGGAGCGTCATCCGGCGCGGCCCGTCGATTTACGCGCCGTGGGACCCCGGCTTGAGAGCTGAGAAGGAGAGCTATAGAAATATCACAATTATCTGCATAAACTCATATTGTATCTGCAATCGTAACCCTTCCTTATTTTCCCTGTAATTGGGATCCAGTTCAATTTGGAGCCATTTTTTTTTTTGTAAAATAAAATAAAATATTAAATAAATAGGATCACGACTGTAATCCCCAAGTACGGTAGACATCCTCTCAGATCTCCAGATGTTTAGATCCTTTAAAGATGTCTAGTGGGGGTAATCAGAGGCACATTCAATCATTATATTTGGCACATGCCCACATTTTGCAGTAGCTAGCATTCCACACGTGACAGGTTGCAAGCCCATTGCCGCTTGTGTGTGTATGTGATTTAACAAGCCGCAAACTTTTCTAAGCAAATACTGCCACCCGACGTGGGACTGCAAGCGATTAAATTATAAAGACGCTTGAGAGCTGAAATTACATACATATTCATACACAACTCCAATTCGCCTCCTAAATGCTGCAAAATGTTTAGATAGCGCTCCAATTTAATTAAGAACACAAATATCCAACAGAAGCCGTGTTGGCCGAGTATGACGTACCTCGACTTTCAATCTGAAGGTCGTGGGTTCGAATCCCGGCGTGCAGAACGGATTTTTCTGTTCAAAAATTTATATGCGCATCAAAAACACGTGAAGGAAAACATCGTGAGGAAACCAGTTAGTGTTCTTATAAGCGGCGATAGGCTTGCAACGTGTCACGTTTGGAATGCTAACTACTGCAAAATGTGGGCATGTGCCAAATATAATGTTTGTACATGCCTCTGACTACCCCCACTAGATATCTTCAAAGGATCTAAGCGTCTGGAGATCTGAGAGGATGTCTACCGTACATGGGAATTACAGTCGTGATTATTTATTTATTTTATATCTAACAAATGTGTTGCAACTCTGACCTTACTAAAGTAATTGAAGACTGCTGACTTCCCGGGTCTATTCTAGCTTTGGTTTATTCCGCTTTTCACGGGTAATCTTTCACGATTTGACGCACCCCTCTTTAGGGGTAATTTAAATAAACAATTAAACGTTTGTTAATTATTTGCTTGCCGAATACTAATTACAACTTCCAATATAAGACGATCATTAAATTCAACATTTTCAAAGCTTGGACAACACTCCGTTTTTTCCTTTATAATGTGAATTAAGAAAAATTATTTACGCCTACATTTTAAGTCCTAGGTCCTGTGGTTTTAGAGATTTCGTAATGTGTTTTTAAGTCCTTAAGTCCTTAAGCTTTTCGTATCTAAAGACTAAAATAATGTTTCTTTTTATACTTTTTCTTTTCGACTCGTAGAATTATATGGGTAAGTATAGATGAGTATACTTACCCATATATTTCTGAAAACTCTATATACAATTTGACCGTTTATATAGGTAGTCCAAAATGTTCTATCATGCTGAAAATTCAGAGGTGTGTTCTGAACCTACCACGGCCAAACCGCTGAGCCGATAGTAATGAAATTTCACATAGAAATACTCGTAGTTTAAAGTTTTGGGGACAGACATAGGCTACTTTGTTCCCACTTTATAAAAAAAGCTGATTGACTTTTATTTTAAATTACTTTCAATTTAAACTTTTAAATTAATATTATTTAAACGCAATATTTAGAGTTGACTTTCTTACACATTTAAAATGCAACCCAAATAGAACTAACGAGACTCGGAACGTTGAAGGGTTCACTTCACCTTAATTTATCCGGAGCCCAATATAATCGTTTAGATCGTAAATATTCCGGACTCTTTCACGTTCTGGGCAATACGTTCTCGTTTTACTCATATTCCCGGGAACATTTCCTGATCGGTATCTTTTCAACGTCGTGTTATCGAGTGTACTGCGACGGTTATAGACAGATAAAATGCAGGCTAAACTTGTGTCGTATACTTGAATACACTTTATCGATCAATTTTATATTTATACGACGTGATACTTCGTCGTGGCTACGTGAAAACTCATGTTACGTAGGTTCGGTTTTTAAGGTTTTTAAGCCAGATAGAAAAGGCAAACTTTCAAACCTTCTTCAGCCTATTAGAGACTACTTTCTATTTAGATATGAGTACCTAGCTGTCTACCCCGGCTTCGCGATTACAGGTAAATTTTGGATACCGTTGGTTTATTATTGCAATTTTCGTGAGATTTTCTAATTATTTAGAAAATTAAACATGATCTTTGTTACTTCTTGATACATGGAGCCACATAGCTTAAGATAGGTGAAAGAACTTCTTAAATTGGTCCAGCAGTTCTTTATTTTATCTATAACAAACTAAAATACATTATAACATATTTTACCTCTTAATATTAGTAATGTAAATTAGAAATCAAGTTGATTTAGGACATGATATGTAGTGTACTGATGTACCTATTTATTTAGGTACCTGATGAAAAAAATTGGCATTCGAGGGTGTGCGCTGCGACTTCACTTGCGGTCAAACCGCGGTCACAACTAGACGTCAATTCAAGATGAAATCTATTGTTGTTATTGATCAAGGATCTCACCACCTCATCCTTTGTAGGACACACAAGTGTAAACGTTACATGATAGACAATTTTAAAATGTTTTTTTGTTTTATTATCTCATTTAAGGCTTGGTTTACTTTTATAACCAAAATAGAACATTAGGAACAACCACGGCCCATACGAAAGTGAACAGTGAAACCGCTGCAATACGTGCTCCGGACAATGCTTATGCCAACTAGCTGAAGTGATGAATGGACTGTGGTAAAAAAAGATATTGTGGTGTAACCGTTTCCTGGATTCAAGTACATAAGACATTGTAATAATAAAACAGGATTTCGAAAGGCTTATTTAAATATGAAGCTTTTTTATAGAGCCACAAATTCAGGATTTCCTTATAAACTTATGTAGTTTTTTTTCACTCGCTGTGCAACACTAATTTCTGAAAAATTCAGTTTTTATTAGTTGTTGCATTGTGTAAGATTGTACGCGTACCTATCCTAATTAATCCTTTTATCATTGAATAGTAAAACCATTTTTATATCATGTAAAAATACGGCTATTTTCCACGTACCGTAAAACGGCAAAAAAATACGTTTGTTGTATGGGAGCCCCACTTAGATATTTATTTTGTTCTGTAGTTTTAGTATTTATTGTTATAGCGGCAACAGAAATACATCATCTGTGAAAATTTCAACTGTCTAGCTATCATGGTTCATGAGATAACAACCTTGTGATAAACAGACAGACCGACAGACAGACAGACAGCGGAGTCTTTGTAAGGGTCCTGTTTTTACCCTTTGGGTACGGAACCTTACAAAGTATTGTTTCACAAAGTAGGTCAACAACAAGGGCGGAACTTCTAATTATAAAATAACTTGCCCCAAAATACAGTTCAGCGGTAAAAGCATTCAAACTCTGACAGCACAACTACGGTCCCCACATTAAGCTAGCGTCGCACTGTCGCCATTCGTCATAATGTGTACTGTCGTCCGCACAACCGCCGCATTAATATACACCCCCAACACTGAGTGATCTATTAAATATAATGTCATCCGGTAGACAGGATTACGACTATAACAAACACATCTTAGTACAGCCAGCCTTCTATAGACTATTACTACTAAGCTTGCCCTAAGACGAGTAATAAATGTTTTGATGAATGCAGAATCGTTTTTTCTAAGTAATCGCAAAACATACAGTTTTGTTTATTATAACAAAGATAACTTAAGGATATAACCTAGATAAATTATAGACCGAAACACGATTGGTGAAACTTTTCTAGATAGATTTATTTTCTAAAGTTGGCTCTTCAAAAACATTAGTTTTGATTTTAATCAAAACTAAGAACAGCTAAACAGTTCATTTTTATATATTTTTTTAGATAATCATACTAAGTAAATTATTGACTGTTTCTTTTTAATTTTGATGGTCTTCAAGATAATGTAGTTTATTACTTTTTCCGTCATATCCACGTAGAGTCGGCCTATACAAAAAACCAAACATTTCACATATCACCTTAATAACTACAACTTTTGGAATCTATTGTCATCATCATCATAATTTTATCCGCTAGAAATCCGCCTGAACCTAGGTCTACCCTCATAAATTTTCAGAGTAACCGGTTTTGTCCGGTTTGGTCCGTTTTCTCACGAGTAATAATAGATTGCTCTTTAAATCAATAGTCACTGGTTAATATTATACTATTTGTAACAGACTCGCTAGTAGGTAATTCTAAAACCTTCTTTTTACGTCATTATAGTCGAGTACCTAAAAATAACTTGACCGTTTTGAAGCCCCGAAAAAGATAGCGAAGATTGGAATCGTCACTTAATTTTGACTAGATTTTCAAATGAAAATTTTACTCCGACTGCATTCTTCTGATTACAAGCTTTTATTTAACTTGCAATGTATGTATGTATGTAACTATGTAACTATGTTTGTTAAGGTGGAATCTTGAAACTCAATTTTGAAGCAGTTGTCCCCAACCAATTGAGCTTCAATTTTGCATACTTATGTAACTTCGGTGACAATGCAATAATATGGTGACAGAGAGATGATCTGATGATGGAGTCAGGAGCTGTTCAACAGACACTTACAATGGAACTCCTTAGTAAATAATTCGATTGAGTAAAAACTTTGCATACTTGTCAAGTTCTGATGACAATGTTATATGATGTGACAGGTGATAGCGCTCTGGTGCTCGATGGTTTAAATGATTTTACAAAAGCTTATCCTTGAAAAATATTTTTCAACAGAAAACATATTTAACTGATAATCTTTAAAGCTTTTGATTCGCATACTCGTATGACACATCGTAGTGCGACGATGTGTCATTTCGCAGAAAGCGCACTGTCGTCCACTGGATTCCAGAAGGTGGCGTGATCTACGAGGTGTTATGTCAGATGGTAGATAGTAACGTAAGCTTGTGCTTTTAAGAGCAAAAAATATGCCACGGTTAGACTACATACCGCGATATATCACTATGCAAGTACGCGGAATGGTAAGTGTATTTCCGTCTGTTTTATTCCGTAGAAAAAAAGATATAATGCTAAAAGTAAACAATATTCGCGCATGCTTCAGCACTATGCTCATAGGACAGATTACTCTCGGACAAGTCGACCATAGTGTTTGACCATTTGGTCTAGTGTGAGTTTATACAATCGTGTGCTGCGTGCTGTACTTATCGATGTGTAGGTACCTAACACGTATTTTACTAAATAGTCAGTTAGTCAAGACAATAAAATTACCATTAATGTCAAAGGACACATCCGATTAGTTCGTTGTACCAGTTTTTGTTAATTACTTACAATTTCACAGCAAATGTTAATTGGCAAGCGAAAACGATGTTTTGATTTGAATCAAACGATCTATTTGATTTGACTGGTTGTAAGTGTCACGGTCTTGCTAGCAATTTGATGACGCTAGAAACTGATGCTGCTGGCACAGATGGCAGTATTTGCCAAGGCTGCCGCAATACGTCATGCCAGGTAAAAGCAGCAAAGTTAGCTGTTTTATAGGTCTGTGTAACGAAACGTACCTACATTTTAGTACATTTATTATTTGTTACCTAAAATTTTGGTTCACTTCGAGTTTTTATTTGTAACGGCTTTATGTGACACACAGACTATTTATTTATATCAAGAGTTTATGTAAACAACTACTACATGAGACCAGTGACCTGAGCACGAATCATTATCATATGGTAAATGTATCGTCAAAACGACAAAACGACACTTCCACAGGCCACAGTGGATCTTGTGATCTTTCTATATTCAATTCGATCTTTAAAAAAATTATCAGCGTGCTAGGTATTTCTGTTTAATTGAAAAGTTTGGTGATAAAAAATATTCTCGCACGATAGCTTCGCAAGTTTAAAGCTTTCAAGATTTTGTCAATATTCAAAGTTGGGCACAAATGTACAATTTATGAGGCACAGCAATCCGTGACCCCGTCTGTCATTCGAATTCCAGTGCTCTTACAAAAAAGTTCAGGTCGTTCTATTGAGAGGACTACGCTATTGGACCACGCGTTCATCTATATTCTATAGGTACTAATATTATAAATGCGAAGTAGGTATGTCTGTCTGTGACGTTATCACGGCCAAACCACTAAGCAGAATTTAATGAACTTTCACATAGAAATAGTTTGAAGTCTTGGGACGGTGATAGACTACTATTTTCCCAATTTTTTTTGAACCTCGTGAGAAGCAAAAGACAAAATAGTTTTCACACAATTACATACAAAAATTACCTATATACAAACACACATATAATAGAGAACAAAAGATAATCTTAATCCTGTTCGGGCACAGTTAATATCTACAGTAGTTCAAGTCCTTCTAATATCTCATGAAACTACTGGGAAATAAGTAAACAACACAATAATCGTAACAGAATCCGAGTCAACAATAATACAAATTCGAGATAACATTGTGGTTGCATTCACTGCCAGTGAATAACACGACAACTTCAAATAACTCTTGAAAAGGACATAATAATATTATGATAGTATAAAGTCACACCCTACATCCAAGTACTATAGAATATTCAAACAGTTATGTAAAACTTGTGGCCCAGTTTGATAATATTCAAATTGTACCCGACACTAGGTTTGGTACAATTTGATAAAGAGCTTTTTACGCGACTGCCCAGAAAGTGAATCATTTTTTTCGGATGTATGTATTACTAGTAGACCCGCGACAGAGGTTGGTTGTCAAATTTCAATAATCGCACCGAAAAAAGCAATTTCAGGCAACATCAAATTTTTTCTCTATAAACCCTGTAAAACCCCCTGTTGGTAAAATATATTACGAATTTTGGTAGAATGCGTATCATTCGGTAGTCAAATTGATGTCAGATTTTTTTGACCAAATAAATTTAACTTAGTAGGATTCAACCTTTTCGATAGAATGCGTTGCTAGGTCTACCAAAATCATAATTTTTGATTTTTTTTTATCATTTAAGGGTGGTTTTTCGGATTATAAATTCTCTTTAAGTATCTGATTTTTTAACTAAATATAACATCAAATTTCATCTTAATCAGTTTGGTCGTTTAGGCACAAACGTGTATACAAACTCACAAACTTTCGCGTTTATAATATTATTATGGTTAAGATTAAATGTCTAATGTAAAGATGTTCTAAGTTTTTTTTGTACCTAAATTATCTTTAAGACAAGATCGTGTTCTACTCAAAACGTAGTCAAGCATTGTCTAATCATCAGCGTGTTTGTCTAGGCAACTTAGTATTTTGGCCACTTCACCCCGAAGCTCATTTGGCATGCCAGAGACACGACCTCTATGGCCAGCCAACTTGATTGAAAACTTTCGAGAAGTAACGTAAGTACTAAGTTTTGTGAATAGCCAGGTTTGAGTCGCGCAAGTTTTGGAAATTATGTGAACCTCTGTAGAAATAAAAGTTTTAACTATGGTGAGTAAAAGTATGAGATAGAAGGACCTATTATTTTCGAGTTCATACAAACATTTTCATGACAAGGTTTTTCTACCAACGAAAAATTTAGTTGTTTTTAGGTATCCGTACCCAAAGGATAAAAACAGGACCCTATTACTAAGACTTCGCTGTCCGTCTGTCTGACTGTCTGTCACAAGGCTGTATCTCATGAACTGTGATAGCTAGACAGTTCAAACTGTCACAGATGGTGTATTTATGTTGCCGCTATAACAACAAATACTAAAAACAGAAAAAAATAAATGTTTAAGTAGGGCCCCATACAACAAACAAGATTTATTTGCCGTTTTCATAGATAATTGTACGGAACCCTTCTTACGCGAGTCCGACTCGCACTTGCCCGGTTCTTTCTATTGTGTATAGAATAGTCCCAAGTTGGTTCCATTTAGTATTCATAAAACTCAAAAGTATCGTATGTTGACTTTTCAATTGGTCGAAATATATTCGTCGACTTTCTTTTAGTACAATTTCTGTCAAAAGGAAGCGACTGCGAATTTCGCGATCCAAAAACGTTAACCGTGTGATGGACGCTGTTTTGTATTGATATTTCATTTTCATTTTCAGTTTACACCTTTGGCGTCAGTGACGCGAGTAAAACAAAGTGATATGCCAGTATTATGAGAACTGCAACTCATAATCCAATCCAAACATTTGAATCGGACGCGTGGGCGCACCGGAAGATTTATAAACAACTGCGATTAATGTAATCGATTTCCGTTGTTTTGATTATGACGAAGCTTTGATCTGCATTCAGGGGGTTTACTCGCGAAACGAACAAGATATATCGTAACAATAATCGTGCCAAAGCTACATCGTTTCGACTATAGTTTGAACGATGGAAGGACCATTCGCCGATCTGCCGTTGATCGCGATCGCGGGCGATGCTCATGATGAAGAGCATCTGAATTGTCTCGAAACGTCAGCAATACAAGGGAAAACGTGGTAACTAGCCGTATTTCTATTTAAAAAGATGGAAGGACCGTTATTACGTAATATAAGTTTTCTGTTTAAAAATAATTTTTAATGACAAGCTTTTGTAAAATCATTTAAACCATCGAGCACCACCGCGCTATCACCTGTCACATCATATAACATTGTCATCGGAACTTGAAAAGTATGCAAAGCTTTTACTAAATCGAAGTATTTACTAAGGAGTTTCATTGTGAGTGTCTGTCGAACAGCTCCTGACTGTCATCATATTATTGCATTGTCAACGAAGTTACATAAGTATGCGAAATTTCAGCCCAATCGGTTCCACCTTAATAAACATAGTTACATTGTTATATAGTTACATACATACATACATAAAATGCAAGTTAAATAAAAGGTTGTATAAATAAGAGAATTTGAATTTTACAACGAACCGATTTGTTGCGATTTGTCGTTTTCGGTTTGCGAAGTAGATACTTATAATAGGTAGAAATAGCTTCACCCAGATATGAAAAGTTTTGGTTCCTATAAAAAACTCAACGCGCTTTTTTCATCGAGGTCTTTGTTTTTTCAGCTTTTGTATATTTTACGTAAAATTCTCGTATTTGCGCAGTCGGAGCAATTCGTAAATTCGGCTTCGCAAGGGGCGTTTTATTTTATTTATAAATACAATTTTTTCCTGTTAAATAGTCTAATCTTTATTGAAATCCGTAACAAATTACGTTAATTAATTTTCTAGATTAGCAGACCAACGCGGCAAGGGACATTAACTTACCTAACGAGTAAAGTGATAAAACAAATTGGAATACCTACTCCTATTTATAAATTTAATCAAATATGCGGCATTACTAGCTATATAGGAAAATAAAATAGGATAGATAGATAGATAACACTTTATTGATTACCACACGTTCACACGAATACAAATATTTATGAACAGAAGTAAAATAAATAACACAATGCTTAAAGGTAATACAATGGGCGACCTTATCGCTAAAAGCGATCTCTACCAGGCAACCTTAGAATGGACTGGAATGAACATATAAAGAGAAGGGGCATGTTGGTTACTATAATCCCCAAGTACGGTAGACATCCTCTCAGATCTCCAGACGCTCAGATCCTTTGAAGATAATAAATACTTACTGGTTTTTTCACGATGTTTTCCTTCATCGTTTTGAGCACGTGTTTTTGATGCGCATATAAATTTTTCGAACAGAAAAATCATTGATGCACGCCGGGATTCAAATCCACGACCATTAGATTGAAAGTCGAGGTACCTCCCACTCGGCCAACACGGCTTATCAAGATAACTAAGTATATACTTTTTTTTAAATACACGCAGAACAAACATCTATATAAAATTGTTCCTGGGTGGGAATCGAATGCCCAGTTAAAATGCAACTGCTGTCAACTCAGTAGCAGCTCAAAAACATTTGCTGTATTTCTTTTAATACCGGGGTCTCACGGCCCGCGTTTTCACGCGCCAGGACGCGCCAAGGCGCACGCACGCGCCGTGGGAACGATTCATCCGTGGTGGCTCGTGCTCGGAACGCTCTGTACGCGACGCGCCGGACGCACACAGGCGGAGCGTCATCCGGCGCGGCCCGTCGTTTTACGCGCCGTGGGACCCCGGCATTATATTCAGACTAACCGACGGGTCAGTCTCAATATGCTTTTGGAAGCTTAAGCATAGTTTGCACTGAAGCCGGACATTATAATGCATTAAGCATGAGACTAGCCCCAGTAGCCGAGATCCTTGAAATTACGGAGGTCTTGGCAGCACTGTACCAGTATCCCCAAAGGTGTTGGGGTTACTAGAATAGTGCTGTTGAAAGAGAGGAACTTTAGCTACAGTATGTAGTACAACGGTTATTTCCACTTAAGGCTCTAACACACCAAGTTCCAATAACGTCTGAGTTGAGTAAATACCTCGTATGTCAGTTAAAGTGAACTTAAAAGACAAAGAAAAAACGTTTGGTGTAGAATTGAAAAGACGGCAGACTTCAACTACGAAGTTCTCATTTACTTGAAACTTAATTAAAAATTAGGTCACGACTGTAATCCCCAAGTACGGTAGACATCCTCTCAGATCTCCAGGCGCTTAGATCCTTTAAAGATGTCTAGTGGTAGTCAGAGGCACGTCTAAACATTATATTTGGCACATGTCCACATTTTGCAGTAGTTAGCATTCCATATATGACAGGTTGCAAGCACATCTCCGCTGTGAATTCGAGCTTTACTTAACCTCGTAAGGCCTACAGTCCTTCTTAAGGTACTAAATAAACATGGCCTAGTTGCCATGCACCTAGTAATTTAGTCCTTTAGGTAGGCCACGGGGTTGTTATGACAAGTGTACGAGAAAATGGCCTGGGCGAAGTTAAAACATTTTTAACCCGTAAAACACGAGGAAAGCTTCGGTGCATTTTACGCCAAGGTGCATACACGAAATTGGGCTAAGTGTAAAATAGTGTAGTGCTTAAAAATGTAATCAGTTTAATGCGATAACGCCTTAACTCGGGCACGGTGAGTTTATGATCGTGGAGGTTAGCGTGCAAGTTAAAAAGAACTCTATTGACTTGGATGTGTGAGAGAGCAATCTGAAATTTATACATCTTCTTTTATATGTATAAAAATGAATGGCTTTTTGTTAGTCTCGCTAAAACTCAAAAAAAGCTTGAAATTTTAATTAAAAAAAGATAAGATATGTTACTTAAAATTTTAAGTCCTCAACTCACCGGTAGTTGAGCACTTAAAATTTTATTCCGAATTTTAAAATTATTTTCTGAAATTTTAAAATAAATTTTTAAGTGCTTTTTTATGGGTTTATTTAAATTTGGCAGAACGTCTGCCGGGACATCTTAGTATAAAATAAAAACATAACAAAATTCTAAATAAAATGAGTTCGATAATATTTTTTTTTTCTACTCTTAAGTATACCCATTTCCGAAAATATGAGTCAGATCTATGTCAAAATCTAATTGGAACTACCTCTGCAGTTATATTTACATCAATAAACAATTTTTCGAATAAAATATACCTATAAATATCCGATGTTTCGACAGATTGTAAAATTTATGAAGAACGGGTAGATAACTATTTAGTTTGTAGCATAACTTTTTGCAGGGTGCAGACCGCACAAGATCGGTCGCTCTGGAAATTTATAGAGGCTTATGCCTATATTAAATCTATAGTGGATGTTCTACAGCTGAAACGATGGTAAAATTGTGTATACAAATCCTTCTATTTTCAATTATAGGTACCTACAAGTATTAAGGAAAAAGTGATAAAACTGCATTATTTTGAAAAAGATCAAACTTGGCGATACTTGAAATTTTTGATGTTTTGTATGGGCTGAGTCTACCCGGATAAGACGGAAAAAGTGTTAAAACTGCATTATCTTGAAAACCATCAAATTTAAAATAAAACCGTCTGTAATTTACTTAGCTAGTATGATCATCTAACGAATCATATAAAAATGAACTGTTAAGCTATTCATAGTTTTGATTAAAAACGAAACTAGTGTTTTTGATGAGTCAACTTTGGAAATAAATCTATCGAAAAAAGTTTAACCAATCGTATTTCTGTCTATAATTTATCTAGATTATATCCATAAGTTATTTTTGTCATAAAAAACAAAACTGTATGTTTTGCGGTTATTAAGAAAAAACTATTCTGCGTTCATCAACAACAATTACTCGACTTAACCGAAAAATATACTCGTAGTGTATAAAAAAAAAGTTTTTTATGAAGAAATACTATTGCTATAAAATTCGAATTGAGAACCTCCTTTTGCCGTCGGTTGAAAATGAGAAAATGAGTACCCAGCGCTCAGTCTGGTGATCGGCCCTCTGTGTCCTGTCCGGTTTTAATTAGCTTGCACCGGGGTTTCATTAGCTTCTCTGTGATGGAAAACTGTAACAGGGTTTACCCGGCTCTCAGAAGGACGGAAATAGATCGGAAAAATTGGATGGCTTCGAAAGACGAAGTTTTAAACTGGAAGCGTTTTGTGTTGCGTTTTTACTATATTTAGAACTAGCCGACCCGTGACAGACGTTGTCCTGTCAAATTTTAAAAATCGCATAAGAAAAAGCAATTTCAGGCAACTTCCAATTTTTTCCCTACAAACCTTGTACTGATAAAATAAATTACGAATTTTGGTAGAATGCGTATCATTCATTAGTCAAAACTGCGTTGCTGCTGTCATCACGAATAAATGTTTTACGTCCGTGATGTCAGATTTGTTGCACACCAGCGCCATCTATACCAAAATCATCCTTTTTGCGTTTTTTTGCCATTTAGGGGTTGTTTTTGGGTTATAAGTTCCCTCTTATTTATTCTGATTTTTTATCTACATACTACAGCAACTTTCATCTTAATCCGTTTTGTCGTTTATTTTTGATTAGGGAACAAACAAAGCAGTCTTATCACAACCTTTCGCATTTATAATATTATTAGGATAGATAGAAAAAGTCGTCTTGGCCGAATGGGATTTACCTCGACTTTCAATCAATGGTTTTTCTATTCTATTGGAAAAAAAACATATGTGCATTAACACGTGCTTATAACGGTGAAGGAAAACATCGTGAGGAAACCGGTTAGTATTCTTGTAAGCGACGATGGGCTTGCAACTTGTCACGTATGTAATGCGCTACTGCATAATGTGGGCATGTGCCAAATATAATGTTTGGACGTGCCTCTGACCCCCACTAGACATCTTCAAAGGATCTAAGCGTCTGGAGATCTGAGGGGATGTCTACCGTACTTGGGGATTACAGTCGTGATCCTATTTTTTTTATATTTCCCAAACTAAGCAAAGCTTGACTTATTTTTTTAAAAACATACATATATCATACATTATAACACCATACCATACACAGAAAACAAATCTATATTCATTAAACAAATGTTTGTCCTGGGTAGGAATCGAACTACAACCTACAGCGCAGAAGGCAGAGTTACTACCAAGTGAGCTATGATAAAAACTGACATATTCATTCTTATAAACAGACAGAGATCACTTATAAGACTTGCCCTATGATAAAATCGCGCGGACATCTATTACTATAGTCGAAAGTCTATTTCATTAACATTTGAAATGTATAACTGTTTATTTCTGGAATTGTGCTTGCAGTCTGTGAAAGTTGAGGCTGACTTCATGCATTATTCACATAGTTTCACGTCCATGAACCGTACTACAAGCACAAAATTAATATAAAAACAATGACGAAAGTGACGACGCAATACGAACTCGTATAGCTATCTCACTTTTGCACCGCGAGTAATATTGTTTTGATATTACTTAAGAGCTTGTGGTGCGGCACCAGAAGCTCCTCCCTCTCAGCCATTTCAATTACGGATGAGCGAAACTTGACGTTGGGAATTTTCAGCTATTTTCGGCTTGACCGCTTCGAGAGCCCTTAACAAGTCGCTGATGCGTTATAATAGCGTTATGTACTGGCTCTGTGATTTATTGTACGGTGCTTGATTTGAACCCACAAACCCTTCATAGTGTAAAAGGATTAGGGTAAGTAAACTGTGTGGGACTTATTCATAATATTTGTGAGTCGATGTTTTTAAATTGCTAGTTATTTGCAAATCTTAAATGATGCAGAAACATAAAGGGGATTTTAAGAAAAACCGGCCAAATGCGAGTTTGACTCGCGCACGAAGGTTTAAACACGTTAGTTGTATGGAAGCCCCACTTAAATATTTATTTTCTTCTATTTTTAGTATTTTTTGTTATAGCGGCAACAGAAATACTTAATTTGTGAAAATTTCAACTATCTAGCTATTACGGTTCATGTGATACAGCCCTGTGAAACAGACGGACAGCGAAGTCTTAGTAATAGAGTCCCGTTTCGGCACGATACTTATTAGTATCTAATTCATTCTATGCCTGGTATATTATGAGGCGTTAATCATACTATTTGATCTCTGAACGTAGACTGAAGTTAATTTCTTCGCTGATTGCTATTAAATTGAATTGAGTGAGTCTCAGCTTGATAAATAGCTAAAAGATACGAAAGTGTTACTCTTGCTTAGACGCCACATGGCTGGTCGCTTTATTTCAGACTTAGTTCACGCCTGCACAGAACCTCCGCATCAAAACAAAACCTTTCACAATACAAGGTCGCTGAATGAATAGCCCAATTAATTACCCTGAAGGATTCCTTTTATCGCGTGATCAGAAATAACAAATCCGACTCACGAGATCTTCCGGTAGAGGCGTTTCCATTAATTTTCATCCGCTTTGCCTAAATCACTGAGAATTGGGGATTATTTACGCGTTAATTTCTACAAGCTGCGAGCTCTGGGGCCTTGTGCTTGTACCCTTGTCTCGATGGAAAAGGTTATGATGCGATTTCATAAGGTGCGGAGACCGTCAGTTGACAACCGTAAGGACTCGCAGACTCGAACTTTTTTTCTTAGGAATAAGGTTTGAAATTCTGGTCATATTAAAACCGCTTTTGCACATGTCGCAGAGACATAATCGCCCAACATGTCGAGCGATGTCTTAGGGACCGTCGACAGACACGTAGCGAGCGTATGTGCCGCGATCTGTAGATGTCGCTTGCGATGTCTGGCGATGTGCTGCGCGACAAGGTCACAGGACAAATGTCTCCTAGTGTATTTGTGGATTTAGCATCGCCTTTCAACAAAGAAGAGCAAAGAGATGTGTAAAAGAATTAATTGAATAGGACGTAGATGACGTGTGGATAAGAAGTCATTATGGATTACGACCTCATGCTTTAGGTCTTAAGCCGGGGTCCCACGGCGCGTAAAACGACGGGCCGCGCCGGATGACGCTCCGCCTGTGTGCGTCCAGCGCGTCGCGTACAGAGCGTTCCGAGCACGGGCCACCACGGATGCATCGTTCCCACGGCGCGTGCGTCCGCCTTGGCGCGGTCTGGCGCGTGAAAACGCGGGCCGTGGGACCCCGGCATTATAATATCTTATCTTTAGATTTGCTAAAAAAATCACGCTGTACGAAACATCCACTGCCGTAATTAGGGGATGGCTCTTTTCTGGTTGTTACAAGCATTTTGTAAGCGAATGCCTTATCCCTAAAAGCTCAATTTCCGGGCCGTTGTGTTTATATTTTTTGTTGTTGCAACTTTGGTTTTTCCAAATATACTTTGTTAAAATTTTACATTTTCTTGAACTTTGTCTTGTTTTGCCCAACGGACCCATTTTGTTTAAAGGCAAGAAAAACTCCTGCGACTTTGTTCGAGTAATATTTTCAAACAAACATCAACCCCTCTACCCCTCATACACCTTACACCGTAAGAACATTGATTTATATAATGGAAAGAAGATAATAGAATGGTCAATGCTTATTATCTTTTCCAATTGGAAAAACAAAGAAATCGAATTTTCTTTCTGAAACTTTCTAAATAAAAATCCTCATCCATTTGTATGAAAACTGGAACAACAGAAATCAAATAAGATAATGCTGCAAAAATGTTATTTAATAATCAAGTTGGGGAGTTCTGTTTAACTTGATTTGCTTTGGAAATTTAAGTGGATCTTATCCCCATATTCTTAGTTTTAACATCGACTCTACCTTGCCTCAAACTCTATCGAGGCTAAGATAATTTTCAAGGGAGAGGTTTCTCAACTACGTCACATTATGTCATCTGACCGAGTAGATTTTCATGAAACAAAACGTCACACGCATGCATCATTCAGAAGCTGTCGAGGAATGTCATGGTACATCTTGAGGTACCTCGAGTAGACTGTTCTGTTGACTAAGGAATCTTCGACTAGAGGCAAACTCGAGGTAATTTTATCAACTATAACTACCAAAACACGGTTTCGAGGTGGATATATTTTTGTGGATACAACTAAGAATATGGAGATAAGACAAGAAATAAAATAATATAGTTAACCTCAATCGACAAATTGACCCAGATTAGATGCAGAACAATATTCGAATTGAATAACTGTGGTCTATGAGAAATTGCTCATACGTTCCGTCACCGGAATTGTTTGCACCGTCTATGCAAACATTGTTTGTGCTGTCACAAATATTATATAGAAACTCTCTTGAGTATATTTAATCTACCTTTTTCACATCCCTTATTAAAATACATGTAATAATTACGTTTAGAAAACTAAAAAGAAAACCGACGAAAATGTTCCGACCATTAAAAAAATGTGACCAACAATCATCCCTTGTTTTCCTACCTTTAGGATTAGAATTTTTGTTTAAAATTTATATGAGACCAACTTCGAGGTATGCCCTTTAAAACAAAAAACCGGCCAAGTGCTAGTCAGACTCGCGCACGAAGGGTTCCGTACCATTATCTATAAAAAAACGCAAAAAAAAAAAAAAAAAAAAAAAAAACACGTTTGTTGTATGGGAACCCATTTTAAATATTTATTTTATGCTGTGTTTAGTATTTTTTATTAAAGCAGCAAAAGAAATGCATAATCTGTGAAAATAATTTAACTGTCTAGCCAACACGGTTCATGAGATACAGCCCTGTGACAGACAGATGGACAGACGGACAGACAGTCAGCGAAGTCTTAGTAATAGGGTCCCGCTTTTACCCTTTGGGTACGGAACCCTAAAAAGAATTATCAAAATCGGACTACTCTGTAAAAAGTTATGCGTAGTTCATACATAAAAAAAATAAAAAAATAAAACTCCACTTGAAAACCTCCTCCGATTTTCGTTGTTTAAAAATCGCTCATATTTCTTATTTCTTTTCTCGTCATTATTTCTTAAGGGTTGTAAGTTGATATTTTTTTTATCTTTATAACCACAGCAGGTTATTAAGTTAAGTAAACTACTTCTTTGTAGTAAAGTTGCGAACGAGCTAGTATGATTAAATATATAAAGTAGTCTGGATAGTTATAAAATTCTAGACTCTAAATAATGTTACAATGTAACCAAATTTGAAAGTGCAGTAACTTCCTTCAAGGAAAGCATTCGCGCTCCTTAAATTAATCTTATCTTTTTTACCAAACTCCTCCGAAACGTCTTGACCGATTTTTATGAAACTTTTATGTATATTTGGTAAGTATGAGAATAAGTCGTCAAATATTTTTTATTCACCTATGTGATAAGGGGTGTCATAAAATTCTGGAAAACTGAAAGTGCTTTTTCCTGTAGAATTATTGAAATTTGACAGGACAACGTCGATCGAGAAAGCTAGTAAATAATAAATAAATGAATATTGGAAGACATTATACACAGATCCATCTAGCACCGAACTAGCAACGCTTGTGCTATGGAAACCATATTACTGATAGAATACATACAAAGTATGTAACTTTAAAACACATAGAAAAAATGATAAATCTAAATTCTGAAATGCTCTATTATATAATTACTAGCAGTCCGCCCCAGCGTCACACGGTTATAACAATGATTTTATAACATTTTTTTGGTTACATTATCTAAGTTTTAGTAAGTATTCCTATATTTTTCTAGCAACAAATATAACCTATGTTACTCAGAGATAATGTAGCATTCCAATGGAAAAAGAATTTTTGAAATCGGTCCAGTAGTTTTTGAGTTTATTCGTTACAAACATACAAATGTTTCCTCTTTATAATATTAGTAAACTAGCCGACCCGTGACAGACGTTGTCCTGTCTAATTTCAATAATCGAATTGAAAATACTGAATGTTTTTAGTCTGTGATGTCAGATTTGTTGCACAGCAGCGCCATTTATACCAAAATCCCTTTTGCGTGTTTTATATCATTTTGGGGATGTTTTTCATATTTTAAAATAGTTTATGTTTTATTCTGGCATTATATCTACATACAGAAAAATTCAACTTAATCCGTTTTGTCGTTTAGGCCTGATTGAGGCACAAACATACATACAAACTCACAAATTTTCACATTTATTATTAGGATGTTACACAGAGATAATGTAGCTTTCTAATAGAGAAAGAATTTATGAAATCGGTCCATTAGTTTTTGAGTTTATTTGTTACAAACATACTATACAAATGTTTCAACTTTATAACTTAGTAGATAATGCTATGTCATCATAATAAATTGAACTGAAAAAAATCACTTCCTGTTTAATCTGATTCCGCTGACGATCATTAACTTTTAAAAGCTGTTAATAATTCAAAGCCCAAAATAATCAGAGCACCAACACAACTATCAAAATCTCGTTATACTGACAATAAAATTAAACTCCAATTCAACTATGCATAATTATAAATTAAATTTGAATTCAACGCTATCCTCAAATTTATTTCCAATGAGGCTCGTTAATACTGAAATACTCGGTGATACAAACTGAAATATTATATTCGGGCTCTATTTCTGTGAAAATGAATCTATTAAAGATTAAAATAAATAAATAGGATCACGACTGTAAACCCCAAGTACAAATTCAAATTCAAATTCAAAAATCATTTATTTCAATAAAATCACAAGGATCACTTTGAAACGTCTTAGGAACTAGGTGAAGCTACGCCGATTCCACGCGACCAAGCCTAGAAGAATCAGGCAACAAACACGGCTTGGGGTCTACCTTTTTTGTAATGATCCTTTTCTTAAAGCTATGTAGAGCTCCAGTGTGATGCCAATCGAACAAGGTGAAGGCTCAAACAAGAATAATTATTAAAAGTACTACTAAGTACTAAGTACGGTAGACATCCTCTCATATCTCTGGGCGCTTAGATCCTTGATGATGTTTAGTGGTAGTTAGAGGCACGTCCAAACATTAGCAGTAATAAGCATTCATCACATACATGACAGGTTGCAAGTTCGTCGCTGCCTACAAGAATACAAACTGGTTTCCTCACGATGTTTTGATACATTTTTCAAAAAGAAAAATCCATTGATGCACGACCGGGATTTGAACCCACGATCTTCGGATTGAAAGTCGAGGTACCTTCCACCCGGCCAACACGGCTTATCTAATGGTGCTTGTACATACATACCTTTGACTACCCCCCTTTAGAGATCATAAAAGGTTAGAGTGCTTGGAGATCTGCGCGGATGGAGAATTATAGTCGTGATCCTATTCAATTATGTATTTTAGTGCAAATTTAAAAGAATCCGGATAAAATCGGGTTGCTGAATACTACTTACTAGTAATTTATTCAACAATTTCTCATAGTCGAGATCGAAGTCTTCGTGACATAGTTTCGGCCGAGTGGATAGCTCATTGAAGACATTTCGCTCAATCTATGAGATATGTTTGATATTAAACAAGTTTGCATCAACAGTTTCATCCCATCTATTAGAAAAGGACGACTTGGTTCGCCTTTAAGTGCACACAAGGTGGTGTTTTTAGCGGGCAGTAATAAGTTTTTAGTCCTCTTTATAATAAAAATAAAATAAAAAAGCCTTTATTTCTATGCAGGTAAAAGATGCATCTTATTCTAATTATAATTAACTTAGTTTAAATTTAAGAGTGAGTAGGTATATTTGGTTAGTTTTATTTAACATCTGCAAGAACCCCTCTCCGGGAGAAGGCCTCCTCCAAAGATATCCTCTTTATAAGTGCGTCGCAATTATATTTGCCGCGCACTTTTTGAATTAGGAACATCTTAGTGTTCAGCGCCAAAGAAATCGAACGCAAATATTGTTTGAATAAAGACTGGCTAGTACGCCCATAGTCGCGCCGCCGGCTGAATAAAAAAAAGAAATCAAATTAAAAACGCGCGAACTACAGCCCGCGTTTTCGTAAAGTTTTGCGAATTGTTAGAAATTCAACAATAGCTTGCAACCTGTCACGTATAGAACGCTAACTAAACTACTGCAAAATGCGAGCATGATGTGTTTCAGATTTAATATTTAGATGTGACTCTGATTAACCCCTTTTAGACATTTTCAAGGATCAAGGAGGAAAGATCTGAGAGGTCGTCTAATTATTACCT
Source organism: Hydriomena furcata (assembly GCA_912999785.1). Taxonomy (NCBI): domain Eukaryota; kingdom Metazoa; phylum Arthropoda; class Insecta; order Lepidoptera; family Geometridae; genus Hydriomena; species Hydriomena furcata. The sequence continues at coordinate 3,975,982 of OU538833.1, read as the reverse complement.
ATGGATTACAGTCCTTACTCATTTTTTTTATGTAATATGTATATTACAACAATCATTAATTTAATCTGATAAATGATAACAAAAACGAACCGAAATACAGTAAAATAGACTTCGCCAACACTACGATGATTTATAACCTTTGTTGCGTCCGGTTCATCTTTTTAACCAACGACACAAGGGGAGGTTCTCAATTCGACATAAATAAAATATATAAATAGGATCACGACTGTAATCCCCAAGTACGGTAGACATCCTCTCAGATCTTCAGATGCTTAGATCCTTTGAAGACGTGTAGGGGGGGTCAGAGGCACGTCCAAACATTATATTTGGCACATGCCCACATTTTGCAGTAATTAGCATTCCATACGTAACAGGTTGCAAGCCCATCACCGCTTATAAGAATACTAACTGGTTTCCTCACGATTTTTTCCTTCACCGTTTTCTTTCACCTTCACAATTCGACATGTACAGTGTACACCTATATTTTTTTTCTGTGTGTCATCTTTTACGGTGATTCGATTTCGATGTTTTTTTTCCTATTGTGTAAAGATTAGTCTCATTTTTGTCTCATTTAAATTATTTTTATCAAGGAATAGCTGTACAGAAACCTTCGTGGGCTCATGCATAACAACTTTGCTAAAGATTATCACATGATAGTGTACGATTCTATAAAGGTTCTAAAAAATTTTTTTATATTTATCGATAGATTAAGAGTTCCTTCATAAAACTTAAATAAAACTAGCCAAGTGCGAGTCGGTCTCGCGCACAAAAGGTTCCGTACCATTATCTAGAAAAACGGCAAAAAAACACGTTTTTTGTATGAGAGCCTCACTTAAATATTTATTTTATTTTGTCTTTCGTATTTGTTGTTATAGCGACAACAGAAATACATCATCTGAGAAAGTTTCAACTGTCTAGCTATCACGGTTCATGAGATACAGCCCTGTGATAGACAGACAGATAGCGGACAGCGAAGTCTTAGTAATAAGGTGCCGTTTATACCCTTTGGGTACGGAACTCTATACGCCAATACTGTCCCTTGACTTTTCAATTGGATATTTTTATCGGTTTTCTTTTTAGTTTTTGAAGTTGATTGCAACTGCTTGTACACACTACACTTTATGTCGTAAGTGAACTAGCTGTACACCTAAGCCAGTGTCCTCGGTTATTCAATCTCGCATGAGATCCTGGCATAATGCAATTTGCAGGAAGTTGGGGCTAAACACAGTTATGCAAGACGCATATACGACACTGTTTTGATGTTTTGGAAATACAAAACACTCACAAACACAGAATGTTTGGTAATATTAGGTAAGCGATGTTGGCCGAGCATATTAGTTTGGGGCACGATGGCACTGTATTAAAAAGTCCACTAATATTTATTAAGGTGATGAAAGATTTTTGTTGTATGGACTGAGTCTACCCGTATAAGACGGAAAAAGTGATAAAACCGCATTATCTTGAAAACCACTAAACTTAAAAAGAAACTGTCTGTAATTTACTTAGCTAGTTTGATTATATAACGAATTATATAAAAATGAACTGTTTAGCTATTCATAGTTATGATTAAAAACGAAACTAATGTTTTTGAAGAGCCAACTTTGTATAATAAATCTATCTAGAAAAGTTTCACCAATCGTGTTTCTATCTGCAATTTATCTAGATTATATCCTTATGTTATCTTTGTCATAAAAAACAAAACTGTATGTTGTGCGGTTATTGAAAAAAAACGATTCTGCATTCATAAAAAAAACGAATACCCAAGATTTGGCAATGCTGCCAGTATCTTGGGTACGCTTCCGACTGCTAGTGATCTGGATCAGTTGAGCTATCTATAGACTGTTTGCAACGGTCTTTAAATGGCTCAACTAGTTCATATTATCATCATATAAGATGATATTTGTTTCTGAAATAAAAGTAAAATATTTAAAATTATTTATTATCTCGACTTCCAAACCGAAGAACGTAGGTTTGAACGACATTTTTTTGTGTCAAATTTTTGGAACTTTTTCTGTATTCAGAAGTGAAGTTTAAGTTTTAATAATAAAAGGAAAACCTTGCGACTTTGTTCAAGTGAAGTAACTTCAAACGTTATACCTCCTTAGGGATTGAATTCCTGGAATTATTTCCTTAGTGTACCCCTACAAAACGAAAGGAACACCCTCTATTTTTTAAATATCTAGGACGAGTAGTTTAGGCTGTGCATTGATAGATCAGTCAGTCGGAATCGCAAGAGTTTTATATGTTTAGAAAAGTTTCAAACAAGCTCAATTTAAACGAGAAGAGTAAGAGGATGTGTCCCCCTTAAAACTGCGCCGTCTAATTTATACGGATTCTCTCTAACTGTAGTTGTTGAACAAACGGCGATGGAACTCGTTTTAGAGAATAAGTACTTTAGAGATATATAAAACGGCACACTTTATAAATAAAATGTCTAGAATTATTTTACGTTTAAAAAGCTAAACTGAAATTCGACGAAAATGTATCGATCAATCGAAAAGTCATATGAAGGAACTGTTGTGTCCTTCATAAATATATTTTTTAAAATAGGAATTCGGGACTATTCTCTACACAATAGAAAAAAAAACATCATACATAAAAAACCGGCCAAGTGCGAGTCGGACTCGTGCACGAAGGGTTCCGTACCATTATCTATAAAAACGGCAAATAAATCATGTTTGTTGTATGGGAGCCCCCCTTAAATATTTATTTTATTCTGTTTTTAGTATTCGTTGTTAGAGCAGCCACATAAATACATAATCTGTGAAAATTTCAACTGTCTAGCTATCACAGTTCATGAGATACAGCCCTGTGACAGACAGACAGACGGACAGCGAAGTCTTAGTAATAGGGTTCCGATTTTACCCTACGGGTACGGAACCCTAAAAAGCAACAAAATAAGTCGAATTGATAAACCTCCTCATTTTTCGTAGGTTAAAAAGTGTAATGTAGCATTCTAACGAAGAAAGATTTTTTTAAATCGTACTTTAGTTTTTGAGTTTATTCGTTACAAAAATACTAAAATACAAAAATTCCTCCCCTCCCCTATAATATTAAGTATAGTAGGTATATGGTGTGATTTACAAGTTCTTCAAGTATAACTTGCTGGGGCAGGTCGCGGTAAGTCAATAAACGTCTCTAGAAAGTTCTTGAGCAGACAATATTGCCAGCAATAAAGCTGTAATATTTACAGCGAGCAAATGAACTCACTTACAAATATTGACTCGGAAAAGAGATGGAAACTCATAATAATTCCATTCTGAGGTTAACTTGGAGCGGATGCAATGTATTGTAGAAAAAATATGATGACTCGTTTTTGGTAGATTTAGATATTTTAGATAGGTGTTTGAAGTGACAATTAGTGGTGGCAATTCGTCAAACTTATTAAAATTGAGTAAAACTCGAAATATTTTATTCTGTTATCATACTCTTAGATGTCACCTCGAAATATCTCTACCTCGACTCGACATCGTAACCGTATTTTGGTAGCTTTAGTTGATAAAATTACCTCGAGTTGCATCTAGTCGAGGATTCCACAGTCAACAGAGCTGTCAACTCAAGGTACCTCGAGATGTACCTTGACATTCCTCGGCAGCTTCTGAATGACGCATGCGTGTGACGGTTTGTTTAATGAAAATCTCCTCGGACTGATGACGTAATCAAGGAACCTACAAAATATCGATTTAAGATACCGTACTTTTCGAGGTAAAGTTCGAGGAGCCTCGAAAGAGTTTTAGTCAAGGTAGAGTCGAGGTTACAACTAAGAATAAAAAATAAAAATAAAATAAATAGGATCACGACTGTAATCCCCAAGTACGGTAGACATCCTCTCAGATCTCGAGGCGCTTAGATCCTTTGACAATATCTCTATAGATATCGTCAAAGATCTAGATTAGAGACAAAATTTTAATCCCCATATTCTTAAGACTATAACTAAGAATATGGGGATTAAAATTAGCTTTTCTGTACAAAAATCGTATCTCACTATTAACCGCGACAGGTGACAATCTGTTTCCATCTCCCACTTGAGATTCAGAACTGTGTGGGTGATTATTAGGTTTTTATTTATTTATTTAAACCTATCCTAAATGAAAACCCTACCCTGACTTTTCTCTATTGTTCCTTACAATCCAAGTGTCAAGTTATAGCACTTTAGTAAAACAATACGAACGATATCGCTGATACGCCCATCGCTTCAAAATTTGACACCTACCATCTTCAGAGGATAATAGACCTTATTACAAGAGGGTTCGGTTTATTTTATAGATTTTGTTATCTTGATAGCTCAGGTTTTATGATATTAGCACATAATAACGTTGTATCTTACCAATTCTCTGTAAGTTGCTCTAGGTGACAATGTAGTTTTAATACACGCAACATTGTTGTCACATCGCTTTGAGAGTGGTTTTAAATAATCAAATATAAAATATTCTAGTGCCATTATTTTACGATCTATCTCATAGTACTTACGTTTAGCACTTCAGCTTCAGCTTTCCATATAATGTATACTAATACCATATTATAACGGAAGTAACTCTACCTTGTTTATGAATTTGGCTACTGAAACAAACTATTTTTATTTATTTATCTGCCTGTCTGTCTGTCTATCAGTGACGTTATCACGACCAAACCGCTGGACCGATTAAGATGAAATTTCATATAAATATAGTTTAAATATGGTACAAATTGCAAGCCCAGCGCCGCTGATACGAGTATAAATCCTAACACGTCTCTTTTCACAAATTAAAAATAAAAATATTGACAAAAAATCTATTAGATGGTAACATAATTTGGTTTCAATACTTTTGAACTCACTTTTAAATCTTAAATAATATTCATCAAATCCTCAGCAAAGTTTTATTCAACTTTGAACTCAAATAAACTCTAAAAGCTACTTATTTTTATGCTAGTATTTTAAAATAAGCAAAAGTTACCACAACATTAATTTATTACCGCTTGGTATACCATTATGCATTATTCCAAGCTCCAAAACCGTACACAGAGTTACCTATTATATCTCCAGAGCTGAAATTGCATCCATGTTTTCAAATCCTAACTTATCTCCTCTCACAAATATAAGAATCTTAGAAAATATTCATCAAACCTTCACCAAAGTTATATTCAACTTTCAGACTAAAATAAACACCAAAAACTATCCAAAAAAATTGGTCAAGTGCGAGTGGTACTCGCGCACTAAGAATTCCGTACCATTATCTATAGAAAACGGCAAAAAAACACATTGGTTGTATGGAAGCCCCCCTTAAATATTTATTTTATTCTGTTTTTAGTATTTTTTGTTATAGCAGCAACAGAAATACATAATCTGTAAAAATTTCAACTGTCTAGCTATCAAAGTTCATGAGATACAGCCCTGTGACAGACAGACGGACAGCGAAATCTTAGTAATAGGGTCCCGTTTTTACCCTTTGGATACGGAACCTTAAAAAGGTTTCAATATGCATAAAATACAGTATTCAAAAATAAGCAAAATTTTACTACGACATTCATTTGTTACCGCTTGGTCTACCCATATGTTTTATTCCAAGCTCCAAAGCCGTATTCAATAGTTACCTATATCTTCGGAGCTAGTTGAAACTGCATCCATGTTTTCAAGGCAAGCCAGCTATAATACGCCGCAGGCTTACCGGCATTACCAGAGCCGTGTATCCAATGTGTCCCGGAGCTTAGAAAATGTATTAGTAACATTGTGTATTGCCCTCGTGGAGAATTGAAAATAACTGAGGCTGGTAAAAGCTTCAAAATGATGTATCTATGAATTCTTACTATTTATTACTATTACTACTATCCGTAAGCGTTTAAGGGGCTCCCAGTCGACGATTGCTCTTTTTCGAAACGAAAAAAGAAATACTTCTGAACAAGCCACATCTCCTATTTTTATAAGTATATTACTTCAGGTTCCTACCTAGATTTCTATTTAGCTGAAAACATAATAGCAGAAACTTTTCACGATAAAGATATTATTTCAAAATGATACGTTTTAGAATTTATGATCGAAATATTTTATATACCTACTATTGCCGACGTGTGTTTGTCGTCATTGCAGCGGTCGGTAGGATTATTTATCGAAATGATTAAAGATGGGTACATCTTTATTCACATATACTATACATTATAAAATGTGGCTTGTTCACAAGTATTTATTTTTTCGTTTCGAACAAAAACAATCGTCGACTGGGAGCGCCTTAAGTCTAAATTCAAAAATGAATTGTATTTTAGTAGTCACAAAATGCTACTTTGACAGTTGAAGCCGATTACGATTATCAGTGAACTTACAAACAGGCAGCTGATTCAATAGTAACAGTATAGACAATTCGGATGATCTCGCGATGCGCGGAACCACACTTATAAGAAAATAGCTCCATAAAAACGACCTCCTGGGTCCTTTCGGGATTCTGTACCGAAAATGCATCGTCGCATGTCTCACCCCCATTAGACCAACAAAAAACTTCAAACTCGATTCTTCAATAACCCAGCGTCCCCTAAATAACGTATTCTAGTAAAACGAAGCGCCTTGTCGGCAAATACAGGAGTAGCATGCCTTAAGGGTGAGTTTCCACGTACACGGAGCTGTGCGGAGCGAACCAATGACAGCGCTCAAATATTCGAGTAGCAAAATGTCGAGCGCAGTCATTGGTCCGCTCCGAACAGCTTTGCACAGCTCCAGATAAAAATTTGGACTTCTGCGGGTCGCGTCTGTTGTGACAGAAGCATGCGAACGACAACACAGTAGGTACTAACTCCTCATTAACATTCAACCCATCTCTACATCAGTGGGTAAGGAAGCCGGCATGTTTGGGGAAAACGGGAGTATTGCGATGTATTTGACCCATTTACATGCTAGCGTTTCCCACTTCTACGTTCACTTTTCTGGGACTATACCACAAGGTCCTAAATTAATATCAAAACAATATTAACGCATTAACGCTATACGCATTCGTATTGCGTTGTCACTTTAGCACCGTGAGTGACATTGTTTTGATATTACTTTTTGAGATTGTGGTACAGTTTCTGGTCTGTCATAAGCAGTGAGACGTTAGAAAGCTTCTTCGATCGCAGCTAACGCGACCCACGGAAAGCAACCTTTAACATTGAAAATTCCATTGAAGGGAATGAAGGGTGCTTTGAAATTGATGACGTGTAAAAAGCCGATAGAGCCACCGGGGCTCATTTAAATGACGGGAATGGGACAAGCGTCTCTTAAGCCCCCGCATAATATTGAAAGATAATCAGGGTTTGTTCGCGGATCTGAAGAGCGGTGAAGATGTTTTTGTTCGGCCATGTAACGAAAAGCGAACTAATTGCTCTTCTCTTTTCATAGATTCAACTACAAACAAGTAGCCTAAGGGCTTAAACCAGAGCTCGTCCAAGAATACTAGTCTACTACCAATTTCTGGTCTTTAAGACCTTTTATAAGGGGTTATTTTTATATTTTAAAGTAGTCTATTATTTATTTGCGCAATAAATCTACATCTACAGCAAATTTTAACCTAATCCTGGTTGAGGAACAAACATACATACATACAAACTCACAAACTTTCGCATTTATAATATTATTAGGATTAATCTTAAATCACGGTTGTTGTTGCACAGTTTTTCATACCTCGTTTTCACACGAGCTACTTTTCTGCAAGACAGCAGAAAGTTAACTCGAAAAGTATTAACTTGTCTTCTCTAGCGTTGTTGGTTCGGCCTGTCACAAGCAATTTGTTGTATAGCGCTATTTTATATCCAAGAGCATTAATGGCAAGACTACATGTTCATAAAGGACATGACATATTGGATCCCTTCGCCACTTAACCCTCGTACACTCAATATCGCTTGTAACAGGCGTTAACACTTCGGATTGCAACTGGCTGGTCGCCTTAATTGAAATGGAAGGGAAACTCCTAAACATTTCGCTTTGTGTCCGCATGTTGGACCCAAAAATGGTATTTATGTCAGAACAAGGAGAATGGGTGAATTTGTGCGTCTACTAAGCACGTACAGAAAATGAGAAATAATATCGTATGACCTTTTAGATTTTAGCAAAACATTACGAGTAAATATTATTGCAAATATAGCGTTATAATAAACAATCTTCTAATACAATTAAATGTTACATTAACGGGGTAATTCAAAGTACGGTAATATTTTTAAATTTCTGTATGGGAAAAGTCGCTCCGGATCAGATGGAAAAAGTGATAACAACGCATCAATACAACGCATGGTTTTAAGAGCCATTTTCGAATGATAAATCTGTTCAGAAAAGTCTTTGATTTGTATTATGTAAATAAAATTTTAGTTATTCTTGCTAAAATTACATTACGATCAAAATGACAAAAGATACCCTCCCCCTAAAAATAAAGTCAATGAATCCATTTTAGTCCAAATTTACTAAAAAGGAGTCGTCAAACAAAAGTTCGATGTGTTATAATACGAGTATTTACGGTCTGGTAGGTACTTTATATTTGTTTTCTTTAGGTATTACTTTAGAAAAACTTTATCTTGTAAATTATACAAGCAATTCCAACTGCTGCAGTGAAAAACGAGTCTTCACCCGAGCCCCTAATTGAACAAAGACTCGAGAAAAACTGTTGGCCATTTTGTTCTTTGACACTACAAGGTTTGATAGGTTTAATCTCGAAGGAAATTTTCTAAAAGAGTATAACGAGTCTAGTAACAATGTTTTAAAGTGAGTTGAACGTTATTTTAACTATAATTTTCAAGTTTTCACAAAACTATCCTAAGAAATAGCATTGTTAGATCAAGCACAAATAAATAAATAAAATAAATAAATATTGGTGTACATTATACACAGCGCCATCTAGCCCCAAACTAAGCAAAGCTTGTACTATGGGAACCAGATAACAGATAGAATACTTACATACTTTTTTTTTGTAAATAAATACTTAGGATAAATTATAACACCCAGACACAGAACAAACATCTATGTTCATCACACAAATGTTTATCCCGGGTGGGGATCGAACCCACAATCTACAGCGCAGAAGGCAGAGCTACTACCAACTGAGCTGTGAGGCCAGTCGTATAGCATTACTAAATTATTATAATATTATTAAATCGCCAAATAATATTCCTCTCGTACATTGCTAAGCCAATTTTCGATCACGACACGGGAGACAAAGCTTACTACCCGTATGGACTCATGACAATTATAGAGGCGGCTCCAAATTGTTCGTTCTAGAAAATTGGGAAGGCCTATGTCTACATAGCGCAATCTAGCCTCAATCTGAGCAAAGCTTATACAATAAGAACCAAATTAATAATAGAATAATACTTTTTTTTTCTAAATACAATATTTTTAAGACATAAAGAAGACACTGAACAACAAATGTTTATCACACAAATGTTTATCCTTAGTGGTAATCGAACCAACAACCTTCAGAGCAGAAGGCAGGGTTACTACTGAGCTGTGATGCCAGTCATGATGACGATGATAGCTGACTTAAGGTGATGCTTGAAATTTTTGTTTTTTTGTATGGGCTGAGTCTACCCGGATAAGACGAAAAAAGTCTTAAAACCGCATTATCTTGTAAACCAATAGACCTATAAAGAAACTGTCTTTCATTTATATGTATAGCTAGTATGATTATCTAAAAATTTAGCTATTCATAGTTTTGATTAAAAACGAAACTAGTGTTTTTGAAGAGCCAACTTTAGAAAATAAATCTATCGAGAAAAAAATCTATCGTTTCACCAATCGTGTTTCTGTCTTTATTCATCTAGATTGTCATATAAAACAAAACTGTATGTTTCATTTTAAAAACGATTCTGCATTCATCAAAAACATTTATTACTCGTCTTAATCAAACTGAGCCAGCAACTTGTTAAAAGGTTATCTAACTTAGACATCCGCAGAGTTTTATTTAAAAGTACGTGTTAGGTGCACACGTACGTTCTTTTAAAAATTTCCTTTACGAACCACATTCAACTCGATTTCCGATAGTTTTATTTTACTCCAATCGTGCTGAGTGCACCGGGTTGTTTACGGAGCTAGAGGCAAGCATTATTTATGGGGAACTAGTAAACGTATGACTGTTTTTGCTTCGATTTTTACTGGGTGTTAAACTGTTGAGCGTGGTTTGTTTGTTACTTTGAAATTTGTTTTCAAGTTAGAATTCGCTTCGAAATGTTTCTCGGACAAACAATTTTATCGAGAATTTATTACATTGCGTATTCGCGTATTATCTATGCATACATCTGTGCGATGGGCTTGCAACCTGTCACGTATGGAATGCTAACTACTGCAAAATGTGGGCATGTGCCAAATATAATGTTTGGACTGTCTGGATATCTGAGAGGATGTCTACCGTACTTGGGGATAACAGTCGTGATCCTATTTTTATTTTTTTTACATCAATGCTTTAACATTTGCAAATATGAAGAAAAACATGATCAAAATTACAAAAATATAATGAAACTGTCTAACTAAAAACAACTTATCTAATACTCATAAGTTCAGCTGTTTGTGAGAATGATCGATTAATATGTAGCAGCTACAAAATTAAACTGAATTTGAAATACATGGCGATACATTTCATTACAAAGTTTTTACATATTTCTTGACTGTAATGACCGTTGTTATCATTTAGGACCATCGTACTCTACTCGGAATATTTAGTATATTCTCAAATACATATCATAGTATTAAAACAAAAGAAGTCATTATAAACTTTTGACCGACAGTAAACCTGTTTGTAGGTAAATACCAACAATGTTCCAAACTGCGAGTAACGAAGCTACAAACAACTACATTGCAACTGTCGTTCTCATACCTACACGAATACCTATATTATGCAGTATTGCAGTATTTTGGCACAGTTTGTTTGTCGTGTTGACTATTCTACTGGTTCTTTTTAACCCCTATATTTATAGATGTGTATTTTCAATTCCTATACACAGACTAAATGACATCTTCAAGGATCTGAAAGCCTAGAGGAGATCATAAAGGATGTCTACCGTATTTGGGGATTACAATCGTTATCCATTTTTTTTTAGACTATATGATATTTTAAATGCAAATTATAGAACATTACTATTATACAGCTAGGATTATTTGTGTTATAAGTATCAAAAATGATGGGTTCAAACTCGCATTTCTCGTGTTTCAAGTCAAAAATTAATTTCTCTCTAAAATTCCTCTCACGACGATAAAGAATTTTAGTGGCCAGGTGGTTTATCTCATTGTTCCTTGTATCCTAAGATGGTAAAAAAGTAGGAGAAAACTATTCTGTTCATCTCACATGGATTTTTGAATGTACCTACGTACATTTGAGTCGTTCAATTTCTGATTCAATGTCTTTCTCTTTGCGTGAAGAGACGTCCTTCTCTTGCTTGTCCTGTTAAAGTTTCATTTTAATCCATTCAGTAGTTTTTACGTGAAAGAGTAACAAACACACACACACACTTTCGCATTTATAATATTAGTAAGATAGTTCTAACATTTAAGTAATTATGTACAATATTTCGCGAAAAATGAACATAAACATATTCATAATTCAGCGACGTTGATGTGTTGTGTTCCGTAGGCAGAGAGTTACCGTCACATTTTACGACGTCTTAAATCTCTGCGAGCCTATTACAGAAAACCAACATGAAGTAACATGACGGCCACACGTACCGTCAACATGTTTCTGATGAAATATAAGTTGCAAACAGAGTTTAATTGTGGACAATTTACATTGTGAAGGTAACATTTATTTTCCAAGCTGGTAGACCCGCGTCGAACGAAGTCCTGTCCAAATTTCCAAAACGGCATAGGAGTAGCGCACGTTGCTAGGACGACTGATGTCAACACTGGAGTCAGATTATTTGCACACCAGCGCCATCTATACCAAAGTCATCCCCTTTTAATTTTTTTATCATTTTGGTGACGTATTTCGTATTTTAAAGTAGTCTATTTATTATTCGGGCATTATATCTACATCTGCAGCAAATTTTATCTTAATCCGTTATGTCGTTTAGGCCTGATTGAGGCACAAACATATAAACCAAATCAAAAACTTTTGCATTTATAATATAGCCGAGCCGTGACAGACGTTGTTCCGTCAAATTTCAATAATCGAATAGAAAAGACTGAATGTTTTTAGTCTGTGATGTTAGATTTGTTGCACAGCAGCGCCATCTATACAGAAATCATCTTTTTTACGTTTTTTATCGTTTTGGGGATGTTTTTCATATTTTAAAGTAGTCTATTATTAATTCGGGCAATATATCTACATCTGCAGCAAATTTTATCTTAATCCGTTTTGTCGTTTAAGCCTGATGGAAGCACAAACATATAAACTAACTCAAAAACTTTCGCATTTATAATATTACTAGCCGACCCGTGACAGTCGTTGTCCTGTCAAATTTCAATTATCGAATAGAAAAGACTGAATGTTTTTAATTCGTGATGTCAGATTTATTGCACACCAGCACCATCTATACCATCTATATCACTTTGGGGATGTTTTTCCTATTTTAAAGTAGTCTATGTTTTATTCGGGCATTATATCTACATCTACAGCAAATTTCAACTTAATCTGTTTTGTCGTTTAAGCCTGATTGAGGCACAAACATACATACAAACTCACAAACTTTCACATCTATAATATTATTAGGATAGGATTAGGATAAAAGTGCTACAAATTCTAAGTGATTTAAGACGCGTGGTCATACAGAGTTGATCGTAAATTGACCACACGTGCTACGTTACGTACACATACTGCCAGCAAGTGTGAAAGGGACTAGTAGACGACGGTATATAAGTAACGCCTAGGGTTACTTTATACCTAGAGGTTTTCATAAGGGATATGATCTTTCATCTTTATGATGAAAACAAATGTTTTTATACTATCTAAAACTGTATTAATCCTGGTCATGCACCAGTTAGTACCAGTTAGGAAACCAGTTAGTATGGTCGTGCAAATAATAATCCTAATAATATTATAAATGCGAAAGTTTGTGAAAAGAAATGTATGTTTGTTCCACAATCAGGCCTCAACGACAAAACGGATTAAGATGAAACTTGCTGTAGTATGTAGATAAAAAATCAGAATAAATAATAAGGTATCTTAAAATCCGAAAAACAACCCTTAAATGATAAAAAAACGCAAAAGGGATGATTTTGGCCTAGATGGCGCTGGTGTGCAACAAATATGACATCACAGACTAAAAACAATCAGTCAATAATCGAATACTGTATTCGATTATTGAAATTTGACAGGACAAAGTCTGTCACGGGTCGGCTAGTCTTAATATATAACTTACGCGTCACGTTGTTTGTCCGCGATAGACTCCTAAACTACTTAGTCGATTTTAATCAAACTTTGCACACCGTGTGCAGTTTGATCCAACTTGAAAGATAGCTTACATCTCAATTTATAGTCGCAATATTATTTTATTGCAAACTGTTGACACAGCAACGCGTGGCCGGGTCTGCTAGTTGATTACAATTTTGATTTGCCCAACTTTAATGGTACTAAAGATACAAAGTTATCACTTGTGCCATCAATGGTAGATTAGACGTGACTATGTCTACCTCATTTAGACATCTTCAAGTATCTAAGCGCCTGAAGATCTGAGAGGTTGTCTGCCGTACTTGGGGATTACAGTCGTGATTCTATTTCATTTTATTTCTATATTAAAAAAGTCTTTCTTCAAGGTTTTCTAGAAGAGATCGCCCTCAGCGACAAGAACGTTAATTCCATTACACGATAAGGTTGTATTTTGTTGTTGGTCTGAGTACAAAAACGTGCGGTGAAGCGGTGAGCGGGGCAGAGAAGAGTCAATTAACCTCACAGCTCAGTTGGTAGTAACTCTGCCTTCTGCGCTGTAGGTAGAATTCGATTCACACCCAGTACAAACATTTGTGGGTGTTATAATCCTATCCTAATAATATTAAAAATGCGAAAGTTTGTGATAAGGCTGCTATGTTTGTTCCCTAATCAAAAATAAACGACAAAACGGATTAAGATGAAATTTGCTGTAGATAAAAAATCTGAATAAATAAAGGGGGAACTTATGATCCGAAAAACAACCCCTAAATAGTAAAAAAATGCAAAAAGGATTATTTTGGTATAGATAGCGGTGGTGTGAAACAAATCTGACATCACAGACTAAAAATATTTAGTCGTCATAGCAACGCAGTTTTGACTAATGAGTGATACACATTCTACCAAAATTTGTAATTTATTTTATCAGTACAAGGTTTGTAGTTCAAAAATTGGCCAGATATTGCTTTTTCCTATGCGATTATTAAAATTTGACATGACAACGTCTGTCACGGGTCGGCTAGTGTTTTATAAGTATTTATTTACAAAAAAAAACTATGTAAATATTCTATCAGTTATCTGGTTTCCATAGTACAAGCTTTGCTTAGTTTGGGGCTAGATGGCGCTGAGTAAAAGGTCCAGCAATATTTATTTATTTATCTGTGGAACAGCACTCGTTCGTGTTTGCCTCGCCCCGCTGAACGCTCGGCTTAAGTGGGCATTTCAGCCATACTGTAAGGCTGTTGTACTTCTAATATGGTGAAATTACTTTCATAATATGTACAAAAAAATTTGGCAATGTTACCAAGAGTTTGTTTGTTATTTTGAATCCGCTTGATATCAAAAACAGTTAGCAAAAATGAATGTTATTTATTATCTGCATAAGTTTTCGGTAGCTACTTAAACCATAAAACCGGCCGAGTGCAAGTCGGACTCGCGCACGAAGGGTTCCGTACCATTATCTATAAAAAACGGCAAAAAATCACGTTTTTTGTATGGGAGCTTACTTATATATTTATTTGATTCTGTTTTTAGTATTTGTTGTTAGAGCAGCAACAGAAATACATAATCTGTGAAAATTTCAACTGTCTAGCTATTACGGTTCATGAGATACAGCCCTGTGACAGATAGACGGACAGACAGACGGACAGTGAAGTCTTAGTAATAGGGTACCGTTTTTACCCTTTGGGTACGGAACCCTAAAAATCACGATTGTAGGTAATTACTAAGTACGATATACATCTACTCAGATCTCCAGGTCAGCTGTTCAGACCCTTGAAGATGACTAAAAGAGATACTCAGAGGAACATCCAAACATTACATTTTCGGTACTTAAAACCATGTAAATTTACTTTTGGTACTTTTAGAAGCAGATGTTCGTCCTATCGGTGTTTATCCTCATGTAAAGCTAACTCCATGTTATCCTAACCAAAATGAATGAAAATACTCCTAATTGAAACCGTAGGAATTATCGGTCCCATTAGTCGCTCGTTCCGGACCTTTTCCGGAATATTCCGGATTTTTCCGGAGTTCCACCGAAACACCCCAAATCGGCTTTAAACGAGAAAAAGGCTTGTGCGTTGACTCGTTAATGAATACGGCTGGGCGAATGCAAAGTAGAGCGTAGCTCGAACTCCAAGACCTTCAAATGCAAACCTAAAAACCTCGTTAGTCTGTAAGGAGGTTGGTAGTATTTAAAAAGAGATCCGTCTGCAGGAAAATGTCAATGTAAAGTATTTTTTCGCCTGTACAAGCGTATTTTTGCAAGCTTGGCAACGTTTGGTCACAAACACTGTGAAACGAAAATTTTATACATATTATATTATGCTCCTGTATTTATAGAACATCTTTCCATCTCTGGTTTTACGGAGCCGCGGGCACTTTCCGCTACCCTTTCGCTTTGATCATCACTAAAATAAATTAATAAATTTTAATGGAATTTTTATTTAAAGAGCGTTTCAACGGTAATTTTTCATTCTGAATCAATTAATTTGGAAGTAAGCTCCTTGTCACGTTTTCCAATTATTTTTAACTAGATCTATTTTTCACTATTTTTATATTCAAAGTTTCCAATAAGACTCCTTTAAGAGTCTAGTAAAAAATGATTGCTACTACAAGCTTGCGATGAAGGTAAAGAAAATAATATTTTAACGACAGTAGATATAAATAGTGTTTAGACTTAGATAGTAAAATTAAGTACGTACAATATTCTACTTGACTCTTTTTTCTTTTCTGGGGTCTTTATTGATGAGTTTTGCATTCTCTGACGATGCAATAACGACAATTACTATAGTTTTCATGTAAACTAGTTAATATCGTATATTTATTCAAAAATTTTGGAGGTTGTCCGTGTTTACATTGAGTATGACGTCAGAGCACAGATAATAAATAGACAAACATGGCGGACAGCGTTTTTGCTCGTTTATGAAAAGTATGATTTTAAATTATAGTTTTGGGGTTTCATAGTGTTCAAAAATTATAGATAATTAGCCGACCCGTGACAGACGTTGTCCTGTCAAATTTAAATAATTGATTGACAACAAAATCCTCATTAACAAAATGATCCGCCATTTATTGAATTCATTTGTTACAAAAAATGTGATAAATGAAGAACCGCTCTACTGATTTTGTGCAAACTTCACATAAACCATCTACTAAATAGTCCGAACAAAGCCTTAACATTTGGTTTGGATAAGTGAGCCCGTTCTTAAGTTATAAAATTACAACGAAAAGTGGCATTGATTTTTAGATATATAGATAATATATATTTTTTTGCTTAACATAACAAATATCAACTATTTAGAACCTACTTGAGAAAAGAGTCAACTAGCCTATTCTATCAAAGGATAATGGTAGCTCACATGTAGCTTGTGAACAATAATATCCGTACTAATCTGTGTTACTCAAACCTAATCATAGAGAAATCAATAATACAATACCTACTATCATTTGGGCTGTATCAACAAACTCTATAAATATTCTATTAAAAGGCTCCAACATCAAATATCGTAAATCGTATACAAAGAAAAGGAGATGGGTTTGAACGGAGGCTCAATGCGATAAGTCACGACTACAAAGGGTTCAAACGGTATCCTTTATATGACTACGAACTTTGAATACTTGCGCGGAGGTAATAGCTTTGCTACGACTTCGTAGCTATCAACGTATCGTAGCTACAAACTCAACGGAAACCATACTTTGTAGCATTCGTAGAACCACTCGTAGCCGTTCGTAGCACTATCCATCCCACAGTTTTATTAACTCTATGTTTCCAAATCGTATCACTATTTTGGTCAACGGTTTATGCTATAAATCCTTTGATATCGCTGAGGAATAAATTATTTTCGAATCGTTTTTTTTTTACGACTTTACTCTTTTCTGTTATCAGTAATAAATATTTTGTTCCATTCAATCTATCTATTATCTATACATATAATAAAACTGTAGAAGAATTCAATTCTGTACATTGAATAAAAACTAAAAAAAATACTCCTTCTTTCGGGTCTTCATACAAGTAACACACACCAAAAAAATATATTTTGAAATTTTTGTCTGTCTGTCTGTCTGTTGTCTGGCTTTTACGCAAAAACTACTGGACGGATTTTGATGAAAATTCTTTTGTTATATAGCTATTAGTTCTCGGCAACATATAGGCTATAATTTATTTTGAAGATTGGAATACCAGATGTGAAACTATCTATCGACCAGCGAAGCGAGCACGGGTCAGCTAGTATAATAATAGTTGTAATAGTATTATCGTAAGCGGCGACGGGCTGCAACTTGTCACGTGTGGAATGCTAACTACTGCAAAATTTAGGCATGTGCCAACTGTGATGGTTGGATTTGCCGCTGACTAACCCCTTTATATATCTTAAAGGATTTAAACGTGAAGATCTAAGAGGATGTCTGCCGAACTTAGGGATTACACTCGTGACCTTATTTCATTTAATTTTCGATGTAATCTTTTTTTCTGTAACTCGTAGTCATTTCAAACGATTTTGGTCAAAGCTCAACATATTAAACTTTGATATCAAAGGGTTTGCCCTTGTAGCAAATCATCTGTTTACCATTTTTAAGATAAATTGCATCTATAAATTAAATAAGCGTTGCGCTGGTCGTTGACAAAGCGACGACCGCTGTCATCAAAAAACCGCGAACAATTAACTGCCAGTGCCGACAGGGCTGCAGACAAGGGGGCTCTTTTATCCTTTTCTCTTCTAAAAATAAACAATTTAAGGTTAAACTATTTATAGATATTTAATCGTAAACTAACGGCATAACTTTTCTTTGGACAACTTTATAATGACAAACTGTTGGGTTGTTGTGCCTGTTATGTTTGTTTATATACTTTTAGAATGAAATTAAATAATATTAAATTGATTAGTTTAAATAACTCATAATTCTTATTGAAAACTTGATTATCATACAAGTTTCTTTAGAACACAGTTTGGGGGCTTTTGGGTGACCTGAAAACTTCATCACCAGCTGGGCTATTTTGTAAAAACATAATTATCATGTTATGATGTTGAATGCAATACCTAATGTTAGAGAATACCTTATCTGGACACTTTTTATAGTAATGATTCACTGTTTATGCACCTATGCCTTCGCTTCTATGTAGGTATAGGATTGGAAGCGTAGGTATTATGGCATTCAGTATCAATAAATATGGGTATGAACATGATAATCATGTTTTTGCAAAATGGCCCCACAATATTGGTTACTCATAATATATAGAAAGAAAGAAAGAAAGAAAGAAAAAACATTTATTTGCTCCAAAAAGCACAACACAATTAATGAATAAAGAGAACAAAAAACAATGAACAGCAGATTGTGCCATGTGGGGGCAAATAGGTCCCCGTCTCAGCATTAAGCCGCACAGCACCGAACCTATGGAATAGGCGAAGCGCGGTGCGACGCTGGTATATGATTTACTTACTAGTAACACGGCGTTTTGTGTCCATATACCGTTCTAGTACCCAGTTAGTTACAAATACAGACTGACTGACTGGTAGACTGATGGTCCCAGTTAAATCTATTTTAACAAATTGAATAACTATAGCCCCTTTGAAATGTTATCCTAGAAACGGCTCTGCAGACATGGCAGACATTTTTAATTACTTCGAAAGTGGAACTCAACTGTACTCGTATGTGTGTGATTGTATGATTAATGATGTATGGAAGCCATTGATTTGCAACACGACACCGACCGTGATGGATTGCGTCGGCCTATTCCTTAGTTCATTGTCGGTGGTGTTATATTTCAGGGTGCTTTCGTTGCGGTTGTGCCTCTAGATTCGGGTTACTACAAATCGTTGCTTAAAAACTATTAAAAAAGTACTTTCAGACCAGTTTTATAGATCAACTAGCGACCTGACCCGGCTTCGCACGGGTAGCATGTTATTATACATATAAACCTTCCTCCTGAATCACTCTATCTATTAAAAAAAACCGCATCAAAATCCGTTGTGTAGTTTTAAAGATATAAGAAAAACATACATACATGTATGTATGTATGTACAAACATACATACATACATACATACAGACGCGGGAAGCGGAAAGCGACTTTGCTTTATACTATGTAGTGATAATTATTACTTAATTATTAATTAATACGTTCACATGGATACAGAAAACTTAATGTACAGATATAATATATAATACAGTTCAAAAACTAAAAACAAAACAGACTTCATTTTTGACAAGAGTTTTTTATTTGTATAATCACGCATGTAATTTTACCTGGTGATCCGATTTCGATGTTTTTTCTATTGTGTAGAGAATAGTCCCAAGTTGGTCCCATTTAAATTATATTTATGTAGGACTGACAGTTCCTTCAAAAACTTAAAAAACGGATATCGTCCCTTGACTTTGCTATTGGTCGATACGTTATCATTGGTTTTTTTTTTGTGTTTTAAACGTTATTATTGTTAGTCTATATTATCACAATGCTCAATTAAAATATAAACAATAAATAATAAGATCACGACTGTAATCTCTATATAGTTATATATATTAAATTTTCTAGGTTTTTTCTTAACATTGATATTTTAAATCTTCGACAATTAGCTTAAATTGTTGATAAATCGATTGCTAGATCATTTTAATAACAAGAATATGAATGAGTTCCTGAATGAACACTAGCTAATTCTTAGTCTAACTAAGAAAACAAACAAATATATCGTGTGTGATATGCGATTTTTTTTTTGTATTCATATATTTAAAAAGTTGTTTAGAGAGCTCCACAATTTTTGTTTCCGAATTTGTGGCAGCCCTAGCCCTACCTGATACGGGTGACTGATGCAGAGTAATAAATTTCCTCACTATAAGGTTACCCTGTTTATTTTTACACGATTTTTTTGCTCTCACCAACGAATAATATTTGCATACTCTCACATACGTTTTATTTATTAATATCACTCGCTTTTATGTTATTTCGCTTTACTATGTCTGTTTAAAGATTAATCTCGATTGGTTGAGCTGTTATAACCGACATCATTGAATAACAAACAAACAAAAACTGACCTTTAGACAGATCCTTTTAAACTTTCGCATTTTACTGATTCGTACTAATCTAAATACATATAAAACTCTTGCGTTACTGACTGATTGATCTACCAACGTGAAATTTGGAGGTTGAATTCCTTATGACGTGTAAGGGTGCACTAAGAAATCAATACTCAATATTCTACCCCTAATAGGGTACATCCGGAGTAGTAGTCTGTTGAATAAAGTCGGGAAGGTTTCCACTAGAATTAAATATATACACATATAAAATTATTAATAAATTGTATATTATTATTGTTGTTCCATCGCGTCATAATGTGCTGAACCGATTTTAATATGAAATAGATATGGTTGCTTATTTATTTAGTTTTTGACTATCCGAGCGAATAATAATATTTTAATCAAAAAAATGCTAGTTTATAATAAAAGTAGGTAACATGTGAAATTAAAAATTTAAAGATTTAAAGAAAATTACTTTATATGAGACGGTTCAGACGCACCACAACCACAGCCGCAAAAATGTTGCCAAGCATAAAATCTTAGGTATATAATTTTAAAAAACTATAAAGAAAACCGACGAAAGTCTACAACCAATCGAAAAGTCATGTTTTTGAAATTTTATGAAAGAACTATTAGTCCTACATAAATATAATTAAATGGGACCAGATTGGAAGTATTCTCTACACAATAAAAAATAAACCATTGAAATCGGATCATCAGGTAAAAAGATTCGTTAAAAAACCCAAAAAAAAAAATATACATGTTAAATTGAGAACCTCTTTTTTCGTCGAATAAAAATCGAATAAAAACGATTTGCAGTCGTCGATTTTGTGGCCGCCACAACTCAACTTCAAGCTGCTACTGTCAGGCCGCCCGGCGTCATTTTTGCCACCGTGGTGTGGTTGTGGCGTGTGTATTTTAATACTAAAATACCGATCTACCGATGTAGTTGTATTAATATTGTACGTGTGTTGAGAGTTACATAATGGGAATGTGACCATTGAAACCGATTACAATTACCAGTGGAATATTAGCAAATGTATTCGCTTTCCTATACCTGGTCTCCACTAAAGACCATTTTATAAATCCAATATTACATACTAATGAAAATTATAATAAAATATTGTGTAGTTCATTAATCACTCATTTGTAAGATAAGTATCTCACAATAATACCTCGATTTTAACAATTTAACTCGTAGTAGTTATACGAGCTATACATTTCTATATATATAAACATAACATTTTGTAGATACATCACAGCTATACTAACATGCTGTATTATATTCCCAGGTCTCACAGCGCAGTCAGAAAGTAAGCTAAACTTAACACTAAGCATGAACTTAGACTCACACAATCTTACTCCATAATAGTTCTTGTATTTCACTAGACAAAAGGTTTTTAGAAGTAGAACACAAGAAACACTTGATCATACCATTCAAATGTACAAGCAACCGATTTTAAATGTAGTGTAGCGATAAACTTGGCACCACGAGATAGCTAAAGCTTTATTACATACGAACGCCCTTATTCTTTTCACGTTAAAGTTCAAATCAGCGTAAACCTTAGGGTGACAGACTTTAAATTAGGATAAGATCGATATTTTGACGATTGAGAAGATAAATATCAACCAGGAATCATGTGAATCGGTGTGATTCACATGATTGGATACACTGTTCGTGGATCTGACGTGACCTGTCACGTAGACGCACTTATCTTGGACGTGTAAAATATTACGATAGGTTTAATAAGAAAATGATTAAACAATCCTAATTTGAACTTTAGCTTGAACAGAATAAGAACGCTTTTTGATAATTAGCAAACTTGTTGTTAGTACGGTGCCAAGATGATTGTTCCCATTGACCGTGACTGATAATATAATAAATTGTTTGGTTTGATAGCTCAGGCTGTGCCAACCATTAGGGTGGGTTTCCACTGACACGGAGCTGTGCGGAGCGTACCGTGAATTGACCAATCACAGTGCTCGAAATAGCCAACTATTATATCCAAAAACTGTGATTAGTCAGTTCATGGTCCGCTCCACTCCAGTCCGCACTAGTCAGAGGCACGTCCAAACATTATATTTGACACATGCTCACATTTTGCAGTAGTTAGCATTACTTACTAGTTAGAATACAAAAATGCATTTAAGCACGCCGGGATCCGAACCTACGACCTTCAGATTGAAAGTCGAGGTACCTCCCACTCGGCCAACACGGCTTTGAAAATGTCAAACGATAATTCATATTACGACACACCACGGGATTTTCAATTGTATCGATAGCTCTATTGTTTCAGCTTCAAACAAAACACACTATTTGAACACTAACACGATGGAAGTCAATGGCCGAAACTAAAAATAAAAATTCTGTAGCTCGAATAAAATGAATGGTCTGTTCAATATAGCTTAGCTATTTTGGTTTAACTTATATATCGATGCCTCACTGTCACACAACATAGATCTGACTGACTGTAGTACATATTCAGTTTCTAATACACTTACTTGCGAATCGATATGTTGACCTTGCCTATACTGATCATAAAATAGGTTTTATTGTAGAAACGCAACTGCCTTGAGGTTCTATCTACAAGCCTTTTTCAACCTCACAGTTACCCAGTTAAACTACAAAACCAAGATTCACATAAGAAATGACAATTATTGAGAAGTACTTACTTTGCGGTACAATACTAGCATCGGTGTATCAAAAGTAGCTTCATATCTCATGTGACCCGAACGTCTGAAATTACCACCTTCACAGTCAAAAGTACTTTAAATTCTATAATATATATACACTGTCATCTGTTAAGTAAATTATTGTCTAGAAAAACCACTAATTTATATGTAAAATATGATAAAAATAGACCAAATAGCATTGTAACTATATAAAAAAGATTTTTCAGTCTGAGTTTCATGCCGTGTTGTCTGAGTGGGAGGTACCTCGACTTTTAATCTGAAGGTCGTGGGTTCGATCCCTTTTTCTATTCGAAAAATTTATATGCACATCAAAAACACGTGCTCAAAACGGTGAAGGAAAACATCGTGAGGAAACCAGTTAGTATTCTTATAAGCGGCAATGGTTTTGCAACCTGTCACGTATGGAATGCTAACTACTGCAAAATGTGGGCATGTGCCAAATGTAATGTTTGGACGTGCCTCTGACTACCCCTACTAGACATCTTCAAAGGATCTAAGCGTCTGAAGATCTGAGAGGATGTCAACCGTACATGGGGATTACAGTCGTGATCCTATTTATTTTTTATTTTCATGCCATTGGTCGCAGATGATCATTGCCAGTGTAAGTAAACTACAGAAAAACATGAAAAGAGTGCTTGAACCTACTCTGTTGTTATAACGTCCTTCCGATATAAGCAAAGGGCACTTTCGTTTGCGAACTTGGAGAATGGGCTACTAAACACATGTTTCTGATGAGGGGTCAAGAACCCTATACATTCCAATAATTTTGACATTTTATTGAAAGATATCTTACGTATCCCTAAAATAACCAAGACTGGTTTAAGCTATATCTGAGCTTAGTTTTTTCTGATATACAATCGGTCAACGCCAAAATCTTCAAACTTCGTCAGTTTCTTGACTTTAAATGGAGTCGTTTGGTTTATAAAAACCTTATTCTCTTATATTGTTAGCCTTTACTGTCCCACAGTTAGGCAGAGGTCTCTTTACTCTTCTTTTATTCTATCTTATCTATATTGTAAAGGTTAACCTATTGGTATAGATTGGCTTAACCAGATTTTAGCCATCCCATAATCCAGCTTTGCTCTCTACAACCATAAAACCGTTATTATTTTTTAAATTTAAACCTAAGTTTTACGAAATTTACAACTAATATTACCTAAATAAAATGGTCTTAAAAATATGCATGATATTATAAAGCGACAAAGTTCTATCGATCGGCAATTAAGTGTAATCAGGTAGGTATTTACCTAGTTTATCAGCGTGTCGAGATTGATCGACATTTTATTCGGACCCACCCACAAGCATGACGTAGTTCTATCAACTGATTACACTCACTGCGTACCATGGTATACATAAATCTCATAGTACATATTACAACCACTCGATTACGTAAGTGTTGTTGCAATCAATCTCAATCTGTTTTTATTTGCACCGGTGAATATGGAGTTGCGATTATCTATTACCTGCAGTTGCTAACAGACTAAAACTATTTTTAACATGATGGTTTCTATCAATAGTTTGCAGATTTCAAAGAGAAAATGAAAATGTATGACAATTGATAGCAACAAAACTTACGTAAACAAGTGACAGTAGCCAATAGAGGTGACCAACTCAAGTGCCCAAATATAGCTTGACACTGAAGAGCGTAAACTCAAGCTTAACAGAAAAGTCCGAAGCAGATTCAGAGAGATCCCGAATTCGACCTCACTGCTAAAATACCTGAACAAAGTGCGCATTTACGCTTGACTTCTTTTTTGGACTACGAGCCTCAATGAACTGCAAACAGGGTGGAACACTCAACATATGACGAAAAAAAAGGTACCTATTTTAATAGTCATTCCGTTTTTAGCACTACAGAAAACAGAGATACGTAATGTATAACAATCTTTTTCCAATTTTGATATAGATAATAGAGTGTGATGCATCGACCACACAGCTTTTAGACTCGTGAACATTCATGCAACGTGAACACTCTAACAACACATAAGGCTTAAGGTGAGACCAAACATAGCACAGCATTTGATTGGACGACGTCGGCGCGCACATTTACTTACTAGTCACGCGGCAAACTTGTGTCCTACGAATGCCGCGTGAAGCTGCCGCGCAGCTTGCGCTCTGTGTTTGGACCCACCTTTATACTACCAACAAGACACCGAGCTGTGGCATTGAACTGGTTAATCAGAATGCATTCTTTACCATTCCCCCTGACCCGCACACCTCAGCGGTTTCACAAAATTGTTTGAAGAAATGAATCCATTATGCGTCTATATTATTACATTATGCGTGCTGTGTGGTGTCTTGCGTCATCACTACATAGTATAAAGCAAAGTCGCTTTCCGCTTCCCGCGTCTGTATGTAATATGTAATATGTATGTATGTATGTTTGCTTATATCTTTAAAACTACACAACAGATTTTGATGTGTTTTTTTTTAATAGATAGAGTGATTCAAGAGAAAGGTTTATATGTATAATACATGCATAATATAGTAGAGAAACACTGATAATTTTAGAGGTTTCTAATGTGATGTCGTAAATAAACACATTTTTTTGCGCTTACATTGCAAATGCTGGCTGAACCCCACGAGATATATCAAAATAATGTACTACAGTATTGTACACCTTAAAAACGTCTACAAAAAAGTCCACGATGGTATTAGAAATGTCTTACGCACAGCGAAGCGGGCACGGTTCAGCTAGTGAAGCTATATTTGGTTACTTCAGTTGTATAGCTATTTTAGCCTGATGAATTTAGCCATGTGAGATTTACATACTCGTGTATACTTACGTTAATTAATTTGTTTGACATTATTTGTAGTAGATTCTGTTCACTGTTCAACGAGCAAATGAAACTTAACATAATTAATGTTATGGTAAGTACTTTAAATTAGTATTATTGAACACCAAACAATAATAGTCTGATATGGTGGAAGTAATTATTTTTTTTTAGTGTTACATACCAAGTTCCTATAGCAAGAGGAGCATTTAAGATCGTATTCAAATGTACGTCTGTCTGTCCAATATATGTTAGAAAATATATCATGCCTAAAGTGGATTTGATATATAAATTATTTTAATAGATAGTAACAACCGATTTAACATAAAAAACAATATTAAAAAAACCGGCCAAGTACGAGTCGGACTCGCGCACGAAGGGTTCTGTACTATCTATAAAAACGGCAAAAAAACACGTTTGTTGTTTGGTATCTATTTTATTCTGTTTTTAGTATTTGATGTTATAGCGGCAACAGAAATACATCTTCCATAAAAATTTCAACTGTATAGCTATCACTGTTCATGAGATACAGCCCTGTGACAGACAGACGGACACTGAAGTCTTAGTGTGTCCCGTTTTTACCCTTTGGATACGGAACCCTGAAAATCTGGTAGCGTGATTACATGGGTTAGTTCCGCTATGCTCGATTCCCGCTATGCTCGGATTCTAAAATACCTAAATAAAAGTCCCGCTATGCTATGAATTTCTCAGTTCCACCTTAAACAATGGAAGGTACAGTTCGATATAAAAGTGTTTCTGGAGTTTACTCTTAAAGCTAGCCTGGGCCTTTTGATTTGTAATAATAGATTGATAATAATTGTTTTTATTACTATTTTTAACATAATAAAATTTTGAAAGTGATGTTTGCTACCAACTCGCTACAATTCAAAAACGTCTAAACTGTACCATGGACTTATTTAAATCTATTATCGATCGTACATTGAATCACAACGAACCCTTTAGAGAACTTAAATCATTATTCCAACTCATTCAAACAAATCTAACTTAGATTCGATAGAATTACAGTGCCGGAATTATACACCATTCTGTTTTTTGATGAACTCACGATTCACCAAATTTTATGAGTGGAATGAATAGGTCTATTCATTCCACTGACTTTGGCTTTTATGTAGTGACTTTCATATTATTTTCACTTTCAAAGGTTAGAAATTGAATTCTTTTAATTTAATCAGTGTCTTTTTTTGCAAAATGTTGGCATGTGCCTAGTGTAAAGTTAGGACGTAACTCTGACTACTTCCTGTAAACATCTTTAAAGGATCTGAGTGCCTTGAGATTTACTGTACTTACGTCTATGCGATTATTAAAATTTGGACAAAACAGAGTCTGTGTCGACTAGTCCTCCATATAATATCCATTAGTCCCGTATGTTCATCACACAAATGTTTGTATTGGGCTTTGTAGGTTATACCTACACCGCAGAAGGCAATGTTACTACTAAGTTACTACCTTTTGAGTGTAATTGATAAAGTTCTTTGACTTTGATATCGCATACTGGTAGATACGACAGATCAATACAAAGGACAATGTTTGCACTAACATCCAATATGCGAAGCACATCATCTAGCCTAGTTCTGAATACCAGTGAAAAAATTTTGAGAACGTTACATGTAGATGTATTTTAAAAGCTTTATTTAACTTGCAATGTATCTATGTAACTATGTTTGTTAAGGTGGAATCTTGCAACTCAATTTTGAAGCAGTTATCCCCAACCGATTGAGCTGAAATTTCGCATTCCTATGTAACTTCGGTGACAATACAATAATATGGTGACAGTGAGCTGATCTGATGATGGAGTCAGGAGCTGTTCAACAGACACTCACAATGGAACTCCTTAGTAAACACTTCGATTGAGTAAAAACTTTGCATGCTTGTCAAGTTCCGATGACAATGTTATATGATGTGACAGGTGATAGCGCGCTGGTGCTCAATGGTTTAAATGATTTTACAAAAGCTTGTCATTGAAAAATATTTTTCAACAGAAAACTTTTTCAAACTATCGTAATTGCTTCCCCGTTCAACCCACAAATTGTCTACCCTATATTATTTTACCCGTTCAACCCAAAACATTAGCTCCCTTCTCCCTAATTCAAAAATCTAACTCACAGTGAATTCTAAACAGTACAGACAGCGTAATATTTATAAAAAAAGTCGAACATGATGAAATTATTACTTACAGTATTTTCAAATTTAGTACCTACAATATGGATATAAAATATTTATAGACATAACTATAGATTTTAACAGATTTTAACTACGGTTTTAACAAAGTAATTACGTGAAAAAGACGCGTATTAAAACCTAAAGTTACGTGTAGATGTGATGAAGATAAGAATGTTGTAATAAATTGGGCAATAACTAAATGTTTGGCCAAAAATTACGGTGTTTAATAATGTAAGGCCGAAGTGAGAACCTTATCCTGCACTACCCGCTAAGGCGCGATATTCCAACAGTTTATTAGCAAATTCTCCGTTCACGACGCAAAGTAGGGTAATTCTAAAGTTGGCGTATTCAAATTTTTCGCAGGATCTTATTTTTTACTGATGCTTTCGTCAACTTTTAGGAAGTTATAAAATTCTAGAACTTTCTTTTGCTAAATTATGCATAATTTTGCTTGGAATACTGAGATAATAGAAGGGAGAAAAAACTATAGTTTAAAACTAGCAGGTTGTAGCCAAGTCAGTTATAGATGTGCCAGACATAATGTTTGGACGTGCCTCTGACTAGCTTTAGACATCTCCAAGGATCGAAGCACCTTGAGATCTGAGAGTATGTTTACCGTACTTGAGGATGACAGTCTTATTCCTATTTCATTTCATTTTCAGTAATAGATGGTGATATCTTATGTAAACTCAATGACAAGTCAACTATAGCTTGACAAAAAAACATACCGAATATAAATATACAGTGTAGCTATGCATACATAAAAGACAAACAATCATAGGCAGTTTTAGGTTTGTTTTTAACAAAAAGAGGAAAACATTCCTATTGTTATACAAACAAACAGTATATAATTATGTTAATATGCAAAATCAGAAAATACCAGCCTAATATGCATTAAAAGAGTAACATTGTTCCTCTTAAACATACCCCTTCATAAAATGCACAACACAACCCGTGCCTTTCAAAGAAAGTCCCAAAAAAATATTCTGATAAGTTAAAACGTTACAAAGAAACTTCGGAGCTGTGATACTCATAAAATTATCTCTAAAAGACGAAAATTTTCAAAAGTTTTAGTGTGAATTCTAAATGGGGCGATTATGTGCGATTCAGTTATATTACTTGAAAGCTTTACAACCTCGATTTCCCAAGTGTGGATAAACTTATTAATATTATAACGTAATGGGTAAAACACTCGTCGAGTAGGTGATCAAATGAAAGGTCAAAGTCAGAAGAAAGTTGGGTATGTAGAAAAACAAAAGTCTCTTCAAAAGATTTAACGTGACCAGACATCGCGTGGCATTCGCAGGACACAAGTTTGCCGTGCGAACGAACAATAACACCGTGTGAGCGCGGCAGGTGCTCGCAGCTGCCGCACGTGACTGTCGTCCAAACATAGCGTGGCTTGCCGCGCAATTTCTGGCACACCTTTTCAGTACAATCTAAAACTAATTTGACTGATTCCAATAATATTTTCATGGTTGAGAATTATATGACTAATTACCAATTAACCGATACCACAAAAAAAATAATTAAAAGACTACTTACAATATAGATTGTTTTTTTATTAAATCTAACAGCTGTCTGTGGTCACGCCACTCAAGGGATCGAAGACTCAATGAAAATCACAAAATAAAATAATACTAAAAGACAGATCCTTTTTAACATGCTTTTATAAGCTTGGGTTGTATGTATGTAACGGAATCTTTGAACATGATTTTGACCTACTTCAAAACATCGAATTAATTTGAAGCTTGGATCGAAGACAATACAAAACATATATTGTTATACGTGTTATTTAGTTTTTGTAGTTACGAAATTTTTATTTATAAAAGAAAATATAAACTAGCATGTTTACTACTAAGTTTTCTAATTGGAATAATCTCTCAATAACCATGTTATGACTATGAATATATTTAGTAACGTGAAATCAGTGAAATACCTAGTCAGAATAAATACCTTCTTCTTAGTTTTTATCCTATAATTTTGATTACCGCAATGTTGGATACAATGTAGCATTTCAAGCATAGCTTTTTAATATCAAAAGCTCAATAGGCTTTAGACAAAGGTTCATAAGTGACTCTGGAACTACGTAGCTTAAGAATGGTTAAAGTCATTTTATTATAGTCGCGATCCCAGCACGCTCCTCATAAAAACCGGCTTATTTTTTCATTATTCGCTCTGAATGGAAACTCAAAGTGTTCACTGATTTTCATTCGCTTGTAGGCCTCTATTATACTTTCTCGGCTTTTAGATTATATTATAATTATAACTTTAATTACGGTTATGTTGAAATAAATGTAATTTTTCTCCTTGCGTATTTATTAACTACTTTTAGTTACAATCTTCTTATGATACGAGTAGCTATTTTAATAATAACGTTTTAAAAACTAAATGAAAACCGGCGAAATTTTCGATTAATCGAAAATCGAAAAGTCAAGAGACGATATTCTTTTTTTTACGCTTTATGAAGGAACTTTATGGCCTACATGGGAACAATTTGAATGGGACCAACTTTGAACTATTGTTATTTTATTATATTATCTACACAATATAAAAAAATCATGAAAATAGGATCATCAGGTAAAAGAAATAACAAAAAAAATAGCTAAATAAAAAAGCAATAAAAAAACATAGGTACGCGTCGATTAGAAAATCGCCTTATTTCGTCGGTTGAAAATATTTATCCACTTTGTTAAAATAGAAGCAAAGATCTTTGACAAAACTACACTCAAGTAAGAATCGACTCAAGCATAAGCTTTCTCTCGGGTTACTACGGCCATTATCTGCAACGGAAAATAAAAACATTATTTAAATCTGAGGACATTCTAAAAGAGCTGGGAGGGGTTTTCAAGAGATGTTTGACGCTATAATAAGCACAAGGCTTGAAAGCAAAGATATTCTTATACATTATACATTCATACATACATATATACATTCTTATTCTATACTACAATTAAATAAATAGTAGGAATAAAATTTAATAAAAAGAAAATTGTGAATAAAGCCAAACGAGATACACTTCAGTACATGGCTCGGTTATTTGAAGTTCTAAAAATTTCGTAAAATTACGTTTTTTTACGATTTCATTTTCTAATTATCTATCTTGTTTTTACGTCAAAATTCAATTGATCCTTAAGACAAGTAATAAATGTTTTTGATGAATGCAGAATCGTTTTTTCTCAATAACCGCAAAACATACAGTTTTGTTTTTGATGACAAAGATAACTTAAGGATCAATATAAATTAAAGATTGGTGATTGGACACGATTGGTGAAACTTTTTTCGATAGATTTATTTTCCAAAGTTGGCTCTTCAAAAACACTAGTATTGTTTTTAATCAAAACTATGAATAGCTAAATAGTTAAATTTTATATAATTCGTTAGAAAATCATACTAGCTACCTAAATTAAAGATTTTTTTTAATTTGATGGTTTTCAAGATAATTCAGTTTTATCACTTTTTCCGTCTTATACGGGTAGACTCAGCCCATACAAAACGACAAAAAATTCACTTATCACCTTACATAT
Source organism: Hydriomena furcata (assembly GCA_912999785.1). Taxonomy (NCBI): domain Eukaryota; kingdom Metazoa; phylum Arthropoda; class Insecta; order Lepidoptera; family Geometridae; genus Hydriomena; species Hydriomena furcata. The sequence goes on along the minus strand of OU538833.1, from coordinate 3,944,522 downwards.
ACACAATAAAAGCCCTGTTAAGTAAGTTTTAATATTACGGTCCAACGTGCACCGCTTTTTAAGAAATGCTATTTAACGCTATTTATCCCGCTACTATGCTATCTAGGGACAAGGGACATTGCAGCTTATATAGAAATCCTTATCGCGTTGTCTGTAGATATTCATTCTACAGATTATGTACTAGAGACTTGTTATAACTAAAACAGTAACTACACCAAACAAAAGGAATTTTTATCTACTATGGCTTATGCAAATTCAAATATCATTTATTTTAATAAAATCACAAGGATCACTTTGAAACATCTTAGGAGCTAGGTGAAGCTACGCCTGTTCCTCGAGACCAAGCCTAGAAGAATCAGGCAACAAACACGACTTGGGGCCTATAACTTTTTGTCAATGATCCTTTCCTTAATACTTTGTAGAGCTCCCGTGTGATGCCGATCGAACAAGGAGAAGGCTCAAACAAGAATTATAATTAAAAGTACTACCAAGTACCAAGTAGTAACAATAAAAAAATAACTAAAGAACTTCAGCACAAATTATAAAAGCAGCACACGATACACTTGATTTAGAAATGCTATGTATATTAAATATCTACTTTTAAAACTCGTTGGATCAATCGTTTAAGAAGTCACTCGAAGCCATCAAACCATAGCCCAAAGCAATACCATAAAGTGTAGACAACATTATCAAAACCAAAATACAAAAGTAATCTGAATTTGGAATAGAATTAATGGAATAACCTAATAATGGATGGATTGAATATAGATATAGAATAATATAAAAAGAAAAACATACATAAATCCAAATTGCTTCAAAACACCGGAAGCACGTACATCAAGGAAGTTTAACGCTTTCCTTTTCTTCCAGAAGTCATGTTTTCTTTGTGAGCAAACAACAAACTTATTTTTAGTTGTTGTTTCGGATAAGTGGCTTCCCATTTAATAAAACCTTACACCTTACAGTTTACGGAGATTTTCTAGAATAACTTTTGAAGCAACAACATTTTTGTAACAAAATAAGATTTCTGTTAAAAAATATTTTTCAATGACAAGCTTTTGTTTACTTTTGCTTTTGACCTGTCACATCATATAATATTGTCATCGGAAGTTGACACGTATGCAAAGTTTTTACTCAATCGAAGTATTAACTAAGGAGTTCCATTGTGAGTGTTTGTTGAATAGCTCCTGACTTCATCATCAGATCAGCATACAACACCATATTATTGATTATCACCGAAGTTACATAAGTATGCGAAATTTCTAAAGTACTAAACGGATTTAGATGAAAATTTGAAGTAATATAGCTTATACATCAGCATAACACATAGGCTACTTTTTATCTATGTACCATGCGGGCGAAGCCGCTGGCGGAAGCTAGTATTAACATAAACTTGAAAACAGAGAGACGAATAAGACTTACCCTCGTATTCAAGAACGACACTATGAGAACACGCATCCACAGTGTACGAAATCTTTTTTCATAAACATCACTTTATGTGTTGAGCGGCACTATGGCGCACGCTACCGTGTGCCTTTAGAGCTCAACTTTGGCTAGAGGAACACGACAATGTGCCTCTAGTCACACTATGCAGTGTCGCACAACACATAAAGTGATTTTTATGAAATAAGATTTCGTCCACTGTGGGTTCGTGTTCTCAAAGTGTCGTTCTTATATACGAGGGTTAGTGAAGTTTGTGAAGAATAGCTTGGTGTTAGACTCCAACTACAAAGGTTAATTCTCGGATAGTTAGCAATTTCCTCTGCATCCGACATGATCCTAACAAAGAGAACTTTTCTTTACCGACTCGGGTCAAGACTTGGGTTGGAACCCATATACGGAACGCAGCTGGTTTTTTATGACCATTTTAAATATTTTTGTGCGTTTTTAGGGTTCCGTTCCCAAAGGGTAAAAACGGGACCCTATTACTAAGACTTTGTTGTCCGTCTGTCCGTCTGTCCGTCTGTCACAGGGCTGTATCTCATGAACCGTGATAGCTAGACAGTTGAAATTTTCACAGATTATGTATTTCTGTTGCTGCTATAACAACAAATACTAAAACATCGCCTTCTCAGTCTCTCTTTTTCTTACGTAAGTATTAGGAATACAAAAATGTTTTAATGACAAAGATTAAAAACAATGAAACTTTCAAACTTGGTAATCAACTCATAAATGCGAAATTACTTTTAGCGTTTTAAACGATGTTTTTTCTTTTAAACGTTTTGAACAGAGAGTGGAGAACAGATTTGTTTTAATTTCTTTTAATTAATTTGTGGCTTATGGCAGACTACTGTGTCTGTTCAAAAGACCGGTTACTGCGTCAAAGTCAAATTAAAAGGTTTTTATTTACAAAAAAAATCTTTTTTTTTACTAAGTTATAGTAATAAGAGAGCGCATGGTGGGAGAACTAGAAAGATGGATGGAAGGGGGAGACCTTTGCCCAGTAGTGGGACGAAATAGGTTAAGAATTTTTTTTTGTAATAAATGCATAAACTAGAAGAAGCCCCCGCGTCTTCGTTTGTGTCAGTTTCAAACGAAGTTCGACCCCGTTTTATTCATAAGGGGTTAAGTTTTGTAGAGTTCTTTCCTAGTACATTCTTACACACCAAAATAAATCTATAATATAATTCTGTGTTGTCTGTCATCAATTTCCTCTTCATTAATATATTACACATTATTATATAATGGGTTATAAAAATAGCCGTTTTGGCCGAGTGGGGGTTCTGAAGGTCGTGGGTTCAAATCCCGGCGTGTAACAATGGATCTTTCTGTTCGAAAAATGAAGGAAAACATCGTGAGGAAACCAGTTAGTATTCTTATAAGCGCCGATGGGCTTGCAACCTGTCACGTATGGAATGCTAACTACTTCAAAATGTGGGCATCCTGATCCTGATTCTGACTACTCCTACTAGAAATCTTCAAAGGATCTAAGCGTCTGGAGATCTGAGAGGAAGGCTACCATACTAGGGTATTACAATCGTGATCCTTTTTATTTTATTTTTATTATTATATCAAACTTTGTTACGTATCACGATTGTAATCTCCAATTGAAAAGATCTTTAGAGGTAGTCAAAGATACATTACGCTTGGTACATGCCCGCATTTTGCGCAGTAGGTATCACAAAATCTAAAAACTTGCCGATCTATGCAGCCATAATCGATCGAACGGTTCATTTGCATTTTTACGGTTGGAAAGTAATGAGCGAACAATATTTTCACACTCGTTTGGCACGACGCCGCTAACGAAGTGTGATTTAGTTGACGTTATAGCCAAAAATATGAATAACTAGCCAACCCGTGACAGACGTTGTCCTGTCAAATTTCAATAATCGAATAGAAAAGACCAATATTTTTTAGTCTGTGATGTCAGATTTTATTCTTGTTTGAGCTTTCACCTTGTTCGATTGGCACCACACTGGAGCTCTACATAGCATTAAGGAAAGGATCATTAAAAAAAAAGGTAGACCCCAAGCCGTGTTTGTTGTCTGATTCTTCTAGACTTGGTCGCGTGGAATCGGCGTAGCTTCACCTAGTTCCTAAGACGTTTCAAAGTGATCCTTGTGATTTTATTGAAATAAATTAATTTTGAATTTGAATTTGTTGCACTGCAAAATGTGGGTATGTGCCAAATATAATGTTTGGACGTGCCTCTGACTACCCCCACTAGACATTTTCAAAGGATCTAAGCGCCTGGTAATCTAAGAGAATCTCTACCGTACCTGCGGATTACTTTCGTGGCCCTATTTTTATTTATTTTTAGGATGAGTGGTTTAGATAGATAGATAGATAGATAGATAGATTATAACTTTATTGTTTACCATAACAAAAATACACAACAAAAAATGACATAAAAACAGTGTAAACAATGGGCGGCCTTATCGCTAATAGCGATCTCTTCCAGGCAACCTTTGGATGGACAGGATAGAACTTAACATTAATAAATCAATCAGTCAGTCAGTCAGTAATCCAAGAGTTTTATATAGAATAAGACAGCATATTGAGTTTATTATAATTTCCATACAATTCTCGCAAGATATCTAACAAACTAAAGTGAATTCTCAACTCAAAGTAATCCTGTTCTACGAGCTACTTTAAAGATCCTGTTGCGCTGTCACGTTCAAGGAGGCTTTCAAGGAACGTGTTTTATCTGATCTGACGTTCTAGGGCTTGGGAATTTTCAATTTATATAAAAATCTTGCTCCATATTATATTGCGGGGAAAGTATTGAACGAGTACTTGTACGAGTATTGACCTATATTTATTTACGCACGTCTCACTAAACAGATAAATAAATAAATATTGGTGGACTTTACACACAACGCCATCTAGCCCCAAACTTAGCAAAGCTTGTACTGTGGCAACCAGATAACTGGTACGTTACTTACTTAAATGTTTCTGTAAATACAGACTTATATACATATTAACACCCGGACACAGAACAAATATCTATGTTTATCACACAAATATTTGCCCTATTGAACCCACAATCTATAGCGCAGAAGGCAGAGTTACTACCAACTGTGCTGTGAGGTAATATGTTGTGCTGAGATGATTATGATAATAATATAAGGGCGTATCACATTTGTACACACATTTATTTGTACACATTTGTGTTTTTTGTAAAGTTGTGCTATGTGTAAAGTTCACCAATAAAAAAAAACAAAAAAAAATATATCTATATCTATATTATCTATATCTATATCTATACATCTATATCTATATTATCTATATCTATATCTATATCTATACATCTATATCTATATCTATATAATAGGAATAAAAGCAATCGTTTTTAGGAATTTAAGGTTTATTGTGGACACAACAGAATCGCCACCAATATCTACAAAAAAGTATGGAATACCATATGTCTAACTATTAGGGATCCGTATGAAAACTTCGATAATGTAACCCAAGGTGTAAAAAAATTACCTATAATATCATTATTACACCCGTGCGACGCCGGGGCGGACTGCTAGTAATAAATATATCCACTAATAACTGTGCATTGCATTGCATAGAATATCCCTTACTACCTGCCTCTGTCCAGTGTGCTCTACGTAACATTCAATATTTGTACTACTCGTACATCAGTAAATACAAGTCGACCGTATCTAGGACGACAATACTTCCACGGTATATAATTGAAGCAGGTTGGCAGTAAATCTCTATGGTTGTTCGACGCCGATAAGAAACTTAGGTGGGAAATCGACCTATCACCCGCTTGCTATTGCACAATGCGTCATATAATGGTAAAGGAAAATAGACCTTATAGAGGGACTTCGGAGAGAGGCATCGCATTTTAGCGAGCTGCAAATTACGATGGGAAAACAACCTAATAAATTAACGTTGCATTTCACATCATGATATCGCTCTGGTGTGGGTTGACTTGGCTTTATTATTTCCTAGCTACCCGCTTCGCGCGGGTGTACTGATGAAGATTATTGGCAAATAGTTGATACCTTAGGTTGCATTATTGAAATTCTCGTGAGGATCTCTATTTTTTAGGGTTCCGTGCCCAAAGGGTAAAAACGGGACCCAAATACTAAGATTTCGCTGTCGGTCTGTCCGTCTGTCTGTCACAGGGCTGTATTTCATGAACCGTGATAGCTAGACAGTTGAAATTTTCATAGATGATGTATTTCTGTTGCCGCTATAACAACAAATACTAATAACAGAATAAAATAAATATTTAAGTGGGGCTCCCATCCAACAAACGTGATATTTTTTTGCCGTTTTTCATAGTTAAAAGTACGGAACTCTTCGAGCGCGAGTCCGAATTGCACTTATCAGGTTTTTTTTTTAAATAAAATTTAGCTTATGTTACTTGTTGATAACGTAGCTTTTGAAAGATGAAAGAATTTTTGGGAAAAAAATTTGGTTCAGATGTTTTTTTTATCATGGTACAAACAAAAATACTAATTATACCTAATAATTATACACAATATTTTATAATAGTAGTGTAGAAGACTAGTTTATATCATAATTATAAGGATGTACCTAAGTGTAAAACCTGTTGAAAAAAAAAGTGTCTGAACCATGTATGATCACTTTAAAACTCATCAGAAAAAGCGGTTGCAAATACTTTTCATATTCATTACGAGTATTATGAATGAGTTCGAGAATCGCCACGACAATTCCTTCTAACAAAGTTATCAGAAGATTTATGAGAAAACTCAGTTTGACTCACTATTTTTTACTTTATAAATTGTGAAGATCGACTAGCACTAGTTCAAACTATTTTAATTATTATCCATTCCACTGTAAATGTTCATTCATTGGTGAAAAAAAGTGGTCTGAAATCTGTCTAATAAGTGTCTAGCTAGCGAGTCGATGGTCGAATGATCTACAAGTTAGTCTAATGAAAACCAGTTAAAATGTTTTATAAACTATAAAAATGTGGTTTGGATCAGTTGAGCTACTTAGACTTTTTGCAACGAATGGTTAAACCGATGAATTTTTCGTTTTAAAAATAGATTATGATTAAGAACCTTTCGTCCCGAAAAAACTTTCCATTAATTTTTACTCTCTTTTTATACTCATAAGATGTTATATTATTTCTTCAAGACCTTATGAAATGTTTTGTTATGTTCACCTTCACGTAAAACCGGCCAAGTGCGAGTCGGACTCGCGCACGAAGGGTTCCGTACCATTATAAAAAACAGCAAAAAAACAAGTTTGTTGTATGGGAGCCCCACTTAAATATTTATTTGATCCTGTTTTTAGTAGAAATACATTATCTGTGAAAAAATTTACTGTTTAGCTATCACGGTTCATGAGATATAGCCCTGTGATAGACAGACGGACAGCGAAGTTTATAGGGTTCCGATTTAACCTTGCTGCTTTTTGAATTTGTGCTGAGGCTCTTTAGTTATTATTATTATTATTATTTTTTATTGTTTACGTACTTGAATAGTACTTTTAATAATTATTCTTGTTTGAGCCTTCACCTTGTTCAATTGGCATCACACTGGAGCTCTACATAGCTTTAAGAAAAGGATCATTAAAAAAAAGGTAGACCCCAAGCCGTGTTTGTTGCCTGATTCTTCTAGGCTTGGTCGCGTGGAATCGGCGTAGCTTCACCTAGTTCCTAAGACGTTTCAAAGTGATCCTTGTGATTTTATTGAAATAAATGATTTTTGAATTTGAATTTGAATTTGACCCTTTGGGTACGGAACCCTAAAAAGAGATGGCAACAGATCGGCTTTTTAACCTATCAGCTTAAAAGATTATTATGAATGAAGGAGTTAGACTAGCCATTAAACTGGTGCTTAGTACCCTGATGCTCACAATAAAAAAACTCTCTAACTTAGTATGCCTAACTTTGTGGAGATCTGAGATGCAGATCATTAGTTGACAATTACTTTTGAAATTCCGAGATAAATGGGGGAAAGTTTCTCGTCAACTATCTCGCTGAAGTTCTCTGTGGATCACCATTTTGATTATAGTTTGGAGTTGTCGAAATTCACTTATGTTTTCATTAAATAAACTCAATAAAACAACTATTGTAGAAGTTTTAAAAACATTCTCAATAGGTTTTTAACGGTATTATGATGTTGGTCAAAACTATTGCTAGAACTTTTGGTACCATTATTTAAAATTGAATATCTCACCACTCCGTTTTCATCATGAAAAGATAAAGCTGTAGGTGATAAGTGAATTATATAAAAATATAAAAAAAAAATATATATATAAAAAAGCTATTCATAGTTTTGATTAAAAACTAAACTAGTGTTTTTGAAGAGTCAACTTTGGAAAATAAATCTATCGAGAAAAGTTTCACCAATCGTGTTTCTGTCTTTAATTTATCTAGATTAAATCCTTAAGTTATCTTTTTCATAAAAAACAAAACTGTATTTTGCGGTTATTGTGATTTACGATTTTGCATTCATCAAAAACATTTAAGTATTACTCGTCTTAAGATGCGGTGTTGTTTTGAGAACATTATCTCATATTTTTGGTAACGTCGTCTTCACTATCACGTCCTTTATAATAACGACAATCACCGCTATTTAGGAGTCCGTAATTAAATTGATTCTTATTTATCACACGTTTTCTATTTTATAAACAAAGTAAATAGAGCTACAAAATCTAGATAATAATACAATAAAACATTCCTTTGAAGCCTTTGGAGTCTCATCTATTTTCTGTCCTGAGCTATATTTATTTATGAAGACGGAAAAAACATAAAAATGCGACTGGATTTCGTTCTGTGGAAAAAATAGAAAACTGAAACTCGACAACTCAACTAGTTTTTAAAGCTTTGACTAAATTCTTTGATCTAATGATCAAAAAGTTAAAAAATATAATATTCTATCTGATATCTGGTTCTTATAATACAAGCTTTGCTTATTTTTAAATCAGAAAGCACTGTGTGAGATGTTCACGAATATTTATTTATTTTAAATATAAACTGTGTTATAAAAGACTTATCTACTACTTACACATTTTTCATGTATCTATGTGTGTAGTATTAATTTAAAAAAACCGGCCAAGTGCGAGTCTGACTCGCGCACGAAAAGTTCCGTTTCAATATCTAAAAAAACGGCAAAAAAATACGTTTGTTGTATGGGAGCCCCACTTGATTTTTTTTCTCTTTTTTTAGTGTTTTTTATTATATCGGCATCAGAAATACAGTTTCACGGTTCATGAGATACAGCCCTGTGACAGACAGACGGACGGTCAGACGGACAGACGGACAGCTGAGTCTTAGTAATAGGGTTCCGTTTTTACCCTTTGGGTACGGAACCCTAAAAATTACCTGGCAAAAGCAGAGAGAGGCTTAAAAGATGCCGGTTCGAGATTAAGACGACCTATTACTATGTAGGTTACCTAAAACATTCCCAAACCAAGTTTCAGGTAGCTCCGAGATATCGAACAGCAAAGCCTTCCGTCACTTCCGGCAACTACTAACCACTTCCGTTTTCGTGCGCGCCAGCCTCTAAAACGGGAGAGCCGAACTATCGATGAGTTTGCCAAAGTTATTGAAATTGGGAACTGCGACTACATTTAAATAGATACGTCGAAATAGATAACATTTTGGGGACGTTTTATGCAACAGTAAATAATTATAAAACGAAATAGTTACGTCGAAATAGATAACATTTTGGGGACGTTTTATGCAACAGTAAATAATTATGAAACGAAATAGTTACGTCGAAATAGATAACATTTTGGGGACGTTTTATGCAACAGTAAATAATTATGAAACGAAATAGTTACGTCGAAATAGATAACATTTTTGGGACGTTTTATGCAACAGTAAATAATTATGAAACGAAATAGTTACGTCGAAATAGATAACATTTTGGGGACGTTTTATGCAACAGTAAATAATTATAAAACGAAATAGTTACGTCGAAATAGATAACATTTTGGGGACGTTTTATGCAACAGTAAATAATTATGAAACGAAATAGTTACGTCGAAATAGATAACATTTTGGGGACGTTTTATGCAACAGTAAATAATTATGAAACGAAATAGTTACGTCGAAATAGATAACATTTTTGGGACGTTTTATGCAACAGTAAATAATTATGAAACGAAATAGTTACGTCGAAATAGATAACATTTTGGGGACGTTTTATGCAACAGTAAATAATTATGAAACGAAATAGATACGTCGAAATAGATAACATTTTGGGGACGTTTTATGCAACAGTAAATAATCATGAAACGAAATAGTTACGTCGAAATAGATAACATTTTGGGGACGTTTTATGCAACAGTAAATAATTGTGAAACGAAATAGTTACGTCGAAATAGATAACATTTTGGGGACGTTTTAAGCAACAGTGACCAATGAAACACAATAAACTGACTGAATATGACAAATATGGTTATACTGGTGGTACTTATTCACGATATGGAATAGTATTATAATATGAACGATGATTTTGATAATGAAAGACTATTGAAGCTTATATTTACATAGTTTTGATAGTTATTATAAATAGGCTAGGCATGTACCTAGAGCAGGGTAAATAGTAAGTGATCTAAAAAAAATTACTACTAACTTTCGTCCGCGGTTTCGTTCACGTGGTAGATGGACCTGAATAAAATGTATCCTATTTGTTATTCCTGGATATAATATATATACTCGTATAGTCGTATACCAAGTTTCATCTAAATCCGTTTGGGCGTGATTGAGCTACAAAAATCTGATGGGCGATGGACTTGCAACCTGTCACGTGTGAAATGCTAACTACTGCGAAATGTAGGCATGTGCCAAATATAATGTTTGGAGGTGCCTCTGACTACCTCCACTAGACATTTAAGGATCTAAGCGTCTGGTGATCTGAGAGAATGTCGACCATACTTGGGGATTACAGTCGTGATCCTATTTATAATTTTATTTTTACATCCAAACATTATCAAAAACTTTTGTATTTATAATATTAGTAGGATAATTTATAAACGCTCAGCCAAAGCGTTAAAAGTTAAGTACTATTTTAACGCAAGTAATAAAGCGCAAAATGTGCGACATTTACGATTCTTTACCATCACAATCCACGTTGGCACTAACATCCAGATCTTTGATATCGGATCCGACACTTAGGGTCAAAGAATCGGTTGTGGTGCCTACCCAGGTTTTTGGTCATTTTCAATTTTGGCAGTAAACTTAGCATAGCAAGCAAACATGTTTAAAATCTATACTTAACACAATTCTTTGTCCATGGCCCGTTTTGATTAGTGACAGTGATGCGTTATACCTCTAGACTTGATTGACCACAACTAAATATTTCCCGTTTTGTCTATTAACATATGAATAAATAATAAATAAATATCGCCTGTTACAAAACCTTCGCTTAACCTAATATATAGATAAATACCCTATTCTATGTTGTTTAAAAATCGTCGTTTTTATATTTTTTTCATTATGAACCGTTTATTTGAAAATTAAAATGTTTTTAAAATGGCCACAACCAGCGCTCTCACCCTACTAACATTTCCGATGCATCGCTAAGCCGTATACACGTACACTGCACTTGCTGCATGTTTTATTCAACGTTTCATTCTACAAACTGACTGTGAGGGTACAGTCGGAAAAGTGCTTTCGATTTGCAATGATAAGAGTCTGACACTAAAAATCGGTACGCGTTTAACGATCTTTATTTTTTTTTGGTAAATTCTGAATTGTTTTTTTTCAACAACCGCAAAACATAGTTTTGTTTTTTATGACAAAATCTAGATAAATTACAGACAGAAACACGATTGGTGAAACTTTTCTCGATAGATTTATTTTCCAAAGTTGGCTCTTCCAAAACACTAATTTCGTTTTTACTCAAAACTATGAATAGCTAAACAGTTAATTTTTATATAATTCGTTAAATAATCGTACTAGCTACATAAATAAAAGACAGTTTCTTTTTAAGTTTGATGGTTTACAAGATAATGCGGTTTTATCACTTTTTCCGTCTTATCCGGATAGACTCAGCCCATACAAATAACTGTGACGACTGTAATCCCCAAGTACGTTAAACATCCTCTCAGATCTCCAGGCGCCCAGATCCTTGAAGATGTCTAAAGGCTGTCAGAGGCACATCCAAACATTACATTTGGCATATTGCCATTTGGCCCACATTTTGCAGTACTCTTAATACAAGTAAACCTAATTTATTCAAAGGGTTTCAAAAATCTCTCGAGATTTTCACACGTTTCCGAGGTCGAGCCAAAGGGACGTCAACTCCTTTTTACGTCTATACGAGTCTGATAGCCTGACCCTTAGAATTCTCTTTGTCGTGGATACCAGAAATTATAAGAACCATAGAAAAATCGATTGATCGGTTTCAACATGAGAACCAAATAGTTGAAAACAGTTGATAACTATTGATAAAAGATAAAGATAAACGATAAATGTGAGGATGGTTTTTAAGTGTTGATTTTTGGTGGTACTAAAATAAACGTTTATTTATCTTATCTTTTATCTTTTAACTGGATAAATTATGATGGAATAAATTAAATTTGGTAGGTTATTGCTGAATACTCTATATACGTATATAATGCACCTGCCAATTCTGAATTATACTACTTTTATCATAAGGTTAAATAATCCAATTCAATGGTATGTTACGTTTGACGTAACAATAATAGTCGCTACATAAGGTGATGCTTGAAATTTTTGCTTTTTATGGGCTGAGTCTTGAAAACCATCAAACTTAAAGAGAAACTGTCTTTAATTTATGTATCTAGTATGATTATCTAACGAATTATATAAAAATTAACTGTTTAGCTATTCATAGTTTTGAGTAAAAACTAAATTAGTATTTTGGAAGATATATCAACTTTGGAACTTTGAGAAATAAATCTATCGAGAAAAGTTTCACCAATCGTGTTTCTGCCCATAATTTATTTAGATTAAATCCTTAGGTAATCTTTGTCTTAATAAAACAAAACAGTATTGTGTAAAATCGATTCTGCATTCATAAAAAAATAGTACTCGTCTTAATAGGAAACCACAACTAGAATACTCCGTGTTTTGGCACGAATAGAGTCGAATTGCCAAAACGATTTGGACAACTTTGAGGATGAGTAGGTATCTAAACTACTTTGGGGCTGGGGTAGGTATATACTAGCAGAGGCCGCATTGAAGATGCTTCATTAGCATGCAATGAGCAAATTCAATCACACTAATAAATGCAAAAGTTTCAATGTTTGTCTTCACTATTATAAAGAGACTAGCTGTCTCGAATACATGAACAGAATAACAGAATACATAAAAAGGATAAAGTGGCGTTGGACTGGGCACATGATGAGAGACAAAAGAGAGAAATGGTCAAAATATATAACAGAATGGTATCCCCGGGATGGGAAGAGAACAAGAGCCAGACGAAAAAAGCGATGGGAAGACGACTCAAAGAAATAGCAGGACTAACCTGGCGAAGAACAGTCAAAAATCGAAATAAGTGGAAGTCACTGGAGGAGGCCTATGTCGAAAGACAAGCTGAGGCATAACTGTGTATACTAGCATGAAATGTAAATTAATTAGTACATTAATCAACAATAAAGGCTATTATTATTATTAATAATAATAATTAAAAAAAAATCTATAAAAGTCAAATTTCCAGAAAAATAATTCCAGAAAAAAGAACATACAGTTTTTCCTGAAAAAATGTCCGAAATATACTTTACGACCTATTCTCATACCTACCGAATACACAAAAAACATAAATATAGTTACAAACACTGTAATACGAGAATTTTATGTATTAGATAAAATTTGTATTTGTGTTTGTAACGGACTAAAAAACTACTGGTACAATTTAAAAAAATAATTATAGGTAAAAAAAATCGTTATCCCCACGAAAATTGCATTAATGGTATAATATAAAATTGCCTCTAATCTTCATTTATACACCCGTGCGAAGCCTGGGCGGATTGTTAGTTTTAGATACAAGTAAGTACTCGCATGCCTCGGTGAATGCTAAATAATGACAGCTCGACTCAATACACTTTCTCAATCTGCCATTTAATGCACCTATTTACTCAAATTGTCCTCTTACCCTTGACTTCGGGTTCAGTATTTCTATCTGAATACGTAGAATAATAAAAAAACCGGCCAAGTGCGAGTCGGATTCGCGCACGAAGGCTTCCGTACCATTATCTTTAAAAAACGGCAAAATAACACGTTTGTTGTATGGGAGCCCCACTTAAATATTCATTTTATTCTGTTTTTAGTATTTGTTGTTGTAGCAGCAACAGAAATACATAATCTGTGAAAATTTCAACTGTCTAGCTATCACGGTTCATGAGATACAGCCCTGTGACAGACAGACGGACAGACGGACAGCGAAGTCTTAGTAATAGGGTCCCGTTTTTACCCTTTGGGTACGGAACCCTAAAAAGTTCAATTATTGCTTACGATTTCGATCTATCGATTCGTAACCCAACTGAAGGGGTAGTGTGTATGAATCGGTATGTAGAAATGCGGTTTCTAGGAAGTTTTCTGTTTTCCACCAATATTCACGTGATTTGGATGTCAATTGGCGTTCACCCACTCTGTACGTGTTCCGATTTGGTAACTGGGTGTAACGAAGGCGTGATCCAAGTTGATGTCTTATAATGCTGTCCGCTCGTGCGTGGTGATTATGGGACTGTGTGTTCTTTCGAAGGTTCACATCCCAGCAATATTAGAGATTTGACCTGAAATTATTCACTTCGTAAGATACTAATCTTTTACAGTGGCAGAATTTCTAAACCAGAAATAATTAAAGTTAAAGTCATATTTGTATTTAGTAGTCATTATCACCATTTTCTTTTCACCAAACGGCCGCCTGCCTGACGTTAACCCACAATTAGCAAATATCATTTCATGGTAATTATTTCTGCAGTTAACATCATTCAAAGTGTTCTGACTAAATATAATTCTAAAGTATAAAATAAGTTGTCTTTTTACGAGTAAATGTTAATTCTACAACCATTTGTTTTTTTTTTAATAGGTACCTACGTGACATATTTTAATTTTATGTCATGACATTTGTCATGAGATGTTTATGTATTTTTACTTTTATTTAACACTAGCTAACCCGTGCCCGCTTCGCTGGTCGACAGATAGTTTCACATCTGGTATTCCAATCTTCAAAATAAATAATAGCCTATATGTTGCCGAGGATTAATAAGTATATACCAAAAAAAGTTTCATTAAAATCCGTCCAGTAGTTTTTGCGTGAAAGCCAGACAACAGACAGACAGACAGACAGACAAAAACTTCAAAATGTTTTTTTTTTGGCTTGTATTACTTGTATAAAGGCCCTTAGGAGTATTTTTTTTAGTTTTCATTCAATGTACAGAATTGAACTCTTCTACAGTTTTATTATATGTATAGATATAGATCTCTAACTAACACTTTTTTCTGCATGTTAAATTGCATGATTTTATAACCTTTAACTATACTTCTTGAAAAATAAATATCATTCCAGATAGTGACTGTAATTTTAAAATTATTGAAGTGAGTCAGGTAAACTGTGGAGGTTTACCTCATGTTTGTCTTGTGACCAAAGCTTGACGTGACTGGGTTTCTGGACACGAATTTTCTTTAAAAAAGGTTGTGTGTTTGATTTGATTTTGTGAAAATGTAGGTACAGATACTGTACCTACACATTGTGGTTCGTTTTCACCTATATTTATACTAATTTATAATATTATGCGAAAGTAATTTTGTCAGTAACGTTATCACGGCCAAACCTCTGGGCCAATTGTGATGAAATTTCACATAGATATAGTTTAAAGTCTTGTGAGAATATATAGAGAATAGTCGGACATAAGCTTTTTAATCAAAATTTTCTTTTGATTTTCAAGAATTTCAATGAATCAGAATCTACGCGGACGAGGTCAAGGGTAAAAGCTACTTCAATATTAATAAAAAAATAAACAATACAAATAATTTTTATTGACCTAACGCGCAAAAGTTTGTCCAATCGCAATAATAGACAATATTTTTTATTCACGCTCAAATATCGTGCAAAAACTACTTGGCAAAGAATACAAAACATTAAGCACGAATAAATTTCGCTTAAATTACTTCGAAATAAAAACTATAGATGTCTTTGTTCGGTTTTGCAAACATTGTTTTTGTATCAATAACGTCGTTTTTATAAGAAACTAGCTGACCCGTGCCCGCTTCGCTGTGCGTAAGACATTTCTAATAGCATCGTGGACTTTTTTGTAGACGTTTTTAAGGTGTACAATACTGTAGTACATTATTTTGATATATCTCGTGGGGTTCAGCCAGCATTTGCAATGTAAGCGCAAAAAAATGTGTTTATTTACGACATCACATTAGAAACCTCTAAAATTATCAGTGTTTCCTAAAATTACCGCATCAAAATCCGTTGTGTAGTTTTAAAGATATAAGCAAACATACATACATACATATTACATATTACATACAGACGCGGGAAGCGGAAAGCGACTTTGCTTTATACTATGTAGTGATGATGCAAAATGAGTTTTGTTTTGTTTCTTATTTTTATTCCGTCCTAGGTTTTTTGCAGCGAGCAATCGAAGCCAAAATCTTTTTACAAGATGTTTTTTATACATGGTGTGCTGACCCCACATGGAATGGGATAAAGGCTAGAAGAAGAGAAGATCTAATGGGAAAAGTCATAGCGTAAACGATAAAATACATGCCAAGATGCTAAATCTATTAAAATACAACGCGATAACACTTGAAATTGGGCTGAAAAGTTAATGTTATCCATCCACCAGACCAGACCCACATTAGCAGCTGGAAACTGAATATTTTATTCAGAGATCACGAGCCAAAGCTAAATAAAAATCTGTGCTCTGTCTTCCACGGATAAATCAACCTCTGGACGTTTTTATGGCCAATTCAAAAAATATAAAACAATGCCAAAAAGAGGTGTCTGTTTCATACTTTCAAGCAGGAAATTAGACGAAAGCGTGTACCTGCTAAATACTCATACATAATTTAATTATGTACTATGTATAAAACTATATTGTAGCCAATATTTTTATGTTCTCTTTCCTAGGTGATACTGGAGTTTTAGTCGATGAACTATGATGAACTATAAAAATTCTAACTTATAAGCCTTAGTGTTAGAGTTTTTATAGTTCATCATCGTATCAGTATCCATAACTACTAGAAGCGTTTGTGGCGTAGCTTTCCTAATCTTCTAAATCAAAGTTCATGCGAAGTTACTATTAGCTACCGCAACAATGGCCTAAATTCATCAGCAACATAGATTTGCAACAATCTATTTCTAGACTAGCGTCCAATAGTTGATCGATCCAATGAATCGGACCAACAAGCCAGACAGAATGGATCCCGTCTGCCCCAAGATATTAAATTAAACCTCCGAGAATACGATGATCGTTGTACAACCGCGTAACAGAAGCTGGTTTATGCATTTATTGCAATCGCAAATGCATAATGAAATTGCGGGATGTCGTTAACGCCTTCTGTTTTCACCGTCTTTGGGTTTGGTTTGTACGTTTACTGTTATTGATAATTATTGTTGAAAATGGTTTTAAACACAGAACAGTACCAGATTCAATGGAAATGGTGTCTCGGTTTAATACGTGTGTGGTCAATGCTGAATATACTCATCCTACTGTGAAACGATAGGTGGATACGTTAGAAAAGTGACGTAAGTGGATCGTAGAACAAGATTGCCGCATTCCTTGCCAGCTTGCATTTATTGCATTGACGTGGACCAGCTCGCACCGACACACCGTGAGAAAGATCTTGTCCGTGGTAGCACATGCACGTCTTTGGCGGTGCGACGTATCCATCGCGAGTTGCTTCAACGGTGCATGCTCGGTTAGAAGTGAGACTTTTTGAAATGAAGATAAATCTAGATCTACACAGACTGACACGCATCATCACAGATTATAGGAAGAGCCCTGCGGTGCATAATTTTCGAGCAAGCTACACGTGTACCAATGACATCAATTCAATTGCGTAGCGTGTCCGTGCGTTGTAGTAGAAATAATGACATACATTTTCTTGTTAATTTTCATTTTCGTGGTCGGAACATAGAATCACGACTGTAATCCTCAAGTACGGTAGACATCCTCTCAGTTCTCCAGGGAGTAGTCAGAGGCATACGTCCAAAGATTAAATTTGGCACATGTCCACATTTGACAAGCCCATGTATGTGACATTTGGGTGTAAAAACGAACATTTACTGGTAACATTATTCAGGAGGATTTCTGAATGGTTTCATTACATTGTCCTTCAACAATCGTAAAATAAAATAAGTGCAAATGAAAATTTAATGTACTCTGGTAAAAGCAAAGCACATGTTAAAACGTACTTTTAACAATTAAAACTAAACCAAAATCTTTTAGTCACGGATTTCTTTTTCTCGTTTTCTTTTAAATAAAAGTTTTCTACGAATATAACTTTCTAGCTGTCTTGTTACTGCTAAAAACAACGCTTAAAGCAAAACATAAAACGGAATGACTGGCATCACAGCTCAGTTGGTAGTAGCTCTGCCTTCTGCGCTAAAAGTTTTGGGTTCGATCCCCACCCAGGACAAATATTTGTGTGATGAACATAGATGTTTGTTATGTGTCTGGGTGTTAATATGTACGAGTATCTTAAGGCGCTCCCAGTCGACGATTGTTTTTGTTCGAAACGAAAAAATAAATACTTGTGAACAAGCCACATCTCCTATTTTATATGTGAATAAAGATGTACCCATCTTTAATCACTTCGATAAATAATTCTACCGACCGCTGCAATGACGACAAACACACGTCGGCGCGTGGTCCGCCTTAGCTTTTCGAATAAATTAATGATATAAATTATGTATAATTACTTATCAAAAATCTATTCTAATAGAAATCTAGATCTACATATTACCTATCTTTAACAATAAATCACAAGTTGATTTTAATAGTAGGTATATAAAATATTTCAATCATAAATTCTAAAACGTATCATTTTGAAATAATATCTTTATCGTGAAAAGTTTCTGCTATTATGTTTTCAGTTTAATAGAAATCTAGGTAGGAACCTGAAGTAATATACTTATAAAAATAGGAGATGTGGCTTGTTCAGAAGTATTTCTTTTTTCGTTTCGAAAAAGAGCAATCAGCGACTGGGAGCCCCTTAATATAATTAATTAAGCATGTATACACAACAAATAAAAAGTATTCTATCAGTTAACTAGTTCTCATAGTAGCTTTGCTTAGTTTGGAGCTAGATGGCGCTGTGTGATAATGTCCACCAATATTTATTTATAATGCATTTTTCTCGTAACTTTTTGTTCCGTTTTCATTTCGTTATAGTAAAATTATATCAGAAATGAAATATCATTCGATTTATCACTTTCGTTTTGTCACGATGCTATCTCCCAATTCGTAAAAATCTGCGCATTCATTTTTCACTGATAAATTGCAGTGAATGCCGAAAGTGAGGAGGGATTGTAGCAATTTTGCGGACAGGAAACCGAAAACGGGCGGATGAATGAATGTGAATTCGCGATCACAAAATGATGAAATATTACAAGTTTCCACTGTTTCCATAAATATAGTGGTTTCGATGGAGGGATTATACTTTTCCCATTACTAGGGTTCCGTACCCAAAGGGTAAAAACGGGACCCTATTACTAAGACTTCGCTGTCCGCCTGTCCATCTGTCCGATAATGGTAGATAATGGTACGACTCGCACTTGACCGGTTATAAAGTGAAACTTTTATTACATCGTCTCAAATTTTTTGGTCTGTGTGTCGCATGTCGCGTGACGGTCGGCCGCGGAGTAGGGATAAAGTGAAAGGCGCTCGTCAGAGCAGCCGAGGCCAATATGGCGGCGTCTATAGTTCCATCAGCTGACCGTGTAGTGTATAGACTAAAAGTTTCACTTTTACCGTGGTTTCATAAAACCACACAATTCCTTTTTTTATAAAAGATTATCTCTTGAGCCATCAAAGATTTAAAAAGTATTAGAAAACATTTATTTAATTAAAATAAATAAATAAATTGTCACGTCTATCCCCAAATACGGTAAACATCCTTGATCTCTAGACACTTAGGTTTCTGAAAATGACTTAAGAAAGTAGTCAGAACCACGTCCAAACATTTGGCACGTGCCTACATTTTACAGTAAGCATTCCAATAACGTGACAGATTGCAATTTTCGTAATATTTTATTACACAATTTTTACGATTTAGCGCAAAATTTCGCTCTCAATTTTCTTCTCTGCGGTAAATAATTAGATACGAGTATTACATTAACACCCATTTCTGAGCAAGCTAAGCTGAATGTGTGTTTCAGAAAATCTAATTAAAAGGGGCTTACTGGTTTATTTTGGTATTATTTTCTCAAATGCTTTCAGTTTTATCTTTTCGAGAAAGTGTATTATCATTAATTTATCATTGCTTCTAAACAAAACAAAATAAAACATGCTCACGTGTAGAAGGACGTGATATCATTTAGAAACAATAATATATGTTGAACTTGCACGCAACTCATCCCAGGTGAGTACTGGGCCTTATGTCCATAAAGTCCATTTAAATCTGAATTTATCCACATTCCCGCAGAGTATTGGACAATATCCTTCCATTTCCCGGCGGATAGATAAAATCCTAGCATATTCGGAATTGCGTCGATATTCTACTGAGCATAAGTATTTATATGTTCGCTTACTGGTGCAGTTTATTCACGTTTTTAGGGTTCCGTACCCGAAGGGTTAAAACGGGACACTATTAATAAGACTTCGCTGTCGTCTGTCGGGTCGGCTATATATTTCATGAACCGTGATAGCTAGACAGTTGAAATTTTCACAGATTATGTTTTTTTTCTCGCTAAAACAGAATAAAATAAATATTTAAGTAGGGCTTCCATACGACAAACGTGTTTTTTTTGCCGTTTTTATAGATGGTACGGAACCCTTCGTGCGCGAGACCGACTCGCACTTGGCTGGTTTTTATTGTATACTCTAGAGTCCGAAACCTATCATACGACGTTTGAGTATCAAATATGATTTTATATCTACTATATGATTATTTGAAGGTAAAGGCATATCGTCTAGCTAGCTAGATACACAATAATTTAAAGGCAGATTTATATTGAGACAGTTACTGT
Source organism: Hydriomena furcata (assembly GCA_912999785.1). Lineage (NCBI taxonomy): Eukaryota > Metazoa > Arthropoda > Insecta > Lepidoptera > Geometridae > Hydriomena > Hydriomena furcata. The sequence goes on along the minus strand of OU538833.1, from coordinate 3,923,970 downwards.
CGCCTGTGACTATCGACAGTGAATTGAATAGTGTCATTGATCTCTTTTGTTGAAAGAGTTTGGTATTTTTATTGTCTTTCACAAATTCGGTCATGCTATAAAAAAATCGGGACAAAATCGGCTGTAATTTAAGATATTTTTATTGTCTGTTACTTGAGGAGCTAATCGTTATGCTCAAGGAGAGATGAATGGTAAAATAGATAGGTATTTGATCTTTATGTGAAGGCTCGATTTTGCTTTATAAACCACTCAGAAAAGCTCAATTTAAAAACTTTATAGTTCCATCTTCATTAATTATATTCGAGATATTTTAGTTAATAAAATCTCATCGAAAAACCAACCTACTCGTACCCGCGGCAGTAAACGATCGTAAAATATATTTCGGTTTTTCCAAATGAAAAAAAATATTTCAGTTAAATGATACACATATTAATCATGATTCTATTAACTTGAAGAACTCCAAAGTGGACGATTTTAATTTCATCTCAATTCGATACAAACGTTCTGCCGGATGCGAAGCTGTTCATTGGTCCGCACCAGAGCCTCTATTTTGTTCTTTTTTTCAATGCACACGCTTATGAGGGTTCTTTGATATTGCATTTTTTTGACGTCGTACTCTTTGCATTTGCCATATTAGCTGTTTATGTGTAACTGAATACAAACTTGTTATATCAAAATACTTATACAGAGTGTATTATGTGTGTAATTTTTTATTTAGGTTTAAGAGATATGTTGATACAAAATAAATTTATTCTTTCTTTCTTTCTAAATCATGAAGTTTCCCTTTCCAAAATGCCTGAAATAATATTCTTAAACCTTAGGTTCAGTTCAATAGAGGCCATTGTTGCATTATTCTCTTTACTGCCATTTTTAATAGAAGGATTTTCTTTTTTTCCATAGCTACTGCCGTCATAGGTTCTTCCTTCAAGAAAAAGCAATTTAGTTTTTACTAGGGGCATTCGTAGAGATAGATGTACTTGTGTCTTTAGTATTCGAAAGCAGTCTTTATACACCTGTATCGTAGAACCATAAACAGACACCTGCAAATGAACTAGCTCCTTACAAGTAATTTTTATATGTATATAATCTGAATCTCGGTAACGGCTTCAACGATTTTCATGAAATTTATTATGCTGGTGGTTTCGGGGTCGATAAATCGATCTAGCTAGGTTTCATTTTCAGAAAACGTCGTTTTATCGATGTTTTCAGGCAATTAAATATCATCCAGGTTCTTTGACATTGACCACCAAGCAGTTTTATAACGTCCTAAAATTATGAAGAATGCCCTGAATGGAGCAGTGATCTATGAAGGTATATAATGTGAAAGATTGGGGTTGTTTTTGAAATGTTATGCCATTTAAAACAGATATAGTTTTTTTTGCTTTAAATCTTTATTAATGAGCTTAATCACAATTGTGTCGCTTTGTTAAATTAGCAGAAAGAAACACAATAACGCTAACTCTTATTAATAGGTATACATACAAAAATCCATCACACAGAAAAAGCACTTGGGTAATAGGTAACTTAACAACCAGATATAGTTACTGACCGCATTTGACCTGGATACATATACGTGTACAACTGGCCGATCGGGTCGGTGGAATATTCTGGAAACGGTTATTCAGAAATAACTTTACCAGTCACAGTTAGAAACGATCTTACGACTTTAAACAGTATTCGCGTAGGGATGGCGCAAGGTATGTACGTAATTATGTTCACCATAAATTATATTGTTATTAATGATTTTGTTTGTTGTAATACATTTATATGAGGCTAATAACCTTAGGGGATTATTGTCGACCATAGTGCAACCACCCAACTCAGAAGCCTTAATTCCTATTGTTTTCATTATTTTTATATTTTACTATACTATTGAATTGACCGCATCAGTCTAAATGTGATTAAATACCTTCCAAATATCAGTTTTACGGCTGTAAAAGGGTTTATGTTTTATTTCGTTTCAAATGCGAGCATTATTATTTGATGCAGAATTCAAATTTTCCACTATATTTATTTTCCCCGAAAAGTGTTTTGTAGTTATTTCTACCATATTTTTTACCAACGAAAAAAAGAGGAGATTCTCAATTCGACCCGTATATTTTTTATTGATTCTAGTTCGAATAACGGTGGGCGGCTTTTATTTATTTATCGGTACAGTTATGAATGTTGATTCTTTTTATAAAAATACAAGCTGACCCCGCGAACTTCGTATCGCAATTGACAAATGTTGTTTGAAGTTCCCGTTCCCGTTCCCGTTCTTAGGAACACACTTACATTGCTTAGACAACAGTGAACTTTATACAATAGCAATAAAGCTCAAATTGACTCTACGTTTTTTCTCTTGTGTGGGAAAATGAAAAGGGCTGTTTTTAAGGTTTTCCCGGCAATTATTCGAATTTTTCTCACCTTTTAAACCTTTCCTAGACCTCCACAAACATTTCAAGACCAAGATAAGATAAATCCGTTTAGCCGTTCTCGAGTTTTAGCGAGACTAACGAACAGCAATTGATTTTTTATATAGATTTTTATAATGCTCGTGCCGTACCCATACGTTAAAATTTATTATTTACTAGATATTCTTTGGACACAATACACATTGTGCTCACAATAGTTTTAAATGAATTGATGTTCGATTGTAATGCAAATGGAATTCTGTTCGGCATCGGAAAAATGTGTGGTTTTATTGAACATAAAAGTTCATTGCATCATCTAGATTCTAAATTGATGTTTGGCTTAGTTTTGCATAGTGTTTTAAATATATATTTAATTTTTCTACTTCTTTTTCATACATTTTTGCACACAAAACACGTCTCATGATATGTAAAAAATGTAAGTTAAAATTAAGGAAAAGAAACCGTTTTAAATAAAAATGATTTATTATTAAAACGTCTTCCTTTCCATTCATATACAAAACAAAAAGGGTTTAAATGTAAGTAACATGAAAAATTCAAAGCATCGTTGATATAAAATTAAATAGCCTAAGACAAAAGGTAGGAAGATATGTCGTTAATTTTAACTACTGCAAAATGTGGGTGTTGTACCAAAAATGATTGGACGTACCTCTGACTTTTAGACATCATTAAGAATCTAAGCGCCTTGAGATCTGAAAGGATGTCTACCGCATATGGCGATTACAGTCGTGATCCTATTTATTTATAAAATGTTGTTAAAGTGCCCACTACCAGCGTTCTAATCTTGTCCTATGTTGTAACCTTTTTATTGGTCCATGAACTGTTCTAGGGACAAAGGACGAATCACTTATGCCGTTTACTTAATTGCCGGGTCCGGTCGAACTTTATTCAAGTTGGAGCTAAGTTACCGGCTGGAGTTGACGACTTGCTGTCCGGTGCTTGGTCATTTCAAGTTTGTGAATTAAGATGAACTTTGACATGCAGCTTATAAAAGTATGGTAATTTCCTTTGTGTAATATAAAGTTTTAACGTTCCTATGGAACCCTGGTGAGCACTTTTGCACACATATATACAAAAAACAATAATCTAGGTGTGTTTAAATTCTATTTGCTTAATAGCTGGCCCATTCCAGCTTCGTATGAGATACGGGAGGGGGTAGGGTAGGCTATTCCAACATCACTACATAGGATAAAGCAAAGTCGCTTTCCGCTTCCCGCGTCTGTATGTAGTATGTATGTATGTTTGCTTATATCTTTAAAACTACACAACGGATTTTGATGCGGTTTTTTTTTAATAGATAGAGTGATTCAGGAGGAAGGTTTATATGTATAATAACATGCTACCCGTGCGAAGCCGGGGCGGGTCGCTAGTTATAAATAATAAAAACATCTAAAGTTCACATACATAGTTCTAACACTATATAGTATACCTTGTATAGTGTGTGCAGGATTGTAAAAGCACCATGGCACCACAAAACCTATATACCAACAATGCAATAAATAAATGGAATACTGTATTCCATTAGTAATAAGGACAAACATTTGAGTGATGAACGTAGATGTTTTTTCTGAGTCAAGTGTTGTTATAATGTAGTTATCAGTATGATAATAATATACACAATATATATATATATATGAAAGTCAGTAGTCATTCGGGTGTATAAGGACTCTGGTTCCCAAAAACAACTTTGTTTGAGGCTAGATGCTGTTTAAAATGTAAAAACAAATAGTAAATAAATGTAAAAATAAATCAAAACACTTTCCGACTTGATCTTGACTCTACATATTCGCTAGTCAATATTAAATTTCCAATATAGCAGCGTGGCGTCACTTAAGGTCTCTGACGGAAATTCAATCAAGTTAGTGCCCGCAAATGTCTTCGAAGTGGCAGCTCGAGACGGCTTGATAGCTCTCACGACCACGCGAGCACTTTAAGTGGCGTCCGCCGTGTGAGCTTACCCTGTTTAAAATGTTTTTTATCTTATTTTTAACCAGCTGTACCCGTGCGACTTCGTTCGCAGCCATAATATAGGCGAGCTATTACTATTACATGTTACATACATAGTTACTACGAACATATACGTTTTCTTTCATAATTTTATTTCTAGATAGCGTAGAAAAATGAATTATGCCTCCAGACACTCCTGAGACTTTAAGCTACCAGATGATATAACTTTTATGAAAATTATTTCAGTAGTTTTTGGATAAAACCCGATCAAACAAACAGACAGAGTCTTCTAATCGATTTTTTTCTGAACACAGTTGTGCAAAAAAAATGGGTGTACAGTTTTTTTCAGTTACTGTTTTATTATACTTTATAGATGTATTGATTTCAATTTATATCGGTTCGTGGATCTACGTGCCTGTGCACAATAAAATAAAATAAAAAACACGGGTATTTTACGCGCGTTTAAAATACGCGATGTGGACAAGCATTAAAGGAGGCATCTCTGGACCATTCATGGTTCATTGATGGGTTGAGAAATGTACTGGCGGTTTCAAAATGTACTGAATCGTTTAACCTTACCACTTCATCCTGGTTTCATCGGTCATTGGGGGCTCGGCCCGGCTTAGGCCTTTTACATCTTTTAGAGACTTGCTTTTACCCGTAGCTTTGCTCGTGTGATATCCGGATGATAGTAACCTATATGCTATTGGTGATAACAAATCAAATCTATAGAATGTTCATGTTCATCGAAAATACTTATAAACTTTCGCATGTATAATATTAGTAGGGAGTGAGTGCTGATGATTTATACAGTGAAAGGTGGAACTTTATATTTGAATTTCCTCACAGCTCAGTTGGTAGTAGCTCTGCCTCTGTGCAGGTAGTGGATTTGATCCCCACCCAGGACAAATATGAGACATGAGACATGTTTAGATGGAGTAGGTTTGCTAATACATACAAACCTGGTTTGAAAAGACGATGGTCAATACGTGTGGAACTAAGTCGCGGGTTTCCTTAACCTGTTTTCCTTCACCGTTTTGAGCACATTTTTTTCACACTTTGCCAAAGTTTTACGCTAATATGAATTTTAACGTAGAGAGCATAAGAGTGATGTAAACTACGGACTCAACGGATCAAATGTATTTGTTTGTGAATTTCCAAAATAACATCAATATTTTACAGCATACACTACAACAGCAATGTTGATACGAAATTTTGAGATATATTATGTTTACAAACCAACATCGGCCGTAAACCAATACACACACATTTTAACACGATAAATTATAAACATATTTATACACGGATTAAGAATTAAATTATAATTTTTAAATTGGTATTTGGAGTGACGGGAAATGAAAATTGCATGGCTGCGAAGTTTGGCAGCCTACCAGCGGTCACCCAACCAAATAATGATTGTACTAGATGCCTAAATAAATTAAAAAAAAAGCCGAAGAAGTGGACTCGCGCACTGAGGGTTCCGTATCTTATAGGTTTTTTGGTAGGTAGAGAACTATTTTCTATTTTTTTTTTTAATTTAGCGCAGTAGTTTCGGAGCGAAGTGGGCGGGAATGAGAGACAGATGAATAGACACACATATGATCCGTTTTTTCCTTTTGAAGTACGGAACACTAAAAAATAAAATACTCAACTATGTTTATTCTAGTGACTTGGATCAGTTAAGATACGTATACCGTTGGACTAATCACAAATATTTTACATTAACTCAACTGGTTTCTATTGTATTTTGTAAATATTGTTAGATGTTATATTATTACTGTAAATAACAATTGCAAAAGTAATTAAGTGAGAACAGACAACAAAGTGAAAACCACAGAATACGAAATAGGTGGTGCACGCAACAAAACTAAAACCACAGATTATGTAACAACCATTAAACTACTAAGACGGCCCGCATTGCCGTAATTGCTTTGAGGGACTTTATCTCTAATTTCTATAGAGTTTGATAGCATACTTTGAGTTGCTTGACCTCTATGCTCTTACACTTTGTAGTAGAGTTTTTTTTTTTAAACTTTGATTAAAAATTGAATAAAGAATACAAATTGCAAACAAAAGTTTATTACTGGCCAGTAATAAACTTTTTTACTATACTCTTTTTTTTTGTTAACCTATTTAGTCCGTGTCAAATGGATTTAAATAAGATCACGACTATAATCCCTAAACAGGTTAGACATCCTTTCAGATATCTAGGCACTTAAAGACTTGAAGATGTAAAAAGGGACTCAGAGGCACGTCCAAACATTACATTTAATTCATGCCCAAAATTTGCATACATTTTTCAAAGAGGTATAAAAATCCATTGTTGCACGGCCGGGGTTCCAACTCAAAACTTTCAGACTAAAAGTTAAAGAATCTCTCACTTAGCCAACAAGCCTCTTACGTTTAATCAAAAATAAGAACCCCCTTGATTCCTATCTTGGGTATCTTAAGTAACCACGGACAAACGTGACTAACTGACGCCAACTCCCGACCGTGTGGTTACCAAAGGTCAACCCGACAGTCAAAGTTGGTTGATGTTCTGACCGTGTGGAAAACGCCTAAATTACGTTAACTGCACTACCGCATATAATTATAATGTGACAAATTACAATTATTACAATTTTTATTATTATTATTGTTATTTTTTTTTTATATGTTGTAAATTTGATATTGCATGCCTTCATAGGCAGAGTACATTGGTAATATATTTATAAATGAACATCTTCTGTACATGTATTTCAAGCAATAAAGAAACTTTGACTTTGACTTTGATTTTGACAAAATGTTCGTATACCAACGATTCGAATAACGCTATCGAGGATTATGTATAAAACTCTTGCGTTACTGACTGACTGACTGACTGATCTATCAACGCACAGCCACTGGTCTTAGAAACTTGAAATTCGGAGGGTGCATTCCTTTTGTCGTGTAGGGGTGCAAAAGAACTCCCGAAATTCAACCCCTAAGGAAGTCTAGCGGGGGTTGAAGACGGTTTGAAAATAACTTCATTTATTTATTTATTTCAGTAATCATAAGTACATATGAATAAAAACTATGAACACTGAAAAATGCATTAGTATAAAAACTGTGTCGCGTCAAAAACACGTGCTTACAACGGTGAATGAAAACATCGTGAGGAAACCAGTTAGTGTTCTTATAAGCGACGATGGGCTTGCAACCTGTCACGTATGGAATGCTAACTACTGCAAAATGTGGGCATGTGCCAAATATAATGTTTGGACGTACCTCTGACTACCCCCACTAGACATCTTCAAAGGATCTAAGCGTCTGAAGATCTGAGAGGATGTCTTCCGTACTTGGGGTTTAAAGTCGTGATCCTATTTATTTATTATTTACTGTGTCGCACTTTCCAGTTCCCGTCCTTAGGACTAGTTGAAGAACCAGACGTTCGTGACAATATAACAATTAAACTATTTAATTTTACATGAACAAAGTCACGTGGTTTTCCATTAGTAATAATAGAAAGCTGTGCAAACATAATGGAACACAGAAATTGAATAATAGCATTAGATTGTAATATTGGGGTGTGCCAAGAGACATGTTAATTAAAATCTGCGGAAATCGAGTTACGTCATGATGTGATTATTGCGGAATTGAAAAGTATTATCGAGGAACTAACTTGGTGAATAGCTTTTCCTATACCACATATGATATACCTTATCTATACTAATACTATAAATGCGAAAGTAACTCTGTCTGTCTGTCTGTCTGTGACGTTAGCACGGCCAAAAAGTAAAGTCTTGGGAAGGGATTTATAGATTAAGTTGTTAAATGATTCAAATTATTATGTATTTAAAATATTCAAAATGTCAATCTTTATTATATTTAATGCAATTATTAATTAATTGTGTTTCTTATTATTACTACAATTATTAGTAGTATCTTCTAGTAACTACAATTAGTATGTAGTACCTGTAGGAAGTACTTAAGCTTACTTAAGTAATAAAACTGTTATTTTATGACGTGTAAAGGTGTTTACCAATAAATTACTATTATTGACTATTATTATTGGACCTAGGCTACTTTTTTCCAAAAAAATCTTTTGATTCTAGGAATTTTAATGCTTCACGATAACATCGTCATCGATTACCTGAATCTACGCGAAAGAAAACGCGGCTAAAAGCTAGCCACAAACACACACAGAACATAATAGTTGGTATCTGCGACACAGTTTTAATAACTACTGTAGTTATCATTGTTCTTTCTGTAAATATTGTACCTTATAACATGTTCCGAAATAAACGATTACTTTTATTATAGTGCTCGAAATAGTTGACCCAAAAATTTCGAGCTTGTAATTGGTCAATTCACGGTCCGCTCCGCTCTAATCCGCTCATCTCCGCGTCCTTAAAACCACGCACCTGAAATCTTTGAAACCTGTAAACATACGTCTCTTAATAGCTAAGTATGTTCTAGATAAAGCTACCACGTAGCATCAGAATTGGTAAGTAGTTTTTGCATAATGCGTGAACACAAAGACAGACAGTTTCTGGATTCTATTATAATAGAGATAGCTTCGTTAGTGGAGGCATGCCCAATTCAGATAAGGCTTTTGATAAGCCGAGCTTTGTGCCAACATCGGTGCCAAATTCGTACCGTTAGAATTATCTTCGTCAAATCCGTAAATACCAAGTTTACTGAGCTACAATTATGTTATTACGTATAAGTATAGGTAGAAACTGGTTTATTGCACACATATGTACAATACAAGTACAATTGTACTGGTTTATTGCAACATAGTACCTATGTTGTAAAACAGAAGACATATTCAAATTCAAATTCAAAAATCATTTATTTCAATATTATCACAAGGATCACTTTGAAACGTCTTAGGAACTAGGTGAAGCTACGCCGATTCCACGCGATCAAGCTTAGAAGAATCAGGCAACAAACACGGCTTGGGGTCTTCCTTTTTTTATATATATACTGACCATATCATACTGAGGATCACCTTTATTATTTATCAAGAATATTTATTATAAAAATAGCATTCCTAATAAATATTCTTTCTTTCTTTCAACTTTGTCCGCGTAGATTCGGGAAATCAATTTTTGACGACTTTGCCGTAAAACACTAGAATACCTAAAAATCTAAAGACAATTTTGGGAAAAAGTAAAGTATGTCTATCCCAAAACTTTAAACTTTATGTGAAATTTCATCACAATCGGCTCAGCGATTTGGCCGTGATAACAGACAGACAGAATTACTTTCACAACACTACATAGTATAAAGCAAAGTCGCTTTCCGCTTCCCGCGTCTGTATGTAATATGTAATATGTATGTATGTATGTTTGTTTATATCTTTAAAACTACACAACGGATTTTGATGCGGTTTTTTTTTTAAAATAGAGTGATTCAAGAGGAAGGTTTATATGTATAATACATGCATAATATAGTAGAGAAACACTGATAATTTTAGAGGTTTCTAATGTGATGTCGTAAATAAACACATTTTTTTGCGCTTACATTGCAAATGCTGGCTGAACCCCACGAGATATATCAAAATAATGTACTACAGTATTGTATACCTTAAAAACGTCTACAAAAAAGTCCACGATGGTATTAGAAATGTCTTACGCACAGCGAAGCGGGCACGGGTCAGCTAGTTTATAATATAAGTATAGATTTATTCTTGTAAGTCGTAATTGGTATCCAATTTTTGCTTAGATACAAGTTGTTTATTTTTTTGTTATTTCAGTAGAATAAAACTTAGGAATGTTATTTTATTTAAAAAAAATTGTCAAGTACGGTAGATATTAGATATACTCTTAGAACCGTTCAGAACCTTGAAGATATCCTTCCTATCCTTGAAGGCACGTTCAAACTTTATGTTTGGTATCTGCACGTTTTTTCATTAGTTAGCATTCCATACGTGACAGGTTTCCATGACCAGCTGAATTATGTTTCAATGACCTGATTCTGTCATTTATTTTCTGTTAAAAAAGGACAACTTGATTTCACAACAATCTAGGTTTTTGCGGCATCTGTCAACATTAATCCTGCGTAGTGGCTCTACGTGAGTTGCGTAGCACTTCGTAGCACATACGCTACGTTATTGTAGAGGTCTACGGTAATAGAATTTACTTTTTCTAGCATTTACTTTTGATGTGGAATAAAAAGAGTTAAATAAATATTGGCGGACTTTACACACAACACCATCTAGCCCCAAACTAAGCAAAGCTTGTACTATGGGAACCATATAACTGATAGAATACTTATTTACTTTTTTTTTTGTAAATACATACATAATATACATAGTAACTCCCAGACACAGAACGAACATCTATGTTCATCACACAAATGTTTGCCCTGGGTGGGGATCGAACCCACAACCTACAGCGTAGAAGGCAGAGTTACTACCAACTAAGCTGTGAGGCCAGTGTTTCACTATATGGCTGTCATATCTGGCCTTTTAATATTTATTATGGATCGTTTATCCAGCGGAAGTCCTATCTATATACTCTATTAACAAAAATGTTAAGAATGTTATGATGGATGTAGAAGGCTAAAACCAAAGACCAAAGAAATGATGAATGGACTGTATAAAAGATGATGAGATGAGGCTGACAGAGGTAAATGGAAGAAAAATAGTGTGCGTTAAGGGCAGGAAAATAATGATGATGACCTATTTACTCTCAAGGATACTGTAGTGCCTGGGACATGTTTAGATGAAGTAGGTTTTGTTTAACATCAGCATACACAAACCGCCGATCCTTATCAGCCTTCAGCACAAGACATGATTAATAGGTGTAACGCTGGTTAAGCCCCGGGTTTCTTGACGAAGTTTTTTTTACCGTCCTATTCAAACGAATAATAATTACGGACCATACCCAAATCTCTTGGTATGAATATTTAATATTAACATAAAACTCGAGTTGTTCAAAGAAACTTTAAAACAAGTCCAATATAACCATTATATTCTAAAAAAATAAATATTAATTGATAACATTTTTATTACGTATGTTACGGTTTTCCATCATAATTTCATGATAAATTACGAACATAATAAGTACGATTAACTAAGCAAATCATCATAGAGTTGATCTAAAAATAAAATAAATATATTTAATAATAGTTTCGCCCGCGGCAAGATAAATCCTACTAATATTATAAATGCGAAAAATTGTGAGTGGGTGTGTGTGTTTGTTACTCTTTGAAGCAAAAACTACTGAACAGATTTAGATGAAACTTTACAGTAATATAGCTTATACATCATAATAACACATAGGCTACTTTTTATTCAGGTACCACGCGGGCAAAGCCGCTGGCGGAAGCTGATATATACATATAATACTTATAACACTCAGAAACAGCACAAACATCTATGTTCCCTTGAATGGGAATCGAACCTAGCGCAGAAGTCAAAGCTAGCACGAATCACAATCGTGTTGTCAAAACGTAAAAACTGACACTTATTGTATTGTATAAGTGTCAGTTTTGACGTCTTTACTATATGATGACGATACTACAGTGACTCGTACTCAGGCCACTGAGATGTAAGACAGGTCAAAAGAAAAAGGCTCTTCTAGGAAAGAAGCTCTTAATCATCTTTTTAACACTTTCACATTAGCTTCTATTAATTTGTAACTGTTCTTGCATTCTCGTGGTATATTTTTAATAGTAGCGCTTATATAGAACACCAACATCTTTGAATAACATCTCACGTCAACATTACGCCATTACGACGTTAATTTTAAATGTCAGCAGACTTTGGATATTAAATTAAAAGCTCAGCGGGATATAATACAACGTCGTTAAATGCTGAAAGATTAAATGCTGAAGGAATTTTGACACTGATTAATCTCGGAGATATTAACTCATTAAGGTTCCATTTTTTTATGAATAACTTGCAGACGCACGGGTGTAATAATGATTTTAGGGCAATTTTTTTTACACCTTAGGTTACATTATTGAAGTTTTAGTAGGATTCCCTATTTTTTTCTAGTAGTCTAGATACTCAGAGATAAAATAACAATCAAAAGGTGAAAGAATTTTTGAAATCAGTCCAGTAGTTTTTGAGATTATTCGTTACAAACATACAAAAAAATCCTTCTCTTCCGTTCTTTATAATATAACTAGCTGCTCGCCCCGGCTTCGCACGGGTGGTACCTAGATAAAAAGTAGCCTATGTCACTCTCCAGCCCTTCAACTATCTCGACATAAAAAATCACACCAATCCGTTGCTCTTTTCACGTGAAAGACGGACAAACAAACACACTTTCACATATATAAGTATGGATGGATAGTATAGAGATGGATATATAGTGTTTCATTACAACTAGATGTCTAGAATTAATAAGGGATAGTAAAATATTTTTTTAAGATAAAATTCTTGGCTTTATATGCTGAAACACGTGATTATTTATTTCTGAAAACTCCACATTCGCGTAGCAGTCCATCTCCAATAATGGAGATTCGAACGATTGGTTTCCTTTTAGTATTCATAGAAATTTCTGAACTGAATATTCTCCACATAATATTTCAATGATTACAACTTGTGTTACTTGTATTTTCTATATTCAAACTACTGTGTTTTTAATATTTATATTCATATTGTAATATTATCGTACTCATAGCAATGGCGTTATGATTATAATCAATTTAATGACTTGACTACTATGACTGCTGTGACCGACACAGCTGCAATACCTATATTTTAGTTGGAATGTTTTGCTAGTCCAGTCATGGCACTATGAGGTTACTAAACGGTTGAGTAGGCATAGTCAAATATAAATCTATACCATGTATGGTCATGATGTGGTATAGTAGACACTAAGTAGACTTAGAAAAATATTGTATGTACTTACAGTCACGTAAATGCAATGTATGATTATTTAATTACTAACTAATTATATTAATTACTAGCGACCCGCCCCGGCTTCGCACGGGTTTAATACATATAAACCTTCCTCCTGAATCACTCTATCTAATAAAAAAAACGCATTAAAATCCGTTGTTTAGTTTTAAAGATATAAGCAAACATACATACATACATACAGACGCGGGAAGCGGAAAGCGACTTTGCTTTATACTATGTAGTGATTTTTCAAACTGTCGTGATTGGTAGACATAACTATAGATTAGACACAGGTCTTTATCGTGTATTTAAAGGCACACACACACAGCTCAGTTGGTAGTAACTCTGCCTTCTGCGCTGTAGGTTGTGGGTTCGATCCCCACCCAGGGCAAATATTTGTGTGATGAACATAGATGTTTGTTCTGTGTCTGGGTGTTAATATGTATAATAAGTATGTATTTACAAAAAAAAAAAGTATATATGCATTCTATCAGTTATTTGGTTCCCATAGTACAAGCTTTGCTTAGTTTGGGGCTAGATGGCGCTGTGTGTAAAGTCCGCCAATATTTATTTATTTATTTATTTAAAGACCCGTGTCAAAATCTATAGTTCAATAAATTAAGTACACACACAGTTCCTACAAACAAAACCAACATTTTAGTATCGATTATTTTCGTTATGTAAGTATTTAAGTGGGCCCACTTCATAAAAATTATATTATTTCTATTTTTCAACTATTGTTGAAAAGTATGCATGATCTGCAAATATTTGTTCAGAGTCTGGATATTGCGGTACCTTGGTTCGTAGTTTATTATACCCACGACACAGGGTAACCTAAGAACACAAGAACTACTTAAAGAACGCTAAAAATATACCAAACAATAAGTTGAAAGAAAATTGTGATTAAAATTTTTTTTACACGTAAATCCTTTTATATCTTTTGGAATATAAAAACCGAAACTTAAGGTGATAAGTGAAATTTTTGACGTTTTGTATGGGCTGAGTCTACCCGGATTAGACGGAAAAAGTGATAAAACTGCATTATCTCGAAAACCATCAAATTTAAAAAGAAACTGTCTGTAATTTATTTAGCTAGTATGATTATCTTACGAATTATATAAAAATAAACTGTTTAGCTATTCATAGCTTTGATTAAAAACGAAACTCGTGTTATTGAAGAGCCAACTTTGGAAAATAAATCTATCGAGAAAAGTTTTACCAATCGTGTTTCTGTCTGTAATTTATCTAGATTATATCCTTAAGTTATCTTTGTCATGAAAAACAAAACTGTATGTTTTGCGGTTATTGAGAAAAAACGATTCTGCATTCATCAATAACATTTATTACTCGCCTTAATAAAGATTCTCGTCAAGCTCCAGGCTGCAAATGTATTAAAACCGAGTCCATTAAAATTCAACATACAACACATGCAATTGCACGTAATACAGACAAACAGAGTTGACAATATGATTACTGTCAATGAAACTGATACTGTATTTTAAACAATAGCTTTTACCCGCAATTTCGTCCGCGTAGATTCAGGAAATCGATTTTTGAAGACTTTATTGTAAAACTAGCCGACCCGTGACAGACGTTGTCCTGTAAAATGTTAATAATCGTATAGGAAAAAACCTTGTACTGATAAAATAAATTACGAATTTTGGTAGAATGCGTATCATTCAAAACTGCGTTGCTATGACGACTAAATGTTTTTAGTCTGTGATGTCAGATTTGTTGCAGTGCAACTGCACACCAGCGCCATCTATAACAAAATCATCCTTTTTGCGTGTTTTTGTCATTTAAGGGTTGTTTATCGGATTATAAGTTATTAATAATTCTGATTTCTTATCTACATACTACAGCAACTTTAATCTTAATCCGTTTTGTCGTTCATTCTTGATTATTGAACAAACATAGCAGCCTTATCACAAACTATCGCATTTATAATATTATTAGGATAATATCCTTCAATTCATATTCATATTCATCTTTAATATTATTGAAAATTTTGGGGAGAAATCCATCCCAAGACTTGAAACTATATATTTATGAAATTTCATCATAATCTGCCCAGCGTTCTGTTCGGCCGTGGTAACGTCACAGACAAACAAACAGATAAAGTTAGTTTTTTTATTAAAAATGAGAATAACCAGTTATTCTTAGACGACAAACTAACTAAAACATTGTGGCTAAAGTTGCTAATCGATGTTTAAAATGGACATAACTTTGGCTATCACAAATGATACGACGAATATTCGGCGTAGCGGATAAGAGACGCAATCGGTTCAATACCTGCGTCGGAACAAATTATTAAGATCTGTAGGTACTTTGGTAGCATGGAGGCTGGCTTACAGGCTATTGGCTTGTTTAAAAAATCATACATAATACTTGAAGAAAATGGTGATTATTATTAGGTACTAATTAGGTTCTAATCGAAACAACCTAAGTGCGATTGCTTCGTTTCCAAAAAAGCGAGTAAAAAGTCGTATTAGTTACTTACAAAGTACCAAGTGAAAGTGATTGAATGGTGATGTGAGCGATGGCAAGACCCTCGTCAAGCTTTGAGGGCCAAAAACAAAGTTTAAGTTAGCGCCTCATTGACTTGGGAAAATCAAAAAGAATAAAACTGGAGGCTAGCACTTTTTGGAAGTTGTTGGACTCTTTTTTAGAGTTCCGTACTCAATTAGTAAAAACGGGACTGTCTGCCACAGGGCTGTATCTCGATTAATATTTAGCATATAATTAATATGAATATTATTAAGTGTGGCTCCCATACAACAAACATGATTTTTTGCCGTTTTTTATAGATAATGCATGTACGGAACCCCTTCGTGCGCGAGTCCGACTCGCACTTGGTCGGTATTTTAATAAAATACTTAAGGTATTTAAAAAAAATAATGTTTGGACGTTTCCTGACTAACCCCCACTAGACATATTCAAAGAATCTAAGCGCCTAGAGATCTGAGATGATGTCTAACCGTACTTAGGGATTACAGTCGTGAGCCTATTAATTTTTATATACGAGCCCAATTGTTACCAGTAGATACAAAAATTGATATATTGTATTCAAAAAGTTTCAAAAAATATGTATTTTGATGTTATCCACAATACGACAAAGGAAACAATCAATTTTAACGTCACCCTCTGAAATCGGAAGTGTTTCCATGATCCATTTTTCAGCCAGCGTCGATTATGTGTCCAATAAAATTTTAACCGCGCCTTTATCATTGCGTCGCTCGTAAAAATCGTAAAAAATACACCAATACGTCGTTGGTTATCTGTTACTGTTCCATTGTACTGTTTGTGAGATATTAGCCATTTTTTTTTATGTTTGTGATAAAATAAATGTGATCAGCGAATTGAGTTCAATGTCTAGTTGTAACATAATATTTATTTATCTGGCATCAATGCTCACACTACATTTTTGTTTCTCTATGTTACAATTTCTAAATATCCGTATTTTTCGCGAATTTTTATAACTTGTGATTTTTAAAATATTTTGATAATTTAATATTTTAATATTTATCAGATGTAATATTTTTTCTGTTAATAAAGAATTTATTAAGAAATCTTTTATGTAAAAGTTATAACGTGTCATTTCATTTATTGGGAAAATTCATTGATCTTGATCTAACATTCTTTAATATAATATTCAACGTTTTTACATAAAATTCTAAAGAGAATTTCGTCTTGACTTCAAGTACGTAATAAAAAAACGACCTCTAGTCATAAAATAAGGGCAAATCTTTATTATACATACATTATGGTTTATTCTATCTAGTCCGGTAATAGACCGGAATTGTAGGGAATGTTTTAGATATACCATCAAATATTTTATAACATTTTTATTTCTTTCTTTTTATTTTTTTAACTCAGAGATGGCAATATATCTTGAAATGCGCAAGAATCTCCATATTTCGGCCTAAACTATATTTGAATAAACAGTGAATAACAAAAACACAAATCTTAGACAAAGTTTGAAGCATAAAGGAAGTACAGAAATTCAAATTTACCAAAGTTATCTAATTAAATAAATTTATATTCAACTTGTGTAAATCGTGGTGTATAGATCGTTTACCTTTTAGTGTAATATTTTTCCTGTTGTTGAGGTTAAAAACTATTGACCATCAGATAATTAAAGTCTTAAATAGCTATCTCATTATCACACATTAGATAATTATAGATCTGTTATCTGTTAGCGCATCTGTTTGTGAGTTTGTTTGTATTTTTGTGCCTCAATCACGCCAGATACACATAGCTTATGCTCTGGAATAGCACAGGATACTTTTTACCCAGGTAAGACACAACCGAAGTCGCGGGCGGAAGCTAGTCTGTTATATTTGTGTGAGGCGTAATAGCGCTAAGTATATTAGAGAGGTGGGTAGAGCTGATGCTGTCTGGCTATCAGCTGTAGCTGGCTAGTCGCCAACAAAATGTATGGCTTGACTGTTGCACCAGCAATCAATATATCTATGA
This sequence comes from Hydriomena furcata, assembly GCA_912999785.1. NCBI lineage: Eukaryota > Metazoa > Arthropoda > Insecta > Lepidoptera > Geometridae > Hydriomena > Hydriomena furcata. The sequence goes on along the minus strand of OU538833.1, from coordinate 3,906,318 downwards.
CCATATTATTTATTTAATACATTCTCGCACGGGTATTCAAATGGTCATCCGACCTTTCAGATCATTGGGGATTGACCTAATTCAGGATAACCAAAGAGAAACAGTGACATGACGAACAAACAGCATAGGTTATAAGTAATCTCTACACAACACCAAACATGCTTTACACCATTTGGCATTAAATACCAGTAGGGTGAGAGCCCTGGTTGTGGGCATCTTAACAACATTTTAATTTTCAAATAAACGGTTTATATTAAAAAAAATTAAATAACATAGAATAGAGTATTTATCTATCTTTCAGGTTATGCAAAGGTTTTGTAACAGGCGATATTCATTTATTATTTATTCATATTTAAATAGACACAACGGAAAATATTTAGTTGTGGTCAATCAAGTCTAGAGGTATAACGTATCACAACTGTCACTAATCAAAACGGACCATAGGCAAAGATTGTATTAACTATAGATTTTAAACAAGTTGGTTTGCTATGCTTAGATATTGACTGCAAAAATTTAAAATGACAAAAACCGGGGTATTCACTACAACCAGGTCTATGACCCTACCTTCTAATATTTACAAAAGTTTTGCGTTTACAAGTATAATATTATAGTAGAGCATAGTTTAATGGATGTGAAATAAAATTAAATATGTAAAAGTGCACTCTATTTAAAACAAATTACAGCTTTCTAGTACTAAAAGTCTCCGAGCTAAAATGCGGGCACGCGGACGGACATGGCAAAACTATTAGAGTTCTTTCTTTGTAAGCAACGAAACCCTAAACAGTTGCCTGAGTACGAACCAGTCTCGAATCGACAGCGTATCGTCCAAATGTCAAAACTGACACTTTTTGTGTAGTAAAAGTGTCAGTTTTGGCACTTGGACGAACCGTTGCCGATACGATACTAGTACATGCTAACCCCCCGGTCCTTTACTCAAAATCTCATTATCAGCTATTTAAATGTTGATGTTTGGAATTACCTAATGTTTAAAGCCAAGAAAATACTTGGGAGGCGTAAGTCATTCATAATCGCCTTGCGGGGGGTTCAATTTCTTTTGTAAAGGCGTACGTTAATCGTATTAAAGGGTTATTCGGATCACGTGCCTCACATTTCGGTTATATTCGTACGTGACTACGCCCGCCGTTTTGCATTGTAATTGCTACTGGTATCGGGCCAATCGGAACAGGTGGATATTCTAATTTCTACCTATCAAACGACTAATCTTTTGTTGGGAGTACCAGCTGGTGTTCAGTTACATTTATTGTGTAGTATGAGAACGAAAACATGTGTTGGCCTCGCAGCTCAGTTGGTAGTAACTCTGCCTTCTCTGCTGTAGGTATTGGGTTCGTTTCCCACCCGGGATAAGCATTTGTGAGATGAACATGGATGTTTGTTCTGTGTCTGGGTGTTATATCAAAAGTGGGTATGTATTTACAAAAAAAACCGGCCAAGTGCGAGTCGGACTCGCGCAAGAAGGGTTCCGTAACATTATCTATAAAAAACATCAAAAAAAAACGTTTGTTGTATGGGAGCCGCACTTAAATATTTATTTGATTCTGTTTTTAGTATTTGTTGATATGGCGGCAACAAAAATACAGCATCTATTTATCTAGTTCAAAAAGTACAAGCTTTGCTTAGTTTGAGGCTAGATAACCATGAGTGGAATGTCCACCATTATTTATTGATTATTTATTTATTTACGTTGTATGGCAGTGAAAACTGTTTTCTAAGTAACACGTAGTATTTGGGTATTAAAAGAAATATGCTGTACCAAGAGCCCAAACCCTACCAAATCATCTCAGTTTCTCAAAGTCGGAACAAAATAATATAAATTTCTTACGTTAGTACGTTACTGAGAGACTGACTGACCATACCATAATCCACATATTATTAGTTGTTACCTCGACTCTACCCTGACTCAATCTCTTTCAAGGCCCCTCGAACTCTCCCTCGAAAATTACCTCATATTTGATATCTTAAATCAATATTTTGGAGGTTCCTCAATAACGTCATTAGGAGAGGAGGAGATTTTCATGTAACAGACCATCACACGCATGCGTTGTTCAGAAGCAGTCGAGGAATTTCAAGGTACATCTCGAGGTACCTTGAGTTGACAGTTCTGTTGACTGATAAATTCTCGACCAGAGGCACTCGAGGTGATTTTATCAACTAAGACTACCAAAACACGGTTTCGAAGTCGAGTCGAGGTGGAGATATATCGAAGTTACAACTTAGAATTCTTCCTTTATCGTATACTAGCGACCCGCCACGGCTTCGCACGGGTTTAATACATATAAACCTTCCTCCTGAATCACTCTATCTATTAAAAAAAACCGCATCAAAATCCATTGTGTAGTTTTAAAGATATAAGCAAACATACATACATACATACATACAGACGCGGGAAGCGGAAAGCGACTTTGCTTTATACTATGTAGTGATAACGATGCACTAAGAAAGAAATCTCCGAAACTCAATTCCTAAGAGAATACGCAGTTTTAATAGTGACATAAAACTCTAGAAGATGAAGAATACTAGATTCTTGCTTTAATACCGACTCTTAGCAGTTTATTATGCACTTGAAATAACCTCAAAGCCAAGTTGGCCTAGTGGGAGGTACCTCGACTATCTCTCTCAATCTGAAAATCGTGGGTTCGAATTCCGGCGTGCATCAATGGATTTTTTTGTTCGAAAAAATGTATATGCTCATCAAAAACACGTGCTCAGAACGGTGAAGGGCATCGTGAGGAAACCAGTTAGTATTCTTATAAGCGGTAATGGGCTTGCAACCTGTCATGTATGGAATGCTTACTACTGCAAAATGTGGGCATGTACCAAATATAATGATTGGACGTGCCTCTGACTACCCCCACTAGATATCTTCAAAGGATCTAAGTGTCTGGAGATCTGAGAGGATGTCTACCGTACTTGGGTATTACAGTCGTAATCCAATTTTTTTATAATTTCCTTCAATAAGTACATCTAAAAGTACTTTAGTGGTATTGCCTAAAATGGCTACAAAACAAGGCCAATAAACACGGACCGTCATCGAAAACTTTTATACTAACCGAATAAAAAAGTTGGCAAATACGAAAATGTGGCTAATTTCAGAAAGTGTCTGAGATGGAGGGACTTTTTCTCACGAGGGTAAGTCAGTAAGAGCGTGCTCTTATGTGGGGTATCGTAATCACTACATAGTATAAAGCAAAGTCGCTTTCCGCTTCCCGCGTCTGTATGTATGTCTGTATGTATGTATGCTTCTATCTTTAAAACTACACAACGGATTTTGATGCAGTTTTTTTTAATAGACAAAGTGATTCAGGAGGAAGGTTTATATGTATAATAACATGCTTAATATATTAGAGAACCACTGATAATTTTATGATTTCTAATCAGCGCGACTTTTTTTCTAAATTTTAAATGCTGTTAACGAGTATACAAAGACATTCTGTAATATATTGTGGTATCAGCTTTGCACCCGTGCGAAGCCGGGGCGGGTCGCTAGTTTATATTATAAAAAAGGTTTTAGATGCGTTGTACTAATTAGTAGTCAGAATGTCTTGAAGCCAATGAACCTAAAGAAATAGACGACCAGTCTAGGATTAAAAACATTTAAAAAAATATAAATATTAAAGTTTTTGATGTCCATTTGAAAGAACAAATATTTTTATCTCAAGAACGAATATTTCTCATGCAAAAAATATTGCTTAAAAATCTACACTACACAATCATTTTTAGGGTTCCGTACGCAAAGGGTAAAACGGGACCCTATTTCTAAGACTTCGCTGTCCGTCTGTCTGTCACAGGGCTGTATCTCATGAACCGTGATAGCTAGACAGTTGAAATTTTCACAGATGATGTATCAAAACAGAATAAAATAAATATTTAAGTGGGGCTCCCATACAAATAACACGTTTTTTTTGCTGTTTTTTACAGATACGAAACCCTTCGTGCGCGAGTCCGACCGGTTTTTTATTGAAATAATTTTCACTCTATCTGACTATCCAATCAATCCACTGCTAGGTAAAGTCCTTTTCGAACGCCATTGTTAGTCCACCAATCAAATTTAGTAAAATCCGTTTTGTTAAGTCTTAAATAATACTATTCAGAATACGTCCCACCTAATTTCCCCAAAGTGCAATGCCGGGTTTGGCCCAATTGCAGAAGACGTGCACTGCTAGATATTTCGCCTATTCGTTTATTCGACTTGAAACTGCTTTCATCATTCCCCGTCCGTTGTTCCACTACTATCTTCCACCGAATAAAACTTGTACTCGTACAACGGTAATTGCCAAACCCAGATTTTACTAGACAATGAGAACCAGGGAAAGACAATGCATTTTAGGGTTCCTTACCCAGAGGGTAAAAACGGGACCCTATTACTTCGCTGTTCGTCTGCCTGTCTGTCTGTCCGTCTGTCTGTCACAGGGCTGTATCTCATGAACCGTGATAGCTAGACAGTTTAAATTTTCACAGTTGATGTATTTCTGTTGCCGCTATAACAACGAATACTAAAAACAGAATAAAATAAATATTTAAGTGGGGCTCCCATACAACAAACATGTTTTTTTGGCGTTTTTAAAGCTAATGGCACGTAACCCTTCGTGCGCGAGTCCGACTCGCACTTGGCCGGTTTTATTATTTTTTTTATCTACGTCAAAAAAGGAGGATGTTTTCAAGTCGGTTGTACGTTTTTTAATGTTTGTTACCTTAGAACTCCATCATTTATAAACTGTTTTGGAAAATTATTTCTCCATGGTCCTATTTAAACTTTAGGAAAAAAAATTGAATGTAATTTTGTATTGGACTTGTATTTATGAGGAATATAATAATACAGACTAACAAACGTGAAGTCGGTTATTTATCCCCATATTCTTATTTGTAACCTTGAAATATCTCTACCTCGACTCGACCTCGAAACTTTGTTTTGATAGTTTTAAGTTGATAAAATTACCTCGAGTCTGGATTCCTCAGTCAACAGAACTGTCAACTCAAGGTACCTTGACATTCCTCGACAGCTTATGAACGACGCATGCGTGTGACAGTTCGTTGTAAAAATCTCCTCGAACAGATGACGTAATGACGTAATTGATGAACCTCTAAAATATCGATTTACTTATTGAGGAAAAGTTCGAGGGGCTTCAAAAAAGTTTGAGTCAAGGTAAAGTCAACTAAGAATATGGGGATTAAACTACAATTTAACTTCACCTCTCGCATGTCATGACGCGTTCGAGCAACTTCAACTGATCGAGTTCGAGTAGTATATTGTTTGAGGTTTCCCCACCACCTTGAACGAACCTGAACAACTCCCCCTCAATATTCATTTGCATTCAACATTCGAGCTTTGTGACATAAGACAATAGGCGCTACCTGCACGCGAATGAATTGCATTTTACCAAACATTCATTGTTATTTGTTGAAAATGTATTTTATGTCAACACAATATACAAAAGTTGAAACAAGTCATCATTTTATAATAGTTTTGATTCTAAACTATGACTCCCTGTATTATGGGTATGAAAACGACGAGTACCAGGGTACGCCAATAAATCACGACTGTAATCCCCAAGCACGGTAGACATCCTCTCAGATCTCCAGACGCTTAGATCCTTTGAAGATATCTAGTGGGGGTAGTCAGAGGCACTTTCAAACATTATATTTGGCACATGTCCACATTTTGCATTAGTTATCAAAATGATAAGTTGCAAGCCCATACGCCGCTACGAAAATAAATGTTTGCAGATCATTCAAAAATGTGTCTCTTCGCTGGAACCTGAACCTCATACAGACGTATGAGGCAGTCAGGCAGTCGCCCACCACGTTACTGAGTTCATCAAGTTCATTCTATAGTTACATTCATCAAAATAAATACTTGACTGCATACATGCAGGGTAGGTTTTTTTTGGTGACTGTACTCTACATCATTAATGATTACCTATCACATTATTGGGATTTTTATATTCTGTAGTGAGACAAAATGTTTATGTAAGTATTTTCTTTGAAACAAGTTTTTTAAAAGCATGTTACTGTTATAGTTAGGTATGTGCTTTCAGTATCAGACAGTATAGTCGTTTTATAACTTCGACGGTACGTGATAATGTAGTTTTGCATTATGTTTCTGAACTCGAGTTCATATGGAAATCACATTCCACTCTGCATTATTTGACTAGCTTTCTGTATCTTATTACTTACTGGAGTTTCTTTGTCTTTGAGTCATTGAAAAATCACGTTTAATCAGAATATTTTATATCATACTAGCCGACCCGTGACAGACGTTGTCCTGTCAAATTTAAATAATCGAATAGAAAAGACTGAATGTTTTTAAACATAACTATAGATTTTGACACGAGTCTTTATCACGTAATTACCTTTAATTTATTCCTGTGTCAAAATAGTTATGTCTACTAATCACGATAGTTTGAAAAATAACTGAGTAACAAACAAACAGACTGATAATTAAATATCACTAATTAGCAAATACAAAAAGCTGCAAATTGCTTCTTTTCGTAACCTTTGTTATATTCCTTCCGTTCCAAATTGAAGCAAAGCGATAATGTCGTGAAATATTGAATAGCAATTAAGGCGGCACACTTGTTGCTAGTTATAGGCGGATCGTGGAACTAAATCAGCTAGATCGGACAGATAAAAAGATAAAAAATATTTATTTAACAACAAAACACTTAAAAGTAACACAGGACAGTCTGTGACCATGCTCAGATGCTGTATGATTGGGTATTTAATACACCAAAATGATTAAATATATTTATAGGATCACGACTGTAATCCCCAAGTACGGTAGACATCCTCTTAGATCCTTTAAAGATGTCTAGTGGGGGTAGTCAGAGGCACGTCCAAACATTATGTTTGGCATATGCCCACATTTTGCAGTAGTTATCAAAATGATAATCAGTTTATCTTCGTTTTAATCATTTTATCAATATAAACTTTTTATTTGAAAATTAAAATGTAAAATGCCCACAATCAGCGCTCTTACCCAATATAGGGATATGAATAAAGATATAGTAGGATAATTTACGTAGGAACCACTGAGTAACAATCAGAGAGACTGATTCAATTTGGATATTAAGCAGGCGATCTCCATAACGACCACTCACGCACATTATCGGCTGATGTCATTGAGCTTAATGTACTACGTACTAGAGATGACACCACAAAGTAATAATTTGCGGTGCGCCTTGCGGTCCCTGGACCACAGTGGACTCAGTCCGAGTCTAACGCCTGTGACGCGCGAACGTGTTTTTCGTGGCGCTTACGACCTTTTTGATTGAAAGTAACTTAAGCCATTCAGCGGTCAGCGCTTTACGTTTCAATGTTTCGTTTAGCCATATAAATATTTATTTTACGCTGCAAGCGGACTTTGGCTTTAATAATTGAAAATTGAGCAATTTATTTGGCTTGGATAGCTCCTCTAGTACGTAGTACATTAAGCTCAATGGCTGATGTGGATTATTGGATGTAATTCGTGAATTCGCTGGCGGATAATTGGCATCGTCATAATCATTTACATTTGTTGTCTATGTGTTCGTCCACACTGCCGAGCCTAGCGCGGTAGCGACGACGGGCGCGAAGTATCTGAAATGTTGACTTTATGAAAGTTTTATATGTTTGACACATTGCGCCCGTCGATGCCAAACTAGGCTCGTAGTGTGGACACACGCTATCAAATTTTCATTAAAAAATCAACCATAAGCAAGAAGATGATATTACTAGCGACCCGCCCCGGCTTCGCATGGGTGCAAAGCTGATATCAAAATATATTACAGAATGTCTGACATACATACAGACGCAGGAAGCGGAAAGCGACTTTGCTTTATACTATGTAGTGATAGTGATGTGTCTAGATTTATAACGTAGGCTTGTATTAGCATTTCGCTTTTCCTGGTTACCTGGTTCCAGGACTAAAGTTCCTTCATAAAACTTGAAAAGACTTTGAACATTAAAACTCTTTTTAATATTTTCAAACTACTTCCGTGTTCACATATTATATTCGTTATTATTTCAATGTATATACTAATTTTAAGAATGCTAACTACTGCAAAATGGTACATCCCCAAATTTAATGTTTAAACGTGCCTCTAACTAACCCATTTAGATATCTTTAAAGATCTGAGCGCCTGGAGATCTAAGAGGATGTATACCATATTTAGGCATTACAGTCGTGATCCTATTTCATTTTAAGATGAGTAATAAATGTTTTTGATTAATGCAGAATCGTTTTTTCTCAATAACCGCAAAACATACAGTTTATTTTTTATGACAAAGATAACTTAAGGATTTAATCTAGATAAATTAAAGACAGAAACACGATTGGTGAAACTTTTCTCGATAGATTTATTTTCCAAAGTTGGCTCTTCAAAAACACTAGTTTAGTTTTTGATCAAAACTATGAATAGCTGAAAAGTTCATTTTTAGGGTTCCGTACCCAAAGGGTAAAAACGGAACCCTATTACTAAGTCTTCGCTGTCCGTCTGTCTGTCTGTCTGTCACAGGGCTGTATCTCATGAACCGTGATAGCTAGACAGTTGAAATTTTCACAGATTATGTATTTCTGTGGCTGCTCTAACAACAAATACTAAAAACAGAATAAAATAAATATTTAATTGGGGCTCCCATACAACAAACATGATTTTTTTGCCGTTTATATAGATAATGGTACGGAACCCTTCGTGCGCGAGTCCGACTCGCACTTGGCTGGTTTTTTTATATAATTCATTAGATAATCATACTAGCTACCTTAATAAAGACATTTTTTTTTAATTTGATGGCTTTCAATATAATGCAGTTTTATCACTTTTTCCGTCTTATCCGGATAGACAAAAAGTCAAAAAATTCACTTATCACCTTAAGTCTGAATAACTCGACCGGAAACAAACCTACCAACCTAGAAACTTTTATGTCAGCGTTCAAAAATGTTGCGGAATCACAAACACCGCAAATAAACACAAAAAAGTTATTAAACCAATAAAACATGGCTTAAGTTACACCTAATCTAAGCCAAGCGCGTGCCGGTGAATATTTCACGTATTTTGCAACTGTGGCAACGAATAAATTTACAGTTATTTCGGTTTGAGCCCAACGCCATAACTTTATTTCAAATTTATACCATTTTAAAGCTAAACAAGCTAATTGCCGTGCTGTATGTGGCATGTAGGTACTATCGCCTAACAAAATATTAAATTAATTTATATAAATAAATAATATGGGATCACGACTGTAATCCCCAAATACGGTAGACATCCTCTCAGATCTCCAGACGCTTAGAGGATCTAAAAGATGTTTAGTGGGGGTAGTCAGAGTAGTCAAACATTATATTTGGCACATGCCTACATTTTGCAGTAGTTAGCATTCCATACGTGACAGGTTACAAGCCCATCGCCGCTTATAAGAATACTAACTGGTTTCCTCACGATGATGTAGATCAATTTGATTCATTCATTTTAGAAGAATTTGGAAATTGGGAAAGTATAAAGATCTTCTTTGTTTTTTTCCTTTCCTTATACACATTATTTGTTTGGCGAAAAATGACACTACATTTTCGACAAAAGTTTAGAAGCCTAGATTACCCTTTAGCGACGGCATCGTGCCGTGGGATTTCACGGCGAGTAAACGGCGCCGTGTCGTGTCAAATTCACTTTCGAACCAGTGAAAAGGCAGTTTTTTTATTAGAAACCATTGCGTCGCAGCCACGCCGTCACTTTCACGTCACTTGTGATGTGGCCGGACGCCGCAGTGATTTACTTACCTGTTTTCTATTTTTACTTCCCTTATTTAACAAGCTTCCGCCCCCAGCTTCGCTCGCATGATACCGAATAAAAAGTAGCCTATTTTCCATTACAGGGCATCCAAATCCTTTAGGTCGTTGGGGCGTGATGAGGCACAAACATCCAAACATCCTCATAAACTTTCAGATTTATAATATAGTAGGATAAAATAAAAAAAATAAATAGGATCACGACTGTAATCCCCAAGTACGGTAGACATTCTCTCAGATCTCCAGACGCTTAGATCCTTTGAAGATGTCTAGTGGGGGTAGTCAGAGGCACGTCCAAACATTATATTTGGCACATGCCCACATTTTGCAGTAGTTAGCATTCCATACGTGACAGGTTGCAAGCCCATCGCCGCTTATAAGAACACTAACTGGTTTCCTCACGATGTTTTCCTTCACCGTTTTGAGCACGTGTTTTTGATGCGCATATACATTTTACGAACAGAAAAATCCGTTGATGCACGCCGGGATTCGAACCCACGACCTTCACATTGAAAGTCGAGGTACATCCCACTCGGCCAACACGGTGTTGTTTTTTAAAAAGAACCATTCAGAGATTCCCTGTTTCAGATATCGTCCCTTTTTCTATCAAGATCTGATTTCCGATGCACACACCCATATTTTAATGTTATGTAAATACACAGTTTCTGTATATCGGTCACGTAAACACATCGGTCAAACAGGGACGAATCGTAAATGTGTTTATGGCTTTACTCCCCAGGGCTGGATCGAGCCGTAAAATAAATGTCAGTAGCACCTCACTCGGAGTGCTTTCAGATTTAGTGACGGTCAGCCTTTGAGTAGTTCGGCTAAAGGACATCAGATTTGAAATAGTAACACAACATTATTTTGATCCCCCACTAGTCTATCGGCAATAGGCACTCTGAACTAAGAGATTATCATTATCTGGTGTGCGTTACTAGTTGTGAAACCGTACACTGAGATAACGTTCAGAAATAAAGGCTTATTATTATTATTAACTAGCGACCCGCCCCGGCTTCGCACGGGTAGCATGTTATTATACATATAAACCTTCCTCCTGAATCACTCTATCTATTAAAAAAAACCGCATCAAAATCCGTTGTGAAGTTTTAAAGATATAAGCAAACATACATACATACATACAGACGCGGGAAGCGGAAAGCGACTTTGCTTTATACTATGTAGTGATGTTTAATTCAGAAACTACGAAAGGGTTATCAATTGAACCTGATCTTGTTGTGTTTTCACATTTACACAATGTATATTTGACAGTTAAAGTCGACTACGTTACCAGTGGAGTTACGCAATAGAACAAAGCTTCAAATCACTCGCCAGATGTTCTTGCGTCGCACTTTTTACTGTACAAACTATATAAGAAAATCTAAAAAGAGCAACAGAAAATGTTTTAGAACCCTGACTTTATTTTTTTCCATTGCAAAGCTTAAGGGGCTGTATGTCGACGATTGCTCTTTTTCGAAACGAAAAAAGAAATACTTCTGAACAAGCCACATCTTAACCACTCTCAAAAGCAAGTAAACCAATCCTATTTGGATTGGCAATGAAAGCCAGTACAATTGTAGTAAATGTAGAGAAAGCGTCCCGTCGCTTAATTCTTCTACTCTGGAATACTGAGAGGTCCAATTAGCTTTGGAATAAAATAAGTCCCTGGGAAACTGAGCTTTAAAGCTTATAATGTCCATTGAAATTTAAGTCCTTTCTTAAATATCTCGTATATTTTAATAAATAAATTATAAACTCGTTCGAAATTTTATTATTTTCTGTGTTTTTTTTCTTCTCCACTATTATAAAGAGGAAAGATTTAATTTTTTGTTTGTAATGGATAAACTCAAAAACTACTGAACTGATTTTAAAAATTATTTTACCATTACTAAGCTACATTATCCCGTAAAACGGCTATCTTTGATTTTAAAAAGATAATCATTTATTATTGCGCTCGACAAACGTTTTCCGTCACCATTACTATCGTATTCTACTATAATATTGTAAATACAAAAATGTTCCGAAGGAACAACGAATCGAAATTGTTTTTTGCATAGAGATAGTTCATAAGCGCGTAAAAGAAGCCACGGGCAGAAGCTAGTTATGTCATAAAGCTATAATAAAATCGTTGACTTTGTTAGTTCGATCTTTATAAATACATAAACATTAGACTATTAAATTCATATCCTCGCAGCAGTAGGGTAAAAACGACCGCAAAATTTTTAGTGTGTTCAAATTAGGTTTAGTTTAGGATAATGTACAACATACTCGGAAATGTAATAATAAAATTTACTACAGTCACATGCTGCTTAATGTTGTGATTTCGATTATCACCCAGGACAAACATTTATGTGATGAACATATTTTTTTGTTCTGTGTCTGGGTGAATTGACAGAACAACGTTTGTCACGGGTCGGCTAGTGTACTATAAGTATGTATTCACAAAAAAAACGCATTTATTTTATGTATTGACTAGTCGACCCGAGACAGATGTTGTCCTGCCAAATTTCAATAATCGAAAAGAAACACTGTTGCACACCAGCGCCATCTATACAGAAATCATTCCTTTTGCGTTTTTTATCATTTTGGGGATGTTTTTCATATTTTAAAGTAGTCTATTATTTATTCAGACATTATATCTACATCAACAGCAAATTTCCACTTAATCCGTTTTGTCGTTTAGCCCTGATTGACGAACAAACATACATACAAACTCACAAACTTTCACATTTATAATATTATTACGATTACTAGCCGACCCGTGTAATGTCCACGGATTTTGTTTTTAATATTTTTATTTATTTACACGATTCTTTATCTCACTGCTGGAATCCAATTGCATTCAGACAGTAGAGATCAACGGTAAATTATATCAACACATATTCAAAGCATAAACTTAAGGCGAGTAAGGCCCATACAAAACGTCAAAAATTTCACTTATCACCTTAAATACAAAATTATCCCTACAACCATAACCCTAAAGAATAAAGGTACAGAAACCACACGTTCCATCTAATATATTAAAGGTACCTACCCCGCTTTAATTCTCCACATTAGGGTATGTCACATTGCTTTTAATTTCCCGGGCGGTTAGTGTGACGTGTTGACAGGGCCACAGCCTGGAGATGAATGGCCTGGGACCCAAAAGATTACTATCTTTTTTTTTAATGTTAATCTCTACATTACAGGGATTTTGGTCAGTCGTGGATCCAATTCCTACTTGGTCGATAACTTTTGTGATATAAAAAATCACTAGCTTCCGTCCGTGACTTCGCTCATTTGATACCTGAATAAAAAGATGACTTTTTGCTATTCTAGGGCATGTGCTAGGTATTGTATATTTTAAGTTTCATCAAAATTCGTTTTGTCGTATTATGTCATCGTGTATATGCACTAAAAGAAAACACGGGTGACAGCAAAAAAAGATGGTCAGATAATCTTTAACTAAATATTATTTTCGTGTTTAGGCGTGTTTTTTTCTATTCTCTGGTATTCCACAAACGTTTATATTTATTTCGAGTTTTTTTAGTTTAATTGTGTTTATAGATAGGACGAATTTTCTTATTATTTTTAAAAATAATGCTTCACCAAGCTTATGTCGAAGACTGGAGTTGTCTTGCCATCTAAATATATAAAAATCTTGCGTTACTGACTGACTGATCTATCAACGCACAGCCTAAACCACTAGTCCTAGAAACTTTGGAGGGTATGTTCCTTTTGGAGTGTAGGGGTGCACTTAGAAAGGAATTCCTGAAATTAAACCCCTAAGAGGGTGCAGCGGGGTTTGAAGTCTGTTAAAAAATAACTTCACGTGAACGAAATCGCGGGTGTTTTCATGAGTATCGTAAGCCAAGGCTTATCTTTGTTGTGTGCTGGCTTTCCTACCAATCTGTGGTCTGACGCGCTGACGTTGGGGACAGGTGCCGACGAGTTGACATCTCGACGGAGACAATGGTGAGCGGGTCATGCGAAAATCAGCCTTATTGTCTACAACCGATACAACTAGTCACGAGCATCGCACTACAGTGTAGTCACTCAAACTGGAGATGTGCCACTGGGACGGGATTGCATGCCACTCGACCGTTGGCTTTAGGTGCTATTAATAATAGTATCTGGGACACCTAGTTGGTGATAGTAGTAATTTCATTCAACGAGCAACACGGTTTAGTAATTCAAAACTAATTTAAAACTTAAGGCGCTCCCAGTCGACGATTATTTTTGTTCGAAACGAAAAAAGAAATACTTCTGAACAAGCCACATCTCCTATTTTATAATGTATAGTATATGTGAATAAAGATGTACCCATCTTTAATCACTTCGATAAATAATCCAACCGACCGCTGCAATGACGACAAACACACGTCGGCGCGTGGTCCACCTTAGCTTTTCGAATAAATTAATGATATAAATTATGTATAATTACTTATCAAAAATCTATTCTAATAGAAATCTAGATCTACATATTACCTATCTTTAACAATAAATCACAAGTTGATTTTAATAGTAGGTATATAAAATATTTCGATCATAAATTCTAAAACGTATTATTTGGAAATAATATTTTTATCGTGAAAAGTTTCTGCTATTATGTTTTCAGCTTAATAGAAATCTAGGTAGGAACCTGAAATAATATACTTATAAAAATAGGAGATGTGGCTGTGTGGATGTGTATTCAGAAGTATTTCTTTTTTCGTTTCGAAAAAGAGCAATCAGCGACTGGGAGCCCCTTAAGCGCAGATTTAATCTGCGAGCGTCCATTGAAAATAAAATGAACGATTTGAATCCTACTGTAGACATCTTCTTAGATTTCCAGGAACTCAGATTTCTAAAGATTACTAATGTAGGTAGTCAGAGGCACGTTCAAACATCACATTCGGCACATGCCCACATTTTGCAGTAGTTAGACATAGTCATCCAAAACTATCATAAAAAGAGATGCAAAACATCGATTACAATAAATGTTTTTAGATGAATCTTAATAGTCTTCTTTAGGGTTCCGAATCAAAATGGTGAATCGGACAGCTGGATACCATACTGAACCTTCGGTGATCCTGTCGATTTGCTCTTGACCGGTCTTTTTGTATTATGGAGGCTTCCTAATAATTATTTTTTTATGTTCAAGACGCCATAACATTCTTTTATGATCGCCACACCTTTCGCTCGCTTTCACCAATGTACTCGTATCATCACAATTATCATATACTATGCCATCCAAATGTCGCCGAAGTCATTCTAAGGTGAGCCTGGCCTTGTAGCGTAATCTCATTAGTACATGCACCGAATTTACATAGAAAGTGTGGCTACCATTTACAGGCAAACTCTAGAAAAACATTATTTAGGTACGTTCAAAGTCAAAGTCAAAGTCAAAGTCAAAAATCATTTATTTCAATAAAATCACAAGGATCACTTTGAAACGTCTTAGGAACTAGGTGAAGCTACGCCGATTCCACGCGACCAAGCCTAGAAGAATCAGGCAACAAACACGGCTTGGGGTCTACCTTTTTTTTAATGATCCTTTTCTTAAAGCTATGTAGAGCTCCAGTGTGATGCCAATCGAACAAGGTGAAGGCTCAAACAAGAATAATAATTAAAAGTACTACTCAAGTACGTAAACAATTAAAAATAATAATAATAACTAAAGAACCTCAGCAGTTCAGACTGGTAAACACATTTCGACTCCGAGTTTCGATCTACACCATTGTACTTGCCAGGTAACCCTTACCTGAAGTGAACACGAGTTTTTAGAAATCATATGGTAATAAATAAATAATAAATACATATTGGTGGACATTATCACACAGCGCCATCTAGCCTTAAACTAAGCAAAGTAATGGTAATGGCAATGCTACAGGCATAGAACTTTAGAAGACGCAATATTAGCCTTTAAGACGATGAATATTTTTTTGATGAACGTAGAATACTGTTTTCTCAATAACTTAAGGATTTAATCTCGATAAATTAAACACAGAAACACGATTAGTGATACTTTTCTCGATATATTTGTTTTCCGAAGTTGGCTCTTCTTTTATCACTTTTTCCGTCTTGTCCGGGTAGACTCAGCTCATACAACAAAACAAAAATGTTAAGAATCAACTTAATGAACTGCATCCATAAAAAAAATCAATTTTCTTAATAACCTTATTTAAAAAAAATGACAGATAATGAAGTTGAAAAATTCCCACTTTTTTTTCGGTGATAATTGATCAAGATGCATGGTCTTAACATCCAAAATTGAAGTATTCTATCAGTTATCTGGTTTCCATAGTACAAGTTTTGCTTAGTTGGGGGCTAGATGGCGCTGTGTGAAATGTCCATCAATATTTATTTATTTTAATAATTTGACTGTAGAACTTGGCAAGCGTTATGGCACCGTGTATGCAAGCGCTTCTTAGTGAGCAGGGAACCGAGAACCTGTTCTTTACTAAAATGAGTCCTTCACCGCATTTTATTGCTGTGACCTATAATAGTAATGATCTTGACTTTTATGCGTTCTTCCTTCCATTCAGGTTTAACATCACATAAGAATTTAATGTTCTTTTTGCATTTTTATTACCTTTTGCAGACGAACACATATTCTACTCGAATATTTCGTTATTTTGTATGTTTAGGAAATGTGCGTAGGAGGTATAGATACTAATAATTTCCCGTAGGTACCTCACTGAATTTTTTTACAAGGCCTTCTTCAATGGACAGGACAACCTAGTTCAATGGTCCATGACATGAAAGGTCATAGATTATTAACATATAAACAGTAGGTAATGTATTTCCCTGAAAATAAATAAATACAAATGTTTGTCACTCAAACGTTGGGCGGAACCAATTTCGTTTCAATTTGCTGATTAGATAGATTATGACTTGGATTCAAGCATAGGATTCCGTTTTACTATTTATTGTTTTTTATTCCGAACCTTTAACAACCCTGAAAAAACACGCGAACGCGTTGTGGAGGTTTCTACTAGTATTTTTAGGGTTCCGTACCCAATGGGTAAAAACGGGATTCTATTACTAAGACTTCGCTGTCCGTCTGTCTATCACAGGGCTGTATCTCATGAACCGTGATAGCTAGACAGTTGAAATTTTCAAAGATGATGTATTTCTGTAACAACAAATACTAAAAACAGAAAAACAATATTTAAGTGGGGCTCCCATGCTGTTTTTTATAGATAATGGTTCGGAACCCTTCGTGCGCGAGTCCGACTCGCACTTGGCCGGTTTTTTTTATAAAATGTTTTTTTTATAAGAATGAGTTATAAAATAGAGTACTACAACAAAAAAATCTCATTATGAACTTACTTCAACCCTGTTGGTAGTAAGTACCTATGAGATTTCATATTAAATTGCAAATCACACACCACACATAAATTCCATTGTAATAGTGTTCTTTCTACGAGTAAATGCAAAAATGCAATTTCATTCTGATTACCATAATAATTTTTAGTTTTCGCTCACCAGACAGACCGTTTTTAGGGTACCGTACCCAAAGGGTAAAAACGGGACCCTATTACTAAGACTTCGCTGTAAGGGCTGTATCTCATGAACCGTGATAGCTAGACAGTTGAAATTTTCACAGATTATGTATTTCTGTTTCTACTCTAACAACAAATACTAAAAACAGAATAAAATAAATATTTAACATGATATTTTTGCCGTTTTTATAGATAATGGTACGGAACCCCTCGTGCGCGAGTCCGACTCGCACATGGCCGGTTTTTTAAATTTTATTTGAATGGAAAGAAGTTCAAAATTATACCATCACTTTTGCAGCATATTGTTAGATTATCCAATTACGAAAACAAGCATTTATATTTACTTTAGCTCGCTCAATCATTTTTCTGACGTTGTTTCATTACCTTAACTAAACATAGGTACATACTAATTCATACTGCAATAGACTTTCAAACAATGTAAGGCATTTTTACGTAGGCACATTTTACTAACCATAATTATACGCCAGCCATAACTTTTTACTAACTTACGCTACGAATGTAGTGATTGGAACATGTTTATGTAAATATTGCATCTGCAATAAGCTTGTAGCTAATACTATTTATTTATTTATTTGCATCGTGTACAATACATAGTAGGTATAGGTCTTATGAATAGGGTAAGTAGTATTGGTACAAGGATCCTGTTAGGACTTAGCACAGTAAAATCTAAAATTAAAATTATTATCATAGTAAAAAACCACACGAGCAGTGCCGGATTTACACATTTGCCGCTATTAGGCTACCTTACAATACTTTAATGTTTGGACGTGCCTCTGACTACCCCCTCTAGACATCTTCAAAGTATCTATGCCGTAGTGGTGATAGCTCTAATAGATGTAAATTGAAAACTCATTACACATGGGAGTTAGTTCGTACATAAAATTAAACCTTGTCCCTATATAATATTACAGCATTTATTGACTAAAACAAATAACATCTAATACTAATATATTACAGAATATTTACAAAATACATAAAAAAGAAAGAAAGAAAGAAAAAAGTTTATTCAAACCACCACAATAATATAAAAAAAACATAAAAGAAATTTAAAACGAATGTAAATCTAAGGTATATTATAAGAAACAAAGTAACTTAATTCAACAAAAAAAAACGGTTATTATAGTTCTGCGTGGTGGTGAAATGGTCTTCAGCTCAGCATATGCTACAACATGTTACCGTGTTGCAGCGCTGGTATTCTGCTGAGACCAAGAACCAATTGAGCTATCTAAAGACCGTTGCAAACAATATTATAGTTATTGAAAGCGTTCCCAAATACTGACGGTATTGCCACGCTAGACGGCATTACAGCATATAACAATAATTACTATACGACTGCTAAACATACTTTCGAAAGACATAATGAGTCCATTGAGGTCATGACACCGTGACCCTAGTTATAGCGGTCCCCAGGGCCGCCTTACTGAAACACCATACAATGTGATACTGCGGAAACAACCGTGTTTTAACAAAATTGTGTTTGACCAGAGAACAATGACGATAGATTTAGTTAGAAATACTACTTTATCTGACCAGCACGGACTAATTTGATGACCTGAGAAAGTTTCTTTCACATGAGTATTGACAGAGTATTGGAGTTAAAAGTAGCGATTTTTCTACTTTTTGAGTATGCTAAGCGCAAGAATGAACGATAAATGTTCACAAAAAGACCAAATAAATTACATCTACGGTGCTATATTCTACGTCAGTTGTAAACACTCTCAATTTCTCAGGTCAACAAGCTAGGCCTGCAGACCAGAGAACAATATTTTACAGACTCTAAAATAAATAGTTATCTATCTTTCTATCTTATTAGATAGAATTGATAAAGGTTATTCCTTTAAACGAGCAATTCTTGTATATACATATATCTGTATGTCTGTATGTATGTTTGCTTATATCTTTAAAACTACACAACGGATTTTGATGCGGTTTTTTTTAATAGATAGAGTGATTCAGGAGGAAGGTTTATATGTATTAAACCCGTGTGAAGCCGGGGCGGGTCGCTAGTAATATATATATGTATGTACAAAAACACGTGCTCAAAACGATGAAGGAAAACATCGTGAAGAAACCAGTTAGTATTCTTATAAGCGGCGATGGGCTTGCAACCTGTCACGTATGGAATGCTAACTACTGCAAAATGTGGGCATGTGCCAAATATAATGTTTGGACGTGTCTCAGACTACCCCCACTAGACATCTTCAACAGATCTAAACGTCTGGAGATCTGAGAGGATGTCTACCGTACTTGGGGATTTACAGTCGTGATCCTATTTCTTTTCTTTCTATATATGTACATATACTATATTTTATATATAATCTGAATCTCGGAAACGGCTCTAGTTTCGGGGGCAATAAATTGATCTATATAACTTTCAATTTCAGAAAACGTTGTTTTATCAGTATTTTCAGTAATGAAATACCAAGCAAAGCTCGGTTATCCAGGTACCTATATAATATTTCGACTCTATTGTCTCGGAAGCAGGTCAGCAGGCTCATCTGTCAAATTCGATTGTGTTTTGTCTGTTACAGAGTGAGAATTCGACAGTTGAAGTGAGTTGAAGCGGTTCCGATTACCAAATTTCAGACAATGAAGCTATGGTTCTGTTTCTTGGAGAGGTTATTATAAAAGTTTATTCCTTCGAGCAATATTAAAGCTATTTTAATTATACTTCTACCAGACACGAGTTTAGCTACACCTTTACAATCTGTTAGAGGCATTACAATTGATATTATATCGTATTAGCCTTGTTCTTTCCATTATAAAGCCAAGAAAATTCTCCCATGATACTTGCGCGTTATCTATTGCTGTCCCTTTCTTCCATGATACATCAGAAATATGTGAGAAAGGGACAATACCGTGGTAAATAATTACAAACAGCACGGGCTTCAACAATGGAACTAACAGTCGGCATCACGTGTTTTACAGCCGCCATGAAAGTTTCGAAGTTTCTCGTAAATCAACCGTTTACGATCTGACCGAATGGTGGATTACATGACGATACCTCAATAAACAAACTAAAAGTGTAAGGAAACGTTAGGTGGAAAGTTAGTTTTTCTTACAGTCGATGTAGACATTTTATAGGTATAAGGGAGAGTTTCCACCTAAGTGCAGAGCGGACCAATGACAGCGCTCAAATATTCGAGTTTGAAAATATCGAGCGTTGTGATTGGTCCGCTCCGCACAGCTCCACGTGAGAAACTCACCCTTAAGGTCCCGTCTGGTTTGTAGAATGATAATAAAAGTAAGATCTTTTCGATATTGAGTAACACTTGCTACACGGCCAGCAAATGGAAAGGATCGCTGATGGCATAAAGCTGGGTACTTACTAGTCACTGAGTACAGTTGTTTTATCTCATGAATCATCACTTCGTTGATTATGGAATCAACCAGTAAACATTCCCAAAGAGGGCTGACGTCAGCGGCCGGTTGTAAAACACCCTAATCCAAATCGATTTTCAACATGTTTATTTACCTACACGTTGTGCGAACCTCACGAGATGTGGGATAAGGTCAAGAAAAATAATCATCAGTTCGTTGGGTGAAGTGGCTTTCTAGATATTCGCGTTTTAGATATATAACCTAGAAAGCTATAAGCTAGAAAATACTAGTTTTATTACTTTTGTCGAGAGCGTATTTGGCATACGCTAGGTTTGCCATTTGTTTTTATCTATCCCTACTTTGTATTTTTTTTGCAATATCCGAATGTGTTTTTTAAGTTCGATCAAGATCTTTCAATCTTAAATTGAAAATTAGAAATATAAATTAGAATTCGTTGTTGGCGAAGTACAATCTTGTTAGTTTAGGTAATGTAAGATAAACTAACTTTAACGCGGTTTGAAAGTCCTTGTATAAAATGAAGTCAATAAGTATATATAATAAGATACATCTACAAAATGATAACGGGCAAAACGTAAATCTAACACGGGATTTTAATTGAAATAAAAAAAAACTCCAGGTCTTTAAATCCTTTGAATATGTCTAGTCAGTGCCAGTGGTCCGTCCGAACTTTATATTTGGCACATGCCCACATTTTGCAGTAGTTAGCATTCCATACATGACAGGTTGCATGCCCATCGCCGCTTATTATAAGTAAATTATTCAGCTGCTACTTCCATGCGAATAGAAATTCTCTACAATCCTAAGATATAGTTTCAAAAATGTATGTGACAAACAGATAAATAGATAACCCAACAGCTCAGTGGTAGTGGCTCTACCTTCTGCGGCGCTGGTTGTAGATTCGATGTTCATCCAGAACAAATATTTATCTATGTTATGAACATAATATGTACCTTATAGTGTATGTTCTATATGACATACGGTATGAAAAGTGTACTTACAATAAATATTTACAAATGTATCTATATAAATTCCGAGATAAATGATAATATATACTTATTATCATTTATCTCGTTGCTAAAGTATAATCTTAGATAACGGCTAGATGGCGCTATATGAAATGACCACCAATATATTTTTTCTTTAAGGTGATAAGTGAAATTTTTGACGTTTTGTATGGGCTGAGTCTACCCGGATAAGACGGAAAAAGTGATAAAAATGCATTATCTTGAACAACATCAAATTAAAAAAAATGTCTTTAATTTAGGTAGCTAGTATGATTATCTAACGAATTATATAAAAATTAACTATTCAGCTATTCATAGTTTTGATTAAAAACTAAATTAGTGTTTTTAAAAAGCCAACTTTGGAAATTAAATCTGTCGAGAAAAGTTTCACCAATCGTATTTCTGTCTTTAATTTATCTAGATTAAATCCATAAGTTATCTTTGTCATAAAAAACAAAACTGTATGTTTTGCGGTTATTGAGAAAAAACGATTGCATGTATAATAAGTATCTATGTATTTACAAAAAAAAGTATATAAGTATTCTATCAGTTATCTAGTTCCCATAGTACAAGCTTTGCTTAGTTTGGGGCTAGATGGCGCTGTGTGTAAAGTCCGCCAATATTTATTTATTTATTACTCGTCTTAAGTTTTGAAGTAGTTATGCAACATTCTTGAATAAGTAAAAGTCTGTGTTTACAAATTACAATGTCAAGGGTTACGTGCGATCGCGTGCGACCCGACACCACAACGCTGCCATCTTTATTACCGAAAGTTGCTACTATCACTTGAGCTGCCAAAATGTCACCTGAAATGGTCGGAGAGCACGTTTTCTATGTAAGAATCTTGACTTTTAGTTCAACAAAACACTTATTAATTTTTTTTTTGTGGATATTATCACATTGCGCCATCTTGCCCCAAACCAATCAAAGCTAGTTCTATGGGAACTTGATAACTTGATAACTGATGATAAAGGGTAAAAACGGGACTTCGCTGAACGTCTGTCACAGGGCTGTATCTCATGAACCGTGTTAGCTAGACAGTTGAAATTTTCACAGATGATGAAATTTTTGAAATTTCTGTTGCCGCTATAACAAAACATACTGAAAACTAAAATATTTAAGTAAGGCACACATCCCACACAACAAACGAGTTTTTTTACCGTTTTTATAGATAATGGTACGGAACCCTTCGTGCGCGAGTCTGACTCGCACATGTACGGTTTTATTTTTGTAAATACGTACATGTATGATACAAACACCCAGACACAGAACAAACATTATGTTCAACATTTTTTTCCTGGGTTGAGTTTGAACCTCAACCTACAGCACAGAAGGCAGAGCAACTACCAACAGTCGTGAGGTTATTAATCTGACATCTTTCTGTTTGTCACACTTTCGAATACTAATATATGTAGAGAATTTCAATTCTCACGGATAGCCGTTCGTAACGCAAAGAAAGATGACATGGGTAATAAAGGAGTGAGTGATGAGATGACTGCTGATAGAGGGGTATGGAAGAAAAACATGTTGTTCCAACCCCGCATATGTGGGACCAGGGCAGGAAAATGATAAGTACCTACTTAATAGTCGAAAACGTACGTATTTTTTTCGATTTGCAAGGGATCAGAAAAGCTCTTGAACAAATCCGTAGAACCGTCACCTTTACCTGTTACCGACATAGCACTCAGTAGCAATTTGGCTATTGGCAAGTCATACTTATAGCTCAAAGACTTGACCAATCACAGTGCTCAAAATTTTTAGCATAACTATTTCGAGCACTGTTATTGGTCAATTCACGGTCCGTTCCACTCTACTCCGCACAGCTCCGCGTCAGTAGAAAGTACTTTCGTCGTACGTCACTTTCAAAGTCCCCCTATCCGCTATATACTGATGACTTTATGACTGACGCGGGAAGTCGATGGACTCTAGATCTTTCGTTCTGGAAATGAATTAGGAAGGCTTATTTCCAGCAGTGTATTTCCTAAGGCTGATGATGAACTTTAGTTTCTGGCGATGGCCGTGAATAATTTTCTCAGATACTGTTTATTAAACTTCGGGTAACGTGACACTTGAATGGTAATCAATTCGAAGGTTTAATAAATAAATATTGATGGACATTTCACACAGCTATCTAGCGACAAATTAAGCAAAGTTTGTACTATGGGAACCAGATAACTGACACAATACTTAAATACTTTTTAGTAAATACATACTTAATTATAAGTGACACTATGATACCCAGACACAGACCAAACATCTATATTCATCACACAAATAGAAGGATGATAATGAGTGTTTAAAAGGAATATCTATTAGTAAAATGTGATATTGGTGGCGATTCTGTTGTGTCCAAGCTTAACCTAAAATTTCGTAAAAAAAAAGATCGATCTTATTCCTTTTACATTAAAGTCTAAATTAGAGTCACATCAAAATGAGAGTCCTAAAACTTGGGATATTTTAGCAGTTTCTCTATTTTATTTCGCATATTTGACACAATCAAGTGTCATCTTAGTCAACACCCATTTACATGTCGATTAAATTTAGCTTGACGTTTTCAAATCGATTGCGAAAATCGTAAATTTATTAAAAACTATATTATATTCTAAGTATTAGAACTGTCACTTTAAGGTTACGCTATTTTAAACTTTAACTTAAAAGAAATAAGATCGATAGTTTTTAGAAATTTTCACAACAGAATCGCCACCATTGACTTTGGTATAACTCGATTGCATCAGTGAGAAGTGGCACTGAACATAAATTATGAGTTTTCTTGCCCTCATTATGTCAGGTCGCTGAGCAACAGCCTTATTGTCTTACTGCTCTGGTAATCGGCATTGTCTTCATTATTAGATTACGATGAAGCCTTTGTCGATTACTAGTTGATGTAGAAAATAATGCAGCAAAATTGCAAATTCTTTTAAATTCTTCAATTCAATCTTAGGTTTTTAAATATTTTATAAGAAACCTAAATTTGATAATTATTTTTATTTTTTATTGTGTTTGTTATTGTCACAAGGTTTGTATTAGGAACATTTTGAAAAATACAATACCCTTAGATTGTAAAATTCGGGAAAAACTGAAAGTGCTTTTTGCTATGGGATTTTTGCAATTTGACAACGTCTGTCGACAGGACAACGTCTGTCGGGACAGCTAGTAATTTAGCTAGCTTTTATTTTATTTATTTTTTATTTTATTATTTATAAATTCAAATTCAAAAATCATTTATTTCAATAAAATCACAAGGATCACTTTGAAACGTCTTAGGAACTAGGTGAAGCTACGCCGATTCCACGCGACCAAGCCTAGAAGAATCAGGCAACAAACACGGCTTGGGGTCTACCTTTTTTTTTTATGATCCTTTCCTTAATGCTATGTAGAGCTCCAGTGTGGTGCCAATCGAACAAGGTGAAGGCTCAAACAAGAATAATAATTAAAAGTTAAAAGTACCTACTACTCAAGTACGTAGGTACAGCAATAAAAAAAAATAACTAAAGAGCTTCAGCACAAATTCAAAAAGCAACACACGCTACACTTGATTCAGAATTAAAACTTACAGATAAAATAACTATATAATCCGCCATTTATTGAATTCATTTGTTACAAAAAATGTGATAAATAAAGAACCGCTCTACCGATTTTGTGAAAACTAACTTCACATAAACCATCTACTAAATAGTTCGAACAAAGCCTAAACATTTGGTTAGGATAGGTGAGCCCGTTCTTGAGTTATAAAATTACAACGAAAAGTGGCATTGATTTTTATATATATAGATATAGATTTTTATACGATCGATCCATTACCATAGACAATTAAATAGAACGCCCAAAATCAGAATTTCAAATACCTCCGTTCGTGTCGTGCAAACTTAAAAAGCTTCACACGCAAACATAAAATTCATTTATGTATCTAGTTCAGTCTTATCAAAAAAACAACGGATCGACCTTATCGACCTAAAGATCAGCGACAACGTTGTTACACTCGACAGAGGCGACAACAAAGAATTACGATTAGTAAACTAAAAAGAAAAACGTCGAAAATGTTTCGACCAACCGAAAAGTTAAGGTGATAAGTGAAATTTTTGACGTTTTGTATGGGCTGAGTCTACCCGGATAACACGGAAAAAGTGATAAAACTGCATTATCTCGAAAACCATCAAATTTAAAAAGAAACTGTCTGTAATTTACTTAGCTAGTAAAATTATCTAACGAATTATATAAAAATGAACTGTTTAGCTATTCATAGCTTTGATTAAAAACGAAACTAGTGTTTTTAAAGAGCCAACTTTGGAAAATAAATTTATCGAGAAAAGTTTCACCAATTGTGTTTCTGTCTGTAATTTATCTAGATAAAACTGTATGTTTTGCGGTTATTGAGAAAAAACGATTCTGCATTCATCAAAAACATTTATTACTCGCCTTAAGGGACGATATTAGTTTTTGATGTTGTAATAATTGAAATGGGACCAATTTGGGATTATTCTCTACACAATAGAAAATCATCGAAATCGGATCACCAGATGCTTACGAAGATATAAAGAAAAAAATCCACATAATATTATATATTAAGAAAAAGCCGTGTTGGCCGAGTGGGAGGTACCTCGACTTTCAATCTGAAGGTCGTGGGTTCGAATCCCAGTGTGCATCAATGGATTTTTCTGTTCGAAAATGTATATATGCGCATCAAAAACACGTGCTTACAACGGTGAAGGAAAACATCGTGAGGAAACCAGTTAGTGTTCACGTATGGAATGCTAACTACTGCAAAATGTGGGCATGTGCCAAATATAATGTTTGGACGTGCCTCTGACTACCCCCAGTAGACATCTTCAAAGGATCTAAGCGTCTGGAGATCTGAGAGAATGTCTACCGTTCTCGGGGATTACAGTCGTGATCCTATATATTTATATTTTTTTTTATTAAGAGGCTCCCAGTCGCTGATTGCTCTTTTTCGAAACGAAAAAAGAAATACTTCTGAACAAGCCACATCTCCTATTTTTATAAGTATATTACTTCAGGTTCCTACCTAGATTTCTATTAAGCTGAAAACATAATAGCAGAAACTTTTCACGATAAAAATATTATTTCAAAATGATACGTTTTAGAATTTATGATCGAAATATTTTATATACCTACTATTAAAATCAACTTGTGATTTATTGTTAA
Organism: Hydriomena furcata; assembly: GCA_912999785.1. Taxonomy (NCBI): domain Eukaryota; kingdom Metazoa; phylum Arthropoda; class Insecta; order Lepidoptera; family Geometridae; genus Hydriomena; species Hydriomena furcata. Next base: position 3,879,550 of record OU538833.1, on the reverse strand, counting down.
AGATAGGTAAATATGTAGATCTAGATTTCTATTAGGATAGATTTTTGATAAGTAATATATATCATTATTTTATTCGAAAAGCTAAGGCGGACCACGCGCGGACGTGTGTTTGTCATCATTGCAGCGGTCGCTAGGATTATTTATCGAAGTGATTAAAGATGGGTACATCTTTATTCACATATACTATATACACTATAAAATAGGAGATGTGGCTCGAACAAAAATAATCGTCGACTGGCAGCGTCTTAAGATAAATATATATAGGTACATGTCGAATTAAAAACCTCCTCTTTTTTCGTCTATTAAAAACGACAGATCGACCTTATCGGCTGTAAAGATCAGCGACAACGTTGTTACACTTGGCAGAGGTAACAGAGCAAAGTAACAATCACTTTGGCTATTTACGTAACAAACAGGGTCAGAGTTAAGGGCTGTTGACAGGACTGTCTGGCTAATAAGAAGAAAACATGGAACCCAGATAAAATAATTCCTTGTTGAATTAATGACGAATGGTATATCAAATTAAAGTCTTAGATAATCATTTCAAGCTAATGAAAAAATATTATGTAGAAAAATCACTACATAGTATAAAGCAAAGACGCTTTCCGCTTCCCGCGTATGTATGTATGTTTGCTTATATCTTTAAAACTACACAACGGATTTTGATGCGGTTTTTTTTAATAGATAGAGTGATTCAGGAGGAAGGTTTATATGTATTAAACCCGTGCGAAGCCGGGGCGGGTCGCTAGTAAATAATAAAATAAATAGGATCACGACTGTAATCCCCAAGTACGGTAGACATCCTCTTAGATCTCCAGGCGCTTAAATCCTTTGGAGATGTCTAGTGGGGGTAATCAGAGGCACGTCCAAACATTATATTTGGCACATGCCCACATTTTGCAGTAGTTAGCATTCCATACGTGACAGGTTGAAAGCCCATCGCCGCTAGATTAAATATTATTATCCAGATCCTTTAAAGACATCTTCAAAGATCTAAGCGTCTTGAGATCTGAGAGTATGTCTACCGTACTTGGGGATTAGGTACGATCGTGATCCTATTTATTAATTTTATAAGTATTTCTGGTACGGAACCCTGATTACGCCCGACTCGCGCTTAACCGATTTATTTGTATCAAAAATCACTGTAGCTTATTGTGCAATCAGCCCCAGGATATCACTTATAAGCTACATAATAGAGGCAACTAATCAAATAATAGCGCCTCATGTGTGACGATGTTCCAATTATTTCCCCCAAGCAAATGTTTTCCTTATAACTTAGCTTTAGGTACTTACTACACGTATACTTATATTGTGGATTGGCGAAGAAAACCGAGGTTTTAAGCTTGGTAGGAACCTCATAATTAATTTACTGGAGCTCCTACTATGATTTTGGAAGTCGACTGTGATAAATGTGATAAACTACAAAATCAATCCGTGTTGGCAGAGTTGCCTCGACTTTCAATCTGAAGGTCGTGGGTTCGAATTCCGGCGTGCGTCAATTGATTTTTCTGTTCGAACAATTTATATTCGCATCAAAAACACGTGCTCAAAACGGCGAAGAAAGAAAATATCGTTAGGAAACCAGTTAGTATTCTTATAAGCGGCGATGAGCTAGCAACCTGTCACGTTTGGAGTAGTATTCTAACTACTGTAAAATGTGGGCATGTGCTAATGTTTGGACGTGCTTCTGACTACTCCTACTAGACATCTTCAAAGAATCTAAGCGTCTGGAGATCTGAGAGGATGTCTACCGTACTTGGGGATTACAGTCGTGATCCTGTTTATTTATTGGATTTTATTCATCAAAGCTAAAAATCTAGCTTAATGGTGAGTTTCGACCTATGCGGAGTTGCACGAGGCTTCGCGGAGCGGACCAATGACAGGGCTCAAATATTCGAGTTTGATAATGTCGAGCGCAATCTGGCCTCACAGCTCAGTTGGTAGTAACTCTGCCTTCTACGCTGTAGATTGTGGGTTCAATCCCCACCTAGGGCAAACATTTGTGTGATGAACATAGATGTTTGTTCTGTGTCTGGGTGTTACTATGTATAATAAGTATGTATTTACAACAAAAAAAAAGGATATAAGTATTCTATCATTTATCTGGTTCCCATAATACAAGCTTTACTTAGTTTGGAGCTAGATTGTGTTGTGTGTAAAGTCACGTAGATGGAAACTCACCCTTACAAGTGATTACATCACGGTCGCTACAATAATCAAGTTACTTTCATAATAAAAAACATTGTGAACATCAAAATAAAACAGCTTGTAAAAAATTAGATATGAATGTAAATTTCAATTAATAAGTAACTCAAAAGGTTATCTTATCACTCAAGTGGGATTCGAACTCATCTTTCCCTCAGTAAAAAAACTCCGGTTTAAATAAAACATTAAAATTATGTTTACAGTCTGTGTGTCAATAAAGATACGAGTTTTGAGTTTGAATATAAAATTTAAATAGGACAACACGGTTTTATGGTTAACGTCTCGTCTCGCTCGTATATATCAAAAAAATTTCCTTGGGGAAAACTTTTGAAGGTGCAAAGGCAGGAAGGAAACTCACACAAATCATGTGAACCTCCTTGAGGAAGCAAAGTTTGTACCATGAGTGCGAAACTCAAAACTTCCAAATGGAGTAGAATAATTATTAAAAACTAGCCGACCCGTGACAAACTTTGTTCTGCCCAAATTTCAGTTATCGCATAGAAAAACACTTTCTGGAAACTTCCAATTTTTTCCTAATAAACCTTGTCCTGATAAAATAAATTACGAATTTTGGTAGAATGCGTATCATTCGGAAGTCAAATTGTAAGATGTAAGAAAAAAAATCCAATACCGACTTTAGTAGGATTTAACCTTTGTGAATCCGTTTTGTCGTTTATTTTTGATTAAAGAACAAACATAGCAGTCTTGTCACAAACTTTCGCGTTTATAATAATCTGACGCCCCGATACAATCAATTGCAATTGAAAATGTTTAATTTATCAAAATCGAGAGGTCTATTCGGATATTCATGGCAACGGGCTTGCAATCTCTCACGTGTGAAATGCGCAAATTGCAAAAATGTGGGCATGTGCCAAATGTAATGTTTGGACCTCTGACTAACCTCTTTAGACATCTTCAAGGATCTGAGCGCTTGGATCTGAGGAGATAACAACCGTACTTAGGGATACAGTCGTGATTCAATTTTTTTGTAACAAGTGTTCAAAACGTGAAGAATGTTAGGAATGAATGTGGATGGATGTAGGCCAAAGAAAAGATGGATGGACTGTGTGAAAGATGACATGGGTAAGAAAGGAGTGAGCGATGAGATGACGGCTGATAGAGGGAGATGGAAGAAGTACACAATGATGTGGTGACTCCACTTAAGTGGGATAAGGGCAGGAAGATGATGCCGTGCTCAAAACGTTAAAGGATGTCAGTGAGCACAACCTATCTACTAATCGTAACATAAGCTATGGAATATTATTTACTAGTGACCCACCCCGGCTTTGCACGGGTTTAATACATATAAACCTTCCTCCTGAATCACTCTATCTATTAAAAAAAACCGCATCAAAATCCGTTGTGTAGTTTTTTAAAGATATAAGCAAACATACATACAGACGCGGGAAGCGGAAAGCGACTTTGCTTTATACTATGTAGTGATATGATTACTTGTAATTATAATGTTGGTGAAGGCATAAAAAGAAGGGTTTTTTTTTCAATATCTAATGTTGGTATTTTGTAGCCTTTAGCCGGTAGCTTTTAGATATAGGCCCACGGAAAAAATACATAAATAATAACTAGGAAACAATAACGGAGAAAGTAAATAATGAGAGAAATCGGCGATTGGGGATTTACCAGGATGGAAATAATGAAATAGATAGGATCATGACTGTAATCCCCAAGTACAATAAACATTCTTTCAGATCTCCAGGTACTCAGATGTCTGAAGAGATAGTCAGAGACACGTCCAATCGTTACATTTGGCATAAGTTCACATTTTACACAGTAGCTAGTATTCATTACATAGGTGACAGGCGGCAAGCCCATCGCCGCATATTAGAATACTAACTGAGATACTTACAATATGAAACCAGATATTATTCTTAAAAAATAAATCGATATAAATTAATATCTATGTTTTCTACAACGTTTTGAGCCCGTATTTATGCGCATAAACATCTTTCGAATAAAACAATTTATTGATTGAAATTAGAACCCATAACCTTCGAATTGAAAGTCGAGGTACCCACTAGGCCAAAACGGCTCATGAAAATTATAAAACGATTTTTGTACATCCTAAGGTTCTGAAGGTCAAAGGATAAATGTGGTAATAAACGAAGAATGTAAACCCACGCATATTTCCCGTTCCTAACATTTATTTGTTTTTTTTAATACACATTTTATCAATATAACCAAATAGTTTTTTTATAAACCAAGAAGGTTGGGGTTATAATCTTTTCTTGGTGACATTTAAATATACGCTCCTTTTGTAAGTTACATAAAAACATTAGTTTAATTATGATTAGACTAGCTTTTGCCGGTGACTTTGCTCGCATGGTTTGGAACCTGGATAAAAAGTAACCTACATATATGCAAGGGCATAAGCTAAGTATATTCCAAGCTTCATCAAACCCGTTTGGTGAAACTTGGAATGGCGTGATTAAATATATATAAAATAAATATTGATGGACATTATCACACAGCGCCATCTAGCCCCAAACTAAGCAAAGCTTGTACTATGGGAACTTGTTAACTGATAGAATACTTATATACTTTTTTTGTTGTAAATACATAATAACACCCAGACACAGAACAAACATCTATGTTCATCACACAAATATTTGTCCTGGGTGGGGATCGAACCCACAACCTTCAGCGCAGAAGGCAGGGCTTCTACCAACTGAGCTGTGAGGCCAGTCAATTGAGACACAAACATCCTCATAAACTCACGGATTTATAATATTAGTTAGATTATCATCTTGCCTCTATCCTAACCCTTAAGTGGGTGATAGACGTACGCGGTTTTTAAGATCGCGAACTTACTCGGCTCGACGTCACGTGAAGCTTACTCACTCTGTATTGCGAGGTCGTCGACTGAAGAAGCTTTGTGTTATTTAGGAATAATATCGTATTACATTTTAAAAACTAAAAAAAAGAAACGAAGTCGAAACACAATGGCGGCTCGCGGCTCGCAATGCTGCCACACGTTCGAGCCATGACGAGCTACGAGCAAGATTTCAGACCGGTTGGATCGCCGACGATTTTGCGCGGTGGTTTTAAAGTACGCGTACTTACGGTGACACACAAGCGAAAAAGGTCGGCGAGCCATAAGTACGCGTACTTACTCGTACGTCTATCACCCACTTTAGAAAAATCAAGTTGAACAAGGATTTGGCTTAAGTGGGTGATAGACGTACGAGCAAGTTAGTTATAACACAAAGCTTCTTCAGTCGACGACATCGCAATACAGAGTGAGTAAGCTTCACGTGTGTCACTAACGTCGAGCCGAGTAAGTTCGCGATCTTAAAAACCGCGTACTATAAGTTCGTACGTCTATCACCCACTTTAGTGTGTTTTATTTTTTTTGTTTTATTATATTAGCTAAAAAAAGCTTATTAAAAAAGTATTAGTGAACACATTCTAGGTAAAAAAATATATAATATTAGTAGGATAGCCTCATATATCTCACAATGCGTTATTAAAGTTTTATCCAACAAAGAGCGAACTGAAACTCACTGAATATTTCAATCCTGCGTCCGCGATGCAACAGTGTGCACTACAGTCGCGAACAAAAGCTTCGCCTTTTAAACTAAAGCTGGTGGAAAAGCTCTAAACGTGAAAGCATTTTGTTACTACCTCAATACATGTATTATGAATGGTCCAGTTAATTCAAAATTTAGTAGTTTTGGGCTGAAAGTTGAACTGTAGCTGAAAAAAATGCCAAATGTCCACCGGTACAACTGCATAAATATTTCTGGACTTAACACAGCGCCATCTAGCTCTAAAGTTAGCTAAACCTGTATGAGAACTAGCAAACCGATGGAATACTTACAATGCGTATTATAAATACTTAAAATGTATCTCCCAGATACGGAACAAACATCTATGTTCATCTCACAAATTTTTGCACAACCCATCCCAATTTGCTGGAGAAATTAGTATAATTTTTATGATCTTTTATCAAGATCGTTCTACGAGTCTTGGTAGGTAATTTACCAAGAAATTGGTTAGATTTTATTTTCCTGGAGGCTCTAAAAAGTTATTGATGTTTCTCTACAAAGATTTTTCTCTTTTTTTCTTTACTTATTTTTCATAGAGGTTAGATTGGTTTTTGTGTATATTCTGTAATATTCGTAGCTATTTTGGTAATACAAAAAATTGGTTTCAAAGCTGCTGCGGTTTTTGATAACCATTTTGTTTGTGAGTAGTATAAATCCTCATAAGTAATTATTTTTCCGAAGCAGTACATCGACTCAATGCGCCAAACAACCTCCACGTAAAAGCCTCGGAAATTACTCTCGAGCCACAGTGTATGAAATAGTTATTAAGGCCGCATGAACTGAATAAATAAAAGCCCTTAATTACTGCACTTGTACTTTTGTGCGCCAGTGTACTTTTCTGGAGTAGAAGCTATTTTTACTTCCCACATTTTTAAAAAGGTTTTGTAGAGAGAATTTAATTGAAATTTGTTAAAAAAATTTTTTTTTTAATTGTTTCACATAATATTAATATAAAATGATAATGATAAATAAATATTGCTGGACATTTCACACAGCGCCATCTAACCCCAAACTAAGCAAAGCTTGTAATATGGGAATCAACGCAGAAGGCAGAGCTAATACCAACAAAGCTGAGAGTCCAGTCGTAAAATCTTAAAATAGTAGATTGCAAAAATTACCATTACGACCCATAACTAGTCAAAAAAGTTGACACAAATACTAACACGGATATTAGTACTGGTTGATAATTTGATAACATAATTTCAATTTATTTATTAATCAATTTACACCCAAAACTAAAATATTTGATAACATTTCAAACTCTTGATAACTATTTCTGTTTGATAACTTTTAGGTTACTAAAAAATAAAAACTACCTCTTATATAATTTACACCATTTACCAGTTCTGTAGGTGATTAAACCACAAAAGAGGTTAACCCAACTATATTTCACATCCCCATCAAGATATTATACAAGAGGTGCAAACTAAAAAGCCTTACTAAAGTGGTGGCCTTAAAAAGACGGCCATAATTATTATTGAATGTGATTTTACAATGAAATGCGATCACCATAACTTGGGCTATATTTATCGTTACCATTATTTATCGCCAGCAACAATAAAATTGAGAATTGTGACAATTTAAAAAAAAGCCTAATTGGATTTTTTATCTAAATTTATTGATATTTTTTAGAAAGTTTTTAAAGTTTACTAAGTATTTTAGTAATAGTTACGCTGTTTTCTATGCGTGTGTCCACACTGCGAGCGGCGACGGACACGATGAAGCAAACATAATCTTAATAATAATAAATATAATAATAATAATATTATAAATGCGAAAGTTTGTGAGTTTGTATATATATTTGTTCCTCAATCAGGCCTAAACGACAAAACGGATTGAGATGAAATTTGCTGTAGATGTAGATATAATGCCCGAATAAAAAATAGACTACTTTAAAATACGAAAAACATCCCTAAAATGTTAAAAAACGCATAAGGGATGATTTTCGTATAGATGGCGCTGGTGTGCAACAAATATAACATCACAGACTAAAAAAAAACAGTCTTTTCTATTCGATTATTGAAATTTGATAGGACAACGTCGGTCACGAGTCGGTTAGTACTTAATATGAAACCGCCATCGCTGGCGAAAAGGCGCATTTCACATGTATGATACTTCGCGCCCGTCGGTCGTCGCCACTCTGCTAGGCTGTATGGACCACCAATGCCTTGCAATAATACGGCAGTTCGGTATATCGGTCGCAAACTACTAAGAAACCGTACCTTAAGTGCTAATTAGGAGCTGATGCTTAGTGAAAAGTGCCTCAATATTTGCGGTTTTACGTAAGTAATAAGCCGTAAGATGTAATCAGCCAAGCGTGAAATGGAACGGTGAAATTATAAACGTAGGCCTAAAATACCCCAACTTTACCTTACGGACAAAGTAGGTGTCTAGGTAGAGTATGAATTTTGTGGTTTTTGCTGATATGAGTACCGCAATTATGTTCCTACTGGGCTTTGATGATGGTAATCGGAAGATAGCTTTGAGTATAATTCTACTTCTTCTCTTCTTTAGTGAACTTCTAAATAAAGAAAACCGGCCAAGTGCTAGTCGGACTCGCGCACAAAGAGTTCCGTACCATTATCTATAAAAACGGCAAAAAAATCATGTTTGTTGTATGGGAGCCCCCCTTAAATATTTATTTTATTCTGTTTTTAGTATTTGTTGTTAGAGCAGCTACAGAAATACATAATCTGTGAAAATTTCAACTGTCTAGCTATCACGGTTAATGAGATACAGCCCTGTGACAGACAGACGGACAGACAGACGGACAGACGGACAGCGAAGTCTTAGTAATAGGGTTCCGTTTTTACCCTTTGGGTACGGAACCCTAAAAATTGCGTTACTAACTGACTAATCTAGCAACGCACAGCCTAAAACATTGGTCTTAGATATTTAAAATTTTAAAGAAAGAAAGAAAGAAAATACATTTATTTGCACACACTATAGGCACAATCACAACACAATAATAAAAAGAGAACTACTATGAAAAGATTATGCCATGTGGGGGCAAATAGTTCCCTGTCTCAGCATTGAGCTGCACAGCACCAAACCTAATTTGGAGGGTAGGTATATTCCTTTTGGTGTGAAGAAGAAGAAAATAATTCTAGAAAATTCAACCCCTCAGAGGTGCAGTGGGAGTTGAAGTCTTTTTGAAAATAACTTCGTGTGAAAGAAGTAAGGGTTTCCACTAGTTGGACATAATAATAAATGATTCTTCTCTATTTGTGAGAATAAAATTCTTGGTTCTTGGTTCGTCTAAACATTTATTTAATTACTTTTTGAAGAACGACATTCCTCAACGAATTTCATAGCTGTGACTGAGATAGGCGGCATATAATCTGATGATTGTAAATTCAATTTAATTATGTATTTACACGCACAAAATACATTTAAACCACTTAATAAAATATAAATGTAAATAGATACAGTTTAGATCTTGAATGCAACGTCCAAGTGCGAACTAATTCAATTGAAATTGAACTACAGTGCGCCTTATGCCGGGGTCCCACGGCCCGCGTTTTCACGCGCCAGACCGCGCCAAGGCGGACGGACGCGCCGTGGGAACGAAGCATCCGTGGTGGCCCGTGCTCGAAACGCTCTGTACGCGACGCGCCGGACGCACACAGGCGGAGCGTCATCCGGCGCGGCCCGTCGATTTACGCGCCGTGGGACCCCGGCTTTACATTGATAGATAGTTTTCACAATGTGACAAAACCGATCCGCCAAACTCGTCGGATATCCGAAAGACTTGCGAAATTCAATTCCAACTCTCATATCGGATAATCGGCTCACGAAGCCGACTTGAATGCAATCCGAAGTTTCGAAGGCACTCCGAACTGAGATTACAAAGGGAATGATCAGCTAGATCATTCAATATAACTGGCCTCACAGCTCAGTTGGTAGTAACTCTGCCTTTTGCGCTGTAGGTTGTGGGTTCGATCCCCACCCAGGGCAAATATTTGTGTGATGAACATAGATGTTTGTTCTGTTTCTGGGTGTTACTATGTATAATAAGTATTTATTTACAATAAAAAAAAGTATATAAGTATTCTATCAGTTATCTGGTTCCCATAGTACAAGCTTTGCTTAGATTGGGGCTAAATGGCGCTGTGTGTAAAGAAAAAAAAATAAAGAAACCCAGATCTTCATAGAATTGAACTGATTTTCTTTAATTATAAATAACTAGCAAACCCGCCACAGACGTTGTCCTGTATACATTTCAATAATCGCAAACAGTAGACGCACCAGCGCCATCTTTACCAAAATCATCCCTTTTTTATACGGGCATTATATCTAAATCTACAGCAAATTTCATTTTAATTCGTTTGTCGTTTAGGCCTGATTGAGGCACAAACATATAAACAAACTCACAAACTTTCGCATTTATTAGGATAGGATTGACAAAAGATGGCACTGGACCTCAAAAGGTGGACATCTTCCACGGGGAGGCCTTTGTCCAGCATTGGGACAGGCTAACTAAATCAAAATCGGCTCTAATTCGGCTATAATGAAATGGATAGATATAGGTAGGTACAGAGACACGTCTAACTTGTGACACCCCCCTTTTTGCGTCGGGATTAAAAATAACATCTAATACCTGCAGGCTCATTGAATAATTTACGGTATTCACTCATCGTAGTTCGATAGGAGTTCAATTAGCTAGGATGACGTCATTTCAAAATCAGTCTGTCAAAACGGACCAACAACCGTTCATTCATCCAACAGATACCTACTTAAATGTTACCACAGCTGGGTGAATGAATGATTATTATGGAACTGGAAAAAATGCAATTGTCTAACAAATGATCGATGTTCGATTGCCGGGCTTACGTGATTGATACCAATCTATAGAGTCTAATGATAATCGTTTTCAATTTCGGTGAATATCGATGGGTAATCATTGGAAATTAGGCAATAAGTCTGCCGGTCCCTTTATTAAAAATACGATCTATATTTGCTTCAGATAGATTTCTAACGCCATCAAACAACGTATAATTTGGTCAAAAAGCCCATTTTTAGGGTTCCGTACCCAAAGGGTAAAATCGGAACCCTATTACTAAGACTTCGCTGTCCGTCTGTCTGTCTGTCTGTCCGTCTGTGTGTCACAGGGCTGTATCTCATGAACCGTGATAGCTAGACAGTTGAAATTTTCACAGATTATGTATTTCTGTTGCTGCTCTAACAACAAATACTAAAAACAGAATAAAATCAATATTTAAGGGGGGCTCCCATACAACAAACATGATTTTTTTTGCCGTTTTTATAGATAATGGTACGGAACCCTTCGTGCGCGAGTCCGACTCGCACTTGGCCGGTTTTTTTTACAGAAGTTTTAGAATATTTTTGTATTAACATCTTGATACAAAAATATTCTAAAACTTATAATAAATAAATAAATAAATAATAAATAAATAAATATTGGCAGACTTTAGACACAAAGCCATCTAGCTCCAAACTAAGCAAAGCTTGTACTATGGGAACCAGATAACTGATAGAATACTTATATACTTTTTTTGTAAATACATACTTATTATACATATTAACACCCAGACACAGAACAAACATCTATGTTCATCACACAAATGTTTGCCCTGGGTGGGGATCGAACCCACAACCTACAGCGAGTGACTACCAACTGAGCTCTGAGGTCAGTCATTAAGAGAATTAGGCTTGATAACGTTTCGCACACAATAATCTTCGGATACTATATCCGAACTGACACGTTTTAATTTTACTTAAAACAATAATATTGCACGGAGTGTACTTTCTGTTGCCTAACAGTACCTACGTGGTAGAGATTTGTCACTACACTGGGAATCTAGATAGGAATTGACGTGTAAAACATTCCAAATTCAGATACACTGACTATCCAAGCGAGCAAATTGACGAGTATTTTTGCAAGAAATAAATTCATGACGAATACAAAACCTTGCTACTTACAACATAAACTTTAAGACGATAACGTTATTATTATCCTTCATTCAATATACTAATATTATAAATCTGAAATTATGTGCGTATGATTGGATGATTGTGGCTCAATCACGACCAAATGGATTTTAATAAAACTTGAAATATACAAAGCCTATACCCTAAAATAGCTCGTAGGTATAGTAGTCTTAATTCAGGTCCTACCATGGCGGCCTTTGCGTTTTGTCGGACACTAAGGTCATTCATTCATTCATTCATTGACATCCGAAATCACCTGTTTCAACAAACACATCTCCATAGAACTGCAATGAAACCATAAAGGACCCATAAGCAATTTGAATTTCAAAAATCTAAATGTATGTTCCGAGTATTCTTTATATTCGCAATGTATCTTCCCAAACCTTACAATGTAACAGTTATCTACAGCGGTTGCCTTTGATAGCGGTTGTAAGATAGACGGTAAATCTTCTAGGTAAAGGTATTCATTTCTATATAATGTTGTTTTACGCTGAAAGGGGTTGAAGGTACTAGAATAGTCCGCTAAAGAATAGCTAGAGCCTTTCGTTTACAATTTACTAGTCTAGTGAAATTGTTTTTTTTTAACCCGTCATCTTGTTGGGAAACAGGCAGGTAGTACCAGATAAAAATTGGTAGAACAAACGTTACAAAAACGGCCACAATCAAAACAATTCAACCACTGAACCCCTATAAGTTTACGTCGCATGCTCTCAAACATTCAATTTGGGAACCCATCCTTCCCTAAAAAGATAACGACACGATTCCTTACCCACAGAGCATCAGAAAAAGGGGTTCAAAAAACGAGAATAAAACTTCTATAAATCTACCACAAAGACGTATTAACTCATTCGCAGACTCATTCGTCGGAAGTGCGGGAAATCTCGAGATCAGCTGATAAATGGCGCGAAAGTTTCCACAATGCAGTCACGTCAAACCAGGACAATGACCGTTTCATGAATTTCTGGGGTGACAAAATTTACGAATCAAAGAATATAATTCTCTGCTACTCAGTTTTACAGTTGTCAACGTTTTTCACTTGTTTTTGTAACATGTTGCTTTGTACCAAATAAATTTGAACACATTTGAGTTTTGAATTTGAAATTATTTAATGCAGTTTCAATAATATATTGGGCAAAGAAACCTGCTATTGTCTTCAGCCCAAGACTATTATCAAGACTCTTATTTTCCTTGTTGAGATCACATCGAATATCTTATACCTACATAAACCTAAGACAAAGACTTTAGGACTGGTCCGTTTTCATTGAAAGAAAAGTCATTATTCAAAGGAGTCCTTTGTTTTAGTCGCCTCAAAAATTAGCGTAGTAAAACCTCTTTAAAAAACCGTTAATAATTTAAACTTTACAACTTCCATTACTTATGCATAGACGAAAAAAATCCGTTCTATAAAAAGTTTTATTCTACCATCGCGTAAAATGAGTTTCTTGCGGTAAGATAAAAACTCCTTGCGGTTCAAACCTCGTTAATTTTGACCTCTATTGTCCTGCTTGCAGAAGGTCATCTTCGTTCCACCCCATTTTCACTTCTCCATCCTTCACTTTAATGGGTCAGTCCATCATGAAGGAATCAAGCAATCTCCGCCTTGGTTAACCACGGGTCCATTTATCGTTTTATGTGTGTGCATTTCTTGGTTATTTTGGCCGTTTCCTTTTACTTAGGAGCTTTCCCAGTTTTAGGTACTTCTATTTGTTGCACACTGTTTTGTCTGTGTGTGGCTTTTACTAACACACATATACCTATACTAACGTAGAGTATGTGTATATACATATATATAATCTTCCTATAAAATATAGATATATAAGGTATGAATGAGAATTAGAAGAAGGCTGATACGAATACTTCATTGATCGGCAGCTAGGTATATTGCGTAAGCTCACTGGTAATAGTAATCGGCTTCAAGTATCAAATTTCCATTGTGTAATTATCAAAAGAAAGACAATTGGATTTCGAAAGTTGAAACCGATTACTGTTATCAGCAAGCTTACGCAACAGAGCAGCCAGGAATTGAGGTATCCGTATCAGCATTCTTCATGCGAGATTCACGCCGGGACTTCTCGCATGAGTATGGATGGGCTATTACCAATTTAATTCGTTTTGATATTATCCGTAGTCTAAATAAATACCTAGCTAGACCAACAAAACTATAAGTAACTTTTTTACCGCTCTGTTTCAAAACAACAAAGTGTTTCGTCTTAATAACCGACATTGGATCCGGCCAATCTGCCGAATCGATCAACGATTGGAGTTGAAAAAGTAAAGTTTGGAACGACACGAAGTTATCTGGGCCAGGTGCTCACAATTGCCGAGTTGGGTGTTATCGGTGCTTGAACGTGCTACTTGCACAATATCGGTATCGGCGTGATGCTGCAAAGATTTTGGTAGGTTTGCAAAAACTTAAAAATTGTAGGTCGGTAGGTACCTACAGTTGTTCTATCTCCTGACAGCGGGTTTGTCTAAAGGGTGAGTTGTCACCTATAGCGCTCGACATTTTGAAACTCGAATATTGAAGCGCTGTCATTGGTCCGCTCCGCACAGATCCGCGTAGATGGAAACTCACTATTAAGACGAGTAATAAATATGTTTGATGAATGCAGAATCGTTTTTTCTCAATAATCGCTAAATAAACAGTTTTGTTTGTTATGACAAAGATAACTTAAGGATATCATCTAGATAAATTACAGATAAAAACACGATTGGTGAAACTTTTCTCGATAGTTTTATTTTCCAAAGTTGGCTCTTCAAAAACACTAGTTTCGTTTTTAATCAAAACTATGAATAGCTAAACAGTTCATTTTTATATAATTCGTTAGATAATTATACTAGCTAAGTAAATTACAGACAGTTTCTTTTTAAATTTGATGGTTTTCAAGATAATGCAGTTTTATCACTTATTCCGTCTTATCCGGGTAGACTCAGCCCATACAAAATGTCAAAAATTTCACTTATCAACTTAAAGGTGTTCAGTATCGTTCGATTCGTTCGTATCACACACGCAAAAGGACGTGTCTATACACATCACAACTACAACAACTGTACCAACTGTACTAGTTTACATATTGCAAACTAATGGAACCCCGCGACTTCGTCCGAGTGGATTTTTATACAAAATTTGACATCCCATTTCAATCTCCATTCCCATAGGGAAAAACCCCGGAAATAACCCATAAGGCCTATGGGTTATTTTCAGGTAGAATAATGAATAATTTAATTTTGTTTCAATCCGCGTTACAATCTATTTAAATACGTACCAAATTATATTGACAGTTCAGCAGTATGGTAGATTCTGTTTCAATTGAATATATATAAAAAATATATATCAAATATATATAAAAAAAAAGTTATAGCAAAGAGTATTTTAATCATTTTTAACCTAATTAAAACATACTGAAAGGAGGCTTACCCAACTTTAGTAACGAGGTTAGACTAATAATCTAGAAACCAATTTTCACCATGGCAATGTTAAAATAAAACCATAAAAATTACATATAAGGAAAACTTGGTCTAAAGCGGGTAGCCAGAGGCACGTCCAAACATTACGTTTGGCACAATACCCACATTTTGCAGTACAGTAGTTAGCATTCCATACGTAACAGGTTGGAAGCACATCGCCGCTTTTAAGACTGCCATACGAAATCATGATCATCAATTATCTTTTTTAGGGTTCCGTACCCAAAGGGTCAAAACGGGACCCTATTACTAAGACTTCGCTGTCCGTCTGTCTGTCTGTCTGTCACAAGGCTGTATCTCATTAACCGTGATAGCTAGACAGCTGAAATTTTCTCAGATTATGTATTTCTATTGACGCTATAACAACAAATACTAAAAACAGAATAAAATAAATATTTTAGTGGGGCTCCCATACAACAAACGTGTATTTTTGCCGTTTTTTATAGATAATTGGTACGGAACCCTTCGTGCTCGAGTCCGACTCGCACTTGGCCGGTTTTTAATAAATTGCCTTCGTAAACAATTTAAAAAATGTTTGCACAAACGTAAATAGATATTTTTTTATAGGAGCATTTTATACCAGCCTATCATTTTCCACTCATTTCAATCCCGTACCATCACTTGCCAATCTTGAAAGAAGTTATCCAGATCTTAGTAAAAGTAGATTAAAATTGATTAAGCCGTATAAAAAAGAGGAAACAAACTCATACTTTCCTAATCCTAAACGTCAAACAAAGCTTATAAACTTCAATTCCTATTGCATTGTTAGTTGTTTCCTGTTCAAACTATTGAATCAGGAGTAGTTTCATTTATTGAAAAACTTCCACAATCGTGGTCTATATTTGCATCATGAGTGGCCGATATCGACTTTTCTAGACGCATTCATGTGGAAAACAGGTTTTCTGCGAATTCTGGGACGTTGTTGAGAAGTTTCTCCTGCTCCCTTCTCACTTAAAGTAATATTAAAACAGTAGGTAACCTACTACGTGCAAAAGTGACGACGCCATACGAGTTCGTATGGCGTTGACAATTTCGCACTGCGAGTAATACTGCTTTAACATTACTTTAGAGCTGGTGGTAAGTTCCCTGTTATTATAAATCTCATAAGATTCAAGGAGGAAGAGCAGTTTGGAGGACCCGAAGTGTGTGTGTGTGTATTTATGAATGTGTAATGTAAGTTAAAGACCAACTTTTTAAAATGCAATCTTAGGTTTACTTGCAATAAATACTATATAGGCTATTTTTAAATAGGTTTATAGTCTACAAAGCAGATAAAAGGACCGGTAACTACCAGCTTTCTATGCGAACATGATTTATAATCCGATATTGAGGATTTCTCACCTTAATAGAAATGAGGGTAGAATTAAATTTCGTGTAGGGATTTGAGTCGAGTCACGCTGCAAAATTGCCTAATTTCGGATTCGGTCCTTTTTGCAAAATTAATATTCTAGCCAGAGACCGACCTTTGTGTTTTATTGCCATCTGCAGTGATTATTGTGACTTTTTAATTAAAACAAGATGGCGTAGTGACACATCGACCGAAATAATTGTTGTTTAAAAGTACTGTGATTGAATTGTAAAAAAAAACGACTGCATGTACTAAGTATGACATCCTACAGAACTTCACGCGCTTAGATCCTCGACTATGTCTAAGAAGTAGTCAGAGCCACGTCCAAACATTACATGTGTCACATGAGGTACCTATATATTATCATTTAGCATTCCATACGTGACAGATTGCAGGCCCATCACCGCTTATAAAAATAATATACCGTTTCCTTACAATGTTCTAAACTAAACAATGCGCATATACATATATTTTTCCAATAGAAAAATCCATTGATACCTATGGCCTACATGGCCGATATTTACTCGTATTATTCCGTTAAAATCTATATATCTATTATAATCTTCGAATAGACTGAATGATTCTATAATATGAAAAAGGTATTCTCTAAATTCGAAGATGTGGTAATGAAAATCGACGTGTGAACGTTGATTTTTACGGAATAAGACAGCTGTAGGTACCTACTAGCTGACTATTGACTTCTCACGTAAGTGTGGATGGGCTATTAAGACTTCTATCAAAGGGCTTTTTAGCCGTCTCAACCAAAAGTTCGTTTCTAAATCACATATTGAAGACTAATTCTCGTATTCTTAGTTGTAACTTCGAAATATCACCACCTCGACTCGAACCCGAAACCGTGTTTTGGTAGTTTTATTTGATAAAATTACCTCAAGTTTGCTTCTAGTCGAGGATCCCTCAGTCAACAGAACTGTCAACTCAAGGTACCTCGAGATGTACCTTGACATTCCTCGACTGCTTCTGAAAGACGCATGCGTGTGACGGTTTGTTTAATAAAAATCTCCTCGGACTGATGACGTAATGACGTAATTGAGTAACGTCTAAAATATCAATTTAAGATACCTTGGTAAGGTACCAGGTACTTTTCGAGGGAAAGTTCGAGGAACCTCAAAAGAGTTTGAGTCAAGGTAGAGTCGAGGTTACAACTAAGAATATGGGGATAAGAAACTACTGAAACGGCAGAATAGTTTTGTGCACTCCTAGGAGTCCTAGGCGATTAGGTCCTATTAGGTTTCTAGGTCAAACGATTCGGGCTTGCTTCAATAAGGTTTATTTATTTAAGGTTTTATAGGAGTGCTTCTTAGACTAGCTTGCCTAATCGTTTTGTACAAACGTACTATTTATTATTAGTGTGCAAAATATGATCGAAAGTCTAAATTAGGGCTAAAACTTAGGGCAGTTTTAATTGAAAAAAAAGTCAAAGACCAATGGAAAAAATTACATTCAAATCGGATCAGCAGTTTAAAACATCAAATTGTATTTACAATATACATACATTTTACAAAAGTTTATTGAAATATTCTATTAGTTATCTGCAGTGGTGGATTTACATATTTGTTGCCAGTAACATTCAGTCTTTTCTTTTCGATTATTGAAATTTGACAGGACAACATCTGTCACGGGTCGGCTAGTTATATATAATATAAATAGTCATACAACAGTTCTAAACATAAATAATTGTTTATTTAGACGATGATGTCTCTAAATATGCAAATACAAAGATGAATGTAATTTTTATTAGCACTAAAACCAAACGACTGTCCGTAGGTATTCAAGTACCAACTCGATCGTAGATAACGCAAATATGAGCTTCCAAATCATTTTGTTTCATCTCATTTGCTCTGTTTACACGTTTACATTAGCATACACGGGCAACAAAAGTTGCGCAACACAGTTTCGGGACCGTGCATAATTACAACGAAGGAAAACTTAAGTTAGTATTTTTAGGGTTCCGTACCCAAAGGGTAAAAACAGGACCCTATTACTATTACTTCGCTGTCCGTCTGTCAGTCAGTCCTGTCCGTCTGTCCGGATGTCTGTCACAGGGCTGTATCTCATGAGCCGTGATAGCTAGACAACTGAAATTTACACAGATTATGTACTCGTATTTCTATTGCCGCTTTAACAACAAATACTAAAAACAGAATAAAATAAATACATAAGTGGGGCTCTTCGGTTGACATTTCTCTAAGCACTTCAGCAGTGTGGCCAGTAAAAAGGTCTACAGCATTGTCCCCAAGACATTCACATGCGTAACATGTCGTTAGTGTATCCGTTGCTTGACAACATGACAAAACTGTTTGAGACTTTGCAACTTTGACTTCACTTGAACACTCAAGTGATAATACAAGATTTTCTCCACTGTGGGTCGGAGCCTACGTGGTGCGTTCTCTTAGTGTCGTTCATGAATACAGGTGTGAGTCTTCTTATAATCTGGCAGAATGACTTTCGCAACTGTCCCTAAACAATAGTTGCCCGTGTAAGACTACTTTTACAATGTTTACACGTTTAGTCCTTTGCAAATACGACGCATGTTATGATGGCCATAATATTATAATTGCTTCTTTTAGTTATTCATGTTGTACGGTAAATTGTAATGGGTTTGTACAGAGTTAGATTTTAATATGATTCGACTTATTTATGTCCCTAATTGTCTTAGTAATTTTGTAAATCCAAAATTTTTAATCTAAATGTGCCGAAGAGGTATCATAGTGCCTTGCCTACCTAAGAGGCTTATTATAATACTTACTAGCTATCTGCCTCGGCTTCGCACGGGTTTACTAATGAAGATTATAGATAATAGGTTATATTACTGCAATTTTAGTCTAGATTTCTATTTTTTTTTTATATAAATATTGTACAAGTTCATCCCTGATAATGTAGCTGTTGATGGGTGAAAGAATTTTTAAAATTGGTCCTGTAGTTTTTTTTATCCATTACAAACAAAATAATAAAAATAAGATTTTTACCTCAATATAATGGGTGTGTAGTGAAGATTATCCGACCATGAGGTAGTCAGAGACAAGACCAAGCATTACATTATAAAACAGAAGTAAGATTGGTAAAACTTATCTAGATAGATTTATAATTCGTAAATGGCTCCTAAAAACAACTTTTACGTTCAAAAATGTCTATTCATTGTTTAGTACATAACCATACTATGATTTTGTTTCTATTCTACCTAATAAATAAATTAAAGTCAATTTATTTTTGATCATTTTAAGTCACATTTATCCGGGTAGACCCCACATAAAAACCAAAAAATGTGAAGTATCACCTTAATTTATTTAAGCAGGCGTTCGAAGGAAAGTGATTTAGGACCACAATAAATTAGACCCAAACATGCCAGTAAGTTACTCGGAAACTACGCAACGCGA
The DNA here is from genome assembly GCA_912999785.1 of Hydriomena furcata. Classification (NCBI taxonomy): domain Eukaryota; kingdom Metazoa; phylum Arthropoda; class Insecta; order Lepidoptera; family Geometridae; genus Hydriomena; species Hydriomena furcata. The sequence goes on along the minus strand of OU538833.1, from coordinate 3,859,622 downwards.
GCTAAGAAAACATTAAACGACCCTTAGGTATTTAAACTGTTTCTCCAACTCTCCTTATTCACAAACATTTTTCACAACCACCCTGTTTTAATCCCTCGCAATGCTCCTTAAAGAAAGAAAGGGATTACCTGCTGTCAGTGCTGCTGCTTATGAATAAGGGTACAGCGGACCCATGGCAGAACAATAAATTACCTTTATCAGACCTAATTGAACAACGTGAAATGGAACGTAAATCGCTCGGCAAAGTCGGCAATTAGCTCGGAGACGTAGCAATTGTAGCGACGATCTGCGTGCAACGAAACGTCCCATTAGATAAGATCACAGATGGAATGTGTGATTATAATTACGTTTTGACGTAATCACCGCGTTTTGACGCTCTCAGTGTGACGGTGCTAATGGTAATGGGCTTTAATGGAATGTAGGGAAATGGCTTAGAGGTAGGTAGGCCCTCACCTACCTCCTGGAGTAGCGAAACCTGCTTTGTGTGCTACAATTAAATTTTGGAATAGGTATTGTAGAAGGAGAGAGGTGCGACATTAGGTAGGTAAGTAATAATCATCATCTCCCTGCTCTTATCTCTTATATCCTTATGCCTTATATAATAAAAACCAGCTTCCACCCGCAGCTTTATTCGCGTTGTATCTGGATAAAAAGTACATACCTATCTTATGTTGTTCCAGAAACCCTATTATGAGATTTCAAAACTACAGTCGCTCTCGAGTGTCGTTAGCTATTTGTATGGAAAACCGTTTGAGCTCGATAGCGACTTTAGTTTGGAAATCTCATCATCGGGCTACAGGATACATCCTGTAGCCCATGTATCAGCCATGTTTATAGCCCATCCTGTATGCTATGTAGGTATATGCCACGTTTCATCCAAATCAGTTTTGTCATTGGAGTGTGATTGAGGCACAAACTTTACATCCTCACAAACTTTCGCATTTTTACTATTAGTAGGTAAGTAAGATAAATACATTTTGCTGTAGTTTTCTTTTATTCAAATATCTCGTGGGGTAGGTGGAGAGGAACACATTGCGCCAAAGTTTATACCTGGTTGAAGCAGCACGTGCAGAAAGCACAATCACGTGAGCAACGGCGACGCAAATCGCATTCACGTGCTTCGCCTTTACTGCCGTGGCCGCTGTAAAGTAGCAGACAGTAAAACAACTAAGTAAAATGAAGAATATTTATCTTCGTTGCATAATTGTAAGATATTGTGGCGTCTCCAGACCGTGTGCTGTAGGCAATTTGGGGAGCAATATTGTATTAAAAATTAAATAATCGAAAGGGCCAACTAATACATTTTTACTCACATTTTGCGGTAATTATAGCATCCTAAAATGCGAAACACCGTTTTAAGCACAAGTTAATGCGCATTTTCTTTTTTTTGATTAGGTAATATGTTTTTTTTAAGACTTTTTTTTTTACGCTTTATTATTTTTACCTTGTTCCATTAGCACCACATTGGAAGCATTATACGGTTAATCGAAAAAATATATAGGCACCAAGCCGTGTTTGTTCCATGATTCTTCTAGGCTTGGTCGCGAGGGAGAACAAGCGCGTAGCTTTACCTAGCTCCTAAGACGTTTCAATGTGATCCTTATGATTTTATTGAAATAAATACACATTCATACACATACCTACACACACTCACACACACACACACACACACACATTTGGTCTTAGATTTTACTTTTATCTTTATTTTTATCTTATCTTATAGAACAATTCTGTGTATATGAGGCGGGCGTTGAGGCTGCTACACAGTTTTTCTAACTTTTGCGGTTCTCATCGTTCCATCGGTAACCCGTTTCTTTTGTACTTTGTTGTAAATAAATAAATTTAATAAAAAATACGTTTGAATTTAACTTACTTCAATCTATATTCCGAATAGAATAATCCAATGATGGACAGTCAGGATTAAAACAAATTTATCCTTCTGATTGAAAATGAGGTGCCTTCCAACATGCCTTCTGCATAAAATCTACACTGTGCTTTTACGTTATCCAGTCGTTTGTCGACGAAATGAGAGTACTTTCTTTTGAGTGTTTCTTGTCAGAACAAAACTCGTGTCATGGATACACGTGTGCTAGTGTTGTCACAGCTGAACAGCTGCTTTGTATATATAAATATTGGTGGACATTATCACACAGCGCCATCTAGCCCCAACTTAGCAAAGCTCGTGCTATGGGAACTCGATAAGTGATAGATATACTTAATATACCTACCTACATACTTTTTTTGTAAATATATACCTAGGTACATAGTATACAGGTTGTCTAAAGACATTTCTCGAATACTGAAAACACAGGTAAAGCTACCTATAACATAACTATCTATAACAGCTTTTGTCTGATATTTTTTTTTGTTTTTCACAGACAGAAATGTATGTAATAATAGCGAACTTGTCGCCGCGTAATTCGAATTATGGTTTGAATACCTATTTCAGTATTCGGGAGTACATAATCACGTTTATGTAGGTATATACTAAACAGGGTGTATTAAGACGACTTCCGAATATTAGAGGCACAAGCACCCCCCATCTACCCCTACAAATGCCCTTAGTAAAAACCTATTTTGCTTAATCCTGAAGGATGTTCAACTATTGTTGAGAATTGTTTGACGGGCAGTCAAATGGCTAACTTCAAGCAAGCCAAGATCCCCTTACCTTATAGGTACCTACTATGTCTATGGGTTCTACTCACAAACCGAAAACGATATACTTATCGTAAGTAAAAATAATCATGCCAAAGTTACATCGTTTCGACTATAGTTTGAACGATAAAACGATTGGAATTAGGTAGGTACTTTTGACAAAAAATACTAAAAACAATATTGATATTTGACAACGAAAGAATATTACCTACAACGAAACGATATATCATTTTCGGTAAGCGGAGTAGACACTAGACACCCTGATTTGAAGTTCCAACCTCGTCCAACCGTTTCTTGCTAGGTACCTACGTCATATAGCTACTCATAGGTATTGTAGGCTATTGTAGACCCTGGCTTGCTTTATCAGCCCCGGTATTACCCCACAAAGCACTGGAACAATAGAGGTCTGTTACCAGTTATGGGCGGTTTCGGCATCAATATAGGTAGGTATCAGGACAGCGTATCAATAAACGGCTTTGCAAAGATTTTCGTTCAATTCACTGGTGAAATTTTATATCTACACTACAATTTTCAAGAGGTAAAAATTGTATTATTGTATATTTATTAAATAAAATACAAACTTTGTAATGAATAAATTAAAAAAAACGGACTCGCGCTCGCAGGGTTCCGTACCATTATCTATAAAAAACGACAAAAAAACACGTTTGTTGTATGGGAGCCCCATTTAAATATTATTATTTTTTAGCATTTGTTGTTCTAGCGGCTACAGAAATACATTATCTGTGAAAATGTCAACTGTCTAGCTAACGGTTCATGAGATACAGCCCTATGCAGACAGACGGACGGACAGACGAACGAACGAGTAAATATAAATATAAAACTGCAAATAAATAATAACCAATCCTATCAAATAGGTATCTTCCTAAATTCTTCTTTGGTAGGATCCGAAGCTGGAGCAGACGGCTAGTAAATTATATTTTGAAACAAGGCAGAGAAAGTCAAGCTACAAGCAAAGAATTGGAAAAAAAATAATATAATGATCACGACTGTAATCCCCAAGTACGGTAGACATCCACTCAGATCTCCATACACTCAGTTCCTTGAAAATGACTAAAGAGGGTCAAGCATGCTCACATTTTTCAGTAGTTAAAATGCAAGCCAATCGCCACTTAAAAAAAATACGAGTTCGAATTTTGTTATGATGAATATTACAATGATGAATCTGTGGTATCTTCCAGTTATTGGCCAACACTATATCTTTGTAAATACTTTACCATGACTATGTTTACCAAGCATACCTAACCTACGTATAGGTACCTAAGTATACCGGAGTATAGGTAGATCACACGTACCCACCTAGTATTCTAGACATTCCTAGATTCTAATCTCTGATAGCATTCAGTAACTGTGTCACAAACCGATTTACGAGTAGTATGCAAATTTAATGTTAATTCCGAAGTTTCAATTACAGATTGCAGAACTCTGTTAGCAACCCTATTGTGTAAGTCCACTGGTAATCAAAATCGGCTTTAACTGGCAAAATGATATTGTGTTTTGATACTAGCGTCCGATTTATATTTACCTTAGATTTGAAAAAATTTATAAAATATGATCTACTCTAGTAACATACCTCGCTGATATGTAGTTTTTGATAGGTGAAAGAATTTTTAAAATTGGTCAAGTAGTTTTTTAGTTAACTTACTCATTACAAACATTAAAAATTCGCTTTATTAATATTAGTATAGAAAATGTTTGATCTGTCGTATTAAGACCTCTTTACCAAAACCCACGATAAAACAGAGTTGATTAGGCATTGGCATTTAACTCTTAGGTACCTACCTACCCATTGGCAGTTCTAAGAAAACCAATAAAGTTAACCCGAGTCGAGGTAAATTCGTAGAGAAGTTTTATTTCGAATAACGCAATTAAAAATTAATAAATAAGTATCCACCTAGCAATTTGTAGGTCTTCATGAACTTTTTGATTGAAGAACTCGGTTACCTCAAGAAGTATTAGTTAAGAGTTTGTTTTTATGGCTTCAAATGGTTACGTTTCCCAACGGGGTTGACATTTTCAGACCAGCTAAGGTACCTACTCTATATTATATTCATATTCATTTATTGTTCCAGTTGGTAGGTATTGTAGGTAGTAGAAGAAATTATTTAAAAAAATCCAGAACAGCATCTCCCTCATACAAAAGAGTATGCATCACATGAATGAATACTCAATTCCCACTCCACGGGTCCTCTATCAGCATGTGTGCAACACAGCCCCTGAGAGGCCGACCGAGATGAACAGACCTCGGTTTATGAAGGTAACACGTATATTAGGGTATTCAGAGTGGAAGAAGTCATTAATTTTGATACTTACTCAGCTGTAGTCCGTGGAAAGAACCTCTTTATTTTAACACTACGTCACAAAACATCTTGCAACTCTCAACAATTACGTACCTTTTAGGTACCTACCTATTTTACTAACTCTCTTGATTATAATTATCCTGTCAAAGACTCGTGTAGTTTTGTTTGCGTACATTTAAGGCCCTGTATGTCGACGATTGCTCTTTTTCGAAACGAAAAAAGAAATAAGTACTTCTGAACAAGCCACATCTCCTATTTTATAATGTATAGTATATGTGAATAAAGATGTACCCATCTTTAATCACTTCGATAAATAATCCTACCGACCGCTGCAATGACGACACACGACGAAACACACGTCCGAGCGTGGTCCGCCTTAGCTTTTCGAATAAATTAATGATATAAATTATGTATAATTACTTATCAAAAATCTATTCTAATAGAAATCTAGATCTACATATTACCTATCTTTAACAATATTTCACAAGTTGATTTTAATAGTAGGTATATAAAATATTTCGATCATAAATTCTAAAACGTATCATTTTGAAATAATATCTTTATCGTGAAAAGTTTCTGCTATTATGTTTTCAGCTTAATAGAAATCTAGGTAGGAACCTGAAGTAATATATTTATAAAAATAGGAGATGTGGCTTGTTCAGAAGTATTTCTATTATCGTTTCGAAAAAGAGCAATCGTCGACATACAGGGCCTTAAATCCAAAAAAATGGCAAGCGACGCCAAAAAAAAATCTCATCAAATTCAATCATCGAATCATAACCGGAAGAAAAAAACAATATTTGTTTTTTTCTTCCGCCCCACATTCGAAATTCAAAGGTCGAATAATTTCTAACCAACCTCTTTCGTTCATTCCAGATTCGGAGCTCGAGGAGTTGGGTGAGCAGCTCCCGCGGTACCGCCCCGACTCCATCGCAGCACTCCGGCAGCAGACGCGGTTCACAGAACCAGAGCTTAAGCGCCTGTACAGGGGGTTTAAAGCAGAATGCCCCACTGGAGTCGTGAAGGAGGAGACATTCAAACTGATTTATAGTCAGTTTTTCCCGCAAGGAGGTAAGTTTAGGCGAAAAGAATTGGCGGTTTTTTTTCGTCATAAGAGTCCAATTTAACGACTAAGAAAATTTATCGGGGACCTTACTCTACAAAACGATTTCGAAATTATCGAAGACAGTGCTCCGATATAATCGGACGAACGAACCGCATTAGAATAAGGTATGATGTGAATAGTTGTCAAATGGAATGTCGGTCGATATAATTATAATTATCTACTCTTGAAGACGATTAATATGATGCCTGCCCCTGAAAGGATGCTGCTGATCTAAAGATGCTACCTACCAATCATTATCTTGCATTCGGAGCAGTCCGTTCGTTCACTATATTAAAGTCTTTAAATCACAATTCTCCTTCGGTTACCTCGCTTTTCTTTGAATATTAAGGTTGAAGTCTGTTAGGAATAAACAAGCTTATTATTTCTATCAGATTAGAACTAGGGGAAAAGCTGAAGCGGCCATGCAGAGCGTTCAAAGTAGAGTGACTTTTGAGGTTCGATCCCAACGTTCTATGTGACTCTTGGGTGTTTATTATATTTTACTAGATTAGTTAGAAATTCTGCAGAAAAAGTTCTAGAACTAGACTAGATACAGAGTAAATTTACGAGCTTCATAGAGCTGGCGATCTCGTAGTAAAATTGTTGAAACATTTTCTCCCAAAATAAATAAACTATCCACAATCTAGGAGTTGTTTTATTCACCTTCCTCATATCCTCGCTGCGTGATCGCCGTGAAATGCGTTATCAAGGTAAGTGTTATTTTTGATACTTTGTAAAAAAATAAGTTTCATAATGGTGGTAATAGTCAAAACACAATTTTAATGAAACCATGTGATGGCTGACGTAGTACAGTTGATAAATGACAAACGACTCAAAGTCCTTCATTAAAAAAATACGATCTGATTTTGCCTTCATCTTTAATTATCCTTGGAAACAAACTCTATGCTAATAACTAATCTTCTTGTCTATCCTTACCCACTTGCATCCTATACAAATCATTCTACAATCACAAATCAAAACCCAATTTTAACCATCATGCTTCCGAAAATAGTCCAGATTAACGGTAGGTACCTTACCTTTTGCAAGGTAAGGCCAAAATTTATCTACTAACCGATAAAATATACCGACCGTACCTACGAAGAATAAAATGGGGACATGAAAAACACATCACATAATCATACAATCCCATCAAGTTGAGTGGTCTCTGAGCTGCTTTACATTCCGTGGAATTGTCCAGGAGGCCCAGGTTTGCGGATTTCAATGACCATTTGACACACAAAATCAACCTTTATAACTTCATAACTAAAGCACATTTTTGTGTGGGAATGGAAAAGGTGAGTGCGAGAAAAGGGACAGTAAAAGATTTCCCTACTATTTAGACAAATGATTTGATTCAATCATAATTTATAGGTGCTTATTATGTAATGGTTGATAAATCCAAAATCGTGTTATTATAATGTGGACACGTGGACAGGATTATTCTGATAAGTAGGTACTTAAATGATGTTAGTAGTTGGTAGTACCAACCTACCAACCTATCAACGAATTCAACTGTTGGTAAATATAGTAGGTAGGTAGGTAACTACCTAAACACATAAGGACATCAAGTGACACACATATTTTGTATTTGAAATAAAACTATGACTCCTAGGTGAGTGACTACCTATGAGTCATTGATCGTAGGACGTACAAAGATGGTACAAAGTAATAACAATCGAAAAAAAAAATGATTACCATGTTTTTTTGGAACGAAGTTCCTTATCGCGCGTTGTGAAAGGGGGCTAGACGGAAAAAATTCTTACGACAAGTTGTCACGAAAAGTTGTCACAAAAAGTTGTCACGAAAAGTTGTCACGAAAAGTTGTCACGACACTTTTTTGCTATAGTATATCTATTAATATATAAATAATAATAATAATAATAAATAATAAATATTGGTGGACATTTTACACATCGCCATCTAGCCCCAAACTAAGCAAAGCTTGTACTATGGGAACTAGATAACTGATAGAATACTTAAATACTTTTTGGAACGAAGTTCCTTATCGCGCGTTGTGAAAGGGTCGAGGTGGGGTCGAGGTGGGGTCGAGGTGGGGTCGAGGTGGGGTCGAGGTGGGGTCGAGGTGGGGTCGAGGTGGGGTCGAGGTGGGGTCGAGGTGGGGTCGAGGTGGGGTCGAGGTGGGGTCGAGGTAGGGTCGAGGTGGGGTCGAGGTGGGGTCGAGGTGGGGTCGAAGTGGGGTCGAGGTGGGGTCGAGGTGGGGTCGAGGTGGGGTCGAGGTCGGGTCGAGGTCGGGTCGAGGTCGGGTCGAGGTCGGGTCGAGGTCGGGTCGAGGTCGGGTCGAGGTCGAGGTCGAGGTCGAGGTCGAGGTCGAGGTCGAGGTCAAAGTTGATTCCCCTTCCCTTGTCCCACGTTATTTTGTGTTCAGTACAACATAACTGTAAACTAATAAACGACTTATTGTGCAAGTAGGAGATTACCAAAACATCATTAGTTGGTAGGTGGTATCTACTTAGGAAGGTAGGTACTTACCTATTTATTTGCTTTGCGTTTGTTTCTCATCTAACTAGCTAGATTGACAAAAATTGAGCCTACTGATTAAGTTTATATTACATTATATTTGATAATAATAAAAACATATTATTTTAACTTAAATGAAATAAAATTTTATTACAATTCCTTCACTAATTAATCGAAAAGAACTTCGTTCCATCCGGGTGTCCCTTGACACCTCTCAAGTTTTTTTTTTCTTCTTTGTTCAAATTGTCATGCATTGTCATTCACTTCTGAGCAATGGTCCTCAAGTATCCAGCTCATCGGGAAATAAGTTTAAAATTAATTACAAAATTCCACCCGGACTAGATATACAAGAAAGCGAGTTACGTAATATAAACATGTTAATAACATAATACCATGTTTATTATTATCTAATAATAAAATAGGCTAACAATTTGAGATGAGTTTTTCTTTTTCGCTTAACCCTATACTTGGCAGAGTGCCTAATTTGGTACGTTCAACTTTCAAAAATTCCCTACGCGTGAAAAAATATTTTTAAACTATTTTAATTATTACATAATTTAGAAAATATTGTCCCAATTCTACTAAAATATACTTTTTGATGATTTGCAACTCTCAATTTGAAGTAGAGCGAATGATAGCTGACCAGTGAAAGGAGTCTTCGCACCGAAGGTTAAAAAAATTAAATATTACTAGTATTTTTTTAGTATTTCTGTCAAAAACGGTTGATATGTAATAGTTAACATTTTTTTACACCCGAAATTAATATATTCATGTTCCTAAATTAATTACAATGGCATGCAATCAACAGGTTTTTCATGATGTACCAAATAAGTCACATTGCCAGATGAGCGCCATTCAAGTTTATCTTTACTATGTACCTGATATGTGACATGGCCATACTCGTATAAATTATATTTTTTCAAAATTACATACATTTATGATTTTTGATCGAGCGAAGCGAGATCTCTTTGACAACTCGGAGGTGTCGTCGGCCCTTTTATGCGAGTATGAATGTTTTTTCGACGATAGCATTCTAATCTAATGCTCTAATAAATCGAAATTCACCAATCGTCATAAAATTTTCAAGCTTGAGCTTTAATTGTCAAGAAATTAAAGAGATAAGAATGTACATAAGGTGTCAGTTTGATGCGAAGTACTTGGTAAAATGACATTTTAGCGCCATAGGTGCCGCAACTATATCAGCAGCAGCAACATCGACCTCGTCAACTTGTGGGTCTTATTTTCGAGCCGGGGGCAAGTCAGATTTAGACAAAATTTAATCATCAGATGATGAACAATAGCAATGCTGTGATAGCAGTTCACCGCCTTCACACCTTCCCATTGCCATTTTCACTGGAAAACCTAAACTTTTTATGAAATGTTGATAATGAGATGAATCAAGTTGTTACATCAATATTTCTGCTACAATATCAACTGTCATCGCTGTAGATCACTGTTCATTGCCCGTTGATTTTGAACAAGTACCTTACCCTATTGTAGGTATGCAGCCTTGACCCTAAGTAGCTACTTAATCAATAAGACCTAGTGTATTAGGCACGAAGGAAGGTCTTAAAGACTAACACCTTATTGGCGTTGTAAAAAGTTCACTAGTTCTGCTGAAGTCAAAGATCATGTCTTCTTTGGGGTTTGACTTGCAGGAAAGAGTGTCATTCAATACTTCAAGCTGTTCTACTTAGATGACATCATCTCTCTAAATGTGCAAAAACAAATCTTTACAGCACATAAATAACTAGCACTTCTTTCGAAGTTTCAGAAGGCGATGGAAAATATTTTTGACAATCATTTTCTGATCTAGCAGATCGTTTTGGGGCATATACATCATTTCTGGGCTGTTGATAATACTCGCATATCTTCTCTCTAACGCTTGATTAAATATCTCATCACCCAACTTTCAAATTTAGCAGAGGGAGGTGCATACATTGCACAAAAGTGCAAACTAAGAAAGGATTAGGGGAATACTAAAGAGTTTTATATACTTATTTATATATTATCTACAGATTATAAATTGAAAATGAATATAACGTAATCGCAAATTATTTTTAGCATGTTTTTGTTACTTTTTAATGTAAGAATGTAATATTTTTGTTATATAAAGTGTTAAACACAAATGTATATAAGCCTGGCAGTGTGACACATATGGTACGTTGATTTAGTAAAGTTGATTATGACACATCTGGCAATGTGCCAAATATGGTACATTCAATAAATCTAAAAGTATTAATAATATAATTTTTTTTTTCATACTATCCCCTCTATTAATGACCCTAGATCACAAATTATACAAAAAAAAACAACATTTCAAAAATAAAAATTCCTGCCAAGTATAGGGTTAATGTAGTTCCCATCCTACCCAAACGTATTCAGCAAGTACGAATTAGGACGACACGTGGGTTTCTTAATTAGAATTTGTTGTTATTTTTTGGTATTGTACCTACCTAATTAATGCAAGGAGGATTTGTTGTTCGTTCAGGTCTAATATAAACAAAAAAGAACTATCCTATCCTAATAATATTATAATAATAAGTATACATAGAATTAGTAATCTGGTTCCCATAGTACAAGCTTTGCTTAGTTTGGGGCTCGATGGAACTGTGTAAAATGACCTAATATTTATAAAAAAAAATTTAAATGAAAAATAAAAAACATCTAAGTTAATGTAGGTACCTACCTAAATATATTTGCCTTAGATATTATCTATCCACCTTTTCCATTTAACCCTAAGTATTTCAAATTACCCGTACCTACCTAGGCAGGTATATTGCTGGCTTGTATTATTTATAGTGCTCTCGGATCGACGTTATTTATTCCAGGCCCATTATCCACGGGCGGTTCGCTGCATTTCTGCAATCGAATGCGCGATTACAAACAACCCAGTTATATAAAAGGTTCGCTCGTTCGGCAACTGGGACAAACGAAACGAAAATGTGTGACACAATTTATTTTTTGTACTTGGATGGAAGGAACTCTTACTTAGGTAAGCTCTTTTACCTCCAGTGCTCCCAGTAAATAGAGAAAACTGAGTGTACCTCTTTGAGTTTTCTTTCTTGAGAGAAAGAAGTAGGTAGGTACCTACCTAATTAATTCTGAAGAAAATCTTCGTTAAGTACTTTAGTTTAGATCCATAAGGTAGGTACATAATTATATTTATTTATTTATAAATAAAATTGTCAAAAATAGTTTTTTGACAAAAAACATAAAATGTTTTTTTAATGTAGGTACAACAATTTATTATGGGTACCCAACTTGGGTATCACTGTTATCACGTATGGGTAACATAAATCTATGCGTAGCACTGATTATGTACAAAATATCGCATTCGTTCAAATAATTGAGCTTAATTACTAAACAAAAGTAAAGCACCAAGTGAGCATGGTAAATTGTAACAAAACAGTAGAAATCAAATTAAAATACATGTTACAGAAGTTCCATTATGAGCCTCATTATTTTCCTTGTTCCTACCAAAAGTCCTACCTACCTTCTATCAAAGTTTTTCAAACTAAAAACTACGCTTAGCAATAAAGTTACAGTTCTTGGCATAAATTAAAAAGAAAGTCTAATCTGCCGTGCTGTATTTATTAACTGACTGTACCGTCATAAAAAACCTATAAATTGATATCTAGATACCTGCACCAATTGCACGGAAGTAACGGGAGCAATTTTCATATTTTTTATTCAACTGACTGCAAATACCTAACCGATAACGAAGCCGAAGTCTAGTCTATTGACTTGTCTCTACGTTGAGCTTTGCTGATTGGTTTTCGCATAATCTAAATGGACCGTTTCGTAGGTACCGAATTTTATGTACCTAAATTTAACCTATCTATGTAAATTTTATACTTGAGAGAACGGAAATCGACTTTTCAAATCAAACCGAAACTGTTTGCGTCCATTTTTAGGACAAACTTAGTCTAATTCGAGGTATCTTCGAGTTTTTACCAAACCATAAATATGTTGTATTCTCAAATTTTATCAAAACCTGATTATGCCTTCTTGGCCTAACAAGAATGGTAGGTAAGGTAGGTAGGTAAACCATCATTCACTTTAGCCTATGGTATGAGGTAGGCAAGTAAATACTTTTCTAGACAATAATTAATAAATAAAGTTTCATCATGCTCTCAATTTGTCCATCCACAAATCAATATTATGCGAAGACGCTCAGGTAGTAGGTAAGTTTGGACCTGAGTAGCTGTGTAATAATTTAACGGGCGCTAGGCGCCCCACATCCCAGTAAAAATCTGGGAGCCCCCAATTTTTGGGGGCGCCCCTTTACCTTTGCGCCCGGGTGCCTCGCACCCCTTGCACCCCCGAGTAAAGACGGCCACGTGTTTGTTACTTCCAATAAATAATGAACACCTGTCCCCACACAAATTTTCATTACTTGCACCTGCAAGTAATGAAAATTTGTGTGGGGTAAATCTGTGTTGGGTATCCTTTTTAATAAATAAATAAATAAAAATCACAAACGGATCGAAAATTACAATGCAAAGAGATAGGTTATTTCGTAGTGTTATCAATAATAACTAGCACCACACATTCTAATAGTAGAATAGTACGTGAGTAGCACTGATCATTGTTTAAAACCTGTATGTTGTGGTAGGTCAGGTAAAATTCAGTTCTCAAAATGATAAGGTCATATTGAATATTTTTTTTTGGAAAAAGTATCATCAAAACTTTTAATTCTTTCGTCGAATCGATCAGGGTACATTTTACAAGAAATACTTCTTTAACGTAACGGTACAATATATTTTTCTGTCTACAGAAAGCCATAAATATTGATATTGTAGCAACCTATGCGTAGTACGGAACGTAGAATGACTCGGCAATTTCGATACTTTCGCAACACTATTCTCTCCGGTCGATAATAAAGTATCGATACTTTTCACATCACTATCAAGCGGAAGTAGTGGCGCTCTGTATGTTGGCGAAAGTGGAGAGCACGGAAGTCATGAAAAGTATTTATTTAATGTAGTAAACATTATTCTATCTTTTGCACAGCAAATATGAGAAATATGAGAATAATGTTTTTGAATAATAAATAATACAACGAGTTTAAGAAATGTCACACATTAATGCTTACGATAGATCGAATATTTCTGGATGATCTTATACCAAAATAAAACACTAACTAGAAGAAAGGATATTTTTACACTATCTAAGCATATCAGTCAAATTATTTTGCCATTATTAGCACAAACAAATATATTTAAATACCTAATGCGCGCCATTTTCCGTTATTTACCGCGCATCCTTGGTGCGCAGGTTTGTTACGTTGGCAGCGCTGTTTCCTACAAGCCACGGTCATTCGGCCCGGACGCCATTACCACGCCACCGGATTATAATCTGTCAATAGTGCGTGTTTTGTGATTAATATTTCGAATTCATTCGGATTTCTGCTCTTGTGTTGCTAATTTTCTATAACACTAAAATATCAAAATGTCTGACGAGAAAAAGGTACGTGTTTTAGCGTAATATCAGTGTGATTTCGACAAGAGTGCTTCACCGACATGGCGTTGCCTGGAAAATGTGGTTACTTACCTTTCTTGTGACGAGTGCAAAGTTGAACATGAACAGTGAATCTATCATGTTATTTCAGTTGCAATATATTTCGTTTTCAGGGAGAAAGCGAGCACATCAACTTGAAAGTGCTAGGTCAGGACAATGCCATTGTCCAGTTCAAAATCAAAAAACACACACCCCTCAGAAAATTGATGAACGCTTACTGTGATAGAGCGGTAAGTACACCATTTTACATGATATTAGTTGGTTTTTCTCAATAATTACTACACCGTTACCGATTTTAACGACTTGTCTACAAAAAAAAAATTGGAGACAACTAGTGCCGCCTATTCATTGAAGATACCTACTTACCTTCTCTAAAGCTATATTCTAAAATATTTTCAAAAGCTGCTAAGTTCTAAGTTAAGTCCAAGCATTGTACAGCATAATAAATCCATTGATTTTGTTGTTTCCTGTCACTGAGAATTTCAGGTTAGGTGTAAGATCTGAGCTTAGCCTACTAAATGTATGAGAGCAGCATTAGATTGCTTGTAAAATAAATAATAAAATTCAGTCTTTGTACGTAAAGCTGTTGGCCACTTGAAGTTGTTACATTACAGACAAAGAATAATGATAAGGTCGAGCGAGACCCTTTTCTAAATTGAAACATCCTCATCAATATGCAGTTTGCAAAAAATAATATCCTAGTATGTTTTCACATAATATTTGAAATGCTAAGGCTAGCTTTGTTATTTTTGTTTAGTTCTTACAAATAATGCAACAAATATCTTTTTCATATATTGCCATACACATACTGTTGATAATAATCAGTTTGACGTTGGCTTCACTGTAAACGGGACAATTCTAAAAATATAAAGACTATCCAACCGCTACCATCGCTCCCATTTTAAAGAGTTTACCTTGAATACAGATTTCAGTTGAATAATGATCATGTTGTGTCATTTTCAGGGTCTGTCAATGCAAGTGGTGCGATTCAGATTTGATGGGCAACCTATCAATGAGAATGACACTCCCACATCACTGGAGATGGAAGAAGGCGACACAATAGAAGTTTACCAGCAACAGACCGGAGGCGCTTTAGTATAAACTCTTACGTATAAGGACTGTTCATCTCCTGTGGGAACGATAGCTATGGCGTGCTCATTCTCACATTTTAATTTTAAGTTAATTTTATAAAACCATTGTAACGGCAAGGGGAGATGCGCAATCGCCTGAACCAGCTACCCTTGTATTGAACATCTCAAAACGTTGCGTAAATTAAGAAATTTTGAGGAAAACCAAATGTCTTAGGTAACTTCAAACAATTATTCCATTGTGATAATTTTTTTTAGTGGCACACAGAATCATTAGTATTTAACAGCTATGCTCTGTGGCGTATGCATTTTCTGTTTGTGGTAACTAATTTATTGGACTTGTGTCCATTCATACTGATTATCAATGTCTTTATCTTTGATGTACCTAACTGAAATAAAGTAAATGTAATGATACATGTTTGTTTGATTTGCAAGTACCCAGCTAGGGTTTTTAGGTAGAAAACTAAAATAAGTACTTGTGCAAGTATGAATAGGATTTAACCTAATCTAGAATATAAAGCTGTGGAGAGAAAACTCATATAATGTAATACCTATCTTGGTTGTTTGTTAGTCTGATGTGTTCCTATACCATGGTGACAAGGACTCATTACATTACTAGGCGACGCATACGTCTAGCTAGAAGGTAGTATGGTATAATGTTACACTAATTGAAACAGGCAGGACTAATTAGAATAAGATTGATTTGATGACGTTAACTTATCTACCTATAAGAACTATTTATAATTAGAACTTTTAGCTTGGGTGTGGCTTCCAACAAAACCTCTGATTTCGAAAAGAAACTCAATGACGCAAACTTCATAAATAGTTTCACAGGTTTGTAACTGAGTGACGTCATTGTTATAAATAGGTAGATATCCTATTGCTATCAATTGTGAAATAGATATTTAAATCCCAAACAATCTTTATGTATAGGTACCTACCTATAAATTATTAGTACTATGTGCTTACGTGCTATAGATAGAATATTATTGCAGGTGGAGTGGTGTTCTTTTAAACATAAGTAGGTAGGTACCTACATAGGTACTTGTACAATGCACCTACATACTACCCACTGTTAATTGGTGATACCTATTTGCCGGAAACACACTTACGTGTCGTGGGGTGGCGTGTCGCGCCACTAGCCAATCGCAAGATAGCGTTTGCGACACGACACGACACCCAAATATGTCTCTAACCATACTAAATGTATGAAAGCGATTAGCTAGTGGCGTGTCGCGCTACGACACGCCATGTTTCCGGCTTGACAAGTATATGCTCATCTAGTTTATTTTTATTTTCAGCCAATACAGCGCAGTATGCTCATCTTGTTTTCAACACATTGGACCAAGACCGCAGTGGCTTGATTAGTTTTGAGGTAAGTTTACCTACTGAAATATATCCTAGGTAACTGAGTAAGTAAAATATTTTGATGTTCTTTGGGCGCGCGGCTGAACTAGGCTAGTGTGTGTATGTGTAGGCATCATGGTGTCTTTTTACTAAAACTACGGTTTCCAAGTGCACAATATTTGGTAGGAGGAGGTTCTTGTCACATGGACTTCTAACTTCTCACATAAATAGGTAAATAAATTATCTAGTAATAACAAAACTCATTTGTGCATTGCAAATGTACCTACACACCTAAACAGAGAACTCTCCACAGGAATTCGTAACGGGTCTCTCCGTTCTCTCTCGGGGGACGCTCGAAGAGAAACTTCGCTGGACGTTTTCTCTCTACGACATAAACGGCGACGGGTACATCACCAAGGATGAGATGACGGAGATCGTTAACGCGATTTATGACCTTATGGGCCGGATCTCGGACCCGAACGTTGACGATGAGATCGTGAGGGACAAGGTGGAGAAACTCTTTCAGGTAAGATTCGACATTCAGAAAGTCTGGTCCACAATCAATCACATTGTTGTAGGTAGGTACGCAATTTATTTATGTTCAGTAAGTTTAGGAATCATATTTTTAAATATTATTTCCTGAATTTAAGTAGAAGTAGGTACCTACCTATCTCGGATAATACAATATTTGACGTGGTAAGTAGGTACTTCACATCAACGTAATGAAGCTGATATTTTAAACTTTTGTGGTTTCGTCGTACCTAGGTACACTTTGTTAAGAACATCCATGTACCTATTTAGATTTACTGTTCTGAATTAAGTGATTGGATTTGAGTACCTACGACGGCAAACGCGATCAATGTTTGTCTATTAGCTTGTAAGCTTATATCCCTGATGAATGTTCCAGAAAATGGACCTCAACCGCGACGGAGTGCTGACCATCGACGAATTCCTGGATTGCTGCCTCCGAGACGAAGCCCTCATCAGATCCATGGGGGTTTTCGACAGCAGCTTCTGACGTTCTGCCGACGGCCACCGGCGCAAGCGCCGTGTTACCGCCGTAAACCCTTAAATAATGTAGACTAAGAGACATACTGAGGCCCCCTATGAAAGGAACTGTGAATTTGTAACGAGTTCGGACGTTCAAGTTTTCACAATTCGTGTGTGTAGTGATGGGTGGTGCTTGGATTAGCTTGAATACTACTGATCGGTTTGTCTTAAGCCTAAATAACCAATCTGTAATACTTTATCTTCGCATGAATGAGCATAGATGTTGTCACATAATTCCGCTCCAATTTCTGGGCCCTTATTTGAGTTGCAGGAATACGTAGGTAGTCTATCAAATCCCCTTCGTAAACGAACACCAAATGGATCGAATCAGTAGTTTTTAAACGAATAAATATTGGCGTTTAATAATTAAGGCTCTGGTTAATTTTTAAGGACATCCGAAAGGTTTGTTTAGTCTGATCGTGTATGAGCCCGGCCACATTTCAACGACGCTTTGTTGCGTCAGTTTCGGTGCTGCGAGTATGTATGTTCACTCTCGAACTAGTGAAGAGGTAGTTTCTTTCTAGACAAGACGTTTTCACCGCGCAGTAAAATACCAAGTCACGGTGCCGCCGTTGCGATGTGGCCGGCACTGCAGCCGTTTTACATGCACATTGGTGATCTTAATCGGCTTCAGCGGTCAATTTCCCATTGTGACTGTCAAAAGACCAATTTGACAACTGAAGTAGATTACGATTATCAGTGTCAGCAATAGGGCTGCGGGCTCTATAATAACTAATCTAAAACCTACTGAAATGTGGAAATCAATTTCTTTATACTGTCCAATCTGTGAGTATAAATTATACTTACCTTTAGGATCCAACAAGTTCTTTAGTTTATACTGTATAAACCTGTTGGTTAAGGCCGTACCTACCACCTTTTTATTTATTTCGGTCTAGCTGTTCTGCCAAGTTTGGGCGGACCAGCGAGCATCTTTATTGACCCCAATTATTTTAAGCCTTATTCTTTCAACTTTGTGTAAATCTGACGAAGAAATTAGTCATTATTTTCCTAGTTTAACCGTTTGTAAGCTCTTCCTTTAGAGTCTAGTCTAAAGTCTTTTTGAGATCTTGTTAGCATTAGATATATGTCTTATATGCTTTTTTCAGGAAAAACCTACATTCCCAATTAGTTGAAAAAAAAACATTAGGTACTTATTGTGAAAGTTGAATTCTAGAAAATTGTGTAGAGCAAAAGGTGTACAACAGAAATTTTCCCGTTTAGTACAGAAGTATTAAAGGTAGGTAGTAGATACCTAGATACTCATTTAGTAATATTATGGCCCAACTCTGGCCTCTTCAGTAGATAGGTAGGATTTAAATCTAAGATTTTAACAAGGTAAACTGCGTGATTAGACCTTTTAGAATCAAAATTCTCTTCAGCAATGTGGTCTTCTAATTTTAAGTCTTTCTTAACTTCTAAAGTAGTATCTTCTAAATGGATGTATAAATAAAAAACTAGAACCCTACCTATAAGAACCGTCTCCAGTGTATGGTCTACTTTTTACTTACATAAAAACAACAAAATGTACTTTTTTGAAATAAGTTATTCCCAACGAGGGTAAATTGGGCAAAGATGGCAACATCAATACCTTTGTTTAACAATAATAGGTGCTTTTGACTTCGCTTCGACAGTCGCTGGAGACGTATCTTAAGACTTCTAGAGGATTCGTCTTATACCCGAGGCATTTGTTAGACAAAACAATTGCTGGGTTATATAAAATTGAAAGTAGATACATACAATTTTCCCTTTCAATAAAATTCAATGCTTGTGCGTGTTAAATTAGATAATTAGATTATAATCGTATTTTAACTATTGTGACTTCTTTAAAACCTTTCCTATCACTTGATTTTTCTGCCAACTTGAACAATCTTCTTTTCTTGATTTTTAAATCGTTCCGGCCATTTTTTATAGTATTTAGAATAGGTTCGATATAGTATGTCCACCAAGATATATATAATGTTATAATGAAATGAAGTATAGTTCTAACGAACATGTAATACAATATATTATCATTTCAGTGATAAGATAACATTACTTACCAATAATATCTATTACATAACAATTAATAATTTTATAAATATTTTTTTAAATGTTTGATTAATATTTTTTAATAAAAATATCCGGTTCTGTTGACATTATTTGAATTTTCTTTCAATGATAAAGGCCTAAATTAAGGCATAGTCCAGAAGATTTTGCCTAACCGTAATTTCACGAAAGCACTGCCACATAACAAGTAGAAATTTTGAATAAAACAAGCTATTGACGGAAAGTATATACATTATCTATATAAATAATAATTACACGACATAATTATTATCTATTCAGTTTATAAGGTTTGTTACAGATTCTAATTATTTTCATATATTTTATTTTATTCCATAAACAAATAACCTTTTAGCTAGCACGTATAAAACCTATCTTAACGTATTTCAATCAAGAGTATTTACTTATGTATTTATTATCATAGCATAGCATGTAAATAGGGTGTAAATAATTTATAGAACCTATAAACTTAAATGTGTATATTTTCATAGTGGGTGTTTAATGGAACCAAATAACTAGTACGAATAAACAGTTATTTAAATCCGATTTGAAAAGTAAAATGTAGGTAGGAAGATTTGATGTGATTTATCGTGATCCTAAAAAAATAATGTTTTTCCTACGTGCTTCGTTAATAATATGCGACCTTTGGATGTTAACAAGAGTTTAAAAATGTCTTGCATACCTACCCCACATAAATAACAAATGTAAGTAATTGAGCGAACTTAAAATATTTTTAAAGATATCTTTACTAAAAAGAAAGTATTTTTGCTCTACAGTTTTATTTTATTCTGCAGATTTTGTGGATTCTGTCTGACCCACGTAGTTTTACCATTTTACCATTGGAGTTGAAGAGGGAACTAATATTTTCACTAAAAGCATAATGTTACGTCGAGGTCGAGCTTAAATAGATAAGATTTTCGTGTCTTCCCCAATTTACCCCACATCCCCCAACATTTGTTGTAAACATGAGTGTGAGTAGCAAAAATACGAGTAGGTACACAAAAATCGTGTAAAGTTAACATTTTACTTACTTAATATTTAAGGAATGAAATGAAAAGTTCTTATGATGAAAAATGTAGATAAATATGAGAAATTTCTTATTTGCTGCTATTTTAATGACAATGCCAGTTTCATCGTTTCACCATCGTAGTAATGAAATCTGACTATAATATTGTACTTACCCAATTATTCATTTATTTTAAATGCTAGTAATTTCCGGTATCAAAGTAAAATTATACCTGTAAACACATTTTTAGAGTATACATGACCACGATTTTAATTATCATGTGAGGTGTAAATTTCCGTACAAGTCTTACCAAATCCCTATTCCGAAATGTACCTATGTATTCAGTAAAATAGTGCCAAAGGAAAGAAGGTGAAATAATGTTATGGTTACAAAAGCTGGTTTTTAGAATTAAATAGGCCTAATAATAAAAAAAATCTATTTCGTATGTCCATGTTTAGCTACTACCTACAGGTATTCGGTGTTTAGCTTTTTAGAGTAGTCACTACGGTCCTAAGGACTTGTTTTAAATGTACATGCGGTGTCATATTACGCTTCGGTATTTTTCCTAAGCGTTTCCAACTCGTGTTTCGATAATACACTAACATCTTTCTTGCGGTAATCGTAAACAGCTGATGTAAATTCCAGCTTAAACATGTTTTTTTTGTGCTAAACCCGCTTCTGTGTATATCCAAACATGCTTAAGACGCGGCTGTACCTATTCTATTCTATTCGTCCTATTCAAAATGGCATCCACATTTTTTTCAAGGATTGAGTTGCCTATGAAGAATTTCAATTTTGACCATCACATGCGCCTTTTTCGCTGATCACAGTGGTATATTATTATTACTAACTTTTCAGAAACGACCTATGAATAAATTAAATTAACCATCAGATGCGTAATTTGATTTAATTTCGACATAGCTGTCTCAAATTTGGAAAGGATGCGTCCCTTTACGAGTAGGACGAGTATTGATGTTAAAGTTTTAAAATGTGATTTATGTTAATTCATCAAAGCATTGAATAACATATCAGTTAATAGTTCGGATCATAGCTTTCTGGAATTGATGTACCTAACAATTAATTTGTGTAACGTTTGTATCCATCAGCGAATTGCAATAGCACCTAGCGTGGACGCAATGTTTAGGTACGAAATCTGTAAATTAGATAATTGAATATTAAATTGTTTATTTACAAATTGTATGTGTATTTTATAGAAAAATAAATAAATTGAATTGATAATATAGTTTCATTCTTAAATGCGACTAATTAGGGCTTATTATGGACTAGTTAATGTCCTTTTAACAAGACAATGAACGCTACCCTTAAATTGAATAGAGCAAGACAAACAAAACTCCACAAACGTGAAGTCTGTTTTGTTTTTAGTTCTTTAATCGTTATTATATCTGTAAAAAACTTTAAAAAGATAAGTTCGTATGAGCTAGTGACTAGTTTTTTAGGACCTTAGGGTATGAGTAAGTCTTAAAATTAAAAAAATAAAGTACTTTTGTTCAAAGTTATTTTATTGAAATACATACACGTACCTAGATGGGAAAATTAAAAATATGTGCGTATCATACTAGTTGTAAAATACTAATTTCTCATACAGTACGTATTAGTACATTATTTAGATCTCCGCTATAATTATTATAAATCTGATACATAAACGTAATTTGTGTGATCATGCTACACATTTAGTAAACATACACAAGTCCATATTATTTAGGTAATATTTGATCCAAAAGTTATATTTTAATACTAATGACATTAACTTACAATTTAAGCCGAAGATAAATGTGAGTTATTTATTTTGGTAGGCAAAGCATTGCTATTATTCAGTTTATGAATATATTAAAAACTCGTGTTTCATTTTAAATTATATTAAACTAATATATTTTTAAGCGTAATATTTATTTAATTTGTGATAATTAAAATAGATTTGTGGAAGATGAACTTATATAGTGTATTTTATATTATGGAGGTTCATGCTCCAAAATAATGAACCATCCAAAAAGGAACCGTTCAAACGAAACAGTAACCGATCCGATGGATCGCGAAGATTCTAGAAGCCTAAATAGCTTACTTAATAATTTGTTATAACAATGCAGAAAATGAAGTAGGTTCATGGTACAGACAAGTTTCAGAAAATGCTCGGCATTAGCAGTATCTTATGTCGAAAAACTTAAGTCTGATAATTTAAAACGAAACATGCCTAAATTGCACTTTTATGCCTAAAACTTGAGCAATATGAAAAATTGCTATGCTAAATGCTAAAATTATGGCACGACGTCCTTTAAAGCCTTCAAACGCTTAATTTTATTCATTCGCGTGCTTTTAAAGCCCATTCAGACACAATACTACAAAGCCTTAAAAATTAAATTTGTATATTTATTTACGAATTTGCTTAATATTTAATTAAATGCATAATATAGTGTGCACACACACTTTAAAAGTCATTACAATACATTTAAAATACAATGAGATTTATGTAGAATATCATACTTTTTTGAGATTATACAAAGAGTAAAAATCACAACATATTTGGTCAATTTCATTGTGATTATTGAACCAAATTTCTATATTTTTTAAGTAATGCTAAAATACCTAAGATCTACTAAGTTATTACTAAAATAAAATTAAATCCAGAAGGATGCCAAAATATATCTTAATACTTAGATTTGTCATAGTACAAAACAAGAGAGCATTAAACTACAATATGCGGTGGTTTCAAACGGCAATAATATAAAAAGCTTAAAAATAAAATAATTAAATAAAAATACCTAATATGCTTAGAATTCCAAAATAAAATGACTTATCATCAAAATAAAACTAATACTAAGATCTTTAAAACAATATCTCTAATTAAAATTCAATTTTGATATCTTTCAAAATAGGTACATAATTTGTATGTACAAAGAATATATCTCTACTTAGGTAAAATATATGAGTTTGTTTAATTACAAAACACTGTTTTGTAAAAATATATTATATAAGTAATTCAATTACTAGTTTTGTTTTCATGAAAATTTTATTTTTTACTTGGTCCAAAGGTCAAATTATGAATTTTATGAATTTTGTTAAAATAAACGGTTTAAACGTTGATTTTTCATACGAAATAAATTGTATTTTATTACGAAAAGTAACATAATATAATCTAAAACCTCTGATCGGACGGTGGAATTACAATACCTTAGGTATTATAACCGATGGAACTTTTTTACAATACCTCGACCAGGCAGACCCGTAGCGTCTTTGGCACCTAGCATCATCTCTCCAAGCCCTAGAACAAAAATTTAACTTTATTTTAGAAAGGGTAGGATTCAATTTCGCGATTAAAAGTTCGTGTGAACTTCTCTGGGTGACGAAGTTTGTAGGTCGTTTAAAACGGTGAAGGAAAACATCGAGAGAAACTGAAAGAGAATGTCCCAAGTGTCGTTATGATGACGGAGAATGCACCAGAGTTGGTCATTAGCTCATACACACATAAAAACACGCTGTTTTTCAGAAGGTAGGTAGAGACCACTGCTTTCCTGACATTTCTATTTTGCTTCATTCACTCTCATCACAGCCTATAAGCATTGCATTCTCGTCGGTTTAGAGTACTCTATACCTGGCCTTCAAAACGTCACCGATTCAAGAAAATACGCCGAGGTCTTCCTTTTCCAACGGTCCCACCATTCACTCGTCTTTAGCTCACTAGCTCATACAAACGTGATTTTTACACTTAAGGCGCTCCCAGTCGACGATTGTTTTTGTTCGAAACGAAAAAATAAATACTTGTGAACAAGCCACATCTCCTATTTTATAATGTATAGTATATGTGAATAAAGATGTACCCATCTTTAATCACTTCGATAAATAATCCTACCGACAGCTGCAATGACGACAAACACACGTCGGCGCGTGGTCCGCCTTAGCTTTTCGAATAAATTAATGATATAAATTATGTATAATTACTTATCAAAAATCGATTCTAATAGAAATCTAGATCTACATTTTACCTATATTTAACAATAAATCACAAGTTGATTTTAATAGTAGGTATATAAAATATTTCGATCATAAATTCTAAAATGTATCATTTTGAAATAATATATTTATCTTGAAAAGTTTCTGCTATTATGTTTTCAGCTTAATTGAAATCTAGGTAGGAACCTGAAGTAATATACTTATAAAAATAGTAGATGTGGCTTGTTCAGAAGTATTTCTTTTTTCGTTTCGAAAAAGAGCAATCAGCGACTGGGAGCCCCTTAAACCCAATAAAACGATTGGTTTTTACAAGGGTTCTTTATCACGTATTAATTTAAATTTGATGGTAATCGAAACGGCAGGAAAATAAATTAAAATGTGATACAAGACCCGTGTAAAAGATTCTAGTTACGAATGATAATGAACAAAATGCATGGTTATTTATTTACCTGTGCAGTAAAACCAAAATAGTGATCAGCGCCGGGCTGGCCGCAATGATCTGTCCGGTCAGCAAGCCAGGCAGAGCCAGGGCAATGTGTATGAGAATGTCTCCCGTGTAGTTAGGATGACGTAGAACACCCCAGATGTGTGAGGTGATGAGTCGCTTTCCGTTGAAGGTTATCATCGATTCCAGAGCTGGAATTGAGAATGTCATGTTTTGGAAGCTGGTATTGGTGTTTGTCTATATCTGTCCTTTGTTTTTGGAGGCTAATTGAACGGGGAAATATCCTTATCCTACTATCTATGCTAATCTCACTTACTATGAATATTATCAATGTGATAATTTAGGTAATTTAGGTCCGATTCGACAAACAAATAACTTTTACTAAGTTCAGTTCAGATTAAAATTGGAAATGAATAAGACTTAAGTTTCTATAATGCTATTTTTTTTATAATAAATCTTTGTTCTGGAATTAGAAACAGAAAAAAATGTGAAAAACTATGACATCTGCAAAATTATAAAACTGTGTTTGTGGATTTAGTTTTGAAGATGGAGCGAAGCCGAGTATTGAAGCTAGTACATGACCTGGATGATGAAGCAAATTGAAACCTGCATCGGCATGATATGGCACTAATAACGAAATTGAAAAGAATATTACATTCTTATCGACGAGTCATAATTTTTGGGGTTTTATTCATCTGTCTTTGTGTTATTTGATTGGAGGATGGATGATATTATGTGGTAACCAGTGCCGTAAGCTAATAGTAATAATTGCTATATAGAAAGCTTAGTTAGGATAACTAAAGTATCTTATCAAGCCGTTTGTTGCCCGATTCTTCTAGACTTGGCCGCGGGGAATGAGGTAATCCTTGTGATTTTACCGACTATAAGGCGCTTTAGTTACGGCAGTATTCACCGTACCTATTTTGAAATGTTTTTCTTGTTTGTTTTGACAGAGCTGCTTCTTTTTGTGAATAGCACAAAAACCTACGTATAAACATAATGTCACTCGTGTATACCTCAAACGGAATTGATGTAGGTAAATGATATTATAAAAATGCGGGTTTTTAAACGTTAAATAACTATTTGAGTAACATAATAAAATTTTGTATTCTTGATAAGCTAAGGGGCTTTATCAAATGTGCCAAATTTAATGTAAGTAAAATAAGTTTCGAGTTGTGATGGGGTCAAAAATGGTACGTGTGATATAACAAACGGCGTTGCGTCGCTTGAACTTGGCTGGATGCGCTGCCGCCTGTCTAGATACAAGAAGCATACAATATTTCCGCTTGAAAGAATAATATAACTTACATGCCAAACTCGGCTGGAAAGGATCCCTCCGAAACTCGTACTTAACATCGTTGCTAACAAGCATTAGACAATATCCCACTAAATACACCAGCGAAGCGGTAACTAGCACGTTAGTGGAAAATGTTAGCTCATTATCAGCGATGTGCTTGGACAGGGTCGTGAAGAAGAAAGGGTACAATGCGCTAGATACAAGCTGCAAATACCCAACGCCTTCCGACTGCCAGTAGAATGTGGTAGTCACTCTGTATTCCTTGACGATGTAGTTTAATGTGTACACGATTTGCATCATTGAGAATACAAGTACGGTTGGGTTTGATGTCTCGATGTTTACATTTGTAAGGAGGCGAGCGATGTTGGGTAGTGTGATATCCTCGTCGCCAGTAAAGCTTATCCAGTTTATCTTGATTGCGCGCGTGAATATGATCAATGAGAGTACGAGCTGAAAGAAAGTTACAATCATTAGAAAATGCACGAGAATATGCGTCTAAGTTATTTCTAAGTTATTCTGCGTTAGAGGCTACGGGCTCGCAACCGATCACGCAGGAATGTTAGCTACGGCAAAATGTGGGCATGTGCCAAATGTAATATTTGGTAGTGCCCCTGACCACCTCCATCAGACATCTTCAAAAATGCGAGATAAGAAAATCTGACATGTACCTACTTAAAATTTGGTGAAGATCAAATTAATAATTAATTGCAAAAGATTGGATGTTTTGATATTACCTGGTTTGAAACGTCATGCAACTCGCGGAGGCTCCCTATATAGGTACTAAAGCACATTTAGAATTCGCGGAGAAATTAAAAAATAGTGTCGATTCCGATATATTATATCGAACCTCGAAAGCTGCGAGTTTCTATGACATGACCATTTTTTACATATTATTCAGAATTCCCAGAATTCTGAATAATAGGTAAAAAATTTCTAATTCTAATTTCCTCTTCCAGTCCTACTATCTACGAATAGGTAGGTAGGTATAGCATTTTTCTCATAATGTTGAAAACATTACTGAAACTAAGTGGTACTTTATACTGTTACCTACCTACGCGACGTTTTATGTAAAGTAGGAACTAAGACACTATAGGTGATTCGCTACCTACAATGGAGTAGGTAGCGAATTATGTTCTATAATAAAACTGCATTGTTTAGATTACAAATACCTAGGCATAGTAACATAACTAAGTGCAGATACTCGTAACTACTAGCCACAGTAGGAACATTCTAGAATAGATAAATTCATTCAAGGTTTATGATAATGAGAGGAAAATTTCTAAATGTATTGACTATAGCCAGACTATTGAAGCATTGAAAACACGTTCGCTCTTGAATAAGTTATGAAACTGCATCGATTTTTTTTTAGTTCTTTGGAAAATCAACCTTATTTGCTTGACAATAAGGTCATTTAGGTTTTTGGTACACTAGTTCTTTGTCTGAATGTATTTTTACTTCTATGAAATGAAATAGGATCACAACCGTATTCCTCAATACTTTCGGATCTCGAGGCGATTAGATCCTTGAAGATGCCTGGGGTAATCAGAGGAACGTCCAAACGTTATGTTTGGCACAATGCCCACAATTTGCAGATTATGTTAAGCATTCAATACGCAACAGGTTGCAAGCCCATTGCCGCTAACAAGAATGGGTTGGTACCTACTAACTGGTTTACTCATGATGTTTTCCTTGACCGTTTGGAGTTTGGAGCACCTGTTTTAACCTATCTTAACATTTGGATAATGTAATGCTATTTTTATACATAGCTACCTAATTGGTAGGCTGAATCATGGAACAAACACGATATTATAGATTTTATATTAGGTAGGTAGGTACCTACTTTTGTTGAACTATTTCTAGTTTGCAGCTATAGGTAGGTAGGTACCTAAATAATTCACTCTCCAGCCATTAATGTTGGTAGACATGAAAACATTGATAATAAAATATATCTAACTAGCTTCCTGCAGCCTTGAATGGTACCTGGATAAAAAGTAGCCTATTATTAAGGTTAGGGATGGCGAACCAATGGCACACGTCACAATATTTTGGGCACACCACCAAATCACAAAGACCACTTTCATAGTGGTATTATATTATTTGTGTAAAGTCCACCAATATTTATTTATTTATTTGATGGCAATTCTATTGTTTTTACAAAACAATAAAAATAAAATACACAAAATACAATCAAAATTCTGTGTCTTAAAATTATTGAATGGATCTTTAACACACTTATTCTTTACACATTTTTTAAAATGGCATGTTGGGACCTGAAGGTTCGTCACCCCTGTTCAAAGTTTCATCCAAATCGGTTTGGTTGTTTGGGCATTATTGAGACACAAACATTCCAACGTCTTCACTAAACTTTCATTATCTATAATATTAGTAAAATAGACAAACTTACAGCATTGATGTTGCAAATTCTTGAAATCCAGATTTTGATGTCCAGTCGTTTAAAGCTCGGGTGCAATTCTCTTCCTAAAAAGAAGTCATACAACAAGCACCCTGTGTTTCCATATTGATTCAGCTCATCGTTATCCAGATTTCTACTCTTTATATATAAAACAATGCTAAGGACTAAAGCAAAGATGTACGATGCTGTCGCCAACTTCAAATACTCCTGAAGTATGAGATCCTTGTTGATATACTGCCAATAGTCCAACTGGTAAACGAGATTCACAACAATAACGCTAGACATGAATGCATTGAAACAATGTTTCTTCCCAGTGTCCATTCCATCACTTTTCGGTCCGAGATACGGAAAGACAGCCATAACAGCTTGTATCAATATTTGAGCTGTGGTTATTGCAGTTGTCGGCAGACTAAACCACATAGCTAGGGATCTAAACGGAGTGAAGTTGAGAAGGATGTTGATCGAGCATGTTTTCATACAGCAAGTGAGCAAGGAAATTACTGAAAGAGGTATTAGAAGTATCAAGGCAGCCGTTCCAATCCGACCACCAAATTCCCATTGCCTGGCGATCTGTATGATGTTACTAACGCTGGTTCTCATTGGTGTAGACAATTTTCTAGTTGATGGAGTAGACGCCCAGTTCTCTGTATGGTTATCATCAGAATTCTCCTTGTCCAAATAGTCATGAGATTTACTAACAGATTTGCTGGGAGTTCTATGTGTGCTGACAGACTTGCTAACGCTATGTCTGATATCTGGTAAGGAAGGGACATCATTAAACTCCCGAATCCTACTCGATCTACGAGGCGTGTATGGAGCCTCGTCGACAGGATTTATATTTCTCAAGCCGTATATTTCATTTATTCCATTTTTCTCCAGGGTGGATTCCCTTGGAGGGAATATTACATCGTTCACGGAGTATTCGGTGCGCTTTGAACGCGTGCTGCGGTATGTAGAGAAAATTTCCCCATGGCGCGTTTCTATTTGTATAGCGGGACGCTTTGCAGGAGACCTCGGGACTGCCTCTGGTTTTGGCACATTTATTGGCTCGATGGTCTCTTTAACAGTTCTTGCAGGAGACTTACGCGCAGGGTACTTGGATGTCAACTTACGACTGGGAGATTTTCTTGCTGGCGATTTAGGTTTAGGCGCGATTTGGCGCGCAGGCGGGCTTTTCCGAGCCGGCGAAACTTTGCGAGTTCTGGCGGGAGAACGAGAAGGCCGGGTTCGGATAGGACTTGGCTCTGTTGGCTCGAGAACTCGAGTTCTTCTTCTAGTGGACATGCTGAATGAATTCGCCACCAGTTAAATGCACAATTTTACACTGTAGAATATCTAAAATTAATACTCAACCACCACACGCATTGATTGTCACTCACATTCCACATTAGTTTTATTCCCGAGTACTTGATCTAAACCGGGTCAGAGAGAGAGAGATTATTTTTGTTTACAGTCACAACTCACAACTTTAAAATCAGGTCTAATGTACGGAATCAAAACGAATTCAACGTAAATAAACGTTGCGAATGAACGCTTTGAGTTTGGTTGGCAATACAAAACGAATGAAAAAAAAGAAGCCCAGCCCAGCTAAACGCCAGCGACGACGCTAGAATAAATTCAAAATACCCCTTCTGATTGGCTAAAAATAATCTTGCTCTCAATAGTTTCAATTATCTCTTTCCAGCAAAAGGAAAAAAACTGAGTAAGAATATTAAAAGTTGTCAGGTTGGTAGACATGTTTGATGGTGACATAAATAGAGCTCACAAGCTCTTAATCGATATCGGTAGGTAGAGTCCAGTAGTAGTAGGTACAATCGATTAGTTAGAAGAATACAGTTCGTTGTAGTTCGATGTAGCCATGTAGCCAAGAGGGAGGTACCACGTGGAGGGTTCAAAGGTTCGAAACCAGGCCATGCATCGATTTTGCCTTTAGAAATGTGAAGTTATTATTAGACACGTGCAAAGCGACGAAGGAAAACATTGTGAGGAACTAGCTACCTACCTACCTATAGGTACATAAGCGGCGATGGGTATGCTATGCAATGCTGACTACCTACTGCAAATTGTGGACATGCCTCTAACTTAATTTGTCAAGGATCCGAGAGATTGTTTACTACGGTAACGATCACGTTTGTATTCCCCAAGTAGGTACGCTTGGGGAATACAAACGTGATCATATTTTGATTTATGTAAGTTTATATACTCGTAGATAAGTTGCTTAATTTACTTATGCATAAAACTTATATTAGTTTTTCTCTCTCCTTACATTATTATTATTACCTACAATAATTGTGTCTTATGGATATTACATTCTTAAATTTCTCCATCTCATTTGTTCTCATGGATTTAATACAGAGTATGAGTAAGAGTATGAGAGCAGGTTTGCTGGTAGAAAACTCTTTTAGGGTTAAGCTCGTCTTTGTACATGTTCTTTGTAATGTCATAATTGTTTATGTTTTCTGTGTACAATAAAGTATTTGAAAGTTAAACCTTTATGGTATTTAAATATATAAAAAAAAACCGGCCAAGTGCGAGTCGGACTCCCGCACATAGGGTTCCGACCATAGGGATCTATAAAAAACGGCAAAAAACACGTTTGTTGTATAATGTATGTATGTTACACTTAAATATTTGTGTTATTGTTTTTAGATATGTTGTTTTAGCGGCAACTGAAATGCATAATCTGTGAAAATTTCAACTGTCTAGCTATCACGATTCATGAGATACAGCCTTGTGACAGACAGAGTGACGGACAGACAGACAGCGAAGTCTTAGTAATAGGGTCCCGTTTTTACCATTTGGGTACAAAACCCTAAAAAGGATTTATAAAAAAACAAATTCTTTCACAACAATAAAGTGCTTTATTAATCAAAACTATATGCCTTAAAACTATAAATTATCACACTGTGCATGTGAGAAATACACATTAAATTATGCATTTATTTATATTCATATGTATAAATAGCTAAAAAATATTTCAGGTAACAAATAAACTGTTGTAAACAATCAACATGTTTACACCAGTTTCTTTGTTATCTGAAATATTTTTTTAAACTACAAGTTAAGATAACATGAGTAAATATTGACGGCAACGGGTTAAAGTGTCTTCAAAATAGAAAATAAGCGTGAATTCAAAGTCAATCCCAAACTAGAAACCTCCAGGAATGTTCAAATAAACCATAACTGAATAAGAAAGAAAAAAATGCAAAGTCGTGTGTTCCATATTTTTCACCAGTATTTCTCGAGAGATTTGACCAGGTCCAGTGGGTCAACATTTGGTCCATGTCGCTCCACCGGTGTACCTTCTTTGTTGACAATGAACTTAGTGAAGTTCCATTTCACAAAGTTACCCAGGGTACCGCCTTGCTTGTGCTGAAAATAAAAAAATACAAATTAAACTTTTGAAAATAAAAAAAATCAATAATATAATACAATTTAATTAAGAATAGGTAACTTTTATAAGTTGTTTGGCTGGCTACAAATTAAGACAAATCGTCCCCCCAGGCATAACGGCCTAAGTCTAAATGCAGAAAAGGGAGTCCACATACATTTCTTTACAAAAAGAATAATAGATCATATAAATATATTGCACAATATTTACAATGAAACAATTGTGCCTATCTATACTATCATTGTTGATAACAATAACCCTCGTATTCAAGAACGACACTATGAGAACACGCACCCACAGTGGACGAAATCTTTTTTCATAAAAATCATGTTATGTGTTGTGCGACACTGCATAGTGTGACTAGAGGCACATTGTCGTGTGCCTCTAGGCAAAGTTGAGCTCTAAAGGCACACGGTAGCGTACATCATAGTGCCGCTCAACACATAAAGTGATGTTTATGAAAAAAGATTTCGTCCACTGTGGGTGCGTGTTCTCATAGTGTCGTTCTTGAATACGAGGGTCAGACTGCCAACAGTAACTCAGTAATAATATAATGTTATGAGTACTTATGAGACATTCATACCAATTTGTGATTCTAATAAATAATAATGATATTACGTTAAGTGAAAAAAAATCTTTATCATTTACTGACATGATTTTTGTTAGCTACTTCTATATCCTTCAAACCAGCAAGTAAAACCACAAGTTATCATCATCATCTTCATGCCCTAATCCCACTTAAACGAGGTCAGCACAACATGTCAATGACTTCTTTTTCCATTTGCCTCTATTAGCCATCATCTCATCCATCACTCACTCCTTTCTTACCCATATCATCTTTCACACAGTCCATACATCTTTTCTTTGGCCTACCTCTACGTCTACATCCACCACACATTCATTCCTAACATTATCAAGTAAAGTCATAAGTGCTCTGTGGAAACTCTATTGATTTTTTTTCACCTCATAAATAAACATAATTGCCACGAACAGCATAGCATAGTACAATAGTTACAAGGCCGAGTCAAAATCAATAAAAGCTGCTGGATCCCATGATTAATATTTAATCTATTGTTCCATAAAACGGGTATCGAATTACTTTTGCAGGTAGCATATTTACTTTTACACAGCCTCGGCGTGAATCAATTGATTTTTCTGTTCGAAAAAATTATATGCGCATCAAAACAGTGAAGGAAAACATCGTGAGGAAACGTAACCTGTTACGTATGGAATGCTAACTTCTGCAAAATGTGCCATATATAATGTTTTGATGTTCCTCTGACTACCCTCTTAGGCACCTTCAAGGATCTGGAGCACCTGGAGATCTGACAGGATTTTCTGTTTCATTTCCATTTATAACATACTAGCAGTCCGCCCCTGCGTCGCACGGGTGTAATAATGTTTCTTATAACTATTTGTTTACACCTTAACTTAAATTATTTAAGTTTTAGTAGGGATCGCTAGTTTTTTCTTGTAATAAATATAGCTTATGTTAATCTGAGATAATGTGGCATTCTAATAGTGAAAGATATTTTGAAATCGGTCTAGTAGTTTTTGAGTTTATCCATTACAAACATACAAACAAACAAAAAATCTAAAGTTTCTTCTTTATAATATTAATAACTTTGAATGAACAAAGTTGCAATGGGACTACCATTGCAACTTTGTTCATACAACCTTATCCTCCAACACATTTTCGTAGATATCAGGTATTGAAGGTTCAATAAAATTCTTACACCATAAAAGGATAATATCCTTAAAGTTTTATGTTTCTAAAATAGGGCCCATGGTTTAGTTAATGTGTTTTGGAGTCAGTTAGTCAGTCAGTCAGTAATAAAAAAAGTCTATATTTAGATGTTTGATCGTTGAAAAGAGATTGTTGTATTGTGGGAATTGAAACACCTGCTTGCTATATTACTATGAAGTTATCACTAAATCTCTTTCCAATCAGATATCATAGCTATTTTCAATTTTATTATAATTCACCCGGTAGTAGTAGAGCTTAAGTAAAGTTAATGTTTTTTAGGGTTCCGTACCCAAAGGGTAAATACGGGACCCTATTACTAAGACTTCTGCTGTCCATCATGAACCGTGATAGCTAGACAATTGAAATTTTCACAGATTATGTATTTCTGTTGCCACTATAACAACAAATACTAAAAACTGAATAAAATGAATATTTAAGTGGAGCTTCCACACAACATATTTTGTGATGTTTTTGCCGTTTTTTATAAATACAGAACCCTTCGTTCGCGAGTCCGACTCGCAGTTGACCGGTTTTTTTTTCATACAAATTAGTTGTTTTTGTAAATATTTTATAATCCTCATCATGACTGGTTGATTTTTATTTTTATTTTATTCTTATTTACATTACCTATGTAATTTGTAGATACAATAACCATAATTTCTATATATTGGTTTAAATATTGCAACTTTGATTGAATGAAAATGACATACCTACTGTGTTAAGTTGAAATATAATTAAAAGTATTCTTATTTGGGTGATGGGTTTGCCTAACACATAATGGAATGATAACTACTGCAACATGTGGGTATTGTGCCAATTGTAATGTTTGGACGTGCCTCTGACTACCCCCCTTTAGGCATTTTCAAGGTCTGAGAGTCTGCCTTACTTGGGGATTATAGTTGTCTCTATTTTTTTATTATTTATATAAATAAAAAAATTAAATTACCTTCAAAAATT
This sequence comes from Hydriomena furcata, assembly GCA_912999785.1. Taxonomy (NCBI): domain Eukaryota; kingdom Metazoa; phylum Arthropoda; class Insecta; order Lepidoptera; family Geometridae; genus Hydriomena; species Hydriomena furcata. The sequence goes on along the minus strand of OU538833.1, from coordinate 3,824,793 downwards.
TCCACAGCGGGCTGGCTGTGTCTCCGTTTACATCAACTTTTTCAAACAAATCAAATTTGACTTTATGTTCGGATGCAAAGCAGACAATTTCCTCTGGGTTTCCCGGCTCCTGGCCAGCGAACTGGTTGCAGGGGAAGGCTAAAATGCGCAGACCTGGAATAAAATGTTAAAATAATATTTTCATAAAAAAATTAATACGTAAGTAACTATGTATGTCTGTTTGTAACATTATCACGCCCAAACCCCTGGGCCGATTGTGACGAAATTTTTTATATAGTTTAAATTCTTAGGACAGACATCGGCTACTTTTTATGTATATTTTGCAACAAAGTCGGTAAATAGACTTCCATAATCTAAGCGGGCGATGTCACGGATATAAGCTAGTAGGAACTATACCCACTACAATAGTGACTGCAGACAGCAATTGACAGACAGGCTACTTTTTAGGGTTCCGTATCCAAAGGGCAAAAATTAGACTAAGACTTTGCTGTCCGTCTGTCCATCTGGCTAGACAGTTGAAATTTTCACAGATTATGTAGTCTGTTTCTGCTCTAACAACAAATACTAAAAACAGAATAAAATAAATATTTAAGGGCTCCGAGCTCCTCCGGCTCCGTTAACAAACGAGATTTTTTTGCAGTTTTCTTATAGATAGTGGTACGGAACCTTTCGTGCGCGAGTCCGACTCGCACTTGGCCGGTTTTTATTATCTACATTTTGCGATAAAGTCGGTAAATAGATTTCCTGAATCTAAGCGGACGTATTCGCGGATAACAGCTAGTAGGAACTACCCACTAGTGACTGCAGACAGCATTATGATAAACCCACCTTTGCTCTCCCCGTACTGTTCGTACAATTCATTGAGTTGCTTGTAGTTATTAGCGGTGAGACCGCACTGCGAGGCAACATTCACGATGATGCAGACATGACCTTTGTACACATCGAGTTTTACTTCTTCACCCTTGATGTTTTTCACAGTAAACTCGTGGATGGATACAGCGCTCTTGTAATCAGGATTATTTCCAGCCATTTTGCTGTGAAAATACAAACACAATTCGATTTACTTTGTTGTTCTAATAAATAACGCGAAATTATCTAAAAAGTTGGTTTTGTTGTTTACAGCTTATATGCTCTTTGGTTTACAGTTGTTTGTTTTGATGACTTTTTTTTTTATTGTAGTGTTGCACCGGTGCCGTTGCCGGCTAGCGGGCCGGCGCGGCGTCGTACCGGCCGGCCACGGCCAACACTACGATAGAGGTACGAGATGAAAATGAAGATGAATGTCAAAAGTGCATAAATTAGTTGCCGGACCGGAAGTTGTAAGGATACACAAATTTATTGCGTAACACTTAATTAATCTCACTGGTAAATTAAATTAATAACACCTTTAACTACTTACATTGTACTCAATTGGGCTCGAGATATGCAAATTCCGTTAGTGAGAATAGGCGCAACAAGCCTGGTTAGCACTCTAAAACTGATTGTCATTTTCACTTCAAAGGAGATTATTTTTATGTACTAATGATATGCGTTCGACAACTGAGACATTCCATACTCAGTTCACTCCGATTTTATAATTACTTGTGTTTGTATTAGTTTGTTATACTATTTTGAATTATTTGTAATTAGCTTTAACTAACGAACTCCATTCCTTCTACAATGTATAATCAATCTACTCAAAACCTTCTAGTTCTAATAGTAGTGGTAATATTTTAGTACTGCTATTCAGAATTATTTTAATCTGATTGAGAGCAGTTTCTGAACGTACCCACTACAAAAAAAAAATCGCGCTCATGCGCACACACGACGTGCTTGAAAACCCCCTGTCAACTCTCCTAGCATGCGTGACATGACATTATTCGTGAAATGGATAGAATGTCAAAAACTATTGTATTGTTTATATGTATCTAAATTACAATTAACGTGAAAGATCTTCTACTTTTGTTCAGGTTGTGAATTGAAAGAAAAAAAATGATTATACAATAGATTAATCCTTGATACTTAACTGTCAGGTCAGTATCGTATGTCAATGTCATTTTCTTTGATAATGTAGGGATGTAATATTGATTGAAAAAAATCGATTAATTAATAATCGATTTTTCGGGAAAATTCGTTTTTTTCCTGCGATTTTTTTTTCTTACGCGCGGTAAGTACCTACCTACCTTAACAAATAGGAGCCTATATATTACTACCCACGTACCTACGTACCCATCATTTCTACTTCGCTTATCTACCTACCTAAATTAGATCATTCATTTAAATAAACGATTTTCACAGTTTTGCCAAATGTAGATGATGATGTAAAAGACATTTTTATAAAAAGTAAGAGACCACTGTGAAATGTGAATATTTCCAATGAGTGAAACTGAGAGAAAACTCTTGGAACTTTAAAAGAAATTCAGGTAAACACAATTGTAAAGGTAAAGCAAGCAAAGCCTCAAAGTCAAAGCACTATCAAAACAAACAATTCGCGCCAATTGGACTACAAGTTTGAAAATTTAGCTTTTGACAAGTGACATTGACAGTTGATTACTACCATAGACATGGGATTTATGAAATAGTTAATCAATTCATTTATATTTTAAATGATTGAATATCTGTAAGTTATCAAATTTAATTTATGTCTATTTTACCATGTTATAGTAAGTAGGATTTCATGTAAAAAAATTATTTAGTGTTTTTAATAAGTGCCTAAATTAGGTTTGTAGTACCAGTGCCGCAATGCTAGAGATCGGTTCGCGATCGGGGAGACAGATGGACTGATAGGTCGGTCGGTTCGCGTTCGGCAGTTCACGTTCGGGAAAACGATCAACGGTTCGGATCGCATTCGGAGAGACGATCGATGGGTCGGTTCCCGTTTGTGAAGCGACTATTGGTCGGATCACGTTCGGAAAAACGATCAATAGTTCGGTTTGCGTTCGGAGTCAAGACCGATGGGTCGGTTTCCATTTGGGAGGCGCGGCGTCTATATGTAGGTTCACGTTCGGGAAAATGGCCAACGAACGGTTCGGTTTGCGTTCGGAAAACTTAGTTCACAAAAATCGATTTATATGTGTAATTTCCATAATCGATTTTTTAAAAATCGATTTTTTGAAATCCAAAAACCTATTAGTAAAAATCGATTTTTATCAAAAAATAATCGATTAATTTAATAATCGTTTTTTTACATCCCTATGATAATGATATGTCAAATGTCAAATTATTCTTTACACACAAACACATCGCGACATCGCAAAAGAAACGAGTGTAGTAGAGTAATAAATTGAATTCGGAGAAAAATCAAATTTATTGCAAATAAACGAAGTATTATGGCGTTTGTGATTTCCAGTTTACGTAGGTGCATTTGCCTCAAAAGCCGCAGCGCCCCGAATATCGTTCAGACGGCTGGATATCACGCCAATGTAAGTTTTGGGGTGCAATGCCAAGGATTATCGATTTCGCCACCAACGACGTAATTTCACCAAATAGCCTTGAACTTGGGCTCTTTCATATCTGATAAGAAATATAATGCATCATTTTCTAGAGCAGTTAGTCAGATTAGCAAAAACAGACAAGGAAAGGGACACAGAGCGCTCTTTACTTAAAACTACTTTTTTTTGTGGTGGCTGAAGAAACGGTTTCTATTCTATATTTAAATCACTATTGCAGGTTATTGATCACTACGAGAATCCCCGCAATGTTGGCTCACTCGACAAGAAAGACAAGAGTGTCGGTACCGGATTGGTAGGCGCTCCCGCTTGTGGCGACGTCATGAAATTGCAAATAAGAGTGGATGAGAATGGAAAGATTATTGATGCTAAGTTCAAAACATTTGGATGTGGGTCGGCCATCGCTTCTAGCTCTCTTGCCACAGAATGGGTGAAAGGCAAGACAGTGGATGAAGCATTGAAACTGAAGAATACAGATATTGCTAAGGAACTGTCTCTGCCGCCTGTCAAGTTACATTGCTCTAGTAAGTATGCAGCTACATACAATGTGTCAAACTATTTTTCAATCTAAATTTCCATGTATTATAAACTTTAAATTAGAGTGAGAAAGGTGCTACTAGATATGTGAACTTTTGACTGTGCAACTCTAATTTTTAAGCCACTATGGCATCCGATTGACCTCTTCCAATCTTATTCAAGAGTCTCAAAAAGTTAATAAGCATTTTTTTAATACTAAATAAAGCACATAAAAAATCTAAACCAAAATCTTAAGTTTTAAATTACTATTATTATAAAGAGTAAAAAAAAACTACTGAAACAATTTTAAATTATATTACCTATGTTAGGGTATATCATGAGCGAGTAATATTGGCAATATTTTAATTATAAAAAATAATTGCAATAGTGTAATGGTATAAAAAAATTGCATAATATGCAATTATGGTCCTCTGATGAGGACTATAGGCACTTAACTTCAAAGTAGTACTAATGTACACACATGCGAAGCCACAGCTATTAATAAATAATAACAAAGCTTGATTCCCTTCCATTATTTACATTTAAGTGCTTGCTGAGGATGCCATCAAAGCAGCTCTTTCAGACTACAGGATCAAGCAGCAGCCCCCGAAGAAAGAATAAGATGCAAACAGAAGATATTGGAACAGATCTGTGATTTTGTATAGAAAAAGGTTCTATGGAGAACCTTTTTCTATACTATTTTAATGCATACTTTTGGTATGAAAGATAAAAAAAATCTCAAGATATGATCAACATAAAATAAATATTTATGGACAATCTTTCGGTCAATGTGTTGCAATGACATTGTTTTTTCTGTAGTAATTATAGCATAGGTATTAGTTTTGGTCATGTACTCAAAGAGATGTAGAAAAGTAATTTAGTTGAGACACCTAATAAATTGTTATTTAGAAAATCTTGTTTGATTAACTAGTAATAGATTAACTAGTTGAAAATATCTTTATATCTATTTAGGGATACTGAACTTTGCACCTCTTATCAGTATAAATGGGACTATCATATCATGCTTCATGAAATGTAAGTACAACAATTTTTGTTGATCAACATAAAGGCAATACCTCAAATTTTACAGTTTTTGCATGGGCAGAGTGTACCCAGATAATACACAAAAAATGTGATAATAACGATGTCTGAAAATAACTTCATTATTTTATTTACATCTGCTGGCTTAAACTTAGGACTGCGACGGGCTTGCAATCTGTCATACATGGAATGCTGACTACTGGTATGTTTGGACGTGCTTCTGAAGATTGGACATCTTCAATGATCTATCACTTGGAGATCTGAGAGGATGTCTGTACTTTGAAATTACAGTTGTGAACCTATTTCATTTTTTTTATAAATAAAAACTAACCAAATAACTTGACACAAACTTTATTACGAGTAGCTATTGTAATTGGACTTCTTGCATAACTCATTATCTTACTCCTGTGCTATTACTTATTACACAATTTTTTCAAGAACATTCTGTATTTTCATACATTAAAATCATCGTTCATTAAACATCTACACTAAGTTTGTAAGCCCAACTTCTGCAGCGCTAGTAATGCTGCATCTGCCTTCGCCTGCTTCTTGTTTTGACTGGCCACCGCTGGTTGGTACTCAATGCCGTTCACTTTTACCTGGAAATATACAGTAAATAAAATATGTTAAAGTTATGTAATACTACTAGCTTCCGGCCGAGGCTTCGCTCTCGAAAATAGCCTATAATGCCAGGGTATAGGCAAGTATGTATATTCTAAGTATCATCCACTTTAGCTTGGTCGTGATTAAGCTACTTACAGATTTATAATTTTAATAGGATGAAGAAAAAACGTAGTTTTCCCGATTTTTATCTATTCTTTTTATCTAATTTAATTTCGTCACAAAAAGCGTTTTAAAAAAGTTAGCAATAAATTTTTGCAAGTAAAGCGTTATTTTTGAGTACTCAATTATGCTGTCATTCACAAATTATTGTTTCGGTTCAATCAGCTCACCAGTTATAGGACGATTGATATACAAGGATAAATCAATTTGCATTTATACTATTAGAATTATTGACTTTCTTACGCAATTGTTATGATGAATGATTTGTTTTTTTTTTTATGTAAATTTATTCTTCCTAGTCAAGTTGTAGTAGGTACCAATTAAGCAGTGTGTGTGACATAACCATTTTTTGTGTTTATTATTATTAATAATAAAAAAAAAACCAGTAGAATTTCACCTTGAACAGGAAGTTCTTCTTATGATCAGGTCCGCACTCAAAGCAAAGGCCGTACTCAGGCGGCCCCACCTTGTGCTTGGAGCAGTACTCTCCCAGTAGTGACACAGGATGCTTTCCTCCGCCCCCGGTGACGACAGGTGGGGCGGGCGGGGCCCCCCCGCGCGGCTGTCCCCGCCCACGCATGGGCTTGTTCTGGAAACGACATTAAATTACTAACCCCTTCCACATCCATTATTTATCTATTGTTTCAGTTTCTCTTAATGGTGTGAGGTATACAATATGATTCTCAACATGAACCCCCCAGGGAACTATCTACTTAGTAGTATTTATATATTCTTTCATGTTATTGAAAGAAGAAAGAAGAATTTTTTTTTAAATATTGATTCATTTTCTTTGATCTGAGCGTCTGGAGATTAGATTCATTATTTTTAGGTAGATAAAGTAATTGTCGCATAGATAAGATATAAATGCAGTATCAAGATGAATACTTTAAAATGAATTTAAATTTTTCCAAATCATTCCACTTTTTATGGCTCTGACTTCCCCTTTTAGATATTTTCAAGGATCAAAACGCTTTGAGATCTGAGAGAGTATCTCTACCGTGCTTGGGTATTGCAGTCGTGATTCTATACTTACCCCTTTATTATTGTATCTCTGCTGGATTTCCTCCTTGGCCTGCAGTCCCTTAGTATCCAGTTTGACCTCCAAGAGTAACGGCTGTAGCGCGCCCGTGCCTTCCTTGCCCAGACCTCGTCCGGGGGTCCAACCCATCTTTTGCAGCAGATGCATTCCCATACCACCAGCTACCGGCGCGGCGCGAGTTAATTGGTCCTAGATAAATTGGTACATGTTAGAATATTGACCATACTATTTTTAAATCCAATGGCAGATATATTTTCTATTGGTCTCAAAGTCAAAAATATTTGAGCAGAGTGGACATTGTGTCATTGTGCAAAAATTAAATAAACTTTTTTAAGTAAAATGTTGCGACATGGAATTTTGATTTTTAATTCATTCAAATTGCACAAATAAGCTTAAATAAATATGTTTTTTGATACATAATAAGTACATCACATTAAACTGAAGTTTTTTTATCTGCAAGAAAGTCATTCACACTTTAGTCATATCCCGATACATTTAAATCATACATTTATTTCATTCTTTACTCCTATCATACTTACCTTTGGTTATGGTAAGCACCTATCATCGTAGTACTGTCTCGCTACATATCGGCGTCGCTATATCACTTAAAAACTGTAACAAATATTCATGAATTCCCCAATGAAAGCCATGCTTTTCTTTGAGAACTGACAGATGTCACTCAGTTGTTCATCGAGCAAAATCTGTTCTACTAGCTCAAAGAATCGCTAGGCTTTTTAATAAAGACTGACGTATTCTAATAAATAAATAATTATTCAGAGTCTAAACATAATGTGAATGTAATAAAAACTTATAAAAATAGTACATAGATATAGCAAAATTTGTATATTAAATAATCTATTTTTTTTATATAATTTATTTATAGGTAGGTAGCTAGATAGAGATATGGAAAAATATATTAATCAAAAAATATTTATATAAGTAGGTAATAAATGAAAAAATATATATGGTATAGAATAATAATAGTCAGTCAAAATAAGAGGGGAAAACTGAATATTCGTATGCAAGACGATGATAATTGGCATGCCATCTGTGATGGCATTGAGATTATCATAATTGTTTGAACAAACGTAATGTAAGGTGTGAACTGAACGAGTTCTCACTTTACACGAAACGAGAAAATGCGTTTTTGTGAGATGGTTACAGCAGCATTTGTTCTATCCAGTAGTTTTTTTCTACAAGTAAATCCTAATATTTAATTCCTACAACAAACTTCTAAACTCTCATAAAATAGGTACTTCATACATTCATCACCATAGGGGCAATAACGCTAGCATAGTGGCCATGGATAACGAACACGTAATAATAACGATCTTATTAATGTTATAATTGTTTAAATGGACATGAAATGACAAAACTTCTCGTTCTAAGCTAGCTAAGGATTGGCCAAATATGTTGTGAGGTGAAGAACGAATGGCGCGGCTTTTTGAAATAGGTCCAATTCAGCCGTTCGTTCTTATTTTAAATCTGTTAAAATCAGTCTGGATTTTCAAATACTAATTAAAAAAAAACAAATATCACTGCAACCATCAGAATAGAATAGTCAGAAAGCGTAATACAGGCTGTATTATGAATTCTGACCGAGACTCCCGACGTAGTCCGCATCTCAGCTGGAAGAAAACATTTTGCAACAGCGCTTTAAAGTATTGGACGGAACCGGCCGATTGTATTTGTGCTTTAAAACCATAGTATTAGAGCGGGTTTTTGCTTGTGATTTTATTAAAACAAAGTGTGCTTTGTACTTCGATCTACAATAGCAACTGTTGATCGAAAGCTTTGTGAGTAAAGATGCTTATCCGTTGACTGCTTGCCGTCCATGGCATAATGAATCTAAATAAACCGTGATTTCAATGTAAATTTAGTTTAATCACGCTGCTTTAAGATTCATTATGCCTTGAACTGTGCGGTTTGCAGCTTCGTACGGAAAAGTACCTTAGATAGGAATGGAAACAGCGAACGAATGCAACATAAACAAGCAAAAAACATAGAAAAGTTAAAATATTGTTGAAAATTTACAAAAAATTCTTGGCCCTGAGAAGTAGTACTAGTAGTGGTAGTAGAAGTACTTAGAAAGTCAGAATTATTGACTGAGTTATGGTTAAAAGTACAAAAGGCAGCCTATTCTTTAGATTCCGTTCAATACTTCAATACACAAGTGACTTGGCTTGTTCTTCAATAATCACTATTAAACCAATTATATGATTCCAAAGTTTAAAGACAGTTATTTTTAATGTATGCTTATATGAACTTTAGAGTGAACAGAATATGAACTATTATAAAGAGGTAACATTTTTGTTTGTACTGGATAAACTACCAAATTGCTTCATCTTGAAGGATGTTTCAACCTACTAGTTTTGTATATTATTATGTGTGATAAAACGAAAAATATTTTCTTCGAAAATTCTATGACAATCTGGCAATATAGTACTAATTATATTGCCTACTAAAAAAAAAACGTAAAGGAATAAGAGCGAAATTGTTTTAATTTTTTTTAGGAAATTTTAATTTTAGAACTGTGTTATCAGATTCTACACCATTATCTTCATTCAAGCATCGGGATTTTGGAAACGGGCCATTATCTTATGAAACTATGCCGCAATATCTACTTTTGATGTTGACTGTACGAGTATGTGGGTGACCAGATAAGTTCCACCAATATTCGGGGCTTTGCGCAGATAAACCCACAATTTCCGATTATTAATGTTGTGACAGAGATTCGTGTAGTTTATAGATTGCACTGATAACTAAATTAGCACAAAAATTTAAAAATTAAAGTTAGTTAATACGAACATTATTTTATGCTCCCATTAAAGTACAAATTAGTGTAACTTGTAAAATTATTGACATGATTGGGTACAAACAAACATACATCTTTCGCATTAGTTGAAATTAGATTTGATTATAAATAAATACGAGTACCTTCAAAATTATCCTTATCTAAAGATTTTATTACTTGATTTAGTCCGTTTTTCAACTGCTTTTTTGCAAAACTGAATTATTTCAGTTCTTCTTTCGGTATACCGTTTTATTCTGTAACCTTTTTATACCCAAAAGTAACAAGTGTTATCGTTTCAAACTTTATAAATGGGTTTTCCGATCCCTGAATTGTTACTGATATAATTTTGTTTTAAGAGTTCAGTACCCAAAGGATAAAAATGGGACCCATTACTAAGACTCCGATGTCCGTCTGTCTGTCACAAGGCTGTATATCATGAACCATGATAGCTAGACAGTTGAAATTTCAGTCAAAAATGATGTATTTCTGTTGCCGCTGTAACAACAAATACTAAAAAGGGAATAAAATAAATATTTAGGTGGGGCTCTCATACAATAAACGTTATTTTTTGCCGTTTTTTATAGTTAATGGTACGGAACCCCTCGTGCGCTAATCCGACTCGCACTTGGCCGGTTTTTTAATATTGTTCTATGTTATATATTTTGTGCCAATCAAATCGATATCCTCATGTATTTTCGTGTATAATACAAACAACCAATATTGAAAAACTTATTTGGGTACACCAAATAGTCGAAAGCTTGCTTTAGGCTGCAGCCATTTTGTGCTCGATAAAACAAAAAAATCACACAAGACAAAACAAAGTGATTATCAAAGAACGGAAGCCAGTGTTGAAAAGGGGAAATCAGTGTGTTGTCAAGGCGAACTGAGCCCTGTGCACTCGGGCAGTAGGTCGAGAATACCTTCTTGGCCCACGCTTGGGTACCGCTCGCGAGTTCCCTAGGCGTTAGTATCTGTGCGCCGGTCGAGCCCGTGAACTGGCCTAGGTGTCTGTCCTTCGACCAGCCAAACTGAAACATGTAATTATTACATTTAAATTGTACTAGCGACCCGCCCCGCTTCGCACGGGTAGCATGTTATTATACATATAAACCTTTCTCCTGAATCACTCTATCTATTAAAAAAAACCGCATCAAAATCCGTTGTGTAGTTTTAAAGATATAAGCATACATACATACATACAGACGCGGGAAGCGGAAAGCGACTTTGCTTTATACTATGTAGTGATTACTCTGATAATCTGACATCACAGACTAAAAACATTCAGTCGTCATAGCAAAGCAGTTTTGACTAATGAGTGATACGCATTCTACCAATATTCGTAATTTATTTTATGAGGTTAATAGGGAAAAAAAGTGGAGGTTACCTAAAAGTGTTTTATTGCTTTTTATATATACACCAGTTCTGCTCGCCAACTCATTTCTAGTTCTTATCGCTTATCGATCATCGTCGGTGTTGGGACAAATGCCTATAATGGGACCCATTGGAACTATTCTCTACATAATAGAAAAAAAAATAGCTCAAGAAATAAAAGACTTACGCCTCTCGAAGGACACTCCTTCTTTTCTTGCTCTTTACGAATCATCAACAATTTCTGTGACACAATCGATGCTATATCCTGAAAATCAAATAACTATTTTATAACTTAAAAAATAAAGTTCAATAAAGTTTTATTATTAATTTATCTGTCAAACTATAAATAAAAAATCCTGGAATTCGAATTTAACCAACTTCTGTTATTTTTTAGAAATATTTTGTTAAATGGTAATAATATTACCTTATATAAAAAAACCGGCCAAGTGCGAGTAGGACTCGCGCACGAAGGGTTCCGTACCATTATCTATAAAAACGGCAAAAAAATCACGTTTGTTGTATGGGAGCCCCCCTTAAATATTGATTTTATTCTGTCTTTAGTATTTGTTGTTATAGCAGCAACTGAAATACATAATCTGTGAAAATTTAAACTGTCTAGCAGCGGTCAACTGACGGACGGACGGACAGACAGATAGACGGACAGCGAAGTCTTAGTGATAGGGTTCCGATTTTACCCTTTCGGTACGGAACCCTAAACATACCTCTTATTTACATAACAACTTACAATACTGGGTGGTACAATTCCGGGAGGATAGGCTTGAGGTCCGGGAGCGGGCAACGCCGGCAAAGCCGTCACAGTCGACAGATCTGTATGAAAAATAATAAAAATATTAATTAAACAGTATTAAGTGCGGTTAGACGTAAATAAACATCCCTCACAACTCAACAAAAATTTGACGGAGGCGAAGGCACGATTTCTTGCGGAAGTTCCGCAGTAACGGATGCAGGTGCGAAGTTTCGTTACAACTACGTGTGCATTACCCCAGCAAAATGTTGGCTCTAATTAGGATTTGATGTATGCAGTAATATAGACCATGGTTTCGTGTAATTGTGACCGAATTTTAGAATTTGGGTGTCCACAGGCAAAAAACATATTAATTAAATACACATTCTGCTGCGGTAACGTTACCGCAGCAAAATGTTATCGAAATAATGGATGTAGCCAAAAAGTAATTAGTAGATTGGGTAGCTTATATTTGTGTGCGCTTATGAGCCAAAAATTTAACTCTGTGTGTCCAAGGACTCCAAAGATATTCAGGATTTTGTTAAGTATGGCGAAACTTTAAAGTCATTTTACGAGAGTTTTACATAAGTGAGAGAACTGATATGTTTTACACAAAAAAGAGTATTACAACAGCTAATTATTTTGTATTTTTCAGCGAGTTACAGCGAGTGATTTCAGAAATATAATGAAAACTCAAAAACAAACCATAACCGACAAACCCGACTAACATCGAAAGACACTTACAAGGTGGCGCTACGGTACATGATGGCGACCTTCGCACATTGTTCGCACTATAATGAAGTAACTGATATTTACCATAGTACAACATGTTCTGGAAAATAGTAGCGCAATGTTTTCAGTGCCATCACGAGCATTTTATTAATAATCTATGTAGGTATAGACCTGCAGGCTTTATACCGTAAAAATCGATCTTCGTTTTTCGATTTTTATTAAGTATCTACCAACCTACCAGAGCTCTAAACATTGATCGATCAATGTAACTACCTATTTCATAGCCTATATACCTATATTAGTTATACCTATAACTAAACATGAATTTATAGGCCACTAGTAGAAACCTCGACTTTATTCAAACAGCAACATAGATAATTATTTTTAGGTTACCTTTATATGACGCATAAAAATGCATTGTGGGTTTTCAGGCAAAACCCGTCAAATTTATTTCATAGTAGGTAACTATTATGAAATAATATACTTTACGTATTCAACTCTATGGTTCTTTATTAGTTACTATGAAATAGGTAGTTACATTGATCGATCAATGTTTAGAGCTCTGGTAGATACTTAATAAAAATCGAAAAACGAAGATCGATTTTTACGGTATAAAGCCTGCAGGTCTATACCTACATAGATTATTAATAAAATGCTCGTGATGGCACTGAAAACATTGCGCTACTATTTTCCAGAACATGTACTATGGTAAATATCAGTTACTTCATTATAGTGCGAACAATGTGCGAAGGTCGCCATCATGTACCGTAGCGCCACCTTGTAAGTGTCTTTCGATGTTAGTCGGGTTTGTCGGTTATGGTTTGTTTTTGAGTTTTCATTATATTTCTGAAATCACTCGCTGTAACTCGCTGAAAAATACAAAATAATTAGCTATTGTAATACTCTTTTTTGTGTAAAACATATCAGTTCTCTCACTTATGTAAAACTCTCGTAAAATGACTTTAAAGTTTCGCCATACTTAACAAAATCCTGAATATCTTTGGAGTCCTTGGACACACAGAGTTAAATTTTTGGCTCATAAGCGCACACAAATATAAGCTACCCAATCTACTAATTACTTTTTGGCTACATCCATTATTTCGATAACATTTTGCTGCGGTAACGTTACCGCAGCAGAATGTGTATTTAATTAATATGTTTTTTGCCTGTGGACACCCAAATTCTAAAATTCGGTCACAATTACACGAAACCATGGTCTACATTACTGCATACATCAAATCCTGATTAGAGCCAACATTTTGCTGGGGTAATGCACACACAACTACTGTTTTTTAACCTCGAAAATCCCGGGATGTACTTGGCTAATCCCGGGATTTTCGGGATTGCCACAAACATGTCTAGTTTGCATGCTGTTGTCCGTTGCGCCTTGACAATGACCTATATGTTATATTAATAGCATTTTATTACATAATGACTAAAAAACAATCCTTAGAAACGCCGTACGATAAATACCACAGGTTGGTGTAAAAGTATCATGGCATTAAAGACTATTTTTGATACAAAAATTAAAACATCCTTAGTGAAACGTATAAAGCAACGGCGAAGATTTAATTGATGTGTTGAATTATTTGCAAAACTTTTTTTTTAAGAAATTACTCAAGTTTTTTTTATTCGAGTCCAATTAAAAACCTAGTTTAATCCCGGGATCCCGGGAATACGCTTCAAAAATCCCGTAATCCTGGGATTGAAAAACATGCTCGGGATTGTATTCTCTAGTTACAACACTAATCACAAGGATCACATTCACAAACCTTCAGATTCATAATATTAGTAGGATGGTACGGACACTCAATATTAATCTTCTTTCAAATTCAAATTCAAAAATCATTTATTTCACAAGGATCACTTTGAAACGTCTTAGGAACTAGGTGAAGCTACGCCGATTCCTCGCGACCAAGCCTAGAAGAATCAGACAACAAACACGGCTTGGGGTCTATCATTTCTTTCAATGATCCTTTCCTTAATGCAATGTAGAGCTCCAGTGTGCTGCCGTAAGAACAAGTTGATGGCTCAAACAAGAATCTTTACTATACTTACGGGATCCACTTGAGAATCCTTTCATGTACGGAGGTGGTTCTACCGGCGCCGGGGGTGGCAATGGTGCCGGCGGTGGCAATGCCAATGGTGGCATTGTCACAGGTGGTATTGCCATTGGTGGGATTGACATTGGTGGTATTGATATTGGTGGCACTGCTGGCGGCGGCGCTGGCAAGGCTAGCGGCGGAGGTCTGCTTACAAGAATATAGTTTTAAAACCGACATAAATAAAATTATATGAGGGTTTATAAATTTATTGTTTTCAAATCATTCAACTTGGATGATTTTCATAATTTCATATTTTTTGTGATATAGGTAGGACAAGACAAATAGCTATGAAGAAATATAAAAAAAAACCGGACAAGCGCGAGTCGGACTCGCGCGCTGAGGATTCCATACAAACTTCTTATAGATTTTCCTGGAATATAAAGGTAAAGAACTATTTTTTGCATACACACACGAGTGGGTTTCGGTTTTTCCTTTTGAGGTGCGGAACCCAAAAACTAAAAAAATAATAAAACTAGTAATGTTCAACCTACCGTGAAGTTAAAGTCGGATTGCTTGTCACACCCATCTGACTTGCCGCAGCATTTGTGGCTGTTGCAGGCAGTATTTGAGTAGTGGTGTTCAGCGTAGCGAGCGTAGGGGTAGCAGGTTCGATAGCCTTCGGCGGCGGCACCGGTTGAGGGGCAGGTTTCGAATTTAGTTTCGCTACGGTCTGTGAAATAAATTTGGTTTTAGACTTTTCTAAATAAAATAAATAAATAGGATCACGACTGTAATCCCCAAGTACGGTAGACATCCTCTCACATCTCAAGGCGCTTAGATCCTTTGAAGATGTCTAGAGGAGATAGTCAGAGACACGTCCAAACATTATATTTGGCACATGCCCACAATTTGCAGTAGTTGGCATTCTTTAAGTATCAGGTTGCAAGTCCATCGCCGCTTATAAGGACTGACCTTGATTTGGTTGATATGATAATAACTGGTTTCACCGCTATGTTTTTATTCACTGTTTTGAACTTCTAAATGCGCATATAAATTACTAGCCGACCCATGACATTCGTTGTCCTGTCAAATTTCAATAATCGAATAAAAAAGACAATGTTTTTGGTCTGTGACATCAGATTTGATGCACACCAGCGCCATCTATACCAAAATCATCCCTTTTTCGTTTTTATTATAATTTAAGGGATGTTTGTCATATTTTAAAGTAGTCAATGTTTTATTCGGGCATTATATCTACATCTACAGCAAATTTCAACTTAATACGTTTTGTCGTTTAGGCCTGATTGAGGCACAAACATACATACAAATTCATAAACTTTCACATCACTACATAGTATAAAGCAAAGTCGCTTCCGCAAGTCGCGTCTGTATGTATGCTTATATCTTTAAAACTACACAACGGATTTTGATGCGGTTTTTTTTAATAGATAGAGTGATTCAGGAGGAAGGTTTATACGTATTAAATATTATAATTATTATAATATTATTAAGATAGAAAAATTTATTGATCTGAACCCACCAGTGGCTTGAAAGTCGAGGTACCATCATTATGTTAACTTACCAAATCTTTCTTTGGTTCAACTGGTACCCATTCGGATGCCTTGTCTCGGTGCTGGCTGCCCGAAGACACAGGGAACTGCAATCTTAGCTCATCCTTATTGGCGACTAGTGCTGTGCTCTTTACAGGCAATGGAGCTCCTCCCTGAAATAGTAAGTTATTAGCTGATTTTTAAAAGTAATGTCAAAGTAAAAAAAACCTGCCAAGTGCGAGTCGGACTTGAAGGGTTCCGTACTTACTATTATCTGTACAAAACGGCAAAAAAATCACATTTATTGTATGGGAGCCCCACTTAAATATTGATTCTAGAACTACATCATCTGTGAAAATTTCAACTGTCTAGCTATCACGGTTCTTAAGATACAGTCTTGTGACAGACAGACAGACAGACGGATGTTTCATTTTTTTACAGTAATTGTTAGGTTTTTAGGCAAACTAAAATGGAAAAGTTGCCTGGAAAATTATATAATTCGAGAAAAACTGAAAGTGCTGTTTTATACAAAACTTTAACTTGGTATAGAATACTTAAAAAAACGCAAAAAAATAAACATGAACCAGATTTTATGACTACTCTAAACGACCCTAGGGATTTGATACTAGACTTATTAATTTGAGCAAAGTATATCTTTCATTTTGTCACACAATTTGTGTTGATAGTCTAAATCTAAATTCCGGTCTCCGCTGCTCAACTGAATGAGTCAGCGAAGGCAAAGTTTGTCAGCTAGACCTTCGGTTCCTAGGCATACATCACTTGACAGTGTAATGGAGCTCAACGGACCACTAGGCTAACGGCCTTCGTGGTGGCAACCCCGTGTGTGTTGATAGTCACTCACATGACTTATTACTTTATTACTGGTTCTATTGTCAAACAAATCTCACCCTTATGTTCATGATAATAGGTGCCTTCTCCTTCACAAGGAAAGGATGGTGGAACGCCATAGTGTCCTCGTTCTCGCTCATATCTTCATCTTCGGAACCGACTGAAGATAATTCCCCGAGGGCCTCTTTCTTGGACAGATGCTTGCAGAAGTCAGTTAGTTCGTCAACTGATTTACCTGAAAGACCAATGGAGTGTAAGTTGAAGTAAATTTTTAAATATATACATATAATCTTATACTTATACTAGCTGTCCCGACAGACGTTGTCCTGTCAAATGTCAATAATCCCACAGAATAAAGCACTTTCCGTTTTTCCCGATCTTTACGCCACCCTTATCACTTAGGGGTATGAAAAATAGATGTTGGTCGATTCTCAGACCTACTCAATATGCTCAGAAAATTTCATGAGAATCGGTCAAGCCGTTTCGGAGGAGTACGGTAACTAACATTGTGACATGGAAATTTTATATATTAGAAGATAAAAATCAATGCCACTTTTCGTTGTAATTTTATAACTCAAGAACGGGCTCACCTATCCAAACCAAATGTTTAGGCTTTGTTCAGACTATTTAGTAGATGCTTTATGTGAAGTTTGCACAAAATCGGTAGACTTTTTATCCAGGTACCACCCGTGCGAGCAGCTAGTGTAAAAATGAATCCATATTTCCCTTGGTCACGGCATCACGCGTGAACGGCTGAACCGATTTTGTTAATTCTTTTTTTGTTGTATTCGTTATTATCAGAAGGTTCTTATAAAAGATTTTTTTTTACAGGACTACGTCTGTCGGGACAGCTAGTTATAAATAAAGGTCAAGTGTCTGTCTGTTATTTCAAAATAAATAGAAATAGACTAGAGGATAATATCGACTCCCATGCGAAACAAATTTATTATTATTATAAACATACCTCCAGATTGTATAGCTGCCATGACCTGGTTCCTTGTATGGGGAGGAAGTGCAGCAGTACCTCCGGGCACCTCACCGTTCTTAAGCATGTTGATAGCGTTGCGTCTCGCTACTTCTAGAAGTCGCTTCTTTTCGCTATCCGCCAGTTTCACCCCGGTCGGTGATCTGCTGTATTAATAATTACGTTAAAAAACTAAAAACAAAACCGACTTCACATTTATAAATAAAAATTGTAGTGCTTTAAAATACATAATGAAAAACCTAGGAGGGTGTGCCTTATAGGTGGTTCAAATTCGTGACATCAACTCAAGGTGTTCTTGGTGTGAACTCTTGGTGGTGATGGGACCACATCGGAAGTATAGGCTTTCAAATTTAAAAAAATTGAAAATCCGTCCACAAACGCTGGAGTAATCGCGTAACATACAAAAAAAAACATACGGGCGACATGAGAACCTCCTTTTTGAAGTTGGTTAATAATTAAACAAAGAACATTAACTAAAACAGCTTTAGAAAGCTAACATCAGAAAATGAAATGAAAAATGATCAAGACTGTAATCCCCATCCCCATACAGCAGATATCCTCTCAGACCTCCAGGAGATCAGGTCCTTGAAGATGTCTACAAGGGTTAGACAGAGACACGTCCAATCATTACAATTGGCACATGCCGCCAACATTTAGCAAGTTAGCTAGTTATTTTGTAGTTAGCATTCCACACAAGCGCATTGACGCTTACAAAAGTAATAACTGGTTTCCTTCACCTTCACACACATAAGCTATCCTAAAAGGCTACGCAGACAACATATCATGGATATAAACACATGGATGGAGCATGATGCAAAAAGAAAGGGAGAAATGCTCACTGGAGCCTTTCCCTCCAAGCCTGACTGCCCATCAAATCTGCTTATAGTCTAGAAACGTAATTTTACGTAAATTTTGACAGCATGTAAAAAGGTGTTGACTACATTGATATTTTGCCTTTTATTTGTACCTACATGTGAAATATCCGAAATATAAAGCAAAATATTCTAAAATTAAGAAGTAATTTCTGAGGTTACGCTAATTAAGACTTTAACGTAAAAGAAATAAAAGCGGTCTTTTACGAAATCTATTCTTTTAGCTTGAACACAACAGAAACGATACGACTTAAAAAAATCTTACCTAGGCCTCCTGCCGGCGGTGCCACGGTACCTAGGAGGTGAATGATGTCTGCTGTATGGGTAAACGCGATTCCTTGACCTTGACCTTCGGCGTGACCTCGAAGACGACCTGGGCCCTGATCTCAACCCTAAGGACACATGTGAATATCTTCTAGATGCAGAACGCGATCTGGCACGTCGACTTGAAGTTTTACCGTTTGATCTGAAAAGTAAATAAATAAATATTGGCGGACTTTACACACAGCGCCATCTAGCCCCAAATTAAGCAAAGCTTGTACCATGGGAACCAGATAACTGATAGAATACTTATAAACTTTTTTTTTTGTAAATACTTATTATACATAATAACACCCAGACACAGAACAACATCTATGTTCATCACACAAATGTTTGCCCTAAGTGGGGATTGAACCCACAACCTACAGCGCAGAAGGCAGAGTTACTACCAACTGAGCTGTGAGGCCAGTCACATGACTGGCCTGGTTATAATGTTTATTTTCTCAAAGAACAGTGTTCACATATAGAGAATACAATATTTTAACAGAAGTAGGTACAAAGTGTACTGGATGAAGTCCAATATTGTAACAGTGACATAGTTTCTAGTTGACTTCTGGGATAAATAATCTTTTTTTTTATCAATAGAAAAGTGGCTTCTTCTTTATTGTTATTGAACTCAAACTCTTGCTAAAAAAATGTCAAAAAGAGTAGTTGAGGTCCCAACATTACATTAGGCACATGCCCACATTTTGAAAAGAGAAATGTATAATTTAAGTCAACTATTTACCTTTTAGGTGTTTTCTCTCTCTCTCTTCTTGATGATTTGTGAGAACTTTCTTTTTTACTACTTTTTTTATTAGATTTTTCCTCTTCAGATCTGAAAACAGAAGAAAATGTTTTTAATATTTAGTATTCGAGATTACAAATGATATTGATATGATATCATCTAGCTATAATATAACTAGCTGTCCCGACAGACGCTGTCCTGTCAAATGTCAATAATCCCACAGAAAAAAGCACTTTCCGTTTTTCCCGATCTTTACGCCACCCTTATCACTACTCAATATGCTCACAAAATTTCATGAGAATCGGTCAAGCCGTTTCGGAGGAGTACGGTAACTAACATTGTGACATGGAAATTTTATATATTAGACTATGCCTGATAGAAACTTAAATGGTGGAGGTACAATTCACACAGGTCTAAAGTTTGTGTAGTCTGATATTTGCTTTAGATCTAGGTGTTGATCATAGTAATTGTAGCCCTAACATAGGAATCCAAGTGTGGCATTAGGGGCCTTACCACAAAGCTCTAACTAAAGTAATATTTAGACAGTACTACTTGTGGTATGACTGTGACAATGCTAATTATGAGTTTGTATAGTGCTGTAATGTTTTCTTATTAGTTGTGAGAGCTTGTGGTAAGCCCTTTGGAATATGTATGTGATAGTTTAAGTTATTTTATAGGAAAATAGTTGTAAAATAAACCTACACTTTGGTATCCTCAGCAGCCTTCTTCAAGATACCTCCCGGATCGGCTGACTTAGGAAACTGCGAGTTGACAACAATCTCCTTCACAGATTCAGACGAGTCTGTATATTCCCCTTCTTCATACTTCTCCGCTTTCTTCCTTGCTTGCTCCTCTGCTTGTTTCACTGTCTCTTCAAAAACTGTGCTGAATTTTAAATTCTTTATTTGGATTTTACCTTTATTCTTTTCACATTCTGCATCAGCTTTTCTGCCATCCAATTTTAACCTCAGGTCACTCGAGTCAAGGTCTTTCGGTGATTCAGGCATAGGTATAAGGCTTGCATCAATACTAGACATATTGCTGCTTTCAATTTTTATTGAAACTCTACGCTTACGCACATCGTGAGCTTTCCTTTCATGTTTGACTTTTACATCTTCAGATTTCGCCGACTTTAGATCAAGCTTCAAATTGAGAAGCAACGAAGGATTAATCTTCATTTTCGGAGATATTGAGCGATTGTTACTCGGGGAATGAGACGCCGAACGACTATGCTTAAATCGCTTTTTTAACTTACTTTTTTTTCTCTTACGCTTGTAATCAGAATCATCAGAATTGTCACTGCTACTACTTCGACTACGTTTTTTCTTCTCTTTTTTGTGCTTCTTTTTAGCTTTCTTCATTTTCTTTGGTGTTATTTCTTCAATCTTAGGAGGTGCCGCATTAAATGCGCCAAATAGCTCAGAGAGGATTTCATTTGACGATTTAACGGGTTCAATTTTCTTACGGTCGGGAGAAGATTTTTCTTTTTTGATTAGTAATTCAATTTTGTCCATTAAACTCGTCATTTTTAAACTTATCTCACAAATAACTAACAGATTAATCTATGAAACACGAGCAAGAGCGAATAATCTAACAACCACACACTAAACCACAAGCTATCGTAATATAAACCAAATCAAATCAACTCAACAAAGCGAGGTTTTTTTTGGTTTGGTTGGTCGCCATGTTATCCATGTTTTGAATTTGGATGTCAAAACTTGTCAGGTGTCACTGTCATTCATCTTTTTTTTCCCTGGACAGGCTATAGTCTTGAACCATACCCCCCTCAACCGACTAGTTTTTTTTTTCTAAAGCTTTGGTTTTTTTTCTTTCTGACTGATCTGAATTGAAAGTGACTGAAATAGTTAATCCCTTGCAGCCAAACCCGACCAAAGCACTCACAAATGCCTATACAGGTTGTTACATCGAGTCCAGTCATTATGGGATAGTCGTACTTACCTAAACTAAATAAATACATAATGGCGGACTTCACACATAGCGCCATGTTTGTAGTCTTGTACTACTATGAGAACCAGATATATCTGATAGAATAATAATAATATGGTTAACTAACTAACTAGTTACTTATTTTTGTAAATACTTACATAACTACATAATGTTACATAACTACCTACTCATCTAGGGGAAAGATTTTTATAAACCGAAATACCTAACGTAGAGGCACCAGTGTTGGACTGAGACCCAATGATGCAAAGAAAGACAAACACAACATGACATGAATAAGTTTAATAATAGTTTTTCGCGCGTTATTAACAATTGATCTTAGACTACAATTATCTGACTTTCATAGTATGAACTGAACTGCTTCGAGAAAATGATAGTAGGTACAGCCGTGCCGCTTTATTACTTGACTTGGCGGGGGCACTGCCGTGCCCCCAGATTATTTCATTAATTATTATGTAAATCTATCGTCCTTAGGTAGGATATACTTTAGAATCAAGCTTCATATTAAAATAGTGGTTGTCCATAACTGGTGGTCCATAACTAGATCATGTACATCATTGGGTGTCCATTACTTGATTTTGCTCGTCCATTACTGGATCAAAAAAGCACCTTTTTATTTTGATCATATTTAATTTGTTTATTAATTAACTAATATTTTTTAAATATAATGATAGGTACTTATAAAAAAAATGTAGGACCTAAACTTATTCCGTGCTATTCATAATAATGTCCAATACATAAAGAGAAACAGCCAAAATGGTCAGTTTTGATCCTTAAAGTGTCAAAGATTGGTGCCATTACGCTAAGTACCTAACCATGACGTAGTTAGGTAGGTTAAGAAAAAAAATGTTTATGACCTAACTTTTATTCACAATCGGGAATCGAATCCGTTCATTTTTCGAATAAAGTAATAATTAAAAAAATAAAATAAGTAAGTAGATAAGTAGTTATGGAACTTTCTACCTACCTAGGTAGGTAACTAACTAACGTGCCTCTAACAATTAAAATAATATTGAAAGGAAATTTGAAATAGGTTGAAATTCAGCTAATTAAAAAAACATAATATCACGTTTTTAGGGTTTCGAGTCTACAAGAAACCCTTGTAGTTTCGCCATGTCCGTCCGTCCGTCAGGGTAGTTAGAATTAGAATATCAACATTGCTTTGTACGATGAAAGGGCTTCACACACGGCAGATATGAACAAACCAGATATGAAATCTAGGTAGGAACCTGAAGTAATATACTTATAAAAATAGGAGATGTGGCTTGTTCAGAAGTATTTATTTTTTCGTTTCGAACAAAAACAATCGTCGACTGGGAGCGTCTTAATTATCTTAACACACACAAGTAATATTATCACTACATAGTATAAAGCAAAGTCGCTTCCCGCTTCCCGCGTCTGTATGTATGCTTATATCTTTAAAACTACACAACGGATTTTGATGCGGTTTTTTTCAATAGATAGAGTGATTCAGGAGGAAGGTTTATATGTATTAAACCCGTGCGAAGCCGGGGCGGGTCGCTAGTAATGTATATTTTTGAACTTTTTGAACATAATTTTCGAAAAGAGAATTACGGAAATTTAAGATGTATCGAAAATATATAAATGTATATTTTCATATCGCTGATGTAAAAGTAGAGATGTATGTGCTATAATATACTTAGGTACATTATAGCTGCTGTGTGTGAAGCCCTTGAAGGAATTATTATGTAAGTATCTATATACCTACCTACCTAGATAGGTACCTACCTATTTGGTAAAATAAAAATATAACAATAAAATACACTATTGGTTTGTTCATTTTATTGTTTTCTCAATACCTTTGCAAGGTATTTTTAAGTGATAAACGTATTAACGGTACAGAACGGACCTAAATTCACACTCTCCTGCGTTGTAGGTAATACGCCATTTTACTATTTACTCCAAAGTTCCAATCGAAGGTCATGAGGACGGAAAGTGTCCCTTTCTTTATCATAGGAATGTGTACAGAAAAAATGTCCTTACAATTAGGAATTCGAAGAAATTTTGAACTACTTGACAATGTACCATCGTTAGGAAAGCTTTAGCATGATTTTATGATTTGATATTTTCAAATTATTCAGAAAGACTTTTTTTAATAAAAGGATTAAGTAGGTTACTAACATTTTCCCTCTAAAAAGTTTTGCTTCCTGATTAATTTTAAAATATTGTAAGTAAATGAGCAATTAATGTTGTTACATCACTTTTAATTCTTTCATTTTTAAATAAAGGACAGCACAAATATATCTTACAAACAGATAATAGCTAATTCAATCCATAAAATATTATTAATTTGGCGTTTATAAATGAACGTTATGGAAGCATTTTATTGAGCAAAATTTTGTATAAATCATGCCAATATTGAGGAGTTTTGTTTTATACAAATAATATCTATTTAACATAATTATTTAGCGACAAGCATAATAATAGATACATGAGCTAAGAGGCTTGTTAAAGTTTAAACTTAATTTTAATATTATATTAACTTATCAGAAAACATTTTTGTTTCAAAGTTGTAACACAATGTCTTAGAAAAAACGTTAATGTACTATTGAATTTGAAACAAAATATCATATCACACGCTTTAATAATTATAATGAATACAATACAAGTCAATAATATTAATAAATCGTAATGCATAATTTCTACGATAATACAAGCAAAAAAAGAGGTCCCTTATATAATTAAAACACGTCGAATCAGATGCTAAATACACCCCGTATTAAAATACCTACCTATCTACGATTTCGTATCAAATTCATAATTTTTATTTCCCAACATTCTATTCTGATATAAAACTGGGCTCTAGGAAAAACTATTAACTAAATATTTAGCTGAAAACTAGGCACAGATCTACAAACCTACCTATCTATAACATTTAATATTCTTTGGTAAAAACGACAAAGAATGTTGTAATAAATTCTATGGCTAGTTTTCAGTACATTTTAGCAAATTACTTAGTAAAACAATCGAGAAAATACATAATAAGAGTTAATACAAAATTTTCATCTTTCGTAGCATTCAAATCAAGATGTTATTATTCCAAAAATGATTTGATTTGTCCGGTGCGTGAATAAAGTCGAATTGTGCAATGCGGTGTTATGTAGGCTGAGTGTAGGTACGAAATATATCGGCAACTTTTCTTTCTCATTTTTTGATAATAAGGTACTCGTAGTATAATTTTCATAGCAATGTTTCATCTCAGTTATAACAACGGGTCCCGTAATGAGACATAACAGTTTCCGTTCCGGTGACGAAGCACAAAGCGTTCGCCTAAATGACACGCTCTAAAGAAATTGGAACCCTATCGCGTTTTGCATTTCGATTGATAAGAAGGTGAACTTCCGTGTTCGCGGTCGTTTTAACTTTGACAGGGTTCCACATGAATCGCTAGAATCGTTGAGATCAGTAACTAGGCTGGCGCTAAAGGCCCGCAACGGCCACCGCTCTCGAATCTGACGCAAAGCAGTGATTCAGCTAAACGATTAACAAGTATCAAAATCGAGAAATTCAACAAGAAGCCTTTCGCTGTAGACTCGAAATAGACTCTAAAGAGATTTAAAAACGCTAACGGCAGAAAAATATAGCGGAGGCTATCACTGCTCAGACTGAGAGCGCTAGCCGCTCGTCTTAAAGCTACTACTAGAGTTCTAAGCGATCAAAGACCGCAAGCTAAATTCAAAAGTTTTAAAAAAATAAAATCTGCTACACTCCGCGCCACAAGCCGACTCGAATTCTCAAGCTGTTTTCCTTACTTATTTTTAAAGACTTATTTTACCGGTAGTTGCGTCTAAATATCATAAGTATCAATCCGACATTCTAACATCACGTAGGTCGTATTAGCAGTTCCTACATCTGACGCGGAGTATATCGTTAGATTTAGCGGGGGCGCAGAACAGCACGGACAGTTCTGAACTTCCGCTCAAAGCCAAGTTTGCAGTACAGAGAGCGAGACGCGTCATTCTCCGGGCGGATGACTACGAAGGGTTTGTAACCCCTGGCCGCGACCTCCTTAGTCAGCCGACGAGCGAGATAAATCCCGTACCCTTTCCTGCGGAACTCCGGACGCGTTTGCATCGAGAACATGGCACCGTAGTACGACTGCACCATCCAGGCGGCGAGTTGACCTTCGACAAAGATGCCGTAAGCGGGCAGCTCGGCGACCAGCTTCTCGAACACCTCGCGGCATTCGATGTCGCTCGCAGGGTACAGGTCGTGGACGGCCTTCATGTGCTCCGGCCGCAGACGAACTAGCTCCACGTCCGATGGCAGTCTGGAAGGTTGCAAAAGGACTTGGTACAGGCAAAGTCACAGGAATTAAAATCGAGGTACTTCCTACTAGATCAACATAGAATTAAATACTCGCATATAAAAGCTCGTAAACTTGACGTAGCACATTTAGACAAGCGTAGTTATATCAAGGACTTTAAACTCCTAGTCAGAACTAGTGCAGTGACAGGATTGGATTCTACAGATTATTCCACACAGATATAAATCTAAATAGATAACTTATATGTATGAAAGCGAAGCGTGCATTTTTTTTTCCTACTGTGACGTCACAAGAGCGCTTAGTGATGAGAATTTTTCGAACAACCAGACATTTTTCTACGGTTAACGTTCGGTGCTGATCGGTGGAGCGCCAACTTTACACGCGAAGTACATAGGTACACTCGCGTCATCTATTTAGATCTACGTCTGTGATATCTTCGGATATTTGATAGTTTGTAACATTGGCAGCTGGATTACACACTCACCCATCAGTATCCGCATCAGCGGGCGGGTTCTCACACGCGTAGACATCTCCGGTGATCTTATCGTGAGCTTCGTACCGCCTCTCGAAACGGTTGACGATCGCCTCATGAGTAAAGTTCAGGTACAATGGTTGGGTCAGATCGAGAAGCACGTCCTCTGACGTCAGCAAGTCGACTAGCTCAGCGCGCTCCGATGGACAGAACACCGTGACGCTTTCGTAGATCTGACTGTTCGGCTGCAAAGGTTTATGAGTGTTAGTATGATAGTTGTAAGATTATGCCTAAAGCCTTCTAGAATAGTGGCAGTCGAAAGAACTAATCTCTATTATGTAGAAATTTGAAGCGATGTGATTCCAAGTTTATAGATTCTATTTTCCATTGAATCAATCGCTAAGTTAGGTACTCTTATGAATATCAAATAGGCCAAAATAATGAGTAAAAAGGTATTAAAAGTTCAAACAAATAAAATCAATCAACGAAACATATTATTAATATTCGTGATATTAATTAGATTATTTCGATAACCACTAGTCTGAGGTAGATTGATGTTTCTGAACGTATAAAGCACATTTTCGACGTTCTCGCTAGTCGAGAGTAGAGTATTACACTTCCAGGCAGATGATTATGACGTTTTACTGAAGCACACTCTACGATACCTTGTACACCATATAAATCTATGCCACAACTTTTAAAGCGTTTATTTTCTCATAGATCCTTAAAAAGTCTTACCAGTGGCGTTGTAGTATACTGTAGTTCCGTTTGTAGTTGAAAGTTGAAAGAAAATTAATATTTTGTGTACTGATGGATTGAACACACATCTTATAGATAAGGTTTTGGATCGTAAATCACTAAAGGATTGTGAGTGTGCTAAGACACAAAAGCTTTTAAATTGCTAATCTACACACATGTCATTCCACTATAAATACGCTTATTGGGGACAAAAAACTAAAAAATATTAAAAAGTACAAGAGTCCAAAAATTAGACCGCCAAAAATTTAGATTTTATGGATCTGTAAATGCGTAAAATAAAATTTTTTGTCATTTGAATTTTTTTATGTAAATTTTTGGACTCTTGTACTTTTTATAAGGCCTATTAAGAGAGGTAGGTAAATTATTTAAAATATTTTCTGCATAAAATCTAAACAGAATAAAACCATAGCACGGAATCCATTTGCATTTCATTTATGCCGGAAATATTCATGCAAGAAGGTATCGGCTTCTTTCATGAATATTTTCCCAATATAATAACAATGATAGATACTAATAAAAATAAATACTAATAATAAATACTAATACTAATAAATTAAATACTAACTACATACTAATTTACTAAAATGCGGCTACTTTTATAGCTGGTACCTACCAACTAGGTACATATTTTATAGTACCTGCCTACTTAGTTAGTTTGAGTTCTAAGCTTGAGAGAGCAAGTGTTACGAACGCTTTGTAGGTTGCTGTGGGACAAGCAATGCTTTGTGTGCCAAATAGCATATGAGACTTCACTGGACGCATTCAATAGGACAAAGCACATAAACCTTCTCAAAGCTACGAGATGGCCTTCTCTCCTAGACAGGTCTTAACTTAGTGCCTGTATATACGTTTTATCTAGGATGTCGAAATAGACTTTACTTTTGAAATTCAAAAAGCCTCATTATTTTTCATGACACTATCCTATAACTTTGGTTCAAAATTAGCTTTCATATTCGGGATTGATAAGCCAAAATATGCTTGTAAAAGTCAACAATTATACATCAAAACCAAAACGCAATTTCAGGTTTATCCGAAATGCCAAAAAACTTTATTTCATTTCAAAATATCAGAAAACTAGGTACTTTACAATGATTCAGGTATGAAAATGATAAAGTTGGTACCTACTAGTGCTCAAGAAGTAGGTACCTACCTAGTAAATAATGTGAAAAGACATTATTTTCATGTTCCAACAAACGGCCTCTATAAAGCCATATGACATGAATCGTTACGAAATATGTACCAGTTAATGTTCGGTCTAGACTGATCTACATATTTAAACCCCGGTATAGAATGAAGATCTATTTCTGAATAATGAGAGAATGTAGGTTATACATTTCACTATTAAACATGCCATTAGAGACGAAGACAGAGATGTAATAAGCGTTTGGGGTGGGGAGGTACTTAGCGTTTGAGGTCCGAATATATTCGTATGGGATATTAAAAATGAATCTATGATTCAATATCAAATCAATTAGTACAATAGGTACTGTTGTATAAAAATAGAACCATGGTATAAAGCTAGCGATTTAAAAACGTCAGAGCTGTATAGCTCTGACGTTTTTAAATCGCTAGCAAGTAGAAAATTCCTTTGTGTTTTTGACTGGTTTGATAAACTCGCTAACGTTCAAAAACGTTGAGCAGAAAATACATTATTTGTACGTCAACTGAACCAATAAGGCGATAGAAAGATGGAGCTCAGACATCGAATAAGGACGAGGGCTAGTGGGGTATTAAAATTTTATTTTCTTACCGTGCTGGTGCATCCAGGGAAATGCAGACAGATCGGGTCCTCTGGCCAGTTCTTCGCTACATAAAAATGGAAGTCCCACACCTTGTTGTTCAGATATGTTTGAATCGTCTGATGAAACTGTGAATTGAAGGAAAATCGTGGCTGTATTGTTTTAAATTGGTAGCTACGAGAACTGATATACTCGTATATCTCGTAGACGCTCTACGAAAAAAACATATTACGCATATTACGTAATAAATTCATTAATGGATCAAGATGAAACTTGGAATATACATAGTCTATGCAATGGAATAGCAAATAGGCTACTTTTCATCCAAGTACCACGCGAGCGAAGCCGCTGGCAAAAGGTAGTCATTTTCGTAGACCGCCTACGTGCCAGTCTCAGGAAGAAAGTGGATGTAAATCTAAGATCTAGTCTAGGGAATTGTAGCATCTATTGCAAATTTTCTATTATAATAAGAAACGCAATCACGCAATCAAAACATAAACCATTTTCTATAAATATTTAAAATTCATCCAGTCCATTTCCCATTGGCATTACAGAGTTGATTGGCTCGGATTAATTGGGATCGGTATGGGTAGACTCGTACCTACAGGTAGGCCATTTTATCCTCCTAGATTGAATAACTAGTGAGCTTTCGGATAATTGGTCGACTGGATTATAAGGGGTCGTATAAAATACAAATATTTGCGACTCGCTCGTAAATGGAGTCATGTTAGAGAAGACTGAGTGTTGATATTATTTGTTATATAAATTATTTATAATTACTTATCAAAAATATCTATTCTAATAGAAATCTAGATCTACATATTACCTATCTTTAACAATAAATCACAAGTTGATTTTAATAGTAGGTATATAAAATATTTCGATCATAAATTCTAAAACGTATCATTTTGAAATAATATCTTTATCGTGAAAAGTTTCTGCTATTATGTTTTCAGCTTAATAAAAATCTAGGTAGGAACCTGAAGTAATATACTTATAAAAATAGGAGATGTGGCTTGTTCAGAAGTATTTCTTTTTTCGTTTCGAAAAAGAGCAATCAGCGACTGGGAGCCCCTTAAGGATGGGTGAGGAACTTGATTTCTGACACGGGTTATACCTAGCTCAGAGATTAAGGGACAACTATTTGTAAACTTCTGTGAGTGAAATAAATATAATGATTATTATTGAAATTTGATTGACGATTTCTTATTCCCCATTTGAAGTTTAATTACTTAGTCTCGACTAAGACGTATGAGGTGCGGGTGCAATCCCCGTGGCGCGAACGTGACAAATTGATTTATTTATATTTATTTACCGGATCTGGGTGTTGTGCCTTATAATCTAAATAAAATTGTACGCAATCACAGTGTAAATAACAAGTGTATCAATAATAGAAGTCCAATCAGGAAAGCTATTACTTGAAGCCAGAAACGGCCTTGAATTTCTGCCATTTCAATAGAATCTATATTATTTGCGTGTGTGTATAAAGGCATTATCGTAAATTAATTGGTTATGCTATGAAATTAAAATGCCCACTTGGGATTATGGGGTAGGTAAGTAGGTAGGCAAATTAAGGATTTATAAAATCCAGTTTTTCAGCCAGTGATATTGTCAGTTGTGCTGTCTATAGAACTTTTGGTGAAGCTCTTTATTTTTTTTTTCTTGATTGAGCCTCCACTTTTTTTAATCGACACTACATAGTATTTACAAAGATCATCAAAAAAATAATTGGCACCGAACGTAGCTTCACTTAATTCCTAAATGTTTCAAAGTGATTCTTGTGATTTTATTAAAATAAATACTTTTTGACTTTGACTCAGCTACGAAGTGTGAATACGACTTTGAACTGAAGCTATTCAATAAATACGCTCACGACTGTAACCACTAAAAATGCTACACATTTTAGAGCTCCAGTCGCGCAGATCCTCAAGTATGAAAACTACATTTTTACAAGATTGACAGGACAGACACGTGACAGGTCACAAGACCATTGCCGCTTACTTTTAGAGATTCAGGCATATACTGCACTAAAACATCGGCCACAGCTGGAAGCTCGTCTTCTGTTACCAATCGAAAGTTTTTTCCCTCTGGCACGATTTCCATTTCTGAAACAAACGATACACATTATTCAATCTACATCTACATTAAAATGATAAAGGGGTAAAATACAATCTAAATCTATACCTACTAGGTACTATTAATACTCATAGGTCATCATCATCCTCTTCCTACCGTTATCCTACTTAAGTGGGGTCGGCACAACATGTGTACTTCTTCCATTTTCCTCTATCAGCCGTCATCTCATCACTCACTCCTTTCTTACCCATATCATTTTTCACACAGTCCATTCATCTTTTCTTCGGACTACCTCTACGTCTACATCCATCTACATTCATCCTCTTATCCATCTACCCATTCTATCTACTCATCCTCCCTACTACTTGTGGCGAATTATCTATATTTTATTCTGTTTTTAGTATTTGTTGTTAGAGCAGCCACATAAATACATAATCTGTGAAAATTTCAACTGTCTAGCTATCACGGTTCATGAGATACAGCCCTGTGACAGACAGACAGACGGACAGACAGACAGACGGACAGCGAAGTCTTAGTAATAGGGTTCCGTTTTTACCCTTTGGGTACGGAACCCTAAAAAAAACGACATTCCATTTTCAAACAAGGAGGTAAAAATTGTATTTTAATTTTTACCGGATATATAAAAAAAAATTACATTCCATTTTCAAACATTATTTTACTGATCAAAAGCTACAATATCAGCAAGTGACAAAGGCTATATTTTATTTAAAAAAAAAATTGAGATCGTCAGGTATCAAAAAAATCATTTATACACACTAAGCCGGGGCGAACGGCTAGTATTTCATATTTTGAAACATTCTTTTTGATATTATACCTACTTTAAAAAAATAAACGTGTTGAATTGAGATCCTCTACTTTTTTGATCGGTTAAAAAGGGATCCAATCAAATAAAAGTTTCGTGAAATAAATATTCGTGAAGTAGGTAACATTATGGGCGTACTCAGAAACGAGATTTGTACGTAGATACTGTACTGTAGAACTTATACCTATAGGAAATTTTGTAGGAATTTATGTTATCGAGTTACAAATGTTACAATCGACTAACGAGTTCTACGAAATCATTATCAAAAATCATCTATAACAGTAAACACGTGCCCAGCCTAACTGTAAATAGAAGATATAGGGTGTTTAAAAAAATGTGTCAAGCAGTACCCGTATCATCCCATGTTTAGAAGAAAGTTAAGTAAGTGACCACAAATATTTAGGGAATACAAATAATAAATAGGACTAAATCACGACTGTAATCCCCAAGTTCGGTAGACATAGTTACTCTCAGATCTCAAGGCGGTTAGATCCTTGAAGATGTCCAAAGGGGGAAGTCTCTGACCAAACATTATGTTTGGCACAAAACCCAATAAGTTAACCATTTTTAAGGGTTCCGTATCCAAAGGGTAAAAACGGGACCCTATTACTAAGACCTCGCAGTCCGTCTGTCTGTCACAAGGCTGTTTCTTATGAACCGTGATAGCTAGACAGATGCAATTTCCACAGATGATGTATGTTTCTGTGTTGCCGTTATAACAACAAATACTGAAAACAGATAAAATAAATATTCAAGTGCAGCTCTCATACAACAAACGTGATTTTTTATAGATAATGGTACGGGACCCTTCGTGCGCGAGTCTGACTCGCACTTGGCCGGTTTTTTTATATTTTTAATCGCGATATTTAGGTAGGTAACAAAAGTTTATATATGCATTAGCAAATATGTTCACTTAACAGCTACATTAGAAAAAAAAAACATGTATCATGTATATCACCGATGTATCCTATCCATCATACTCGAAGCCTACAAACATCGCGGAACATGGATAAAGTTTATTCGAGTACTTCCGAGGGTGCTCTACCTTTACTTCTACTTGACACAATTTTTAGGGGCATCCTGTATAAAGCGTCCACATGGAGTGCGATTTTGTTATTAAACATTAATTTCATAATAACGTTTAAAAAACAAAAAAAAACCGACGAAAATGTTTCGTCCAATCGAATAACAGAAATGATATTATGAACTATAAATACAATTTCAATGGGACCAATTTCGGACTATTCTCCACACAATAGATAAAAATCCTACCTAACCTGATTAATATATATGCGCGACCATAATACATAAGAAATATCGTTGTTAGCTTTGATGAATAGACGTAGGTCCTACGACTATTCATCAAAAGCTAACAACTGAGGATACCTACAAAGAAAGTAAAGAGCCTGAACGATATCTGTTTACAAACATCTAACTGAAATAACTTCAAGGTTTATCAAAGCATGTTTTATAATAGGCACTTAGGTACTTGTATAACAAAAGCCCGTAGATAAATGCAGTTGTTGGAACAAGGTATTCCCATTTGCCGGCAATTGCCAGTTGCCAGGTGAGCGGAACGGAGTCGTGTCTGTCGAGTGCTGGCACGAAAAGTGTAACTTTATTTCGCTGACATTTCATTCAGCGTGAGCTTATCCTTGGAAAAAGAAATGTGGAATGGTTGAAATAGTTTAATGATAATATATGTTTTCTTCATTGATTGTTTAGGGTTTCGTAGTCTACAAAACAAGAAACCCTTATAGTTTCGCCATATCCGTCCGTCCGTCCTTCCGTCTGTCCATTCCATCTGTCCGCAGCTTAGCTCAGAGACTATTAGTGCTAGAAAGCTGTAATTTAGCATGTATAATTGTATATACATATTAGTAAGGTCAACAAAGTCTTAGAATAAAATCTTTAAAAACTATTTTTTTAGGGTACCTCTTTGAGAATCTTCCTTAAGGTGAGTTTGGTCCTCAGCGCGCTTATTCCTTTTTCCGCGTTCGCGTCTCAAACTCATATTTTATTGTTCAAACCGTGAAACGTTAAGTTCCAACCCGTTCCTCAGAGCAGTTGGCAGTTGACCCTCGTTGGGGAGATGAAATAATAATAACCCCTAAGCTTTGGTTTACTAAATAGCAGCGACCGTTGTATATCGGCCGTAAGCGGTGAATGCTTTTATCAATTTTATAAAGACAAATTTCAAATGAATTTTAAAATGTGATTTTGTGAACTGAGCTGAGAGACATCAGCTCAGTTGGTCTCTCAGCTCTGCCTTTTGAGTTGTAGATTTTGGGTTCGATCCCCACCCAGTATAAATATTTGTGTGGTGAACATAAATGTTTGTTCTGTGTCTGCTTAGTTTGGGGCTAGTTGGCGCGGTGTGAAATGTCAAAGAAATGAGGAGAGAAATTAGGCGTATATGTAGTATGTACTAACCCTTGTGTAACTCGCGCTGCCTAGGCTGTCATTCTAAGGTACTCGTAGGATAAAGCCTCACCAAGGTAGACCGGTACTAAATAAATAAATCATTGTCATATTACGGTCGTATAACGGTTACCGGACTAGACGTCTTTATCTACTTTTAAAGAACTGCGTAGTGCGCAATGCGCATGTCTTTATCGCTAACGAAATGCAAACAAATGCACATCAGTGAGTAGGTGTTCTTGTACCATCTGCGTCCTGTAAGCCTACCTTGCTAACTTACCTAAGCATAGTTTAATACCAACCGTTATCGGTAGGATAAGTCAAGTCCAAGTCCTTTTTTTGATGCATGCACATTAATATTTAGTAAAGATTTATTTTAAAAAGATCTAACTTTTTTTTGGTTATTTCATATTACGAACACAATTACTTTTCTCGAATACATCATAATTTTGTTTTTCAAATAAAATGGATCGGGACATACTTCAATGATCTGAGCGCCTGGAGATCCTTACTTAATATTTTTTTTTAAATATATACACATACAAGCTAACCCAGCGAACTTCGTATCGCTAAAGCATTAACAAATGTTGTGTTAAGTTCCCGTTCCCGTTCCTGTTCCCTTTATAAAAAGTATCCTGTGTCTGTCTCTTAGTTCTGGCTGAAAACAGGCAAATCGGTTCAGCCGTTCTTGAGTCTCGATTTTCTTTTACATATAGGTAGATTTTATATATAAAGATATACAAGTTAAAGATAGGTAGTATTTTAAGGTTTTAAAAAATACCTTGTTGGCAAAATTGAGCATAACTTGCAATAAATGACCAAGTATGGCGAATTCTAAAATACAAGTCAATAACTTTAGTAGTTGCTGAAATATTCAACCTTGACATATGGACAAAAACCTTACGGTTTCACAATTTTGGTTAAGAACCCTAATAACGAAATGTTTGTTTAAACCGACTGCAACTGCAATATTGGGGCTGAAACCAGTTTGTACAGCTTTATATTGCTTGGAATAGGTAAATACAGATCGAAGCGTTCAAACAAAGCCGATCTATGCAATATTGCGGGAAATCGTCTATAATTTTTTTTAGATTGAGCAACTAATAAAAGCGAATTTACGAGCTTTTATCTAGGACTTTGCTTTTTTGTCACGTGAAGAATGCTACTGTTGATGATGTTCTTGGCCGCCCAGATTTTGGTTTCTCCAGAGTTGACCCAGTCTCTTCAAACTTCTCAACCCATTTTGCAATGAGTCGAGTGCTAGGCGCATCATTTAAGTGACGAATATGTCGAATACTGCAGAATTTTCTACGCGCTACAGTCGCCGAATTACCGTTTTTGTAAAACTCACGTACGCACAACGCACGGTCCGCACCAGAGAAACGCTCCATAGCGACTAAATTCCCAAGAGCCAGACTACCGACTGACATACCCCCCGCGCCCCTCAGAATAGTTGCTTTCGCGTAATAAGATAAGCAAATGTGAACTTACTTTTGAGATACCTTGTACTTCTGAACAAGCCACATCTCCTATTTTTATAAGTATATTACTTCAGGTTCCTAGATTTCTATTAAGCTGAAAACATAATAGCAGAAACTTTTCACGATAAAGATATTATTTCAAAATGATACGTTTTAGAATTTATGATCGAAATATTTTATATACCTACTATTAAAATCAACTTGTGATTTATTGTTAAAGATAGGTACTATGTAGATCTAGATTTCTATTAGAATAGATTTTTGATAAGTAATTATACATAATTTATATCATTAATTTATTCGAAAAGCTAAGGCGGACCACGCGCCGACGTGTGTTTGTCGTCGTTGCAGCGGTCGGTAGGATTATTTATCGATGTGATTAAAGATGGGTACATCTTTATTCACATATACTATACATTATAAAATAGGAGATGTGGCTGTTCACAAGTATTTCTTTTTTCGTTTCGAACAAAAATAATCGTCGACTGGGAGCGCCTTAATAGTAAAGTACTAGTGAAAACCCTTGCAATTTCATTTAAACTTATTTTCAAACAGACTTCAACCCCCACTTTCGTAAACTTCTTTTTTAGTGCACCCCTACACACCAAAATTAATACACGCTCTAAATTTCAAGTTACTAGGAGCAGTGGTTTAGGCTGTTCGTTGATATATCAATCAGTCAGTCAGTCCGTCAGTCAGTCAGTCAGTAACTTATTTTAATATTATTTTGCTGTGTTTTTACCACCCGTAACTTAGTTCTAACTTTAAAAAGAATAAAGTAACACAAAAGAACTTTAGCTTTAACCCCGCTTTTGAATATCATTTATTATACCGTTCCACAAGGCTGCCCGTTACCAGCTTAGCAGTTCACAGCACTAAATATATCACACTTTACGGACGCAAGTACTTTAGGGAAAGCTGGGGCAACTGCCCCAAGTTTCTGCATTGTTTTTCTTAAACAACAAATCAGTTACATGACTTCATAGTTCATTATCTTCTTGTCCTTATCCCACTTCATCTAAAGAGAGAACAAAAAATAAAATAAAAATAAATAGAATCACGACTGTAATCCCCAAGTACGGTAGACATCCTCTCAGATCTCCAGACGCTTAGATCTTTTGAAGTAGTTTAGTGGGTGTAATCAGAGGCACGTCCAAACATTATATTTGGCACATGCCCACATTTTGCAGTAATTAGCATTCCGTACGTGACAGGTTGCAAGCCCATCGCCGCTTATAAGAATACTAACTGGTTTCCTCACGATGTTTTCCTTCACCGTTTTGAGCACGTGTTTTTGATGCGCATATAAATTTTTCGAACAGAAAAATCCATTGATGCATGCCGGGATTCGAACCAAACGACCTTCAGATTGAAAGTCGAGGTACCTCCCACTACACACAAGAGAGAACAACATGTAGAAAAACATTTTGCAAAAGGATTTGGCTAAGTGTTTTACAACCGGCCTCTCTGGGAATGTATATATGACTTCTTAATTACGTGGTTTTAATAACATTATCGCGTTTTTTTTATTAAAATCAGAACGTAAAACGTGATAAAGATCCGTTATATTAATAATTCATTGTGTATAGATAAAGTCACGCACGAGCACCAATATGAAAACATTTATGAAATTTCAAACTCATTTAAACTTAATTATGGAAGTTACACTGAGTTTATTTTCAACATTGTTCCGTCGCAACTCGCAACCTATCCATCGGACCTACCATAATATACAAATTAATTAAATTTGCAGTTTAAAATAAAATAAAAAACCGGCCAAGTGCGAGTCGGACTCGCGCACGAAGGGTTCCGTACCATTATCTATAAAAACGGCAAAAAAAACATGTTTGTTGTATCAGAGCCCCCCCTTAAATATTTATTTTATTCTGTATTTAGTATTTGTTGTTAGAGCAGCAACAGAAATACATAATCTGTGAAAATTTCAACTGTCTAGCTATCACGGTTCATGAGATACAGCAGCCCTGTGACAGACAGACGGACAGACAGACGGACAGCGAAGTCTTAGTAATAGGGTCCCGTTTTTACCCTTTCGTTAAATTTAGTTGATTTACTAACAAATAATTATCATAATAATTACAAATATTTGAGTAATTAAAATAAAAATATTTTACAAAAAACACATTGCGTCAACTAACCCAGACATACCCTAGCACCTTTCAATTAACATCACCCCTGCATTGTACAGGAAGGGTTGCAGAGGGTTCAAGGGCGGCGATGACGTCATAACGACGTAGTTATCCGCATGCAATCTAGCCACACGTGTAAGCTAATTAAAATAGTACATAGTCTAATAAAAATTACATTTGATTCATTTGCATCTATGCAGCTGTTTCTCCGTACGTGATCTATTTTATAATCCTTATCTGGGGGCACGGCAGTGCCCCCGCCAAGTCAAGCAATAAAGCGGCACGGCTGTACCATCCTTTTCTCGAAGCAGTTCAGGCCATTTTCGACCCCCTATAACTTCGTTGTGGATAAAACTAGAAGCCTGAATTTTCAGTAACCAAGCAGTCACTATATAAACACGGTATATTTCAAATTTCATTCAATTTGAACCAGTAGTTTAAGAATTATAACTAGTCAAAGTTTCCTATTTTGTCACTCACTCACTGACTGACTGACTGACCGATCATCAAAAGTTTAAGGCACTTCTAGCAGATATATGTAGAAGCTTCAAATTTGAAACACAACTAGTATTTAGTGTAAAAATCCTAAAAAAACCTGCCAAGTGCGAGTCGGACTCGCGCTCGTCGAGTTCCGTACCATTATCTATAAATCATGTTTGTTGTATGGGAGCCCCACTTAAATATTTATTTTATTCTGTTTTTAGTATTTGTTGTTATAGTGGCAACAGAAATACATCATCTGTGAAAATTTCAACTGTCTAGCTGTCATGGTTCATGAGATACAGCCCTGTGATAGACAGACGAATAGACAGACCGACAGACAGACAGACGGACAGACGTGCAGATGGACAGACGGACGACGGACGGACAGTGGAGTATTAGTATCAGGGTTCCGTTTTTACTCTTTAGGTACAGAACCCTAAAAAGTAGGGGTACAAAAATAAATGAGATGCCATCAAAAACATAACTAGTAAAAAAAGCCAAGTCTCGCAACGCAACTCAGTTCTTCTACCGTAAAAAGTAGTGAGATCCATGTAATACCAAGTCGGTTAAGACGGTTAAAGTCGCTTTTTTTACAAGTTATGTTTTTGATGGCATACATTTTATTAGTATAAATATACCTACTTAATATGTATAAGCATTGGATTGGAATCGAAACGAATTAGTTTACTAGTCTCAACACTGCTATATAATTATTTATGACCGCTTTGATTTTGATTAGGTAGCTACATATTAATTAAAATTGTAAGTACCTACCTACCTAACTGATTACCTACTCTATACCTAAGTGTTACCTTTGTACCTAAGTGTTATTCTGTGAATTATTCAGGATAATTTCGGTGTAAATCTATACTGATGTTATAAAGAGGAAAGATTTGATTGTTTGTTTGTTTGCATTGAATAGGCACCGAAACCAAACCGATTTGAAAAATTCTTTTACCATTAGAATCTTACATTATCCCTGATGAACTTAGGCTATATTCTTTACTAGAAAAAAACAGGGATCCCTATTAAAACTTTAATAATGTAACCCAAGGTGTAGTTTTTTGCAATAAAATCATTAGTGCAGGGGCGGCCTGCTAGTAAAAAAATAAAAGCAATCATTTTAAAATCCCGTCAGCTCTTACAATGACCTTGAGATCAAAAAGTTGGCTCGAACCAACTTTTCGACTAAGGGGCATCGATTACAAAACATTACATAAGGGTGCTAAAGTAGGGTGACACATGAAACGTATAAGCTAAGGATATACGGGTTTAAATTTAAATATTATTATTTTAACAGTACAGTACACTAAAGCTCGTGGCGCAGCTTGCATAGGTCTCATAGCTACAGTCACGTGCGTATAAATATAAAAGATACAATGGAATATTCAATAATATCGTTAAATTAATACCATAGTTTTTACCTTATGGACACACGGGGTCCTTGCCCACTAGACCTCCGTTCCCATGGGGACCCCAAAAAGCCGATATAAAACTTGCATTTTTATTATTTTTTTCCTAGGGTGCCTCATATTCTTTTGTACCTAAGGGCCCCAGCTCGCCTGAGGACGGTCTTACTAGGAGGGCACGTTAAGATGTCAATCCCTTATACAAAAGTCACGACGGAGGCCTTTAAGCAGCCTAAAGACATCAGCAAAAAAGTTGGCTACTAGCTTAGTGCTACAAGAGTGTTAACTTCGTAAGCCATTTTGTTTCTATATACTTTGATATAACGTGAAGTTAGGCAGTTCTACTAGCCCTTACCAAAAGCTGTAAAGTAATATTAAAACAGGACAACTCGCGGTGCGGAAGAAACAACGCCATACGAGTTCGTATAGCGTTGTCAATTTCGCACCGCGAGTCGTACTGTTTTAATATTACTTTAAGAGCTTGTAGTACGGCCCCAGATGTTTGTAAATTGAAGTGAAATGTTT
This sequence comes from Hydriomena furcata, assembly GCA_912999785.1. Lineage (NCBI taxonomy): Eukaryota > Metazoa > Arthropoda > Insecta > Lepidoptera > Geometridae > Hydriomena > Hydriomena furcata. The sequence goes on along the minus strand of OU538833.1, from coordinate 3,784,407 downwards.
TATGTTTTATATTAAAACTTTTTCAGTTATTCCTTTTATAATAAACACGAGACTTATTATTATGTACATATTTGTTTTACTCGTGCTGTTCAGAACCTAAGTAAGTTTATATAATTAGGTCAAGAAAATAGGACAGAAAACTGGATATAGGTAGTATATATAAAATCTCATTAGCTGCATAAAATTATAAACATGCGATATTATTATTACTTAGTTTATTCACTAATACTTCGCCAGCGTCAGTAATGTGGATAAAACAGTTACTAGTAATTAAAAATAAGTTGTCTGTTGAAAAATATTTTTCAATGACAAGCATTTGTAAAATTTGTCATCGGAAATTGACAAAGAATGCAAAGTTTTTACTCAATCAAAGTATTTACTAAGGAGTTCCGAGTGTCTGTTGAAAAGCTCCTGACTATCATCAGATCAGCTCGCTGTTCCCATATTATTGTATTGTCACCATAACTAAAGGTTTATGCAAAATTTCAGTTTCGGATACCAACTAAAGGACGAAAAATAGTTTGCAAATTTTGAAACAAACATACGAACAGTGCAAGTTAATAAAAAGCTTGTAAAAAAAGTTTATCACAGTGAATATTTGATCAATCTGGCTGTCGTAACCGCGACGTGTCTACGCGTATCTTATGTAGACCACTTAGGTGCGTCCTTGCCTACTTACAAAATGGCGGCACTGTTGTCTCGATAAACTGGCAAAAATTTAGTAAAGCATGTATTTCCCAAAGAGGGTTGACTTTGGGTGTTTTACAGGGAGGCCTGACTGCCTGTAAAACACTGTGATCCTTTGCAACATGTTTTTCGCCGACCCCACTTGAAGGGGAATAAGGGCAAGAATAATTACGTTTAAAAAACTAGAAAGAAAACCGACGAAAATTAAAATTAAAAAGACGAGGAAGAAGAAGTAAGATACGAGTAAGTATTTAGTTTATTGATACGCGAGTAAGTATTTTTGTCTATTGCCGCGGGACTATTATCTTGGTGCGGGGGACTCTAGTTTGCATTGCGTGAGAACATTCGGTCACTAGCCACCCGTCGCGTCGCGTCGCCCTTGAGTCTGGAGCAATGCAGTATTCGCGTCATCGATCGATGTATTCTTTATCTGAAATTCCTTAACTTATCCAGATTTTACGCAGACCTAGATAGGATAAAGCAGGATAAAACAAATTCAAAAAAGTGTTATTAAGAACGGCAATTTTATGAGTCAATTCAACATTTTTAATAAAAAAATATTAGAGCGGTAAATTTTGTGTCGATTCACGCTCGAGTGTTCCGTATAAACACCGAGGAGTTATTACGATTACTATATTAAATAAATATAAAAAGAGAAGTTTATTTTACTAAAGTGTACCCAAGGTAAGTTTTTATGCAGGCTGTACAAGATCGATCACTCTGAAAATCTATAGGAAAGAAGGACAGGACGCCCTACGGCTGAAATGATATAAACAACAATAAAAAAAAATGAATTTTGTTATTGTTATACGTTTGTTTTTATGAGTTTCGCCTGTAATTGTTATTAATATAGCCTTAAAACTTGTTTTTTTTTTTGTAAAAACCGCCTATTACTAAGGCATCGCTGTCCGTCTGTCTGTCACAGGGTTGTATCTCATGAACCGTGATAGCTAGACAGTTGAAATTTTCAGAGATGATGTATTTCTGTTGCCGCTTTAACAACAAATATAAAAACAGAATAATAAATATTTAAATGGGGCTCTAATACAACAAACGTGTTTTTTTTTGCAGTTTTTTTATAGATAATGGTACGGAACCCTTCGTCCGCGAGTCCGACTGGCATTTGGCCGGTTTTTTTTTATTGTTCCGCATTATGTTGCTATATGGGTAGGTAGTTTCCGCGTGAGTAGTCAGTTGCTACCCTTGAACTCTGCGGGGCCCACACGTCATTGTTCGATTCGATACTTTTATCTCCAATTAAGCCTTTTTAGGGTTTCGTAGTCCGACAAAGAACACTTTAAGTTTCACCTCAGTCAGTAGGTATATCATGTTGAAATTTTGTAGACTGTACATTTTGGTGACCCTTACACAGTTATAAAATATTGTTTATTATTTCACTAACCCAATATATTTTTGAAGCTAGAATTAGTTTGTTCAAACTCAATTGGTTGTGTCTCTCTCGCTCTTTTATAGAGATAACTATTGACTTCGGAACCCTTAACTATGCTTGGTGCAACACGTACTTCATCATTTATTCTTTCATAGTGGAAAGACGGACCCTCTGAATACATGAATACTGTATATAGTGATTTGATTATATTTGTTGTATACCCCTCAGCTTGCACCTGTGTTTTCTTTACAATTATTTTATGAATCTGCTCTGCGGTATCATTTGCGCAACTACCTACTTGACGCATTTTCTATTGGAACTTTTGTCCGACTACTGCATGTATTCATGAGACGGCTCAATTCCATTCGTGATACCGATAAAACCTATAATAAAGCTGTAGAGATGGTCTCGGCGGAATGTCGATTATGTAGACATAGCCTTGATCCATTGAAGGAATCCTAAAGAACCTGGAAATTGGATTTCTTTAGAGCGGTGAAGATAAATCTTCGAGCTATGTTTTTGTTCTAAAGGTTAAACGGGACTTCAGTGTATATCTGAACTTATACATGCACGACTAGGATAATATTTTCTGTAGTCCAGTAAAATAAAATACCTACCTAAGTTACTTGTATCGTAGGTTCCATATTTTAAGCTAAACGACACGTCGAGGACATACATCAAAAGATTCAAGATCTTAAGCTTCCAAACTTCTTTATTCTAATTTACATATTTTTACCTATCATTTTTTAGGGTTCACCCACCCACACCTTCCAACAGGAGACTTCCCAGAAGAGAACCTGGATGAAGTATGTACTTATAATTAATTGTACACCTGAATCAATTAATTAAACAAGAAGGCTTTTGTGCAGTAGTGGCTCTATCTCTTCATGAACATCCTAATTTAGATAACGATCCCATCCAAAGATCATGGACTTCCGAGCTACGCATTAAACATAGATCATAAAACATTGTCACATTCGGTGCAATAATTCAAAAATATGAACGTCGCCATTTCTATTTTTACTTCTTAATTACACAAAGAACATGACAGAGATTAATTGCTTGGAGGTTATTTACGTATATGATCCATATCTGGTTTTGGATTGATGTCAAATTCTAAACTCGACAAGGGACGTGACGAGTTGATTATTATTTTTAAGCCGCTGGAGGTTATCAATTATTCGGCGGCTACAGTGGTGGATTTGTACTAGGGGCAGTCGGGGCTAGTGCCCAGGGCGGCAAATTTTCTAGGGCGGCAAAATTTGGAAAGTGAGATAAAATTTTCTATACAATATATAATTAACTAATTCTTTTAAATAAACATTTTATCTTTCAAGAAATATAATTCAAGTATTATGTATCACATTAAAATTTTGTATATTATAATATAGGAAATTTAAGTAAAAACTATTCAAATAGTTTAATTAATTTATTTCCATAAAGGTTTGAAAAAATTAAAGTTGATATTTTTATTTTCTGGAATTGATAAATTTATGTAGTTTTTTTGAAGAATTAAAAATATTTTCAAATTATTATGTCTTTGTGATAACAGAAACTTCTAATTCTTAAAAAATAAGATATCAAAACTATTAAAATAAAATTTAAGTCATAGGGCGGCATTTTCGCGGCATTTTCGGGGCGGCATCTTCAGTGCCCCAGGGCGGCACTGAAGATGCCGCCGACGCACTGTGGATCGAAAATAGACTTTCAAAGACATAGGCGAAAAAAAAAATTTTGGTCGGTTTTTTGCTTGAAACGGCTTCCATTAATCATTAGTATGCCTAAATATATCATGATATACAATTTGGTGGGAAAATTGTAGAGTTATAATTTTTTTTACGAAAAAATGTATGAAAAGCATATAAAAAATCCAGATATCTCCGGAAGTGCAAAGATAACCGTTATATCCTTGCATACAGTTATAGTACCAACTATTATTGATTTTTTGGCATACAACATATAACTCGAACTACTGCACATTTTGAAAAAAAAAATATCAAAAAATTTAATTTATTTTTGATCTCTCTCAAGTGAAGACTTAAGGAAATCGGTTAAAAAAAGGTCCCCATCGGCAAATTGTATGCTATAAATAATAACAGACACGTGTTTTCTTGTTTGGCTGACGTTGAAATACCAAAAAACAAAGCTCAATAGCAAATTTAATTTAGGAACTATTTTTAATGTTATTTAACTACGTAATTAGGCAAGATTAGGTTTTGTCAGACCGCTTATTGTTCAAATTTCAAGGAATGTATTAACAATGATCGGTAGTTAGCAAAAGACAGGTAGCTTATGTACAAAGTTACAAACATACCTTACTTAGATTATTTATTACCTACCTAAATGCATAAACCTGCACCGGAAATATTTAACAATGAGCGGTAGTTAACAAAAGACAGGTAGCTTAGGTACAAAAATACCTTACTTAGGTTATTTATTACCTAATTAAGTGCATAAAACTGCACCGGAAATATTTTTTACTTCAGTTTATTCTGAACTATTTACTAGTGAACATCTCTCAGTTTTTTAATCATTAAAATGGAAAGTTTAAGTACTAACTTAGATTTGGTTGTTGTTCTTCAAGGTGCAGGTTCGCTACAAAATCATGAAGTTCTGTACGAGGCAGTATTATCTCGTCTAGGTGATCACCTTTCTAATGAAGATAAGGTTACTCTGGAAGAGTTTTGTCGAAGATTTTCACGAGCTGCTTCACAGAGATGGAAAAATTGCGGCAGAAACACAAGAGCATTCAGAAAAGATTATGAAGATTGGCTTCAAGCAAATGTTGATTGGCCAAGCTGCGTTCAAACTAGTCTTCTCACCCAGAGACCAAGTGAAGAAAGATCGATTACCGAAGACTTTACCACCGCGGAACCTTCATCATCATCATCAGTTGGAACGATGACTAAAAGACCTCGGAAACCTTTCGAAGATCTAGGCAACAAGCAGAAGAAAAGGAGGTCGGAAGAGTACACAGGTATGGACCCCATTGAGTTGACGAATTCAGCTGCAGTACTCTTAAAAGAAAATGGTCGTGAGGACATTGCATCCGTCATCGAATATATGTTGAAAACCCCAGAAGCTGCTGCGAAAATCAGTGACTTCATAAAAAGACCGAAATGTCATGTTTCATTTACGGCAGAAAAAACTTTGGGGTTGCTCCTGTCTTTAAAGCTTACAAAGTGGCAGTACATAACTTTAAGGGAATCGGCCATTCGAGAAGGTGCTATTGATATTTACCCGTCTTACTAAAAGGTGCAACAGGTAAAATTGCAATGTTATCCTCCGAAGCAATTAATAACAGTGACAGATTCCTCAGCAAAGATTACTTTACAAGGATTACTGGATTTAACAGTAAGGAGGATCCTTGAAAGTTTCCCAAACAAAATACAGGACCAACAGTTGACATTGATATCGAAGTGGGGATTTGATGGTGCATCTAACCAAAGCCGGTACAAGCAGAAAATAGACAGTGAGCAAGATGACTCAAGCATATTTATGACATCTCTCGTCCCTCTAAAGCTAACAAACGGTGATGAAACCCTATGAAAAAATCCAAAGCCCTGCTCAACATCATATTGTCGTACAGTGGAGTTTAGTTTTGTGAAAGAAAGTGAAGAATTAGTCATTGAAAAAAAGGCAAACATGGATGACGAAATTAAGGCTTTACTCCCCACAGAATGTAAAAAAAATATGGTGAATCATAAACTGATGATGACGATGATTGATGGCAAAGTATGTACTTATCTTTCTGAAGCTAAGTCACACGCTGCGTGCTATCTGTGCTTAGCTAAGCCCACTGAAATGAATAATTTAGAAATGAAGCATGTATCCTCTGATGCATTAGAATTAGGGTTATCTACATTGCATGCACGTATTAATTGTATGGAATGCCTTCTTCATATAAAATACCGACTCGATTTTAAAAATTGGGCTGCGAGAGGAAATGAGCACAAAGAAATGTTGGAAGCAAGAAAAAAATATATCCAGGACAAATTTAAAAACGAGCTCAATCTTCTTATCGATATTGTTAAGCAAGGATCTGGAACCACAAATGACGGAAACACGGCAAGAAGATTTTTTGAGTTTCCAGACAAAACTGCAGCCATCTGTGGGCTGGACGAAGAGTTAGTCCGCAGATTTGCTGTAATTCTGCAGGCAATAACATCAGGGGAACTGATTGATGTAATCAAATTTAAAGATTTCGCTTTCGATAACATTAAAAATAGTTCCTAAATTGAATTTGCTATTGAGCTTTGTTTTTTGGTATTTCAACGTCAGCCAAACAAGAAAACACGTGTCTGTTATTATTTATAGCATACAATTTGCCGATGGGGACCTTTTTTTAACCGATTTCCTTAAGTCTTCACTTGAGAGAGATCAAAAATAAATTAAATTTTTTGATATTTTTTTTTCAAAATGTGCAGTAGTTCGAGTTATATGTTGTATGCCAAAAAATCAATAATAGTTGGTACTATAACTGTATGCAAGGATATAACGGTTATCTTTGCACTTCCGGAGATATCTGGATTTTTTATATGCTTTTCATACATTTTTTTCGTAAAAAAAATTATAACTCGACAATTTTCCCACCAAATTGTATATCATGATATATTTAGGCATATTAATGATTAATGGAAGCCGTTTCAAGCAAAAAACCGACCAAAATTTTTTTTTATGCCTATGTCTTTGAAAGTCGATTTTCGATCCACAGTGCGACGCCGCGGTTTTGGTTTTGTTTTATAATAAAAATACTTTATTTATATATTTATTTCAGTATTCTAGGCATTACTGTTTTCTAATCAAAAACCGGCCAAGTGCGAGTCGGACTCGCGCACGAAGGGTTCCGTACTATTATCAAAACGGCAAAAAAATCACGTTTGTTGTACGGGAGTCTCACTTAAATATTTATTTTATGCTGATTTTAGAGAAATACATCATCTGTGAAAATTTCAACTGTCTAGCTATCACGGTTCACGAGATACAGCCTGGTAACAGACAGACGGACAGCGGTGTCTTAGTAGTCCCGTTTTTTACCCTTTAGATACGGAACCCTAGAAACATAAAAAATAATTCATAATATCTCGTAACCTACCTATTTACCTAACTACGTAGTTAGCATTCCACACGTGACAGGTTGCAATCCCGTCGCCGCTTTCAAGAATACTAACAGGTTTCCTCACGATGTTTTCCTTCACTGTTATAAACACGTGTAACGCGCATATAGGTACATTTTTCGAACAGAAATATCCATTGATGCACGGCCAGGATTCGAAAGTTTGTTGTATGGGAGCCCCCCTTAAATATTTATTTTATTCTGTTTTTAGTATTTGTTGTTCGAGCAGCAATAGAAATACATAATCTGTGAAAATTTCAACTGTCTAGCTATCATGGTTCATGAGATACAGCCCTGTGACAGACAGACAGACGGACAGACGGACAGACGGACAGACGGACAGACGGACAGACGGACAGACGGACAGACAGACGGACAGCGAAGTCTTAGTAATAGGGTTCCGATTTTACCCTTTGGGTACGGAACCCTAAAAACAATTCATTTCCATTTTTCTAGATAGCAATAAGGAAAGGATCATTGAAAAAAAGGTAGACCCCAAGCCGTGTTTGTTGCCTGATTCTTCTAGGCTTGGTCGCGAGGAATCTGCGTAGCTTCACCTAGTTCCTAAGTGTACGTTTCAAAGTGATCCTTGTGATTTTATTGAAATAAATGATTTTTGAATTTGAATTTGATTTAATTGGTCGTAATTTCTAATTAAAATTGGCCTAAAATATGATTTCTTTTATGTTCTGTGGATAAACTAATTATACGAGTTGAAAGATAACTCGGGGAAATCGGATTATTAGGGATCCGATGTCCGGCTAGGAACCCTCATAATTTAGTCCAGTCCGTCTATCATGCGCATAGCCAACTTATTATTGCTACAAGAAACCTTGCGTGACAAAAAAAATAATGGCGTGCTTGTACAATTTAATGTTTGCTCCGATCTTAACTATGATAAGTATCTATCTACAGTTAAAATTTAGACTCGCTTAACTTTAATAAGAAATTAACTTACATTTTATTCGTTTTAAATTACAGCTAACATACCTAGTAGGTATCTACATTATGTTTACTGTCTTTTCCTTTTTTAGGCCAGCGCAGAAAACTGTCAGTAAGTAATCTAAATATACATATAAAACCCTTGCGTTACTGACCGACTGATCTATCAACACACATAATAAATAACTAATCTTAGAAATTTAAAATTTGGAGGGTATTTTTACTTTGAGGGGAAGAAAGAAAGGAATTTCCAAAATTGTACCCCCAACGTGCTACGAAAGTTGAAGTCTGATTAAAAATAACTTTTAAAGGGTTTCCACCTTTTATCACGCTTTTATTTAACCCCAGTACCCTTCGAACGGGGGTACCCTTCGAACGCGTAAGCACTATGATTTCTTTAACGCAAAGTTATTGGTTATATAAACTGATTTAACTACTTTTACCCGAGACTTCGTCCGCGTAGATTAAAAAAAAAACATTGAAATTCATGAAAATTATGGGAAAAACATAGCCTCAATGTCCGTCCTAAGACTTAAAACTAAACTATCTCTTTATGAAATTTCATCACAATCGGGAGAACGGTTTGGCCGTAATAACGTCAAAGACAAACAGACAGAGTTACTTTCGCTTTATAATATTAGTATAGATTTCACGTGCATATTATGCCGGGCATATTAGAAAAACCGGGATTTTAAACGGTTTACTTTCTACTTGACACGATTCCCTAGCGTTTCAGGACATTTCAATTTGTTCTCACTTTCCTCGGCTAAAATTTTTCTAAGGTAATTTTGTTTTGGTGCCTGCGCACTTGGGGTAATACGAATAAAACGCGTGGGTAGGCTTTCCATTGAAAAGGACGGAAATAAACAGACGGTACACTATTGTTTTATCTTTTGAAATGTTAATTATGATGCTGAAGGATTATCTCCGTAACGTAATTAATTTACTTATTAGCTTAGCTGTCCCGGTAGATGTCGTCTTGTCAAATTTCAATAATCCCATAGATAAATGTGTTTTTGGTTATTCCCGAATTTTATATTTTTTTCTGTTCGAAAATTTATCAAAAACACGTGCTTAGAACGGTAAAGGAAAACATCGTGAGGAAACCAGTTAGTGTTCTTATAAGCGGCGATGGACTTGCAACCTGTCACGTATGGAATGCTAACTACAGCAAAATGTGGGCATGTGCCAAATATAATGTTTGGACGTGTCTTTTACTACCCCCACTAGACATCTTCAAAGGATCTAAGCGTCTGAAGATCTGAGAGGATGTCTACCGTACTTGGGGATTACAGTCGAGATCCTATTTTAATTTTCCACGAAACTTTTTCAATGCTTTCGTTCATAGGAACATGACAATAACAAACACAACAAAAAAATAATTAGCAAAATCGATCCAGTCGTTCACGCGTGATGCTATGATCAAGGAAAGTAAGGAATCATATCTTTCTTTCTTCTTCTATCTTTTAGTATATAAAATTCTCGTGTCACAGTGATTGTAATCAAACTCCCCGAAACGGATTGACCGATTTTTATGTTTTTTTTGTGTATATTCAGTAGTTCTGAGAATCAGTCGTAGGGTATTTTTTTATACCCCTAAGTGATAAGTGTGGCGTAAAGTTCGGGAAAAACGGATAGTCTTTTTTTGTGGGATTATTAAAATTTGACAGAACAAAGTCTGTCGGGACAGCTAGTATACCTACTATACATTTAGGGTTAAGTATTGAAAAAAAATAGCCAAGATATAAGCCAAGATCCGCTGACCGTACTGTAATGCTTACAAAATCAAAACTTTTTCATGTATAAAAAGTTAAAATTACTAAACACTAGAGGCTTGCCAAAATACAACAAAGTGCGTTTTGTATCTCCCCTTTGCCCCACCTACCCCAAACCCCTCTCCCCTACTTCCTTAATGCGACTATGTCTGCACACATCTCATAATTTCAACATTTTCAACTAGGTATTTTAGATGCCAGATAATTATACAATTATAAAAAATAAAGACTATTGTTCAAAGTTTTGATTTTGTAAGCAATTAGCTTACAAAATCAAAACTTTGAACAATAATCAGAATAGGTTACCTTAAAATTACTGAACACTGGAGGCTTGCCAAAGTACCTACAACAAAGTGCGTCTTGTATCTCCTCTTTCCCCCACCTACCCCCTACCCCCACCCACTTCCTAAACACGACTCTGTCTGCACACATCACATAATTTCAACATTCTAGGTATTCTAGGTGCCAGATAAAGTTTCCCACTAAGCAATTAATTAACCAGCCTCCTTGACAAGCTTTATTAAGATGTAGGGACTGAGTAATTGATTCATCTGTTTTCTACACTGTACAAGGACAAAAGCGGCATGATTCTAAAAAGGAGGAATCTCTCAATTCCGTATTAAAACTATATATCTAAAGTAGGTAAAAAGGTTATTTTAATGTAAGTATTCCTCATGGTGTTTTCCTTCACTGTTTTGATCATGATCATGACATATATGTTAATAGTTCTTTCGAACAGAATTGCACGGCCAGGATTTAATCCGACTGCCCATTACACACTCAATGGGGATTTCTGGACTTTTTTTCCACAAATCCCCATTGATGGGGATAGTCAATGGGCATTTCCGGACTAACCCCACCTACAGATTGAAAGTCGAGGTACTTCTCAACCAACTTGGCTGTTTGGCTGATTTTAATGTATCTAATACACACTTAGGTACGCAAAACTTCGCCTAGCCTCATGCAAAAGTAGTTTAGTTAGTACATTCCATTTATCAAACTTATCCAGAAATTATTATCTGCTTAGTTTATCATAACATCGAACTCCTTAGACCAAGATCGAATCGGGCTCTTAGACAGACTAAGGGACCTTGAAATAAAAATACGATATCGAAAGCATCTCTAGGCTTTGTCTTTGTCAGATAAGTGCTATCTCGCAGATCAATATCTGAAAACGGCGCCACAGAAGAAATAATACTCACTATGTACATAAAGTCCCACTCAAACGACAAACATCTATAGAAATCCTAACATCCTAATAATATTATTAATGTGAAAGTTTGTGAGTTTGTATATGTATGTTTGTTCCTCAATCAGGCCTAAACGTCAAAACGGATTTAGTTGAAATTTGCTGTAGATGTAGATATAATGGCCGAATAAATAATAGACTACTTTAAAATATGAAAAAAATCCCCAAAGCGATAAAAAAACGCAAAAGGGATGATTTCTGTATAGATGGCGCTGCTGTGCAACAAATCTGACATCACGGACTAAAAACATTCAGTCTTTTCTGTCTTTCTGTGACGTTATCACGGCCAAACCGCTTTGCCGATTGTGATGAAATTTCATTAGAGACAGTTTAAAGTCGTAGGACAGACATAGGCTACATTTTCCCCTGAATTTTTATTTTGATTTTCAGAAATTTCAGTATTTTACGATAAAGTCGTCAAATCGATTTTCTGGATGAAGTCGCGAATAGAAGCTAGTACTTACTTACTATGTACTTAAAGTCCCACACAAACGACAAGAAAACTGAAGATTTAAAATCTGTGATCAGATTAAGTTACATTGAACTTAAGTCACTTAAGTCAGCACGCGACAGGTCAATTCCTTTTCACAAACGCGAGTCATGCAAGCTTAACCCTTAGTGGGGCAAAGTGAAACTTTATATTGTTTAATCCCGATAGACCGCTTAGTGGGACAGGCAAATAAACTGTACCTGAGGAATGTAGATATTACCTCTAGTAAGGCAGTTTTGAAGTACAGCGAATACGTCCCAAAAAAAGTAAATTTTCGTTTTTTTAAGACCTTGTTTCCTGCTAAACTTCATCATTTTAAGTCATCGGAAAGTACCCTGTAGGTTTGGTTTTACGCGCGAGCAAATTTAAGTAAAATATACGACAAATATGACCATATTTTTTGACTGCGACTTCAACTTCATAGCTCCACACATTCCTGAGAAAAAGGGTTATAACAGACGGACCACGAAGTGATCCTATAAGGGTTCCGTCTTCTTATGAGTGTTACTTAATTAATATCATTAATTGTAATAATGCTTTGAAAGCACCATTACTTAAAAAAAAAACTATGGCAACATCGATTGCAATAGTCTATGGTAAAGAGATGCGCAGGAGGCGGAAAAAACGGACGTCAGAGAGAAAAAATGGCGAGACCTTGCGAGTCGAAAGCGTGATCAGGATTAATTGATTTGGTTTAATAAAAGTCATTGTAATAGATATAAACCTTGTTTCTCTGATTTAACATGAGGTACCCTAAAAATGTGCCATTCACAATCTTGAAAAAAGGCGATAAAACTCATTTTTATTGCACTCTGGTTGAAGTGAAACATATCTGTGGATAGCCTAGTTTTCGCCAGGGTTTCGCAAAATTACCCTCTCAAGGACAGACCTCGGTCGTCCGTTATCTAGATCGCGAACCTAGCACTTATTTCGGCGCTGGAGATTAAGTTTATCGTTTTAGTTAACGAAGTGCTACTATTTATGAAAGGAAAATCGTGCTTAAGAGGGTTTAATTTTGTTTTTGTAATTTTTGTCGTGGTTTTCTCAATATTTGCAAAAGGTCATCTTGCAATGATTACAAGGATTATGATTTTCGATAGATTTTTTATTTAAAATTGCAACATTAGTGTGTATAACTATCCTAAATTTCAAGTCGATAGCATCGTGTTTAGTGAAATAACCAGTCGTGACAGACGGACGCAAGAAGTCGCACTATAGGGGTTAAAGTCTTTGCCCAAACGTAACATTTACACATAAAAAAAAATGGCAATCTTACAAACATATCCCTTCCTAGCCAGTTATGGCTGTCAAACAAACCATGAGCCCTCTGCTATAAGGAGATTTCTAAAAATGACAAAGTAAAGTAGAACAGCCAACAACAAAGAAATAAATAAGGGTTGGTACCGACTACCTACAGGAAACACAAAGGGAAGAGTCCAGACAAAACGAGCACATCGGATCAGTTGTCGATATCTTCGGCAGTGACGTCACATCAGCTGTCTCGTGTGACACTGACCTTGCTGAGATCAGCAGTGTAGTGCTTCAAGCATAAGCCGGGATTTCATACCACGACAACGGCTATAGTTCAATTTCATTGGGATTTTACACCAAGTTGTTTATAGAACGGAAAAGTTGGAATGGAAGTTCGACAATCAATCATGCGCTGTTACGCCAAAGTTAATAATGATTTTGGGATAGGTTGGTTCGTGGCCTGGAATACACAATACACACCGCAATACAATACCTGCAATACACACAAAGGCTAGAAAATATGAAGTATACTCGGGACTATTAAAGTTATCGACCGGATCAGTGAACATGGGATTGATTGCTTCCCGTCATGCGACGTACTTCACCACTCAGGAAACAGCAAGTGAAATAACCTTGTTACAGGACTTACAGGTCTTTAGCGCACGAGCTCGGTGCTACTGATACTGTCAAGTATATCAAACACGGATCGGTAGAGTGCAATAGAAGCCGTAATGAAGTAAGGTCAAACACAATAGGAGATTAACGGCACGTAAGTACTGTGACAAAAAAGTGTGGTTCGAATTGGGGTTATACACTCGAAAATGCAACCCCATCACGTTTTAGAACTAACATTATCACAAACGAATGAACAATTAAAATGTGGCATTGTGAATAGCGATTCAGGGCGTACATGTAATGGTGTACCTTTGATACGGCGGGCCTTGTGTGCGAACGCCGGCTTCTGTGGTGCTTGGGTGGTGCTGTGGGGGTGTTTGAAGCGCCTAGGAGGGCTCCTGGCCGCTAGGGGCCGGCGTTGCTTCGCTGGGCGAGCGATGGGCGCGCGTGTGGCTCAGGGTCGGTTTGCCGGCGGAGTGGCCGCAGAGCTGGCTGACAGCCGGCAGGCTGCGCGCGCCTGCAACACCGCCGCGCATGCGCACAGCCACGCCGCAAGTTATCCTGAATACGACACGCTAGCACCACAGTAACGCTAAATACCCAGTGCATTTGCTTACGGTACAAAGGTAAGCTTTATATTTATTTATTAAAATGTTGCTTCGTCTTTGTGTGTTACTTGTTCCTTTTATAATGTAGTCAGCCTTGAACAAAAGCTCCGTTCAAAAGGAAGTTTTTTAATATTCGTATAAGCTTTTAATGTATTAGGGTGAGAAAACGTAGCATGAAAAAAATTTGTTGGTGTAAGTTAGATGGCGTTGTTTAGATTTCCGAATTTAAGGTCAACGTCTAATTATTTTTATTCCGTAAATCAACTACAACTTATCGACTTTATTTAAACAAATACAACAGGTACCTACTTTTTAGGTAGGACTGTAGAATACGTAACATATTGCATAGGTTTTTTTCCTTTTGAAGAAACATATTGCAATGATGCTAGGTAGGCAAGGTATCTGTTAAGATTAGGAAAAATATGAAGAAACCGCAACAACTTAAAGTTTCCATTTGCAATAATGGAACACTTAGAATTGCTTACGGTACGCCGTGCAAAGCATAAAACGAAACCGTGCAATTGCATTATTACACGAAGATAATAAATAAATGTTTTTATTGTGTTTCCAAAAGTACAATATTGATAACTATGATGAGATCTCCATTCCATCTATTAAAAAGAGTTGTCATAGAAGAGCTCTTGCCTAGGTTTTTTTTTTTTGAGTAATTTGAGGGATTGTACAATAATAAAACATGGAAAATACAATGAGTAGACAAACAGATGCTACGAAGGTGCTAGATAAGGGAAGGTAGAGCTAAAATTGTAAACCTATACTAATATGTTATTATGTATAATAAGTATGTATTTACAAAAAAAAACAGTATATAAGTATTCTATCAGTTATCTGGTTCCCATAGTACAAGCATTGCTTAGTTTGGGGCTAGATGGTGTTTTGTGTAAAGTCCGCCAATATTTATTATTATTATTATTAATAATATAAATGCAAAAATCAAAATCAAAATACATTGAAATCACTTGGATCATTTTGCAAAAGTAACTTTGTCTGTCTGTCTGTCTGCGGCGTTATTACGGCCAAACCGCTGGGCCGATTGTGATAAAATGTAATATACAGATAGTTTAAAGTTTTGAGACGGACATAGGCTACTTTTTTTCCGAAGTTTTATTTTGATTTTTAGGAATTTCAATGTTTTACGATCAAGTCGTCGAAAATCCATTTTCCGAATCTATCGCGAATGGTAAAGATCGTAAAACTAGTAATTTTCATGAATTAAATCTAACATTGCGTGATTCATTCTGGTATGTACTACTGAATCAGCTGTTTGCGAGTTGAAGCGGTATTGATTTGGTGCCACTTTCTCCCCTCCGGCTAGTGGGTAGTAACTTAAACATTATCTGTTGTGGGGAGCGCTATTGTTGCCAGCTTTGTTTGTTTTTTCCCTAAATTTTGTCACAAATGATTAAAACTACATACTATTATGGTAAAAAATTTATTAGTTTTGTTGTTTGTAATAAACTAAAAACTACTAGATCAATTTTCAAAATTCTTTAATCTATCTCAGCTAGGTACATTATCAGCGAATAACATAATCTAGGTCATATTTTATTTAAAAAAAAAACATAAAAATTGCAGCACTTAGGTAACTAAAGAATCAAAAATTTGCCAAAAATTGTGTACGAAGCCGGGGCAGACTGTTAGTAACAAAATAACCTGATTTAGTAAAGTTTGTAATGCTTTAATTCAATAATAGTACTAACCATCACATAATATTCCGTGTTGTATCGGAAATTACGAGTACCATGGTAATCACGACATCTAAATAGAAAACAAATGTTTAATAATCCCTTCTTCCGCCCTAATAGCAGGGGTCGACCCCAAGCATCACCCACCTTCAGTCTTCACCCACCACGACACTAACGTCCTTCCTACTTATATTTTAATTACAAAAGTTTATGAATTTGTATTTTTGTGGTGAATCAGCTGGGCCGATTTAGATGAAAATTATAATAGGTAGATAAAATAGACCGTGATCTAGAATAGCATGTAGTTAAGCTATTTATTTACTGGTTAGTAGCACGCGAAGGAAGCTTTGGGCGGAAGCTATTCAAAATATATTTTAGGAAAATATAAATATGAAGATAGGTAGGTATAAGTAATAGTGTGTGGGTAACCTAAACCTAATGTATTAAAATTACTCGCGAAAACTGAATTTTCAAATAAATAATTAGGTAGGTAAAATTAATTTAAAAAAAAATGGTTAAAATTCTAACATTCATTTGGTCATTTTAAAATAATGCCGATTACTGAATGAAAACAAAATTTTTTCTGTTTAGATTGATTTAATTTGGGGCCATTTTAATTACCTTCTCAATGGTCTATTAATTAGCATATTCATTATCAATGTTTAGTTTTTAGTTATCTATTTTCGGCCGATATAAATAAAAAAATTATAAAAAAAATTTTGGTTGCTGTGTTTTTCAAGTCATGAATTCTATTATGTTTATATATATTGAAATCACTATCAGGGACATATATCTAGCCACTTTAAGGGGAAATTAGCCTAGGCTACGAAGTTGGCAGCACCGTACCCAGGGCTCAGTTTTGACGCTATGCCATTCCAGATTATCATGGCCACCCTCCCCCTCCATGTTACTAAGCACGCGAAGTATTTGGGGGCACGGCAGTGCCCCCGCCAAGTCGAGCGCGAAGCAAACACTGCCGTACCATCCTTTACTGGAACCATTTCGCCGCATTTTCAGGCCCCTATTTGAGAACCTCTGGATGAGACCAGAACGCTGAAATTTTCGTCATCCAGTAAGCCATAATCACGTACTTAAAATCCAAAATTTCAAGTCTGTAGGTCATTTAGTTACGAAGTTAAGCGAAAGCAAAGTTTCGCATTTTAGACAGACACTCACTCACTCACTCACTCACTCACTCATGATCATCAGAATAGAACTAGTACTTCCCATAAACTCAGAGAGCTGAAATTTGGTACAGAGTTAGGGTTTAATGGCCACATAAAGGGAAAACCATAAAAACTAGGATAATCGAAGATCTGGAGTACCTGGTGACCCTGATAAGAAAACACAAGAGCCTAACCAAACTATTAGAGATCGACATACCGCCTTTACAAAAAATATTCAACTACTGGACCGATTTGAAAAATTCTTTCACCATTAGAATCCTACATTATCCCTGATGAACATAGGCTATAGTATATTTTCAAAAATATTAGGGATCCGTATGAAAACATCGACAATGTAATCCAAAGTGTGAAAAAATAAAAAAAAAAATCTTATATTGCGTTTGCTGCGGAAATTATTGACAATAGAGCAAAGTAATGTACTACAGTTTTAAAGATGACATCAATATCTACAAAAAAGTATGCAATACTATATGTCTAACTATTAGGGATCCGTATGAAAACTTCGATAATGTAACCCAACGTGTAAAAAAAAACCAAAAAAATCCTTATATCGCGTACGCTGCTGTAATTGTTGACAATAGAGCAAAGTGATGTACTACAGTTTTAAAAAGAACATCAATATCTACAAAAAAGTATGTAATACCATACATCTCACTATTAGGGATCCTTATGAAAAATTCGATAATGTTACCCAAGGTGTAAAAAAATTACCTTTATCATTATTACATCCGTGCGACGCCGGGGCGGACTGCTAGTACGCAATAAAATTAAAGGAAAACTCTGGATAAGACTAGACTGGCTTTTATACTTACAAGTTTACAAGAAGAAATAGTTGAACGATTAACTTTATTCTAATCGAACATTACACAAATTGAATAAACAAATTAACAAATTAAATAAACTAAAATATTAATTTCGCTCAAAATTTGATAAAAATATAATGCATTGGACTAAGAGTGGCGGTGATACCAGCGCACACGTCGCTAGATGGTGCTGACTGTATTTTAAACGCGCTTACGATTTGTTTTTATAATAAAAAAACAACTCATAAAAAGAAAAAAAAAACTGTGTCAAATAAGAAAATCTAATAAAATAAATCAATAAGCCCACGTTTCTACAAAAAGAAGTGAAATCCCACCAAAAACATTCTGTAAAAAACTAGCCAAGTCTCGATGGAGCTGCTTGTTTATCTCTAAAAAGTAATGAAATCTAGACAAAGTCGTGTCAAGTCTGAGGTTCTTTACTGCGATTTCTTTATTATTATAGAATGTTATGTGACTTGGCCGTCAAAATACGTCTATTTTATGTTAGATCGGTGGTCGATTTGACGCTCCAAAAAGAAGACAGCAGAAGTCAGCATTGTCAATGCTGAATGCATGTGTTGCACGATCAACAACAGCCTAAACTAAGACACTAGCGTCCAATTACCAATACCTGTATTGGCTATTATCTTGCATAACAAACATAGGTAGTTACAACAGATATAACATTACGTGTAAACAAAATTGACTTGTACCCACTAACGTATAAAGAATGTTCAACGGCCAAGTCACACAACATTCTATAATAATAAAGAAATCGCAGTAAAGAACCTCAGACTTGACACGACTTTGTCTAGATTTCATTACTTTTTAGAGATAAACAAGCAGCTCCATCGAGACTTGGCTAGTTTTTTACAGAATGTTTTTGGTGGGATAATTATTACTCTTTAACCTTAACGTGTATTATTCGTATATAAATATAACACTACTAGCTTCTGCCCTCAGCTTTGCTCGTATGGTAGGTACCAGGATAAAAAGAAGGTTGTATGCTATGTATATTTCAAGTGTCATCCAAATAGGTACATTTGGTCTTTCGGTCGTGATGAGTCACAAATATCCAAACATATAAACATCCTCACAAACTTTCGTAATATTTATAAAATTAGCGACAAAAAGATTGAAATCAGACCAGCCAGTAGACCTACAGTACCTACAAGTGAAGGAACAAATCCGAAAGTTGTTAGTTTGTAGCTATATAATAATATAATTAAAAAAACCGGCCAAGTGCGAGTCGGACACGCGCACGAAGGGTTCCGTACCATTATCTATAAAAACGGCAAAAAAATCATGTTTGTTGTATGGGAGCCCCCCTTAAATATTTATTTTATTCTGTTTTTAGTTGTTGTTATTCTGTTATTATTTGTTGTTAGAGCAGCCACAGAAATACATAATCTGTGAAAATTTCAACTGTCTAGCTATCACGGTTCATGAGATATAGCCCTGTGACAGACAGACAGACAGACGGACAGCGAAGTCTTAGTAATAGGGTTCCGTTTTTACCCTTTGGGTACAGAACCCTCAAAAACGAGCAAATATCTTCGACACCTAATTTCCGTGATGACGACCCATCAACTTACATGTTTGTACGAAACACTCGGTATGCGAGTCAGACTCGCACTTGTTCGGTTTTTTTTTTCGTGCTAATAATATTGTTTCAGCTTAGCCTGTTACTGATTAGACAACGAACATTACAATTAAAAAAATTTGCATATTTTATTTAGTTATGTACGAACCTACCTACCTAAGTAGATTGTTAGATTATTTAATTAGGTGTCGTTCAAGCGACACGATGACTTCTCATTAGTTAACCCATGTTTAGGGCTAATCCAGTCTTTCTCAAGGTGAGCGATAACACCTCCTTGTGGGCCCTGGAGACCTAGAGGGGGGCACTGATGTGATTTAAGGGGCGATGGGTGATTTGTAACTACTTCATATTTTAAAATTCACTGAAATTAAAATCCTTATAATCCACAACATCCATTTTTTAATTCATATTTATATCATATTTCATTTTATTGTATGAATATAAACTTAAAATATATTAATTAAGATATTTAGTAAAAGGTATGAAACACTGAATTTTGAGTAAAAGATTCCTACTCTTCTTAATATTGTAAAGTTGTATTATTAATTAACCTCCAGGTGAGCGATACTAATATGGTTATTGAGGTGAAAAAAATGGGGGGCTTTTCGATAGGACGAAACATTTTTTTTTATTATTCTGCCCGTCTATGCTATGACATAAACATTAAAAACTTACCTATCTACATACTTTGGGATTATAAGTAAAACTTATAATTTATAAAACTTAATTATTCTCTTGAATTTTTGATTGCACAAACCATTTTTTAGGGTTCCGTACCCAAAGGGTAAAAACGGGACCCTATTACCTACTAAGACTTCGCTGTCCGTTTGTCCGTCTGTCTGTCACAGGGCTGTATCTCATGAACCGTGATAGCTAGACAGTTGAAATTTTCACAGATTATGTATTCTGTTGCCGCTATAACAACAAATACTAAAAATAGAATAAAATAAATATTTAAGGGAGGTTACCATACAAAACGTGATTTTTTGTCGTTTTGTATTGATAATAGAACGGAACCCTTCGAGCGTGAGTCCGACTCGCACTTGGCTAGTTTTTTTTTATTATTCTGTCCGCTTAGACATAAAACATTTAAAACTTACCCTTCTTTGTCGGAGGTCCGACATCGTGCATAAGCAACTCACACCGGCACAAATGGTTTTCAATTAATTCTGTATGCGCAAGCCGGCATTCCACGTACACTGCTGCCATTATAAATAATAATAATTAATATTTTGTTGTACGATCATTCCCCCGCGACGTTTGGGAGAAAACTGACGGACGGAGACGGGTAGAATAGACATGCGCGCGCGGCGTTCGTCGCACGAGCAGATGTCAAACGGGGTGCAGTCATCAGCTAAAGTCGGTGAATTATTTTTTTCACCATGTTGGTACAGACTGACCCTCGTATTCAAGAACGACACTATGAGAAAACGCACCCACAGTGGACAAAATCTTTTTTCATAAAAATCACATTATGTGTTGTGCGACACTGCATAGTGTGACTAGAGGCACATTGTCGTGTGCCTCTAGCGAAAGTTGAGCTCTAAAGGCACACGGTAGTGTGCGCCATAGTGCCGCTCAACATATAAAGTGATTTAAATGAAAAAATATTTCGTCCACTGTGGGTGCGTGTTCTCATAGTGTCGTTCTTGAATACGAGGGTTAGGTACCGGGGTAGGTAAAGTCGGATAAGGTAGGTAAGTAGATGTTGATCCAATATTTAATCTAGAGCTTTTACAACATTCTCTAAGCTCGTAAGTGTCGGTGTAGGTACCTACTATCGGACGACGTCGTAGAAAAAACCTCCAAGTCGTTTTTGACTTTTTAGATTAGCTACCTAGTACGTACTCAGGGGTACTTACCCCTACTAGGGATTTTGGAATACAAATAAAATCTTTTCTCGAGTTACATGGTAACTAGTTATCTATCTATTACCTTTTTACCTACCTAAATACATCACGAATTAAAGCTAATAAAAAAAACTACCCATTATTTTACGTCGTGCACTGTACCGTGTAAGTACCCATCTTGTCTCATTGCGAGGGTTGATTCTCGTTCCGCGAACAGGATCACACGCGTAGACATATTTCACTATATACCTACCTACTGTAGATTAGCGTATTTTTATTTTCTAAGTAAGTACCTATCTATTAGCTTCCGCCAGTAGTTTCGCTCACGTGATAACTCCCTAAGAAATAAAATAAATAATAATTAATAAAATTCAAGCTAATTTCAAAATCGGGTCAGTACAGTAGTAGTAACGATATGATTGAACAACCAAGAAATATCGAAATTTTCGTAACTATAGGTTCCAAAGTTCCAATATTACTTAGTACCATGTAGATATACTTAACGAAGGTGTAAATTTATAGAACTTTATAATATTAGAATGGTATCACTACATAGTACTTACTTATAAAGCAAAGTCGCTTTCCTTTGTATGTATGTATGTATGTTTGCCTAGATCTTTAAAACTACACAACGGATTTTTATGCGGTTTTTTTAAAAAGTATTTAAGGAAAACTTTTTACGATTTTTTTTTGAAATTCTCGCAAAAAAACCTGTGTCTAGATACCTAGGTACCGACCTACCTACTTACAACTATGGGACAATAGTTAGTTTCCTAACTAAGTACATAGAACTACTAAGAAGTACCTACCTACGTGATTATTTCGATGGCGACAACACGTGTTAGGAAGTGCTTACCAACACACAGTAGCATTATTATCTAAGATTTTGTCGAGATCATGACATTCCGATACCAAATCCAATCACAGATTAAAACCACAGTATTATTTTTAGCACACTTCGGTAGTAATATCAAATATGTGACTTATTAATGATGAATTAAGGTTCAAATTGGGGCGCTCGCGCTTCGGCCGTAGCGCTTAAAACAATAAGGAATGCAAAAAAAACTTAGTCGTAGCAGATTATCTGCATACGACAATTATGATGTTTTACTTAGATACAGTGTACTTACCTACTCTTGTAGTTAAAATATAGGGTATTTTAAGACTACTCCCGATAACTGAAACTGGATATTCGGACCACGCATTGATAGGTAAGTAGGTAATCAACAAAATTGGTAAAAAAAACGTAATTTGGCCATGTATAAAATAAGCAAATTAAATAAAAGCAATAATTTTTCACTTTGATGATTTCAGTTCATCTGATGCCTCTAGTCTAGTCTAGTCTAGCCTAGCCTCTAGCATTTTCATTACTTATCATAAAGTCTAGAATCTAGTTATTGAAAAATTGTTACCTACATATATCTAGACTCTAGATAATGTAGGTAACAATTTCAATATTTTTTTTTGTCGGTACAGCATTTTTTCTCTTAGGGCATCGGTAGGGGTAGGCGTGTTTTAAGTTTTTGGAAGTCGTTTTAATACATACACTCGGTATAATAATATTATGTAAGATACATACGGGTAAGGTACGTTTGACCTAAATAATCAATTAGGTAGGTAAAACGTACAATGGCATAACTATAGTGAGCTTTTTTTTTATTCCAAAAATCTTCTAAGCGAATTTAATCCTCTAAACTGGCATTCCGCACCGTTCGTTCGCACAAAGGAACCTATACAGGGTGAAATCTGAATAGATATTCACATTAACCAAAACAGTGCAGCATTCAGACTATGAATCTGAAAATAACCAGGCTGAAACAACGCGGAAAATAAATATGCATGAGCTATAATATTTTTTTATTATCCAGGTCTAATCAAATTAAAAGTCCAGCGTCCTTACCACAAGCTCTAAATGAATATTAAAACAGTACCTACTACCCGTAGAGCAAAAGTGACAACGTATTCATAAGAGTTGTCAATTTCACACCGCGAGTACCTATCTGATACTGTTTTTAATATTACTTTAAGAGGCTGCCAGTCGACGATTGCTCTTTTTCGGAACGAAAAAAGTAATACTTCTGAACAAGCCACATCTCCTATTTTTATAAGTAGTATATTACTTAAGGTTCCTACCTAGATTTCTATTAAGCTGAAAACATAATAGCAGAAACTTTTCACGATAAAGATATTATTTCAAAATGATACGTTTTAGAATTTATGATCGAAATATTTTATATACCTACTATTAAAATCAACTTGTGATTTATTGTTAAAGATAGGTAATATGTAGATCTAGATTTCTATTAGGATAGATTTTTATAAGTAATTATACATAATTTATATCATTAATTTATTCGAAAAGCTAAGGCGGACCACGCGCTGACGTGTGTTTGTCATCATTGCAGCGGTCGCCGGTCGGTAGGATTATTTATCGAAGTGATTAAAGATGGGTACATCTTTATTCACATATACTATACATTATAAAATAGGAGATGTGGCTTGTTCACAAGTATTTCTTTTTTCGTTTCGAACAAAAATAATCGTCGACTGGCAGCGTCATAAGAGCGTATGGTCAGGCCCAGTTCACTGTCGCCAAAGTTGAACATCAGTTCCTTTTCTATATCCTTTGTGTAAAAAGCTGTCATCAAACCAAGCTTCTCAATACAGGGTCAATGGTAGGTTGGACTAGACGGAAGCTAGATGGCTGCAATGAATGTTAATATTATGTCATGTCATGATTTTTTGTTAGGTAGGTAGGGACTTGACTTATCTAGATGTTTAAAGGCGCCAGCAAATAGGTATTGTGAGACATTGTTTTGGCAAGCGATAAAGGTACTACATCTTTCCCATAACTGACCTTAGTTCCGACAGAATGAAACACCAAATAATTGTTCCCTGGCTCCATGTTTTCGCATCGGATCGTCGCATCAGGTCAAGGACGTTGCATTCCGCAGATCTGCACATATGACGCATACATACCTACCTACCTATCTAATAATACCTATGCTGTGAATATATTTCCATAGGTAAACTCTGCAATCCAATCATAGATAATTTAGGTAGACATTAATACACCTTGTACATACATAATATGTAGATGTAGGTACCTACCTGACAATTTTTTTAAACGATGATTAACATAGTTATTATGTCTTTCAAAGCAGTTTAGGTACATAGATTCTATAAAGCTATTTCGAGACTTTTTCTTTTGTTGAATAAATGAAAATGATTTAAAAATACACAAATCCTCCCTTGGAAAAATCAAGTGATTGGCCAAATTTAGCTAGTGATCGAGATGTGTAGAAGGAGGAAGGCATCTGTCCTGCAGTGGGACAGTAAAGGCTAAACTGAATAAGATGTTTGAAAAAAACCGGCCAAGTGCGAGTCGGACTCGCGCACGAAAGGTTCCGTACTATTATCAAAACGGCAAAAAAATCACGTTTGTTGTACGGGAGTCTCACTTAAATATTTATTTTATGCTGATTTTAGAGAAATACATCATCTGTGAAAATTTCAACTGTCTAGCTATCACGGTTCACGAGATACAGCCTGGTAACAGACAGACGGACAGCGGTGTCTTAGTAGTCCCGTTTTTTACCCTTTAGATACGGAACCCTAGAAACATAAAAAAAAAAAACTTGAGAGGTGTCAAGGGACACCCGGATGTAACGAAGTTCTTTTCGATTAATTAGTGAAGAAATTGTAATAAAATTTTATTTCTTTTAAGTTAAAATAATATGTTTTTTATTATTATCAAATATAATGTAATATAAACTTAATCAGTAGGCTCAATTTTTGTCAATCTAGCTAGTTAGATGAGAAACAAACGCAAAGCAAATAAATAGGTAAGTACCTACCTTCCTAAGTAGATACCACCTACCAACTAATGTTTTGGTAATCTCCTACTTGCACAATAAGTCGTTTATTAGTTTACAGTTATGTTGTACTGAACACAAAATAACGTGGGACAAGGGAAGGGGAATCAACTTTGACTTCGACCTCGACCTCGACCTCCAACTCGACCTCCACCTCCATCTCGACCTCGACCTCGACCTCGACCTCGACCTCGACCTCGACCTCGACCTCGACCTCCACCTCGACCTCGACCTCCACCTTGACCTCGACCTCCACCTCCACCTCGACCTCGACCTCGACCTCGACCTCGACCTCCACCTCCATCTCGACCTCCACTTCCACCTCGACCTCGACCTCCACCTCGACCTCGACCTCGACCTCCACCTCGACCTCGACCTCGACCTCGACCTCGACCTCCACTTCCACCTCGACCTCGACCTCGACACAATTAATAGATATATATATTAATAGATATACTATAGCAAAAAAGTGTCGTGACAACTTTTCGTAAGAATTTTTTCCGTCTAGCCCCCTTTCACAACGCGCGATAAGGAACTTCGTTCCAAAAAGATGTAATCATTTTTACCCGGTATAAATTGGGTATAAATAGGAATGAATGGGTAAGAATTAGTGTTTCCGGAACCGGTATTCTTTGTAAGAACCGGGAATTTCGGTACTTTTTTAAATCGGTACCGGGATTTCCCGGTTCTTTCGGTATTTTCGGTTCTTGGCAGTTTTTGATTTATAAAACAAGTGATAAGGTTCAAAAGTCAACTACAATTAAGATCGACGAGAATAGATAACATTAAGAATGAATATATATCAGAAAAACGATATAGAGCCGATAACAGGACCAGAGGTTCAACGCGCGCTTTGCAGCATAAAATATAGCAAGAGCCCAGGTGCAGATGGTGTTACCACCGAAGCCTTAAAAATCGGAGAACCAGTACCACTCCCACACCTTACGAACCTTTGTAACTACATTCTTCAGACCGGTTCTTCTATCCTCATAATTTCTGCCACTCCACCATTATACTCATACATAAAAAGGGTGAAAAGTCCGACATAGTCCCATCAGTCTTATCTCACACCTTTTTAAACTATTCATGAAAATTATTGAAAATTGAATATCCGCGAGCTCGATTTACATCAACCACCAGAACAAGCGGGTTTCCGCCGTGGCCTCTCCACGACGGATTATTTCCATTCCCTTAACCAGCTCTTAGAAAAACATTTAGAATTTAATATCCCACTTTATCTTGCATTTGTAGATTACTCAAAAGCTTTTGATAGCATAAAACATAAACCATTATTCGAGGCACTTTCTAATCAGAACATAAATTAAACGTACATTCAACTTATCCGTAATATCTATAGCAATAGTACAGCATCCATAAAAACCTCACTCACGGGGCTCTCTTTCCAAATTGTAAAAGGCGTGAAACAGGGAGACCCGCTTTCTCCTAAATTGTTTACAGCTACTTTGGAAGAAGTGTTTATGCGATTGAAGCCCAAATGGGCTGAGAAGGGCATCGTCGTCGGAGATAGCAGGCTAACAAACCTGCGCTTCGCCGACGATATTGTCCTTTTCTCCCCCACAGCTGCAGAACTAGGCGATATGCTTCAAGGACTGAACCAAGCAAGCCGACCAAGATGTGGGACTCCGAATGAATATGAGCAAGACCAAGCTCATAAGGCACGAAGAGGAGATTGTACGTGGAGAATGTGGAGATTGAGTATGTCCATGAGTATGTGTATCTCGGCCAGATAGTTTCATTCCAGGCACAACAAAACAAAGTTGCTCGACGCACCGAAAACGCCTGGAGAAGCTTCTGGTCGATGAAACATCTTATGAATGGCGAACTGCCACTCTGCAATAAGCGCAGACTTATGGACATGTGCATTCTCCCAATTCTAACGTACGGTGCACAGACTTGGTTCCCGACAGCTCATGAGAGATACCAACTCGAGGTTTGCCAAAGAGCCATGGAGCGTAGTATCTTAGGAGTCAGGCTCACAGACCGCATACGAAACACGATACTACGCTCCAAAACAAAAATAGTTGACGTCACCCATAAAGTGGCCAAACTCAAATGGGATTGAGCAGGGCATGTCGCTCACATGCTGGACGATCTTTGGGCCAAAATAACAAACGATTGCTCCCCACAAACTACACGCCTTCGAGGCAGAATGGACTGGAGATGGCAGGACGATCTCGACAGTCATTTAAATGACTGGCGCAACTTAGCTGGAGATCGAAAGGTGTGAAAAGAAGGGAGGGAGGCCTTTGCCCTGCAGTGGGACGATATAGGCTAAGATAAGATACCGGCCCCTAAAATTACTGTGGTTTTGTTTATAATATCACAAAAATCATATTAGGAGCGTCGTATTTGAAGTAAATTACATTCTGTCACCATTGTTTGGTATGAGGAACAACGTAATACTTACCTTGAAGTCAAACGCGCGACACTTTTTCCTTCATTTATTTTTTGAATGCGGCCAGCACGCTTCTAACAAAAGCAAGCTGTTGTGATGTGAAGGTGAACCCTTGAGCTTACCGCGACTTATTTCGGATTGGTTACCTGAAAGTCGTTGGTATTTAGTCAATCGCGTCTCTGCGTAAGCGGAGTTGCGATTTGACCTCCGAATGACTGAACGACGATTTATGAACGATAGTTCCTCAACCACACTGGATTGTAGTCTGAGATCGAGGATGGATGATTCCTCAACCCACACTGCTGTAGACAACACGACTCTCTTTTGCCACTTTTAATGTCTAATATATAAAATTCTCTTGTCAGTGTTTGTAAACTACTTGAACGATTTTTATGATTTTTTGTGAATATTCGGTAGGTATGAGAAAAGAGTGGCGTAAAGTTCGGGAAAAACTGGAGCGCTTTTTCTGTGGGATTATTGAAATTTGACAGGACAACGTTAGTCGGGACAGCTAGTTGTTATGATAAATCCGCGTGAATGATATCGCATTGCCACCAGAGATGGGCACTTACCCGGTAAAAATCATTTTTACGGACAGACGGACAGACGGACAGACGGACAGACGGACAGACGGACAGACGGACAGACGGACAGACAGATGGGCGATGGGCTTGCAACCTGTCATAGACATCTGCGCCTGATGTGTGATCCATAATTAGTTAAGTGACAAAAAAGTAAAAAAAACAGATGTAATCATTTTTACCCGGTATAAATTAAAAATGGGAAGGAAAAATTGGGTATAAATAGGAATGAATGGGTAAATATGACGTCATTCTTACCCATTAATTCCTATTTATACAAAATTTATATCAGGTAAAAATGACGTCATTCTTATCTTACCCATTCATTCCTATTTATACCCAATTTATACCGGGTAAAAATGATTACATCTTTTTGGAACGAAGTTCCTTATCGCGCGTTGTGAAAGGGGGCTAGACGGAAAAAATTCTTACGAAAAGTTGTCACGACACTTTTTTGCTATAGTATATCTATTAATATATATATCTATTAATTGTGTCGAGGTCGAGGTCGAGGTGGAAGTGGAGGTCGAGGTCGAGGTGGAGGTCGAGGTCGAGGTCGAGGTGGAGGTCGAGGTCGAGGTGGAAGTGGAGGTCGAGATGGAGGTGGAGGTCGAGGTCGAGGTCGAGGTCGAGGTCGAGGTGGAGGTGGAGGTCGAGGTCAAGGTGGAGGTCGAGGTCGAGGTGGAGGTCGAGGTCGAGGTCGAGGTGGAGGTGGAGGTCGAGGTCAAGGTGGAGGTCGAGGTCGAGGTGGAGGTCGAGGTCGAGGTCGAGGTCGAGGTCGAGGTCGAGGTCGAGGTCGAGGTCGAGATGGAGGTGGAGGTCGAGTTGGAGGTCGAGGTCGAGGTCGAAGTCAAAGTTGATTCCCCTTCCCTTGTCCCACGTTATTTTGTGTTCAGTACAACATAACTGTAAACTAATAAACGACTTATTGTGCAAGTAGGAGATTACCAAAACATTAGTTGGTAGGTGGTATCTACTTAGGAAGGTAGGTACTTACCTATTTATTTGCTTTGATCTGAGAGGATGTTAAGCTATTGCATAGCTTCTATCGCGGGCCTTGAGCGTGGAGACCGAATCCAGAAATTTCGTAACGAAAATTTACGCAAAATTTTACGACACACTCACACTCACGCAATACGCGTGAGTGTGAGTGTTAGAGTGATTTTCGCATTCCAGCGCCATCTAGTTTAATTTGATGTTATTACGATATTATAAGTACCTACTATTCGCGGTCTCATGCGAGGCGACCGCTCGGAGTTTGAGAGGTGAAAGATGTTTGCAATTCCGCTGGCAGGTGGCGCTATTTTACCACTATCAGTAAATAGGTGGTATAATACTTCAGTTCACAGACATGATCGCATATATCGCAAATATCGATATCAGTTCCTGTTTTCTACACGATTGATTGATTTTATTGCTATCTGTACAAAACAAGTGCGAGTCGGACTCGCGCACGAAGGGTTCCGTACTATTATCAAAACGGCAAAAAAATCACTTTTGTTGTACGGGAGTCTCACTTAAATATTTATTTTATGCTGATTTTAGAGAAATACATCATCTGTGAAAATTTCAACTGTCTAGCTATCACGGTCCACGAGATACAGCCTGGTAACAGACAGACGGACAGCGGTGTCTTAGTAGTCCCGTTTTTTACCCTTTAGATACGGAACCCTAGAAACAAAAAATAATTCATAATATCTCGTAACCTACCTATTTACCTAACTACGTAGTTAGCATTCCACACGTGACAGGTTGCAATCCCGTCGCCGCTTTCAAGAATACTAACAGGTTTCCTCACGATGTTTTCCTTCACTGTTTTAAACACGTGTAACGCGCATATAGGTACATTTTTCGAACAGAAATATCCATTGATGCACGGCCAGGATTCGAACTCGAAATTAATTGGAAATTAATAATATCTACCTAGGTACCTATTTACCTAACTACATGAATTCAATAATTCAATTTCAAACTTTTTATTCGATCATGTGAAGTACCACCTATTTACCGATAGTTGTAAAATAGCGCCACCTGCCAGCGGAATCGCAAACCTCTTTCATCTTACCTCTCAAACCCCGAGCGGTCGCATGAGACCGCGAAAAGTACCTATAATACGTAGTAACATCAAATGAAACTAGATGGCGCTGGAATGCAAAAATCAAGTTTGTTGTATGGGAGCCCCTCTTAAATATTTATTTTATTCTGTTTTTAGTATTTGTTGTTCGAGCAGCATTAGAAATACATAATCTGTGAAAATTTCAACTGTCTAGCTATCATGGTTCATGAGATACAGCCCTGTGACAGACAGACAGACGGACAGACGGACAGACAGACGGACAGCGAAGTCTTAGTAATAGGGTTCCGATTTTACCCTTTGGGTACGGAACCCTAAAAATTAACCTAAATTTGCCGCCTCTAAAATCTGCCGCCCTAGGCTCCAGCCTACTCAGCCTGGTGGTAAATCCGCCACTGACTAGGTAGGTACAAATATAAATCGACCTATGGCCTAGGTACCATTTATTTATATTTCGACAAAATAATAGTAGAACTTTATTATGAACTAGCTGACCCGTGCCCGCTTCGCTGGGAGACAGATAGCTTCACACCTGGTATTAAAATCTTCAAAATAAATAATAGCCTATATGTTGCTGAGGACTAATAGCTACATTACAAAAAAAGTTTCATCAAAATCCGTCCCGTAGTTTTTGCGTAAAAGCCGGACAACAGACAGACAGACAGACAGACAAAAATTTCAAAATGTTTTTTTTTTGGCTTGTGTTATTTGTATTTTGTATAAAGGCCCCTAGGAGTATTTTTTTTAGTTTTTATTTAATGTACAGAATTGAACTCTTCTACAGTTTTATTATATGTATAGATTAGGCTGGGAATAGACGTCCGATTTTTTCATCCGACAGTCCGATCCGATAGTCTGATCAGACTATCGGAAGGCGCTCGTGCCATACATTTTGTTTGAACAGCAATACACGTCCGATCCGATAGTCTGAAGGTGCGGTTTGCATAAATAGACGTCCGATTTCTCCTTCCGATTAGCTACCTGTCTCGCTCTTTTGTACTAAAATAATTTTCTGTTTCACTTACTCAAACTTTATCTCACGCGTCATATAAATGATCGATGATATATGAGAAAGAAAGCTAATTTCGGTCTGCCAAGTAAAATGGCAATGTATAATTCTTTTTTGTAAATACATACTAACATCTAGACAATAGAGTGTCTCTAATAGTTATTAGTATTAATATAGCCGGGATTCGAACCCACGAACGGCTTATTATGGCCGTAGAAAAACGGACATGCCTATGGGATACGGGCATTGAAGCTTATCACGATCGGAAAATGAAAGATTTGGCTTGGGAGGACGTGTGCGCATCACAGCGCAGCTCGGGAACGTTTGAGTTCAAAAAATGTCTGAATTGTCTGACGCAAAAATCGGACGTGTATGGAGTGCATCCGATCCGATAGTCTGATCACTGATCAGACAATCGGAAGCAAAATCGGACGTCTATTCCCAGCCTTAAGATTATACTAGTAGGTAAGTAATTAGTTTCAAGTCGTTAAATTTTACAGGTTGTGCATAGCAATTGCATTGAATTCAACAGCTGGTGACTAGAAGTACCTAATAAAGGATTGATGACGCGGTTATCTCAACATATAAAAGGTAATAATTAATTAATAATCCCTAATTCCTAGCAATTTTGCTAAAGGACTGAGGACTGGTACATAAGATTTATAACGACCAT
Source organism: Hydriomena furcata (assembly GCA_912999785.1). Taxonomy (NCBI): domain Eukaryota; kingdom Metazoa; phylum Arthropoda; class Insecta; order Lepidoptera; family Geometridae; genus Hydriomena; species Hydriomena furcata. The sequence goes on along the minus strand of OU538833.1, from coordinate 3,752,510 downwards.
TTTTTTTTAGTTCATGTTCAGCAATCGATATCGAAATCGCTAACGTGTGTTGTAACTAGCTAAGTGACAGTGATAATTTTAATTCAGTGATTGATGACATTAACACTACACAAGACAGTTATCATCTGTCATGTTTCTGCTAGTGTCAGGTCAAATAATAACAAAACAAAAAATAAAATGTCGGTTGATTTTGGTTCGAATTGTGCGATACTCCTATTAATTTAATTTTTAGTACTAATTCAATCCATAAATACCTAAGACCCTAGGTATTCGTTTGTTTGTTTCTTATTCAGTGAGGTTCAAAAATCTGTATTTGTTTTGTTTGAAACCGTTACAAAATATCGCATTCTATTAGGTGGTAGGTTATTTTCTTGCTTGAGATTTTAATAAAAATACAATGTGTACTTAGCGACTCCTGTTTGTTTACAGAAAAAATAAAAACGCTGAGCATGTCAAGATTCAGGTTTGGACGGCAGCACGACGGTTACCGCCTAGTGTCAAACGACGACAGCGGCTTTTCGGACGCCCAATTCGAAGAACCCCCTATAAAAATACCTTGGAAAGCTATTTCACTTGCTGCATTTCTTTTCGTCGTTGGAACCATTTTACTTATAGTTGGTAGCCTTATAGTCACTGGACACATAGATACTAAGTATTCAGACCGATTGTGGCCTATGATAGTTTTAGGTGGTATCATGTTTCTTCCAGGTGCTTATCATATAAGGATAGCTTACTATGCTTACAAAGAGTATCCTGGATTTAGTTTTAATGATATACCTGAGTTAGATTGACTTTAAGGTTAAAACTATTTTATGAAATTATATCTGAGGAATAGATCTGAATATTGATTATTTCTGTTTGGTACTGTGTTATGGTCATAGCTTTTTACAAATGAAAAATAAAAATTTTAGATGTATTTGTTGTAAGTAAGAGCAAACCTAAGAATTCCAAGTCTCTACACATTGCTAAATGGCAAGTGCAAGTGATAAGTAAAATCAGTCTGTAAACTGATGTGCTGTTAAGTGTAGGTGCATTATGTTTGTTTTTGAGTTAAAAAAAGTAGCTGCCCTTGCATTGTCCCATCACCCAAACTTAACACTGAATGAAATATTTTAAAACATTCAAACATTCCTTAGTAGCATTTATATTAAAATATCTATGACTGCATAAATATCTATTAAATGTTTATTACTAATAGGTAATGTAAAAATGATTGTGTAATTTGTTAGTGCAATAATAAAAATATTTCAATGTTGTGTTTATACTTATTGCGTGTAATGATACTGTAAGTATTTTATTTTACAAAATAATTCAATATATTTATGAGATTTTTCACAAGTTCTAATTAGATGTCTTTCAACTTTTATCTAGTTCACAACAATAATAATAATTATTATTATTTTAATAAAATACCTTGTTTTCTTTTGAACTACACTATGCAGTTGTCATATAACATGTTGATGACAATTAATATGTTAGTTTTAATAAATCACTACATAGTATAAAGCAAAGTCGCTTTCCAATTCCCGCGTCTGTATGTATGTATGTATGTTTGCTTATATCTTCAAAACTACACAACGGATTTTGATGCGGTTTTTTTTAATAGATAGAGTGATTCAGGAGGAAGGTTTATATGTATTAAACCCGTGCGAAGCCGGGGCGGGTCGCTAGTAGACTTATAAATTAAAGGATCAGTAGTACCTACTTAGTTTAAATTGAGGACACAACTTATGGACCAAGCCGCAACAAACTGAAGTTGAATCTTACTTTATTACATTTAGTCAATAAGATTATAGTTTTTTATTAAACAGCAGAAACAAGTTCTTTCTTATTATCTACTAGCGACCGCCCCGGCTTCGCACGGGTTTCATACATATAAACCTTCCTCCTGAATCACTCTATCTATTAAAAAAAACCGCATCAAAATCCGTTGTGTAGTTTTGAAGATATAAGCAAACATACATACATACGCGGGAAGCGGAAAGCGACTGCTTTATACTATGTAGTGATAGGTACATTAGTTATAATAAAACAGTACCTAACTCATAAAAACTGATATCTACACACTTTGTTTGATAAAGCATTCAACATCACAATCTAGAAATCATAAGAAAGAAAACATACCCAGGTATTCCGTATATTTCTACTCATGCTAATAGACAAGTGTTGGGAAAAGCGAACTATCCTTCCTAAAAGGATTGATTTGAGAGAAACAAAGCTTTCATTAGGCATAATTTAATGACATCAATTGATAATTTCAATAAATAGATTGATAAAGTCACTTTACAACTTGTAGAGAGATAAATTAAATCACATTAATTCACAATGATTATTTTATATAAACATTCCTTCCTATCTAAATTGCATGTTTACCTATTGGCCCGTTTGCCTTTCTTGGTTTGTGTGAAACTGGTATGCGGTAGTGGTATTGAGTGTCCCGTCTTTTTGAGATGTTCAAACAGTTTGTTCTTAGATGTAAAGTCCGTTTGACAGATAGCGCATCGTAGGTTAAGAGCCGTGCTGGAGTCTTCGGTTTCGCTGGTTTTAGTTCGCGCTGGTTTTCGATCGACAGTCTTTTTCGGCTTGTGTTGTATGTTTGGTTTGACGTTTCGTTGAGCTTTAGGCAGTGCGGGTTTGTCTCTTGGTAAAGCTGCCTCTCCGTCAGTAGGAGTTGTGCTGGAGACCTCGTATAAGTTTTCCGTGGAAGTTTGTGATTGTGAGCCTTTCTTGAGATTGAGTTCTTTTTTGGCCTGTATTTGGCTCTTCAGCATGTTGAATTTCTTTGCCTTCCTGCTGCGCGCGGGACCCTCGATCTCGTTGAAACTCATCTCGTCATGACTGTCGTTGCCTTCGCTTTCCGGCATAGGAATGAATGACTTCTTCTTGTTTTTCTTCTTCTTTTGACTCTTGGGTAGTGCCTGAGAAGAGAAAGACTGTTAGAATTGTATCAATTACTAGTGGTAACCCTCGCGACTTCAACCCCCGTTCCACCCCATCATTCCTTTCTTAATGCACCTCTACCTACACAGCAAAAGATGTAAATCATCAAAATTTTTAATTTTTAGCATCAGTGGTTTAATCTGTGCGTAGATAGATCAGTAAATCAACACAAGTTTGATATATTTACAAATTTTTGTTCCAATAGGTACGTAATTAAAGACCTGAGAATCTTGATGATTTTGATTAATAAGGTAAGAAAAAGCAATGAAATTAAAATCGTAAATCAGAGGGTACTATTATTTACAGCAAGGCTATATTTAAAAGGGGTTTCGTTTAGATTGACATTTCAATAAATATGCGTTGTTTAATAACGCTAGTAACTTAAACTTAACCTGTATTTTATCCGAATCATCGCTTAGCGTCTCTCTCAAATCATTGTCTTCGATATCTGATGTGGAGTTATCCTGTGCCTCTTCGTCTTCCGTGGTGCCATTAACCTTGGTCTCCTCAGGCACATTGACCAGAGCATCAACAACCTCGACTTCTTCCTCATCACTGATATCCTCCTCCTCATCACCAGATATCGCAATATCATCATCCATCGTCATATTAGCTACGTTCTCCTTATGCTTCTTGCTGTTCTCGTGGTTCTCGAAAGATTTTATGTTCTTAAAGAGTTTGCTGCAAGCCGAGCAAAAGAGGTTCCTCATTCTGGCTTTAGACGATTTAGCTGTTGCTTTTGAAGCTTCACTTGCCTGAAAAATATAATAAGTTTCATGTTCAAAAATAATTTTTCAAAACAAGCTTTTGTAAAATCATTCAAACCATCGATTAATATGTAAGTCATTGTTATTTAGCTGTTGGCACGAAATGTGAGCCGTTGCGGGACGCCTGGTAGATGTAAAACATCGAAATTATTTTGTACTTACAGGTAATATGCATAAAAGACAGCAAATAAATATGACAATATGAAAATTTAGTAAAAAAGAGTCGGCACTTCTTCGACAGCAACTCATCTAGTTCGCGGCGGCGCAAGCCGTGGCGACACGCGTCGCGAAGCCAACTATAATATCATTACTTTCTTTCACCTGTCACATAATATAACATTGTCATAACAACTTGATGTATGCAAAGTTTTTAATCAATTAAACTTTTCAATAAGGAGTCCCGTTATAATGAATAAATTTAAAAACTCCATGAAGTTTATATTATTTACTATATATAATTTATTTTCCCGACTTTTTGCTATGTTACAATATTGGCTATTTACATGTTATAAGGTGTTTTTAGTTTTAAAATTTGTTTATATACTAAAGAAAAAATTACCTCTTCAGTCTTGGAACTCTCCTCATTGCTGCTTTCCATACCCCCCTCGCTGATCGTATCATCGTCTGATGACAACCCAAACTCCTCGGCTAATAACGATTCAATCTCACTAAGCTTCTTCTGATAATCCTCACTCTGAAGGAATGATGATTCGCCTTCCTTCTTCTTGGCCTCTTCTATCTCTTTCTGGCGCTGCATTATCCTTTCACGGCGGACTTGCTCTGCCTGGAATGATTAAATAAACATAATTTAGAAATATTTAGTTGGAACCTAATTATTTATTCGAAATTGGCATTATGGTGGACATCACCATTGAATCCAGATCTCTAGACAGGTGATTCTCAGGGCCGATTGTGATGAAATTTCATATAGAAATAATTCAAAGTCTTAGAACGTACATAGGCTACTTTTTTCTCAAAAATTTCCTCTGATTTTCCGGAATTTTAATGTTTTGAGATAAGTCGTCAACAATCGATTTCCTAAATCTACGCAGACAAAGTCACAAGTAAAAACTAGTTATAATATAAACCCACCTTTATTTTATTAGCCTCAGCTTTCTCCTGCAACAGCTTGGCGTGTTCCTGAACCCTCTTATCCTTCCTACGTACGAAGCTGACCAGCCGTCTTATTTCCTCATTACGTTCCTTGCGTGCCTTCTGCCGAATCTTATTATTTTCCTTTTCCATCAGTTTAATCACTCGCCGGTTGTCGTTCTGTTGTATTTCATAGTGGTCTAGCCAGACATAGCCTGAAAATCAAATGAGTTATCAACTTACCATCAAAAGTCAAACATGAGTATAAAGTTGGCCCTGATGCTGTTTATATAATTTATTGAATGTTATAACAGTTCACTTTACAACTTAATTTGAAATCCAATTAGATTCCTAGAATCCAGTTAATGGATTTTTAGTTTTAAATGTTGAAACTAGAAAAGCAATCATAGAAAAATTATATTTTCCTATAGCAAGAACATGGAGAAACCACATTTTTATACTGTGACAATATCACGCCCAAACTACTGGGCCAATTGTGATGGGTTTCATAAGGTGATAGTTAAAGTCTTGTGATGGGCATAGGCTACTTTTTTTCGGAAAACTTTGTTTTGGTTTTCAGAAATTTTAATGTTTTACGATAAAGTCGCCAAAAATCGATTTTCTGAATCTATGCAGATGAAGTTGTGGGTAAAAGCTAATGTTACATACTTTTATTTGTTGAAAAAGACATCCAGTATGCATAGAACTCGTGAACGTCTTCATAAGGGGTATTTGAATTGCCAAATTTGGGGATTTTTTCCACTTCCTCAGGGTCATCCAAGAAGTCAGTTTCTTCAGCAGATAGCTTGGAGAACACCTGAAAATTATAAAATAACACATTAAGTATACTGTAAGTATGAGCTATACATTTTACAATACAATACACTATTCAATTTAATATGCATTGAAAGACAATGGACTGGAAGTTAATGATAAATTACATTATTTTTAGAACTTTGTTATATACACCATTACAACTCTGTGCTTATATAGACCAAAGACTAATAAGGTAGAGAATTAGATCACAACTTTATAAAATTCATCATTAAACTTTTTAATTCATCACTGCACCTGAGAAGATTTAATTGAGGCATCTTATAGGGCCATAACAGTAGCAATTTAATGGAAGGATGTGATTTAATGAGTTATAAATGAGCACATTAACACAATGAATGAATCACTCGCCTCAGCGTATACAGAATAGAAGCTCTGCGGCTCATCTCCAAAGCCTTTGTAGCATGATGGACTGAAGTATTGGTAAACATCAAGGCTATCATCGTTGTATGAGCTGCCAGCACCTCTCAGTAGCTGTTCTAGATGATTATCATACCTGGAAGGAATAAGACAGTTTTTTTGTATGATTCTATTGTTTTTTCACAATAATTATGTTTGACCGGAAAGTGTAGTGGTTTTGTAAAACAGTAAACAACCTAGACCGTGTGGGAAAAATGAGGCATCAGATTAAAAAACATTATACCTATTATGAACCTCTAAGAAGAATAAAAGGATTATTTTTGTATTGCAGTACAGATAGTAATTTAGTAATATTTTCAACAACTGCTGTGAATTCCCACTTACCAGGCTCTTTCTTGAGGATCAGACAAAACTTCATACGCATTTTGTACCAGCTGAAACTGTTCTTTTGCCTCGACAATATTTTCTAAATTTTTATCAGGGTGCCATTGCAGGGCAAGTCGCCGATACGCTTTTTTGATATCAGAAGCGCTCGCCTCCTTTTCGATGCACAAAACGTCGTAATGGCACTTCATTTTCTATTCATTATAATTAAACTTTCAGATTATTTCACAGCCTTTTGTAAATAAAATGGACAGGTAACCTGACTGAATTCACTGAATCGCAAGTTCTTCAATGAAATGTGCAGTGTCAGAAAATTGTATTACATTGCCACGTAAACTTTTAAACTAACATTGTTTCTTCTATTATGATAAATTAACTTAGAAGCTGTAATGCAGTAGAATAAAATATTTTCACGATCTATTTTCCGTAAATCAACCGAAGAGACTTGACATGACAATCAGCCATGCTTTTCGCAATCGCAATAGTGATTGACTTACTTGACTTTGACTTCGTTTTTTTTTGCTCTGTGTTGGCGTCTCGGTCGGGGCGATATTTATGTGTTCTGTGGTCGGGGCAGTCTTCGTGAACGTATCCTTGTTCTGTACGTCACCAATATTAATATCGATTTTATTCTAAACAACCGATATGGATATCAACGTAATACATATAAATATAATAATAATATAAACTAGATGTAATAAGGTGAAAAATCAAAAGCAAAAAAAATTGAAACAAAGGCGATAACATCACAATCATCCATTTAAATTTTGTATGTTAAAATCGATTCAATGTCAACATAAAAATAGCACATCACTGCTTGTCATTTCATTTTCCTGGCATGCCATGTACCATGTAACTTAGGACAAGGTTGTATGGTCGACTTGATCTATCCTGCCCGAAAGGAAAATTGTCTATATCTGGCATGATTTTAAGCTATTGCATAGCTTCTATCGCGGGCCTTGAGCGTGGAGACCGAATCCAGAAATTTCGTAACGAAAATAATGCGACAATTTGCGCATCGCATTGCGCAGCGCATGCGTAATCGCCCCGCAATCTGGTGACTCATGTCATGCCTGCTTAGAGTGATTTTCGCATTCCAGCGCCATCTAGTTTCATTTGATGTTATTACGTTATTATAGCTACTTTTCGCGGTCTCATGCGACCGCTCGGTGTTTGAGAGGTAAGATGAAAGATGTTTGCAATTCCGCTGGCAGGTGGCGCTATTTTACCACTATCGGTAAAGTAAGTCGGTCAAACACTTAATATCGTTATTTTTGTTCAATTTTTTTTAATGAATAATTGTTTTGGTGTCTATACCTAGATATTTTCTTTTAAAGAAAAGCATAAAGAGCTAAAAAAAATAAATATTGTCAACGTCAAAGAGCATAATATTATCAGCGTCAGAAAGATTTAAAGAAAAATTAAGAAAAAAAAATACTGCATAAATAAAATAAATAAATAATTATAATTACATAAGTTGATAATAAATGTTATGCAATAGCTTTACCGCGGCATTCTCAGAGTGCCACACGTCTTTTTTTATTTTAGCGCTTTTAAATGGAACTTTGATTTTTTGGTCTACCAAGTCTGAAATAACAGAGCATGCTCTGTTATTTCAGTACCTCGTTATAAATTAATAGCTTTGGTAAGTGAACATCGGCCTATGAAGCTATTTCTATAAAAAAAAAGAAAATCGCTAGTTCGCGGCAATCTCTATCGTTTAGCAGGGTAGATTATCTACCCTGTTTCCTTGAAACCTTGAAACCCTACTAACTAAAATGTGTTCGCTATAACTACTTAGCTAATTGTAATTACAATAGTTAAGTAATGTAGGTAGGTAACTTAACATACCTATCTACTTACTGCCTTGCCAACACAAACAGAACAGGCGTGAGTTTAATCTGTGTAAATATTTTAATTATTTTGTAATGCTAATAATTGTCCCCACATAATATTTTTAGCCTTGTAGCTAGTATTAGTTCAATTTCAACAAATTGCCTAGACTGGAATGCAAATTGGTTTTTAATTTTCCCCTGAAGGAGATAAGGTCTATTCTATAAAGCCGTGAGCTGCTTTCCGTAATTATCTTTCGCATAAACCGTCACGATGGACGGTCACGAGCTTTGAAGGAACTTACTAATTTAGTAAGTAGGCACGAATTTTGTACCAACATAAAGACAAAATACGAGATTACTAAAACATTAGGTTGTCTCGTCTGTGCGTTTAAATATAGGAACCGAAATGAATATTAAATAGGTACCTACCCCCATGGTGGTAGATTTAGGTACCTAGATGTAACGGCAAAGTACCTACGTAAGTAGGTGGTTTGGCAATCAGTATTATAATTAAAATAATTAGGTATATAAACAAATTTCTAATAAGTAACTAAAATTATAATCGTGCTCTACCAATAATTACTTAGAATAGATAGAACATAAAAATAAATCGTTGAAAAGCAGAGAATTCCAATTATTCTACCACTGAACCCCATCGGAAGCGTCTTCTTTCGGCAGCCATACTAGTCACATTGTCCCTGTAAAAATAATTTGATTACTCTTAATGCAGAGTTGAGCGGAGTGGAGCGGAGCAGACTGGGAATTGACCAATCACAGTGTGAAATAGTTGACCTATAAATCATGGATTTCATGGATCGCACCGCTTCACTCCGCCCAGCTCCGCATTTGTGGAATCGCACCCTAAGTGCCCAGTTTCCACAATAGCTAGGTACTTATACTGTTAAAAGAAAAACACTAAGGTAGGTAGCCTACTTTACCTAGTTGAGTAGGTAAAACTATCTTAAAATAATCAAATAATTTACGGAGAAAAATAAATTATATTTCTCTGGTAGCACCATGCAGCCATCAAATTACCATTAACTAATCAAATAAGTATTTTCACATTATTACACATATTTAGTTGTTGAATTGAATTTTATTAAAGGTCGCGTATTCCACCTTCCAGTAGTTGAAGACATCCCCGACTTCATGAGAAGATCTTCATACGCGTCATCATCATCCTGTCAACAAAAAAAAAGTTTTCTTTGGCCTTCCTTGTATTCTATTGTAAATTGCTTTGCTTGTCTAGCTAGAATTTTTGGTCGAAAAAACGTACCTACCTATAACGTAATCACTACATAGAATAACCGGGGCGGGTCGCTAGTTAAAAATAAAAAACAAAATAATGATGTACCGAATCACAGTTAAACCTACATGACACACTTTTTATTTCATCGGAAATCGACTAAGTCACTTTTCATCTTTTAAGCTATAGATCAACAAAGGTTTGTGTAGTGTAGACAACTACTTTAAAATTATATTATTGTGGGAAGTAAAGTTGTTTATTTTTTTTATTCATTCTTGCGATTGGCATGAGATGAGATGATAGAGATAGATAGAGATGTCAATACATCTTTACGTTTTGAATTAACGCCAATGGTCACGACTGGCCGTCGAAGAATATCTAAGTGGACACAGCTCCCGCCATAAGTGACCAAGAGTCTTAATAAACTTGACAAGGGTTTGCGAATAGGTACCTCGTCCAGGTCCAGCGTGTAGGAGCCCACGAACGAGGCCGCTCTCGACTCTGGTAGGGTCGGCATCAGTGGCGGTGCCAGTAAGGGCTCCGACCACTTCTCGTAGAGGTCCGGTCGAGGCCCGAGCGGTATGTCGGGGCACGTGCGGCAGTTATCCAGGATCCACTTTTGCTCGAGGGTTGATGGGGATCTGTTTGGGAATATGTAGTTATATTGCAAGGCATTACCTATCCTATTAAATGGCAAGATCTTTACTTGCTGATTTTCATTGCCAGAGCTCTGAACATCTTTCGAATTTGGCACAGATTTCGAAAGCTGTGCCATGAAAATTAGCGGGTGAAGATTTTGCCGAAAACATACTGCTGCTTCGAACGAATATTTGCAGATCATGCAAATATTGGTCCTGCCGCAGGGTTATTAGCCCACACCTCTTGTCTCGGCCGCTCATCACGTTGCCTAGGTTTTCAAAGTTACCTACTAAAGGTTTCACTACAAAGACATGCTTTTCGTTAAAAGCTTATGCCACCCAAAACAAGCCTAATTCCTAATGACACATCCCTCTTCCAGCGATTACAACTCTCCAACGCTGTCTCTTCCATGTTTGTTTTGGGACATTTTCAACATAAAACTTTAAACAGCTTGTTAGTGAAATGGCGCATTCCGCTGCCATTTGCCTGATGTCACAAGACACTGACGAGGTAATTATCTGCATAATTGTATCTCTTTATTGCCATGATGTTGAAGCTGGAACATAATCTGGAGATAGTCCTGCATTAGGCACAAGTATGAGGAGACTGGCGTGTGAGATGAAGGGAAAAAGCTCGTTACAAAATAGATCCTCTAGCTGTAATGATAGAATCTCCACCAGTGACTTATAGACTGCCTTAAGATCTAGAACATGTTCCCTATCTAGTAAAGTAAACCAAAGGGGGTTATTTTATCTAATACATACGAAAAGAAACCATAGAATAATTAGGTATCGAAAAAAAAAACTCCTTTTACAGAACTTTTTTAAATCAGATGTTTTTGTTTATCTCAGCCACGAAAGTTGGTATCTATTCGTAGGTTTTCGTATATATTCTTGTAGCTGAATAATTCAGTTAGAATTGTATTGAAACCAAAATAACAAATTTTTGCATATCTATATTTCACTGAAAAGGTGATTTTCTCGCTAGATTTTATTATACCAAATATTATTTGAGCAACGTATATTCGTCGTTGGGTTGAATTCGAATGTTTGCTGAACTTTTCGCTGAACCCTATCAATCAATAATTGTTTTATCCGCTTCATGTGCCGAAACCTACAGTTATAGGATCAAAGGGAAAGTTCCATTCAACCCTAAGATAAAAGTTTTTTCTTAAAGGGAAGCGGCCGGTTGTAAAAAACCCCAAGCCAAATCCTTCTATAACATGTTTTTTCTACATGTTGTGCCGACCCTACTTGAAGTGAGATAAAGGCAAGAAGATGATAGTGATGAATCAGTTCATTATTATTCTTTTATAAATGTAATTCGGTGTATCTTCGTAACTTTTAATCCTTAAAAACATCCCTCATCGTCATCATCCCTGAACGTTGAGGGGTCTACTCGTCTTTTGTCATAAATCAGACTATTTTATTTCGCTAGACGCTCAACGCTCAGAGTCGTGTAAGCAGGAGAAATAGTCCTACTCGTACATCTAGGGACATATTAACCGTGCCGTTGTTAATGTCTTATGTCTGGCACCTTTACAGATTACTTTTTGTGCCTGTCACGTAATTGTTCCCTGGACGATGCGAGTTGCGGAGTAAATAGAATGGTATTTTTGTGTGTTGGTAACTTTGTTTTTTGTTTTATTTTGTCCGAATGTTACACACACGAGCGTAATTTGTTGAATGTTATTTAGGCGCGCAGCCTTATGTATTGTGTAAGATCTCTCATGTCATCAACCACCGAATTTATTCGGTGGTTGATGACATGAATTTATTCCATTATATATGACATGATTTTATTCCAGAAAAATAAAAGCTCTACACATGACTTGTATTATAATTGTCTACTGTAAGTATAGACTTTCCTTATTTCTTTAAGTCAAAAACCTTTTTGAAGCAAACCCCTTCTATTTTTCTATTCGGTAGGTAAAAATTCCGTACGATACGATCCATACGAAGTGGTATCATGTGAAGTGGGAAACGCTGTATTGGATGTGCAATCAAAATAGCTCAATTAGTACGGCAATTACTGATCCAACGACAGCAATGAACTTGCGCATCCGGTATTTTTTATTTATTTCGAATGTGATTGAGTAAGGTTAAATTTATAATACCTACATATAAAAGCAGGTTTAAAAGCTTCTTTCTGCCCTGTAACTAGTTTTAGATAGTACCTACTCGTACCTATTCGCATTTTCTTTTATGCGGTGATGAGCTTGAACCTGTCACGTATGGGATGCAAACTACTGCAAAATATGGGCATGTGCAATGTTTAAACGTGCCTCTGACCACTACATCTTCAAGAATCTAAGCGCCTAGAGATTTGAGAGGATCTGAGAGGATCTGTCTACCGTATTACGGGCGCATCTAGCTATTCGCACACTTGTAAGGGAATTTCTTAAATGGCCATAGTACAAATTATTTTGAGGACTGTTAGAAACCCATGCATACTTCAATTAATTCCATGAATGATGAATGGTTATTGGATTGACATCGACATATAAAGAGTAAAAACATCAGTCACAACTTCATAGCTTTGTAACGTTGACATACTCGTACCTAGGTTTTAAGACGAACAGCATAAGTATAAGTAAATCTGTCAGGAAAAAAATAGTCGCAAGCTATATTTTGTTGTGCAAAAACATGCGCAAACAAAACAAAGGTATTATTATCTTCTGTGGTCGGATAAAAGCTCTAGCCTGTAAGCCTCACCTGATAATCGCAGTGATATCATCAGCACTGTAAACCACTTTCGTCTTCGGATCGTAGAACCCGTCCCCAGTGTCGTAGTACCCTGCAGGAATGTCTCTTGTCGGCTGATCGGCTGTAAGGAATGACTGGCCGGCTGGTTGCAGACCCTTTTCATATTCCACTGTGAATCTAAAGAAGATGCCAAAATTAGACAGAATTAGTACTTAAGATGTATCACAATGATTTATGACTACGCATCTGGTGATCCGATTTTGATGATTTGTCAAATGTTTAGATAGATATTTTTTAGGTATTTATGTAGGACTAATAATGTTAATAACTATAATGTTCATTCAAAAATCTTAAAAAAATATATAGTCTCTTCACTTTTCGATTGGTCGAAGTTATTTTTTTGTTTCGAAGTTATACAGTCATTCATAACAAAGTTCTCCGACGAAGTCTGTTTTTGTTTTAGTTTTTAAAATTTATTTTTAAACTCATTAGAAAGGTTAAGTACCAACTAAACTCATTAAATAAATGTATTTTTACCTTTTGGTAACAGAACCCTAATGTCAAGTGTGTGTTAAGTAAAACTTCGCACATTGACGAAAAAACCAAGGGTTCAATGCTAATCTGCTAAAATAAATATCAAAGTAAACAGACAGCATGACCAGCTATTATTTTGTATTATTAGACTAAAAAACAAGGGTTCCGCGGCGTGATTCATGCAGAGCCATTAACGGGTTCATTCATAAAGATACCTAAGCTTCCCACAGAAGGAATTAATGAGAGTAATTCCCTCGCAATTTCCTAATGCGGGAAATAAAAGGGGGAAAACAACTATCACTTATGATTATGAGAAAAACAAAATATTTATAACTAATATTTGCTGGTTGATTGAATCGGTTGATTTAAGCAAAAGTCATGACATTTAAGACTGAGGGTATTGCTGTTAAGGGGCTGTATGTCGACGATTGCTCTTTTTCAAAACGAAAAAAGAAATACTTCTGAACAAGCCACATCTCCTATTTTTATAAATATATTACTTCAGGTCCCTACCTAGATTTCTATTAAGCTGAAAACATAATAGCAGAAAATTTCACGATAAAGATATTATTTCAAAATGATACGTTTTAGAATTTATGTTCGAAATATTTTATATATAAAATATTAAAATCAACTTGTGATTTATTGTTATTAATAGGTAATATGTAGATCTAGATTTCTATTAGAATAGATTTTTGATAAGTAATTATACATAATTTATATCATTAATTTATTCGAAAAGCTAAGGCGGACCACGCGCCTACGTGTGTTTGTCGTCATTGCAGCGGTCGGTAGGATTATTTATCGAAGTGATTAAAGATGGGTACATCTTTATTCACATATACTATACATTATAAAATAGGAGATGTGGCTTGTTCAGAAGTATTTCTTTTTTCGTTTCGAAAAAAAACAATCGTCGACATGGAGCGCCTTAAGGCTGCCCAAGACTGACCACTCAAGTCAAATTCAAAGTCAAAAGGTAATAAAAAAAAATGTTTTTCAATAATTTAATCTACTTTGTTGACATTACTTATAGTTTTCTAGCACTAGTCTCCGAGTTAAGCTGGGGACAGGCGGACGGACGAACATGGCGGAACTATGAGGGTTTCTTGTAGACTGCGAAACCCTAAAAATCACAAGGATCACTTTGAAGAGCAACAAGATTGTTTAAAACTGATATCAACGCATGTCTTCTATGTTGAGAGACGTATTTCAAGAAATAGTTTGTTAGGCTTTCCAGTGAACAAAGGATAATTTCAATAAGGATTACGATAAATCTAAATTAGTATTCATTAGGAGTAATCAAGCTTAAGTTAGAGATAGTCGGCACCCTAGAGATTAAACCTACCTAATCTAGGTTGTTATCAATAGACAGGTACCTATAGAAAGCCTAATGCTCTAAGGTAAAGCGATCTTACATAGTACCTAACCTTTAGGGCTGATCTAGACTTTGGTAGGAGGTAGGTAGAGATAAACCATTCTAAAAATGCACTCCCCTCCACAAAACGTGATAATTTCAACGTGTGAGAGGAAATACTTATTGCATCACTATACTTGTGTGCGTGCTGCGACTACACTAGAAACATGGACTCATCCGCGCACTGAGACGTCAACTGATTGTGCGATCAGTCCAGTGTAGGCATTGTATGGCGGGGAGCGCGGTCTTTATTTGGGCGACACGTGCGCTCTGTCGCGCGTTCGGCTCATTTATGTATGCTGTAGCACAGAGCATAGCATATATTTATTTTATAATGTTTGTTTTCTTTTTTTTTTGTAATTTAGTTTTTTTTACTTTCTCTCCTTGTTTTTTTAAGTGTACCTATGTTAGATGTAAGTTTAAACTGTTTTTTATTTTATTTTTATTTCCTTTTTATGTTATGTTGTGTTGTGTGCTAAAGAAGTAAATAAATAATTGTCTATGTCTATGTCTTATGCACTAGTTGACCAACAGATCCAGCTTTTCTTTCTTAGTGTACAGTTTGCATAAAAAATACGGAAAATTAAATTAATGTTTCAGAATAAGATAAACAGATAAAAAAATGCCTATCATTTTAAAAAAGAGACAGGAATTCTAGAAATATAAGGCAAAAGTTTACGCAACGTTTCTATACAGCCGTCGAAACCAATTTTTTCTGATAAAACTTCTTTGAGTTTTTTCAATGTGGGCATTTCATTAAATTCTGTATGGAATGACATTATTGTTCTGCGTAGCACAGATACGTCAAAATCGTCCAACCCTGATTTTGGACAAACCCGTTTTCTTTTTGAGGGCGATTTAAAAATTATCTGTGCCATATCTGTGGAGTTCCCTGATGTTTCGGCTAAACTTGCCTGTTGTTTTTCTTCTTTTAATATGTTTGATATAGTACGTTCACTACAACCAACAGCTTGAGCAGTTCGCCATCTGGCATCAGTTTCATTTTCAACTCCATTTTCTGCTTCATATTTCATTCGGTGATATACCTTAGCAATAATTTCTTTGCTCTGTAAAATGAAACGTATTAATAATTAATGTAATTTGCTATACAAACGCTGTAAACAAGCACCATATAAAAAAGTTAGTTTATAACTTAAAAAAATACTTACTTGACTGCGAAGATGCTTTTTCGTTGACATGCTAACCGTACTTTTGCGGCGTAATCGACGCGTGCTCCCACCTTCGTGTCTAGCCGGTGACTGAACAACCAATGACAAAGGCCAACTTATGTGTATGCATGTAAGTGTAACGGCGGTGGAAGGGCGTGCATTTTTAGAATGGTTTATATCTATAGTATCTAGTAGTATCTCTATCTATAGTATTTATCAAAACAACGGCTAAACTAGAGCTAGTCGCGCGCTGAGTTTTTTTCAAAGTCCTCTAATTTTTTTTTCAGAGTTACTACAAACGAAAAAAAAATTACTGCAATCAACTACATACCTAAATCTATAAGAACCAAAAGAAAAAAAAACGATTTTCAAAAGTCGGGCGCCAAGTTGACATAGCTTTAAACTAGTAATTAGGCAAGAGCGAGGATTTTTACCGATGGTTTAGTGACTTCTCGTCTATAGAAATTAAAACTAACGTGGTTGTTACTCATTTTATTTTTAAATATTTTTGTTTTTATTTTTTATTTTTAACTGCTCGTCTACTTCTTGGTTAGGGTTTTCTACTTTAGGTACATGTATTTATTTATTTATTTATTTATACTTTATTTGCACTTATAAAATAAATACAAAAGGCGGACTTAATGCCGAGGCATTTTCTACCATCCAACCTCATTGGTAGTGGCATGTAGTTGGCAAAATATAAAATAAAACATAAAAACTAGGTAATAAAAACATGGAAAATGTATGTAAAGAATACGGGGACAGACAAACTATTGTAATCTGTACCAACGAACAAAGCATTCCTCTTATCTCTGGAAAATGAGACGAGAAAATTATTATATGTATCTTTTTCTATAGTTTTTATGCAATACATTAAAATATTAAAAAAAGACAATCGTTCACAGACAAACTGCATAAAAGAATGGGATAATAATTTAAATGGGACCAATTTGGGATTATACTCTACCTACACAATAGAAAGTAATCGAAATGGGATCACCAGGTAAAAATATATACAAAAAATGGTCAAACAAAAAATAGCAACATAAAAAAATATATATTATACAGAGTATGTAGGTAGGTATTATAGGTACTTGAAGATACCCTCAGAAAAATAATTTAACTACACGCCTGCGGGGTTAATTATTCATTAGGTACCGGGCATTCTGTAAACATGTCGAATTGAAAACCTCCTCTTTTTCGTAAATTTATGTGCGCATCAAAAACACGTGCTCAAAACGGTGAAGGAAAACATCGTGAGGAAACCAATTAGCATTCTTATAAGCGGCGATGGGCTTGCAACCTGTCACGTATTTAATGCTAACTACTGCAAAATGTGGGCATGTGCCAAATATAATGTTTGGACGTGCCTCTGACTACCCCCACTAGACATCTTCAATGGATCTAAGCGTCTGGAGATCTGAGAGGATGTCTACCGTACTTGGGGATTATAGTCGTGATTCTATTTTTTTTGTCGTTTAACAAGGATAGGAATACGTTTGTGTGCACGGTGAACGTTTTCGCTTTTATCGTCGTTGGAACCTAGGTTAATTCCCTATCTGGTGAGTTCACAGATTACCACACATACGAGAACTCGTACGCGATTGTGGACAATTTCCGGCGAGTGGGTCCTATCCTAGATCGTAATCAGATTTCGCATCCAATTTGCAATTTTTTCCTGGTAGCCTAACGGGTATTTGCGGAAATTTTATATGATTGGACACCAGATGACGCGAGAAATTGGAATTTATTAATAAAAAAACACCGTATTTTTTAAGGCATAAAAGTACCTATGTATTTACAAAAAAAAGTATATAAGTATTCTATCAGTTATCTAGGTCCCATAGTACAAGTTTTGCTTAGTATGGGGCTTGATGGCGCTGTGTAAAAATGTCCACTAATATTTGTTTATTTAGACCGATTTATATGCTAAGTTAGGGCCACTAGCTCGAGACACACCTAGGTATAAACCTTGACTTGGCAGTTGCCAGACCGACTTTTTAACTTTACTCCTCCCGAACTATGGTTTGCATAATAAGTGCGAATAAGATTTTCCCGTATGGAAAATCTTTTGCTCCAAATATTTAATACTTAAATTTTCTCCCACACATTTTCTATTCATTTTTAAACTAAGGATTTAAGGCGATACTTGAAATCGTTGACTTTTTGTATGGGCTGAATCTACCCGGATAAGACGGAAAAAGTGATAAAACTGCATTATCTTGAAAACCATCAAATTTAAAAAGAAACCGTCTGAAATTTACTTAGCTATTCATAGTTTTGATTAAAAACGAAACTAGTGTTTTTGAAGAGCCAACTTTGAAAAATAATCTGTCTGTAATTTATCTAAATTAAATCTTAAGACGCTGCCAGTCGACGATTATTTTTGTTCGAAACGGAAAAAGAAATACTTGTGAACAAGCCACATCTCCTATTTTATAATGTATAGTATATGTGAATAAAGATGTACCCATCTTTAATCGCTTCGATAAATAATCCTACTGATCGCTGCAATGATGACAAACACACGTCCGCGCGTGGTCCGCCTTAGTTTTTCGAATAAATTAATGATATAAGTTATGTATAATTACTTATCAAAAATCTATTCTAATAGAATTCTAGATCTACATATTACCTATCTTTAACAATAAATCATAAGTTGATTTTAATAGTAGGTATATAAAATATTTCGATCATAAATTCTAAAACGTATCATTTTGAAATAATATCTTTATCGTGAAAAGTTTCTGCTATTATGTTTTCAGCTTAATATAAATCTAGGTAGGAACCTGAAGTAATCACTACATAGTATAAAGCAAAGTCGCTTTCCGCTTCCCGCGTCTGTATGTCTGTATGTATGTTTGCTTATATCTTTAAAACTACACAACGGATTTTGATGCAGTTTTTTTTAATAGATAGAGTGATTCAGGAGGAAGGTTTATATGTATAATAACATGCTACCCGTGCGAAGCCGGGGCGGGTCGCTAGTATACTTATAAAAATAGGAGATGTGGCTTGTTCAGAAGTATTTATTTTTTCGTTTCGAAAAAGAGCAATCAGCGACTGGCAGCCTCTTAAGGTTATCTTTGTAGTATAAAATGTATGGTTTGCGGTTATTGAGAAAAAACGATTCTGCATTCTTCAAAAACATTTATTACTTCTCTATTCTTAAACATCTCATTACAGATTACCAATATTAAGTAGTACCTACATGTATTCAATAGTTATTTCTCAAGTTCGGTATAAACACTATAGTAGTATATTTCAACCGCAATCAGAGATTTGACAAGTTCGCGTGATGAAGCGAGCACATTTCCCGCGGGAAATTGATTTCCCAGCCAATCTTGACAGGAATCGAATCTCTGATTGCATCTGTCGGTACAGGTCTGTACCTTTAGATATATCTATCGGCCTATAGGCTATCTGAGGATTCTGCCCGAAGGAAGCGAGATAAATTATTACTTCTTACCTTACCAGTAAGTTGTGACGAAAATAGCGTATCGGTTATTCTAAGTACCTTATTAAGTTATGCAAGTAATATCGCAATGAGGGCTATTTTATTAGCTTTACTATGTAAGAAAATCTTGGAAATTCAATTTAGCCAACTTTTAACCAATGGTTGATTATCAGATTTGGCAGTTGTTTGTAGTTTTTATGGCAATACAATAATATGATATCAACCTGATCATGCAGCCAGAATCAGCTTCTCATTAAGGAACTCCTCAACGAAAAAGGACACCAAATTTGTGCTTTTTATTAAACAAATTGTCATTCTTATTATTGTTATGACAATTTGTGTGTCACGTGTCACGACTATAATCCCCAATTACGGTAGACATCCTCTCAGATCTTCAGATGCTTAGATCCTTTGAAGATGTCTAGTAGGGGTAGTTACGAGGCACGTCCAAACATTATATTTGGCACATGCCCACATTTTTGTTAGCATTCCATACGTGACAGGTTGCAAGCCCATCGCCGCTTATAAGAATACTAAAAAAAAAAATTACCTTCTATCGGGCATCTTGCAATAAAGCCAGTCATCCTCGGCGTACTCCAAACCATCAGCAAAGAACAGAGTCCGTTCCGTCATGGTACCCTTTCGCCACCTGCCACGTAGGATAGCCCCACTCGGGTACCGCAGCTCTCCCTCGCCTTGGAACATTCCATCTTCAAACTCACCTTCGTATATCACTCCTGGAAGGAAAGCAGTTTCTACACATCATTTTACGTTTAAAAACAAAACAGATTTCATGTTGTTACAGTCCAATAAAAAAAAAATCCCCTATTTTACGGTAGATCTCTGGCACTCAGATCCTCCCAACTAAAAAGGAATTTTCAAAATCGGTCTTTTTGTAGGCTAAAATAACCTTAATGTGTGTGTGTAAACTTACATAAGTTTTTAGAAGGAGGTCGCGCGCTTGGCCCCTTTGTCAGCCCAGGCTAAGATCACTCAGTCAACGTGGGAGGTAAGTAGGACCTACTTATTTAGAAGAAGAACTATATACCTAGTCTAGTCTAGTCTAGTCGGTATAGTTAGTAAAAGCTATAACAATCCTAACGTTTCTACGTTGTCTAAAAGCCTTGACTTTAAAGATAACCGGGTTGGGTATTGCGTTTATTGATTCTAAGGATGTGTACCTACCTGCCCGTTTGGAGCGGTAATTCATTTTTAGGGTTCCGTACCCAAAGGGTAAAAACGAAACCCTATTACTAAGACTTCGCTGTCCGTCTGTCTGTCTGTCCGTCTGTCTGTCTGTCACAGGGCTGTATCTCATGAACCGTGATAGCTAGACAGTTGAAATTTTCACAGATTATGTATTTCTGTGGCTGCTCTAACAACAAATACTAAAAACAGAATAAAATAAATATTTAAGGGGGGCTCCCATACAACAAACATGATTTTTTTGCCGTTTTTATAGATAATGGTACGGAACCCTTCGTGCGCGAGTCCGACTCGCACTTGGCCGGTTTTTATAACTAAAAGTGCTTCCCGTTGTCCCCGGTCTCTGATGAAGTCCCGTTGATATAGTAAAATAAACTCTTTATTTTTATTAAAATGTAAAAAAAAACTAAAATTTCGTTGGCATTTGCGCAACAGTAGGACAGTATAAATTAAAAGAAAAATGTTTGATTTTGTTTAAACAGTTAATATGAACACTGCGACCTGATTTTGCCCGGATTTTGCAATCCTGACTACCGCTTATCCTATTATACACACATCAACACTGTCTAGGGATATTAGATTTTTATTTGCATTTCTTAGATTTTCAGAAAAAATTGTTCAGAATTAGTAAAAAGTTTATATGTGGAATTAAACCTCCTTGTTCCATTTTTAAACTGACATTGAAAAAAAAACTAAAACTTATTAAAACAAAAGAAAGCGCGGGAACACGCATTTGATTCAGTTAGCAGTGCTAGTTTTGTGTTGAGATTTGTTTAGAAAAACATTAATTAACTAACGCTATCAATTGTTTTAGTGATTTTTACTGTTTGTGGCATCTCGTTGGTGCCATGCAACGTCGACATCTGACGAGAGACGAGATGATAAGAGCAGTAGGAATGTTGGAAGCTGGCGCTATCCAAAACGTTGTTGCAGAGACTCTAGGCACCAGCCAGAATGTGATATCAAGGCTCTGGTCACGTTATCGTGATACTGGGGAAGTGGCAGAACGGCATGCTGGCAGAATTCGGGTGACCACCCCTAGAGAGGACCGTTTTCTCCAAAATACCGCCAGGAGAGAACCTACTCTGACGGCCATGGTAATGGTACAGAGGCTCCAACAGGAGCATCAGCTGTTGGTTAGCGACCAAACAGTCAGAAGAAGGCTACATGAAGCTAATCTTCATTCTCGCAGGCCAATTCGTGTTCCTGCTTTGCGACGTGGCAATCGCGGAAGGCGACTATTGTGGGCCCAAGAACACGTGTTATGGGATAATGAACAATGGTCGACAGTGCTCTTTACGGATGAGTCTCGGTTTGGATTTCATCCAGATTCGCGAAGAATACGAGTTTGGAGAGTTCCAGGCAGGGAAAGCCGTCTCCAGCATCCACAAGAGGTTCATTCGTACCAAGCAGGGACGATCATGGTATGGGCGGGAATTCGTATAGGCGCGCGAACCGACCTCGTTTTTGTAAGAGGCAACATGAATGCTCAGAAATACCGTGATGAGGTGGTGGAACCTGTCATTATTCCGCATAGGGTGCAAATCGGCCACCAATTCGTACTCATGCATGATAATGCCCGTCCACACACGGCGAGGCTGGTATCAGCCGCCCTTCAAGACAACAACGTCACGGTAATGAGATGGCCTGCGCAGTCGCCCGATATGAATCCCATCGAACATGCGTGGGACATGTTGCAGCGAAGGGCTATGCACGCCCTCCCTCCAAATCTGGCCACAGAAGAGCAACTTTTCCTGCACCTGCAACGAACCTGGGAACGCATACCACAGCAAGACATCGACACCTTAATTCACAGTATTAATAACCGATGCCGAACTCTAATTAACGTGAGGGGTGGCAACACTGATTATTAAGAGTTAAAATGTCTAACTTTCTGTTGTTATTTTTAGTAAAATTATTAATTTTATTAATTAATTTCACTCGTGGACTTAGCACCATTTTTAGTCTCTTTGTTATTTTATTTTTAAAAAAATATTTGGTTACATAAAATGTTTTTTATTTATTTAATTAAGTTGGTCATTAACTTAGGTTTCATTCCATATATACTTCTCTGAACAAAATATTTATAGTTTATCAAAAAATTTAAGAAATACAATATATCCCTAGACAGTGTTGATGTGTATATTAATCAAGAGTTGTCTTCCAACACAATGAGTGTCTTCGGACTGATATCGTGTACAAAATTTACCACTAGGAAAGGTGTAGGTGCCATATCCACTCATGCCGAGGACGTCCCAAGAGCCTTCATACTGAGAGCCAGTTGGGAACTTCTTTGTGGAGCGCTGAGCCCGTGGGATGTCTAGTGACACAGTTCTGTAGATTATGTTTTAGAGATTTGTTGATGTTGTTTTGTCTTAACTCATTGCAAATAAACCTACCTACCATTTGGTAAGTAACTTACCCCCGAATTCAGGAACGACACTCTGAGAACACGCACCCACAGTGTACGAAATCTTTTTTCATAAACATCGCTTTATGTGTTGTGCGACACTGCATAGTGTGACTAGAGGCACACTAACGTGTGCCTATAACCAAAGTCGAGCTCTAGAGGCACACGATAGTTACGATACATAAAGTGATGTTTATGAAAAAAGATTTCGTCCACTGTGGGTGCGTGTTCTCACAGTATCGCTCCTGAATACGAGGGTCAGCCTTACAACCAAGCCTAACGCTTAAAAATAGCAAGTCACATTGGGTTCAAAAAATATAAATACTACTTTTGTAATTAAGATTAAACTTATACTCGTAGCATCAATTTTACACAGTTTATACTCGCTTATCGCATGTAGGTACCTTGTAAAATCCTCTATCGTCCAACACATTAGTAAATTAATAAACATTCAATCAGTAACACAACATACTTGCACTCCTCTTTATGTGCTTCCGAGAACTTCCTCATAAGTTCCTCCCACTGCGACGTGCGCTTATCCCTACCTCTGCAAGAAGCAAATGATTTAATCTAGAATCCCACGTTCTCCGTAATCATTTCACCCGCTCTATGGACATACTCGTAGTTCAACTTTTCTAAGGGATTGAAGCTACCCATTATGCTTATTAGAAGAATAAGTTGCTACTAAAATAAGCAGAGTTCACAAAAAGTAATACTAGGTTTTATAAAGTAGGTTTAGATGTAAACTCAAGGGTACCGATTCTGTTGGTGATTCGGTGCTGGACTATCGGTGGTGTCTATCTCCTTCTGTTTTGTACAGAGTAAAAGAGACAGCAATAATGTTTAGAGTCTAAATTGTTTTTAGTTTAGTTTGGGTGCCAACAGAATTGACACTGCTGTACAAAACATGATGGCTATGCCGTAACAAATAATTGAATGTAGGTACCTACTCGAACGTAAGCGTGATACGAATTTACGAAACGGGATGAGATAATAAGAAATTTATTCAACCTAAGTATTATAATGTAACTAACTTGGTGTTGGTTTTACTGGGCTTTGACATTGTAGATGCAACTGAAACAAATATAATTACTTACAATGTTTTGCATAGAACATTTGGAAAGTAGTATAAAGTAGGAATAATTACAAATCTCACGGCGCTCAGATCATTAAAATGTCTAAGAGGATAGAGCGTTCAAACATAACGTTTTGCGTATGTCCACATTTTTGCATATATATCATCACATTGCCGCTCTAACCTCTGTTTAGAGCAATCGTCTTAATCGAACGATCGTGATTAGAATCTTTGGATCGAAAGTACTCCCACTACAGTCAAGACATCGAACAAAGGATCGCGGGAAATCTAGGAGAAATGCACTTCATTGTCGGATGTTCTGTAGTCAGGTCGTGCAGCGGTCATGGTCAACTCGCCGCATGCATTATTTATGTAGAAAAGAGTGAAACCTGTCCTGTGACGGACAATACGTCTGCTCGAAGGCACCAAGATCCGGTATGAATAATTGTAAGGCTTTATGACTTATCTTTCAATAGGTACTTGTTGTTCCTGACAAACACTGCTGTTGACCGAGTGGGTGGTACTTGTATTTCGACTTTCAAACCGAAGCGAAGGTTCGATCGTGGATTCTCTGTGCCAGTTATTTTAATATTATAAATCTGAAAGTTTCTGAGGATGTTTGGATGTTTGTGCCTCAATCACGCTCAAACTACCGAACGAATTTGAATGAAACTTGGAATAGCCGTGGTCGAAAGCTAGTAATTCTTAAGCGACAAGGTATAGCGACCAGAGAACTGACAGCCGTTGGGGCAAAAAGGTTCTCGAGTGGAGACTACGCACCGGAAAGCACAGCGAAGGACTGCCAATAAATAGAAAGACGACTTGGATAAAGGTTGCTGGGAGCCGTTTGATGCAGGGCACATCTAGTTGTAGTTTGCAGTCCACATTATGCAGTAATCTAAAAACATATATTATGTTGTGCAGTGGACATCCTTAGAATGGGAGGATGATGATGACGACGATGAGCCTAAAGATGCCTGAAACACTTACACATCATTTACCACAATGTATTTTCGGTTCGAATATTTCAAATTAAATTTGTATCTTTCAAGTTTCTTGGAAGAAGCAATTTCGCGCAATAAGGCCAGAACCAGTCGATATCAATATCAAAGTTCAAGAAGATAAATGGGAAAAGTTGAAAAGAATTGGATTTGAAATACTTATATCACGCCCCATTGAATACTGGGATTGAGAGGGTAACTTCGGAACTAACTTTTTTATTTACTAGGTACTCCTTTCATATATAATGTAACGATAAACTTTCACAAACTGTCCGATCTATTTTCCTCAGAGCTCAATTATTGGTTGTACCTAGATTTTCCTTTAGAGCTGTGAATTGTGGGTTTGTCCCCACCCAGGAGAAACAATTGTGTAATGAACATATAGATGTTTGTTCTGTGTTTAGGTCTAACGTTTGATTAATTAGCTCAATTAGAAGTATGCACATTTGTTACTAGATAAGTAAAGAACTATGATAAATAAAAACATTAATGTTTTATCCACATCTTTTTTTATACGAGCAGAAGAATCTAAGCAGTCTTAAGGGCTTTACACACGGCAGCTATAATGTATATTAATGTATAATTATATAATTATATCCCGGGATGTATAGCTTTAAATTATCTTAATGTATCACACACACAACTGGTAATGTAATGTATCTTTCCCTTCATTTCATTATACGGAAATGTATTAAGATGTATAAAAAAAATATTTTTATCTCGCTCTGTATCTTAGATACGAAGATGTTAAAATGTATATTATAGCTGTCGTGAGTGGTCTCCTGACGATTTATATGGAAAGATGTAATGAGATCGTGCTATAATGTACATCTTTACGCATTACGTTATAACTGCTGTGTGTGAAGCCCTTTACTCCAATTTATCAGTTATATCTAGTTCCCATAGTGAAAACTTTGCTAGGTTTTGGGTTAGATGGCGTTGTGTGAAATGCTCACCAATTTATTTAGGGCGTAAGTACCAGCTTCATAGAAGCGGAGATGGTTTTTCAACCCGACATGTATGGAATACTAAAACTACTGCAAATGATGGACATGTGCCAAATGTAGGTAATGTTTGGACGTGAATTTGTTTAACGGGTACCTAATTACATAAAGTAACCAAGTTTAATTGATCTACGTTAAAGTCTTACCTTAGGTAATATTATTTCACAAGTAAATCCTCCGTAATATTTTATTAACAAATAAAAATAACATTCAAAAACCTAGAAATTAATCGTAAACATATAAGCCTACTCTCGAACAAAGAGTAATATTTGTATGAAAAGTCGACGTCAGAAAATTATGACGTCTGTGATGACAACGTTTTAAATTTTGCAGTAAATAAAAAAGGTTACGCATAAAAGCCTTTGTGGTGGTACATTTAGCAAACTTTGGCTTGCAATCTGTCATGTATGGAACGCTAGGTTATGTATTGCTAAATTATGTAGGCATGTGCCAAATGTAATATTTGGATGTGCCTCACAACTCCCTTTAGACATTTTCAAGGACCTGAGCTATAGAATGGAGTGAGGAATGAATGAATGGAATGAGCTGGAGATAAGGAATGTCTACCGCACTTAGAGATTACAGTCGTAATTCTATTAGAGTATTCTATTAGAGTAGAGTATGGGCTGAGCCATACAAAAACCCAAACATTTAAATATCACCTTAATATACATACTAGGTTTTTTTAAAAAGTGCAATAACCATGCATACCTAACTGTGAACGTACTTGTACCGCTTAGCTTGTTATACACATTACAAACTTGCTTCAGTGTCGTGAGAAAAGATGAGCGGCTTTTTTGCGTAATGCCATTCAGAACTTTGTAGATGATTGTTTTGCGTTTCTAAATTAGGTGATTGCTTGTTAGCAGGTAATAACTATTTTTGACCAGCTTTCGTATGTGGTTTTGCTAGATCATGAACCACCTATGTTATACTTTTATTTTTATTTATTTATTACAAAAACACTATCACTTAAAGTAGGAAATCCTGTGCTATATGCGATAGTTATAACTCGAGGTACTTAAGAACATAAAGATTGCACTCACGGTTGGTAAAAGCTTTGATTTTCGTGCTTTGTTTCGAATTTGTATTATTAGGATGTTTGATTCTTGTGTATTTTGTAAATATCCTGTAATATATTATGTGTTAGATGTTATTTATATATGTGCCTAAAAAATTAGGAAAAAGAGTACTAACTCCTTTATTATAAGAACTCTAGTACTCCAATAAAGACTAGCTTTTTCTCTTGCATAGATAAAGTCAAGTAGCCGGAATTTATCTTAATTTAAAAGACATTAGCGAAGTTCGAGTCCAGCTTTTCTTGCTTCAGTCCGCAATCAATACTAGGGTTCCGCGTGCAATTTACCTGCAAATTACTTAAATTGTAGTTATTCAAAGTTTTTTGTTATTCATTGACTTTTACCTGGTGAACTTCGATGTTTTTTTTATTGTGTAGGAAGTGAATAGTTCCATGTTGGTCCCATTTAAAATTAATTCATGTAGAACTATCAGATAGTTCCTTCATAGAACTTAAAAACGAATATCGTCCCTTGACTTTTCGACTAGTCGGAACGTTTTCGTCGGTTTTTTTAAACGTAATTATAACGAGAATGCATATCTGAAACAGTGCAGTCTTCTCAAAGAGGCTGTTAACAGTTAGTACAGGCCATATAAAGAACGGAAAATAACAAAATAAAAAGCACAGCATTCATTTTACTGGAAACGTGAAAAGTGGGTTCGTGCAAATGAGCTTTTGAGTTTTGATATGAAAGAAACTAGGCACCTGGCGTGGATTTACCGGAAAACACGTTTTAGTACTGTTAACCTAATTTTTTTTTATCTGAGCTTCTTTATCTATGTACTTAATTAAGTACCTCTACTATAGAATAAGATTTGTGTAAAAAATATACCTACAATATTTTTCAAAACAAGCTTTTATAAAATCTTAGGTCTATAGTATATACTCGCCAATATCCAGTGAGCTCAAACACGACAGGCCTCCTTCGAGCTTCACCAGACCAGTTCGTTGCCACTAAACATTGTATTATCACCGAAGTTACAACTTACAATGTATAACATTCATACTTAGTGAGTACCTTCATAAGTATTCTAATAAATGCACACAAAACTTACTAAACTATCGAAAAGAAACATGTATTGCGCAAAGGAAAATTAAGTAATGAGAACATTGTCCAATAGAAAAGTTAAACTGTGTGCCAAGACTTTCTCTGGAACGAATTGTAGAATTGTCGTAACTAATTTTATTATAATAGTGTGTGGACGCACAATGTGCTTGGAGACAATACAGTCTGTAACTATGCCGTATTAATGAATAAATACGCGATCTGAGTCGTAAAAGAGTGTTAATACCAAATTGGCTTAAATTCAAATAATTCTGGGTTCCTTCCAATAAATTAAGAAACAAGACGGAAGTTTTTACGTTACTTCAGAAAACATAATTTGTTTTGCTCTCTTCCAGTGAGTGGCTCATAAATGTGATATTGTGAATAGAAATACGACTAAATACCACGGTTTTTCTTGTATGCTGACGTATCGAGAAACTTAATTCAATTCTGTGATATTTTGAGACAACTTTTATTGGCATATTATAGTGATAGATGCTTTTGATCAAGTTGTTACGGCTATGAAAAACCTAAATAAATAATGGGTTTACCGAGTCGGACAGCTAGTAACATACAGGTATTATGTAGGTATACTTACTTATTCATACCATTTGATAGCTTACGTATACCTACTTTGATAGATAGAAGTGATCGGAGGCAACAGTATAATCGATTTTCTAATGTTATCTAGAAGTCATATTAGTTCCACAAGAAGGAAACCACGCTAATAAGCAATTAAGCATACTTTATTATCTCTATAAGGGAATATTCTTCAGAAAGTTCTGATACGCATTGTGATGAAAATTTTAATGAGAGCAGCGAGTAGGTATTGCGTTCTATGAATCTTAATTCGCCATTGTTTCAAATTACAAACTTATGTGCGCTTTCGTTTGGCGAAATAAATATTTATGTTAATGTTTCAAAATGGTCTTGCGCGTTAAATAATCGTGGCATAATTTAGTATTACAGTGTCAGGAGCATTGTTAGTTTCTAATCAGATGATAATACCTTCACACCTATCATTTTGAATCTAATAATCTTTTGTATACTTGCTTGATTTCGACACACTTCTCAACACTATCATTTTGCTCCGGTGGTGGGTAATTAAGTAATTATTAATAAATACTAGCTGTCCCGACAGTCTTAGATTATAGTATTTTTTTAATATTTATGTTTTTTATGGTGGAACTAGTTCCAACCTTGTTCTACTGTGAATGATCTTGATGCCTCAAATATTATTTTGATTATATATTATATATTATGATATATGTTGATTCTTTCTACACCACTGCATAATATTATAGACTTGTCATAAAATAATTTATTTGTTTATGTATGAGTCATATAAAAAGAGAAACTGAGTATCGGATATATTTACGAGTGCCTATCTATGCCAATACTTGGTTGTTGACCCAAAAGAGTTTATCGAGTTCCGAGTACCTAAATGTAAGTTTTGTGAAACGAATTTGGTAAAAATGTCTCCACTCCACATCTTGGCTTACTGTCTGTCGCCAAACCAAAGAGCTCCCCAATCTCCACGTAAAATTTGAACTAGTTCTAGTTATAGGTAATGTTGTGGCATAGTAGATATACCTGTATCAGTAACACAATGCTATCAAAACTTGCATAACATTGGCGAGAAAACCTTTTTTCTTTTTTGTTTGTGTGTTCTACAAGCAACGGTATTATGATGTTTAGCCTCATT
This sequence comes from Hydriomena furcata, assembly GCA_912999785.1. Taxonomy (NCBI): domain Eukaryota; kingdom Metazoa; phylum Arthropoda; class Insecta; order Lepidoptera; family Geometridae; genus Hydriomena; species Hydriomena furcata. Next base: position 3,722,607 of record OU538833.1, on the reverse strand, counting down.
ATGGGGCTAATTTGAAGGTTCTAGAGAAAAATCCTAGAAAGAGTGAATGGGAAAAACTCTAACTAAAACCGCAAAGATTTTTATGGATCCCATAACGTTATTGCCTAAGTGGAATTTGAAACCACCAACAGTTTCTTTTGGATGTATTATCCAATATCATCGAGCCTCCTATCACTACCTCTTCTTCTTTACTTCTTACATCCCGAATTGGATTCTTATAAGGTTGGCTAGAAGACATGTTTGGAGGTGTATTACCGTGTCAGTTCGGTACGTCATCGGGGTTGGCGTACACTAAAGCACTGGTTTCCATAACAGCGAGCAGTAATTATGACTGTCGTATAATATACTAGCGACCCGCCCCGGCTTCGCACGGGTGCAAAGCTGATTCCTATAAACCTTCCTCCTGAACCACTCTATTAAAAAAAACCGCATCAAAATCCGTTGTGTAGTTTTAAAGATATAAGCATACATACAGACGCGGGAAGCGGGAAGCGATTTTGCTTTATACTATGTAGTGATTGTTTAGAGCGATTTCGGACATAGCTGTCAAAGGACCTAACGTTTGGATGTGTCTCAGAAACTCTTGAATATCAGAGGATACCTACCGTACTTAAAGTTTTTTCCGCCGTCATCTATAATACTTTCAAAGTTGGATATAAACACATTAGCTTTGTGAACTTTGTCTGGTGATATTGATATTGATATTGCATTCGTTTGTACGGCAACGCTTTTAATGTAGTTTTTAGTTATGGCGGATTAGTCCCCCATCAGATGCTCTTCTGGCCTTGCAGCTCAGTTGGTAGTAACTCTGCCTTCTGCGATGTAGGTTGTAGGATTCGATTCGTACCTAGCATAAACATTTGTGTGATGAACATGATGTTTGATGTGGGTCCAAAAAAAAACACAAAAAAAAGTTTTTAATTATTTTATCAGTTCTCAGTTATTTTATCTGGTTTCCATAGTACAAGCTTTGCTTAGTTTGGGGCTAGATGGCGCTGTGTGTAAAGTCCGCCAATTTTGTGAGTTGTTATCGCTATTCTACACTTTATAACCTTTACTCCAAAACGGTTATTTGTTTTGCGATTTATATCGCCTGCTTGTTTATACTAGTTAATAGCGACTTCTTTAAATTACGTTGTTATATAACGGTGGCCGCGTTACGAAGGTTCTCAAACCTGGCGGTCTTCCAGAAAAACCCGACTACGTCAATAATGCAACACTCGTTACGTAAATAACTCTTTCAGGCTACACAGCCGTTATCTAATTTAGTTTGGTATTGCGCAAGATACCCCGAGTACCTTACGTGCTGGACTAGAGTGGCCACTGCAGATGTTCGAAGTCCTAATAGCCCATCCACATTCACGATTAGGTTTTTCTTGGGAATTTTGCTTAAGTAGATAAATGGCATGACCGTGTTGTGTGTAGGTATCTAGGTATACAGGTGTAGGTGTCCGGTAATGAATGTGTAATCTCGCAGGTACTTGTAGGTACTTGAAGGTACTCTCAGAAAAAAATTATATATTTAAATATCTACATGAGTCAGGAAGACACGAGATTTTTCCCAAAAGTGTGAAATATTTTATTTCTGACAGTACGTAAAAAGTCGTGTTAGCCGAGACTTTCAGTCTGAAGGTCGTAGGTTCGAATCCCGGCGTGCATCAACGGATTTTCTGTTCGAAAAATTTATATATGCGTATCAAAAACACGTGCTCAAAACGGTGAAGGAAAACATCGTGAGAAAACCAGTTAGTATTCTTATAAGCGGCGATGGGCTTGCAACCTGTCACGTATGGAATGCTAACTACTGCAAAATGTGTCAAATATAAAGTTTGAACGTGCCCCTGACTACCCCCACTAGAAATCTTTAAAGGATCTAAGCCCCTGGGGATCTGAGAGGATGTCTACCGTACTTGGCGATTACTGTTGTGATCCTATTTTTATATTTAACCCTCAAGTATCTACCTACAAGTACCTGCGGGGTATCCATTCATTACCGAACACCCTGTATGTCTCGATATCACAATAAAAGCGGTAAGATTGATCACGCGTCTCCGAGCCGGTTTATTGTTGTTTCTATTTGTAAAGATCAAAGTTAAACTTTACAAATTCTATCGCCAATATAATTCAATTAGAACGTTGGTTGTGCCCAAAATCACTGCTAGCTTATATCGGACCTTCACACCTTTCTGTGAAATATTGCTCTGAAATTGGTGGGAAATCTCTAGCACTTCGGGTATTACCACCTTAATTGGGGAAAGGTAACGTAGTTAAGATCTCAGGGCATCGTTCGACATAAATTTGCGCTCACAGACCGCCATAGGCGAAAATAGTGAGAGCCGGAAAACTGTGAAATAGCAGAAAAAAATGTGAGAGAACATAATACAGGGTGTAGACCACTCGCGGAAACTGAAACAGGTGTTCAGAGTTTGATCGGTTTTCGCAAAAAAACGTAAACAAAATAGTCGAGTTTTTCAACTTCACAATTTCGAAAATAGTAACTTTTCACTTCGGATTCAGTTCATTATCGGCAATTATTGCCTTCTAGGTTTTACCTATAGCAATACCATTACTACCTATAGAATTAAAAATCATTTTTGGATTTTTATACGAAAATAGTCACAAGTTAAGCATCATTCAAAATTAAACAAATTGGATTTCACTAGTGGCACTGGTAGAGGTAGGTCTAGGTACTTATGAGAGTCATTTTAATCGCCCTGTTCCCTACAAACCTTGTACTGATAAAATAAATTACGAATTTTGGTAGAATGCTTATCATTCATTAGTCAAAACTGCGTTGCTATGACGACTAAATGTTTTTAGTCTGTGATGTCAGATTTGTTGCACACCAACGCCATATATACCAATCATCATCCTTTTTGTGTTTTTTTATCATATAGGGGTTGTTTTTTTAGTTCCCCCTTTATTTATTCTGATTTTTTATTTACGTATGTAGAGCAAATTTTATCTTAATCCGTTTTGTCGTTTATTTTTGATTTGGGAACAAACATAGCAGCCTTATCACAAACTTTCGCATTTATAATATTACTAGCGACCCGCCCCGACTTCGCACGGGTTTAATACATATAAACCTTCCTCCTGAAACACTTTATCTATTAAAAAAAACCGCATCAAAATCCGTTGTGTAGTTTTAAAGATATAAGCATACATACAGACGCGGAAAGCGGGAAGCGAATTTGCTTTATACTATGTAGTGATTAGGATTCTCTCAAATCTGGCCTCAGATTCTTGAATATGTCTAATTAGGGTAGCAGAAGCACGTCCAAGAAATACCCTTGGCATACCCACATTTTGCAGTAGCTAGCATTCCATACATATTGGTTGTGGTTTTGGCGTTTTGAGATAACCTTCCGCATTTGAGTAACTAGCTTTTTCCGTATATCTGTATCCCAGTAATTAATTCTCTATTCCAAAAGGAGAAAGGATTAAATTCGCAAGGCAATTCCGCAGAATTGGTAGCTCTCATCAACAATAGATTCCCGAATAGATTGCTCCTGCCCGACACCTGATTGAGAACAGAATACATTAATAATTCATTGTTTCAATTTCGCTATTATACGATGTATGAATGTAACGTGATTATGCAAATGTAATTTGGACTTTATTGCGGAAGAGTAAAGGTTCAAAATGCATTTGCAAGGCGTTCTCGAGTTAGAAGATACAAGCACGTACTACTTAGGAATATGTTCAGTAGCTTATTGACTTATGATTGTATTGCAAGTTTAAATAAACCAGGTGGGAAATCAACTAATAATACGGAATATTAAGGAGTGTTTATCTACTACTGAACATTATTTCGATGCCATTTAGTAACCCTACCTACGCAGTTCGTGCCGAATTTTGTTTATTTTGGATTCTATGTTACTTTATAGGTATAGTATACTAGCGACCCGCCCCGGCTTCGCACGGGTAGCATGTTATTATACATATAAACCTTCCTCCTGAATCACTCTATCTATTAAAAAAAACCGCATCAAAATCCGTTGTGTAGTTTTAAAGATATAAGCAAACATACATACAGACATACAGACGTGGGAAGCGGAAAGCGACTTTGCTTTATACTATGTAGTGATTTAGGATTAGGATTCAAGTTGGCATAGCCTAGTGAGAAAACTGACAGATATACCTATTTATGTTGATTGTTGTCTACGAAATTTAGTGCTCTCTTCAATAGTATTATTAAAAGTGGTTTGCAATTTTGGTCTAATATAAAAAGTTATCTTATGCAAATTATGAGTGGGGCCCAATGGTAACCTTTGGGCGTGATACTGACTACCCCTTTCTGGGATCTGAGCGCCTGGAGATCTGAGAGGGTTCTTTCGTAATCGTGATAAAATATTTTTTTATGTGTTAAGTAATTTTTAGGGTCCGTACCCAAAGGGTAAAATCGGAACCCTATTACTAAGACTTCGCTGTCCGTCTGTCTGTCTGTCTGTCCGTCTGTCTGTCTGTTACAGGGCTGTATCTCATGAACCGTGATAGCTAGACAGTTGAAATTTTCACAGATTATGTATTTCTGTTGCTGCTCTAACAACAAATACCAAAAACAGAATAAAATCAATATTTATTCCCATACAACAAACATGATTTTTTTGCCGTTTTTATAGATAATGGTACGGAACCCTTCGTGCGCGAGTCCGACTCGCACTTGGCCGGTTTTTTTTAATTTTCATACCCGCCCGAGTAAAATCGCGGTTGGAAGCTAGTAAGTCAGTAACTTAAAGATTCCTGTCGGCACGTAGAGGACGTGATGTTTTAGCGGCGTCCATATACTCTATTGGCCCTTAGTGACTCGTTCTTATCGCGATCCTCTTACAAAGTGATATTTTCTGACGAGACTATATACCAGAAAATAGAGGAGGGTCGTACCTCCAATTTAATACTATAAAATATTTACCAGAAACTTCGTTAAATGCTTAAAAAAATGTGCAAGCCTGACTCACCGAGGCTTCCGATAAGATTTTGACAAAGATTTTTGACCGTTTTATAAGTTTAAAAAATATTTTAACAAGTGATAAAACTACAAAGTAACATTTTTCGGTTTTTTTCCTTTAGTCAATAAACAAGCTAACCCGGCGAACTTCGTATCGCTTTAGAATTAACTCCCGTTCCCGTTCCTGTTTCCGTTAAAAAGTATCCTATGCTCGTCTCCTGGTTCTAAGCTACCTCCCCACCAATTTTCAGCCAAATCGGTTCAGCCGTTTTTGAGTTATAAGTGTTGTAACAAACCCGACTTTCTTTTACATAGTAGAGAAGACTAGCTGACCCGTGCCCGCTTCGCTGGACGACAGATATTTTCACATCTGGTATTCCAATTTTCAAAATAAATTATAGCCAATATGTTGCCGAGGACTAATAGCTACATAACAAAAAAAGTTTTATCAAAATCCGTCCAGTAGTTTTTGCGACAAAGCCGGACAACAGACAGACAGACAGACAGACAAAAATTTCAAAATGTTTTTTTTTGGCTTGTGCTACTTGTATAAAGGCCCCTAGGTGTATTTTTTTTAGTTTTTATTCAATGTACAGAATTGAACTCTTCTACAGATTTATTATATGTATAGATTAAAAAATATTAGTGCCCCAAACTAAGCAAATCTTGTACTATGGGAACCAGATTACTGTCAAAATTACTAATATACTTTTTTTTGTCAATACATAAGTACTTATTATACGAGTAACTCATTATACGAGTAACCCAGACACAGAACAAACATCTATGTTACCAACTAGTGCTGTAAGATCTTGCTTTTTCAAATTTCATGATTCTAGGTCACTGAAAAGTAGCTACCCCGTAGGCTTTGATTTACTTGCAAGCAATATTTTGCAAATTATGGTACATAATGGCCATATTTTTTGATTACGTTGTCGAAAAAGCTTTTTTTACAGCTTCAAGACAGAAGCAGGGACAGGGAAGACAGGGACCATCTCTAGTAGAAAACTCTAAGTAGAACATACCATTAGGTGCTGTGCGGTCGCCTTGTAAGTGGTTGAAAAATGGATTGTGCAAAGTAGTTTTGCATTTAGCGGACCTCGACTTTCAATCTGAAGATCGTGCGTTCGAATCCCGGCGTGCATCAATGGATTTTTCTGTTAGAAAAATTTATATGCGCATCAAATATACGTGCTCAAAACGGTGAAGGAAAACATCGTGAGGAAACAAGTTAGTGTTCTTAAAAGCGGCGATGGGCTTGCAACCTGTCACGTATGTAATGCTAACTACTGCAAAATGTGGGCATGTGCCAAATATAATGTTTGGACGTGCCTCTGACTATCCCCATTAGACATCTTCAAATGATCTAAGCGTCTGGAGATCTGAGAGAATGTCTACCGTAATTGGGGATTACAGTCGTGATATATTTTTTTTAAGATTTGACCTGCTTATATGTATTTTGAGAAACCGTACGCAAAACAATCACTTCGAGAATCATAGATCATCCTAATCTTCAACAATCGAGTCTCACTGTGACTCCGTGACAGGTAACAATATATTCTGGTGTCCCACTCGAGGTTCTAATATAAATTACGGGTGAACAATATATTTGCATAAGTATATGATACTTATAGCCAACGGGAAGAGGTTTACCTATCTAATTTGCATTCTCACAAGGGAGCCATTTTAGTAATAGCGTTTTAGATTTTAAAGTATTTTTTTATTGCAGGTTTTGTGAATATAACGTTGTTTACATAATTGTATTTTGTTTAATGAATATTACGTTGTACACTATTTGTGTTAATGGAGTCTATAATGGCTGTTACTGAACCAAAAATAGAATTCATATTTTTTTTATATTTATTCAAAAAAGTAGATGGATAGTTTATATTGCTTTCAATCATTTACTCAATCGCCTATAGGTAAATAGGTTAGAATCCAACAAAAGAATAATTCATTTTTGATTATCTTTCCCTTCAATATTTTACTACGAAAGATAATTCAATACCCATTTCTCGGGGAAGCTGAAGCAAATTAAACATCAAAGAATGTACCTAGTCGATGAGATACATCATAAAACGTTAGCGACCACAATAATCCTCTACCTTACTAATATTGACTGGCCTTACAGCTCAGTTGGTAGTAGCTATGCCTTTTGCGCTAGGTTGTGGGTTCAATTCCCACCCAGGATAAACATTTGTGTGATAAACATAGATGTTTGTTCTGTGTCTGGGTGATAATATGTATAATAAGTATGTAATTACAAAAAAATTGTATATTATATCAGTTATCTGGTTCCCATAGTACAAGCTTTGCTTAGTTTGGGGCTAGATGGCGATGTGTAAAAAATCCACCAATATTTATTTATTTATATATTTACATAAAGGAGTCGGTAGTGCTGATCGTTTCCAGTTGCCTTTTAGTTTAGACACTAATTGATTTTAATACCTACGAGTAGTTAGAACTGAGAATTCAGTCAAATTCAAATTCAAAAATCATTTATTTCAATAAAATCACAAGGATCACTTTGAAACGTCTTAGGAACTAGGTGAAGCTACGCCGATTCCACGCGACCAAGCCTAGAAGAATCAGGCAACAAACATGGCTTGGGGTCTACCTTTTTTTTTTAATAATCCTTTCCTTAATGCTATGTAGAGCTCCAGTGTGGTGCCAATCGAACAAGATGAAGGCTCAAACAAGAATAATAATTAAAAGTACTTACCTACTACTCAAGTATAAGATATCTACAAAAAAAAGTTTGTATTTAATAGAAAACACGAATAAATCTAATACTATCTAATATTACTACATTCATAACATTAACATTCGATAACATATGCTCAAATATTAATTTTACCACCAGCGTAGAAACATTAAAAATACATAAGTATACAATACATGTTTATCTACCTAAGCTTATAGAAATGAAACTGCTTTGTAAGTTTTAAATGGCACGTTCCGTCTTTTATTTTAGAAACTTTAAAAAGTAGTGTAAACAGTAGTGTTTGACAACAATTTTTGTCAAAAACTACTGTTTACTGTTGACACCTAATATTGTTAAAATTTTAAATAAGGTTTTTAAGTTTGCTATTAGTCACGTATTAATATTAGTTAGCCATTTATAAAAAGGTTTTTTTATTACGTATTAAAAAAACAAATATTAGAAAAATCTTGGGTTAAATCAATGTGATGACAAAAGAGAGAAAGAAAAAGAAAATAAAGGATGCGATTCTTTTTAGGGTTCTGTACCCAAAGGGTAAAAACGGGACCCTATTACTAAGACTTCTATGTCCGTCTGTCTTTCACAGGGCTGTATCTTATGAACCGTGATAGCTAGACAGTTGAAATTCTGTTGCTGCTATAACAACAAATACAAAAAACAGAATAATATCAATATTTAAGTGGGGCTCCCATACAACAAACGTGATTTTTTTGACGTTTTTTTATGGATAATGGTGCGAAACCCTTCGTGCGGGAGTGCGGGTCGCATTTGGCCGGTTTTTTAATTTAGCAGAAACTGAACAAGTATCATTATATGGGTTGAGTTTCGCTTCTAGTAGGTACTCGTATCTAATTAAAACCAGAAAATAAACAGAAAGAGAGTGTAGGTGGAACCTGCGAGTGGTTTTCCAGGTACATTATAATTGCATGACCACTGCAACTGCCCACCCAGGATTGCATTTGCTTGCATTTCTGGACGTCTGATATACGCCGCGTCTTACTTCTTTAAATTAAAAGCAATGTATATTGTTGTGAGCCGTGTTGGCCGAGTGTGAGGCATGTTAACCGAGTGGGGTACCTCGACTTTCAATCTGAAAGTCGTGGTTTCGAATCCCGGCGTGCATCAATGGATTTTTCTGTTCGAAAATTTATATGCGCATCAAAAACACGGCCGTGCTTACAACGGTGAAGGAAAACATCGTGAGGAAACCAAAAGCATTAAATAAATAAATAAAATTCAGAAGTATCAGAAACAGTAAGGCTTTGCTTAGAATGACTGGCCTCACAGCTTAGTTGGTAGTAACTCTGCCTTCTACGCTGTAGGTTGTGGGTTCGATCCCCACCCAGGGCAAACATTTGTGTGATGAACATAGATGTTTGTCCTGTGTCTGGGTGTTACTATGTATAATAAGTATGTATTTACAAAAAAAAAAAAAAAAGTATATAAGTATTCTATCAGTTATCTGGTTCCCATAGTACAAGCTTTGCTTAGTTTGGGGCTAGATATGTTGTGTGTAAAGTCCGCCAATATTTATTAATATTTATTATTTATTAATTTGACTGGATGGCGCTGGAAAACGGCCACCATTTTTGTTCATCAAACGCATAAATCAATTTATTTATTTGATGCAAACCAGCCACATTGCTCATTAAATAATCAGTTTACTAAAATAGTACCTAAGTTGATGCATTTTTAAAAACCCTACCCGGCAAATTGCATTATGCATTTACGAGCTTCTGGAATGCTTTTTGGCCACTATTTATGTAATGAAATTTAAATCCTAGCCGTGTTGGCCGAGTGGGAGGTACCTCGACTTTCAATCTGAAGGTCGTGCGTTCGTATCCCGCCGTGCATCAATGGATTTTTCAGTTCGAAAAATGTATATGCGCATCACTACATACTACATAGTATAAAGCAAAGTCGCTTTCCGCTTCCCGCGTCTGTATGTAATATGTATGTATGTATGTATGTTTGCTTATATCTTTAAAACTACACAACGGATTCTGATGCAGTTTTTTTTAAATAAATAGAGTGATTCAAGAGGAAGGTTTATATGTATAATACATGCATAATATAGTAGAGAAACACTGATAATTTTAGAGGTTTCTAATGTGATGTCGTAAATAAACACATTTTTTTGCGCTTACATTGCAAATGCTGGCTGAACCCCACGAGATATATCAAAATAATGTACTACAGTATTGTACACCTTAAAAACGTCTACAAAAAAGTCCACGATGGTATTAGAAATGTCTTACATTTAATTATCTTACGCACAGCGAAGCGGGCACGGGTCAGCTAGTCAAAGATAAGATAAGAGATAAAGATATTTATTTCTCAACAAACGCCCTTAAATACATAGATAAACAAAGGTATTTCTTATATTAAATAACAATTCAAATATAGGAACAACATAGGTACCCAAACTAGGTTAAAACCTGTATGATGGCATACCTAGGTCCTCCGCCAGTCAGTGGTTCAGGTGAATTCACATTTTAAAATTGGTGGTGTCTACTACAGCTTATAGTTAGATTAAAGTATTATGAAAAAACATTCAAAGAAAACAAAATTGTGTAAATCAAAACACGTGCTTAAAACAGTGAAGGAAAACATCATGAGGAAACCAGTTAGTTTTCTTGTAAGCGGCGATGGGCTTGCAACCAGTCACTACCCACTTTAAACATCTTCAAGGATCTAAGTGCCTGGAAATCTGATAGAATGTTTACCGTACTTGGGGATTACAGTAGTGAATCTATTTCATTTTCATTTATTGTATGTTTATTAATTTACTGCGCATGCTACCGCTCCACACTATTCCCCATACGTCCGCAACGATGCGGTTTCCAAGAAATAATCCCGCTAACTTGGGAATAAACTTTTCCCAGAGTAAAGAACAACTAGGAAATAAAGAATAAGAAAACTCTAACAATACTGTGAAGTAATAGACAATACTGTTGCGTATTCTGCGACATGAAACAGATAGGTACAGTTGCGAAGAAAAGTTTTGTGAAAAATGTAAGGGCAACTTGGTACGGGCAAAATGGTGTTTTAACTTTTGTAACTTATTGTAATAGTTTACTTATTAACGCGTTAACCTGTGTAATAATGTCAATGTTGTTTAAGACGAGTAATAAATGTTTTTGATGAATGCAGAATTGTTTTTTTCTCAATAACCGTAAAACATACAGTTTTGTTTTTATGACAAAGATAACTTAAGGATTTAACCTAGATAAATTAAAGACAGAAACACGATTGGTGAAACTTTTCTCGATAGATTTATTTTCCAAAGTTGGCTCTTCAACAACACTAGTTTCGTTTTAATCAATACTATGAATAGCTAAATAGTTTTTTTTATATAATTCGTTAGACAATCATACCTAAATTAAAGACATTTTTTTTTAATTTGATGTTTTTCAAGATATTGCAGTTTTATCACTTTTTCCGTCATATCCGGGCAGACTCAGCCTATACAAAACGTCAAAAATTTCACTTATCACCTTAAAAACGTACTTACGAGTATATCAGCAGATTTTATTATGATCATCCCATCATTCCCTTGCCCTTTAATGCCCACATAATGTGGGGTAGAGGACGACATGTAGAAAATAATGACAAGCTATCACCTGTCACATCATATAATATTGTCGTCGGAACTTGATAAGTATGCAAAGTTTTTACTCAATCGAAGTATTTACTAAGGAGTTCCATTGTGAGTGTCTGTTGAACAGCTCCTGACTAATCAGCTCATCATCATATCAGCTCATTGTCACCATATTATAACATTGTCACTGAAGTTACATAAGTATGCGAAATTTCAGCTCAATCGGTTGGGGATAACTGCTTCAAAATTCAGTTGCAACCTTAACACACATAGTTACATACATACATACATTGCAAGTTAAATAATAGCTTGTAAAAAATATTTCTAAAGATTTTGCTAGTTTTATAACCGGTCACCTTCCTTACGTCAACCTCTTTGGAATCTCCTCATGGGAAGTTTTTTTTTTTAATTTTTTTTATGGCAATCGTCCTTATTTGGACATTTCTGCCAAGGGAAGATATTATAATAGTACATTCTCGGTCGGAGGAGTACTATCACCATCCATGGCGCCACTGATTTAAGCGCTGCATCGACACTCGCTGTTGCAGCATATAGCTGAGTAGTGCTCAATTTTGCTGTCAATGTTGTTACTACTGTCACTGTTATTTATATTAGCTAGAGATATGTTGACACATAATAAATTTATTCTTTACTAGCAGTCCCGAAAGAAGCTGTCCTATCAAATTATAAATAATCTCAAAGAAAAAAGCACTGTCAGTTTATCCCGATTTTTTTAATTTTCAGGTTATTTATTTCATTTTCTTTATTTATAAACCACCGCGAACAAAACATAAAAATAAATATTCAAATAACGAACAGTAATTAATTTTTAGGGTTCCATACCCAAAGAGTAAAAACGGGACCCTATTACTAAAACTGTATCTCATGAACCGTCATAGCTAGACGGTTGAAATTTTTACAAATGATGTATCTGTATATATATCTGTTGTCGCTATAACAACAAATATTTTTTATAGATGGTACAGAACCCTTTGTGCGCGAGTCCGGACGCACTTGGACAGTTTTGTTGTATATAAGAAGATTTATTTTCTTTCATACCTATTTCGCCAAGCTAACGCGAAGGTGATTCCTTCATGGGTTTCCCACGTTTAGCTTACTTTAAACATTAACACACTACATAACCGATTCCGCTGGCTGTTTAGCGACGTCGTCTCTTCGTTTATACCCCCTCAGGGTGTACCTTCCTCAAAAAACCTCTCTCTGACAATGGCCAAGCCGAAGTTTGTACAGGTTTGTACCTTAAGTGGTTTCCTTGAGCTATTTGGCCTAAACTAACTTTTTTATCGGCCGCACTGTCATCGGTCTCAGAGACCAACAGCATACGAATTCGTCTAAAAAAAAGTCATTGCTATTTTCTAAAATTGAAAGGCATGCCTGTGAAAATACAGACACCTAAGACCAAGTTGGGGTATGGCAATTCATCGTAGGGCGCGAGAAGCGTGCGAGATATAGTTTAAACCGCCTTCAAAAATGTTTGTTACCTCAGAACTCCGTCATTAATTAAACGATTTGGAAAATTCTTCTTGGTTGGGAGTATATTCGGAAAGTATAGTAGTCATTGAAAGTTTGTTCCATGGAATCCATGAGGAATTGAGCATGAAGTCATTTTTGTGGTTAAGGTGCCTACCCGTCATTTTCAATTTTGGCAGTCAATAACTAAGCATAGCAAACAAACTTATTAAAAATCGATAGTTAAATAATTCTTTGTCTATGGTCCATTTTGATTAGTGACAGTTGTGATACGTAATGCCTCTAGATGTGATTGACCACAACTAGATATTTCCCGTTTTGTCTATATAAATTAGAATAATCAATAAATAAACATCGCCTGTTAAGAAACATTTGCTTAACCTAAGAGATAGATAAATACTCTATTTGTAGTTGTTTAAAAATCGTCGTTTTAATATTTTTTTCAGTATAAACCATTTTATTAATTTTTTAATGTTGTTAAAATGGCCACAACCTGCGCTCTCACCCTAATACGTTATGTTGAATAAGCTTAGAAGCATGGTCATCTGCTTGTTTTGCCTGCAAAGGTAAAAGTCAATTTCAGGCGAACATAGCCGCGTGCGTTCTAAAAGTTACAGAGAAACGCAAAAACTGAAATATTAACACACATTCGAATGTTGTCATAAAGTTGTGTTCAAAAAAAATACTTTCTCGCACGAAATGTTTATTATCAAAGTGGGTACTTACCGTCACATATTTTTATACAAAGTACCCGATTTACTTTTGATTTGATGATAATACCTAAGTACTTGATTGATATTGATTTCGTCGAAGCTTTTCTCGAGTGGATTTGTCATATAAATAAGCATTATTTTATTGAAAGTAAGGATTTCTTATTTCATAAGCGGAACGATAAGCATAGCCGGTTTATGTCACTGATACGTGAACTATCTGATGATTTCAAAACGTTTAGATACATACTAATTCAAACAGCTAAATCAAGCCTGGAGATTAGATTTTATTTGTGCAAGGAAAAAAATATAGGCATAAAATAAACTTGAAAAATTTAATTACAATGTCTACCGTGCTTTATTTTCAAAGCACGGTAGACATTGTATCAGTTCTTTTACACTTAGATTATCGGAGATGTCTAAAGAAGGGAAGGCCCGTACAATTTGTACATTTGGCACATGCACATAACTCAATTGATTTAGAGATCTAGCTTGGAATGTTCTAGAGTAAAGTGTGTTTTGTTCAATATCATATCGCTTGTTGATCAGCTCCACGCTTCGCCTATCAATAAAGTACTCGTATCAAAGATTTTATGGTTAGGCTTGCCGTAAACTACCTTCGGGCGGTTACAGCTTCAATATCATGTTCTAGATTATCAGGTCCTAGATAAAAAGCGTGGAGAATTACAAATTATGAACTTTATTATCATCTATACTGCCCGATCTGACTAGAATTTTCGCATAAGGTTTCTAATGAACTAACCGGAAGGGATGTTATGTTATCTTATGTTAAAGCAATGCTATGACTGTCTATGATCATACGAATAATAATATACTCTTTATATTAGTAGCAGCTGTCCGCAACTTCGTCTGCGCGTGTTGGTACAAAAGTGACTAAGTCCTTTCCCAGGGTAAAAGGATCCTTCTGCGCTGTAGGTTGTGGGTTCGATCCCCACCCAGGGCAAATATTTGTGTGATGAACATAGATGTTTGTTCTGTGTCTGGGTGTTACTATGTATATTAATATGTATTTACAAAAAAAAAAGTATATAAGTATTCTATCAGTTATCTGGTTCCCATAGTACAAGCTTTGCTTAGTTTGGGGCTAGATGGCGCTGTGTGTAAAGTCCGCCGATATTTATATATATTTTTTTTACCTACCAAATTTTTGTTACAAGCAGCAGTTTGAACTGTGCATTATTTATATGTCAGTCAACCAGGACTTTGGACAGGACAGGTAGTCTGTTTGTTTATGTACCTAGTTTTCTTCTTCTTCTTGTTATGTGTACCTACCTATTCATGTGTGTGTGTCAAATAAATGTATTTCATTTCATAGAAAGTAATTGACATCCTACTTACGGTCACTATCAACGAACCCGTTTTATTACTTCTAGGTATACTATATTATACGAACCTATTAAAATTACTTAGTCATTATTATTTCTGTAACAGACGTCTGGTACGAAATAAATTATCTTAGGCCGTACTACAATCTCAAAGTAAGACTAGCAGTATTACTATAAGGGCGAAATTGACAACGCTTTACGAACACGTATGACGTTGTCATTTTCGCACCGCGTGTGATACTGCTTTAGTCTTACTTTAGAGATTGTAGTACGGCCCTTTATATATAATATCAATAAAAATAATTTAAAAAAAAAATACGATCACGACTGTAATTCCCAAGTACGGTAGACATCCTCTCAGATCGTCGGGGTAGTCAGAGGCACGTCCAAACATTATATTTGGCACATGCCCACATTTTGCAGTAGTTAGCATTCCATACGTGACAGATTGCAAGCCCATCGCCGCTTATGAGAATACTAACTGGTTTCCGTTTTCCTTCACCGTTTTGAGCACGCGTTTTGATGCATATAAATTATTCGAATAGAAAAATCCATTGATGCACGACGGGAACCAAAGACCTTCAGATTGAAAGTCGAGGTACCTCCCACTCAGCCAATACGGCTTCAATAAAATACCAACAAAAGAAAATCGAAATCCTCCAATCACAAGCTAATCAAGTAGTTCGACAGCGGTACTCGTACTAATAAATCAGTGAATTACCGTAGTCGGTTGCTGGGGCTTTGTGTCGAGCTCTCTAATTTCCGTATATTTGAAAGAAGACGTGCCTTGCATACTTTAATGCCACCAGCTCGGCGCTCGTCGTGTTTTTCCAATTAATTAGACTCTGGAGCTGTTTTGACAAGAAAAATAGTTGCCGCTTTTTAAACTAAACCTTACGTTTTCGGTTTTGAATTATGGATTGTTTTGTTTGGAGCACCTCGTCACTTATACAAACATGAATTTATCGTAAATTCTTCACCATCGCCTAGGTATCATGCTTATTTTTCTATATATAATATATCTGTTTTCAAATTCAAATTCAAAAATCATTTATTTCAATAAAATCACAAGGATCACTTTGAAACGTCTTAGGAACTAGGTGAAGCTACGCCGATTCCACGCGACCAAGCCTTGAAGAATCAGGCAACAAACACGGCTTGGGGTCTACCTTTTTTTTTAATGATCCTTTCCTTAAAGCTATGTAGAGCTCCAGTGTGATGCCAATCGAACAAGGTGAAGGCTCAAACAAGAATAATAATTAAAAGTACTACTCAAGTACGTAAACAATAAAAAAAAATATAATAACAAAAGAGCCTCAGCACAAATTCAAAAAGCAGCACACGCTACACTTGATTTAGAAATAAAACTTAAAGATAAAATAACTATTTGCTTTAAAATAATTAAAGTAGACAAATGTTACACAAAATAAAATAGTGCAGATTAAGTAAATTAATATTTAGCTGTCGAGTGGCAGAGCGACATCAGGCCACGAGGATTTATCATTTATATAATCATCTATAGTATAATACGCTTTGTTTATAAGATTATTCTTTATGTAGGCTTTAAATCTTCTAACGGGAAGTTTTGTTGCGTTTTCTGGCAGTTTATTATAGAATCGTATACAATTCCCCATAAACGACCCCTTCACTTGTTCTTTGCCTGACGTTAACCCTCTTTGGGAGGACCATACTACTATGACCAAACCATCGCCGTTACCCGTACCGGCAGACGCATAAAATATTATTTGAATTTATGGTACAACTTATCATTTGCAGTCGGTAGAGATAGAACGTAACTCTGCAAAACGATTTCGACATTATTGACGACAGTGACAGTTCCGATATATTCGACCAAACTGCACTCTTACCCTCGTATTCAAGAACGACACTATGAGAACACGCACCCACAGTGGACGAAATCTTTTTTCATAAACATCACTTTATGTGTTGAGCGGCACTATGGCGCACGCTACCGTGTGCCTTTAGAGCTCAACTTTGGCTAGAGGCACACGACAATGTGCCTCTAGTCACACTATGCAGTGTCGCACAACACATAAAGTGATTTTTATGAAAAAAGATTTCGTCCACTGTGGGCGCGTGTTCTCATAGTGTCGTTCTTGAATACGAGGGTCAGAAATCTTCGTTTGTCGTAGTAGAGTGTATGATGTCAATTATCAAAAGTAATGTCAATCGTTCTTTCCAGACTCTCGTATTCAGGAACGACACAGTGGGAACACGCGTACAACACACATAAAGTGATGTTTATGAAAAAAGATTTCGACTACTGTGGGACTACGTGTTCTCATAGTGTCGTTCCTGAATACGGGGGTTAAAAATGTAGTCGAAAACGATGTGACGTTTGTCCGGAATAGTCCGGATGTATAGTTGATCGTTTTCAAAAGTAGACCTAAACCCCGATTGATGTTGTTACTTGGATAAAAATAATTGAAACAAACCTGTGACAAGGCTTTCCACGTTTATGGAGAACAAAAAAAATGGCTTCCTTTTGCGACTTACGGTAACAATAAAAGAGCTTCAGGCTAGTTTTATTCACGCAGTGGGCAGCAAATGAACACTTTAAGCTCGGGAATGTGTTCCCGTATATATGTAGTTATAGTTTGTACTTCGTAGTATATAAATATTTTGGTTGCCTATGTTTTATTCTATATTACTGTAGTGTACTGATGTACCTATTTATATAGGTACCTGTGTGAATAATTAAATATCAAATAAATGATTGATGATCGAGTATGTTCGCCGAGATTCGGTGTCGCGACTTCACTGGCAGCGGAACCGTGAAAACGGGCGGACGTCAAGCGAAACTTGAAATCTGTTGTTGTTATTAATCAAGAATCTCTCCACACTTATCCTTTGTAGGACACACAAGTGTGAACGTTAACTAACTTAAATTGATTGAGCAGTCCGCTTCGGCTTCGCACTAACGAAGTTTATAAGCAATTTTTTGATACTCTAGTTTATCTATTACAAACAAAAAATTTAAATTTGACCACTAAGTACTTATTCACGTTGACTCGCGGGCGCGGTGGCGGGCGCGGTCACTAAATATCAAACATATCGCTAGTTAGCTCGCTACTTAGACCGCACGTGCGTTTTGAACGTGAACACTTGGAAATCACGTCATATGTTTGATATTTCGTGACTGCGCCCGCCACCGCGCCCGCGAGTCAACGTGAATAAGCACTGAAATAAGTGTGTTTGTACCTAACTTAATTTAAGAGAAACCACTTTTTACCTTTGTAAATCCTTATTTAATATGTTACATATTAATATGTTTATATACGTATGTTTAGAAATATAAATATCTTATAACTTATTACTGACCGCACAGCTGTTGGTGGTGCCTCTACTTTATGCACTGTAGCTTATGGGTTCTATTCCTACCAAGGACAAAATTTGTGTAATGTTAGAAGATACGTATTTAAAAAATATCTGGTTCCCATTTTACAAGTTTTTTAAGTTAATGGCTATATGGCTTTGTATGTAATATCCATCAATATTTATTTATTTAAATAATTTCTCCTCAAAATTGCCTTACCAAGGCAAGTAAGTACTGGCTGTGGTCTGCAGCAATTAGTAGAGCTGGTTTAAATTTCAGACGAAGGACAATCCTTTGGTTAATATCATGAACCACATAGCCCAATAGACGCATAATGGCTTAATTTCTTCAAAGGTCAGAAGGAGCGGTAAAAAATGCATTCTGATTATCCGGTTTAATGTGTCCGCGTCATGAACCGCGCTCGTGGTTTACACAAGATCTGTAGCCCATATGTGTTGTCTGACAGTGTTCGCCTTTCATGAGCAGTCTGAACTGTGTAGTCGATGGTTAATGCGCACTTACTTTTAAACCTCCCGGGGGCGCTGGAGAACTTTACGACTCGCATTTTTAAGTGGGGAGTGAATCTTTTAATTTGTCGCAGGTTTTTTTACTCTGCGCAAGTATTTTGCAACGATAATTTTACGACAGAGATTCTAAGTAGCTTAATTTGTATCAAACAATCGTTGCTTGGGCCCCTTTTTTTTCTGCTAAGGTGAGATTTCACCTACGCTTAGCTTTGCGGAGCCGACCAATCACAGCGCTCGACATTTTCAAACTCGAATATTTGAGCGCTGTCATTGGTCCGCTCCGCACAGCACCGCGTAGGTGGAATAGTGGCCGAATATAATCGAAGCACTGTCGTATTATCAAAATCGTTTTGCGGAATAGACGCCCTAATCACGATTCATTAGACTGACCTCATAGCTCAGTTGGTAGTAACTCTGCCTTCTGCGCTGTAGGTTGTGGGTTCGATCCCCACCCAGGGCAAATATTTGTGTTATAAACATAGATGTTTCTTCTGTGTCTGGATGTTAATATGTATAATAAGTATGTATTTACAAAAAAAAAAGTATATAAGTATTCTATCAGTTGTCTGGTTCCCATAGTACAAGCTTTGCTTAGTTTGGGACTAGATGGCGCTGTGTGTAAAGTCCGCCAATATTTATTTATTTATTTATTTATTATTGTATAGTCAAAACGTCAAACATACATTACCTACAATAGTGTAATAGTATTATTTAGTAGTGTAATGCTAGATTTACACTCTCGCCTCGTACCTCGCCTCGTGCTTCGTCTCGTGTTTCGGCCCGCACCTCGCGTAATCGAGACGCGAGGCTAGCCACGAGCATCTATTCACACTCTCGTCTCGTGGTTCGCCTCGCACCTAGTCTCGCGACTCACACGCGAGTGTATATCTAGTATTAAAGTATATTATTTTAAACATATTATATTAAAGTGTGATGAACATAGATGTTTGTTCTGTGTCTGGGTGTTAATATGTATAATAAGCATGTATTTACAAAAAAAAAAGTATATAAGTATTCTATCAGTTATCTAGTTCACATAGTACAAGCTTTGCTTAGTTTGGGGCTAGATGGCGTTGTGTGTAAAAGTCCGAAAATATTTATTTATTTATTTATTGTTTAATTTGACGTTTTGACGATACGATGACAATACTATCACTAAAAACTAAACTAAACTATCTGATTAGTGCTAGCTAGAATCAAATTTAAGTTCAAATTCATCAATCATTTATTTCAATAAATCACAAGGTTCACTTTGAAACGTCTTAGGAATTAGGTTAAGCTACACCTGTTCCACTCGACTAAGCCTAGAAGAATCAAGCAACAAACACGGCTTGGGCACGGCTACCTTTTTTTTCAATGATTCTTTCCTTAATGCTATGTAGAGCTCCAGTGTGGTGCACAAGATGAAGGCTCAAACAAGAATATAACAAGATACCTTGACGATACGATAGTGATTAGTGCTAGCCCCCCAGAATAGGCTATTTGACAGTATGAAACATAAAGTGTAATTGATAGTAATCTATGTAAATTATGCCTTTATAAAGCGTTATGGAGTAAAATAACTTGAAAATAAACAATGATTTATTAAAAAACTCATAATTAAAATTGACTATTTTTAAACGCGAGTCACGTGACACAAAACGGTCAGGATTGGACGAATCGACGATGTATGATGACGTAATATGCTTGTCAATATGTCATCGCCTGCCTTGAAAAACTTGACGTTTGTTTGTACGTTGTTAAGCATGTAACGTCACAGAAACTAGTGCGACGCCATTTGCTAAAGAAGCGTTTTTGCGGGTTATTTAAATTGTCGATATTTTACATTTTTAGGGCCAATACTTAACAGAATTAAAAATAATATTTTTTATGGGTTCCACAGTCACTACTGAATAATCTAGAATGATTTTCAAAATCATGTCAAATAGCCCATTGTCGACACATTTATCAGAAGGCTAATGCTAACCCCTACAGAATTCGAAGTTCTAGATATTCATAGTCCCTCGGTTCCACCGGATACCTACTATTTAGGTCGTGGCCTAATTTATCACGTAGACTATTCTGTAGGCAAAATCGAACAAATTTTGATCTGGTTCAAGTGATTCAAGTTAGATAATTTGAAGCCGTGTTGGCCTAGTGGGTACGAATTTATATGCGCATCCAGTTAGTATTCTTATAAGCGGCGATGGGCTTGCAACCTGTCCATGTAACTACTGCAAAATGTTTGCATGTGCCAAATATAATGTTAGGGCGTGCCTCTGACTACCCTCTCTAGACATCTTCAAGGATCTAAGCGTCTGGAGATCTTGAGAGGATGTCTAATTGTACTTGGGGATTATAGTCGTGATCATATTTATTATTTTATATAATTTAACTCAAATTGGACGAATGAAGCAAGAATGAGCTAGCTCTTTTGTATTGAATATTTCACCATCATCTCTAAAGATAAGAATTTTTTTTGTATATAATTATAAATAGAAGGGCTTTTACTTCTGTTTGATTGAATACATATTAATTGGGTTACTAGTGTCGCTTTAATACAGGGGTGGTTTAAAAATAAAGAAAAATTGGATAAGTTGCCTGTAAATTGTAAAATTCGGAAAAATTAATAGTGCTTTTTTCTGTGTGATTATTGAAATTTGTCATGACAGCGTCTGTCGGGACAGCTAGTAATAGAAGGTATAAAGATATGCGAAGAGGTACATTTTTGATTGGAAATACCGTATGTCAGTTTGTATGGGTCAAGCAAGTGTCCAACTCAATAGACAATACCTTTATTGCTTTCCATACAAATTTAATGTATTCACTTTGATGTATTCAACATCATTAGAAATTTACTTTCGTCTGTCTGTAACAATGGCACTTGCACCCGTGAAATTGGGTCGTCACACACGGTATGAAACGCTCGTTTGGAGATGGAACTCGTAAAAGGAAATGTTTTTTAGGTTTATTTAGGTACTCATAGTAACGTTATGTTAGGTCATTCATAAAATGCTTTTCAAACCAAACGCATACATATTGAGTTAGCTATTTGTACCTATATAGAACTGGAAATGCAATATGTGGGCATGTGCCAAATGTTTGGACGTGCCTCTGAATAACCCCTAAAATATCTTATCTTCTAAGATATCTTTAAAGATCTGAGCACCTGGAGATTTGAGAGGATTTCTACCGTATTTAGGGATTACAGTCGTGATCCTGTTTATTTTTCACTTCATGTGGGATCGGTTCTTTTTTTTCCACTCACATCTGTCAGCCGTTATTCAGTATTCACTCGTTTCTTATTTCAGTATTTATATATTTTTTTGTATATATAGGTACCTTTTCCCATATAGGTTCCTCTTATTTTGGGCATGATACTCTACGAGTAAATCATAATATTTTTCAGGTACATAATATTCATTAAATGATAAAAATATGTCTAGTAAGAACTATTATTTATAAAAATCAATGCCACTTTTCGTTGTAATTTTATAACTCAAGAACGGGCTCACCTATCCAAACCAAATGTTTAGGCTTTGTTCGGACTATTTAGTAGATGGTTTATGTGAAGTTTGCACAAAATCGGTTGAGCGGTTCTTCATTTATCACATTTTTTGTAACAAATTAATTCAATAAATGGCGGATCATTTTGTAAATGGGGTTTTTGCTGTCAATCAATTAATGAAATTTGACAGGACAACGTGTGTCACGGGTCGGCTAGTTATTTATAAGAAAAGAATAGCAATTCTTGGCTTTGTTATTATTATGATCATACGATTACACAATAGGTCATAAAATAATAAGGTAGATTAAGGCGATACTTGAAATTTTTAACTTCTTGTATGGGCTGAATCTACCCGGATAAGACGGAAAAAGTGATAAAACTGCATTATCTTGAAAACCATCAAATTTAAAAAGAAACCGTCTGTACTTTACTTAGCTAGTATGATTATCTAACGAATTATATAAAAATTAACTGTTTAGCTATTCATAGTTTTGATTAAAAACGAAACTCGTGTTTTTGAAGAGCCAACTTTGGAAAATAAATCTATCGAGAAAAGTTTCACCAATCGTGTTTCTGCCTGTAATTTATCTAGATTATATCCTTAAGTTATCTTTTTCATAAAATAAGAAAACTGTATGTATTGCGGTTATTACTACAAAAACATTTATTACTCCTCTTAATTTTAAAGCACTGTTCTATTACTCGCTCGTACAATCAATTCTATACAAAGATAATGATCAATGCTGCTAATGGATTGTCAGATTTGACTGATAACTCTACTGTAAATCCATCTGATTGCAACATGTATACCATCTGACACAATAGCTACTGGTTCATCACGAAATCAAGTCAAGTACACAAAATTACATATTAGGGCAAAGGCGCTTGTTGTGGGCACTTTAACAACATTTTATTTTAATTTTCAAATAAAATAAATAGGATTACGACTGTAATCCCCAAGTACGGTAGACATCCTCTCAGATCTCTAGACGCTTAGATCCTTTGAAGATGTCTAGTGAGGGTGGTCAGAGGCACGTCCAAACATTATATTTGGCACATGCCCACATTTTGCAGTAGTTAGCATTCCATGTTGCAAGCTCATAGCCGCATAAACGGTTTATATTGAAAAAATGATTAAAACGACGATTTTTAAACAACATAGAATAGAGTATTTAGGTTTCTCTTAGGTTAAGCGAAGGTTTTGTAACAGGTGATATTTATTTATTAATTATTCATATTTAAATAGAAAAAGCGGGAAATCTTGGTTGTTGGCAAAACCAATCTAGAGGTATAACGCACCATAACTGTCACTAATCAAGACGGACCATAGACAAAGAATTGTATTAAGGGGCTCCCAGTCGACGATTGCTCTTTTTCGAAACGAAAAAAGAAATACTTCTGAACAAGCCACATCTCCTATTTTTATAAGTATATTACTTCAGGTTCCTACCTAGATTTCTATTAAGTTGAAAACATAATAGCAAAAACTTTTCACGATAAAGATATTATTTCAAAATTATACGTATTGGGAGCGCCTTAACTACTAGCTGTTTGCCCCGGCTTCGCACGAGTGGTACCTGGATAAAAACCTATGTGTTATTCTGATGTATAAGCTATACTACTGTAAAGTTTCATTATAATCCGTTCAGTAGTTTTTGCGTGATAGAGTAACAAACTCAAACACCCACTCACTCACAAGTTTTCGCATTTATAATACAGTATTAGTAAGATAGACTTTAAACAAGTTTATATGCTATGCTTAGTCAATGACAGCCAAAATTTAAAATGCCTAAAGCCGAGGTAGGCACCACAACCAGGTCTATTGCCTTACACGAAATTACACATTAAATTCACAAAGAGAGGATATTGGTAGTAATGACTTGTTCAAAGCCTTGCAATCTAGTTGTAATCTAGTAGTCTTGTTACACACGTGTATAAAAGTGCCTCTAAAAAACCGGACAAGTGCGAGTCGGGCTCGCGTACCAAGGGTTCCGTACAAACTTCTTAAAGGTTTTCCTGTAATCTGTAGGTAATTTAGTAGTAGTTAGTTAGAAATTTTAGGCACAGTAGTTTTGGAAATAAAGAGGGGAATGGAGGTATGGACGTACAGACACACGATTGATCCTTTAAGGGTTCAGTTTTTACAACATTATGTTGGTTCTCTGGTTTCAAATACTTTATTGTACATAGAAAACATTAACAATTATGACATTACAAAGAACATGTACAAAGGCGAGCTTAACCTAAAAAGAGTTTTCTACCAGCAAACCTTTGAGGCTAGGGAGAGGCCATAACACAATTGTGGTCTGGTCAGCTCTATGATATAGTAAAAGCGCACTATTTTTTGCCACAATTACAATATTTTCAAATTTTCAAATTTTCAAATTTTTGAAACAATTACAATAAAAGAAAAAACCGGCTCTACATACTCGTAAATTCTGGCCATACTCATAAACTCTGGTTAAGGAAAAAGGTACTAGGGTTTATGTAACAGTATCCCTTTAAACGGTATAATATATGTTACAGTCGAAGGTCATAACCGGTCCAAAATACTTTTGACTGTAAAAATCTGCAGGCTTTAGTCAAAAGTCGATTTGACCGATATTTTTAGTCCCAGCTGGTTTTTGTTTTTATATTGTTTGGTTTATAATATAACTAGCTGACCCGTGCCCGCTTCGCTGTGCGTAAGACATTTCTAATAACATCGCGGACTTTATTGTAAAAAAAAAAATGTGTTTATTTACGACATCACATTAGAAACCTCTAAAATTATCAGTGTTTCTCTACTATATTATGCATGTATTATACATATAAACCTTCCTCTTGAATCACTCTATCTATTAAAAAAAACCGCATCAAAATCCGTCAAAATATAAGCAAACATACATACATACATATTACATACAGACGCGGGAAGCGGAAAGCGACTTTGCTTTATACTATGTAGTGATAGTGATTCAAAATATGTATACCTAAATTTCTAATAAATATTAATTTATTTATATTAAGACTAATAATAGTAAACAATATGGAATGTGTGGACATACATATAAAATAACAAAAAGGAATAATTATCTAGCAAAGAAGTAGCAGAAAAAATGTAACACAAAACGAATCAACTACTCGTACTATCGAACTATAATAATTTATCATAGTTGAAGACAAAGAACCTAAAATATAATTATGACGCTCTTATTCCATTACAATAGGTATCTACACATTCTATATGGAGAGTATTGCACCATATTCATTCTACTACTTGGTATCATTAATCCTAATATCGTAATCCAAATAATAATTATATATGCGAAAGTTTGTGAGTTTGTTTGTATGTTTGTGCCTCAATCAGGCTTAAACGACAAAACGGATTTGACATTTTGAAATATACATAGCTTATGTCCTGGAATAGAGGATACTTTTTACCTAGGTAACACGCGAGAGAATCTGCAGGCAGCAACTAGTATTTTCTATTTATTAGTTCTGCTTTGACGTCTGTCAAAAGTTAGTTAGTTTCAATTGATTTTCGGAGTTTTGCCGTCAGAAGTAGTTTTGACCGGTTATGAGTTTTGACTGTGACGTAACTTCATATTTAGGATTTCGTTGTCGCCTAATAGCAAAACATGACCCTAATAAATTAGCAACGCTTGTGTTTTTAACAAACGAAATAATCATTTTTTATACGTATGACCACGTACCATAACTTTGAACACCCAATGGTCACATATCAGTACAATTAGAAATAACGATCACCAAATACAACACCCAAACCGGAACAAAATATTTGCAGATCATGTACATTGTTGTCCCGCAGCGGTGATCAACCCGCTACCGAAGTTAGTCGAGGTTTTTACAGAATGAGTTTTTTATTACTATGGTGTTCCCATAATTAAAGTTTATCGATAGCGGATTAGTTTAAACGGGTTATACAATTTGACAAACAACCTAGAAAAGGATACGGGAACGTTATAAGAGTTTTTAAAAACTAACTTTTAACTTTAACTCACGAAAGTTTACGTGAAATAATTAAAAACATAAAATAAATTGAAACGTCTGAGACGAAGTTTATTCTCAATACGAATGAATCAAAACATCTTACAAACTAGAAGCTCACAGTCACAGACTGCGTAGGTGGTCGGCGATAAGGCGACCATCCTGCAGTTTCAAGAATGCAGCGTGTGCAAATCTTACGCGTGCCGTATGAAGGGACTACTGGATGGTTGCATAACTCCTCCCTCCTCAAGTGCGAAATTATCTGGTTCAGCGGAAGCTTTAACTAGATGATTTCGCCACACATATCGATAAATGATAAAGGCAATGAAAATCAATATTAAAACTAAGTACAATAGTAGAGTTCCTAAACTAACACTTTTTATATTTACGCCACTGATCTCGTTTTCACTTTCACTGTATTCACTTTCTTTTAATTTTAGAATTTGAGAAAAATGTCTAATTTCTTCTAAGTTAAGGTTCTTGATGTTAACCGTAGCTAATGATGTTGTATTTCCGGGTTTTAGCTCTGGTAAGGTAACTATTGGCGTTATCCTATACTGAAGTTTATCTGCAAATGTTCTATGATAGCTTAGTTTGTGGTCATCCAGGTAAACCTCACAATTTTCCATCGTTGTTAGTATATAAGTACCACACAGTGATTCTCTAATAGTGTCACGACTACATTTCTCCGTCAATATGGTTGGTTTTCGCGTAAAAATGATCCAATTGTTTAAGCTGATCCTTTGAACCTTGGTGTCCTCGACATCAACAGCGTATGGCATGCATAAACTAGGGTTTTCCTGAAACTCTAGGAGCTGTTCTGCACAGGTCAGTGTTGGGAACTGAGCCAGGTTGTCATCATTGCACAGGAAATTGTTATCCGCTGCAATCTTCTCGCATGGCTTAACGACCGGCAGGTACTTCGAATCTTTCACCAAAAGGTAAGGGAATTCGGGAAATACTACGACTGTTTTGTTTACGGAACCTTTATAAATTGGTAATGAATACAATTTAAAATAACTGTAAATATGTTTTTCTATCAATGGTACTTCCAATATGAACGTTATCTGGTTTTCCTTTACATAAGCTTTTACCTTAATAAGTCTTTCCAATTTTAACAAGTTAATTTCATCGGCTTCGTATACTAAGTGGTTTACTTGCTCTATAGATTTTAACAGATACAATAACTCAGTGGAATTTATAATAGACTGGTGTAGTACAGACACTTTACTAAATGCCAATGCTGTCTCTATTTCATTTAATATTATATAGATAGTTCTAAACATACTCATAAACATATCGAACATACTGAAAACATGAGTCAAATAAAGACAGGTATTTTCTTGAAAGTTTTTAAATTTAATTAGCTCTTCAATATTTTTCAATCTAGTATCCAATATAATTATATTTTCGTGTAAGGTTTCTGTACTATTCACAAAATTATCCAACATTCTGGTGATCATTGTTATCTTTTTATCAATAACCATTTCCTTAGAACTGATTTTTGAAATAAGAGAGTCATATCGAATAGCGTCATCGTTGTCTAGATTTCCGGAAATTGCCTTAATTAATGATCCAAGAGGATTAACTAACCCTCTCTTATACCTATGCGACGGAACCAACTGCCGAAATTTTACTACAGTTGTATCGCGTATGTACTCTACTTGAGTCCTTATACCTAAAAATTCATTTATAAAAGGCTTATGACTATCCACTAATCTAATAAATTCTAAATACTTTACGGTATGAAAGTCGAGATCACTACTAATACCGCTTAAATCTAAAATCTTAACTATAAGCCACTTATCTTCCTCCTTGAACGCTTGTCCTTCCTTAACGGGTAATATCCCAGGATTGTTTTCAACCCTTTGAAGATGAAGCGCTCGGTACTGGGGAAGTAGGGTCACTACGACCAAGCACCACCTGCGGAGGGCGTTTTACATTTTTAACTGCTACGTTTGTCTTTCTCTTTCCTATTTGCATTGAAGCAACGTTTCGATATATGTTTCCTTTCACTACAGCCTTCTTATACCTTGGTTTGTCCTTGCTTTTCCTAGTATTAATGTCTTTCGTGTACACAATGTCACCTGGCGTTAGTTCAACAGTTTCACCTAATCTTTTATCTCTTACCTGTTGTTTCCTTTCTACTATTCTATCTGAAATATATCGATACAGGTGCTTTGTACGTTTTGCGTGATCATTTAGTAATTGCTGAGTGTATGTCTTTTCAAAGTCGCCATCAAATAGTTTATTTGAGTCCGTATGCCCAAATACTATCTCGAAGGGAGTCAACTCCGTAGTCGAATGAATGGTATTATTATATGCCATTATAGAGTAAGTCATAACTGAGGCAGCGTCAGTACATTTTTGATCATATTTTGCCAAACGATAAATCTCTATTAATGTTGAATGAAAACGCTCAACAATACTCGTCGAATTCGGGTTATTTGGTGTAGTGATGTGTAATTTAATTTTGTACATATCAGCAAATTCTTTTATCAATTCATTTTTAAACTCAGATCCGGGATCACAACTAATTTTGGTGGGAACACCGTACATTGAAAAGTATTTAATCAATGCACGAATTACTTCCGGTGTTGATTTATTTTCAATTTTTAATGCCTGTCCTAATTTACTAAATGCATCTACGATCGTCAAATAGCTAATATTTTCAATCGAAAAAATATCTATAAATATTTCTTGAAATGGTGCTGATTGTGTTTGAGTTAATTCAATTGTCGGTTTTATCGGTTTTCTATCATACTTCATCTTTTGACACGCGTCACATCCATTTATTACAGCTGACGTCATTTCCTGCATGTTATGCCAAAATAAATTTCTTTTAATCCTAACCATGGTTTCTTTTATCCCTCGATGACAAGTTTTTCCTTCATGATGTTTTAATACAATCGCTTTTTGTTCATTTTCATCATCCACAAATATAACTCTTTTAGTGCATTCATAAAACTCAACCATGCCTTCCTTGAATAATTTTATAATAACGCTGTTAAAATCTTTTCTATGTTGCTCATCTTCGAAATAGATAAAGTACTTTGTTTTAGGTTTAATGTATTCTTTAAGAAACTGCTTTACCAATTCCTCGTCATTTATAGGTAAAAACACTTCAAGAACTTTCTGCTTTTCCCTAGGTATTTTCTTTACTTGTAATTCTTTCCTAAACCACGTAAAAACTAAAATTTGGTTTGGTTTAGTATCAACAGCCTCATTTAATATAGGAATTCCTTTTGACTCTAGATCTGCAGCTGAATGAACTGTTCCTACCGAACTATCTGAAAGCGGCGGAAGTGGATATGATTTTTCTGATACGAGAACATTGCGAACCGTCTCTGTATCAGAATTGTCTGATAATACTATAGTTTCTATAGGCTCGTCATCGTCTTTACTGTCTTTTTCTGTTTTTAATTTAATAATTTGGTCAGTTATGTCTTGAAGATGTTTTTGAAGTCGCTGTTCACTTTCGTCTACGTTAACCTCCATTGATTCGTCTGACGAATCGTCGTCTAAAATATTTACCTTAATACGCGATAAAGCGTCGGCGTTTGTATTTTGTTTTCCATTCTTATACTTAGTCTCAAAATCGTACTCTTGCAAACGCAATCGCCATCGTGTCAGTTTACTATTTGGTTCTTTCAGTGAGTCTAGCCAAGTGAGAGGTCGATGGTCTGTATAGATAGTAAATTTGTTACCATATAAATAGGGTCTGAAATGTTTTACAGCCCAAATAACACCTAAAAGTTCGCGCTCTATCGTACTGTATCGCATCTCGGTTTCACTGAGTGTCCTACTCGCATATGCAATAGGCTGATCAGTACCTATAGTACCCTGTGAAAGTACTGCGCCTAGGGCGACAGCTGAAGCGTCTGTTGTTAATATGAAAGGCTTCGATTGATCAGGATACTGAAGTAAAGGCGCGTGTGTTAGAAGTTCCTTACACTGATGGAAAGCGTCCATGTATTTTTGGTCTATCACGATTTTGTTTCGTTTTTTGAGACAATTTGTCAAGGGCTTCGTTATTTTGGCAAAGTCCTTGATAAAGCGCCTGTAATAACCTACAAGTCCAAGAAAACTCTTGATTTCAGTCACAGTTTTGGGAAGAGGATAGTTCAAAACTGCCTTGATCTTATCATCATTAGGTTTAAGACCTTGATCGGTGATGGTGTGACCTAAATATAGTACCTCTTTTCGTAAAAACTCTGATTTATCAAGTTGAACTTTTAAATTAGCTTCCCTCAGCCTGTCAAAGATGGATTTTAAGTCTTTAATGTGCTCTTGCATGCTAGTACTATAGATAATTATGTCATCCATATATACTAAGCAATGTAAGCCCTGGAGTCCTCGGAGGACGTTGTCCATAGCACGCTGGAAGGTTGCAGGAGCTGTTTTAAGCCCGAATGGCATTCTTAGAAACTCGTAATGGCCTGC
Organism: Hydriomena furcata; assembly: GCA_912999785.1. NCBI lineage: Eukaryota > Metazoa > Arthropoda > Insecta > Lepidoptera > Geometridae > Hydriomena > Hydriomena furcata. Next base: position 3,692,002 of record OU538833.1, on the reverse strand, counting down.
TTCTGTGCTGAAAGCTGTCTTCTGTCGGTCAGATTCATTGATTTCTATCTGGTGGTAACCGTTAGCCAAGTCCAAAGTCGTAAAGTATTTACTTTTGCCTAATTTGTCGAATAAGTCAGTAATGTTGGGTAGAGGGTATTTGTCGTCTGTCGTAATGTCGTTTAGTCGTCTATAGTCAATTACCATTCTGAATTTGGTTTCACCTGAAGCGTCCATTTTTTTCGGGACAAGGTGAACAGGTGCATTCCATGGCGAGTGGGATTCTTGAATTACATTATTTTTTAATAACTTCTCTACTTGGTTTTTAATTTCCTGCGTTTGTACCGGAGGTTGCCTATAAGGCTTAACATAAATGGGATCTTCATTTTTTGTTCGAATGAAATGTTTTACTTGATTAGTGAAGCTTAGAGGAAGCTGATCACTATAAAAGATTTCTTTGTACTCTTTACATAGTTCAGAAATGCATTTCCGTTCTTCTTGATTCATGTGATCTAACCTGAGTCTTTTCAAATTTTCCTCTAAAATGTCATCTACTTCCATGTCCTTCATTTCTACGTCATTATAGCAATTTACTTGTATTTTGTTTATGTCAAATGGCTCTACCTTAAACGGAGCTGTAATTGTCAATGTCATTTTCGTGTCTAGTGCGTTTTGAATAATAGTTGTAGCATATCCATTTTCGCACCTAACTATAGCGGCGGGCATTCGAACACCTTCGCAGAATTTCTGGAAGTTAATGATCGCTTCGCCGGAAAATACATCCGTAGGTAACTTAACGCGTTGTTCAGAGCGTGCAGCTAACTCTATAACGTGATTTGTTATTCGTTGTACTATAGGTAGAGTTGCTGTTTTCGTTTGGAGCCTATTTTGTTTCAAGTCGATGACGGCTTCCAATTGAACAAGTAAGTCGTTACCTATAAGTCCGTCATATTGGGCGTCTACGTCATACACATAAAATTTGTGAAATTCATTGCTTTTAAAAGATGGCATTAGTGGAATTTCAATGACCTCGTTGTGAGAACTCGACGCATGAGTACTTATTACCGTGAATGGTTCACACAACGTAAACTCGCGGAAAAATTGGTGAGCTTTTCGCGGGCTAATAAAAGATCGCGTACTACCGGTGTCTATCATAAACTTTCCGTCAATTTCCGCAAGATAAATATACGGCAGTTTTAACTTGATGTTACAATTTAGATTTATCACTTCCCGTTCTCTACTGAGGCCAGGATGTGAAAATTTCCAACTTCAGTCACATTCGCTGTTTCGTCAGTCACCAAATTTTCCTGCTCATTTCCTGTAGTTGATTCCATTTGGGAATAATAGCATTCATCGTACTCATTCATGTCACCATAATAACCTTCCTGATTATCATAACTTTCATAATTTTCATAACCATAGTTATCACCTAAATCGAGCTCGTTTAATCGAAAGCCCTGAGGTTGTTGAGCCTGGGTCGGCATGGGCTTTGGAGGAAGTGCGGTCCTCATGGAAACGTCGTTGTCCGCTAATTTCGGATGTGGAGGCCTATAACCAAATTGGTTTTGGTTGAATTGAGGCCTATAACCAAATTGCTGCGGCCTTGGATTAAAATTTTGAGGTTGTGAAAACCTTTGAGCACCGAACTGTTGCGGCTGCATGAATTGTGGTCTATAACCAGTTGGAGCCTGTGGATTGAACTTGTTCACATAAGGCTGTCTAAATTGACTGTTCCCTGGTATACCAAAACTAAAGCGCGGGGGTGCATTGATATTGGGCCTAAAGCCACTAGGCTGGAAGGGCACGTTTTGTGATGGAGGGTGGTTGCCAAATTTCACAGGTGTTAATGTGCTTGCTGTATGCTGGGGTTTCAGCATTTTACTTCGGAGACTATATTGCTCATAAAAGTTAACATCCTCCATAACAAACTCTAATGCTTTTTCCAATGTAGGCGGCATCTTCATTCGCACTGTCCTGATAAGGTTTTCGGGCAAGTTGTATAGAAATACGTTAAGTGCCAAATTGTTGTAAATACTCACCTTACTATTCCTAACATTCACGTCTAACAGTTGGTTCACTTTTGATATTAGTACCGACCTAACAGACTGTACACGATTACAAAACTGTAAATAGCTTTCCCCATGTTTCATTTTTAAGGTTTCTAACTCAATCGCTATACATTCCTCACTCCTAGGATCACCAAAGTGTTGTATTAACAATGTCTTTAACTGTTCCCAGCTCGTTATGTCATTTCGTTCGCTAGCAAGTGCGGCGGCCTCTTCGGATAATCTACTCGTAACAGTATGCAATACATAGAGGTCCTGCTCTGCATTTCCGCGATATTTATTAATCACATAGTCACATTTCCTTATAAATAAGTTTAATAGGCGTGTATTGCCACTAAATATTGGTATAATAGCTATAATTTCCTTTGGAATCAATGTCGTCATTTTTAATACGCTATTTTAACCTAATACACTAATACACAATTTGATGTAAATAATATTTTGATTATTACGTAAACTAAAACTTATATCTTTGGCTATTTATATTTTTTAATAAATATTACCAAGAACTAACAATGCCTAAAATTTTACGAGCACTGTTTACTTACTCTACCTACTCTACATTCACAATTCCCTACAATAGGAAACCAGAAAACGCTATAAAGGAAAACGTTCAATTCCATATACAACAAAACACAACGTAAAACACGAGAGGAAAGGATGGTGAAAATTCTACTCACCAGCCAGTCACCAGCATGCTTGATCACCTTCACTTTTCGAATTTATTTGGTTCGAACAGATCCGATACGTCGGAAAATTCACGAAACTCGCGAAAACCACGTGAAAACTCGGAAAATCTGCCCCGCCTGCGCCAGAAAAGGATACGGGAACGTTATAAGAGTTTTTAAAAACTAACTTTTAACTTTAACTCACGAAAGTTTACGTGAAATAATTAAAAACATAAAATAAATTGAAACGTCTGAGACGAAGTTTATTCTCAATACGAATGAATCAAAACATCTTACAAACTAGAAGCTCACAGTCACAGACTGCGTAGGTGGTCGGCGATAAGGCGACCATCCTGCAGTTTCAAGAATGCAGCGTGTGCAAATCTTACGCGTGCCGTATGAAGGGACTACTGGATGGTTGCATAACTACCTACCAATATAATTATTTGATTGAAAAAGTATAGGTTATATTATTTTAGTATTATTTTATTTCGATAAAGAACTGATCGAAATATCTCACATCCAACTTAATATAAATGCGAAAGTTTGTGAGTGGGTGTGTATGTGTGTGTTTGTTACTCTTTCACGCAAAAACTACTGAACGGATTTAGATGAAATATTACAGTAAGATAGCTTATACATCAAAATAACACATAGGCTACTTTCTATCCAGGTACCACCCGTGCAGGTATCCGCAGGGTAATATCGGCACCTATTTAAAAATCTGTCACCATTTGAAAGGAACATTATTCCAGATGGATATTGGATATTTTTATCCGGGTCTGCTTTTAACAGCTTGCAACCTGTCATGTATGGAATGATAACTACTACAAAATGTGGGCATGTGCCAAATGTAACATTTGAACGTGCCTCTGACTAGCCCCTTTAGACATCTTCAAGGATCTGAGTGTCTGAAGTTCTGAAAGGATTTCTACCATACTTGGGGATGATGGTAGTGATCATTTGTATTTTTTACCGGGTACCACGCGGACGAAGCCGCGCACAGAAAATAAATAAATATAAAAAAAAAAAAAAAATAATAAAATAAATAAATAAATATTGGCGGACTTTACACACAGCGCCATCTAGCCCCAAACTAAGCAAAGCTTGTACTATGGGAACCAGATAACTGATAGAATACTTATATACTTTTTTTTTGTAAATACATACTTATTATACATAGTAACACCCAGACACAGAACAAACATCTATGTTCATCACACAAATATTTGCCCTGGGTGGGGATCGAACCCACAACCTACAGCGCAGAAGGCAGAGTTACTACCAACTGAGCTGTGAGGCAAAACGTAATTATTGTTTTGTTTGTAATCTTTATAATAGACCAAGATTGATTAAGAATGTCCAAGAGAATGGTGAAATAAATGTGTGCAAATATGACATTTCGTGCTATTCACAGAATTTTGGAAGCAATAAATTGTATAAATAAAATATGGCGGAGCCATGGCAAATTCGGATAATGCTGTAGTCATAAACATACTGTGGAAATACAATCCTTACAATTGTAGAAAAAATGAAATGAAATAGAAATACGACTGTAATTCCCAAGTATGGTAGACATTGTCTCAGATCTCCAGGCCCTAAGGTCCTAGAAGCTGTCTAAAGGTAGTCGGAGGCACGTCCAATCATTACATTTGGCACATACCCATAGGTACATGCCAAGGCACGATTATGCCAACAAATTCTTCATGAATTCCATCGTCAGAACCAGATTTTAAGAACGAACAATGGGATAAATCTGGCAGTTATATCCTTTCGAATAATAACTATAATAAAGAATTAAAACTATCGGGGTTGTTACTCATTTTAACTATAAATATTTTAATAATAAATAATAATTACCACGTTTTTTCTTGTATTGCTGACGTTTCGAGACAATTCAGATGCTCTTCATCAAGAGCATCGCCCGCGATCGTGCCGCGTGTATTCGCCGATCTGCTGTAATTAGCCGTATTTATAGTTAAAAAACGATATTTTCCTTATCAGCTTTTATAAATCTTGAAATATAACCGAATTGAAAGCCTCCTCCTTTCTTGCAGTCGGTTTAAAGCATGACCGGCCTGGGCCTATCGATATAAATAGCCCTACCACCTGTATAGTAAAGTTTTTTTAACAAATAAACACGTACCGTTGTAACTGGACCGACCTACAGTTCGTTGAACTCTTCAAGCTAAAAATCTTATAATATCACAACCGCAACGTCGGTTGCATCAAATCACCATTTTTGGGTACGAACAATTTTATAAACCTCTTGTTTCTTACAAACTCATTATTACATTTTGCGGTCAGTGCCGTTTCTGTGAACACGGTCCTGATCGGCTCTACATTCTTCAGTAGAAGAAACAATGGTGGCGATTCTGTTGTGTCCGCCTAAAGTTAAAATTTCGTTAAAAACTTAGGCTCTTATTCCTTTTAAATTAAAGTCTAAATTCGCGTACCATCAAAATTGAAGTTCCAAAGAATATTTTAAACATTTATTTTTGTTCGCATTTTCACATGTGCAAAAAAAAAGCCAATATGTCATTTAAACACCATCTTACATGGCTAAAACGTCGGGAAAGGTTAATGAAATAATATAATGGTAAATAAATAATAATAAATTACGTGATAAAAACCCTTGTAAAAATGTATAATTATATTTTTCATGTTGTCTAAATTTACGTAAAAAATTGTAAAATACTTAAAATCCAAGTTTTCTTTCATTTTGAAGTTACGCAATTAGCATTCTACGTAAAAGGAATAAGAGCGATCGTATTATGAAGTTTTAGGCACATAATCTACGGTCGGTACTACTATAGGTCGATGTTTATGCACAACAGAATCGCCACCGTTGTGAGGTCTACGGACTTTGTTTAGTTGAGGCTGGAGTCTAGCACTAAGCGCCGTGATAAATCGGCCTAAGTCTCGGGGGAGAACAACCAAAAGTGGAGTGATAGCCGGAGGGGGTCCGCAGTGTACGGACCAGCTCTCAGACTCTCAGTGTGTTGCCGCCTTTACTAGAAGGAGCACGCGCGCGCTTCGCTTACCGCGGTACAGATCCCGATACATTTATCAATTTAAAAGTATACTAACGTTTTCTCGTGTTCCAAGTTCGATGATGCTCTGATGAATTGGCAGCTATAACGTTTGCAGTTTTAATTTTGCCGGTAAGTAGGCTTTGTTTGTAATTTCTTATTGTTTTGATTTTATTTAGGAAAATATATGAAATAGTTTCACGGCATCCCCAAGTACGATAGAAACATCTCGGCGCTCAGCTCCTTGACTAAAAAGGGTAGTTCGAGGCACGTCCACACATTACATTAATACCTGCCTATCACGACTGTGTTTCCCAAGTACGGTAGACATCTCCAGGCGCTCAGATCTATTGTCAAAGAAGGTAGTCAGAGGTATGTTCATACATTAGGCCTACATTTTGCTATAGTTAGAATTCGATATGTGACAGGTTGCAAGCTCATCGCTGCTTATAAGAATATTAGCTGGTTTCTTTACGGTTTTATAAAGCTAATTTTATTGGAAATAAAACAAAATTCTAGTAACTACTAGGTAAGCAGATCTCTGTTTTTTAGGATAGTTTTTCAACAATCAATATCGATAAAAAAAACATTTCTATTACTAAAATTTTAACTACGAGTACAAATATTATATTCAAAAACTGAAACAAATAGCTGAAAATATATCAAAAAACGACAACAGTTCTCGCTAAAAGCTTAGCTATCGAAGCGATATCGTAAATTCAAAAGTTCCCAGTGTTTGACGTTATTCGGACTTTTATTTGTACAGTTCGGCGTTATTGGGTTAGGAATGAAACTGAAGGCAGAGTCGAGGTAATAGTACAGTACGAGATGGTTGGTACAAATGACATTGCACTGCAAAAATTGTGCATTTGGCTATAACATTGGGTTAACTGAGCGTCACTACTAGGTACATCAAGACGCGGAGCAGCATGTCAGCCAAGTTCAAAGAAAAGCGCCGTGTGTGTATTCATTACATTTACATCTTGTGGTAGGTTACTACTACTACATCACTTCGACTACTACGACGTTATTAGAAGATTTTGCATTTACGTATTCTTGAAATTTGCAAATTTGAATTGAATTTGAAATTTGTAGTCAAACTATCTTGACTACATTTATGGTTTTCTAGGTTGCTGAAATTATTTTTCTTACGATATTATTGTAATTTCTATGCAATTAAGACCTTTTCTGTCTTAGGTTCTTAGGTACCTATAGTTTTTGAAGACAAATAAGTTTAGCGAATCTGGACAAATATTGGCTACATTTTTACTAGATTCATTTACTAATACCTACTTATTTGGTCTTTTACTATCGGCTACCGTACCTCATCCTGGTTATAAAATCAATACAAAAATGATTATAAGCTAATTCATATACTTTATGATTAAATAGAAGCCTTACTAAGCTAGCCCGACACGCACTTAGCCTGTGCTTATGTCACGTACGTTGGCAATTGTTAGGCAAGTACTTACTTACCACAATTAAGTGCTCTCAAACGGCGAAATTAATTATCATATCGAAAAGGAAACTAACATACCTTACTATTAACCATAATACGAAAACTAAACTTATTCAACACTAGCTGACCCGTGCCCGCTTCGCTGGGGGACAGATAGTTTTACGACTTCATATTAGAAATCTTAAAATTATCAGTGGTTCTCTAATATATTAAGCATGTTATTATACATATAAACCTTCCTCCTGAATCACTCTATCTATTAAAAAAACCGCATCAAAATCCGTTGTGTAGTTTTAAAGTATGAGGCACGTCCATACGTTTGGAATAAGCTCACATTTTAACTAATGTAGGTGCAATTTTATCCGCACTGGTTACATGAAGCGTTGTATGCCTCAAGTTGGCGGATGACAGACACGTAGACGAACGGTAGACATCTTCTCAAATCTCCAGGCGCTTAGATCCTTTGACAGGCCTCACAGCTCAGTTGGTAGTAACTCTGCCTTCTGCGCTGTAGGTTGTGGGTTCGATCCCCACCCAGGGCAAATATTTGTGTGATGAACATAGATGTTTGTTCTGTGTCTGGGTGTTATTATGTATAATAAGTGTGTATTTACAAAAAAAAAGTATGCGTTGTGTGTAAAGTCCGCCAATATTTATTTATTTATTTATTTATCCTTTAAGATGACTAGAGGAGGTAGTCAGAGGCACGTATACATTTGGCATATGCTCGCATTTTAACTAATGTAGGTGTAATTTTATCCGCACTGGTTTCAACATGAAGCTTTGTTTTCCTCAAGTTGGTGGATGCAAGGCAAAGCATCGTAATGCGCGATTTGTGTATTCGTGATTTACGAGTTTTTTTGTTATTTCGCACGGGTGTGGCCCTGTCTTATTTGTCCCGTCTCTAGTTATTTCTTGATCATCCTTCATCAGGTCAATGGCCGGTGATTTGGAGTAAAACAAAGTAGTTTGAAACACTGGATGAAACCTCACGGGTATAGAGAAGTCGGGAAGTCGAGATTTAAGTTCTACGAAGTAAGGTACTCGGAAAGCCCATTGTCTTTGCTTGAACTAGTGTGGTCTTACGTGTAAATGCAGCTACCGTCTTATTACGGCCGTAATACTCGTGTTATAAGACAAAGCCAGCATCATGAGCTTCGTGGTTTCATACACGCAAATCGGTTAAAAACCGGAATACCTTCTGGCTTATTTCGTAAAAATATATGATATTATGGCTTTCAATACCTATACCTACATAGATTATTTTATAGTCACTATGAAATTGATATTCTCTGGTAGAGATTTATATATTTTATATATACTTTCATAGTAACTTATTGCCAGCTAGAATGGAATACCGATTCTATTCCGATTTTACATCCAAATCGGTTCGTCGATGATTTAAAGCATCAAATTTTGTGTGATTGAACTACAAATTGGTGTAGGTAGTTGCGGGGTATGGTTGGTAAAGTTATAGGCACATACAGTCAGGCATATACAAATAGGTGCGTTTCCACCTAAACGGAGCTTTGTGGTGCGGACTAAGGGCCGAAACACATAACGCAAACTGCTTATTTTTGCGGCGCCGCAACGCCAAAATCGGCAGTTGCGTTGCCGCGTTGCGGCGTCGCGAAACAGGGCATTATGGTAGGGCAACCATTTTCTCGTGATTTTTGAGTGTGGATAGACGTCTCTCTGCGATGGATCGTAATAAACTTATTGCTTATTTGTTATTAAGAAGACATTATTCTATCTTAAAAATACGGCAAAGAAGATACTGGATACATCCATTAAGTAAGGGTATGAATCCAAATGGCGAGTTCTTTTCTAAAAAATACGAAGCATTAAAGATAGACGAAAAAAAATTTGTTGCCTACTTTAGAATGAGTATATCATCATTTGAAGAGCTATTAAGCGAGTTATCAAAATATATACAGAAGAAAAAAAATAAAGGAAGGAAACCAGTTACTGCTTTGGAAATGCTGGGCTTAACTTTAAGGTAAAACAAATAGGTTTCTTATTTTTTTTTATTGATGTTTATGGCACTCGGAATCAAATGTTTAGTTTTATTTGTACCCCTGGCTTTATACACCTGTGGTACTAGCGGGGTGTCGATAAAAATTTTGCATCACTAGTGTTCATGGTTTGGGGGTACCTAGTGGTACAAAGCCAGGTTCAAATGAAACAAGACAGAATCAAATTAAGCTTTTTGCATTATACAATTTTCTTACTTTAAGAATACTTTAATAGGCCTTAAAAAATGTAATGATCAATTTAAGAAAAATCAAACTCCTCATCTTGTGAAACATAGGAAGTAGCTGACGTTTCGTCCAGTAAAAATGGTGAATTTATTGGACGTTGTTGGTTTGATGATGAGGTAGTCCTCTGTTCAGTAATCGAACTTCCAGGAGTAGAAGTGTGGTAGCCACTCTGAACCGTATTATCGTATCTCATAGTTGAATATCCTTGATTGTAACCCTGATGCTGATATTCTTGATTATAGCCGTGATGTGTATTTTGATGAATTGAAGGTTGAAGAATGTCGGTTAATATTTGAAGCACCCGACTTTGAAATATCAATGTTTGATTCTCATTTAACGATTGTAGAGATGGTAAAATCCCCTTGAAAAAATGCAAATGTCTATTCTCCGGTGTTTTTAATATTGCCAATAAATCTTCTTCAATATCATCCTTATCATCTGCCTTTCGTTTTCGTGGTTGACTTTTATAACGAGGCAATGCCGTTATTTCATTCTCAATATCTCCTTCCGCTACGCATAAACTGGAATCAGTTGCATTTTGTGAAACCTTTTTCAAAAACTGTAATTGTTTATTCAAGTGATATTCTTTAATTTTTGCAGCTCCAGCTCCTGATCGATTGGCATCTTTTAGTTTTTTTTGATATTTAGCAAAATTATCTTTTATGGCCTTCCACTTCTTGACTAAATCATTACCTGCAACAAAAAACTTCACAAGTGAAAAATAGTAATAAAGACTAAAATTCCTTAGATTCCATTTATACTACATATAAAATTTGATATAACTTTCATAAGTACTTTCGGTCCATCCAATTTCATATAAATGGCTGGCCGCCGAAAAAGAATAATTTTCTGCTTTTTCTTGACTTAGGCAAGTTAAAAACTGATTGACTTTGCCTAGAACAACCATAATGTAAAATATTTATTGAGTACTTCTTTGAAAAACTACCTGTCTATCTTTGAAAATCTATTCCTTTAGCAACACTATTACCTGCGCGGTTTGAGTTTGATTATACCTACATTTGTATTATTTTATTATTTGCCTACTAATTATTATTTCATTTTAGATTTCTAGCAACCGGCAGTGACTTTAAAACCATGCATACGAATTACTTCCGAGGAGCAAGTACAATAGCAAAAATTGTAAGGACAGTTTGTCGCGCCATATGGAAACATCTATCAAGTCAAAATATACCTCCTATAACAAAACAGGTTCTAGAAGATGTCGCTATTGAGTTTGACAAGAAAGCAAATTTTCCTAACTGCATAGGAGCTCTTGATGGTAAACATGTCCGTATTACATGTCCTGCGCACAGTGGATCACTGTTTTACAATTATAAGGGCTATAATTCAATAGTTTTATTAGCTCTTGTAGATTCTAGATATAGATTCATTTTTGTCGATATAGGAGCGTATGGCAAGGAAAGTGACTCCACCGTTTTCCAGAACTCTAAACTTTATGATTTGATTATGACACGCAAATTACCTATTCCTGTACCAAAGCCTTTACCAGGTTCTCAAAATGAAACTCCATTTGTTTTTGTAGGAGATGAAGCATTCTCAATTTCGAATAACGTCATGCGCCCTTACTCAGGAAAACATTTGTCGGTACAACAAAGAGTTTACAATTATCGACTGAGTCGTGCCCGAAGATATGTCGAGTGCGCTTTTGGCATCCTAGCCAATAAATGGCGCATATTTCATCGATCTATGAATGTGCAATACGAATTTGCGACAGACATTATCAAGGCATGTTGTGTAATGCACAACTTTGTTTTGAATCGAGATGGAGTACAAGCGACCGATGACATTATCTTTGATGATTCTGATCTGCAAATGTTGCATTTGCCCACAGCAAATGAAAATAATTTAAGCCCACATCTAATACGGAATGATTTTTGTAATTACTTTTCCAGTGATGTTGGCGCCCTAAGTTGGCAATTAAACAAAATATGAATGTTCGTATACCTACTCAGTTCAAAATACAAATAATACCTTAATACATTTGATTCAAACTATTTAACATGTTGTGAACTGCGAATAAACAATTTAAATGGCAATTTGGTTTTATTTATAGTATTTGTTTACCTTTTTGAATAAGAGCGCGAGAAAAAAATATAATTTTAACTTAGAGAAAATCTTTTGCATAGGGCATTAAAATAAATGGTGTATTTCATATGATTAAAAAAAAAAGATACATGCTACTTACATTAAACTACAATTTAAACCGCGGATCAGATTTTTACGTTTTTACTACAGTAAAAATTGTAGTTTTATTGTGAATAGTGATCGCGTAAACCTAAGACTATATGTTACTACTTACCCAGTTTTGATTTTTCGGTTGAGTTTTTTTCCTTGTAATCAACATAAACGATCTCACAAATGCTTTTCCATGCTTCTTGTTTTATAAATTTGTCTTTATAGGTTTCGTCACTAGTATCCCACAAACAACGGTGTTCCTGAACCGAAGATATAAACAGATCGACGTCAACGTCAGACATTTTAATTTTAAAACTGCTTCTCGGTTGACACGTGTTGTTTGCAAAGAGTGTTAGAAACAACTGCATCCTTGTCAACAAGTATGACGTCATAACGCTGGAATTCACGTCGTGCGTTGCGGCGCCGCACCGCTATAGCGCACTGCCGATTTCAGCGGCGCGGCGCCGCAACGCGCTTATGTGTTTCGGCCCTAATAACAGCGCTCAAATATTCGAGTTTCAAAATGCCAAGAGCTTGGTCAAGCAAATGTTTGGTCCGCTCCACACAGCTTAGCGGAGCTCAGCGTAGTTGGCAGACTCAAGGAATTGCATTGTAGGGAGTAATTCGTGTTTTAGTGATTTATAAGGTAGGTATGTGTACAGGCGTTGGAGTAGAAAGAATCTCGAGTCAAAATCTAATATTTATGTAATACTAGCTGTACCCTGCGCGCCTTGCTACGCCACCAACTCAGAAACCTTCGTGGGCTGATGCACAACAACTTTGCTACAGATCATCACATTATCAAATGCATAGTTTACGATTCTATAAAGGACATACTGACAAACATTCGTTTTTAGATATATAAATAAATTTACATAATAAACTACTAGTTTTATACCTTGGGTTACATTATCGAAGTTTTAATAGAGATATTTTTTTTCTAGTAATAAATATAGCCTACATGTTACTCAGAGAAATAATGTAGCATTCTAATGGTAAAATATTTTTTCAAATCGGTCCAGTAGTTTCGGAGCCAATTCGATGCAAACAAACAAACAAACAATCTGAAACTTCACCTGGAAACTTATGTTCCTTCATTGGAAAAGAGGCCGCAAAATATCAGTTACTCTGAAAATGTATGAAGGATGGAAATGTATGGACGTTTTACAGCTGACATTATACATTTATAAATACTGCCGCTAAATAACGGTCGACATAAGAAACTAGAAACTTAAGAAACCAGGAGTTGACTAACTTGAAAGGTCATATCCCAGGAACTTATTAGTTTGAGAATTGGCACTACAAGTACCTATCTGCGATCCAAAATCAACAAAGGACTTTGTAGTTTCTACTAGCTTTTAGCTTTACCCGCGACTTAGTCCGCGTAAACATTAAATTCCTGAAAAACAAAACAACAAAAAAAAACTGGCCAAGTGCGAGTCGGACTCGCGCACAAAGGGTTCCGTACCATTGTCTATAAAAACGGCAAAAAAAAAATCATGTTTGTTGTATGGGAGCCCCCCTTAAATATTTATTTTATTCTGTTTTTAGTATTTGTTGTTATAGCAGCAACAGAAATACATAATCTGTGAAAATTTCAACTGTCTAGCTATCACGGTTCATGAGATACAGCCCTGTGACAGACAGACGGACAGACAGACGGACAGACGGACAGCGAAGTCCTAGTAATAGGGTTCCGTTTTTACCCTTTGGGTACGGAACCCTAAAAAAGAATAGGATCACGACTGTAATCCCCAAGTACGGTAGACATCCTCTCAGATCTCCAGGCGCTTAAATCCTTTGAAGATATCTAGTGTGGGTAGTCAGAGGCACGTCCAAACATTATATTTGGCACATGCCACATTTTGCAGTAGTTAGCATTCCGTACAGGTTGCAAGCCCATCGCCGTTTATAAGAATACTAACTGGTTTCCTCGCGATGTTTTGATTCACCGTTTCGCGTGTTTTTAATGCGCATATAATTTTTTCGAATAGAAAAATCCATTGATGCACACCGGGATTCGAACCCATGACCTTCAGATTGAAAGTCGAGGTACCTCCCACTCGGCCAACACGTCTAAATAAACATTTTGAAAAAAAAAATGTAGCATATGTCCGTTCTAAGACTTTTAATTGTCTCTATATGAAATTTCATCACAATCATCCCAGCGGTTTGGCCGTGATAACGAAATAGACAGACAGAGTTACTTTCGCATTTATAATATTAGTATCAAAAGGTATAGTACTCTCGAACTTGTATCTTGTTTCACAAAGTAAATAAATACCTGAACAATATATTTTAATTACCTTTTTAAACCTATCTAAACATAAACCAACTTCAATGGACTACCCTGCAGGTATGTTTTTTTTCTAATAAACAAGATAAATAAAATACACCATGAAATATTTGTCAAATGGTTAAGTGACAAAAAGAATACTTACAGTGAAGAAACCAGTAAGTATTCATATATGTGGCTATGGGCTTGCAACCTGTCACATATGGAAAATGCTACTGAAAAAGTGGGCGTGTGCCAAATGTAATATTTAATGTGCGCCATGAGATCTGAAAGTATGTCTACCGTATTTGGGGATTACAGTCGTGATCCTATTTATTTTTAGGGTTCCGTACCCAAAGGATAAAAACGGTACCCTATTACTAAGACTTCGCTGTCCGTCTGTCCATCTGTTTGTCAGAGGGATGTATTTCAACCGTGATAGCTAAAGAGTTGAAATTCACAGATTATGTATTTCTGTTGCCGCTATAACAAATACTAAAAACTGAATATAATAAATATTTATGTGGGGCTCCCATAAAACAATTTACATACAACCGTTTTTTATAGATAATGGGACGGAATCCTTCGTGCGCGAGTCCGACTCGCACTTGACCGGTTTTTTATTTATAGCTAAAGTTGTTTCTATTGTGTACCAGAATTTTGGGTTGAACCTAACTGTTCCGAGCGCGTTGTAGAACAATATTTTTACAAGGCTCACGATGGTTTATGTTGGCATAAATTAGAAATTTATGTATGACATCACAAAATACCGTTTCCAACGACACTTTCATTCAATACTCACACAATACCGCGTACAGTCACGAGATGCCAATTTAGTGGTCAACCACACTATGACTAGCTGCCCCCCCTGCTTTGTACCTATCTACTAATGAAGATGTATAGATAAATCATTAAAGATATCTAAATGAGATAGTTAGAGGCACGTTCTACATCACTACATAGTATAAAGCAAAGTCGCTTTCCGCTTCCCGCGTATGTTTGTATGTATGTTTGCTTATATCTTTAAAACTACACAACGGATTTTGATGCAGTTTTTTTTAATAGATAGAGTAATTCAAGAGGAAGGTTTATAATGTATAATACATGCATAATATAGTAGAGAAACACTGATAATTTTAGAGGTTTCTAATGTGATGTCGTAAATAAACACATTTTTTTGCGCTTACATTGCAAATGCTGGCTGAACCCCACGAGATATATAAAAAAAAAAAACCGGCCAAGTGCGAGTCGGACTCGCGCACGAAGGGTTCCGTACCATTATTTATAAAAACGGCAAAAAAATCATGTTTGTTGTATGGGAGCCCCCCTTAAATATTATTTTATTCTGGTTTTAGTATTTGTTGTTAGAGCAGCAACAGAAATACATAATCTGTGAAAATTTCAACTGTCTAGCTATCACGGTTCATGAGATACAGCCCTGTGACAGACAGACGGACAGACAGACAGACAGACGGACAGCGAAGTCTTAGTAATAGGGTTCCGATTTTACCCTTTGGGTACGGAACCCTAAAAATGTACTACAGTATTGTACACCTTAAAAACGCCTACAAAAAAGTCCATGATGGTATTAGAAATGTCTTACGCACAGCGAAGCGGGCACGGGTCAGCTAGTTATTTATAACATTATATATGGCATTTATCCACATTCTTAACCGACTTCAAAAAGGCTGTATGTTTTTGCCTGTTTGCCTGTATGTTTTTTTGTGTGTATGTTACGCGATTACTCCTGCGTTTGTGGAAGGATTTACAAAATTATATTTTTATTTGAAAGCCTATACTTCTGAGGTTGTCCCATTACCACCAAGTCAGCATCTGATGATGGGACCCCAGGGAAAATATTAGTGTACAATAAAGTTTTTTCATTCATTCATTCATTCAAGCTTTGCTTAGTTTGGGGCTTGATTTGTGAGCAAAGTCAACCAACCAATATATATAACACAGAGTTATTTAGGTGGGTATAACTGCAATGCAGGTCATAGAAAAATTAGGTCAGTCGCGAAGCTGAAGGGATTTGACAGCATTCCAATATAATATGTCAAGCGAGGTGGACGTGGACTGAATGATGGTTAGAAATAAATACTCATAATTTTTTTGTATAATATACACATTTTTATTTTACTTCCTATTAAAACTGTGTCTATCAATGTTGGCCGAGCCGTGGATTCTAATTCCGGGTGCATCAATGGATTTTTCTGTTCGAGCTTATCAAAGCTTATCAAAACACGTGCTTAAAACGGTGAACGAAAACATCGTGAGGAAACCAGTTATTCCAGATACCAGTATTCTTGTAAGCGACGATGGGCTTGCAACCTGTCACGCATGGAATGCTAACTACTGCAAAATGTGGGGATGTTTTGACCCTTTGGGTACGAAGCCCTAAAAAACGTGATAAATAGCCGTATTCTATTCAAAATTATTAAATTAACAACCACGATAGTTTAGGTTGTTTAATATAAATGTAACGAAAAATATGTAAGTATTTACATATAATTTGCATTAAAGAACCTACCTACTCGACAGTATATGTTTAAACTGATCTTAACTGTATAGTGGCAAAAATGAAATTGGATCACGACTGTAATCCCCAAGCGCAGTAAACATCCTCACAAATCTCCGTAGATCCTTGAAGATATCAAACGGGGGTAAACAGAGGCACGTACAGATTACAAAATGGTATATGCCCGCATTTCACAGTAAGCATTCCATTAGATATGTTACAGGTTGTAAGGATATAGGATTTGACGAATCGGTTTCCAACCGATGTTTTCCATCATTGTATTGTTTAGCTAATAAATATTCTATGGTAAATAAATAAATATTATATATTATATATGTATATAGTATCCAGGCCTTTTGCTTATTAGCCCCCTCGATTACCATACTTTTTTTAAATATTTGAATTGTTTCTATTTATTATTATGTAAGTATAAAATTATCATTAGTATGTATATCGATTAGATGCAGTTGCTAAAAACATTTTTGACGTGGTGGTTACATACTACATAATAAAATATACAAAAAAACTAAAAAACACGCTATATATATTTTTTTGTATTGTCATCGATCCTTAATAAGTATGCAAAGTTTCAAATTAATAAGACGTTTTGAAATAGGTCAAAATCACGTTCAAAGATTCCGGTACATACATACAACCCAAGCTTATAAAAGCGTGTTAAAAAGGAAGCAATCAAGTCAGCAACAACAGGACAGATAGTGTTCACATAACATAGATTTAAAAATAGGCAGAGATTTAGCACACAGGCAGCGCGTTCCACAACCGAGCAGCTTGAGGGGATGTTGTTGTAAACTCAATACGACGAAATGAAGCTATAAATTCAATAAAGCTCTCCGCATTGATGCGAGAACGTGATCATTATTGTTGTTTGTTGAGTTTAACGCTTCAAGTTAAATTGCGAACAGTAAAATAGCTATAAAAGCGGTCTGGCAGGTTGGGCCAAGGACAGGAAAAAACACATTCATCCTTACGTATCGCGGGATTCGCAGCAGTTGATTGCGATTGCCTCTACGTATGTAGGGTTGCCAGCCACAAACTAAAATAAAAAAAAAGTTGGGAAGGAAAAAGTCATGTAAAGAATGTTAGGAATTAATGTGGATGGATGTAGACGCAGAGTTAGGCCAAAAAAAAGATGGATGGACTGTTTGAAAGATGACATGGGTAAGAAAGGAGTGAGTGATGAGATGACGACTGATAGAGGGAAATGGAAGAAGTACACATGTTGTGCCGACACCACTTAAGTGGGATAGGTGCAGAAAGATAATGATAGTGATAAATATAATCCCCAAGTACGCTAGACAAACTCCCAAATCTCAAGGCGCCTAGATCCTTGAAGATGTCTAAAGGGGTTAGGTTTGGCATCTCCAAACATTATATTTGGTACGTGCCCATTTTGCAGTAGTGTATGTAAAAATGCAAAAAAAAAAATACTTAAATCTTCTTATTTTAAAAACAGTCATTTTGAGGTTACGCTAATTCAGACTTCAACGTAAAAGGAATATTTTACGATTTTTTTGTCAGATTGTCGAGGCAATAGAACACAGACCAAAGGCCAAAACAAAAAGAAGAAGAAGAAGAGACAATAGATTTGCCACCACTATCTTACTATCTCACTATCATGCTACGCTAAATTTCTTACCAAATGTAGCGATATGGACGTAGCGGCTACAGGACACACGACCTTTATAATGTAGACGAAAATATTTAGGAGAAAATATATTAGGTAAATACTCGTACTTTTATGTTATTCTTCCGTTTGAGCTTTGTGTTTTCATTACAAACAAACGAAAGCGCGCCGCTTTTTACAAGTCCAATAAAATAAATCAGATTTGAATTCCGAATCGTTATCGCAGGTTATTGTAATGGCGGGCAAATATTTGAAATTGGAACGACTTATAGAACTTTCGTAAATATGACGAAAAATAAATCTTAAGACATTTAAAACCTGATTTTACTTCTTTAAAAATGAAAGACATACATTTTATTTTAAAATAAGACTTCGGACAAAGTTGTATGGTCTAAGACTATGCCTGCCCTTGAATCAAACTAAAAAAAAAAACTTCGTAAAAATGACTTGACTTTCGCTCAGCCCTGAGAGGCATACGAACTAAGATGGAAAATTATACGTTCGAGAGCACAATTGTCTGAAGAAATGCTTAGTCATACTCGGCTCGGTAATCGAGGTAATCGAATCGATGCGTTTTTAGTTCATAGTCGTGAGTTCTTTCACACCGAAGTTAAATAACCGTTGTTGTCTTATTTTTTTGTACGCGATACGCGACCGAGCTTTCGAGTTTTCGGCTTTTGTCAAATTATAGATACCGTTTGTAGGTAACAAAACTTCGTTGCGAGTGTTTTTTATTGACCGAAAAGTTTCGTGGCAATTTAAAGTGTCTCGGAGAACTTAGCTAACTAAATAAAGCGCTTTTCAATCTGTATTGTTTCTTTTTATTTAAAACGATCCTATGGGTACATCAGAAAATTTGGATGTTTGTTTGTTACTCAATTGCATTGTAACTTTTAAACTGATTTTAATGAGTTTTATCTCGAAAAACAAACCAGACATGATTAAAATAGGATGTCAAAGTTTGCATAAAACGCACCGAAGTAGGTAGGTACACTAGTTTAAAATAGAATATCAATAATATACTGTATTTAGACAATGCCTACTGGGGTTTAACAATATTATGAAAACCTTGTACTCAAGAAGCAACTTTGTAGGCCATTCTAAAGCATACTGTCTAAGTAATAAAGCTCGTATTCCTAGATGAGATTCTTGCATTTAATTTAACGCGGTAATGCCCAGGGCTTTTTGGGTTGAATACGTTGAATTTGTAAATCATATTATATAAGTTAAGACTAGTGTTAGATTTTACATATGAGCGAGTTCATATTATAACTAGCATTTACCCATGATTTTGTCCGCGTAGAATTGACTGGGGAAATCCATTCTAATTCTATATCTAAATTGGTGGACATGTCACACAGCGCCATCCTAATAATATTATAAATACGAAAGTTTGTGAGTTTGTTTGTATGTTTGTCCCTCAATCAGGCCTAAACGACAAAACGGATTAAGATGAAATTTGCTGTAGATGTAGATATAATGCCCGAATAAGACATAGACTACTTTAAAATACGAAAAACATCCCCAAAATGATAAAAAAACGCAAAAGGGAAGATTAAGGTATAGAAGGCGCTGGTGTGCAAAAAATCTGACATTAGTGTTGACATAGTCGGCAACGTGCATTACTCTTTCCGTCTCATTAATAAACGTAGACTAGCGCAGGATTAAATTTAGTCCAACGCTTACGTTTGGACTAGTCGAATTCAATATTAATAAACGAGGATTAGAAATGGAGTTGCTTACATTAAGCTGGTATTAACAAGTCTTGGTGTAACCTCAGATGATCTTTGGATAAGTAAATTTTTATTAATAGCACCGTTTGCGTCTTTTGACATTTAGACAGGAAAACTACTGTCGCATGTATGCTAGTCTGCTATAATATACATCTTTACATTAAAGCTACAGCTACAGTGTGATGCGCTTCAAAGGCTTGTATTTCTAGATTTTTCCAATAACTGTTAGCACCATATTCAAATAGCTGGCTTTCACAAATATCTACATATTTTCAAAGAAAATAAAAACAAGGAAAGGAAAATATTCCAATTGAATTTATGTCCGTGTAGTAAAACCACAGATAAAATAAAAATACTCTTTTTAGGATTCCGTACTCAAAGAGTAAAAACGGGATCCTATTACTAAGACTTCGCTGTCCGTCTGTCAGTCTGTCCGTCTCTCTGTCACAGGGCTGTATCTCATGAACCGTGACAGCTAGACCAGTTGAGATTTTCACAGATTATGTGTTTCTGTTGCCGCTATAACAAAAAATACTAAAAACAGAATTAAATAATTATTTAAGTGGGGCTCCCATACAACCTTTCGTGGTCGAGTCCGACTCGCACTTGGCCGGTTTTTTTGTATAAATATGAATCATACATTATTGATGGTGAAAAACTGAAATCAAACAACCAATTTATCGTAGATTTTTTTGTTGTAATGTAAATATAAAGTTACATTCAAAACAACGCGATAAAACGACTGCTAAGTGACTACAGTCACCATCGAAAACCCAGCCCAATAGACTCCTAATAGCTTAATTTCTTCAAACGAACAATCCTGTCAAACCGTTGATGTATGCGGGTCTAACCTGACCCCATTCAAACGTAAATATCTCGGGAACCCATTTTAGTACAATTCCTGATTTTTGAAGTACAATTCGTACAATTCCATATTGTAACTGCATTTAAATGAACCCTTAATCAATATGGATCAGGCAGTATCACACGAAAAATGCATTCTTATTTGACGGTTCACCGAAGTGGTCGGTACTACTTCAGATTTTACGCGCGGTGTCTTATATCAGCAGTATTAGCCTAATGTCTTGTCAGACCGTGTTCGTTGCATGATCTACAATATCGCGCGAGTCCTCATTTACTGCGCAGTTTTGTTGATCGCGTCCGTTTGGTCGGCGCTTTAAACAAAATAAATAATGTATCTGCGTCAATCAAAGTCTTAAATAAATCGGTAACATCGTCAAACCTCCTTTGAACCCCAGAATCGAGAATGTGCTCGTTTGGCCCTTTGATCGCTGGACCGTGAATCGTTATGAATTCACTTAGACCCGGTATATATTTCATCGAATTTATTGGCCGAGGACTCAGTTTGTGTTGTTGATGTATATTTTGACAGAGAAGTTCTGAGAAACTTCGGAAAAGACAATTACCGGGCTATCTACCAACAATCGCAATAAATAAAAACGTTTGTAATTCGTATCAAATTCGGTTGCGACAGCAGTTTAGTTTAATTTAGGGGTCGCGCTTAACTTGAAATAAGAATCATCTGTGAAAATTTCAACTGTCTAGCTATCACGGTTCATGAGATACAGCCTTGATACAGACAGACAGACGGACAGCGAAGTCTTAGTAATAGGGTCCCGTTTTTACCCTTTGGGTACGCAACCCTAAAAAAACATAACAACTTTTTTGAAAACAGTTACATTCTGAAAGCTGCGTTTCAGACCAATCCATTGATGGAATGCAAGTCGAGCTATCTCCCACTAGACCAAAAAGGTTCCAAGCTATCAGTGAGTGTGAGTGTGAGTGGTGATCAGCTGGCAAACACAACATTGACTAACTAACAAAGCAAAAAAAAAAACATTAAAAAAATTACAAGAAGGTATTTGATAATAGGATATTAAAGGACGATATGTATGTTTAGGGGTTTTTTTTAGGTAAAAAAGGGGTTACCTAAGCCATTTTAATAGTTGAATTAAAACATTTCGTATGTCTGTAAGAACTGAGTAATAATTTCCTCTAGATAGCCCTCCAGAGGCTCATAATTATTTCATTTAGTTGGTTTAGTAGTCGTTTGTCCCTTGGGCTGGACTATATTTTCAACAAGGAACGAGATAGCTTCTGCCAGAGCGAGTTCACAAAAGCGACTACGATGCGTAAAATTAACTGCTCGAGACACTCTCTGGTTTTATAATGATTCGCGATGATGAGAATTTATTCACCTAAAAAAAAACTTTCTTTTGAAAAACAATATTGAAGTAATATACTTATAAAAATAGGAGATGTGGCTTGTTCACAAGTATTTATTTTTTCGTTTCGAACAAAAACAATCGTCGACTGGGAGCGCCTTAAGGCCCTGTATGTCGACGATTGCTCTTTTTCCAAACGAAAAATAAAATACTTCTGAACAAGCCACATCTCCTATTTTTATAAGTATATTACTTCAGGTTCCTACCTACATTTCTATTAATCTGAAAACATAATAGCAGAAACTTTTCACGATAAAAATATTATTTCTAAATGATACGTTTTAGAATTTATGATCGAAATATTTTATATACCTACTATTAAAATCAACTTGTGATTTATTGTTAAAGATAGGTAATATGTAGATCTACAATTCTATTAGAATAGATTTTTGATAAGTAATTATACATAATTTATATCATTAATTTATTCGAAAAGCTAAGGCGGAGCACGCATCGCCCATGGCTTAGTCAGTAGTCAGTACCCCTGTGACTACTGTCAGAGACAGACGTGTGTTTGACGTCATTGCAGCGGTCGGAAAGATTATTTACGAATTGAAAAAAGATGGGTAATATTTCAAAAAAAAAAAAAACAAAAAGAGATAATGGTTACGTACCCTAAGAAAACATGCTAAAAATATAAGAGAAATAAAACAGTAAGTAAACCTTCCTATTTTATCAATTTTACCTATCTACGTTATCTTTGATAATCTTGTGAAAAATATTAGGCAAAGAAAACAGTAAGTACTTACATAACTACATACTTTATCATACATACATACATTTATACATAAAATCACGCCTGTTTCCCAAAGGGGTAGGCAGAGATCACGGCTTTTCACTTGCTACGATCCTGACATACTTCTTTAGCATTCACTCTCATCACATTCCTCATGCATGCTCGTCGGTTTAGAGTACTCTTGACCCGGCTTTTTTTCAAAACGTTTCCAATATGGTCCAGGAAAATACGCCGAGGTCTTCCTCTTCCAACGCTCCCTTTCACACTCGCCTTATATACCTGTTTTGTCAATATCTTTCTTCATTCATTCTCTCCACATGCCCAAACCATCTAATCATCCCTTTCTCAATCCTCTTTCACTTCACAACGTTTTCTTGGATAAATTGTAGGGAAAAATTCTGGAAAAAATCTGGAACGACCAGTCGGATTTGCGTATAACTTTCTCGAAGGATGATAGTTCAGCATCATCACTAACACTTCTAACCATAGCAAAACCCGCAGTTGAACAAAATAGGTACGTATGAATAATAATATATTCAGCGGGTTATATAAATCCCAAGATTTTAGTAAGAATCGGTTCAATGATCCTGTCATTTTTGTTACATAATGTTCAAAGAACATGGCGCATACATAACAGACTACGTTTTGGTGGCTGATTGTGTTCTAATAGGTATATTACCTATTACCCGCCACTCTGTGACACAGAGCATAGTCCCGCCAACCGCCGGACACGCAAGTTTTTTAAAAAAATTACTTTGACAGACAAAGAGTTTTTACTTCCTATTCTACCAAGGTAGTATTAATGCCACCTGCTTTATTACGTAGGGATAGTTCATCACTACATAGTACCTATAAAACAAAGTCGCTTTCTCTGTCCCTATATCCCTATGTATGCTTAAATCTTTAAAACTACGCAAAGGATTTTGATGCGGTTTTTTTTTATTGATAGAGTGATTCATGAGGAAGGTTTTTATGTATAATACATGCTTAATATAGTAGAGAAATACTGATAATTTTAGAGGTTTCTAATGTGATGTCGTAAATAAACACATTTTTTGCGCTTACATTGCAAACGCTGGCTGAACCCCGCGAGATATATCAAAATAATGTACCTACACAGTCGCTGCTTAAATACTAAACGGTCATATTTCAAAATTTCTATTTTTTCAGAAGAGCCAATCAAAGTTTTAAAAAAATATTTTTTTAATTTCTGAGAAATTTTTATTTTTATTAGTTATGAGTTTTGGATCACTAGAAGCGTAATTTTAAGCTGTATCTATCTATATTTTTCGTTTTGCTGTAACTTTAACCTATTGGCGTAAAATACCACATGTGTCCCTTTTGCATATAAAAAAATATTTAAACGTAAATTAAAGTTATCGATAAAAGGCCACATATTATACAAAAATAAGAGTTTTCTTTAGATTTTTCCTTCACTTCTTCGTCTGATGTAAAAAACCTATTAATAAAACAAATATTATACAATATCGAAAGCATGCTAATATTTTTTTTTGATAATACTAAAAATAATTCGCTATTTATTTAAAAAACCAAAAACTATTTTTATACAAAGTTATTGGGGCAAAATAAGAGGTAATTTAATGTTGATCTCTAAACTGAGTTCAACATTATTACTAGCTACACAAAAATAATAATAAAGTCACTATAAAGGCTTCATAAATCTATTTAACTACAAGTATATAAGTGTTTAATAATTAATAAAACTATATATTTTCTGCTAAATCTGTCTTTCTAAAAATCAATGAGTACCTAAATCACAACCCAGTTGTTATTAACTCAAACATATTAATCACTTCGTCATCTTTATAATTTCAGCCATAGAACATTCCATTGCTAAACATTAGCCTTCTTCGTAAAATCAATTCTAATGATCTATTTCGTGCAGTGTGCACCCAATGCCTCCCAGCAACCTTTATCAGGTCATCTTTCCATTCATTCTACCCAACGACCATCAGTTCTTTAAGCCATGTACCTACCCCGCTCACAGCCGCGTCAACTAGCTACTCCTCTTGGGTATGTCGGTGACTTTAGTTCGTATACGGATATAATAACATCTCCGTCTAACGCTTCTCTTCAAAGAAATCGCTTTCGTACACTGCTCCTGCACCCGGACTGACACGGTGGCGTTGTTGTACAAGCATTTCAACACTACAATGTATTGGTAGTCAATACGGCACCGCTGGAATAACCATAGCTTTACACAGGTTTCCACTGAATTAAATTATTTTTCGTAGTCTACAAACGCTAAACATAACGACCGATTATTAGATAGATTATTATCTCTATTAATAAGCTTATAAATTTAGCGTATTACATCGCTTTAAATTATGTTAATATTTTCTTAATAAGTTCTTTGATTATTTCAAATTTGTTTTATCTTGAATAGTAGGTACAGTAATTTCCAACAGTAAGAGATTCCAAGTCAAAAATGTCGCCATGTTTAATTTTTTTGACATAATAACCAAGAAATGGCATTTATGTCTTATAAATTATATTAGAATTCACGTAAAAATAATATTCTACGCAAACGCATTTCGAAATGTGGTACTTATGTATAAAAAGCAATATTTTAACGAACTAAAATTATTATTCAAAACAAACGCATTTGAAATGTGTATAGAAAACAATATTGTACTAATATACATTTTATATTCAAAGCCGACGCATTCTAAAATGTGGCACCTTTGTTTAATAAATAGTATTATACATACGTTTATTTTATACTCGATACGGACACATTCTAAAAAATGGCACTTTTGAATATAAATTTTAATTAAAAAACCGGTAGTTTTTTGAAATGTGGCCCTTTTGCATATAAGCTATGCGCGCTTCTGTCAAAAATCAAGTCGCAATTGATAAAATGGCAGTTTAGCTCTGAAGTTTGCCTGCAAAGTGCAAAAATGCTAAACAGACACTTGTATGTTTTAGTTATTTATAGTGCTATAATTAAAAGGATCAAATTTTTATTATATAAAATGACCATTTTAGATCACGTTTTTGCACTAAAAACGATTTTCACATTTTTTGATTTGTGACACTTTAGTATTTAAGCAGCGACCTGTACTACAATTGTAAACGTCTACAAAAACGTCTGACTTCATCATCAGAACAGCTCGCTGTCACCATATTATTGTATTGTGACCAGAACTAAAAGATGCAAAATCTCAGCTCAATCGGAAATGGTCGAAAAATAACTTGCAATTATTGAAAGTTACAAAAAAACAAACAAACATTATACTAACAGTGCTAGTCGATAATAAAACTTGTA
Source organism: Hydriomena furcata (assembly GCA_912999785.1). Taxonomy (NCBI): domain Eukaryota; kingdom Metazoa; phylum Arthropoda; class Insecta; order Lepidoptera; family Geometridae; genus Hydriomena; species Hydriomena furcata. The sequence goes on along the minus strand of OU538833.1, from coordinate 3,665,899 downwards.
CAAAAGGACAGTTTTTATTCTGGGAAAAATAAGTTGTGGATTTTTACCATCATATTAAAAATTATTCAAATGCTAGAGCTTGGGCTGCGACACAGATTGGAAAATAGTTATTACGAGCGGTGGACTACATGTTTCAAAGCGGCGTTGTCGCTCTGTGCTTTTGCGTCACGCGGCTACAGGCGACGTTGCCAGCTCTCCAAGCGGGAGAGAGCTTATGACAGTTATTGGGATTTCTGGATATATGCAATTTTCGTAAAATTGACTTCCCTTGACTTTTCGATTGGTCGATACATTTTTGTCGGTTTTTTTTTTAGTTTTTAACGTAGGGTGAGAGCGATGGTTGTGGGCACTATAACAACATTTTGAATTTCAAATAAACGGTTTATATTGAAAAACTGATTATAACGACGATTTTTAAACAACATAGAATAGCAAGGGTTTTTTAACAGCGATATTTATTTATTAATTATTCATATTTAAGTAAATAGACAAAACGGGAAATATTTAGTTGTGATCAATCAAATCTAGAGGTATAACGCATCACAACTATCACTAATCAAAACAAGCCATATACAAAGAATTGTATTAACTATAGATTTACTATATATATATATATATATATACTACTATATACTATAGAGCCTACCCGGGCTGCGAGCGCCCGCACTGCGCCTGCGACAGTTACAGCCGCACCTTCAGCACCTGCATCTTTTCGCATGGACATTGGCCAAGAATACGATAACGTCACGCAACGCGCGAAGCCCCGAAGCCAATGCCACTGCCTCTCTGCTGACATTATCCGTGAAATTATAAGGGAGGAACTAGACAGGAAATTCACTTCAGTTTTGTTTCGATCGTAATATCTTCTGAATGGAATGTCCGATTAATAAAAAAGCTGACCAATATCAGACATGATAACCATACCTTCGTATAAATCCTTATCCAAATAAATCATTTCATATTGAAAACTGTTTCAATACCAATATACCTATAACTTTTTGAATTACTCAAATCGGACATTCCATTCAGAAGATATTACGATCGACACAAAACTAAGCGCCGAGACCCGCGTCGCGGTCGCGGTCGTGACGATGTGACGTCATAGTGTAAGCGCTAATCTTAGAAATTCAAAAACCGGCCAAGTGCGAATCGGACTCGCGCACGAAGGGTTCCGTACCATTATCTATAAAAAACAGCAAATAAACACGTTTGTTGTATGGGAGCCCCATTTAGATATTTATTTTATTCTGTTTTTAGTATTTGTTGTTATAGCGGCAACCGAAATACATAATCTGTGAAAATTTCAACTGTCTAGCTATCACGGTTCATGAGATACAGCCCTGTGACAGACAGACAGACAGACGGACAGACGGACAGCGAAGTCTTAGTAATAGGGTCCCGTTTTTACCCTTTGGGTACGGAACCCTAAAAAAGGGCTTCAACTTCTCGTCGTTATAAGTATAGGTACCGCCTATCATGTTTTACAATTCATTTTTGTTTGAGTTCCGGTGTAAAAACATGAAGATATGGTTTTGTTTAGGAAACAATCTAAAATAAATTTAAAACCAATATAGCATTGAATACTGACCATTAATTAAAAATTTTTAGGAGTGACTACAATATTCACTTCATTCTGGGATGTTCCCAAAGATTCTCCGGAGAAAGCTGTGTTACTTATAAGGAAAACTGAAACTATTCAATGAAAACAAGCCTGGTGGAACAGCTGGATAATAGAAATTAGTTTGTAAACATGACAATAAACCAGAATATTGATTATTAACACTTTATTACTTCATTTCCTTTCTAATCACATAAAGTTATCATCGCTTCTCATGGTTTTTTACAGCCAGCTAAGTAGGTAGGTATACCGGATTGAGACAATGTAGGTTGTAGGGTTTTTTTTATCCAATCTAAGTTATGTTTAAGAGTATAATAGAAGCACAATAATATAACAATATCATACATATTATAAAAACACAAAAAGTCAGAGCTCTTTTTTCTTGGTGCTTCCCTATGTAGACTATTTTTGTTCAAAAGCCCGATGAATACATCCATAAACATTCTATAGACCCGGAGCACATAATATGACTTGAAGTTTGTATGATTATAAATCGCAATAAAGTAAATTCCACTGCCTGCAAAGTGAACCCAGAAGACAGTGGAGCAGTACCACGCTGATTACGAGTTTCTTCTCCGCGACAGTGAATCCTTCGTCGACCTTCTGCGAGCCACGGGCTGCCCTCGACCGGCAGACAGTTGAGGCTGGCGGGACACCCAGCGCGTAACTCTTCTTCTGCTCGCTTGGCTTGTGAAACGGTCTCAATATTCGCGTCATTTATTTATGCTGACCGGTGTTGTATGTATGGCATTGGTTGACTCCGCCGCGCCAAGGATTTGCGTTTTGCACTGACTTTGACATAGGTACATATAAAATGCCGGCTCTGTTTACATAAACATTTGTTCTACTTTTTTTTTATGGAGTCTGTAGTCAGTGTTACCATATTTACCGTTCCGACTTGGCAAATAGAAAATAGAGTTGGACGAGATGCCCAGACAACATTTTTTTGCTGTATTTATTTGGTTATTTCATTGATTGCATGTACACAAAGTTTTTGTCTTTGAAAACCCATAAAAAAACATCCTGATTTGCCGCGGCGCGCACCTGATTAACTGACATTGACATAACACATTCCAAGTTTTTATAGTTCATCTGTCAAATCGGCATGTACCTAGCGTACTGACCTCTATTGTATAATAGAGGTCAGTGACCTAGCGAGTTGAGTAGTCACGTATGGAATGCGTAACTACTGCAAAATGTGGGCATGTGCCAAATATAATGTTTGGCCGTGCCTCTAACTACCCCCACCAGATAGTAAAGCCTATTACCAGCCTACGTAGGTACCAGAAACGCGATCTCATAAAAACTGTCGATAATATTTACGATAAGCATACGCCATCTAGAGCTTGCCGTTGTCAACTGTCAGTGTCGTTTCGGCCGCGGTTTTCAGAACTTACCGCGCCTTAAATCAAGCTTTTGTAAAATTCTTCGAACCTTCGAGCTACGCAGACTAGCGGGCTGTCACCTGTCACATAATATTAAATTGACATCGGTATGCATCGGACATATGCAAGGTTTCATTCAATCGAACTATTAACTAAGAAGTTTAGTTGAATAGCTCTTGACTTCATCCGACCAGCTAGCTGTCAAATAACACATCGAAAGAAACACATCATGTGAAGAAATTTTGCCGTACAATCAAGGATTAGCTTCTATTAATTCTTCTTCTAAAAACAAAAGCAACGGTTCGATAAAATTTGATAGTAGGTAGTTCCTGAAACAGCAATATGATATACAAATTATTTATTTCGTGAATTAGGTAGAGCTGTCTCCTCTAGTAGCTTTTGTAAAGCTGTGTTACAGAAGGAATATAATTGTATCGCTTGAATGCGTCTCGATTGAAACGCAGCATGATTATAACCTGACTATATTATTCTAGCCATGCTTAGTTTCAACAGAAAAAAATAAGTTAAATTACCTCTCCGTAGGTCTCCGTATAAAAGTACAGTTGGGGGAAAATTCGGCAGCTTAATTTAACTTTGTCATTTTACAGCAAGTCACGAGCGCGATGGCACCTCTGATTGTCTCATTACGACTGTACAATCTGTACCTGACCTACCTACATTTGCATTATTCATCATCATTAGTTCAACCATAGAACATGCGAACATAGGCCTGCACATTGCACGTACATATCCTTAGTGTCCCTATTATGAAAGAATATAATTATATGGTAAATACAGAATATACAAATATTTCTAATATATTTATATCTAGCCGAACCGAGACAGACTTTGTCCTATCCAAATTTTAATAAGCACTTTCAGGCGACTTATTTTCCCTATAAACCTTGTCCTGATAAAATAAATTTGGAATTTTGGTAGTCAAATCGATGTCAGAATTTTTTGATAAAATAAATTTCGAGTACCGACCTTAGTAGGTCAGGCTTTTTGGTAGAATGCGTTTGCTATGATAACTGAATGTTTTGTGTATCTATGGTTTACGCTGCGTATTTCGATACGTGGTCTTTATTTGAGAACCTTTCCGCCCCAATAGCCTTCAGCTTTTCGAGCCATGTATTTGTATTGCACGACGAATACAGAGGTTTAGGGACTATATAAACTAGTGGAATAACTGCGACTTTGAATGCGTGGATTATAATTCTTACAAGCTTTAATCATCGCAATTGTAGGTACAGTGTTTAAGTTTCTGTAATTATTTTTTGTTATTGGTGTACAATAAAGCATTTTCATTCATTCATTCATTCAAAAATACGCGTTCAAAACGGTGAAGGAAAACATGATGAGGAAACCAGTTAGCATTCTTATAAGCGACGATGGGCTTGCAACCTGTCACGTATGGAGTGCTAACTGCTGCAAAATGTGGGCATGTGCCAAAAATAATGTTTTGACTTGCTTTGACTGACAATCAACGCAGTTAGTTTTATATATATATATTGAGATGACGTTTATTAGACGCTCATATATGAGCGTTCTATAGAACGGGACAGATGTTAAGTGTGGTCCAAACTTTACGTCACGAAGGACGGATTAAGGGCCTAGGAAACTTTTTAGGGTCCACTTGTACTTGTAAAGCACTTGTAAGCAAAATAATGTATTTTACCAAATTTGTATTGGTATATTTTAAAATGTTTCGTACAATCTTGTAAAAATTAAATAGAATCACGACTGTAATCCCAAAGTACGGTAGACATCCTCTCAGATCTCCAGACGCTTAGATCCTTTGAAAATGTCTAGTGGGGGTAGTCAGAGGCACGTCCAAACATTATATTTGGAACATGCCTACATTTTTCAGTAGTTAGCATTCCATATGTGACAGGTTGCAAGCCCATCGCCGCCTATAAGAATTTCCTTCTCCGTTTTGAGCACGTGTTTTTGGTGCGCATATATTTTTTTCGAACAGAAAAATCCATTGATGCACGCTGGGATTCGAACCCACGACCTTCAGATTAAAAAATATTAGAGATTCAGATAGAAATACCTATTAAAAAGATTATACAATTTCTCCTAATCACTTCGGATCGTTTCAAAATTTTATATTTCCAGAGAACAATAATGCTGTCGAATACAGCGTTTGCAATAAAGCTCGATCACGTTTATGCTTTAGATCTCTACTTAGCGGTTACCGTCTAATGACGACCATAATTTAACAGATGTCATGAACCCCCATTTCTATGATGTAAAATATAAAACTAGACTTCAAAATACAATCTTAGGATATCACTTTAGTATTAAGGAAATAAAAAAATGATTTTCCAAAATTGATTTACATAAGATTTTACAAAACTCTTCCCTATCCTATTTTTTACTTACATTATAAATCCCAAATTTTGGGTAACGGCAGACACTTAGGTAGTTTCTGAGAACGTTACAGAGGACATACTTGAATTTGGTATAGCATACGGGCTGAATGAAGTACTTTATTAAAGTACTCATGTTAACAAATAAAAATAAAATAAAAATAATAGTGGACATCTTTTTTTACACAGCGCCATCTAGCCCCAAACTAAGCAAAGCTTGTAATATGGGAACCAGATATCTGATAGTATAGGTACTTATATACTTTTTTTATAAATAAATAAATTTTGATAAATACTCACACCCAGACACAGAACAAACATCTATGTTCATCACACAAATATTTGGGTGGGGATCGAACCCACAACCTACAGCGTTGAAGGCAGAGTTACTACCAACTGTGAGGCCGTCTGTAATATATGTATAAAGCGGCTGGCATATTGCGGTAACCGCTTCCACGAGACCGGGACTTTTGCCAATGACATCAATAATGCTGGCCACGGCATCGATGTAATGAAAACACGTACAGTCAGATAATGAGGTTCTGGAGCAAAAACTCCAACGAGCTGTTATAGATTAAAAGTAGATGGCAGCATAGTACTGGAAGAAATCAGCACCTCATATATACTAAAATCATAAAAAGGAAATATTCGATTGTTTGTTTGCATTGAATACACTAACGCCATCTATACCAAAATCATCCTTCTTGCGTTTTTTTATAATTTAGGGGTTGTTGTTCAGATTATAAGTTCCCCCTTTATTTATTCATATTTTTATCTACATACTACAGCAAATTTCATCTTAGTCCGTTTTGTCGTTTATTGTTGATTAGGGAACAAACATAGCAGCCTTATCACAAACTTTCGCATCTATCTATACTAATATTATAAAGAGGAAAGATTTGATTGTTTGTTTGTTTGTTTGCATCGAATAGGCGAAACTACTAAAATTCTTTCACCATTAGAATCCTACATTATCCATGATGAACATAGGCTATAGAATTTTTTCAAAAATGTAAGGGATCCGTATGAAAACTTCGATAATGTAACCTAAGGTGTAAAAAAATGACCCATAAAATCATTATTTCACCCGTGCGACGCCGGGGCGGACTGCTAGTAATATTATATTAGGATTAGGATAAATATGCCTCGTAATCTCTGTCCCAATGCTGGCACTGAGTCAATAATATTGATTAAGTGCCATGCTTTGTGTGTAGCATGAACTTTTAAAATTACTATGGTAAGATGACCTACTTTTTCTGATTTTACTATGGTCTGAGGTTGGCCTAACAGAGTTTACGCTAAGCCGATCTTCTAGTAAGTTGGCAAATAACTTTTCGATACCGAGCTATGTTCGTTAATATTGTAATTAAGGGATATAAGCTGAGTAAAAACGGGAAGTGTCATCTAAGCTTGATTCCAAAACGACCTTCGAACCCACGACCTTCAGATTGAAAGTCGAGGTACATCCCACTCGGCCAATGCGGCTTTCTGATTCGATATTTCATGTTTTTTAATGTTCAAACTGTGCATTTTTCTAATACATTTAGATATGTTCGTTTGATAAAAGTTCACTCTCTCTTATTTATCCGATTAAAAAAAAGAAGAGATACTCAAGTCGGTGGTATTTTTTTCTATTCTTATACTTTTTTTCATGTGCCAGAATTAAAACATCTAAGTACCTATTTAAAATGTGATATAGGTAATAACTAGCTGACCCGTGACAGACTTTGTCCTGTCAAATTTCAATAATCGAATACAGTATTCGATTATTGACTGATTGTTTGTGTCTGTGATGTCATATTTGTTGCACAGCAGCGCCATCTATACCAAAATCATCTTTTTTGCGTTTTTTTATCATTTAGGGGTTGTTTTTCGGATTTTAAGATACCCTATTATTTATTCTGATTTTTTATCTACATACTACAGCAAGTTTCATCTTAATCCGTTTTGTCGTTTAGGCCTGATTGTGGAACAAACATACATTTCTTTTCACAAACTTTCGCATTTAGATATTATTAGGATATTTACTGCAATCAAATTGTATGTAGCTCGATTTGTCCAGTCAAAGCTGTTTTCCTCCAGAACCTTTTGCAATCACATTCACCATTTTATTTTGATAAGAGAAAAAACATCAAAGCCAGGGGAAAGTGGGCAGAATTAACTTGTATAAAATCTGCGGTCAAAGTCCGATTTGAAATTCTATCCACAATATATCGTCCTCGGTCCCCGGCACTTGTTTATGCCGGCCCGTTTTATTGTGCCATTTGATTTAATGCCGGTTTCTGGCACTAAACTTCGAATTGTGTATTACGTAGCCGAGTTTACTCAGAATATTCCAAACTAGCTGACCCGTGCCCGCTTCGCTGTGCGTAAGACATTTCTAATACCATCGTGGACTTTTTTGTAGACGTTTTTAATGTATACAATACTGTAGTACATTATTTTGATATATCTCGTGGGGTTCAGCCAGCATTTGCGCGCAAAAAAATGTATTTATTTACGACATCACATTAGAAACCTCTAAAATTATCAGTGTTTCTCTACTATATTATGCATGTATTATACATATAAACCTTCCTCTTGAATCACTCTATTTATAAAAAAAAACCGCATCAAAATCCGTTGTGTAGTTTTAAATATATAAGCAAACATACATACATACATACATACATATTACATACAGACGCGGGAAGCGGAAAGCGACTTTGCTTTATACTATGTAGTGATAATTAATAAATAAATTTTGCTTGAACTAAAGTATGGATAAATACTCTATTCTATGTTGTTTCAATCGTCGTTTAATCATTATTGCAAAATAATCCGTTTATTTAAAAATTAAAATGTTGTTAAAGTGCCTACACCAGCGCTCTCACCCTTGCTGTTATACATTATAAAGACCTATTTATTGTCGGCAATAAAACTACCAAAGTTTCATCCAACAAGTTAAAAACAAGGTGTTAAAAAGTATGTTACTATGAATGCATTTCAAAACAAACCACATACCTAGTCTTATGATTACATGATTTATTGAACTGTTTGTTTTATCATAGCGTTAGATCAATAATTATTATCTGTGTTCTAGATCTTTTGAAGTTGTTAGGTAATATCTAAGGTCATTTCAAATCTGTAGGTATAAGGTGAGAGCGCTGGTTGTAGGCACTTTAACAACATTTTATTTTCAAATAAATGGTTTATATAGAATAAAATATTAAAACGACGAATTTTAAACAACATAGAATAGAATATTTATCTATCTCTTAAGTTAAACAAAGGTTTTGTAACAGGCGATATTTATTAATTAATTATTAAAAAATATATATACATGATCACGACTGTAATCCCCAAGTAATGTAATCCTCAGATCTTCAGACGTTTAGATCCTTTGAAGACGTCTAGTGGGGGTAGTCAGAGGCACGTCCAAACATTATATTTGGCACATGCCCACTGCAGTTATTATTATTATTATTAATTATTATTCATTTAAAAATAGACAAAACGGAAAATCATTGGTTGCGGGCAAAACAATCTAGAGGTACGAGTAAAACGCACCACAAATGTCACTAATCAAAACGGACCATAGACAAATTGTATTAAATTTTAAACAAGTTTGTTTACTATGCTTAGTTATTGGGTGCAAAAATTGAAAATGTCCATAGTCGAGGTAGGCACCACAACTAGGTCTATGACACTATGAAAGTATAAACAATATTATTGATGCGTACATTTTATGAGTCGATGAATTGAGTTTACACAATCGTAACTGAAGTTTACAACGAACATTTTCTTTTATTATATCAGTTCAGGTTACATGCTGTTACAATGTTGATAAAATAATGGATTGATTTTAAGGCGAAACTAGAAATTTTTGACTTTTTGTATGGGCAGAATCTAGCCGGATAAGACAGAAAAAGTGATAAAACTGCATTATCTTGAAAACCATCAAATTTAAAAAGAATCCGTCTGTAATTTACTTAGCTGGTATGATTATCTAACGAATTATTTAAAAATTAACTATTTAGCTATTCATAGTTTTGATTAAAAACGAAACTAGTGTTTTTGAAGAGCCAACTTTGGAAAATAAATATCGAGAAAAGATTCACCAATCGTGTTTCTGTCTGTAATTTATCTAGATTTAATCATTAAGTTATCTATAAAAAACAAAACTGTATGTTTTGCGGTTATCTAGAAAAAATGATTCTGCATTCTTCAAAAACATTTATTACTCGTCTTAACCCATTTTTTTTATCAAAACCCGAAGTTATAATTTAAATACTCGTGTAAAATTATTCTTTGGAATGTTAAACGTACGTTTGTATATTTGTTTTTACTTCATCCATTGGTATTTTTTAGTTTTGTTCGGGAAATTGAGCCCACTACCTACAGCGCAAAAGGTAGAGCTACTACCAACTAAGCTGCGAGGTCAGTTACTATCCTGTACTGGAGTTCTACATAGAATTAGGGAAAGAATCATTGTAAATGATAGGCACCAAGCCGAGTTTGTTGCCTGATTCTTCTAGGCTTGGTCGCAAGGAACATGTGTAGCTTCACCTAGCTCCTAAGACGTTTCAAAGTGGTCCTTGTGATTTTATTGAAATAAATAATATAAATAATAATAATATTAGTAGAAATTATCACACAGCGCCATCTAGCCCCAAACTAAGCAAAGCTTGTACTATGAGAACTAGATGACTGATAGAATACTTTTTTTGTAAATAGATACATAATAATGATACATACATGATACATGATACATAATAACACCCAGAGGCAGAACAAACATCTATGTTCATCTTACAAATATTTGTCCTGGGTGGGGATCGAACCCACAACCTACAGCGCAGAAGGCAGAGTTACTACCAACTGAGCTGTTTGAGCTGCAAGCTTGTTTGTTTGACTGTGTTGAGTTTGATACTACTCTGCTTCTAATATTATTTGAATATCAGCTGCAGAGGTATGAACAACGTTTATTTTTGTTTATTTTTTTTATTTTTTGTCCTAGATTATGTATTTATAGTCTAAAGTCATCTTTCACTGAACCGTAAATAATTTCTAGTGTACCGTGAGAGTTTACAAACAAGACCATTATCTCACAGTTACCGTTGCGAAGTAACCGTTAGTTCGAGCGATTTTAATTAATTAACAAGGAGATATTCACACAATCGATGAGAAAATAGTTATCACAGAGTTTTCTAGCGGTGGCGTGATGACGGCCGCAATAAAACAGAGATCACGATCAACCTTGAAGTCTAAGTTCAAGGAAAGTTTTCAATTAAAAGTTGAAGCTGTTCGGCATTGAACAATTGATTGAAGTGTAGTAGTAGTAGAAGTTCATTCGAGGTAGTATCTAAATAAAAAAAACATATTGATGGAAATTTCACGTAGCACTGTCTAGCTCAAAACTAAGCAAACTTATACACATTTTTTGTAAATACATACATTAAGATACATTATAACACTCAGACACAGAAAAAACATCCATCTACTACCACCATATGCTTGTCTTGGTTGGAAATCGCACCTGCAACTTAGCGTCGAAGGCAGAGCTACTACCACCTGAGCTGCGAGGCCAGACAACTTGGTATAAGTTGATGCAACTTGACCTGTTTCCGTTAAGTACTCGGACCTCATGATTTTCTTTTTAATGAATTTTTTTAAACAGACGCAAAATCCCAATTATTTTTTCACAACACTTTTTAAAGCGAAATTTTTTTTTCCTATCGCCCCTTGTGCCTACATCCTTTTGTCTCCTCTAATTGGAGATTTGGGTTTGGATATCGTCCAATTTTTAATTAAAATTCATGTTACTTTGTCCGGTTCACGCCTGCAGGTTTTGTTGGACATTAATTATATCGATCCTGGGGGAATGACCATCATTTTTATATACTAAAAAAACAGAAAGTTTTGGTAGTGTGGAAAAGTAAAGTAAAAGTAGTGCTTTCAAACGATGACGGCAAACATCGTAAGAAAGCCGATATTGCCTTATAAAGGGGGAGTTGGGCTGGAAAGGCCGTGTTAGTCAAAACAAAAGCACAGCTAGTTAAATAAATAGGATCACGACTGAATTCCCCAAGTACGGTAGACATCCTCTCAGATCTCCAGGCGCTCAGATCCATTGAAGATGTCTAAAGGGAGTAGTCAGAGGCCCGTCCATTCATTTATTACTATCCCTACCAATCATTATTTAGCACATATTTTGCAGTGTTTCGCCGCGAAGATGTCTAGAGAGGGTAATCAGAGGCACGACAAACATTATATTTGGCACATGCCTATATTTTGCAGTATTTCGCCGCTTATAAGAATACTAACTGGTTTCCTCGCGATGTTAACAGCTAGCTTTAATATTCCAGTATATTTTTACCTCCTGTATTAGTTTCGTTTGATGATGCATAATATTGAAAGTTTATCTTGAAGGATCATGTCTGTAGAGTTAGATAATCAGCGGAAAGATTTATACCGAGTCATGCAACATCAGGTCAGAAGTCAATAAGGCGTTCGTGACCCGACTATGGTTTCCTTCACTTTCTGCAACAATACCTATAACCTAAAAATCACTACTGAACTTCTTGGTACCATTACAACATTTTTTCCTTCTTCAAGACAAACTTCGTTGTTGTATTTTTAATCGACTTCAAAAAAAGGAGGAGTCTCTCAATTTTTTTTAATGTTTGTTATGTCAAACCTCGTCATTTATTAACCTGTTATAAGCAAACTACTGCGAAATGAACATGTGTCTAATGTAATGTTTGGACTACAGCTTTTAAATATTTCCAACGATTAGGGTGCTTGGAGATCTGAGAGGAACCCTCGTATTCAAGAACGACACTATGAGAACACGCACCCACAGTGGACGAAATCTTTTTTCATAAAAATCATTTTATGTGTTGTGGGTTAGTCTCGTAATATTATATATTTTTATTTCTCTTTGGTGTTAGTTCCTTTAATTGTTCCGTAAATTTCGAACTTTTTTAAAGTTACAAATTGGGTTATACGAAGTTTCAAAGGCAAAGAGTTCTGAAAGTTTACATTTTATAATACTCAAACTCTGAATTGGATTTCGCACTGAAGTTGTAGGTGAAAGTAAAACTTCGGAAAAACAACTAATAAGATTTAGGACTGTTCATAATAATTTCCACTCAAGTAGTATAATAATAAAACCGCGAGTGTGCGAGTCGGAATCGCGCTCGAAGGGTTCCGTACCATTATTTATAAAAAACGGCAAAAAAACACGTTTGTTGTTTGGGAGCCCCTCTTAGATATTTATTTTATTCTGTTTTTAGTTTTTTTATAGCGACAACAGAAATACATCATCTGTGAAAATTTCATCTGTCTAGCTATCGCGGCAGACGGACAGCGAAGTCTTAGTAATAAGGTCCCGTTTTTTACCCTTTGGGTACGGAACCCTAAAAAGCTGCTATGTCTACAATAACGCAAAAGCTTATGCACATTAAAACAAACCAACGAGTACGGTAGATTAACTAATTAACTGTCTCAAAACACACAAGAACAAGACACACAAACATAACACACAGACATAACAACTAATTTGAATAAGTCGTTCACAAATTACCCACATTCCTCTGGCCAGTGAGAATATCAGGATACAATCTAAAAGCTCTCATCAGTGGATGGATATGATCACGACTGTAATCCCCAACGTAAAAATGGTGTGTCGTAACACGAACATGGACATTTCTATTTCTGAAGACCAAGTGAGGGTAGTTTCGTCAACTGCCTCCGCTTCTCGACGGTAGCACCGTGTTCTCCAGTCTGCCCGCGACCATGGCTATTGTAACATAGCCGAAACGTCGGGAAAATAAATTAAAGGTAAAAACGTGATAAACACCCGTGTTAAAATCAATAGTTATGTAATCCCCAAGTACGGTAGACATCCTCTCAGATCTCCAGACGCTTAGATCCTTTGAAGATGTCTGGTGGGTGTAGTCAGAGGTACGTCCAAACATTATATTTGGCACATGCCCACATTTTGCAGTAGTTAGCATTCCATACGTGACAGGTTGCAAGCCCATCGCCGCTTATAAGAATACTAACTAGTTTCCTCACGATGTTTCCTTCACCGTTTTGAGCACGTGTTTTTGATGCGCATATATATTTTTCGAACAGAAAAATCCATTGATGCACGCTGGGTTTCGACCCCACGACCTTCAGATTGAAAGTCGGGGTACTTCCCACACGGCATTTTCTAATTTTCACTGTCATCTAGTAACAATATTTCTCCCTTACGTCAGTTTAAGCCTCTTATAAACTTGAGGTGGTGGTATAAAAAAATCTATTGGGAAGGGAATGACGTGCCCCAATAGATTCTATTTTTTCTTTTTACCCGTTCATTTCCTTACTAAAGCCGAGGAGTTATAAGCTTTGTCAACATAGTGTTGCGACATGAAACAGTACGCACTTCGAAAGAGACTTGTCTGAATGTTCATAGTTTGAACTAAATAGTAAAAGACCGGTGGCAATTCTGTTGATCTGACATACTGACTAAAGTTTAGTAAAATACGAAAATGGTATTTTAGACATCCAAGTGCACACATATATGCAACATGTATGCATGTATTGTTCTGTTGTACATGTATGCAACACAACAATTCATGTGTTAACTGAAATATTGTTGACGTTATTAAATTACATTACGAAAATCGAAAATTTGTGTGATACTACCCATAAGAACCCATCGTCGTTAAGGGTTCATTTAAATGCAGTTACAATTCTATGGAATTGTACGAATTGTACTCCAAAAATCAGGAATTGTACTAGAAAGGGTCCCGAGGTATTTACGTTTGAAATGGGCCGGCTAGGAAGTATCTATATGATTAAAACTATTCCAATTTGTAGACTGTCACTAAGTTTACGAAGTTATTTTACGGTAATCACTACATAGTATAAAGCAAAGTCGCTTTCCGCTTCCCGCGTCTGTATGTATGTATGTATGTATGTTTGCTTATATCTTTAAAACTACACAACGGATTTTGATGCGGTTTTTTTTAATAGATAGAGTGATTCAGGAGGAAGGTTTATATGTATAATAACATGCTACCCGTGCGAAGCCGGGGCGGGTCGCTAGTTTTATTATAAAATGATAATTTAGACTTTAATGTGAACAGAATAAGATCCTGAAGTCCTGTGATAATGATGCACCAGAATCAAGATCAAGACCTCAAGACTTCATCAGCAAACCCTACGTCACTACCAAATAAACCGTTTTGCTTGGAAAATCTGATTTGCAACGCGAATAACTGGAAATAACTTTGAGGATAACGAAACGTTTAAGATACAGCTTTATTCAGAATGTATGAGAATGTATGAGAAGCGGAATACTTAAAGTTGAGGGATGTTTTCATAAGGAATTTTATAGAAGGCATTCGTATGAATGAAAGGAAAATATTGCCGTTTTAGAGAACTGCTATATAAGTAACAAATAAACTTATTTGATTCCAAAAAAAGGATAACCCATACTGATTGGTAAGTATTTCACTAAAAGAAATTATTATTATGAAAACATATAGAAAAAAACCGGTCAAGTGCGAGTTGGACTCGCGCATGAAGGGTTCCGTACTATTATCTATACAAAACGGCAAAAAACCACATCACGTTTGTTGCCTCCCTTAAATATTTATTTTATTCTGTTTTTAGTGTTTGTTGTTATAGCAGCAACAGAAATACATAATCTGTGAAAATTTCAACTGCCTTGCTATCACGGTTCATGAGATACAGCCCTGTGACAGACAGACGGACAGACGGTCAGCGAAGTCTTAGTAATAGGGTCCCGTTTTTACCCTTTGGGTATGGAACCCACGACTGGACGTGGTAAAAATACCACGACTGGGTTTGATTTTCCAGAAAAATCATATAAGTGGTGAACATAATCTGTTCTGTATCTGGCTGATATTATTATAGATACAAAAAAAAGTATATATTCTAGCAGTCATCTAGATCCCATGGTACAAGCTTTGCTAAGTTTGGGGCTAGATGGTGCTGTGTGAAAAGTCCATTTATTTACATTCATATTATTCATTTATTTATTTTATTTACAATTCACCACTCCAGCAGACGTGAACTGTGAATAAATTCGTGGTAATTTCTAGAACAATAGACAATAAACGATGATAATCATTTAAGAAAGGTGTTAATGAGATTATCAACTCCAGTGGCATCAAAAATTTGTTGAAACAACGGTTTTCTGACCTACTAACAAATCACATGGATATTGTTCTCTTGTTCATTTTTCACACCTTAAAAGTACCTTATTCACTGCATTTTCACTTATAATTAAATATTCAAATAAGGTTGAGGCTTGCATAAGGTTGACGACTGAAAAGTGAAATTTTTAGGGTTCCGTATAAAAACTCGTAATTTATCGTAGTCAAATTCATTCATTGCACATATTTATGGCACAGTATTGGAAAATCAATCAGTATCAGTCGAGCAGCAGTTTCACACATCGTCTACATTGCACCCAGTGCGCAGCAGCGTCGGGGTTCTGTCATTGCTTATAACATCAAACGCCAAGATTACGCTGTCACAAGGTCGGTATAATTTGTACACACCATATTCTTGACATGCTCTGTGCTATTCAAATGTAGGCTCAGTCTTGCTCATTAGTGGAGCCTCAAAGCCACAGTGTTCATACTTCAAACCGTAAACTTACCGCAAACTTGTGTCACATTATTAGTAATGATTCGCACGCAGAAAAGTGGTTAGGATGACGTCTATAAACCTTAATTTCAGACAGAAAGATTTTTGCTATCCATGGAAATCCGGGAAAATATATATACCTACTGGTTAAGAAAACTTTGACGCCTTCGTATATCCTATATTTGGTCAAACATGATCTGTTTATTACCTTCTTTACCCTCCCCCCTTTTGATTAACCCCCTCTTTCGTAAACACTACTCGGAAAGAAAGAAAACTGTTACATGCTTAATATTAGAAAAATAATATTGGCACTCAAAACTTACACTAGGTGGCTAGGACATTTACAACCCGGAATGCAAACTATTCCCAATTGGTGAAGCGAAATATAAGGCCTAGTGCACTTACTGCTTATAAACTTTAGTAATATTCTGTGTTTGTGGTTTCAAACGCCAGCAACGGTGTTGAGCTATCAAAACTACTCCAAGCTGCTCTGGTACCGTTGGGAATATGATTACTTAGTTTAAAATGGTGCTCTTTGCATTTACTGCGTCGCTAATACATTTTAGCTTTCACACATAAAAACGCTTCCATAACCAGTTCAGATTTTCATTACTATAGCTCTGGGGGGCTATCACGAATCACTATCGTATCGACAACGTATCGTCCAAATGTCAAAATTGACACTATTACAATACAATAATAGAATACTCGTAGAGTGAATCATTCTAACTACTGCAAAATGTGGGCATGTGCCAAATATAATGTTTGGACGTGCCTCTGACTACCCCTTTTAGATATCTTCAAAGGATCTAAGCGTTGAGATCGGAGAGTAGGTATATCTACCGTACTTGGGGATTACAGTCGTGATCCTATTTATTTTATTTTTATTTTTTATAATGGTATTCTGTAAAGTTGATCCATAGAGCTATGGTAATAAAATCGGTAAAACGAAGATCGATTCTTACGGACTAAGCCTGCAAAAACTTGTATAAAGTAATAAGTATGAACAAATTGTAACCGTGTCTCCGTGCTTTAGTTTAAGTTATGATTTAGTCATCACTTCAACTTCGTAAAATTGTAAAACTTGGGAAAACAAATTCTCTTTTCAAAGGTGTTCATTTAGCATTAAATACTTGATTATCTCAAACAAATTTCTAAAACATTGTACAGTCCACTTTGGGTGTGACATAAACTTATTAAAGGGCAAACAATTTACAGCAGTTAGCTGTAATTAAGTTCCAAGGCGAGCTCAAGTTTATAGTCGGGTTTCTAAATCGCGTGGCAATTCAAGGATTTTTCTCGAAAAACAGTCAAGTTTAAAAGCTGATGTACCGATGGTACATTTTTTTATATTGATGGATATTTTACAAAGCGCCATCTAGGCCCAAACTAAATAGTGATAGATTACTTATACCCTATTTTACAACGCTATCTAGTTCCAAGTTAAGCAAAGCTTGTATAATGAGAATCGGATTACTGATATAATGCTTATACCTTGTTTAATTGTAAATACATTATAACACCCAGACACAGAACAAACATCTATGTTTGTGCTGGGTGGGAATTAAACCCACAACGTACAGTGCAGAAGGCAAAGTTACAACTGATATGTGAAGCCAGTCAAGAATAAATTCAGGAGTAAAAAGGTGAGTTTGCGGACCAACAGCGCTCGAAATTTCGAGTTCGAATTCCGTTGTGTCTGTGTGGATACCACCCTTACCCTCCTACCCTTACCCTCAGATTACCTTCAAATTATGTCAAAAAACCGGCAAATTATGTCAAATGGACCATGACCATGTAGGGTTTCGTAATTAACACAGCCAACGACTTTATATAATTGTAATAATTAGTAATTTTCCATGATATTTGTACAAAAAAAATATTTTCTAAGTTGGTCGACGATTACTCGTGAACTAGTTAAGTAGTTAGCCATGATAGTTTTGCTTTTAACTTTAGTATATGTACTACTACCGTGAATGTTTTCACGCCACCAAACCCAATAGTTTAGCTTTTGGGGAAAGGGGAACACACTCGACTCTGAAAATAAAATAGTATCACAATTGTAATCCCCAAGTACGGTAAACATCCTCTTAGATCTCCAGGCGCTCAGATCCTTGATGTCAAAGAATATAGCGTTATTTTTATCTTCCTACATCCTTTTGCCTTGCTTATATGAAATTGGCGCGTTTGTGTGACACTATCGTGCGCCTTCTGCAAGAGTGCCTCGGAAGAGTTACGGCGACTTAGATTGCTTTGCTACGTCTTCCTAAGAAACGGTGAACGTCAACACGACGTAATCTATACATAAATAAATAAACAATGGACATTTCAATTACGTGTGTATTAATGAGTATATCAGAGGAAGTTTGAAAGTGACGCCTGTGACGGAATAGATGAGGAGCAATAGGTTAGTGTGGTTTGGACATGTTATGGGGAGGGAAGAAAGTCATGTAACGAGAAGAATGATAGGAATGAATGTGGATGGATGTATACGTAGAGGTAGACCAAAGAAAAGATGGATGGACTGTGTGAAAGATGATATGGGTAAGAAAGGAGTGAGTGATGAAATGACGGCAGATAGAGTGAAATGTAAGAAGTACACATATTATGCCGACCCTACTTAAGTGGGATAAGGGCAGGAAGATGATGATGATGGACATTTCAAAAAGCGTCATCTAAACAAACTAAACAAAGCTTGTACCTACAATAGGTACCAGATTACTGATTTTACTTTTTTTTTGTAAATGCATTCTCATAATGTATGATAACACCCAGACACATAACAAATATCTGTGCTCATCGCACAAATGTTTGTCTTGGTAATCGAACCCACAGCTTACAGCAAAGAGTAGTAACTCAGCCTGAGTTACTACAAACTTAGCTGTGAGGCTAGTAAAACGTAATAAACCGTAAACACGGAAAAAGTGTATTATTTGTTGAATGCTAGCCTAGGAATTTCGGTCACCGGCACATAATGGCCGTTATGCGACAGGCGGGAAACTAGGACGTAATGTAGGATAGGTCTTGAGTAAAAGCTTATCACTGTTCATCTTAGCTTAAAATAAGGTCCAAAGTAAACTATGCGCAACCAAGTTTTAAGCCGGTCTAGCTCAACTTGTTTGTTTCTTTTGCATCTAAATATCTAAGATGTTTACCATGCTTGAGTATAATACTCGTGCGAAATATTAAGAAAGCCTGGGACTAAAGGGATGGAAAAGGGACGTCAAAGTTTGTATGAAAAAACCGGCCAAGTGCGAGTTGGATTCGCGCACGAAGGGTTCCGTAGGTACCAATATCTATAAAAAACGGTAAAAAAAAACACGTTTGTTGTTGGTTGCCCCACTTAAATATTTTTATTCTGATTTTAGTATTTGTTGTTATAGCGGCAACCGAAATACATCATCTGTGAAAATTTCATTTGTCTAGTTATCACGGTTCATGAGATATAGCCCTGTGACAGACAGACGGGCAGCGAAGTCTTAGTAATAGGGTCCCGATTTTACCCTTTGGGCACGGAACCCTAAAAACTACCACTACTTGCACATATTGTCGAAATTAATTAAGCCCACTGTAAAACACTCCAAGCCAAATCCCTTTGCAACATGTTTTGACCTCGCATGAAGTCGAGTAGAGGTAAGGAGAAGGAGAATCAAACCCAATGTGAGTGATAGAACTTGTGTTGTAGAGCAATCTTTAAATGGGTTTACTTCAACGCTGCCGACGACAATGACTAGTGTTGAGGTTATTTCCTGTTTTCACAGAGCGGCAAGCGTCACATGTATGTACCAGAGTATAGAACATACGGCTATTGGTGCAGGCAAAATGAGAATGATGTTGAACTTTTACCCTCGTATTCAAGAAGGACACTATGAGAACACGCACCCACAGTGGACGAAGTCTTTTTTCATAAAAATCACTTTATGTGTTGATCGGCACTATGGCGCACGCTACCGTGTGCCTTTAGAGCTCAACTTTGGCTAGAGGCACACGACAATGTGTCTCTAGTTAGACTATGCAGTGTCGCACACCACATAAAGTGATTTTTATGAAAAATGATTTCGTCCACTGTGGGTGCGTGTTCTCATAGTGTCGTTCTTGAATATGAGGGTTAGAATGGTTTTAACAATCTTAGCGGCATCCAAAAGTTTCCAAACATGAGAAAGAAGTTCAGGTCAAGAACTTTTCCTTCCTTCCTTTTATAAAAATATTTTTCTAAAATGTTTAAACCGTAAAGTTTATATGTTGGCCTAGTGGTGCATCGGCTTTCGAAGTTGGTTCACCAATGCAACATTAATATTTCAAACTAATATTTATTCTTTTGTATTCCGATCACAATAGTATTTAGTTTGAAAAGATAATTATTAAAAGCCGTGTTGGCCGATGGGAGGTACCTCGACTTTAATTTCTAAGATCGTGGGTTCAAATACCGGAGTGCATCAATGGATTTTTCTGTTCGAAAAATTTATATGCGCATCATAAACACGTGCTCAGAACGGTGAAGGAAAACATCGTGAGGAAACCAGTTAGTATTCTTATAAGCGGCGATGGGCTTGCAACCTGTCACGTATGGAATGCTAACTACTGCAAAATGTACGCATGTGCCAAATGTAATTTTTGGACGTGCCTCTTACTATCCCCACTAGACATCTTCAAAGGATCTAAGCGTCTGGAGATCTGAGAGGATGTTTACCATACTAGGGATTACAGTCGTGATCTATCTATCTATCTAAACGGCAATGGGCTTGCAACATTAAGAAGCGAAAGAGAACGTATGTCTAGTAGGTACTCCACGCGATGTTTTTTTGACGTTAAGTTGAAAGTCTTGCCCTTTACTGCCTGCAAATGACGGTAATAGCAATTAGAAAACAGGGTTATTGCCTAGCGGTACCCACAAACGTAAATACCTGCATACAATAGATACATGTACGATTGTATCTGGTGTGAGGTAGGGACAGTTACGTGTTACACGATAACGTGTAACCGAGAGCTTTCTGCTATATGTTCAATGACTTGCAACTGCATGCATGACTTGGAACTAGGGCATCTAGATATCTAGATCTTTAAAGCTTTGATACTAACATTTGTAGCTTAAGTCGCCCCTAAAGGCACACAAACTTAGAATGTTTTCAATTCGGTTGTATTTTTAGGGTTCCGTACCCAAAGGGTAAAAACGACCCTATTATTAAGACTTCGCTGTCCGTCTGTCCGTCTGCCGTCTGTCTGTCACAGGGCTGTATCTCATGAACCATAATAGCTAGACTGTTGAAATTTTCACAGATGATGTATTTCTGTTGCCGCTATAACAACAAATACTAAAAACAGAATAAAACAAATATAAGTGGGGCTCCCATACAACCAACGTGTTTTTTTTGCCGTTTTTTATAGATAATGGTACGGAACCCTTCGTGCGCGAGACAAACTCGCACTTGGCCGGTTTTTTTAAATGTTCACCTAAGAACTCCGTAATTTATTAACCGATTTGGGTATTTTTTTTTTGTTTAGAAAATTTGGTCTCATTTATATTGAAGAAAAAAATACAACCTTTAAGGGTGAATAAATCGGGTAAAACATTTCGTATTGGACTTATAACAACATGAAGTCGGTTTTGTTTGTAGATTTTTAAACGTAATTGTTGCAGTGTATTTTTGCCTGCAGGTTTTGAATACAACAGTGTGATAGAGCAGTGTGAAGGTGAGTCGGGCGCGCAATGAAGAGAGTAGAAACGAAAGGATCTATTTGAAAGCAATTTGACAGGCGGCCCCGCTTCGCTTTCATTCGAACGTCGATTTGTAAATGCATAAATGGTATTTGAAACATCGCAACGAAACCTTTTTTTGCAAACCATTTTAACTAGATTGGATAAAGCCCAGCGCATGCCAGTGTCATCCCATCATTTCACCAACTTCCTCCAAATTGACAGTTGCCACTATGGGCCTTACGAGGATAAAGAGTTCAAATATAGATTTTTCTATTTTTGTTTGTCTATACTAATATACTAATACTAATATACTAATATAATATTATAAAGAGGAATGATTTGATTGTTTGTTTGTTTGTGGCCAACAAATAAACTCACAAATAACTGGACCGATTTCAAAAATTATTTTACCATTAGTACATGCTACATTATCTCTGAGTAACATAGGCTATATTTATTACTAGAAAAAATAGGTGTAAAAGGTATAAAAAAAATACTTATAAAATCATTATTACACCCGTGCGACGCCGGGGCGGACTGCTAGTAATGGATAAACTAAAAATCTACAAAACCAATTTTAAAAATTCTTTCACCTATCAAAAGCTACATTATCAGCGAGTAACTGAAACTATATTTTATTTTAGAAAAAATTAGAGTTCCCCACAAAAACTGCAATAATGTACTTGAAGTATCAAAAATTTGCCTATAATATAATCTTTAATAGTACACCCGTGCCAAGACGCAACGGACTGCTAGTAACAAATAAAGTACTCAATGATCTGCTAGTCAGCTCTGCTATTGTAACTCAATTTCATGATTAAAGTTCATGCAATATCTTGGCTCATTGACTTTTATATCACTTATGTATTTACTAAGTGGTTAAGTGCATTGCGCACTGAAGCACTCGTATCTAAGTGTAGTATTGGCGGCAATTCTGTTGTGTCCGCTTAAGCTAAAACTTCGTAAAAATACGATCGCTCTTAGGCTCACACGGGCCTCCGGCCACAACCACAAGACGACGCCACCGACATAATTTCCTGTTGTTTTCATACATTTTGTATAGGCGCCGCACACGCGTGCCGATGGCGGCCACTCGCTACGACTATAAAATGCGTTATAAGCGTTGAAAAGTGATTGTGGCCGGTAGCCCGTTTGCGGCGAGCCTATTTCCTTTAAAATTTATAATATTTTAGACATTCTCACACACAATTAAGTAATAAAGTCTACGTTTCAGAACTGTCATCGTGAATTTAGACTTTACCCTAAAAGGAATAAGAGCAATCGTTTTTTTAAGAAAATGTAGGTTTAGCCTGGACACAACAGAATCTTTACCATTATGTACGTTAAATTGTTGCCGCTCTCGAGCTTAATAATTACTCATATTGTAACTTCGCAACTACGCTTTAGTGGCCAGTGGACCTTTTATTCTTTATAGATAGACAATTGGGACTAATTATGATTGCTAAATTAAGCAATCTGTGTGAATTATTAGTTTCTTGCTTCATAGCTCTTTGAAATAAAAGATTGAAATGTATTTCGATACGCATTGTGCTTTTTGTGTCTTATTATTGGCATAATAGGTACAATAGGTGTCTATTATATCATTATGTTATGGTGATTGAATACGTTAATGTGTAATGAAATGTGTGAATAATTAAATTAACCCACAAAATATGCATTGCTTAATGCAAGCTGCGATTATTACGAGATTAAAACGGACTTAATCCTTTCACTAGGTAAAACTTTAGTTAATCATTTATGTAATAACTAGCGACCCGCCCCGGCTTCGCACGGGTAGCATGTTATTATACATATAAACCTTCCTCCTGAATCACTCTAGCTATTAAAAAAAACCGCATCAAAATCCGTTGTATAGTTTTAAAGATATAAGCAAACATACATACATACAGACGCGGGAAGCGGAAAGCGACTTTGCTTTATACTATGTAGTGATTATAATAAATTTTGATAGATATTTCTCATAGCGTCATCTTGCCCCAAACTAAGCAAAGCTATGGAAACTAGATAACTGATAGAATACTAAACTCTTTTGTAAATACATACATAAAATAGATTATTACACCCAGACACAGAACAAACATCTATGTTCATCCCACAAATATTTGTACTGGTTGAGGATCAAACCCACAACCTACAGCGCAGAAGACAGAGGTATCTACTACCAACTGAGCTGTAAGGCCAGTCAAGCCTTCTGTGCTTTAGGTTGTGGGTTCGATTTCCACCTAGTACAAACATTTGTGCGATGAACATAGATGTTATGTTATGTATTATTAGTATGTACTCGTATTTACAAGAAAAGTAAATGAGCATTCTCTCAGTTATCTGGTTCCCATAGTACAACTAAGCAATAGTTTGGGGCTATATTTCGATGTGTGATAATGTCCACCAATATTTATAATTTATTATCAAAGGACATGGTCACACAGCGCCGTCTAGCCCTAAACGAAGCAAAGCTTGTACTATGTATCTATGACAATGTAACTATCACCTAGCCGCAAAAAGTAGATGTACTTGTATGCGGGGACGATAACAAATTCACGAGAACCGTTCGGAACCGCTATAAACTGTAATCTCTTCGGAAACTTCCCGTTTTTAGGGTTCCGTACCCAAAGGGTAAAATCGGAACCCTATTACTAAGACTTCGCTGTCCGTCTGTCTGTCTGTCTGTCTGTCTGTCTGTCTGCCTGTCTGTCCGTCCGTCCGTCCGTATTTTTGTTTTATCCGATACAAACTATAAAACAAAAATAAAAAAATTACCTCTTTCTAGTAATGCTTTTCTCTCTTTCTCTAGGTAGTGTAGATGTGTACAAAAAAAAAATTGAGCCATATTACTATTGACATGGCAGCCATAACTAAAAACCGGCTAAGTGCGAGTCGGACTCGCGCACGAAGTGTTCCGTACGATTATCTATAAAAAACGGCAAAAAAACACGTTTGTTTTATGGGAGCCTCACTTAAACATTCTTTTTATTCCGTTTTTATTTGTTGTTATAGCGGCAACAGAAACACATCATCTGCGAAAATTGCAACTGTCTAGCTATCTAGTTTATGAGATACAGCCCTGTGACAGACGGACAGCGAAGTCTCAGTAATAGGGTCCCGTTTTTACCCTTTGGGTACCGAACCCTAAAAACAAGTATCAGCTCATAACTTTTCGATGCTCAGTATTTTCATACGAGGTTTTATTTGAAAGTTGAAGAAGGTAAACTAGGTTGAGTAAAAGCACTAGAATTTTCGGGTTACTCGAAGTGATTTCACTTAGTTCCGTTTATGAGTGGTACTCGGCTCTAAATAGATAGCTTTTTACTAAAACATGGGAACATTACATTACCTATGTGGTTAATAATTTAAGTAGGCACTCACTAGTTATTTGAAATCTCGTATATATTTTAGTAGGATTTAGATTTATTGCTAAGTTGTAAATTTCTATGACTTTATTTTCTTGTTCTTTTCCCACTTCATGTGGGGTTGGCATGTTGAAAATCGGCTCACGACTGACATCCTCTCAGATCGCCAGACGCTTAGATCCTTTAAAGATATCTAGTGGGGATAGACTGAGGCACTTCCAAACATTATATTTAGCACATGCTCACATTTTGCAGTAGTTAGCATGCCATACGTGACAGGTGGCAAGCCCATCGCAGCTTTCAGGAATACTTACTGGTTTCCTCACGATGTTTTCCTTCACCGTTGTGAGCACGTGTTTTTGATGCGCATATGAATTTTTCGATAAGAAAAATCCATTGATGCACGCCGGGATTATTATTATTATAAGAATCTCAATACCTAAGGTCTAGTGGTTTAAAAATAACTTCACGTGAACAAAGTCACGAGGGTTCCCACTAGCTTCTTACAAAACGACTGGCATTAAAGTAAATCAAGCCGCAAAACGGTCATATTTATCGGTTCGAATCAATGAGAGTATTACGTGAGCGAACTGACCAAAACTAGTTTGCGGTTTCTGTGATCCAATTTGTTGGTGTCCGGGGAACGACGGTCATGAAGTGTTGGCGACGAGTTCCATGAGTTTTTGTGAATTCATTTACGCTGTGAAACGCGTATTAATAAAAGCTTGGAGTTTCAAAGTCGAACAGTATAACAAAACTTTGAATATAATATGTTTTAAAAACTTATAAGAAAATTGACGAAAATGGTTCAACGAATCGAAGAAACGATAGTTTTTAATATATTTATGAAAGAACTATACTTAAGTACTGCATAAACACAATTTAAATGGGACCAACTTTAAGACAAAATAAAAATTATCAAAATCGGATCATAAGGCAATAAGATATGCACATTCATACATAAAAGAGCAATAAAAAATTTCAACTGCCTAGCTATCGCGGTTCATGAGATACAGCCCTGTGACAGACAGACGGACAGCGAAGTCTCAGTAATAGGGTCCCGTTTTTACCCTATGGGTACGGAACCCTAAAAACGAACCTCCTTTTTCGTCGAATATTTTAGCACTTTTGCTCATAGTTTCGAAGATGTAGGGTGAAGCAAGCCTCTATCGATACAATTTGACCTAACCTAGGTCTTTTAAAAATAACTAAAAATTGAACCACCAGCAACAAAGGCGCTCACTGATGCGTTCATCTCGATCTCGTAATAACTTCGAACTTGGAAACCTGAGGGAATTATCAAAATCAATATTCAAATAGTCAAAGTCAAATTTCTCGGAGACTCCGTACGTGTAGTATTAAACCCAAATCAAAGAGGTATATTTTTCAAATCCAGGCCATAAACTACATTTGTTCCAATTGTTATCCAAATCGATCAAACATACTCACAAACTTTCGCATATAAAATAATAGCAGGATTCAGAGGCTGAGAGATGTTATCAAATGAAATCAGACGAAACAAAAGATAAACTAAAAAAACCGGCAAAGTGCGAGTCGGACTCGCGCACGAAGGGTTCCGTACCATTAAAACTACAAAAAAAAACATGTTTGTCGTATGGGAGCCCCCCTTAAATATTTATTTTATTCTGTTTTTAGTATTTGTTGTTAGAGCAGCAACAGGAACACATAATCTGTGAAAATTTCCACTGTCTAGCTATCATGGTTCATAAGATACAGCCCTGTGACAGACAGACGGACAGACAGACGGACAGACAGACGGATAGACAGACGGACAAACAGACGGACAGACAGACGGACAGACAGACGGACAGACGGACAGCGAAGTCTTAGTAATAGGGTCCCGTTTTTACCCTTTGGGTACGGAACCCTAAAAACCTTCTAGTCTGTGGCCATTGGACGTCAATCGCAATGCCTACATTCAAATAAACAACAGTGAAATACCTGAACCAGAATGCAGTGTTGCAAGTTCACATCTTGCAATGCTTTTATAATGGCACAATCGAGAATCTAGCTGCGGGAATAAACGAAAATTCAGGCCGTGACCACTGACGTGATTAATGACAGAGTGGGGCAAGTCCCGGTATTTGCAGTAACGTTGAAATGTGTCCAGGATATAATAAATTAAAGAAGTATTCACAGCAAAGACAAAAATTGTTCACAAAATAACGTTTTGGCTAGCGTTTGAAGCTATGAAAATCCAATAGGGTATGAAGGCGCTCAAGTTTAATCAAAATAATATTATTCGCTAGAACTATTAGCGTATATTATATTAACTGGCTTCACAGCTCAGTTGGTACTAGCTCTGCCTTCTGCGCTGTAGGTTGTGGGTTCGATCCCCACCCAAAACAAACATTTGTTTGATGAACTGAACATAGATGTTTGTTCTGTGTCTGGGTGTTATTATGTATTTACAAAAAAAAAGTATATAAGTATTCCATCAGTTATCTAGTTATCATAGTACAAGCTTTGCTTAGTTTGGGGCTAGATGGCGCTGTGTGATAATGTCCACCAATATTTATTTATTTATTTTATTTATTTATATTAGTTGCACTTCCTAAAAGCTTGATTAAAACTAGAAGCATTTTTGTCATGATGGTACTTATGTTTTTTTTTGACGTAATGGTACTATGTAACACAACATTAAAATAATTAACAAGAACAAACATCAACTTTAAATATAAAATACCAAAAAACTCTGTGCTGTGGTTTGTTTTAAGGAATTTAAATGAACAAGTGCAGAGTTTGGTGATTTGTAATCCTAATAATATTTTAAATACGAAAATTTGTGAGTTTGTATGTATGTTTGTTCCTCAATCAGGCCTAAACGACAAAACGGGTTAAGTTGAAATTTGCTGTAGATGTAGATATAATGCCCGAATAAATAATAGACTACTTTAAAATATGAAAAAAATCCCAAAAACGCAAAAAAGATGATTTTGGTATAGATGGCGCTGGTGTGCAACAAATCTGACATTACAGACTAAAAACATTCAGTTTTTTCTATTCGATTATTGAAATTTGACAGGACGTCTGTCACGAGTCGGCTAGTGTAATTTAAATGTATTACGGACCTAATAAAACGTTGTACGTTTCTAGAAAACCAATGTGTTACCTATGTAACTAAGCCCGTTTCCCTGCGGGATTGACTCTCGACCTCAATTGAAATCCACTAGTTCCTATTAGGCTGTTTGTTTTGACTTTTGGTGGTGACTAGTTTGTGAACTATTAAATTGAAATGTTATTCAAATTTAAATAAAAACCGGCCCAGTGCTTGTCCTGTCACGCGCAATGTAGGGTTTCGAAAAGTTGTTTTCACAAATCGTCCATAATTTTAAAGATCTAACGATACCGATACCGGGTGTACGCGTGAAAAAAAACATCCTAAAGTAGGTGAAGGGGAGGTACCCTAAAAAAATGTTTTTCAAGATTTTATTCTACGTCTTTGTTGACATTACTAATAATATTATAATGAGGAAAGATTTGATTGTTTGTTTGTTTGTTTGTTTGTTTGTAATGAATAGGCTCCGAAACTACTGGACCGATTTGAAAAATTCTTTTACCATTAGAATTCTACATTATCCCTGATGAACATAGGCTATAGAATATTTTCAAAAACGTTAGGGATCCGTATGAAACTTCGATAATGTAACCCAAGGTGTGAAAAAAAATCCAAAGAAAATCCTTATAACGCGTACGCTGCGGAAATTGTTGACAATAGAGCAAAGTGATGTATTACAGTTTTAAAGAGGACATCAATATCTATAAATAAGTCAACAACACCATATAATGTCTTACTATTAGGGATCCGTATGAAAAATTCGATAATGTAACCCAACGTGTGATAAAAAATCCAAAAAAATCTTTATATCGCGTATGCTGCGGAAATTATTGACAATAGAGCAAAGTGATGTACTACAGTTTTAAAGAGAACATCAATATCTATAAATAAGTCAACAATACCGTATGTCTAACTATTAGGGATCCGTATGAAAAATTCGATAATGTAACCCAACGTGTAATAAAAAATCCAAAAAAATCTTTATATCGCGTATGCTGCGGATATTATTGACAATAGAGCAAAGTAATGTCCTATAGTTTTAAAGAGGACATCAATATCTACAAATAAGTCATCAATACCATATGTCTAACTATTAGGGATCCCTATGAAAAATTCGATAATGTAACCCAACGTGTGATAAAAAATCCAAAAAAATCTTTATATCGCGTATGCTGCGGAAATTATTGACAATAGAGCAAAGTAATGTACTACAGTTTTAAAGAGGACATCAATATCTACAAAAAAGTCATCAATACCATATGTCTAACTATTAGGGATCCGTATGAAAACTTCGATAACGTAACCCAAAGTGTGAATCAATAGCAAAAAAATTTTTATATCGCGTATGTTGCAAAAATTATTGACAATAGAGCAAAGTGATGAACTGCAGTTTTAAAGATTACATCAATATTAACAAATAAGTCAGCAATACCATAATTATGTCCAACTATTACAGTTATGTCACAATAACTACTTTTTCATGTTAAAATATGCAATGGTAACGCCGCCTGTACAAACTAGGCCACATTATTCGTACCTGGGTATTAATCTTTATCCAAAAAAATCACTTCATTTTCAAGGCCATATCAGTACCTGTAAATGACTTTTTTAATTATACCATTCCCAAATTCCATACCATTCAAAAGTTATTATGAGTGTTAATCTATAGGTACTAATATTATTAAGAGGAAAGATGTTTTGTATATTTGTATGGAATAAATCCAAAAACTACTGGATAGATTTCAAAAAATCGTTTACTATTAGAATGCTACATTATCTCTGAGTAACATAGGCCATATTTATTGTTTAAAAAAAATAGGGATTCCTATTAAAACTTCGATAATGTAACCACTTTGGGTAAAAAAATACCCATAAAATCGTTATAATACGTTACTCCCGTGCGGAGCCGGGCCCGGGCCGGACTGCTAGTTACTAATATGATATGATAGCGCGCTGGTGCTTAGCATTATTTTTGCTGCAAAAGATATAAAATACAAAAACAGTCTTAAAAGTAGTACTTACGGTCAAAAGTATACCTACACAATTTTACAAGCCTTAATCGAATGAGGTCAGTTCTGCCAACTTAATAGCAATGAACTCTCTTATGCAACAGCAACATCGAACAATGAACTTAACAAGAATTTATAACCAACATATTTTCGCTGATGTTGGTTCATAGAATTTCCACCCTTATTAACAAGAACGAAGTTTCAGCGTCGCGTATTGAATAGCTATCAAGATCAAAATAGCGATATGTGCTAAAGTCCGAAAGCTAAAATGGTGAGCCTTTCGTTGGTGGAGCTAGGAAGTCAGTATTACGCCCCACTTTATAACACGAGAGACAGTGATATCTTTGCCTTATCTAAATCCATTATTGAATAAAAATTTATAAGATTTTCACGATGGACGAAAAACAAATCTAAGTTGATTTTTTTCGTGTCGTGTTGGGTTCGAATCCATATCCATTATTATCCATTTATCCAAGTTAATTAATATTAGGTTAAGACACAACTGCACTCGAGTTTTAAAATGTGAAGAGGTTTATTTGTTAATAAAATAGGTTTACGATTGTACATTAGACATCCTCTCAAATTGGTTGGTATATGAGGAATTCGTATACATTTTTTTCAGTGTATATTTAATCATCATTAATTTTTATTTTCGAAACAAGTTACATGATACAATATTATTAAATGAACGATGCTGCAATTTACTGCTAATATCCATTACCACTTCCAATGAACACTTACAGCAGTTCTGAGTTATGGTGTACAATAAACGTTTCTGTCTTCCTGACTATCGACGTTATAACTTTATCTCGATCCGATCTGACGTTCAAACTGTTATTTAATAACAAAAGTTATTTATGACAGTGTTATTGAACGATAATTTATCGGTTACGCGTGGTAGCGATCGGCCTTTATCAAGATCTTGTTATATTTATGTATTCTGTAATCCTAATTTATAAATGCTACTTTGTACGGATGTTTAGATGATTGTGTCTCAACCACGTATTTTCAGCTAAACCGAGAAACTTGGCATAAATATAGAAATGAAATAGAAGGAAATAGGATCACGAATGTAATTCCATAACCTGAAGAGTTATTGGCGAGAAAGATGAACTCTAGTATAGATGAACAGAGTTTTTATTGTTATTTCGGACTAGCGACCCGCCCCGGCTTCGCACGGGTAGCATGTTATTATACATTTAAACCTTCCTCCTGAATCACTCTATCTATTAAAAAAAACCGCATCAAAATCCGTTGTGTAGTTTTACAGATATAAGCGAACATACATACATACAGACGCGGGAAGCGGAAAGCGACTTTGCTTTATACTATGTTTAGGATAAACATGTTATCCGTGCAGCGGACATTACAAGAGAGAGACAATTAGTGAAAGTTTAGATAGAGCAGAGTTTAAATTTTGACAGTTCTGTGTTCTATCTGACATTGACATTGGTTATATAGGTATTCAACAAGAGGCACGCTTAAACATATGACACATGCTCACATTTTGCAGTAGTTAGCATTTCATACGTGATAGACCATCGCCGCTAGTAATAATGCTAAGAAGATATAGTGTAAGATAATAACTGGTAGAATACATAAATGCATACCTATAACACTTTTAAACGCCCGGACACGAAACGTTTGTCCTGTGTGGGAGTGAGGTCAGTCAAATGTTTGTATTTCTTAGAGTTGGATCAGTTCAAAGTCGACACAGCTGACAGTATGAAGCCAGGGCTTAAGTTGTCTCGAAGCGGTTTTGTCTAGTTCTGGAAACAGTTGGAGGCGTTTCTCGGTTAACCGAAGTATAGTCATAGTTAAAGCCTAACTTTGAGGCTACTATTCATTTAGGTACATTGCAAGTGCAGCTCAGTTGGTAGTAGCTCTGTATTCGGTGTTGTAGGTTGTGGGGTTTAATCCCCAAGTACCGGTAAACATCTTAATTTTCAGGCACTCAGATCCTTACCCAAACATTATATGGCATGGCATGGCACATGTCCACATTTAAGACATACAGTTTCAAAATCACCGAACGAGCCTCATTAAATGCTATAAATTGAAATGTTACTAAAAATTATTAAACTAACGGGATCCAAACCTAAACCTATGTTTAGAATCAACGATGCTATAGCTTACTATGCTTCGAGCAACGTTGGTTTCGATATTAATTATGGATAAAAAAATATTTTAGTATTTGTTGTTAGAGCAGCAACAGAAATAGATAATCTGTGAAAATTTCAACTGTCTAGCTATCACGGTTCATGAGATACAGCCCTGTGACAGACAGACGGACAGCGAAGTCTTAGTAATAGGGTCCCGTTTTTACCCTTTGGGTACGGAACCCTAAAAACGATTGATTCTCAGGCCATAATAACTCAATCGCGAAACCAATCTGATAATTGTGTGAAGATTCGCGAGACGAAATTACAGATTTGGGTCCGAGATTACATCCTAAATTACTATTATCGCGTCGTTCCATTTTATTTTCACAGTTTTATTTTATTATGGTGCCTTCGCTTCAGCGAGCTCCGACATTTCCACAATAATCAAGTTTAAAAGTCATTACTATTTCTACAATTCTGTCTTGCTAATTCGGTCTCTAGATCTCGTTCTTATTTTTCATCATCATTCTGTCATTGGTTATTTCTTGGTTACCCTGCCCGAAGTGCAAATCTCTTAAAACCATTTCTTAGCTATGCAAAAAATTTTAATGAAAAATGCACTAATAAGCATTTTTATCATTTAACT
The DNA here is from genome assembly GCA_912999785.1 of Hydriomena furcata. Taxonomy (NCBI): domain Eukaryota; kingdom Metazoa; phylum Arthropoda; class Insecta; order Lepidoptera; family Geometridae; genus Hydriomena; species Hydriomena furcata. The sequence goes on along the minus strand of OU538833.1, from coordinate 3,632,969 downwards.
GTTTTCATGAAATATTTGTAACACAGCTTTAGAAAGACAATTATTCATGTATTTTGTCTACAAAATCGTTTTTAAGCAATTTCTTTTTACCTATGATGAGGTTGATGTTTTGGTTTTCATAAAAGTTTTTACGGTAAAATGTCTTTTTATTTTTTATTTTTTTGCTTTATCAGTTACATACCACGTTGGTGACAAAGACCTACTCTTTCTTGACAAGCGATGGACCACGATGAAAATGTGAGAACTAAATTGGTCTCGGGTTCAACATGGCCTCTACATAGCTGATGGAAAGAACAGCCTGAATACTACGAGCTATTCAACTTTTAATGAAAACGCACGATGCACTAAATAGAAAATGATTCTACTACCTGTTAAAATGTAAACTTTCATAAAAGTTATGAATAAAAAGGAATATTCAGAAAATATTTTTTCGTCACGAAATTTAGGTAACTTTTTAAAGTTTTTTTAATGAATTACAGTATCTTATCAATAAAGGTTACCTAATAAATTGGAGCCCTGTTTTTTACAGTTCGCCTGTATGCAGTGCTGTCCCACTTGAGCAAAAGCTCTCCTTTTATTTTACTGTATTTCGCTTCAGTAAGTTTGTATTACGTTTGTAATTTTGAGTGTTATAAAAAAGTAATAATCAACACATCGGTCACGCTCCAAATCTTGCCAATCAAAATTTTACAGGCAATAATGAAATACATAAAATATTCACTATTTATCAACTCTTTACACATCTTCTAGGTACTAAACGCATAGAGATCTCAAACGATGCCTACCGTTTAATAAAATATCATAAAATATTCTCATATAGTATCTTCCAAATGTCAAAACTTACTCTTTTTGAAAAAGTGTCAGTTTTGTCATTTGTACGATATGTTGTCGATACGATACTGGTTCATGCTAACCCCCTTGAGCGTATTGAGGTCTCAAACGATGCTTACCGTATTTGGCTATCATGATCCTATTGATTGATTTTATACGAAGTGCACTAGCTTTCTGGTTCACAGCTGTACCCCACAAGGCTTTTGTCACGAATGTGGGGCAGCCGCAACGACTTGAGCACATGAGCGCTTTTGAGTACATAACGTTGTTTATACTGCTCTACTTTGTACAGCTTTTTGTGGAGAACTTTGAGTTTTTTATAGCTTGTGGCGCTGCGAAGGTGCTAGTTACTAGGTTAAATATAATTGCGTTCCATTTGGTTCACTTATGGGGATAGGCGACTACTAGTGCCATTCTCACACAACATAGACACGTCTTGTTTGGACACGTTGGATTTGTCTTTTGATTTTATAAAAAAAACTAAACGACTTCAACACCCACTGCACCCTTTAGAGGATGGGCTTCAAGAATTCTTAGTCAAGTTTCTAGGACCAGTGGTTTGGTAGATCAGTCAGTCAGTAACGCAAGAGTTTTATATATTTACATTGCTCAAAAAATAAATTTTGAAAAGAAACCTTAATAAATCTGGTTTTATAAAAAACTCGGGCTTTAGACTCTATTCATTTTGAACTCTTTTATGTATCTCAATGAATACTGATGGTGTTGCGGCTGAAATGCATAAAAGGAGCCTAAGCGAGGCGTGCTTTTCACCGCTAGTTCTAAGTAAGTAATTCTTTTCCCATAAGCCACTATAAATCTCTCTGTTAACATGAATAATGACGCTCGCAGGTCATAATATAAATAACCACAAAACGGACGAACGGTTACAATTTTAATGTAGATTATGTTTATTCTACATTATTTTACCTTGGCGAGAAGAAACACGTTACTCGTATTATTATCATTATTATTTCTCTCCCTTGTTTGCAATCTGGCCAAGTACTTTGACATTATTTTTATATAAAGGTACCTTTAGGTGGCACCATATAAACTATTAGATAATCTGTTTTCCGGTCGTGTCATGAATGGGCCGGGCCATACAACGACTAAGCCGCGAAAGTGTGATTGTACGTTTGTTGGTTTATCCTTCTTTCACGCAGCAACAGAGCAACTAATCGACATGATTTTTTGCATAGAGATAGTTATTAGGCATTAAATTTAGGTACCACGCGTTAAAAGCCGAAGGCAGAAGCTATAGTTATCTATCTATCTATATAAATAAAAATCAATGCCACTTTTCGTTGTAATTTTATAACTCAAGAACGGGCTCACCTATCAAAACCAAAGGTTTAGGCTTTGTTCGGACTATTTAGTAGATGGTTTATGTGAAGTTTGCACAAAATCGGTAGACTTTTTATCTAGGTACCACCCGTGCGAAGCCGGGGCGAGCAGCTAGTAGAATATAAATATCATATCAGTAAAAAAAATATAACAGAACGTCATCAATGTCTATTATCTCTGAAACCATTCCCATGTACCTAGGTATCCCCAACTCGCCTTCAACGGTAATAAAACATTATTTTTATGGACTTATAAATATGAATTTATGTAACCGCGGTGCAAAGTGAGACCTGACAGCGCTAAATGAATTGAGTAATATTGCGCTGAACGTAAGGATACTAAAATAAGTTTGCTTGTCGAGTTATCTGGGTATCTAAAACAATTTTTCGTTGCCTGAATATGAGGACATATTCTTAGTTGTAACCTCGACTCTACCTTGACTCAAAGTCTTTCGAGTCCCCTCGAAAAGTACCTCATGTTTGGTATCATAAAGATATTTTGGATTTTCACTAAACAAACCGTCACACGCATGCGTCGTTCAGAAGATATCGAGGAATGTCAAGGTTTGTCTCGAGGTAACTTGAGCTGAACTTTCTGTTGTCTGAGGAATCCTCGACCAGAGACAAACTCGAGATAATTTTATCAACTAAAATTACCAAAACACGGTTTAGAGGTCCAGAGGACATATTTCGAGAACAACTTCTAAGAATACAACAAACTTTTTACAACTAAGAATATGGGAATTAGTAGCTTCCTGTGTCCGGGGTAGTTCAACTACTATGCCTTCTGCTGCCAAGAAGCATTAGTGGGTTCCGGTGTTAGACGTGAAATTACGTGGATAAAATCGGTAAAATATTATCAAATATCTATCATATATACATTCATACATAAAATCACGCCTGTTTCTCAGAGGGGTAGGCCGATACCATGGCTTTCCCTTTGCTACGATACTATCATACATCTTTTGCCTCATTTATTATCAAATTCCGGAATAAATTTCGCGGTAACCTAAGCTTGCAATATTCTCAAGTTATTTACAGACCCTAGTTTCAAAACGGTAAATGATATTTTAGGACAAGGTCCGCGATTACGTTAAGAAGGGAAACGGCCCCAAAGTTCCAAAACCTCATACAATTTGCAAGGGGTTTGGGGTTTCAAGGCTTCTTAATAACTGAGGTACTTCTCAGTGCTGAACACGGGACTTTAATCCAATATGTAGTTATTCGTAACTTTGCCACCTAGTAACCTTTGTACCTAGTACCTCGTAAATATGTAGGTAGGTATAGGTACGTGTTAAAATTATTATTTTAAATTATTTTATAATATGTCAGTTTTATTGAAATCGGTGTATAGATTTAGTTTTATTTTATCAGCCTTAGCACCCAGCAAAAAGCATGAGACTTTGTTGAAAAGATCTAAAGATAAAGGTGAAAAGAACTACATACTAATCGTATGTTTTGAGAAGCACAAACTGTATTTTGAATGAAGATAGCAATAACATATAACTTATTCTGTGTTTCAAAAAAGATAGACTAGAAAACGCTCATAGAATAGTAATTTTTGACGCAATATAAACTTATTTAAATATTTGTAGACATTTCACAGTGCCATTTAGCCCCAAACTGAGCAAAGCTTGAACTATGGGAGCCAGATAACTGATATAATAATTACATAATACATACATACTTATAATATAATACACAAGCTAACCCGGCTAACTTCGTATCGCTTTAGAATTAACAAATGTCGTGTTAAGTTTCCGTTCCCGTTAAAAAGTATCCTGTGTTAAGTTTACTTTCCCGTTAAAAAGATTCTATGTCCGTCTCCTGGTTCTAAGCTACCTCCCCACCAATTTTCAAGCAAATCGGATCAGCCGTTCTTGAATTATAAGAAGAGGATTTAGATGAAACTTAGAAGAAACCTACATAACTTATGCCCTGGAATCCAGGTACCACGCAAGCGATGCCGCGGGCGGATCTAGTATAGTTTACAATAACTAGTAGTCTAGTAATAGTATAACACATACGTTTACAATAACGTTGCATGAACATCACGATTCTGTGATTAAAAATAACATTTTCCTGATTTATTTTATAATTTCGGGAAAAAAATTCATAACTGGCTCAGTACAAGCATCAGCAGTTGATGCTCAAATGCGACGAGGTCAATAGGTCGGATACTTTGGTGAAAAATGTTGCCAACGTTATCAAAGGGTCGCTAAATTATGGAATAAGTACGTTAGTTTATTTTTAACCGACTTCAAAACTTCTTTTTTTTGTGTATGTCACGCGATTACTCCGGCGTTTGTGGACGGATTTACAAAATTATTTTTTTATTTGAAAGCCTATACTTCCGGTAGTCCCATTACCACCAAGACATCATGACGGGATCCCAGGGAAATCGAGAGAAACCTTCAAAATTTATAAGCGTTGATATTGGTTTTCAACTATATACCTTGCCCTTCTTTCATTGGCATACACCGAGTGGAGGGCTAGCCGGGATAGGGTCCCCTAGATCTCGCGGAGGAAGCCCCCCCCCCACTACAATTTTTATTTATAAACATAAAGTCGGTTATTTTTTTCATTTTTTAAACGTAATTATATATAAATAAAATCAAATAAGTTCATTATTCGCCAATGGTTTTTGCGAAGTACCAACGCCCCTACTGGTCCGTACCGTTGAACCCCAAGGGCGTTTAATAATAATATATATTCTAGTATATAACAGTTTTTGTTACATATACCTACTACCTACTTTAATAGAACTCTACAATAAATTCTACATTCCTTTACCTGGTATTTTAAGTCGTTGGTCATCTTTTATCTCCAACAAAACGTTATTTACTCTGCGATTCAAATTGAAATTTATTTATTTAGAACCAGAACGAACAAAATAGTATAATAGTAAGATAACGATGACATTTGCAGAAGTATAAAACTGTGTCGCAGAGATCAAATCGAATTCAGCACAAACTTTTCAGTCAATGAGGCTATAAACATTCTAAGACTGTTTATGCTCAATGAATTGAGTCATAAACCCATAATCTCATCTGATGCACGCTTCTATAATTTTCACTACGCGGAGCGGTTATCAATGGATAAAACCCTCGTTTCCTCAATAGCAGTGACTACATGGATTTACATAGAGATAGCAGATATAACATACTTTGCTCACCATCAACATAAACAAATGCAACCTTGCCACCTGTCACGTATACATGCTAACTAAAAAATTTGGGCATGTGCCAAATATAATCTGTCTGACTACTCCTACTAGACATCTTTAAAGGATCTAAGCGTCTGGAGATATGAGAGGGTGTCTAGCGTACTTGGGGATTACAGTCATGATCCTATTTTTTTTTATTTCAACTAAAAATAAAACCGACTTCATGTTCTATGTCCAATACAAAATTTCATCCTCCATTTATTCACCTTTAGAGGTGGTATTTTTTCCTCAAATTTGAATATGACTAAACGAGAAGTATATCCTTCCAACCAAAAAAAGATTTTTCCAAATCGGTTAAGAAATGACGGAGTTCTGAGGTAACAAACATAAAAGTTACAACCGATTTGAAATATGCTTTTTTTTTGGATGTCGATTTATTAAAAAGTACAAAGAACGGTCTCTACTAGACAACCTTTAGATAGAGATGGACAAAAATAAAGTCACATGGGACATTGATGATCCTTATGTACGAGTATATGTACAAGCAAATTAATTAAGCAAAATATGGGTAGTAGTATAAAAAATACCCCTAACTTCCTTCCGTATGTTACTGGCGTCATTTGGCGGTTGCCGTTTTATAAAAACCCAGGCTATATTATTCGATAAGGTATAACCCGCGGGTACGATGTGGTTTACGCCTCATCGGAGTGTGCGGCGAGCTTAAATAATTTCCAGTGATATTTTAATAATTCTGACTTTGATTGAAAATATTTTAGCTCTGTATTGATTGTAGATTGATTTTCAAATGGAGTTTAATCAAAAAGTTTTAATAAAGTGGGTTTGTTGGAATAAGGATATTTACTTAGGTACTAGATCAGGTTGTTAAATGGGAATGATAATAAAATGAAAATTAAATAAAAAGAAATGAAATAAGGTGACGACTGTAATCCTAAAGTATGGTAGACATCCCTCTCATATCTTCAGGTGCTTAAATCCTTGAAGATGTCTAAAAAGTTAGTCAGAGGCACGTCTAAGTCCAAACATTACAATTGCACTATTGCACTAAGAATAAATCTACAAAAACCGGCCAAGTGCGAGTCAGACTCGCGCACGAAGGGTTCCGTACCAATATCTATAAAAACGGCAAAAAAATCATTTTATTCTGTTTATAGCAGCAACATAAATACATAATCTGTTTCAACTGTCTAGCTATCACGGTTCATGAGATACAGCTCTGTGACAGACAGACGGACGGACAGACAGACAGACAGACAGACGAACAGCGAAGTCTAGTAATAGGGTACCGTTTTTACCATTTGGGTACGGAATCCTAAAAAAGACAAAAAAAACCCTAAAAAAGATCAGAGTAAAAATCTACATGTTGATTTTCTGGTTGTCTAAAGCAAGTTCCTCATAACCATAAGACCGTGGGTTTATGGTGTGCATTTTTCACTTTTGCCCATAACAATAAAGGAAAACGTGTGGGAGGTTGTAACTAAAAGGATTATGTTATGAGATGTTCATGTAGATTACGGTCCATGGGGTAATTCAAAGCCCGAGTGGAAACAAGAACCAGGTATAACAAAACTTGTTTGTTACCATGTCTAAACATTTTTTTTATTGTTTAGACATGTTACAGTCGTGATCCTATTTATTTTTTATTTTTTTATGCTACATACAAAAAAATGTATACGACTGTATTCCAAAAGTTCGGTAGACATACTCTCAGATCTTAAGGCGTTTAGATCCATAAAGATGTCTAAAGAGGGTAGTCAGAGGCAAGTCCAAACATTATATTTAGCACATGCCCACATTTTGCAGTAGTTAGCATTACATACGTGACAGGATGCAAGCCCATCGCCGCTTATAAGAATACTAACTGGTTTCCTTCACCATACATTTTTCAAACAGAAAAATCTATTGTTGCACTGCCGAGATTCGAACCCACGACCTTCAGATTGAAAGTCGAGGTACCTCCCACTCGGCCAACACGGCTCTTAATAATTAATGAAAGAATTTTAGTTGTCATAAGTATACGTAGGTTAGTACCTACGCTGTTGGTAATATGTTTTGTACCGCACAACACATAAAGTGATTTTTATGAAAAAAGATTTCGTCCACTGTGGGTGCGTGTTCTCATAGTGTCGTTCTAGAATACGAGGGTAAATGTCGAGCAACAAAAGTGTTTAATTACAATTTTCATGTCGAAATAACAGAGTTTCGTGAACTCTGAGAAGCAATTTTCCGTTATTTTACACCGAGTTATGACCGCGGTCGCGCAAAATGAGACTTCATAGTAATTTTAGTTAAAACATGTGAAATGTTTTTGTTGTAAACTTGCATGAAAGTACTTGGCTTTTGACTTTTTAATATTTTACGAAAGTGGCTTTAAAACTGTATTGTTTATTCCCCTACAAAGTATAGGTTTGACTGTGAAGCCTTGAATTTATAGGCGGGTAGTATCGTCGTTAGAACAGCGTCCGTCGTAGTAATATGGCACCACTGAAAATCACCGCTGCACTCTCGCTGTTGCAGCATATAGCTGAGTGGAGACCAATTTTGTTGTCAATATTGCCATTATGTATATTTTTTTGTTTAGTTTTAGGAGATTATGTTGACACAAAATAAATTTATTTTTTCTTTCTTCTTTCTTCCTTAGTAGATTTGGATTCTGAATCCCATACAATCCTAGCCCAAAGGGAAAAAAAAGCTTATGGAAACCCAATAACAAAGACTTTTTAATTTATATTAAAAGAAAATGAATCGAAATAAAAAAGAAACCGCTGATACTATCTTCTTAATATATATAAACTAGCTGACCCGTGCCCGCTTCGCTGTGCGTAAGACATTTCTAATACCATCGTGGACTTTTTTGTAGACGTTTTTAAGGTATACAATACTGTAGTACATTATTTTGATATATCTCGTGGGGTTCAGCCAGCATTTGCAATGTAAGCGCAAAAAAATGTGTTTATTTACGACATCACATTAGAAACCTCTAAAATTATCAGTGTTTCTCTACTATATTATGCATGTATTATACATATAAACTCTTGAATCACTCTATTTATAAAAAAAAACCGCATCAAAATCCGTTGTGTAGTTTTAAAGATATAAGCAAACATACATATATACATATTACATACAGACGCGGGAAGCGGAAAGCGACTTTGCTTTATACTATGTAGTGATTACGCGCCACGTTGTTTGTCCGCGATGGACTCCTAAACTACTTAACCGATTTTAATCGTGTGATTTTAATTTTAATCATACCGTGTGCACTTTGCAGTTTGATCGAACTTGAAAGATAGGATAGCTTACATCTCAATTTATAGTCGCAATATTATTTTATTGCAAACTGTTGACACAGCATCGCGTGACCGGATCTGGTAGTTAACTATAAATTTTGAGGATGTGTTCCTTTAGGGTGCGAGGTACAAAGTTAGTTTTAAAAAAACTTTACGCAAATAAAGTCTCGGGAGTTTCGATAAGTTCCACAAATATTTTTCGCTCAGAATTTTCAAAGTCTGCATTATTTTTAATATAAAAGAATATCTAAACACACTTATTACATCCGAGCTTTAATTTAGGAGTCCATTATCCTCAGCGGGCGGTAAAGTAAATAAAGTGGCCCATCTCTTTCACAATTATACCGAATGAGCTTTATTTGTGTTTACTTTGTACCAATTGTACAATCTAGTAATGGAACGTAGGTTATTTCATAGTTCCTACGATTAGTGTGGATTATGTTGAACCTGCCATTGTTCAAGGTTCGCGAGAACATTAAAATAACCGGCCAAGTGCGAGTCGGACTCGCGCACGAAGGGTTCCGTACCATTGTCTATAAAAAACGGCAAAAAAATCACGTAAGTTGTATGGCAGCCTCACTTAAATATTTATTTTATCTGAAGCGGCAACAGAAATACATCATCTGTGAAAATTTCAACTGTCTAGCTAACACGTTTCATGAGATACAGCCTTGTGACAGACGGACAGACAGATGGACAGCGAAGTCTTAGTAATAGGGTTCCGTTTTACCTTTTGATTACGGAACCCTAAAAAAGCAATCACAAATAACTGATAATTACACCGAAAATGATTTTTGCCGGTTTGCAATAAATTTTAAGTTAAAGTTAGACATAATTTCCGGACGTTTCCGACACCCGCGACTTCGAACGAATGGTTTTTCATAAAAACTTTTACGTCTCATTTTAATCATATTATTAACTCTACTATTATAAAGATTTAAACATGTGTATATCTGTTTTTTTTGTAAACTAAAAAACTACTAGAACAATTTATAAAATCATTTATCTATCATTAGCATCGATCTAATCAAAAGTTTCATTATCAGAAAATATCCTTATCGCGAATTTTATTTAAAAAATATTAGAGATCTTCAAGAATATTAGAATAATATAGTCTAAAGTATCAAAAAGTGTAGGTACCTACTAAATTGCATCCATACCGGTTCCTGTCAAATGGGGGTAGAAAATAAGAAAATAGTAAAAAACTTGAAAGTCAATTAATTAAAAAGAAAAGCGAAAATAACAATGAACAGTGGAATGTACTTTACCATTGATTAATGAGAGAGTCAACGGAATACAATTAACAAAGCAAACTGAATATAAAATTAATATTCATGAACATTATCAACGTTGGATGCCCGTATCGTTATTTGCTGTGTTTCTGCTACGTAATGACTGCATCGCTGAAGTGCACTAACATGGAAATATAATAAAACAAACCGAACTTCGTTAAGGCTGGTTCAGAATAGTGGCGAGTAGGAGCAGAGAGATGCTATTCTCATAAAATATTATAATATATTATAATATAGATGCATAAAAGCTGAGAGCTGCCTATTCAACAAACAGACTTGTTTTTTCTGTTCAATTCTATAATTTACTAGCGACCCGCCCCGGCTTTGCACGGGTTCAATACATATAAACCTTCCTCCTGAATCACTCTATCTATTAAAAAAAACCGCATCAAAATCCGTTGTGTAGTTTTAAAGATATAAGCATACATACAGACGCGGGAAGCGGGAAGCGACTTTGCTTTAAACTATGTAGTGATTTACTCCATTTTCTATACCATAGAGTAATAATAAATACAAAATATCTACAGTACCAGGAAGAAATATAGGGTTAGATTATGCGTTGATTGTCAGTCAGTAACGTAAGTGTTTTATATATTTAGAGGATGAGCAAAAAGTTCTACTTAATTCTCAAATAAAACTACAACTCTACATTTAAACTATAAATTAGGTAGGTATACATATTACACCGGATCATCAATGTAAGGATCTCATTCAGATGCGAGAGCTATAAAACTAATGGCAGAAACGGGAAAGTCACTTTTATCGGTAAAAGCGAGTATAACTCAGTACGACATATACTCGTATGCACTCCGTGTCGATGTTGGTAAAGAAAAATAAATTAGGTACATACTCGTACGTAGTTTGTAATAATAAGTTTTCTATTTAAAAATATTTAAATGACAAGCTTTTGTAAAATCATTTAAACCATCGAGCACCAGCGAGCTATCACCTGTCACATCACATAACATTGTCATCGGAACTTGACAAGTATGCAAAGTATTTACTAAGGAGTTCCATTGTGAGTGTCTGTTGAACAACTCCTGACTCAATCATCAGATTAGCTCACTGTTACCATATCATTACATTGTCACCGAAGTTACTAAGTATGCGAAATTTCAGCTCAATCGGTGAGGATAACTGCTTTAAAATTGAGTTGCAAGATTTCACCTTAACAAACATAGTTACATACATACATTGTAAGTTAAGTAAATAAAAGCTTGTAAAAATAGCGATAGGTATATATTTAATGCAAGTTTTAAATTCCATTACATAAAACTTAATCGAATTAATTCGCCTATTCAATTCTTACATTTACGAAGGTACACTATAATAATTCCTAGAGAAGTTTGACGTTAGGCAGGCGGCCAGTTTGAAAACATAAGCCAAATCCTCTTGGCAACATGTATGCCAACTTGTTGTGCCGAGAAGAAGATAATGATGACGTGGATTATAATTTTAGTACTGAAATTCAAATTCAAATTCAAAAATCATTAATTTCAATAAAATCACAAGGATCACTTTGAAACGTCTTAGGAAGTCACTTGAAGCTACGCCGATTCCTCGCGACCAAGCCTATAAGAATCAGGCAACAAACACGGCTTGGGGTCTACCTTTTTTCAATGATCATTTCAGAGCTCCAATACTCGGCTTGAGAACCTGGTAGGTACTTGTAAATTAATGACGCAACGCAGTTTTGACTAATGAATGATACGCATTCTACCAAAATTCGTAATTAATTTTATCAGTACAAGGTTTGTAGGAAAAGATTGGAAGCTGCCTGAAATTGCTTTTTCCTATGTGATTATTACAAAAAAAAAATTGACAGAACGACGTTTGTCATGTGTCGGCTAGTTTATTTATATATTTCCTCATTAATAAAATATATTTAGTATATAAATATAAAAAGTATCTAGTTTACTTTGTGTTGGTTTGTTATTTTGTGTGGTTACTATTTGTGATCTGAAAATATTAACGTGTTTTTTTATTCGTTTCAGGTATGTATCGAACGTTTTGTAATATAACGTTTCTACCGGTATCTGGCTCTAACCAAACGCAAGTATGATACTAAAATAGATAATAATAACTTATTACCCGTATTATTCATAACTTAAAATCGAAAGTACCTACCTATCTCTACCGGAGATTACAAAATTGTTCAACTTCAACGCTGTTCGTTATCTGAGTAAAATGATAACATCCTATTGATTACCTATAAATGAGAAAGCTTGGGTGTTTGGAAATTATAACATAACTGTTATGTTCCATGAAACATAATGTCGATCTGGAAACAGACCGTTTTGAAACAAATCACTGACCCTCACGATGAATAAAAATGATTTTATTAAGGACATAATTATAGGTTATAAATAAATATTAATGAAAATAAATATTGGCGCACTTTACACACATTTAATTCTTTGAATTATGGGAACCAGATAACTGAGAGAATGGTTATATACTTTTTTTTTGTAAATACGTACTTACATAATAACACCCAGACACAGAACAAACATCTATGTTCATCACACAAATATTTGCCCTGGGTAGGGATCGAACCCACAACCTACAGCGCAGAAGGCAGAGTTACTACCAAGTGAGCTGTGAGGCTATACTTAATAAATAAGCTATACTTACTAATATCTTATCTTAAAAATAGATATCTTATCTTATCTATCAATGCGAAAATCATTATGATAAAAGTTTAAAATACGCCGTAGTATTTAATAACCCTTTTAGAAGGTTCTCGAAGATTCTGGAGCTCATCCGGTAGAAAAGGCTCTATGTCTTGAAGATTCAGATGCACTATGTCCAGATGAAATTGAAATTTACTACATTAGCGGTAAGAGTTCGCAAGTTCGTTTGTAACTCGGTCTGAGTGCCAGCGCTTCCGACCTAATTTACCACTTCTAAAACCTTCATATAGGGATGACACTTTTGTTATAATTTAAGCCAAAAAAAATTAAACAATAAGCAATATGTTTAATTTTAAGTGGATATGCGACAAAATGTAATGTCGAGTCGTGTCTCTGACTACCCTGAGAATATACAAAAGTCTTGAGTATCTAGGTATCTATCTAATATCTAAAATAAAAATAAATAGAATCACGACTGTAATCCCCAAGTACGGTAGACATCCTCTCAGATCTTCAGACGCTTAGATCCTTAGAAGATCTCTAGTGGGGGTAGTCAGAGGCACGTCCAAACATTAAATTTGGCACATGCCCACATTTTTCAGTAGTCAGCATTCCATACGTGACAGGTTGCAAGCCCATCGCCGCTTATAAGAATACTAACTGGTTTCCTCACGATGTTTTTCTTCTTTTTTATGTTTGTAGGGTTCCGTACCCAAAGAGTAAAAACGGGATTACTAAGACTCCGTTGTCCGTCTGTCTGTCGCCAGGCTGTATCTCATTAAACGTGATGGCTAGACAGTTGAAATTTTCACATTAAGATGTATTTTCTGTTCCCGATATAACAACAAATACTAAAAACAGCATAAAATGAATATTCAAGTGGGGCTCCCGTACCTACAACAAACGTGATTTTTTGCCGTTTTTGTATAGATAATAGTACGGAACCCTTCATGCGCGAGTCCGACTCGCACATGGCCGGTTTTTTAGAAATCGTCGTTTTATCCTAGTTTCTAGGCAATGAAATACCGAGCAAAGCTCGGTCATCCAGGTACTAGAATGTAAACAGCCAAGAGGGTATTATCTCATTTTACAAGTTTTGTTCTAAAGGCTCGAAAGTAACTAAGTAAGATCGGAGTAGATACCTTAATACGACTCATTCAAGTTTATCAAGCATATTTTATTTTGCTAATAAAGCCTGAAATATTCGTAGCTCCAGCCAAAACAGCTGATAATAACTTCGTGGCCAATAAATCACAGGAAAGTACTATCTACCTTCAAAACATAATTGCAGACACGGAAATTAAAAATGAAATGGAATGGAATCACGACTGTGATTTGGTAGGCATCCTCTCAGATCTACAGGCGCTCAGGGGGGTTAGCATGAAAGGGTCAGTTTTGACATTTGGACGATACGTTGTTCGATACGATAGTGGTTCGTGCTCAGGCCATTGGTACTTGAAGATAAGAGGGCACATGTCCACATTTTGCAGTACGTGGTAGGTTAAGTCTATTCCCTCACGATGTTTTCCTTCACCATTTTGAGCATTTTACATACATTGATTTTAGGCCAGGATTGGTAACCACGATCTTCGACCAACACGCAGCGATTAACTTGTAGTAGGTATCTAATGCAAATTCAGTCGCCACAATCACAAATCTAAAATACGATCGACCTTATTCTGTTTACGTCAAAGCCGAAATTCGGATAATGTTAAGTAAAGTTAGTACGTATGACAGTCTAAAATTAGGATTAATTTAGCCTGAACAAAATAAGGTGTTTCGTATAACTAATTTCGGTCAGTTTGTCGAGGTAATAGAATTGCCACCGATTATAAACCTACCTTTTAGGGTTTGTTGATACAAAATCACAAACTTGTTACCAAAACCCATTACTTTCTTTTCGAAATCTTTTCATAATGTAGTTACTATAGACATTCTATTTTTAATTGACGGAAAAAACGGAGGAGGTTTTCAATTCGACACGTTTATATTTTAAACCATGCATACTAACATACACTTTACAGAGTAGTCCAATTTTGATAATTATTTTTTTAATGGTTAGGGTTGCAGAGTCCCATAATTTTTTTTTGATTGGTCGGAACTTTTTCGTCGGTTTTCGTTTTAGTTTTCGAAACGGAATTATAAAATACATAAGTTAAATAAAAAGATATTACATATTACTCTGTATGTAAAGTCCGCCAATATTTATTTATTTATATAAAATAGAATACTCTTTATTTTAGAGCATAAGTGAATCTGACAACCCTATTAGCCGGACCTGGTCGATGAATAGAACAAACGTGCAAATACGCGAACCTCAAGACCCGAGACACATGGTATCGCTAAAGCTTTTAATCGTTTTGTATAAACACGTAGCGGCCGTTATATAAGTTACACAACAATGTTAATATTACTGCCGTCATTTATTGCCATCACTTTTTAAGTACATTTAGTAGTGAGCAGATTTTTTCCATCATCTTTGATTTCGACACTACTCGTAGGTATTGCTGCTATCTCTAAAATTTGACAACCAGGATAAGACGCGTGAAAACCCCGGATTTTAGAGCCCAGAACCCGGATGAAACCCCGTCCGGACGCTCCCCGGACTAAACTAGGACAAATCCGGGGAAACCCGGACGGATGGCAGCCCTACTCGTAGGTAGTTATCAAATCAAACGGTGAAGACAGTTATTCCCATTTATCCAGTTACAGTTTCTGAAGATCATCACGTTTATAAAAACACCTATCTTACTATATCGATTAGGTTAGCGATATCTAAGCTAAGAGCCAGGCCACACATTGCGATGCCGCCGTACCGCACATGTAGCACACACACAATTATCCTTCCTAATGCGAAGTCGCAACGAAGAAAGACACGTTCACCACTACTCGTCTCGCTTGTTGCAAGTCCAAAATATAAAAATACCAACAGTATCTAGCAATTTCCTGACCTCCACACTAAGATTCGTTGTGTTGTACCTAAGAATTAGAAACTACTAGTACCTACCATGGTATACCACAACACTCACAACAAATATTAGCAAATCATGCTCATATTTTTCTCGGCGCAGGAATCTTTTGTTTCAGTCGGGCATACCACGCTACCAGGGTAGTCTTATGAATATTTATTTCTATAGAGGAAATCGCAGCGGTGCCGCTCAGGCGCCCGCCACCGCAACGCAAAGTGTGACCTGGCCCAAGTGATATTTGTAATTATGGTTTTTTACCACAAAACGAGTGGCAATAGTTCATCGACCCTTCGACACCAGTTTATTCTGTATCTGTCCCGTTACAGTTTGCGATTACTTTCATCTAGACCGACTACGAGCTGTCTTTTTGTTTACCTCCAAACAATGTTTAATTGTGTCAACGTTTTTCGGTTGCCTCTCTGTAATCAGGTTAAGCAGACTGCTTTTTTATGTACTTATTTTGTGAAAACTCGTTTAAGATTGTTTACGCTTTTTTTGTTGGGCGTTCTAATAAGCGTCTGTCCTATTTATTTTTCTTGAGAGATGGCACCTCATTCTTCAACTCATTATACCTACCAGTTTCGAACCTTTGTTTTCTTTTGATATTTCTACCTTTGATAAATTATATTACTTACTAGCTGACCCGTGCCCGCTTTGCTGGGCGACAGACATTTCTAAATGTGATTATTTGGTATTGGTATGGCTATGGTATGGCTTAAATTTAAGATAGGTATCCGCGGATATACTCAAGTGGTCCCACTGCCGGCCCCGTGAGTATAGTAATTGGTAGCCACGATTTTAGTATCCCGCAACTTTTATATTAGTACTTATGACTTACCCATTAAGGAGTAATCCCGCTGCAGAGCATGCACAATTGCACATATATAAATAATGTTTGCGCCTATTATTATATAGGTAGGTTAGTAGTAGGTTAGTAGTTAGGTAGGTACACATGTGCTGCTATCTGTTGAGTTTTTTATGAATTAATGTATAATTCGTAATTCTTTTTTAGGGTTCCGTACCCAAAGGGTAAAACGGGACCCTAATACTAAGACTTCGCTGTCCGTCTGTCCGTCTGGTAGTCACAGAGCTGTATCTCATGAACCGTGATAGCTAGACAGCTGAAATTTTCATAAAATTAAATGATATATTTCTGTTGCCGCTATAACAACAAATACTAAAAACAGAATAAAATAAATATTTAAGTGGGGCTCCCATACAACAAACGTGTTTTTTGCCGTTTTTTTTATAGATAATGGTACGGAACCCTTCGTGCGCGAGTCCGACTCGCACTTGGCCGGTTTTATTTTATTCCTTTTCTTTCGATTGTCGACAGCATGTTGACTAACTTTGCCTAAAGCAGTATATTAATATCTCTTATAGATTACGCAAACCCAGACCGCTATAGTTCCACATCTGGTATTCCGATCTTCCAAAATTATAGTCTATAAGTTGCCTAGGACTAATAGCTATATAACAAAAAAAGTTTCATCAAAATCCGTTCAGTAGTTTTTGCGTGAAAGCCTAACAACAGACAGACAGACAGACAGACAGACAGACAGACAGACAAAAATTTCAAAATGTTTTTTTTTGGCTTGTGTTACTTGTATGAAGACCCCTAGGAGTATTTTTTTTCGTTTTTATTCAATGTACAGAATTGAACTCTTCTACAGCTTTATTATATGTAGATTAATAGGTAAAGTAAAAGCAGTCATGACATAACACTCACAATTTATAAGTATAGTATACCGTAAAATCGATCTCCGTTTTTAGATTTTAATTACCATAGGTATCTCTGAACTTCGATCGAATTTAGAGAATACAACTTTCATAATAACTATTTACAGAAACATATTAAGTAAATGGAAATCGAATAACGAAGATCGTTTTTTTGAAATAAGACTACTGGTCTAAACTGAAGTCAAATACTCCTCCGCTATATTCAGTCCGAAGTCTCGACTACCGCTTTTTAGGAATCCAAAGCTATTAATCTCTTTCAATAGAGATGCTATTTTGAAACTACCAGTACAATTCACCTCCAATCTTGCAATCATACCAACCTGCACGCCTCTGAAGCACGAACGAGCTTATCAAACAAGTCATCACATCTTGTTACGAGATTGCTATTTATGAGATAGAATAGATTGCCAAATATTGCAGCTTTTGCTACAATTTATTTAACGAGCTCCTTTCACAAAAGCGCCCCCAATTATATCTGACTTGTCTGAAGACATTAAACCAATATCATAATGTTAAGACACAATTGAGATCGTAGACATTCAAAGCATTATAACATAGACATTTTTATTCGACAGGTTAGGCAACAAATGTGTCCTTATTACGCCATTTAAACAATGGAAATCGGCGATGAATAATACAAATTGTCTGGAGCGTTTATAAGTTTGAAAGTACCTATAACAAATGAGACGAGCTCGATGCGCATTTAGGAACTTTAAGAAACAGCGTTAAGCCACGAAGAGTGGAAGGCCTTTGCTCAGCAGTGGAATAGTCATGGCTGAAAAACGAATGGCAAGTAAGAAATGAGAAGGATAAAATAAGGGGAAAAAATAGAGTTTAAACCAGGGTCGTTTTTAGGCCACCGTTTCAAGATAGCTCAGCAAAAGTTGCTTCTAGTTCACTCAACTTATTCTCATCCAGATGTAAAGAACGATCTAAAACTTGCACGAGTTATTTGAAAAAGTTTCATATATCCTTCTAACAATGCCATTACTCACTAACATTGTAACTCGGGCCGTTTCAAATGTTCAAACTTGCTCTAAGCATCTTAGACTGCTATATCACAGCATAACAAAGAATAACTCACTCACTTTATTTACGTGTAAACAGCTTGTAATATTTTTACCATCAGTAATAAAACTTAGATGAACTAGATGGGCAGGCTATTTGTGGGATGTGCCATCATCTATAGCAAAACACTAACTAGATCACGAATAGTCAAATCGCGCCCTAAGATGCACTTGCCTTGCGTCGGCCATTTTATGGCATAAAGGTAAAAAAAGCCGATTATAAAAATATTGTCTCAATATTTGAGACATGTTATCTTTTATCTCTATTAAAATCTATATTAATCTATATTAAAATGTTATCGTTTTAATGCTGAAAGAATTAAAATGGAAATTGATTATAATAACATTTTTTTAATAACACATGCTATTTTAAAAGACGTATGAATCTAGTTATTTTTTTAAGAGGACTGGAATAAATGGCCGAATCCAACGAGTACTAATTTACAACAGATTTATTTAAATAATATTTTATACAAGTAACTACAAACTAGGTTAATAAAATTATTAATTGAGCATTGGCCGGGCACAAATGATTAAGCTATGGTTTTTTTAACCGATGAAAAAAGAGGAGATTCTCAATTTGACATGTATATTTTTGCATTCATGACCGCGTATATTACATACCAGGTACGATTTCGATGATTGATTTTAAGTTGTGTAAAGAATAGTTCCAAGAGACTACCCATTTGAATTTCGACGAATACGAATATATATTCGTTTGGATGAAACATTTTTCTTTTTACTTTTTTAAACGTAATTTTTTTAGGTCGTTAGGGCGATGGCTCTGATATAGTTGTTTGTCTGTTATCTCTATGAGCTGTGACTTACCTCGCAGAAGATCATGACTCGTTTACATGCAACTTTGAAACAAACGCCTTGCTCCATAAAGATGGATAATGCATAACTTATAACTTGCGAATCTCCATAATAGGCTTTGCCAGTTGTATAAAAACAGCATCAGTAAAAGTTTCGTAAAGTTCTGCAAAGAGATATAAAACTTAAAAGCTTTATGGACCCTTTGGAAGTATATTTTCACTTTTCGCCTCAGAATAGGGCAAAGATTTTAGTTATGAGACAATGATGATTAAAATTTAAGGTATCACTGATAAAGTGAGCTGTCTCATTGGTAAGAGTTACATTTTGAGATAAAGTCTCGTGGCCATCTTAGAAGCTATGACAGCTGGTACACATGAGGCTATAAAAGCTGAGGGTCTCTACTCGCGAAGCGGAAACGAAAATTCGTAATAATATTATTTTCAAAGTTACATGTCGTGTGAGAACTGCGAAATACGGCCGTTCGACTAACTGTCTAATAAACCATAATTTTTTTGAAGATTTTGTAAACCATAGAAGAATTTATTCTTTTTTTTTTTTACTTTTGGCATTCATCGTAATCCTACTAGTAGATATGATATATAGATCGTAGGTACAAAATAATTCGTTCAAGCTATAGTTGAAACGAATATTGTTACGTAATATCGTTTTCAGTTCGCTAGGAGACATAGGTATGAGTTTTCGCATTAGAATGCGCAAGCTTTAGCGATAACTAAAAATAACTGAATTATTCATATTAATAAAGGGCCTAAAATATTATTAATAACCACGTTATTTGATGGGATATTGATATTAATATAATAAAACATAATATTCCTACATAATAAACCTTATTTTACTTAGAAACAAGGCACTACTGAATAATAGTTTCATGTTTATTTATACCTAAAATAGGGAACTAATTAATTTTGTGTTTCGACTAAAGCTTTCAAACATTGTTTAATTTAATTTAACAGCTCGCAACAGTATTCTGTGGCTGTCTGTGATTGACGCAGCCTCTCCGTCAGTTACGGGAATGGTCTTGTGGTAAGCACTAGTTTCAAATGTTTATTACCCGACTGCGCCAGAAGGTCGGTAATTTTCGAGTATGTACGTATGTATGTTCAATTATTGTCCATTTCTATGACACGCTTTGCAGCCCAAAACATACAGTGTCCTTGGATTCGTCTCAATTGTGGGAGTGAGAATGCTATATATTTTGTAAATAGGGCCCCCCTCCCCAAAAAAGGGGGCATAACAATTTTTTTGTTTTATGATTTTATAATAATTCTTTAATTTTGTTTTTCAATCGCTTTGAATGAACTCGGTAGCATGGCGGGCGATTTAGTTGTGGCAAATGTTAACATAAAAACGTTTTTATATTATAGATAGACTTGAAAGCGACATTACTTACACTGGTCTATATTTTAGGGTATATTTATATTAGACCGGGCCGTTCTCGGGGCGTGCCGTGTACGTGACCCGGACGGCGCCCGGACGGAGCGGAAATCGGGGATTTGAAACGTTACATACATTTTGTATAAAGTAATTTACATTGCCTGATCCGTGTCCCGTCCGGGCCCGTCTACTAACTAAAGGCTCCGGCCCGGCCCAAACACGACACAATATAAATCTACCCTAACTCAATAGCCGGGGTTTTAAACTCCGATCGCGCTAGTGCTCACTCTTCCGTAGTTTGGTCTCGAGATTAATTTTACAGTGGATTTTGGATTAAATATTCAAGGTGGCCAGATTTAGCTTTAGTGCTGGCGCGCGTTGTAGTGGCATTAATGACAAATCTACCCTTTAGATTGGTTCACACGTTCTGTTTACAATTATTTGTCTCAGAAGCACCATCATTATGATCACGTCTATTAACAGCTACACCACTTAGATAAAAAAAACCTTTCAAAAAAACTCACTTTCTTAATAATGGTAGATACAGGTTGAGATCTCCATGTATCTCATAAGTTAATAAATATAAACCTAGTTACATAATATGTAATAAACGTGTAAGTATTGATATCTACTACTTTCATAAATTATATAAAATTACCCAAATAAACTTGAAATCGTCAATGATATTGAATAATATCTTACCTAAGAACGCATTCTACGTAAGTAGGTACATAGGCTGAAATTTGCGATAGTGAACAATGCCTTGCTTAAGAAACGCATACTACAAATCTCAAAAAACACAGTATCGAAACACGCACGCATTGTTCTCTCCGACCCACATAACCGTTACGTCATTGCGTGTCAATGTCAGTTATTATGACGGATTGGCTGTCATTGCATTCTCAGGGCATTAGGCGCATCTCTAACGGACTGCGCGTGCAGCCGACCGTGCTATGGTACTGCTACGGCTACTTGAGGATCTTCGATAAGGCTTTTTAACTTGTACCATAGGTACACCATAGGTACTCACAGTTCAGTTGGTACTACCTACCACTTGGTTGGTAGTCAGTAACTCTTGCATTTAGCGCTGTAGGTTGTGGGTTAGTTCCCCACCCAGACTATTAGACTATATTATGTGGATGAACATTTAGGTGTTTGATCTGTGTCTGGGTGTCTTGGTTGTATTTGCCAATACAGTAGTGATCCTATTTTTTTTTAAGCCCAAGAATGTAAAGTAGCTATAACCCTTTTTCAAAAAATTCTTAGGCTATAGACAATAAGCCCCTAAAAAAATTGTTGTTCTACTGTAGGTATACTTTTAAATTCTCATAAATTGAATGTGTGGTAATTTATTAATCCATATCTAATTTAATGAATACGATGTCTACGAATATCAGACGAATAAAACCTGCATCTTACATAATACTGTTCGTAATTTATCACCTCAGTTTATTAACCTCTCAAATATAACAGGTGTCCCACATTTTTGTGGGCAAACAACTTGTCAAAACACAACGGAACAACTTTGTAGCACGAGGTCAAAGAAATGAATCTTTAAAACTCGCAGCCTCCATTTACAATAGAACAGTGTACGTTGCGGGTAATCATTGGTGACTTTGAAACGATGTCAATGGTAAAACGGCATTGGTGGCGGAACAAAATATAGTTTCCGAGTGCGATGATAGAAAAATAGTGGTTCTAGTTCACGCGACAATGACCGTGGATTTACCCGTTCAGCTGGTTTATTCACAATTTTACTGTTCGTTTTATAATCGTAACTTGTCGATATTGATCGTGATCTCGGAGACACTTTGACAGGCTACGAATTAATAATATCGTTTCTAGATACCTACGCGTCGGTATTAGGTAGGTATTTTATCAAAGATAACATAACTAGTTAATTATTACCGTCGTCTGTGGTAGGTAGGTAGCTAGGTACTTACCTACTATCGAAATAAGTCGTAAGTAGGTACCTAAAAAGATTAGCTTTTTTATATCAATTACCATTAAAAAACTGTACGATGATAGTTTTTATCAAAATGTTTGTAATAAGGTAGGTAATAAATAAAAATGTTATTAGGCTGATTTATTAATGTCGGCTTCAGTTTACTCACCTACCTAATTATTTTGTGCTATTATTATATTACTTTTATTGCATCTCGTCAATTTAGAAGTATTTATTTTGCGACACGGATTACCTAGTTCTAATGTTTGCATTGTTTTAATTTCAGGTACTTTATTGTATGGGAGTCCAAGATGCGAGCAATACTTTGCGTGCTGCTTGCTGCAGTCTGCGTGTTGGCAGAGAAGAAAGATATCAGGTGATTATAGTCGTTTATTTGTACCAATTTATTTAATACTATACCCTCATAACTTTGTTCATGTGAAGTTATTTTTAAATAGACTTGAACCCCCGCTACACCACTTTAGAGGAATTTCTTTCTTAGTGCACCTCTACATACCAAAAAGAATATATCCTCCAAATTTGAAGTTTCTAGGAGGAGTTGATAGATCAGTCAGTCAGTAAAGCAAGAGTTTCATATTTTTAGATATATAAATGAATTTTATTGCGTGAGAACTTTTGTTGCTCGCTAGGTAAGTTTATAATACTCAAAAATATTTTTATTAACTGTTTTTTTTGTGTTCCAGGCGTACAAAACCTTTTGTCGCTGATGCCGTCGGTAATACGCTACCGCCACCGACAAACGGCCCAGCCAGTGTGGGCAGTCCGGTGAACCTCATCACTCCTGATCGATACGAATTCTACACCTTCGATGAATCCGGAGAGCTTGTGAAAAGGTTGATGACCCTCGAGGAAATACAGGCCATAGTCGCAGCCGGAGAAGACTCGGATGGCTTAGTGACTTTCGCAAACGATAACCAACCTACAATAGCTTTTAACTTCAGCCAGCCTCCTTACACAAAAGTACATAATGTTGTTACAAATGTACAGAATGTCTTGAAAGCTCAAATGGAAGCGCATAAGAGTAATCCTCCTGTACAGCCAACGTTGGACACTCCTGATGTTTCTGACACTTGGAGTTTGATTCTGCCTTCGATTTTCGGTAACACTGGAGTTGACATCGTTCCTGATAAACCTACTAGCGGGTACTCACCAGAAACTGATACCTTAGATGAATCTAATTCTGAAAGTGAAGATAATTCGTTGAGCAAAGAAGGTGATACTCAAATTCACAACTCTACGACGGTTGAAAAACAAAATAACATCCAAAATGAAAATCTCCCCAACTTAGACAAAGATGTCACTTTGTCTACAACAGTCATACCAACTACTAAAATAACTACAACAACACAACCACCTAGATCTTCCACTACAACTACAAGAAAGCCAGTGACTACCAGAAGGCCAATCAGTACCACTAGAAAAGCTATCCCAACGACCACTACTAGTAAACCAACCACAACTACTACTACTAGAAAAGCTATCCCAACGACCACTACTAGTAAACCTACCACAACTACTACCACTAGAAAAGCTACCCCAACGACCACTACTAGTAAACCTACCACAACTACTACAACTACTGCCAGACCAACAACTTCAAAACCGTTTGTCAGAATTACTCCTAAATCAACTACATTGAAACCCACAACGACAACAAAGAAACCAATAAGTACAGTTGCAACAAAGGAACCAATAGTAGACAATTTGCCTTCTACCGAAAAAACTATTGAGTTTGAAAAAATAAGTACCTTTATACCCGTCTCTACAGTCAAATATGTCACGGAACGGGCCACTAAAAGGCCAGTTGAAACTACTAAGACACCTATTGTTTACGCAAGCACGACAAAGCGATCTCCACCATCAACCACCAAAACACCACAAAGACTCTCTACAACACGACTGCCAATCATTTCAACTACAACAACGGGTAAACCTATAGATGAAGTTGTAATTTCTTCTACGCCTAAAACTGTTGACAGAGTAAACATGACAACTGTCACAACTCAATCCGTATCACCATCAACAGCAGTCTCGTCCACGGAATTTATATCAACAGCTAATGTAAATACTGATTTTGAAGATAACAATACGAAAGATAGTGAACTAGCTTTACCTCTTTTCGATGTTGCACTCAGTATAAGTCAAATAGCGTCAGATTTAGGCAGTAATTATCAACCTTTGCCAACTACGAACGACTTATTAGATACCAGTCAACTAAATTCAAATAATTTGGAGAGCAAGGAAAACATTGATGTAGACATTCCCTCTGAAAAAGTTGTCGCTAATAACACAGACAATAATATTGACAACTTCGTCAAAATATCTACAATCGATCCTCACCCAGAAAATAAAGAAAATAATAATGATAAATTATACGAGCCTGAATATCAACAAACAACAACAGATATAACAACTACAGAAAGTATAGATATTACCACAAGCCCAGTTTCTTATGATACTACAATGGATCCAATCCTTACTGAATCGATGGGTGACTTACTGTCACAAGTTGTTAATGAAGTACCCCAATCGATACTAGATGACACTTCAAATCAAGAAAATAAGATTGTTACAACAGAAAGTAATATAGAAACAACAACTGATGTACCGTTAGAAATAACAACTGAAGTTGTTACAACCACAGTGAAAGAGGTTCCATCTACTACTAAAAAACCCTTGCCTACAGCTGTAAAAAAAACCGAAAAAGATTCTACTACTCAAAAAGTATCAACGACAGTTAAAGTACCAATCACTGAAAAAATATCGACAACAGAAAAAGTACAAACCACAGAAAAAGTAACAACCACAGAAAAAATATCATCACTAGAAAAAAATGCCACCGCAGAAAATGTACCTACCGCTGACAAAGTACCGATCATAGAAAAAATATCAACTGCAGAAGAATTTGCCCTTGAAAAAGGTACTAAAATAGTTGCTTCGAATAAAAATAAACTTGATGGTAAAGAAAAAAATTCTGAACCCAGTAACAAAAATAAAGAGTTTGTCAAAATATCTGCATCGACTCACAAAGATGTTATTAAAGTAGAATCCGATACCAAAAACAAAGACACTTTTAGCAAAGAAGAGAAAAACGCGACTAAAGTTTATGAAAAGGAAACAGAACAGCAAACAACTGATCATACACCAGTAGCAGAACTTAGTCCGAAACCAGAATCTACTGTTAAATTAGAAGTATTGAATGCTCCAGTTTCCAGTACTGCTCACAACAAAACGAATGCTCAATCACTTATAAACAAAATTAATTCAGTAAATAAATTCACCAACAAAAATGAAAAAGTCTCTGACTCAGGACCCAAAATTGATGAGTTCAAAAAGAAAATCCAAAAAGTAAATATCGCTGACGAAGAATTAACAAACGAAAGAAACAATTCTTGGAAACTTGTTCCTACGCTATCTCCACCCAAAATAAACGAGATCCCCAAAGAAAATGTTAATGTTAAACCTGACAATCCTTACAATCCTGAGACCGAAAACAAAGATGTCGTATTGGAGTATTCTCAAGAAAACCAGGGACTAGAAGTAACAACCAAATATTTGGGAGAAGATATAGCTCAATTTACTGAACTCTGTAACGAACTTGCGTTTAGATACTGGCACGTGATGATCGAAAATATAGACAAAAGAAGGAGCTTCGTGCTATCCCCGTATTCAGTAACGTCAATGTTAGCTATGATGTTTATGGGAGCTAGAGGCTCAACTTCAGGAGAAATGAACGAAATATTAAAACTTGATGACATGGTTACTTTCAATCCTCACTTTACCCTGAAAAACATTTCAGATTCTATCGAATCAGCTTCTGAATCTGGTATCGTAGTTTCTGCATTTGTCAGGGAGCTTTTTAGTGATAAGAACAAGGGTAAAATTCTTACATTTTACAAGGAAAGAGCTCAGCACTTCTACAACGGACACGTGGAAGAGGTCAATTTCAAATTGATTAGTGATATCATCAGAAGGAGAACCAACTTGCTAGTTAAGAGATACACTTGGGGAAGAATTCCTGAGTTCATGAAATCAAACAGCATCGTAATGAATCCGCCTCTAGCAGCTTTTTCTACTAACATTTTCCAGGTAAATATTTTTTTTATATTTATGTTTTCTAAGTACGTCATGAAACAGATCTCTAGAAGGTATACAAGTATTTTAGAAAACAATTACCTCAAAAATTAAAAACTCTTGGTTGGCCATTCTAAAAACATACATAATGATTTTATACGTTTCAGACTGACTGCACTGGTTCATCTGTAGACGGTAGAGACGGAGAAATGTACTTCGTGGTATCGCCCAACGTGCGCCAACGTCGCCTAGTACCAGTCCCAGCCGTGGTCTTCAAAACCGGCTTCCTGGCTGGCTACGATCCTGCTTTAGACGCCACTGCAGCAGCTTTAGGAAACACCAACTCTATCGTCAGCACCATATTCCTCATGCCTGGACAGCAAGGCAATGTCGTACACGCGGACGACTTAGAAAAGCTCGAGCAAAGGCTGTTGGAAGCAAGCCCTACGAAACCCGTATGGAATCGGGTACTAAGAGCGCTATTGCCGAGACCAGGATTAGAATTACAAATACCCAGATTCTCCCACAAATCTGTCTTCAACGTTTCTTCAACGCTTAGACAAATGGGTCTGAAAGATTTGTTCGATGCGGAACATGCTGATTTGGGTGGCCTAAACGGACCATCTATGGATCTGTACTTGTCGGATATGGTGCAAATGTCGACATTTGTAACATGCGGCGAAGGTATGATCGGAGAGCAACATCATATTGAGGAATACCCTGATACAGTACAGTTGGCTCGTCGTAGGTCGTCGCGATGGATTAACAATGATTGGAATGAGCCACGTGACTATCAGAGGGCTTTCCATGATCCACACGATGTGGGTGAAGCCATGCATCTGCCATTGCATCTACGTCCGAGGCAGGCTCGCGTGCCGACAAGGAGCGTACAACCGGCAAGGTTAAAGTTCGATCGACCCTTCCTATACTTCGTGCGGCACAACCCCTCTGGCATGATACTGTACGTCGGCCGATACAACCCACGGCTCCTACCCTGAACGATCAAAAGACTGTTAGTTTAGTTCAACTTCCTATAAGGAAAGTGATAGTGGATACTGGTGCGTGTGATAAAAGTGGTTCAATGAGCATTTACGTGACAGTATTAATAAGTGTATCCGTGCACAAGGGGACTTGCCGACAATGCGAGCTGGCGATCCTGGTTTCATATCAAATGTGTACAAAGAATGCAAATAAGTTTGAATGTCTGTATAAGTATTTGTAATAGTGAATAATTAGTTAGTAAACATGTCATTCCATCGTCTTTAGGAGTACTTAATGATTTTAGAATAAAATATAAAACATATCAAACCTTGTTTTAACAACATTATTTATTAAGTTCTTGATTAATATAACTTATAATATAGTAAATAAATAACTAGATCTAACAGTAAAGGCAAATTAAGATATAAATGAGAATATAATTATGAGTAAAAAAAAATATGAGTTAAAAGGGAGGCGGTTGCAGAGGTTTATTTATAAGAAGAATTCCCGGCACTCATCGTAGAATAACTTTTGGTCTGTGCAATTTTTGGTAGGAATTACAACCGGACAGTCCTGTAAAATTAAAAGATTTGAGGATATTGAATTGTTGGACATGAGTCAAGTATCTGGGTACATTTTGTACAGGAGATCAATGTGGGTAAAGCATACTTGTAAACTTGTAATCAAAAAATATCGCTGAATGTGTTGCTAAGCGCAAATCTCGAGAGCAGCTGAACCGATTTCGCTAATACTTTGTCTACAAAATTTCTAAAATTTTGTTGTATTCGTTATTTTCAGGAGAAGTTCTTATGGAAAAAAAATATGATTTGACAGGACAACGTCTAGCGGGACAGCTAGTTTTATGATAAAATGTTGAAGTATGCAGTGAAAATATGAACAATTAGCTTTAGTCTGCGGCTTCGCTCGTGTGCCACCTGGATAAAAGCAGCCTATTTGCTATTTCACGGCATAGGTTATGCACGTTTCAAGTTTCATCCAAATTCATTTGTTCGTTTTGACGTGATCGAGCTACAAACATCAAACCTCGTAAATTTTCAAATTTGAAATATTAGGATAGTAAGATTATAGCAAACTACTTACAATATTAACAAAATTCCTGATGCATCCATGGATTTTGTTGAACTCGCACACTGTTAGAGGCATAAATATCCGAAACATGTTCTTACAGTGAACCTGAGCATTAGTCAGTACAGTTGTGAATAAGGGGTTCAGTTCAGCCCATTTGTCCAAATGGGCGAAGTACTTCTCATCATCTAAGTACTCATCGTTGGTTAGTCCGTACTTTTTTAGAACACATTCCCAGTGGTCGCACTGAAAAATAATGATCACTATTTTATAGACCGTCAAAAGAAAAAAAATTAAGCTCACGAGTTTTCTCAACCAAAAATTTAAATCCTTAAAAATAAAATAAATCACGACTGTAATCCCCAAGTACGGTAGACATCCTCTCAGATCTCCAGACGCTTAGATCATAATATCTTAGATTTGGCACATGCCCACATTTTGCAGTAGTTAGCATTCCATACGTGACAGGTTGCAAGCCCATCGCCGCTTCCGTATATCCTTAATCCTTAAATATATTTGAACAAAAACCTAACTAGAGATTCATAAGTTAAAATACAGATAATTTAGAGGATAAAAGGTAAGATAAAGGACGAATTCGGTTAGAAAGGTTAGAATTCAACCTGTCAAAGATCCGACCAAAAACTCTAGAAAAATTGATAATGATGATGAAATAAGTACCATAACACGCTATTTTTCACTCTATCTAGATTGTGGAGTGAAAGAAGACGTCGTGATGAGGATTGAGACAGGAATGCTTAGATGGTTTGGGCATGTAGAGAGAATGAATGAAGAAATATTGACAAAACAGGTATATAAGGCGAGTGTGAATGTGAACGTTGGAAGAGAAAGACCTCGGCGTATGTTCCTGGACCAAATTGATGACGTTTTGAAAAAAGGCCAGGTCAAGAGTATTCTAAACCGACGAGCATGCATGAGGAATGTGATGATAGTAAATGAAGCGAAAGTAGTATGTCAGGATCGTAGTAAGTGAAAAGCCGTGACTCTGCCTACCCCTCTGGGAAACAGGCGTGATTTTATGTATGTATGTATAAGTACCTCAGCTGACATTGATCTTCTATAGGCTGTAATGTTGTGTTCCTTATCGATAAAGTTGACTGCAAAGATTGCACCACAAGCTCTCGCTATAACCTTAGTGAAGAATGGCGGAAACACGCAACACTGAAGGTACTGAAAATTATGAAAAAAGGCTTACATAAATTATACAGGCTGAAATACTCAAGCATAAATATTTTCTCTTGATATGATCCTCTTGATTTTCTATTCATATATCCTACATAATATTTAGATATTAGGTACTAGCTGTTCCGACAGAGTTTGTCCTATCAAATTTTAATAAACTCACAGAAAAAAATAAAAATAAAAAATAAAAATAAAAATCGTCGGATTTTCCGAAAGGTGGTATGAAATATCCTTTACGAGCGACCTATTCTCATAACTACTGAATATACACAAAAAAAACATAAAAATCGGTCAAGCCGTTTCGGAGGAGTTATGTTATGAGACGAGAATTTTATGTATGAGAAGAATGCGGCCAATTGTTTTTTAGTTTATCTACTACAAACTAAAATACAAATTTAACCTCATTAATATTAGTGTATACAGGTACTCACCATAAATTCAGTTGATCTGATACAGTTTTCAGGCCTTAGTTTAAAATCCGTTCCTCGCTGACTTTTGGCCTGCATCGGAAATCGAATAAAATAAAAAAATATAGAAACTGACTTGAATAAATATCTCTTTGAGTGCATGTAAGACTGAATGACTATGCATAGATTTTCTTTTAAAAAATTGGTCACAAAAACAGTTTTATAGAGCACTTACACAAGCGAGTAATAAAAATAATACAATTTCTTCAAACCGTTGCATTTTTTCTCTCTTCTGGTTTCTTCTGTGAAGCCGATGATCAAGTGATTGAATTCTCAATGAGCTATATAAGAAAGAATCGATAAGATCCGATTTCGATTCGTATCAATGGTGGCGATTCTGTTGTGTCCACGCTTAAGTTAAAATTCCTAAAAACTATCGATCTTATTTCTTTTAAGTTAAAGTTTAAAATAGCGTAACCTTAAAGTGACAGTTCTAAAACTTAGAATAATTTTGTATAAATTTACGATTTTCGTAATCGATTTAGAAACGTCAAGCTAAATTTAATCGACATGTAAATTGGTGTTGACTAAGATGACACTTGATTGTGTCAAATATGCGAAATAAAATAGAGAAACGGCTAAAATATCCCAAGTTTTAGGACTGTCATTTTGATGGGACTCTAATTTAGACTTTAATATGTATAAAAGGAATAAGATCGATCGTTTTTTTACGAAATTTTAGGTTTAGCTTGGACACAACAGAATCGCCACCATGTTTATAAATGTGATGAAGATGTTATGACTTTAGTCTTGGTTTTGGTAGAATTCGATACTGTTATTTTAATTTAGTAATTTTAGCCATTAACACTAGTGTCGTAGTTCGTAGGGCACAAAGTAAGTATAAACTGTATAAGCAACATGTTTCGATGGCAGCAACAGCCCAGAGTCATCACCATCATCCTCATCATCATCTTCATCATCATCATCATCATCATCATCATCATCATCATCATCATCATCACCATCACCATCACCATCACCATCATCATCATCAATTGTTGGCGACCTTACCCATTGCTGGATATAGATCTTAAAAAAAAACCAAATGCTATGTACCTATATAGGTGGTACAAACAGCTAGTTTAATATGTAACAATTCGTGGAGTAACATAATTCATAATATAATATCAAGACTTTTAACAAAATGTTTCCATAAATGCATAGCAGAATTTTTGTATTAATTTTATTTAATATCATTGTAATTTGTATTAATTGTTTTAGGCTGTGGGGGGCTTGCACTCCTCCATGTGGTCTTTCAGAACTTTGCAATTGTCTGTTTTCTGCCATTTGTCAGCAGGGCATTCCTGGAAAAAAATTGTATTAAGATTAGTAGGTTAGGAAGTAGGATAATTCGAAACACCGAGATTTTATGAATATCTAAGTCAAAAACATATTTATTTATTCGTATGGGCTGAGTCTACCCGAACAAGACGGAAAAAGTGATAAAACTGCATTATCTTGAAAACCATCAAACATAAAATAAACTTTCCTACATTTAGGTAGCTAGGTCGTATAGTATGACCTAACGAATTATATAAAATTTAACTGTTCAGCTATTTATAGTTTTGAGTAAAATCGTAAATAGTGTTTTGCAAGAGCCAACTTTGGAAAATAAATCTATCGAGAAAAGTTTCACCAATCGAATTTCTGTGCTAGTTACTCTATCTAGATTAAATCCATAAGTTATCTTTGTCATAAAAAACAAAACTGTACTCGCGCACGAAGGGTTCCGTACCATTATCTATAAAAACGGCAAAACAAAACATTTATTGTATGGGAGCCCCACTTAAATATTTATTTTATTCTTCTAGTATTTGTTGTTATAGCGGCAACAGAAATACATAATCTGTGAAAATTTTAAACGTCTAGCTATCACGGTTCATGAGACACAGCCCTGTGACAGGCAGACGGACAGCGGAGTATTAGTAATGGGATCCCGTTTTTACCCTTTGGAAGCCTAAAAACTATTCTGAATTTATCAAAATATACCTTGTTTCTTAAAACTCACCATAAACATGATAAATGCGACGCAGTGCATGAGTCTAGCTTGCTCACAGATTTGGGGGTGTCCAGGGACTTTCTGGTCCTTGACACATGTTGCGATGGCTGAATCGGCAGCAGACTTGAAGCTCCCTTCGCCAGCCCAATTCCTGATGTATGCCTCTACAGCGTTCCAAATAATATCGTTGTTCTCGTCCACAAGGCCTTGCCTTCGCATCAGGCAGATGGGTTTGGAACACTGAAAATAAATAAGACTTTCAGAAGAAGAGACTTCAGAACCCTAATGTGCATGATTTAATACACTGTAAATGCCCAATTATTTTGTGTTTCGTGTTGGCCGAGTTGGAGGTACCTCGACTTTCATTTCGAAGGTCGTGATTCGAATCCCGGCGTGCATCAATTGCGCAAAGATTTTCGAAAATTTTCTGTTCGAAAAATTTACGTGCTCAAAACGGTGAAGGAAAACATCGTGAGAAAAACAGTTAGCATTCTTATAAGCAGCGATGGGCTTGCAACTTGTCACGTATGGAATGCTAACTACTGCAAAATGTGGGCATGTGCCAAATATAATGTTTGGACATGCCTCTGACTACTCCCACTAGAGATCTTCAAAGGATCTAAAAGAGGAAAGTTTTTAGATCTGTTTGCTTTTTGTCCCCCTTCCTGAGTGTCCACATTATCTATATAGTAACGCCATCTGTTAATATTTGGGTGAACTGTTTGAAACTATAGCTAGCTACTCGGGTTTTAGCAGGCGCTTCGTTCATGAAAATCATTTCTAATTCATATTCATTTATTGTTCCAGATGGTTCCAGAGCGAGTCGAGTCGAGCGCTGCAATAAAAATATGCGCAATATAAAGTGTTCTAAACGGCGAAGGAAAGCATTGTCTGGAAACTTGTTAGTATTCATAAGAGCGGCAATAGGCTGTCAGCCTGTCTTTCCACATCCACCGGAAAATTGTTAGGTAAATTTGGGTAAAACGAAAAATGCTTATAATATAACTAGTTTTACTCGAGACTTCGAGTAGATTCAGAAAATCGATTTTTAACGACTTTATCGTAAAACATTTGAATTCCTTAAAATAAAAATAGGGGGACTTAAGACTTTAAGCTATCTATACATTAAAATTCATCACAATCGGCCCAGCTGTTTGGCCGTGATAACGTCAAGACAGACAGCGTTACTTTCGCATTTATAATATTAGTACATAAGTATAGATATAGATTATTAATAGGATGTCTATCGGATTAGCTAGTATAATAAAAAATGAGGAGGTATTCAGTATTCAATACTCACGTCGTGATGTTCACGTCTCTCTTTATTCTGATCTTCTTCTCCCATCTTCTTAAATCCACAGCTGGAAAAATCTTCTTCAGAGTATATCGACTCCACCTGGCAGCATTGCTCAGGATTTTCCTATGAAGATTGAAAATTTACTTATTAAAAGTTAAATTGCCAAACCATTGTAATGAGATATTGAACATATAAACATTATTATTACAAGACACATATTGTTGGCCGAGTGGGGATGTACCTCGACTTTCAATCTGAAGGTCGTGGGTTCGAATCCCGGCGTGCATCAACGGATTTTTCTGTTCGAAAATTTATATGCCCATCAAAAACACGTGCTTACAACGGTGAAGGAAAACATCGTGAGGAAACCAGTTAGTGTTCTTATAGGCGGCGATGGGCTTGCAACCTGTCACGTATGGAATGCTAACTACTGCAAAATGTGGGCATGTGCCAAATATAATGTTTGGACGTGCCTCTGACTATCCCCATTAGACATCTTCAAAGGATCTAAGCGTCTAGAAATCTGAGAGGATGTCTGTTTTTTTTTTTTTGCTTTTACATCATAAACCAGGAAATTAAAACAACAATAGGGCCCTTGCGTCATTGTTGGTATTGTGTCCATTTAGAGATATCAATCGATGTAATTCACCGGGGAGAGTATTGAAAGAGTGCTAATGGGCATCTATCACGCCTGTCCTCATCCAAGGTCTGGGACTGTACCACAACTCAAAGTAATATTAAAAAAAACTCACGGTGCAAAAGTGACAACGCAATACCAACTCATATATCTCATACACTGTGACTTTCGCACCGCGAGTAATATTGTTTTGATATTACTTCAGAACCTTGTGGTATGGCCCCAGAAGTAGAACTGTTTTTTTTAATCTATATTAAATTGAGATCGTATTTTTCAATCGACGAAAATAGGAAGTTCTCGTTTCAACGCGTGATACCGTATCTATATATATATGTTTTTGTTTTTTTTTTATATTTTTACATGGTGATATTTTTTTTTGCCTCACAGCTCAGTTGGTAGTAACTCTGCCTTCCACGCTGTAGGTTGTGGGTTCGATCCCCACCCAGAGCAAATATTTGTGTGATGAACATAGATGTTTGCTCTGTGTCTGGGTGTTAGTATGTATCATATGTATGTATTTACAAAAACAAAAAAAAAAGTATATAAGTATTCTATCAGTTATCTAGTTCCTATAATACAAGCTTTGCTTAGTTTGGGGCTAGATGGCGATGTGTAAAAAAATGTCCACCAATATTTATATTTATTATTTGTATGTTTTTTTATATTGTGAAGAGAATAGTCTCAAGTTATTAAAAATAGTTCCATTTAAATTGTATTAATCTAGAACGAATAGTTCCTTTATAAAACTTAAAACGAGTATCGTATTTGACTATTCAATTAGTCTGTTTTGTATTTAGTTTTTAAAATCTAATTATTTAGATATAAAGTTAGTATCGTGGTGTCATTTAAAGGCAGAAAGAAACATTATCGGACTGAACTAAGAATATAATGTCGAAAAAACTTAGTTAGGTACCTTTCATAATACCTAACACTGCAAAACCTATCACAGTGTCTGCTAACAAAATGATCTGTCTTTGCTAATGGATAAAAATCTGTGTTTTCGTAGGTCAACGAAAAAATACAAACAGCCATTTTCACCAACGAAAGTAAATTGTACGCCATCTTACACCACGGTTCCTTTTACAAACGTGTTGTAGGAATATAACGCCAATTAACAGTTGTAATAGAAGCCTCTAGGCTTTGCCAGTTGACAATATTATAGGTACACTGGCAATAGTAACTAGGGTGAGAGCGCTGGTTGTGGGCATTTTAACAACATTTTAATTTTTAAATAAACGGTTTATATTGAAGAAAATATTAAAACGATGATTTTTAAATAACATAGAATAGAGTATTTATCTATCTCTTAGGTTAAGCAAAGGTTTTGTAACTGGCGATATTTATTAATTAATTATTCATATTTAAATAGACAAAACGGTTAATATTTGTTGTGGTCAATCAAGTCTAGAGGTATAACGCATCACAACTGTCACTAATCAAAACGTACCATAGACAAAGTTTTGTATTAACTATAGATTTTTAACAAGTTTGTTTGCTATGCTTAGTTATTGACTGCCAAAATTTAAAATGACCAAACCCGGGTCTTTGACCCTAGTACTAGTCTAGAGATTTTGATTTATCTATTGTGTAGAGAATAGTCCCAAGTTAGTCCCATTTAAATTATATTGAAACAATTTTGTCGGTTTTTATCAGATTTTTCACATTTTCATAGATTGTAAAACGTAAAACTGGTACCTAATAGTAACTAGTACCTAGTAGTCTAGTGATTTTCTTACCACTCCTTGAGGTGGCCTTCTACATTTTTCGGGTATGTTTTCGAAGTTAGGCGGACCCCCAGGTCCTCCAGGACCTTGAGCAGTTATGATCTAAAAAAACACCATCATAAATACATTTCTATATACTCTCGAAAGCTGAAAGCACAAGCAGGTGTGGTACCAATGCCACTAGTAAAAACTAAAATGCTTAATCCTGAAGGATGTTCAACTTGTAGATATTTTTGGATCGATTCAAAGAGACAAAAAAAAAATATTTTTCAGAAATCCTACGATAATGGTAATGATAAAATTAGTAGAGGAGGCTATAATAATAGCCGCTAATGATCTAAATCTAAAAGGAAACATTCATATTTAATAATACACGTTTTTTTGGTAATAATCAATCATGAAGCATGGTCTGAACATCCAGTTTCAGTTTTCGTGAATTTTCAGTGTTTCAATACAGCTATATAGCTACATAGTGAAATAATTCTTCGGATACTAGTTCCTTAAGTCCGGCGCTAGGTCCCTTACGTTGATTCATACGAGATTTGTATTTTGTAAATATATTCACATTCTAAGTACTGCAAAATGTGGTCATGTGCCAAATAATATAATGTTTGGACGTGCCTCTGACTACCCCCACTAGACATCTTCAAAGGATCTAAGCGCCTGGAGATCTGAGATGATGTCTACCGTACTTGGGGATTAAAGTCATGATCCTATTTTTTTAATTCTCGTATTCACATTCTCACAGACTCTACCAGAATATTTAAATAATTCAGTGGGTACCTAAATTATTTTCATAGTCCTATAAAATAAATTCCATTATATATTACAGCTCTATAAAATATTTCCATTAAAATAAAACTCACCTGAATAACACCGGCCAAAACAAACAGACAATTAAACCTTATCATAGTGCCGGTGTAGGATGAACTGATGCAGTAATGTACTTGCCACAGGTTATATACCTGTCGACGGTTGCAGCCATGACCACCAGCCACCATTGTGAGCACGGGAAATATCCAAGGTCCTGTGATGTGGCGAAAATTAATCCTACTTCCTATTAAATAAGACATCATAGACATAGACATCAATTTATTTACTACCTTAGGTATATGTCACCTATGACATTAAATAAAAAAACCCGGCCAAATGTTACCTGTTACCGCTATATCAACAAATACTAAAAACATAATAAAATAAATATATAAGTGGGGCTCCTATACAACGAACGTGTTTTTTTGCCATTTTTATAGATAATGGTACGGAACCCTTCGAGCGCGAGTCCGACTCGCTCGTGGCCGGTTTTTTACATATATTATTTTTATCTTCTAAGATATGTACCTATATTCCAAGTTTTATCTAAATCCGTTTGGTTTGGATGTGATTGAGCCAGATACATTTTATTTTATTTTATTTTTAAAATCTTGGGAAAACTTACAGCTACAGGTATAAAGTTAACAATATATACTTAAAGGCTAATTCAAGGTTTCCACATATAGTATAAGTACAATCAGGTACATAGACTGGCCTTTCAGCTCAGTTGGTAGTAACTCTGCCTTCTGCGATGTGGGTTCTGGATTCGATCCCCACCCAGAGCAAATATTTGTGTGATAAACATAAATGTTAATTCTGTGCCTGGGTGTTTAAATCTTCTATACTTATAATAAATCTGTAGAGAGGTCAATTCTGTACATGAAATATATTTCCAAAATAACTATCAGGGGGTGATTAGGGATCGATACTGATGCCAAAAATGCAATCAGTAAATTTTTTGTCTGTCTGTCTGTCTGTCTGTCTGTCTGTCTGTCTGTATAACCGTTATAGAAACAAAAACTACTCTACGGATTTTAACGAAACTTGGTACAATTATTTTTCATACTCCTGAGCTGGTTATAGTATACTTTTCATCACGCTACAATCAAAAGGAGCAGAGCAGTGAAGGGAAATGTTGGGAAAACGGGAGAAGTTACTCCATTTTTTAAGCTTCCGTCGCGTGTGCAACTTTAATGGTTAAAGCTACACAAAAATCATGTATAACGGAAATATTCTCCTTAAAATTATATAAAAAATATCCCACGACAGCATATGTCTATCTTTTATGGTTGACTTACAATAACACGTGTAACTCCCGATAGCTTAGCAGTTCGAAGCTTTCTGATTATATGTGTCTTACGTTTATAACACTCTCAGTCATCCCTCATTAAAAAAGTTAACATTATTAACTATTCCATAAAAAAAGAATCATAGAAATCGTGTGATACTACGCAGCCGGACCCACCGTGGATAAGGGTTAATTTTAATGCAGTTACAAATCTATGGAATTGTACGAATTGTTCTCCAAAAATCAGCAATTGTACTAGAAGGGGTCAAAAAAAGTTGTGAAAAAAAACGTTTTATATAAAGACATTCTGTAGTATATTTAGTATCAGCATTGCACCCGTGCGAAGCCCGGGCGGGTCGCTAGTGTATAATAAGTATATTATACAAAAAAAGTATATAAGTGTAAACTTATATCGGAGCCAGACTGATAGACAGTCTGGTTCCCATATTACAAGCTTTGCTTAGTTTGGGGCTAGATGGCGCTGTTTGTAAAGTTATAGGTACAAACATCCTCTCAAACTTTCGGATTTATGTATTACTTAGTATGTTGTTGTTAATGGCAGATTTATCACATGCAACGTACATTTCAAACAATAAAACATGAAAAAGTAACTGATATATAGCACGAACAATATTTAATTTTAATTCAGTCGCATTTCCGGAAATATTTGTATTAATGCCAGTTATTACTTAGATTATATTATTGATTAAAACCGAGTTCTAAAAACATCTATAAATGTTGTTTGATAATTTTTTTGTGACGTATCTTTGCAATATTCTTCACCTTATATTATATTATATTATTATTATATATTCTTTTGTTTTGATATATCCAAATACATTTTTTAGTTTATATATTACTAGCGACCCCCCCCCCGCCTTCGCACGGGTAGCATGTTATTATACATATAAACCTTCCTCCTGAATCACTCTATCTATTAAAAAAAACCGCATCAAAATCCGTTGTGTAGTTTTAAAGATATAAGCAAACATACATACAGACATACAAACGCGGGAAGTGGAAAGCGACTTTGCTTTATACTATGTAGTGATACATAGAATGTTAAAGTAGGTATTTTACAAAATAAATAAATATTTAAGTAAGGCTCCCATACAACAAACGTGATTTTTTTTTTGCTATTTTTTATAGACTATGGTACGCAACCCTTCTTGCGCGAGTCCAACTCGCACTTGGCCGGTTTTTTTGTTTGGCACACTTTTATTGTAAAATTAGCTACAGCCTTCCTGGCTTTTGTTCATAGTTCTACAAGTCGTTAGTGAGATGGATTTTAATGAAGCGTTTGCCATTTACCATAAGGACGTGGCTAGAAATTTAAAACTCTCAATTAATAATCCATCAAGTTATAGGCCAAGTGTTGCTAATTATGTACTCTTTTGACGTCGAGTGCTCAGCTTAGACACGAGGAACGGGTTCGAACCCTATAGCGGGAAAAATGTTCGATGATCAGTTATGCTCGATATGTTCGATATCAGGAGTTATTATCGGGCTATATCATCCAGATTGGTTCCATTCTCACAAACATATGCATTTATAATAATTAATACCTGGATGACTATTAGTACTGGGATTTAATTGCCCGAAAACACGGATAAAACAGCGTTTTCTAAAACCAAGCTAGATCGATTTATCGCTTCCCCTGCATACTAAATTTCATGAAAAACGTTGGAGCCGTTTCCGAGATTCAGATTATAATATACAAGAATTGCTCGTTTAAAGGTATAAGATAGATAGACAGGTGTATTTAGACTACTTCCGAAAACTGAACCAATAACCGAAAAAAAACTAAAACAAAAATGGAAATCGATTTTGAAGCAGTTATCTCCAACTGAGCTCATACTTATGTAACCTTGGTGACAATGCAATAATATGGTGACAGCGAGCTGATCTGATGATGGAGTCAGGAGCTGTTCAACAGACACTCACAACGGAACTCCTTAGTAAATACTCTGATTGAGTACAAACTTTGCATTCTTGTCCAGTTCCAATGACAATGTTATATAAGTGACAGAGAAGCTTGTCTTTTAAAAACTGACTTTATTTTTTCGATGCGATACAAAAACAGTGTTGGCCGAGTGGGAGGTACCTCGACTTTTAATCTGAAGGTCAAAAACACGTGCGCATCAAAAACATGTGCTCAAAACGGTGAAGGAAAACATCGTGAGAAAACCAGCTAGTATTCTTATAAGCGGCGATGGGCTTGCAACCTGTCACGTATGGAATGCTTACTACTGCAAAATGTGGGCATGTACCAAATATAATGTTTGGACGTGCCTCTGACTACCCCCACTAGACATCTTCAAAGGATCTAAGCGTCTGGAGATCTGAGAGGATGTCTACCGTACATGGGGTTTACAGTCGGGTTTTTTTTTTTTTTTACAAAAACAGTCACAAGTTGTGAGGTAGGTACAGGCTACAGTTTGTATCATTCCCCAGGTTGTATCATTCTTCTTGATACAACCTGGGGCTTTACTACAATTTCTACTCGCGATGCGAAAGTGGCTACGCCATTGCATGGATTGGATATGCAAAAAACCTTGCATGGATACCTATTTAAAGTCATTTATCAGTCTGCCTAGTTACCTCTTGAAGTCATAACACTATATATACGAGTAGTATGTAACCTTGTTCAACGTCTTATTTTCTACAGCGTTTACTACCTAATTATTTCATGAGTTTCATTGTTAGCACATCTTACAGTTATCTCATACATATCTGATCATAATTTGCCGTCATGAAGAATTATGAGCCTTATAATTATTACAGTGTGAAACTTGTTTTTCTATCCTACTATACAAAAATATAAAATATAAAAAAAAACTAAAGTTAGTGAGGATGTTTATAGGTCAATCACTCCCAAACGACCAAACGGATCCTGGGATAGCATAATATAGGTTAATGTTAATGTAATGATGAAAAAGTAACCTATATTATTACCACACGAGCGATGTCGCTGGCAAAAGCTAGTTTGCTTTATTTAAGCGTCTAAGTATATTTGCTAAATTGAACAAACAAAACATACTCTAAAAAAAACTTAGCGCGTGGAGATTTTATGTCTACCTGGGGATTACAGCCGTGATCCTCTTTCCTGTTTTTTCAAAACATAATTTTAATGCGTGTGAAATCAACATTTCTAAGTTTTTCTTCAGATTCATTAAAATTCATTAATTCAAGTACGCAATCAATGGCTAATTAGAATTAGGGACATCTCATTGCCAATTCAAAAGCAATTACCGAATACAATGACAATAATAGTGGAAGTGTGTCGGATGTCCTCAAGGAGGCTTGCGTGAATCAGTGTCAAGTGTTCCACGGACCTTGAGCACAGTAAGTGCTGTATAGAGACCAAACAACATAACAATAACTAAATAACAACCCGAAAGAATAAATAATTTTGTAATGTTATTATAAATCCGAAAGTTTGTGAGAATATTTATTGTATATTTGTGGCTCAATTCCAAACATCGACTAATGTAGATCCCAAACGATGATCCCAAACGACTGAACGAACTTGGTTCTAACAAGATGAGAGCGAAGCTGCGGGCGGCTAGTAATAAATTATAATAAATATTAGAGAAGATTTCACGCAGCGCCATCTAGCTCCAAAGAAAGCAAAGCATGTATTATGGGAACTAGATTTCTGATACATTTACTAAAATACTTATATACTTTTTTTGTAAATACATACATTTATACTCACAGACTCAGAACAAACGCTACCCACTGAGTTACGCAGAAGGCAGAGCTACCCACTGAGTTTTCAAGCGGTTTTGAGCTGTGTTGGTCAAGTGGGAGGTAACTCGACTTTCAATCTGAAGATCGTGGGTTCGAACCCCGGCGTGCATCAATGGATTTTTCTGCTCGAAAAATTTAAATGCGCGTCAAAAACACGTGCTCAGAACGGTAAAGGAAAACATCGTAAAGGTTCATCGTAAAGGTATTCTTAGTCAGTTCTTCAGTTAGTATTCTTATAAGCGGCGATGGGCTTGCAACCTGTCACGTATGGAATGCTAACTACTGCAAAATATGCCAATGATAATGGACGACTGATTACCCCCACTAGACATTTCCAAAGGATCTAAGCGTGTAAAGATCTAAGAGGATGTCTACCGTACTTGGGGATTACAGCCGTGATCCTATTTATTTTATTTTTATTTATTTATTTTGAGTTCTCTCCATGTCTAGAAACTCTGGGTTCTGTATAACTGGAATGGAACCGAACAATTACCTAAGTACAATGAACTGACGTACATAATAAAACAAGTTTATGCGTGCAGACCACGGTAATAAAGATAACGTAATTACTCGTAGCATAGCGCAAGGATCTTCATTAGGTCCTGTTTTATTCATTATAATTATTACATAGGTTCTTACCTACTGGCGTTAAAACAATAAATATAACATTAACTGATGAATAGCATATTTTTTACATTATTCAACGTTATAAATACAGCTAATTAGGGTGAGAGCGCTGGTTTCGGGCGTTTTAACAACATTTAAATTTTCGAATAAACGGGTTTTATTAAAAAAAATGATAAAAACGACGATTTTTAAACCACATAGAAAAGTTTATTTATCTATCTCTTCGGTTAAGCAAAGATTTTGTAGCAGGCGATATTTATTTATTAGTTATTCATATTTAAATAGACAAAACGGGAAATATTTAGTTGTGGTCAATCAACTCTAAAAGTATAATGTATCACAACTGTCACTAATCAAAACGGACCATAGACAAAGAATTATATTAATTATCACTACATAGTATAAAGCAAAGTCGCTTCCCGCTTCCCGTGTATGTATGTATGCTTATATCTTTAAAACTACACAACGGATTTTGATGCGGTTTTTTTTAATAGATAGAGTGATTCAGGAGGAAGGTTTATATGTATTAAACCCGTGCGAAGCCGGGGCGGGTCGCTAGTAGATTTTAAACAAGTTTGTTTGCTATGCTAAGTTATTGAGTGCCAAAATTGAAAATGCCCAAAACCGGGGTAGGCATCAAAACCGGGTCTTAGACCTACCACGTTATTTCTTGTATTACTGTGTATTCGCCGATCTGCCGTTGATCTCGGTCGCGAGCGATGCTCATGATGAAGAGCATCTGAATTGTCTCGAAACGTCAGTAATACAAGAAATAACGTGGTAATTAGCCGTATTTATAGTTAAAATATAACTACGATAGTTTTAATTATATTATTCAACGTTTTCGTTAGTTCTTCAACACTTCCACGCAGCATCTGGACATTTCTGAAAGAATAATAATGATAATTAAGGCGCTCCCAGTAGACGATTGTTTTTGTTCGAAACGAAAAAAGAAATACTTATGAACAAGCCACATCTTCTATTTTATAATGTATAGTATATGTGAATAAAGATGTACCCATCTTTAATCACTTCGATAAATAATCCTACCGACCGCTGCAATGACGACAAACACACGTCGGCGCGTGGTCCGCCTTAGCTTTTCGAATAAATTAATGATATAAATTATGTATAATTACTTATCAAAAATCTATTCTAATATAAATCTAATCTTTAACAATAAATCACAAGTTGATTTTAATAGTAGGTATATAAAATATTTCGATCATAAATTCTAAAACGTATCATTTTGAAATAATATCTTTATCGTGAAAAGTTTCTGCTATTATGTTTTCAGCTTAATAGAAATCTAGGTAGGAACCTGAAGTAATATACTTATAGAAATAGGAGATGTGGCTTGTTCAGAAGTATTTCGTTTTTCGTTTCGAAAAAGAGCAATCGTCGACTGGGAGCCCCTTAAGAAAAATGTAGAAGTGAGAGAGACAGTTTTTCATATTTAAAACAATTTACAAATTTTAACTCTGATAAACGTATTTAGATTAAAAACAAAAAAAAATTTTAAC
This sequence comes from Hydriomena furcata, assembly GCA_912999785.1. Lineage (NCBI taxonomy): Eukaryota > Metazoa > Arthropoda > Insecta > Lepidoptera > Geometridae > Hydriomena > Hydriomena furcata. Next base: position 3,588,977 of record OU538833.1, on the reverse strand, counting down.
ATAATTTTATTTTCAGTATAGTATGTTTTAAGACATTTTGTCTTATTCGAGTGACTTTGGCCATACAAAAATAGAAAAAATTGAAAAGGATAAACAATGAAATAAATACATCTACGTGAACCATTTGACACCGGAATTGATGGTAATAGATCAGTCTTAATGTGTTTGGATGGTGGAAAAGATATTTGAAAGTGCTTTTTTATTGGGAAAAGTATGAAATGAGCTATAGGCATCGTATAATGAAATCTATCCTGTGTGAGATTTTAACCCTAATAGGTTTGCGGCTAGTATTCACTTGAAGATCACGAGGTTACAACTCACCTTTGTAGCTTAATTTTTTTAACTAAAAAATAACTTTTAAGTAAATTTAAGTAAGTTTTGTTTCCTTAGGTGTTCGTAGTTCCCAAAGAGGTTTGACGTCAGGCTGACGATCGGTTGTAAAACACTAAGCCAAATCCTTTTGCAATATGTTTTTCTACATGATCTGCCGACCCCACATGAAGTAGGATACGGACAAAAAGTGAGAAGGTGAGGTCGTAATTCCTCCACTTTTCTCTACACACCCTTACCTTCAACATAGCGATGCCTGTACAAGTAAACACATCATATGCCTTGCAGGGATAGTCCAGGTACTGTCTGATATCTTTATCCACGCAGTTCTTGATAGCCTTCTCCACAGCTTCAGACCAGCCCTTGTGGCTTTCAGACCATTGAAGAAGGTGGTTCCTGTAAGCTTCTTTGTTGAGTGTGCTGTTGTCTGTTAAGAAGCCTGACTTTTCGAAGACGCACTGAACGCTGTTGCACTATAATACAAAATAATAAGTTATCTGTTAAAATCATTTTTAAAGACAAGTTTTGTAAAATCCTACTTCGAGCTATAAATCAAAGTAGCGCACTATCACCTGTCACATAATATTACAGTATCATTGGAACTTCCCAGGTATGAAAAGTTTTTACTCAATCGAACTATTTATTAAGAAGTTCCGCTGTGTCGTATTTTCATCAGAACTAAAAATGTATGTAAAATTTCAGCTCAATCGTATACCAACATTATGGTCGAAAAATGGTTTGCAAATTGTGACAGACCACTTAGAAATTAAATTCATCACAAAAATCTAATTAAAATTAAAATCTTAGGCGTACATTACAATACCATGAGTCATGACTAAGCACTTATCGTGAGTGAGAGAATTTATCCGTGAGACATATTTTATAGGTCATAACCTAAATTTTATTATCAACACTAAACCTTAATACCTACATAATTTGGTATTTTATTCCAATGCCTACTTTTATGATATCATTACGATTCTGCAAATGATCAAGATATTATCAAATAAAATATAATAAAAGATTATTTTTCAAACTATAGCTGCTCGCCCTGGCTTCGCACGGGTGATACGTGGATAAAAAGTAGCCTGTGTTATTCTGATGTATAAGCTATATTACTGTAAAGTTTCATTTTAATCCGTTTAGTAGTTTTTGGGTGAAAGAGTAACAAACACATACGCATACACACACACACACTCACAAACTTTCGCATTTATAATATTTAGTAGGAAGTAGAATTACACAGGTGTCGGGTCATCACAAAAATTTACAAGATAAATTAATGAAAATAACGTGATAAATACCAGTGTAATAGTTTGCGTTCAGCCTCCACCAGATTTTTGTCTTGCCGAAATTAAGTCGCGTTATATAAATACAAATAGCAATTGTGCCGAAATTCAGCCGCGTATCTTCGGCATAGTGTGTTTAGACCCTTAGGTATGTAGGTACAATTTCACCGTCTTCTTTTGTTTTTATTTTAGTTTAAGTTGACTAACTTACTGGTCCGGGCGAATAAGGGGTTGAACATTCCAGTAATTGTTTTGAGTTTCCTAACTCTGGTATATCACAGCATGCTGATATTGGTTTCTGTAAAAACAAATAATTTTTTTTAAATATATTTTTATAATCATGCTTATATAAATACTAGGGCTCTAGTACTCGTCAAGATAAATCCAATGAGCCCAAACACGACGTATAAATAAATAAATAAATAATAAATAAATAAATAAATAAATAAATAAATAAATAAATAAATAAATAAATAAATAAATAAATAAATAAATAAATAAATAAATAAATAAATAAATAAATAAATAAATAAATAAATAAATAAATAAATAAATAAATAAATAAATAAATAAATAAATAAATAAATAAATAAATAAATAAATAAATAAATAAATAAATAAATAAATAAATAAATAAATAAATAAATAAATAAATAAATAAATAAATAAATAAATAAATAAATAAATAAATAAATAAATAAATAAATAAATAAATAAATAAATAAATAAATAAATAAATAAATAAATAAATAACTAAATAAATAAATAAATAAATAAATAAATAAATAAATAAATAAATAAATAAATAAATAAATAAATAAATAAATAAATAAATAAATAAATAAATAAATAAATAAATAAATAAATAAATAAATAAATAAATAAATAAATAAATAAATAAATAAATAAATAAATAAATAAATAAATATTGGCGGACTTTACACACAGCGCCATCTAGCCCCAAACTAAGCAAAGCTTGTACTATGGGAACCAGATAACTGATAGAATACTTATATACTTTTTTTTTTGAAAATACATACTTATTATACATATTAACACCCAGACACAGAAAAAACATCTATGTTCATCAAACAAATATTTGCCCTGGGTGGGGATCGAACCCACAACCTACAGCGCAGAAGGCAGAGTTACTACCAGCTGAGCTGTGAGACCAGTCATGTTATGTTGTATAGTTGGGCAATTCCTATGTCTACATTTGAGATCCATCATCAGACCAGCTCGCTAGTACCATAATTTTATATTATCAGTGGAGATTGATAGGTATGCAAAGTTTTATCTCAATCAGACAATTTACTGAGGAGTTCCGTTGAACAGCTCCTGACTCCATAATCAGATCAGCTCGCTGTCATATCATTGCATTGTCACCGAAGTTACATAAGTATGCCAAATTTCAGCTCATTCGGGTGTAAATAATGGCTTCAAAATTGAGTTGCAAGATTCCACCTTATCAATACTAGTTACATAGATACATAGTTACATACATACATTGCTAGTTAAATAAAAGCTTGTAAAAATATCTTATCACATGACTACAACGAGAGAGTTATTCGTTTTTTTATCAAATGCATACCGTGTAGGTACTTTCGAACTGAGTAGGTCACGGAGAAGTGCCTTGACGATCCGAAGATCGTGGGTTGGAATCCTGGCCATACACCATTCAGAAACATAAAGAGTGAATGCTGACCTAACTAAAGACCTGAGTGAAAGTCTACCATGTTTGGGGAGTTCAATAGTTTCTCAAACATATTTTCTGAAATCAATGGCTCGGAAATGCCTGTATTGTTCAATGCTGGGTATTGTTTTTACGTGTCGTGTTTGGCGTGTATTTGTTCTCTGAGTAAGACTAGAACTGTCTTTCATCTTTAGGTTTTCTTTCTTGTTTGAGACTTCACCGTGTTCGATCGGCACCACACTGGAGCTCTACATAGCATTAATGAAAGGATCATTGAAAAAAAAGATAGGCCCCTAGCCGTGTTTGTTATCTGTTTCTTCTAGAGTTGCTTGCGAGGAAGAGGCGTAGCTTCACGTAGCGTTACAAAGTGATCCTTGTTATTAACCGACTAAATACGGAGGAGGTTCTTATCTTTTTACGCATATCTTTATACCTGGTGATCCGATTTAAATGACTTTTGGAGTTTACTCCTTAAGAATCGGTTTTTGATATAAGGCGCCTGGTATGAGAAAAATGTGAGCAGTAAAATCTACTGAACGAATGACCTCGTTACGTTTTTGGTGCGCAACCTATCGTGCGCAACTTTCTAATTTGGTGTGATCAGTGCAGCTAGATCGTGGGTAGTGTGTACCCTTACTTTGTCTATACTTTATAATGCTTTCTCTCACTCTTACTGATGGCAAAACATCTTATAGTAGGGGTACGCTCTACGCACGATCTGGTAAACTCCAGTCGTGCGTCGAAGCTGACACACACAATTTTTTTTCTATAGTGTAGAAAATAGTCCCAAGTTGGTCCCATGTAAATTATATTACTGTAGGACTAATAGTTATTTCATAAAACTTGTCCCTGGACTTTTTGATTGGTCGAAACATTTTCGTCAGTTTTCTTTTTAGTTTTTTTTAAACGTAATTATTTTATTTTACCGTTTGAATTTGACTTTGACTTTGTTAAAACAAAGTAATTTTATAGGAACACAGTTAAGCTTGCTTGTAACAATAATTATATTATATAGTTTGCTTACCAATGTTGCTCCTCTATTTCTTCCCTGACTAATGAGATCTACTTGACCCAAGCCAATCTGTAAATAAAAACAATTTGTTTACCCTAATCACTCAGCCAAACCAAACCAACATGATAATATATTGGGTATTTGTTAGTAGGTAAACGACTAGTGGAAACCCTCGAGACTACGTTCATGTGAAGTTATTTTCAAACAGACTTCAACCTTAGCGATTTAATTTCGGGAATTTATTTCTTAGTGCATCCGTACACACTAAAATAAATATTGGTGGACATTATCAACACAGCGCCATCTAGCCCCAAACAAAGCAAAGCTTGTACTATGAGAACTAGATAACTGATAGAATACTTATATACTTTTTTTTTGTAAATACATACATACGAGTATGATATTATTTAGTAACGCTTTTTATACAATTAGATAGTCGATTTATGTATAACATTTTTTACAAATGCGTTAGACAACTACTCGTACTTACCAAAGACGCGAAAATTATCAAAAACTTAACAAACATGATTACTTAAAAATAAAAGAAATTCACAAATAACTAACTTGTTGTCTCAACAAAAACAAACAGAATGAACTAAATGAGTATTTCACTGCTCTTATTGTTTATACAATACTTTATCAATGTCAGGGTAGTTATCTGCATAAATATTCTTGGAATATCTTGACATTGTTGAAGAGAAGATTATTGACCTATTAATACCTAATTATAAACATAATCTATACATACCTGTATAAACTACAGGACGGATTTTATGAAACATTTTTTGTTATATAGCTATTAGTACTCGGCAACATATAGGCTATAATTTATTTTGAAGATTGGAATACCAGATGTGAAACTATCTGTCCCCCAACGAAGCGGGCACATGTCAGCTAGTTAAGTTAATAAAACACTCAGCAGTGACAACCATAGTTCAGATCCAACACTAAGATTTCTATTAGGTATCCTCAGTGAACACCTGCACCCGAGAGGATTTATTTGAGGCATCAGATAGAGCCATAGAAATGACAACATATTGGAAGCATTCTATTTAATGAGTTTGAAAATGATTGAGCACATTGACTCGACGAATGAATGAAAGTAGGTATCAAAAAATTTAAATCAGCCTACGAATTCTGTAATTCGAATTTCGTAAGCTGAATCCAGACTGAGTTTATTATGCTATTATGTATACAAACTAACTGCAGATTCAGCTGCGAGGTTCGAAATAACTTAACAGGACCAAATTTACTTATAACTAGCTGTTGCCCGCGACTTCGTCCGCGTTTCCGTCGTTATTCGTAAAAAAAAGTAGATAGATAGATAGAAAATACTTTATTGCACAACATAAAAAGAAATAAAACATATATAATAAGAATACACAACAAAAAAACTATGGTTCAGTGGTTTTGATGTAACAGACAGATTAACTTTCGTATTTTAGTAGGGAAATTTAATATGTCAATCTACTAAATACTGTTGAAAAATATCGCAATACGGAACCGCACAATATTATTGTTATTAGCTGTGCCCGCGACTCCGTCAGCGTGTAACTCCTTGTGTGTTATTAAGTTAATGTATTGGTAATATTGTTTAGATCACGTTAACATGAGGCTTAAGTACCTATAGAACGAAAATACTTCAGCGCAAAGCTTCCGGGTAAACTATGTTGAAAGTTGACCCGTCCGGCACGTGAACATAAAGATTTCTAGAACTGCTAACCCGGGAAAGAGCGACGTACAACTGACCATGCGAGAAACAACTGACACCGAGATCTACTCCAGCAACACGAAAAGTCTGCCCTTGAGCCTTATTAATTGTCATTGCATAACACACCGATACTGGGAATTGCGTTCTTTTAAATTGGAATGGAAAATTATTTGGTATTATGGGAATTCTGGGAATAAAAACGGTTTCTCCTGCACCGCAACCTGTTAAAATTTGAGCCTCGATTATATTTTGTTGCAACTGGGTTACTTTTAGCCGAGTTCCATTGCAAAGTTTTGGTGGTCTTAAATTTCGGAGCAGAATAATCGGAATGCCAATTTTTAAACAAATTTCATGAGAAGGAAGTCCGGGCATATTTAAAGAATTTAAAAATTCTATCGGGAAATTAGTGGCTTCTTGTTCATCGACCATTCTATTTATTGAACTATAAACTTTGCTTTCCCCCTGTATAGTCGACAGTATTTTGTTATTAATCTCAAATGCCTGGTCATTGCGAGGAGTTAAAATGGATCTTTCGCATAGCCAAGAATTGTCCCTATTTAATATATTTGTTACGTCACCGTAAACCGACGATATAAGATATGGTTGGGATTGCACTATACAACATAACTCAGGCGTCAGAATAAGTTTTCTTTGGTGTAGTTGTGGATAGGTACCTTCACCAATCTTTAATAATGTATCAGAAAATTGACGATCATCCGGGTTATCTCCAGTTCTCACTCGCATGTTTATAGTCAAATGCACCGATTGTATATCACGCCACAAATAAGAGCTTTTCAGGCAAGCCCTAACCTCATCAGCTCGGGTTCCCCGTGGTATTACCGGTAAGGTTTGTCGGAAATCACCACAAAATAAAACCGTGATACCGCCCATTGGTCGATGATTTTGTCTTATATCCCTTAAAGTTCTGTCTACCGCTTCTACTCCTTTTCGATGGGCCATCGTACATTCATCCCATATGATTAATTTACACTCACGTAATACCTTAGCTTTGTCGCTATTTCTTGAAATACTACAGGTTGGACTTTCCGTGCGGTCTAAATCAATTGGTATTTTAAACATAGTGTGAGCAGTTTTACCTCCTGGTAGCAATGTTGCAGCTATACCTGACGAAGCTACGGCAAGAGCAATTTTACGCTGATTTCGAACATAAGCTAATATTAATTTAGTCAAAAAGGTTTTCCCAGTTCCTCCAGGTGCATCTAAAAACCATATTGTTCCCAAATTATTCTGAACACTCTGGCACACGCGATCATAGACTGAACGTTGTTCTGCAGTCATCATTGGGACACCGTTTTCTAATGTTGCCAGCAGTTCCATTGAGTTGTAACCAATCTCTGCGGAATATTCCCTATTGGTAACCTCTCCGACTGAGGTTGGTGTTGGCAAACCATATTCACAGAGTGATTTACCGCCTACTGCTGTTAAGTCTTCCTGAAGAGCTAATAAGCACTGATTTATGGCAAGATCACGAAAATTATCATTAGTTGCGCCTTCATCATTGTGATATATATTCCGAAGAAAGTCTTCTGCAAATTTTTCTTTATATTTTTCCCATAATTGTACAGCATCTGACAAATTACAAAATGTGAGTAATGTTACAAATAAATGGCGTAACCGTCGTGAATTATCACTAATACAGGATTCTGCTAAAGTGTCATCCCAATGCTGATCGTTTTCAAGCAAATGACGCGCTTGGCAAGCTGCATGATAAGTTGGATAAACAACATCGTCTACTTTTCTCAAATCTATAAATGATATTGGTCCTCGCACTGTATGTAATAATAATCGTAAATAGAAACACTCAGCGTTATTTGGATGAACGGTATACACTCTACCAAGAACATGTTCTTTGAAAATACCTGACTCGCCATCTATAGGCCTGCCACGGCGTCTACGATTAAAGACACCTCGTTGCTTATCGTAGGTATAATACGATGGAACTTCTTCATACAAAAGAGATTTTGCAAAATCATCAGTTTGGCAAAGTCGAAAGAATGCTAATAAAGTTGTTTGTCTAGGGTTCTCTAATCGTTCTGTAATATTTTCGGCGTTGAAATATATACGTTGACCGCCTTCAAGATGAACATCCAGATGAGTCACAGGTGGATATCTTTCGTGAATGTTGAAACTTAAGATCCGCCACACAGCTTCTGAAGAGCTGATATATCTGCCTGACTGAAATCTAGTAACTTCATCATGTTCATTTCTCAACGCAAATGTAGCTTGGTCACTGCCCTTGTTAATATACTTACAAATATATTTTATTGACTCTACACTATTACACATTTCAACATTAATGTGAGCTTGAAATGCTCTAGACAACACAGGCGAATACGGAACGACCCACCTATTATCTAAAGTAACCTGTTGTCCAGACACTCGCTTTTCAACAGTAAAACCACCATTGTCTCTTGAACGGCGACGATATAATGGGTATCCATCATGTCCTGTTACAGTTTCATCCACTAAGGCTTTTGGATATCTTTTAGTGCAACGACCGTCTTTCATGCAAGGAGCATTCCCGTTAAGTGCACCACATGGACCATGTATCATATGAGTTTTAACAATGTCGTATAACACGGAATCTGCAATCGGATCTGGAATTTCAGCACGGATTGAACTGTCTACATCATTAGGTCGAACCTTATCTTTTAACCAAAGCAGGATATGTGCGTGAGGTAAGCCGCGTTTTTGCCACTCAACACTATACATATAACACAATACTTCTCCAAAAATGTTATCTTTGGTAAGTAGATCTATCATTGATTTTAATTTTAAATGAAAAACTCTTGCGATAATATCATGGCGGTCATGCGGTGCTTGACCCTCAAGAAGCTCCCGAGTGATTTCATCCCACTTGGGATTGGTAGTTACAGTAATAAATAAGTCGGGACGTCCATATTTTCTTACGTAACAAAAAGCGTCTTGTGTACGTTCGTGCATGTAACGTGGACCACCAGTAAAAGAAGAGGGTAAAATAACTAAACGGCCCATATTCACCGTATCATTATCTTGCTGCATGGCGTCGCGAAGGTGCACGTATTCTTCAGCGCGCAGCTGCCTTTGATTAGATCGTATATAAACTAATCTTTCGGTTTCAATTTTTGCGTACATGTCAACAATAAACTGATTGAATAAGCCACGAAAACGTTGAAAGTATACAAATCTATTCCTTCTCACTTGCAAGTGGTAACAATAAAATTGAAGGCATGACATCTTTTTATTACAATTAGGTACGCCTGTACGCGGATCAGTTTGGTATAAAGCGAAATTATAACCATCTTCCCCTCGACAGTATATTAAAGGATATTGCAAACTGTCGTAAGCCCTGTGGGTTTCGTAAATACGTTGCAAACGGTTGTCTCTGGAACGGATAACGATATCACGCCTATCACATTCCTGATCGACCAATACTACAGCAACTTCATTCGTGGATGGAGCGTTATAACGCCCAGGGTGTTCCTGAGTTGTACGCCCATCGGCATTTATAACAATTTTATAATTATTATCACCATCTTGAGGAAAAGCTTCTAATGCCGATTTAAAACTGCATACATACGAATTAACCTGATGAAACATGTTCTGAAGTTGTGAAATGAGTTCAGTATTTAAATTCGGGAAATATTGATTCCTTATATTCGACTGTTCGTTATAGTCGGATACAAAATATATTTGAAGAAACTTAGGTTGGTCTTCAGGCAAAAGGGATCCTATCAAATGGTAAACCTGACCTTGTATCTTAAAAGTAGGCATGAAAGGACCTTCTGAGATTTGTTGAGCACCAAAAGATGTCATTTGAAACGCACTATTATAAGTGCGAATATTGTCTAAGAACTGTTTAGATTGCACATGTTCCCCTAAAAGTAGTGATTTCAAAGGATCCGGTGGGTCTTCGAACGAAAGCAAATTTATTTTACCTCCAGAACAACAGAAACCAGCCGACTCCTTACTCCACTTTAAAGCATTACAAAAAGAACATACTACGTTCATATCGCCTATTACAGAAGATGATCTGTAATCAATTGTGAGGTTATAAGCAAACCCACTTTTATATTTGTCGGTCCACACCACCGAATTCGTAGATTGATCTTCCATGTTTACATCTAAGTCATTAAGACTATGTCGAAATCTGTCTGCAGTATGACGGGCCTCTCGCTGTTCGTCCGTTTCAAGAGACCGAATATTTTCAATTCTTAATCTTTCATTAGACAAACTTATTAATCGTTCTTGTCTCAAAGAATTGTAATATTCGCGTCCCGACTCTAGTCGTTGTTCATGCTCATGTTCATCTTCAAGAGATCGAATAATATTATGGTGCACCCTATCATTTGTCAAACGGTCTTCATATTGAGTAAAAGTTTCAGATTCTCGAGATAAAATATGACGTTCGCGATCAGCTGTAAGCCGTAATTCCCTCTCAGTGAAGGTTTCAGACTCACGGGATAGTACATGCCGTTCGCGATCAGCTGTGAGACGTAATTCCCTCTCAGTGAAGGTTTCGGACTCACGGGATAGTACATGCCGTTCGCGATCAGCTGTGAGACGTAATTCCCTCTCAGTGAAGGTTTCGGACTCACGGGATAGTACATGCCGTTCGCGATCAGCTGTGAGACGTAATTCCCTCTCAGTGAAGGTTTCGGACTCACGGGATAGTACATGCCGTTCGCGATCAGCTGTGAGACGCAATTCCCTCTCAGTGTAGTTTTCGGACTCGCGAGATAATGTATGCCGTTCGCGGTCAGCTGTAAGCCGCAATTCTCGTTGTGACGCAGTTTCAGCTTCTCGGGATAACACATGTTGTTCTCGGTCAATGGTAAGCCTTAGCTCTCGTTGAGAAGAGCTTTGAAACGCCCGTGATGTAACTCGTCTCGCTCTGTCAGCTGCTAATCGCATCTCTCTCTCGGGAGAGCTTTCACTGGCTCGAGAAGTTGAGGCACTAACTCTCATAGAGTTTAACCGATGTGCTCTTTCCTCTGCCGATTCTTGAGAACGCCTATTTCTCATTCTATTAGCTTCTCTCGAATTTCGAGATAAAGATAATCGTTTTTTAGGTGGCATTGATGCAGGCTAATACCTATTTTATAAAATAACAACAAAAGCAATCTGATAAGCACGGTTTGTTAATATCAATTAAGTATTGTCCGTCAATAAGGTCGAACGCTCTGAACGTCTATTCGCATCAACAGGCAAAAATTGTATGAAGCTCGCGCTCGGACGCCCCGCCTTTTTATACCTTCGGCCGCGAGACGCGTCGAGCACGGCGACCGATTCTCGAACGTTCGCGACCGGCCGCACTGCGCGCTTGACGCTTAGCTGCTAGTGCTAGGCCAGTCGCGAACGTTCGAGAATTTTCGTTTTACGAAGCTACTCGCTAGGTGACATACATTGGTGTTTCTATACCGATTTCAATGATTCTTTTTTATGGAATTTTTTAGTTATTAATGTTATTTTTTTAAATTAGGGATGACTGAGAGTGTTATAAACGTAAGAGTAGACAAAATATAATTAAATTACTAAATATAATTATTAGCGTATTTCATGTATAACTTTGGTGTTTCTATACCGATTTCTATGATTCTTTTTAGAGTTCCGTACCCAAAGGGTAAAAACGGAACCCTATTACTAAGACTTCGCTGTCCGTCTGTCTGTCTGTCACAGGGCTGTATCTCATGAACCATGATAGCTGGACAGTTGAAATGTTCACAGATTATGTATTTCTATTGCTGCTCGAACAACAAATACTAAAAACAGAATAAAATAAATATTTAAGGGGGGCTCCCATACAACAAACTTGATTTTTGCATTCCAGCGCCATCTAGTTTCATGTGATGTTACTACGTTAATATAAGTACTTTTCGCGATCTCATGCGACCGCTCGGGGTTTGAGAGGTAAGATGAAAGAGGTTTGCAATTCCGCTGGCAGGTGGCGCTATTTTACCACTATCGGTAAAGTTAGTCGGTAAATAGATGGTACTTCACATGATCGACTAAAAAGTTTGAAATTGAATTATTGAATTCATGTAGTTAGGTAAATAGGTACCTAGGTAGATATTATTAATTTCAAATTAATTTCGAGTTTGAATCCTGGCCGTGCATCAATGGATATTTCTGTTCGAAAAATGTACATGCGTGTTACACGTGTTTATAACGGTGAAGGAAAACATCGTGAGGAAACCTGTTAGTATTCTTGAAAGCGGCGACGGCTTTGCAACCTGTCACGTGTAGAATGCTAACTACGTAGTTAGGTAAATAGGTAGGTTATGAGATATTATGAATTATTTTTTATGTTTCTAGGGTTCCGTACCTAAAGGGTAAAAAACGGGACTACTAAGACACCGCTGTCCGTCTGTCTGTTACCAGGCTGTATCTCGTGAACCGTGATAGCTAGACAGTTGAAATTTTCACATATGATGTATTTCTCTAAAAAGAGCATAAAATAAATATTTAAGTGGGACTCCCGTACGACAAACGTGATTTTTTTGCCGTTTTGATAATAGTACGGAACCCTTCGTGCGCGAGTCCGACTCGCACTTGGCCGGTTTTTTATGGAATACCTAGTTAATATTGTAAACTTTTTTAATTAGGGATGACTGAGAGTGTTATAAACGTAAGAGTAGACAAATATAATCAGAAAGCTTCTAACTGCTAAGCTATCGGGAGTTACACGTGTTATTGTGAGTCAACCATAAAAGATAAACATATGCTGTCGTGGGATATTTTTTATTTAATTTTAAGGAGAACATTTCCGTCATACATGATTTCTGTGTAGCTTTAACCATTAAGGTTGCACACGCGACGGAAGCTTAAGAAATGCAGTAACTACTCCCGTTTTCCCAACATTTCCCTTCACTGCTCTGCTCCTATTGATTGTAGCGTGATGAAAAGTATACTATAACCAGCTCAGGAGTATAAACAATAATTGTACCAAGTTTCATTAAAATCCGCCCAGTAGTTTTTGTTTCTATAACGGTTATACAGACAGACAGACAGACAGACAGACAGACAGACAGACAAAAAATTTACTGATTGCATTTTTGGCATCAGTATCGATCCCTAATCATCCCCTGATAGTTATTTTGGAAATATATTTCATGTACAGAATTGACCTCTCTACAGATTTATTATAAGTATAGATTATTAGAGTATTTACTGTAGAGGTTCCAAGCTGTCCCGACAGACGTAGTCATGTCAAATCACAATTTTCTTTTATAAGAACCTTCTCCTGATAATAACGAATACAACAAAAAAAGAACTAACTAAATCGGTCCTTCCGTTCACGCGTGATCCTATGACCAAGGAAAATAGGGATTCATTTATGATTACACATCATCATCACTACATAGTTTATAGCAAAGTCGCTATCCGCTTCCCGCGTCTGTATGTCTGTATGTATGTTTGCTTATATCTTTAAAACTACACAACGGATTTTGATGCGGTTTTTTTTAATAGATAAAGTGATTCAGGAGGAAGGTTTATATGTATAATAACATGCTACCCGTGCGAAGCCGGGGCGGGTCGCTAGTACATTATATGATGATGTGTAATCATTTCTCTGAGTTGGAAATCGACCTGCACTTTTTGTATCTCAGTCGTTATCTCGCCCGCCACCCACAGAGGTCGTTCAAACTGCAAAGAAATTATATCTCAAAGAACTAGTTGAGGATGATTTTGCCGAGAGAGATAGATAGTAGGTAGATACACAAACAAATTAAGTCTCCACGATACTGCTTATAAAAAACTACATGCTTAAGTATCCTGCCTGAAATAAAAAGCGTTTTAAAATTAAAAAAAAAACGGCCAAGTGCGATTAGGACTCGCGCATGAAAAGTCTCGTACCATTATCTATAAAAAAACCGGCCAAGTGCGAGGCGGACTCGAGCATGAAGGGTTCCGTAACATTATCTATAAAAAACGGCAGAAAAAATACGTTTGTTGTATGGGAGCCCCACTTAAATAGGTACCAACACTACACACCAAAATGCAAACCTAATATTTACACGAACAAATATACGAATAAAGAACAGAACCCACCGTGAAATGGTTACACATTTTCCATGATAGTAGTTTTAGGGTAATACGTAAGATGGCGTTACCTGTATGTTTCCTATTAGAATTAGATTTAAATTAGTATCTATGGAAGTTGTTAAATCGTGTAGGTAAGTATGTGTGTTTCTTCTGTCCTTTTATTTAAAAAAAATAAAAAAAACATAGGATCACGACTGTAATCCCAAGTACATACGGTAGATATCCTCTCAGATCTCCAGACGCTTAGATCCTTAAAAATTGCATAATTAAAACTTTAATCTGCTAGATTTCACCCACGGGATTGCGTTAGTGGTATTACTTAGATAAAATGTACCTATATTATATAGTCTATAATAAACTCAGAGTGCTTCATTCTATATTATTTATTAGTATTTTAGTGTTCTTGTAAGCGGTGACGGGCTTGCAACCTGTCACTTGTGGAATGCTAACTACTGCAAAATGTGGGCACATACCCACACATGCACACGTCCAAACATTACATTTGGCACAATGTAATGTTTGGACGTGCCTCTGACTTACCTCTTTAGACATCTTCACAGATCTGAGCTCTTGTAGATCTGAGAAGATGACTACTGTACTTGACTTGCAGTTGTGATCCTATTTAATTGAATCAAATACTTACAAACTATTAAACATTACGAGCAAAAAGAATAGCATTAAGGCGAGTAATAAATGTTTTTGATGAATGCAGAATAGTTTTTTCTCAATAACCGCAAAACATACAGTTTTGTTTTTCATGACAAAGATAACTTAAGGATATAATCTAGATAAATTACAGACAGAAACACGATTGGTGAAACTTTTCTCGATAGATTTATTTTCCAAAGTTGGCTCTTCAAAAACATGAGTTTCGTTTTTAATCAAAGCTATGCTATCATAGCTAATTAGTTTATTTTTATATAATTCGTAAGATAATCATACTAGCTAAATAAATTACAGACAGTTTCTTTTTAAATTTGATGGTTTTCGAGATAATGCAGTTTTATCACTTTTTCCGTCTTATTCGGGTAGACTCAGCCCATACAAAACGTCAAAAATTTGACTTATCACCTTAAAGAAAAATGTGGAATAGATGAGAGAAAGTTCCTCTCGCTAGAGAAAATCTCAATAAATACAAAAGTTGACTCTTCAAACAAAGCTAGTAAGTATTGGATACATTCTTATGCCGGGGTCCCACGGCCCGCGGTTTTACGCGCCAGACCGCGCCAAGGCGGACGGACGCGCCGTGGGAACGATGCATCCGTGGTGGCCCGTGCTCGGAACGCTCTGTACGCGATGCGCCGGACGCACACAGGCGGAGCGTCATCCGGCGCGGCCCGTCGTTTTACGCGCCGTGGGACCCCGGCTTTAGAGTGCGAATCGAAAGCTTCAGCGCTGTTCGAATAGGCAGCGCTGTTCGAATAGGAAATGCCATTAAAACTTCGACAGGGCGCCGCATTGGAAATAATTTGAATGCAAAATCTTGTGCCATAGTGTTGAATAGATTGTAACATAAATAGTAGGTTTTATGTTGCTGGTAGGTATACTTTATTCTCTTGACAAAACTGACAAGAGATTTAAAAGTTGTTACGCTAATAAACCGAGTCCGAGCGAGCTTACATTTAAACTAGACTAGCGACCCGCCCCGGCTTCGCACGGGTGCAAAGTTGATACCAAAATATATTACGGAATGTCTTTGTATACTCGTTAACGTTAACAATACGTTTTTATTTTCGATTTCATATTAGAAATCTTAAAATTATCAGTAGTTCACTAATATATTAAGCATGTTATTATACATATAAACCTTCCTCCTGAATCACTCTATCTATTAAAAAAACCGCATCAAAATCCGTTGTGTAGTTTTAAAGATATAAGCATACATACAGACATACATACAGACGCGGGAAGCGAGAAGCGACTTTGCTTTATACTATGTAGTGATGATGATGAAAATACGTTTATACCAAGTAGCATAAAATATACATAAATATAAAGTAGTTGAGCTATGTAAAGGGGCTCGCCTGGAGAAAGTACGAGTAGAAATATCATTCATCATACCTATTTCTGCCGCCAAGCAGCAAGGGTAAGGTGCTCGAAGGGTATGATTTGAAAAAATATAAATATAAAATAACTAATGGGGGATATTTCAAATAGCCCCAAACTAAGCAAAGCTTGTACTATAACAACCAGATTACTGATACAATTACTTAAGACGCTCCATGTCGACGATTGTTTTTTTTCGAAACGAAAAAAGAAATACTTCTGAACAAGCCACATCTCCTATTTTATAATGTATAGTTTGTGAATAAAGATGTACCCATCTTTAATCACTTCGATAAATAATCCTACTGACCGCTGCAATGACGACAAACACACGTCGGCGCGTGGTCCGCCTTTGCTTTTCGAATAAATTAATGATATAAGTTATGTATAATTACTTTATTCTAATATATTCTAATAGAAATCTAGATCTACATATTACCTATCTTTAACAATAAATCACAAGTTGATTTTAATAGTAGGTATCAAAATATTTCGATCATAAATTCTAAAACGTATCATTTTGAAATAATATCTTTATCGTGAAAAGTTTCTGCTATTATGTTTTCAGTTTAATAGAAATCTAGGTAGGAACCTGAAGTAATATACTTATAAAAATAGGAGATGTGGCTTGTTCAGAAGTATTTCTTTTTTCGTTTCGAAAAAGAGCAATCGTCGACATACAGCCCCTTAATAATAATATAATACTTTTTTTTTACTAATTACAAATTACAACACCCCAGATACAGATTAAACATCAATGTTCATTAAAATGTTTGTCCTTGGTGGAAATCGAACCCACAATCTATAGCGCAAAAGGCAGAGTTACTACCAACTGAGATGTGAGGCCAATCAAGATAAACCAGGGAAATTGAAAATCTAACGAACTTGTAAAAAATGTTGTTCAACTTATCACAAATCTAATCAGGCTGTAGTGTTCACTGGTGGTTGAGTCAAGCCCACTTACTATGCAAAGCGTAAAATTATTTTTGTTAAAAAATGCTTTTTCCTATAATTTGGGACTGTATGGTGCTGTGTAAAACAACAATCACCCAATATTTCAAACAATCAAATCAATCAAATCATTTTTTCGCAACTAACAAAGATACAACTGTATTATACTTATAACTAGCGACCCGCCCCGGCTTCGCACGGGTAGCATGTTATTATACATATAAACCTTCCTCCTGAATCACTCTATCTATTAAAAAAAACCGCATCAAAATCCGTTGTGTACTTTTAAAGATATAAGCAAACATACATACAGACATACAGACGCGGGAAGCGGAAAGCGACTTTGCTTCATACTATGTAGTGATTAAGATAAAAAAAATAGGATCACGACTGTAATCCCCAAGTACGGTAGACATCCTCTCAGATCTCAAGGTGCTTAGATCCTTTGAAGATGTCTTCAGTCAGAGGCACGTCCGAACATTATATTTGGCAGTACCCAAACTAAATTAAACAGGTTCAGATGAATTCACATTTTAATATTGGTAGTGTCTACAGCTTATAAATAGATAAAATGTAGTGATATAACAATTGAACGAAATGATTTTGAATCGTTTATATTTTGGCTCTTTACAAATACCTACAAACTTGTTGGTCTTCATGAGATGAGATCTAGGTTAGGTATATTACACATCCATCGATAAGTCTAATTAGAATTCAGTCTATGGTTGAAGTGCTGGTAAAAGCGATAAGCGAAGGCAATTTATAAGATTCGAAACAAGGAAGAACAAACCGAAGAGTTCCGTATCTATAAAAAACGGTAAAAAAACAGGTTTGTTGTATGGGAGCCCTACTTAAAAATTTCAACGTTTGTCTAGCTATCACGGTTCATGAGATACAGCCTTGTGGCAGACAGACGGACAGAAGGTCAGACGAACATACAGACGGACAGCGAAGTCTTAGTAATGGGGTCCCGTTTTTACACTTTGGGTATGGAACCCTAAAAAAGGCTTCAAGTTGTGTGTCAAATGTCAAATATTTACATTTAATTTCAAGCTAATCGACGCGACGCAAGATTGTAGGGCGCGTTTTAAGTGTTTGTGACATACGAAATACTGATTTATTAATACCTGGATGACCGATAAAACGAAGTTTTACGAGCCGTTTCCGAGGTTCAGATTGTATCTAAACAAGAATTGTGAAGAATACTAGATGGCGCAGAAATAAATAATGGAACAATTTTTTTCGCAATAAAATATAAATATGACCCCCCGCCGCCATTGTGTGTTGTGATGCATTTTGGTGCACAGGTGATATAAAAAATGCAGTAATTACTTATTTTCTACTAATTATTTCCAAAAACATTGCCTATCAGATTGATCGTGATGATTTTTGCCACACGAAATATGTACCTATCTATAAACTACCTACATAATATTTTCGATCGATTAATAAACTAAGTAGGTCCTTATCACGGGGTAGGTACCTACCCGTTAACCTATATACTTACCTTGAATACAAACTACCTTTTATTCTACATTGGTGTTGTATAGCAATTTAAATAATACATTGGAATACTTAGATTCCATAGATAGACATACCTACCTAATGCTAATCCACCACCTTGCGAACGAAGTCGCGCACGGGTCAGCTAGTTATGAAATAATTCGTTTAATAATCATTTATTTCGTTAATTACATGAATGTATTATTACGTCACATATTTTGTTATAAGTTCATCCACAACATAACACATTTTTCATACTTATGTAGAACTAATAAGTAGCAATTTTAAATCACATTATTGTCAAGAAAAATAATAATAATAATAGTATATTATTTGATTGAATTATATAATAAAAATGAAATCAAAACAATAAAAAGTATTAAGAATAATATTAAGAAAAAAGAATGTCTTATCTACTTAACTAGATAATTATTTATACATTTTATGTATAAGAAATTTATTATTAGATAGATAGATATTTATAAAAAAACAATAAAAAATCACAAGCTTGCCAATTTAAAAACCACAACAAGACGCTGTGAAACCCCAACACTTGACTCGCATTCAATGCCAGCTCAATAATCGCTCTGCTTACTACAATACCCGCTTCCCAAACATTTACTTACAAAGAGTTTTACGTCTCCAGGCGTAAGGGGGTGTACATAGTGATCACTCGAGTCTTTATGCGTCGTAAACGCGACCTCACAGTCCGTCTCAATTATGAGATTAGTGACGCATGTCTTCGCAAATATAGTAGAGTAGTGGGTTAAGTTAAAGCTTTATAGATATTGTAGTTACAAATTTATAAAAAAATAGAAATAACATCCTTATCCTACTAAATATAGGTAGTTGCTGTAGGTCGTGGGTTCGATCCCCACCCAGGGCAAATATTTGTGTGATAAACATAGATGTTTGTTCTGTGTCTGGGTGTCAGTATGTATAATGAGTATGTATTTACAAAGAAAATGTAATAAGTATGTAAGTATTCTATCAGTTATCTGGTTCCCATAGTACAAGCTTTGCTTAGTTTGGGGCTAGATGGCGCTGTGTGTAAAGCCAATATTTATTTATTTATTTATTTATATTATAAATTCGAAAGTTTGTGAGTGGATGTATGTGTTTGTTACTCCTTAACGCAAAAACTACTGAAACATGAAACTTTACAGTAATATAGCTTACTAGCTGACCCGTGCCCGCTTCGCTGTGCGTAAGACCTTTCTAATACCATCGTGGACTTTTTTGTAGACGTTTTTAAGGTGTACAATACTGTAGTACATTATTTTGATATATCTCGTGGGGTTCAGCCAGCATTTGCAATATAAGCGCAAAAAAATGTGTTTATTTACGACATCACATTAGAAACCTCTAAAATTATCAGTGTTTCTCTACTATATTATGCATGTATTATACATATAAACCTTCCTCCTGAATCACTCTATCTAATAAAAAAAACCGCATCAAAATCCGTTGTGTAGTTTTAAAGATATAAGCAAACATACATACATACATACATACATATTACATACAGACGCGGGAAGCGGAAAGCGACTTTGCTTTATACTATGTAGTGATATGTATATCAGAATAACACATAGGCTACTTCTATTCACTTACCACCCGTGCGAAGCCGGGGTGAGCAGCTAGTAATATAAATACGAAATTTTGTGAGGATGTTTGTATGTTTGTATCCCAATCAGGCCTAAACGCAAAAGGGTTGATTTTGGTACAGATGGCGCTGGTGTGCAAAAAATCTGACATCAGTGTTGATATCAGTCGACATAGCAACGTGCGTTTCTCTATGCGATTATTGAAATTTGGACAGGACAACGTCTGTCGCGGGTCAGCTAATTACAGATAAAGTACAGCGTTTACCTAATCTATGTTTAATGTACAAGCCGTGTTGGATGAGTACGTTGACATTCATTCCGAAGGTCGCGGGTACAAAAACCTTGCATTAATGGATTTGTTTTAATCCATATAAATATATTGTACAAGTTGGCGAAATGGAGGTGCATTGACTTTCAATTCGAAGGTCGTGGGTTCGAAACCTGCACATTAATGGATTCTATATTTCAAAAAAACCTATGCGTATTAACAAATAAAGATTGGATTGACAACTGACTACCCCCACTAAAAAAGTTTTTAAAAAGCTTGTTCGTTGGAGCTAGGTAACGTTGTGTGAAATGTGCACCAATGTTTTCTTACTATTCTCTACACCTACATGTTAAAATAATATAAAAAAACGGTCAAGTGCGAGTTGGACTCGCGCACGAAGGGTTCCGTACCATTATCTATAAAAACGGCAAAGCAACAGAAATACATAATCTGTGAAAATTTCAACTCTCTAGCTCTATCATGGTTCATGAGATACAGCCCTGTGACAGACAGACGGGCAGACAAACGGATAGCGAAGTCTTAGTAATAGGGTCCCGTTTTTACCCTTTGGGTACGGAGCCCTAAAAATAGTAAAAATATGCATTATTTTTTAGATCTTGTAGAATGAACAGCAGTTTTTGACGTAGGATACCTACGAATCTCCTAAAGTGTGTTTGAAGCAGGTATATTTGCTTCGTTACCCGAAACTTTAGCATCTCGCAAAAGAACAAACACATTTTGTTTATGTTTACCTAACTAAGGGTAAAGGTTGAGAAGTTTGATGATTTTAAAAGATGAAAATGGAAAATCCCAAAGCAACCAAAAAAATAAACGTGACGAATAAATAAATAAATAAAATAAATATTGGTGGACATTTTACACATCGCCATCTAGCCCCAAACTAAGCAAAGGTACAAGCTTTGGGAAGCTATGGGAACTAGATAACTGATAGAATACTTATATACTTTTTTTTTGTAACATATGATACATACTAACACCCAGACACAGAGCAAACATCTATGTTCATCACACAAATATTTGCTCTGGGTGGGGATCGAACCCACAACCTACAGCGCTGAAGGCAGAGTTACTACCAACTGAGCTGTGAGGCTGTAAAAGTTAATCTTAGAATATTTTTCTTCAGAGAGTATCTCACTTGAACCGACAGCAGTATTGTGTAATGGTATTTATAGGTTCACTAGCTGACCCGTGCCCGCTTCGCTGTGCGTAAGACATTTCTAATACCATCGCGGACTTTATTGTAGAAAAAAAATGTGTTTATTTACAACATCACATTAGAAACCTCTAAAATTATCAGTGTTTCTCTACTATATTATGCATGTATTATACATATAAACCTTCCTCTTGAATCACTCTATCTATTAAAAAAAACAGCATCAAAATCCGTTGTGTAGTTTTAAAGATATAAGCAAACATACATACATACATACATACGCGGGAAGCGGAAAGCGACTTTGCTTTATATTATGTAGTGATTATAATAGACACCTTACTAATGGACCAAACCACGGATGAAGTACTTATCCCCATAATCTAGTTGTAACCTCGACTCTACCTTGAATCTTTCGAGACTTTCTTTTCCTCGAAAAGTACCTCATGTTTGATATTTTTGGAGGTTCCTCAATTACATCATTACGTCATCAGTCCGAGGAGATTTAAAAAAAATCGTCATAAGCATGCGTCGTTCAAAAGCTGTCGATGAATGTAAAGGTACCTTGAGTTGACAATTCTGTTGACTGAGGAATCCTCGAGTTAATTTTATCAACTAAAGCTACCAATACACTGTTTTGAGGTCGAGTCGAGGTGGAGATATTTCGAGGTGACAACTAAGAATATGGGGATGATCCTCTCAGCTTAATCAACCTTATCCACGGAAAATTTGTGTAGAAGGAAAAACAGGAATAGCAATGGTGGTGAGGTACAGACGCCACGTAGGCTTAGCCCTGAGCGGTTGTAACTCTTTATGGCCTGTAAACCGAACTGTTAAGGACATTGTCGGTACCCATGGTTTTACAACTATTTATCGCAGTTTTTACGACCAATAAATGACTATCTGCATTTGAATGCAAACCCGATTCGTATGTTCGATGAGCGAGATTCAGTTATGTAGATTACTTCAGCACTAAAGTATCTTGCCATCCGCTTATCGTAAACATTGTTAATTATTATAGTACCTACTTTGCTCGCCTTTAATTCCCTCCCTGGCAACGGAAATCTAGAAAGTAAAAGAAAAAAATCTAGCCGGAGCAGAAAAAATGTCATGGGCCCCGGTGAATAAATCACTGAGATCAGTGGGCACCGAGGCAGCTGGGACTAACCCAGTCCGTCTAAAGGTTGGCAGGGATTTCGTTTCTGTGTGGACGTGTGGTAATCAATAAAGAGTTATCTATCTATCTAACCCAACAACTAGACCCGGAAAAATATTTAGACAATTGTGCAGACATTGTCCTGCATCACAGGCTTGAAGCCTCATCTTTAGCCTTCTACAATTCTTTATTCATAACTTGCAAACGATTCGATAAACGTCCCAACTATTTTAGATACAAGTATACCAACAACCCCCATTTATCGTAAAACAAGAGACCATATTGTACCAAAATTAGGTCAAGGTGATAACTCGTAAACATGATCCTATAAGTATTTCTTACCATTTTAGACGTGACAAACACGTCGGCCTTCAGGACCGTGACCTCAACACCTCAGGAGTCATCTGATATCTCTCTTATCGTAGGGTGACCATGACCAAATATCATAACGTTTTGTTCATTATTGAAACCAAGTTATGTTACTACTAGCTTTTACCCGCGTAGATTCAGGAATTCGATATATTGAAAATACTGGTAATAGAAATAAAAAAAAAACAAAAAGAAGCCCACGGACATCCGTCCCAAGAATTTAAACTATCTCTATATACAATTTCATCACAATCGGCCTAGCGAGCGGATTGGCCGTGATAACGTCACAGACGGACATCAGAGTTACTTTCGCATCTATAAAATCCCGAAATACAATGAAATCTGTTTGAAAATAACTTCAAGCGAACGAAGTCGCAGGGGTTTTCACTAGTTTTAAATACAACCGTATTAACTGCTTTAGTGTTAGACTGGCCTTATAGCTCAGTTGGTGATAGCTCTGCCTTCTGTGTAGATTATGGGTTCGATTCCTACCTAAGACAAAAAAAACTGTGATGAACATAGATGTTTGTTCTGTGTCTCGGTGTTATATGTATGTATTTACAAAATAAAAGATTATAATTATTCTATCTGTTATCTGGTTTTTTTAGTACATAGCTTTGCTTAGTTTGGGGCTAGATGGCGCTGTATGATATCCACCAATATTGATTTATTTGATACTAGAACCATGGCCACAGCTTCGGCCTGATAGCGGCAACAGAGCGGGACGTGGGCGCCTTATCGCCGTCATCCCGACCCAATCATATTTCCCTTTGTTTGCCAGCGTCTCCTGCAAGCCGGACGCTTTTGTCCTACAAAGAAAATTTTCCTTACCAAGGGTTAAAGATGATTTCGAGTCGAGTTTGGTTTCGGATCAGACTGCTTCTATAGCGGATACCCGCGGTCAATATAGATCTCAGGCCTTGAGAAAGTTTTCTAACAATACAAGTTACTAGTTACGAACATCTGAACTATTGAACAGAAAGCTCATGGTCACAGATATTGATGCATACGGTGGCATGTAGGTATGTCAATTTTCTGAAGCCCAGTCAAAAAAATATGTAAAGGCAACTTTGAATCTTCAATAATTTAAGAGCAGTAGAGTTATTTGTAGGGAAGGACAGGCTGGTTCAAGGCAATATCACTATATCAATTTCAACCATCGAGCAGCATTTGATGTGTTCCGGTTTGAAAAGTATGGATGCCTGTGAACTAACAGGCATACCTCAAGTTGGTGGACTTAAGGCGCAATTCGAATTTTAAAACGAGAGCTATGGTCACACACAGCACTATACACACAGCCAATATAGCCATTATATGATTGTATATGACCTTCAAATCTTATATATATATAAGAAAGTCGTGGTAGTTACACTATTTACAACTCAAGAACGGCTGAACCGATTTGGCTGAAAATAGGTGGGAAGTAGCTTAGAACCAGGGGACGTACGTAGGATACTTTTTAACGGGAACGGAAACGGGATCGGGCACTTAACACAACATTTGTTAATTCTAAAGCGATACGAAGTTCGCCCGGTTAGCTTGTGGTATATAAAAAAAACAACTTGAACAAAAAGTTTATAACGCCTAATGTACCTCATATAACCTAATACTTCATGAAAGGAATACTCAAGAAACATGTACGACAATTGGTAGAGGTTTGAACAAATATGACGACAGACACCTTCGTCTGATATCAGCGCGAACCTCATTCATACTTTGTATGAGAAGAATGTCCTATAGAACCATTATTATTATCCAATACATGGATCCACCCACGGAAATATTAATTTTCTTAGGAATCAATATTGATGCGAACTTGCATACAACTCATATTGAAACCCCTTACACTTGGTTACTCGTATACTGCAATTTATTTAAGATGAGTAATATTTTTTTTGATGAATGCAGAATCGTTTTTTCTCAATAACCGCAAAACATACAGTTTTGTTTTTTATGACAAAGATAATTTAAGGATTTAATCTAGATAAATTATAGACAGAAACACGATTGGTGAAGCTTCGATAGATTTATTTTCCAAATACGGCTCTTGCAAAACACTAATTGCGTTTTAACGCAAAACTATCAATAGCTAAACAGTTCGTTAGATAATCCTACCAGCTACACAAATAAAATACAGTTTCTTTTAAGGTTTGATGGTTTTGATAATGCAGTTTTATCACTTTTTTGTCTTATCTGGGTAAACTCAGCCCACACAAAAAAAAAACAAAAATTTCAAGCATCACCTTAAGGGGCTCCCAGTCGCTGATTGCTCTTTTTCGAAACGAAAAAAGAAATACTTCTGAACAAGCCACATCTCCTATTTTTATAAGTATATTACTTCAGGTTCCTAACTAGATTTCTATTAAGCTGAAAACATAATAGCAGAAACTTTTCACGATAAAGATATTATTTCAAAATGATACGTTTTAGAATTATTTATGATCGAAATATTTTATATACCTACTATTAAAATTAACTTGTGATTTATTGTTAAAGATAGGTAATATGTAGATCTAGATTTCTATTAGAATAGATTTTTGATAAGTAATTATACATAATTTATATCATTAATTTATTCGAAAAGCTAAGGCGGACCACGCGCAGACGTGTGTTTGTCGTCATTGCAGCGGTCGGTAGGATTATTTATCGAAGTGATTAATGATGGGTACATCTTTATTCACATATACTATACATTATAAAATAGGAGGTGTGGCTTGTTCACAAGTATTTATTTTTTCGTTTCGAACAAAAACAATCGTCGACTGGGAGCGCCTTAACTTAGGTCTTTCTTTCTTCTTATTTCCACAATGTAATGTCATACATTATTGTATATTTATCTGGGAGAAGGCAGAAAAAAATTATAGGCTGTCTTCTTTTAGGCTTAGTCGCAAGGAACAAGCGTAGCTTCACCTAGCTCCTAAGATAAAGTGATCCTAGTGATTTTATTGAAATAAATACATTCCAACTTTGACTTTATATATCCAAATTATTTTTGTTTTACAAGAACGGCCAAAGCACGTATTTATAAAAATGAAGTTTCGAGACAGCAATAAAATTGTACACTGTGAATGTAATAAAAACTTTTTTTTATTATATTACGCGTAACGTTATAGATATGACTGTATATGTATAAGTAGGTAGGTAGATAATAGAGTGACAGAGGGTCTAGTCAAATGGCAGGCGCGAAGTATCAAACACTAGCTGACCCGTGACAGACTTTGCCTGCCCAAATTTCAGTAATCGCATAGAAAAACCACTAACACTTTCAGGAAACTTGTTAGGAACCCTGTCCTGATAAAATAAATTACGAATTTTGGTAAAATGCGTATCATTCAGTAGTCAAACTTAATGTCAGATTTTTTTGATAAATTATTTTTTATTACGAATTTTGGTAGAATGCGTATCGTTCGGTAGCCAAATTGATGTCAGATATGAAACGCGCCTTTGCGTCCACAGTGCAGTGATGGCGCGTTTCATCTGTTTGACACATCGCGCTTGCCGCCGCTATCGCGCTAGGCTCGCAGTGTGGACACACACTAAGGTATCGAAAACTAAACCACCTGACTTTTCGATTGCTTATGTCAATCACACACATCTGGACTTTTCTACTTGCGACGTAAATGGAATGTTACTTTGTTTTAGGTAACAATTTAAAAGCAACCTTAATGACTTTGATTTTCTCAGATTTGTGTCAAAGATTGTGATCGTATTTTAAAATGATTTTTAATAAAACAAACATCAAATCATACAGAAATGTTGCTTTTAATTTAAAACGTGCTAAATTCTGATTCATTATTAAATTCCTTGTGAAAGACAAACAGATCTCTGTCTTGTCTTCCAAAATGAAATAAATAGATTACTGAAAGATACAAATTATTTATCTATTTTTATCGTATTTGTCCAGTCCAACCTTTATTTTGTTAAGGGTGAGTGCAATTTATTGAATAAATGGGCGCGATTACTGACAAACTGATTTGTCGCGTAATATATATATATTGTCTAGGAAATAATAATTCACAGAATAAGGAGTATTTAAACAGTAAATATATTACATTACAACATTATCTGGCATCACAGCTTAGTTGGTAACATTGCCTTCGGCACTAGTTTCTGTGACGTTACATGCTTGTCAACAAATACACAAGCATATTACGTCATCGTCGATTTGACCAATCCTTACCGTTTTGTGTCACGTGACTGGCGTTTAAAAATAGATAATTTTAATTATGGGTTTTTTTAATAAATCATTGTTTATTTTCAAGTTTTTTTACTCCATAACGCTTTATGAAGGCCTAATTTACATAGTTTTTTTTATTAGTATTTTATTTTGTTTATTTATTTAGAACAGAGTACAAATGAAACAGTTTGCAATAGAACGATGAGAACCGCAAAAGTTAGAAAAACTGTGTAGCAGCCTCAACGCCCACCTTCTACAGAAACACCTCATACACAGAAATGTTCTTAACGATAAGATACATTTATAGATAAAAGTAAAATCTAAGGGCAAATGTATGTATGCCCTTATATTACTATCAACAACACTTTATTTTTCATACTGTCAAATACCCTATTATTATTAGAAGTTGGTAAAATTCGATTTTCAAATTTCCATGCATAGTTTGTTACGAGTGAAGCTAAAATGACATCGCAGACATGATAGGTATCCAATCACTTTATTTTAAACGTTTTAAGGCGCTGCCAGTTCCTAAAACCGCGGCAGAAACGACTAAGACAGTTAACAACGGCAAGCTCTAGATGGCGTATGCGTATCGTAAATATTATCGACAGTTTTTATGAGATCGCGTTGCTGGTACCTACGTAGGCAAGTAATAGGGGTAGCTTTACCCACCCCTCATAACCATTTTCCATGGTCCGCCTTTGCTTTTCCAATAAATTAATGATATAAATGATGTATAATTACTTATCAAAAACCTATTCTAGTAGAAATCTAGATCTACATATTACCTATCTTTAACAATAAATCATAAGTTGATCTTAATAGTAGGTATCATAGTATTTCGATCACAAATTCTAAAACGTATCATTTTGAAATAATATCTTTATCGTGAAAAGTTTCTGCTATTATGTTTTCAGCTTGTTCAGGCTCAAAAGAACGAAACCTTTTGAGCTAGTGTAATGTAGTGTATCATACAATCAGTTTTGTGTAGTGTAAGAGTAAGTTAGTACTACGTTTATAGAACACAAAAACAAAGTGTCTTCCCCTTAATTAGAGACAGTAAGAAAAGTGTTAGTGGATACATTCTTAGTTTAATAATAATATTATAGCATTTTAGGTCAAAGTGAAACTACTCATTAGCCTGCCATATGGCTAGATTGTAGTATTATTAGAGTACACTATTTATATTAAAGTAAACTAATATAAAAAAAAAAAAAAAAAAAAAAAAAAATATGTTTTCAGCTTAATAGAAATCTAGGTAGGAACCTGAAGTAATATATATATTTATAAAAATAGGAGATGTGGCTTGTTCAGAAGTATTTATTTTTTCGTTTCGAAAAAGAGCAATCGTCGACATACAGGGCCTTAACTAAATTAACGGTTAGATGATACATCATGTTACGACACTTTGGTTGCCATCCATCAAAAAGTTTTCTTATCGTCCTGAAAACATTATTTAGAGTATTATATATGTAGGTAAACGTATTTATAAATTTTGATATTTTAATTATCATCTTCATACAAAAACTTAAAAAAATAATGGCTATATCGAAATATAAATACGTAGCAAGCTACGAAACTGCTACGACGGTGCTACGAAAACATTTTGGGTTGAAATTGATGTGAACCATTACAGATTAATTGTGTACTCGTACGTACACGATTAAGCTGAGTAGAGAAAGTGACATCATAAAAGACAACAGCCCCAAAACTTCCCTTGTGTACCGAAAATTGATTCCAATATCGCATTACAAGTATTATATTCCGTTATCATTTTACTGATTTTGAAAAAAATGTGATGTGACGCTAAAAGAAACTATAGCTTTTAAA
This sequence comes from Hydriomena furcata, assembly GCA_912999785.1. Lineage (NCBI taxonomy): Eukaryota > Metazoa > Arthropoda > Insecta > Lepidoptera > Geometridae > Hydriomena > Hydriomena furcata. The sequence goes on along the minus strand of OU538833.1, from coordinate 3,559,818 downwards.
ATTAGGATAAGCATTTCTCATTTTACTCGTATTTTTAATACATACACTAGAAAAAATGCTGGTGTGCTAACTACTGCAAAATGCGGGCATGTGCCAAATGTCACGTTTGGACGTGCCTCTGACATCGTCCTTAGACATCGTCAAGGATCTGAGCGCCTGGAGATCTGAGAGGATGACCTTGGATACAGCCGTATTACATTTTCATTTTTTTTCTTGAAAAAACCGTATAACTCTTGAATTCATCCAAAAAATAAACAAACACAAGACATCTGGGGATGAAAACGTGACGTCACAAAATTTTTATTCGCGAAATTGAAATGCTAACTACGTTAGTAGCATTCCAGGATGATTAGGGCGGTGGGCGGCGTTGGGCGGTTCCGTGCTTGCTATATAAGCGGTGGCTAAGGCGGGCGGCGGCACAACACTTGTTGCGGTCAGTCGTGCCTGTCTGTCTGTCATCGGAAAACTTCACACGACAGGTAAGTGCTAAGTTAATAAAATAGTTGAAGGAAGAGTTCTAAACCGCGTGAGTGTATTTATTTTTAAAAGTTTTTTTAATTATTTTTAGGACATATTTTTAAATTTGTAAATTATTAAATTAATGTGCAAATTAACGTAAGTAACATAAAAATATAACATATGTAGGATGTAAAAAAACTAAGCACAAAAATATTAAGTGTCAAAAAACAAATTGACAAATAAATTCAGTGAAACAAATAATGAAAACTAGGTTAATCTTTGCTTAAAATATTGAATATTACATCTACGATTAATATATAAATTATTATATAGTATTAACGAAAAACACATAAAATATTGTCTAAGAACGTTACCAACACTCAGAAATATTTAATTTAAAAATTAAATTAAATTAAAATTAAAAGCAATATTTGAAATTAAAAATAAAATTAAATAGTATTACGACTACAACCTTTATTGACAGATCCTTGTCAGTATCTAAAGGGATAGTCAGAGGTGCGACCAAATATTACATTTGGCACATGTAATTTTTTTGTAGTATAGTATTCTATACATCGTAACCACCTGAAACTTATTTCCTCAACTCACAATCTCAGTACAATTTTATTAAGGTGATAAGTGAAATTTTTGACTTTTTGCGTAGGCTGAGTCTCCGGATAAGACGGAAAAAGTGATAAAACTGCATTATCTTGAAAACCATCAAATTTAAATCTGATAATTTACTGTCCGTAATTTACTTAGCTAGTATGATTATCTAACGAATTATATAAAAATGAACAGTTTAGCTATTCATAGTTTTGGTTAAAAACGAAACTAGTGTTTTTGAAGAGCCAACTTTGGAAAATAAATCTATCGAGAAAAGTTTCACCAATCGTGTTACTGTCTGTAATTTATCTAGATTATATCCTTATCTTTGTCATAAAAAATAAAAATGTATGTTTTCCGGTTATTGAGAAAAAACGATTCTGCATTCATCAAAAACATTTATTACTCGTCTTGAACAAATTGGGGTACCTGAAGATTATTAAAAACACCACTTTCACCGTCCTCTGGAAGTTAATGTAAAGATTTGGCACACAAACCATTTAAGCCACTTTTGAGTCAAAGGTAAACGACAATTGCTCTTTTAGAAGCTAATCCCACTTAACTTTAAAAAGAGCAATCGTCGTTTCCCAAATGTCCCAAAATCGCTACTTTCAATTTAAATTTGTTTATGTTGCAACAACCCTACGTGACAATGCCAACCCGATAAATATGTTTCTACTTGAACAATGTATATGCGCATTAATACGCTCTCAGAACGGTATGGGACTTAGTTTAGAAATGTTTAAAGGAGTCAAAGGCATGTCCAGACACTTGAAACATAGGTATTGCATACCCATCGCCGCTTGTACATTTAAAATAGTTTTTAAATATTAAGATTCTATATTCATACAAACATACACACATTATACTAGTCTTTTATGATTATGGATTGCTACTATTCCTAAAGTGATAAAAAAAACCGGACAAGTGCGAGTCGGACTCGCGCACCGTGGGTTCCGTACCATGATCTATAAAAAAACAGCAAACAAACACGTTTGTTGTATGGGAGTCTCACTTAAATATTGATTTTATTCTGTTTTTAGTATTTTTTGTTATAGCGGCAACAGAAATACATCATCTGTGAAAATGTCAACTGTCTAGCTATAACGGTTCATGAGATACAGCCCTGTGATAGACAGACGGACAGCAAAGTCTTAGTAATAGGGTCCCGTTTTTACCCTTTGGGTACGGAACCCTAAAAAGGAAAAACTTATTCAACTAGACATTTAAAATACAAGTTAATTTTCAAAACAATCGTTATTTAAAATTACCCCATAGAAAACAGGATGACCTAAGATTGAGAATCATAATAGCCACCTCACAAGCATTTAGGGGTAATTTTCCCGACAATGCGGCACGAAGCGGGTAAGTAGTTTATCTACATATAAAAGGGTTTAAAGGAACTCTTCACAATGTGTTGGGAATACTAAATAGAATGCTTTAAATACAAAGTGGCTATGAATGGCTTTTGTTATCTGAAGTTGTGAAGGAGGAATTAAAGTGGACTTACGTGGTTACGTGTGTACAAGCAAATAAGATACTTAGGAGTTGGTAATACTAATGGTGTATGATCATTAGATGACTTGTGGTTAAGAATTATGTTGCTTGATATGCCAAGTTCAGTATAATTTGCATACCTTATGAGAATTCAAATTCAAATTCAAAAATCATTTATTTCAATAAAATCACAAGGATCACTTTGAAACGTCTTAGGAACTAGGTGAAGCTACGCCGATTCCTCGCGACCAAGCCTAGAAGAATCAGGCAACAAACACGGCTTGGGGTCTACCTTTTTTTTTAATGATCCTTTCCTTAATGCTATGTAGAGTAAAAACAAGGTGAAGGCTCAAACAAGAATCATAATTAATAGTACTACTAGAAAATCATATTGAGCTACTGTTTTAAAGGTAGAAAAATGTTTTTTTCGTGTGACCAGTAATTAGCTTTCATCACCATTTTCTTCTCCTTTTCCCACTTAATGTGGGGTCGGCCCAACATTTTGGTAAACATGTTGCGAAGGATTTGGTTTATGTTTTATAACCGGCCGCCTTCCTCACGTCAACCCTCTTTGGGAATAGCTTAGCTTTATAGTGGGATTTTGTTAGAGATTTTGTTTTCACAGACGGTCGTAGATAACGCTATTTATATCTGTTTATTTTTTATTTTGTAGGTCACTTTAGTACTCACAGTTACTGAATCTCAAGAGACAGGGAATTCTAGCACGTTGACTATTCGTGCATTATGGTAGATTTATATTAGACGGGGCCGTATCCGGGGCGTGCCGTGTGCGTGGCCCGGACGGGGCATACATTTATTTATACATACATTTTGTATGAAGCAGTTTATAAAACAGTGCCTGATTTGTGTCCCATCCGGGCCCGTCTACTAATTAAAGGCTCCGGTCCGGCCGGGACACGGCCCGGTCAAATATAAATCTATTCTTACATGTAATGCATTTGTCAACCACGTTATAACCACGTTCCTGAGATGGACGTGTGAGCTAGGACTTTGATTTTCTCCAGAAGAAGTCTCTCTGTAGAAACAAAAATCAACACAGTTTATAAATAAAACCCCGATTGGATGTACCCAGAATGGCTCCGGAAGCCGTGTTGGCCGAGTGGAATGTACCTCGACTTTCAATCTGGAGGTCATGGGTTCGAATCCCGGCGTGCATCAATGGATTTTTCTGTTCGAATTTTTTTGGAACGGTGAAGGAAAACATCGTGAGGAAACCAGTTAGTGTTCTTATAAGCGGCGATGGGCTTGCAACCTGTCACGTATGGAATGCTAACTACTGCAAAATGTGGGCATGTATCAAATATAATGTTTGGACTTGCCTCTGACTACCCACTAGATTTTAAAAGGATCTAAGCGTCTGGAGATCTGAGAGGATGTCTACCGTACTAGGGGATTACAGTCGTGATTCTATTTATTTTATTTTAGCCCCAAACTGTCTACGTGCTTGTTAGGTCGGGATAATTGACTGTTTATTTTTCTATTTATTTATAATCATTGAAAATTAATTATTATAATTATTGAAAGAGCGAACTCTACCAGTCAAGTTTTGCTGCTCATAAAAGTCCAGTTCTCAAACGTGTTCGAGTACATATCGAAGTTTGGATGTTCAATACATTTGAGAAATTCACCTCTGACTTTCGAATTCGAACATACGATGCAGGAAAACTTTATATATAACTTTCTCGATTTCAGGCTTTCACGGAATTCACACGTTCACGAAACTTTTAAACAAAAATAATATATATATGTTATTTACTTTAAATGAACGGGAGAATACACATTTTAAACAAATTTTAAGCACTTTAAGTTCCATACTCCAAGCGGTAATATCGAAATCATTGTAAAATTACTGTTACTATCTGTCTAACCCTCGTATTCGACACAGGAACGACACTGTGAGAACACGCACCCACAGTGGACGAAATCTTTTTTCATAAACATCACTTTATGTGTTGTGTACAGCGAAGTCTTAGTAATAAGATCCCGTTTTCACCCTTTGGGTACGGAGCCCTAAAAATACTCTCCGTAACATAACCAATATTTACAATATGTTTGAACTTAAGTACTAGCAAAGCCGAGAACTTAACTTCTAATGGCTTACGTCACTTCAAGCCCTTTAGGCCCAAAACAATTCCAACTTCTGACAATAAACGTTAACTGAAGAATTACATCTGATACTGAATAAAGGGGAGAGGGGTCTTTATTCGCTGTAATTAAGCTAATGATAATCCCCAGGAAACTAGAGATGTGACAATTTGCCCGAACTCGGTGGTAAAACTCCCGTACAGTCGCTGTAGCAAAAGTGCCTAGCTTATGTTCATAGTTTTCTTTTTATATTAAGACCATACTATTACTTATTTATTTACAAGTGGATTATCTACACTAATATTATAATTTGATGTAGGGAGGTACCTAAATGTGAAATCATAGTTTCCTTAAGCATTAAAACCATAAAATTGATTTCTTATAAACAATCAACAATCAATTTCCCTAATGGCAAAAATAAGGAGGTTCACTTATCAAAAGCTACATTATCAACGAGTAACATAGGGCTTATTTTATAAAAAAAATGTAATAATGTAATTTAAGGTATCAAAAATTGCCTATAATCTTTAATAGTAGCAATAAAACAGGAGCTATCACTATCACTATCACTACATAGTATAAAGCAAAGTCGCTTTCCGCTTCCCGCGTATGTATGTTTGCTTATATCTTTAAAACTACACAACGGATATTGATGCGGTTTTTTTTAATAGATAGAGTGATTCAGGAGGAAGGTTTATATGTATAATAATATGCTACCCGTGCGAAGCCGGGGCGGGTCGCTAGTTTTTGAATAAAACAATACTATAACTTACTAGTTGTCCCGACAGACGTTGTCCTGTCAAATTCATTAACCTTCTCGTGACACTAACGATAACAAAAAAATAATTAGCAAAATCGGTCCAGCCGTTTACGCGTGATGCTATGGACCTTTGGATTCATTTATATATTTATTCACAAGTATTTTTATTAATATAAAATATATAGAGCTTATAAATACATATTTAGTATACATACTCGTAAATGGCAAAGTTGCCTGCCTTTATGCTTCTGAGCCGTTTTAATAGAACTTAACGAGAAGTTTAGAGCTAATAAACTTAGCGGAGTGTGCATGAAACGATTAGAAACTTTCAACTGCAATATAACTAAAGTTATTAATAAAGTTGTTAGATTTTTTCAATAGGCCCATTTAGACGGGGAGAGTTTCTCGTACGTTTCCTTACGAGATACCATACGCTACTATCACAAGCAATAATCGCCATAACACAATCGTATCAAAATGTTTACATACAGGCAAGAAATAAAATCTCGCCTACGATTATGTCATACGAGATTCGCATATGACTTATCGCTAGGCGATAATTGCCTATGTTTGTTTACACAACAAAAGTATAGTAAGCAGATTCTTGCTTATGAGAGTCTCGACTTGTATAAACACGATCTCCTGTGACATATTTTCAAGTTGATACGAGTATCGTACAAATCAGTTTGAATCGTTTTTAGTGCGAGATTTGTCAGTCGAGTTAAGTGATTAGTCGCCATCGGAAAAGTCATGTTGGAAAACATTGAAAAGAACAGGTTAAATATTGTTTTAGAAACTTTATCGGCATGCAAAAGCTTTTTTATGTATTATTAGTCATCGTTCAGAGTAAATCAGGATGTTTATCGTGTAAACAGAAGCTATTTTGGAATATTTCCTCACTTAAGGAAAGGAAGACGCCATTTTGGTCAGTTGCTCTTTCGACAAATCTGTTTTTTTGGAAACTGATTTTAGAGGAAACTAGAAACACTAGAAGTCAATAGTTATTGCATTGTAGCAAATACATCACAATTGCTATGTAATTTCAATGTTATGTAATATTACAAGTATCAAATTGGAACAATGAAAAAAAAAATACTTGGTTTTCAAAAAGCAATTCTGTGGATATTTTTTTTCTCGCCATCTCATTTCAACGGAATCATTACAAAAAAAAACCGATAGCACGAAACAAAGACAGTATTTCTTTAAAAGCGTGTTTTGAAAGATGGCGTAGCGCTTTGATTTATTATACTCGTAATAATATAAAGAGGAAAGATTTGTATTTTTGTATGTTTGTAATAAAAAACTCAAAAACTACTGGACCGATTTCTAAAATTATTTCACCATTAAAATGCCACATTATCTCTGAGTAACATAGACTATAGTTATTACCTGAAATAAATAGGGATCCTTATTTAAACTTCAATAATGAAACCCAAGGTGTAAAAAAATGCTATAAAATCATTAGCTAGTTTGTTATACTTTAGGAAAATATGCTTAATATTTATACTTATACTCGTATAGTTCGTTTTGACTATTCAGCATCGCCTTCTGGACAGTGGGTTTGGTTTGATTTCCGCCCAGGACAAACACTATGAAAGCTTTAAATACTCTTACCATACCTTTACATATAAATAGCCTTATATGCTATTACAGGACATGTAGTATCATCAAAATACGTTGGTTCGTGGTTGAGTACAAAATATTTTTTTTTACAAACTTTCGGATTTCTAATATTAGTAGGATCAATAATAATGGTAGTCGTAAATCAAGTATCATATTGACTAGGTACTTTAAAAGTGTGAAAAGTACTGCAGTGAATTACAGAAAAGTTTCAGCGTCAAAGCTTTGCAGCTTCAACGCTGATATCATCAATTATCCTGACTTCAAGTTCATCTGCCAATAGTAGGTACTCTAACTTTGCACTAGTCAAAACATTTGGAAGCCTCGTTTTAGATTTATTACATACTTGTCTGTTTGTTTGTTACAAATTTTGCAATCAACATAAAATAAATAAAAATTGGTGGAAATTTTACACAGCGCTTATCTTGTTCCAAACTTAGCAAAGCTGAACAAGCTTTTTCAAGCGTTGGTGTTGGAACTAAATAACTGATAGAATACTTAAACACTTATTTTTGTAATTTTATAACTAGCCGACCCGTGACAGACGTTGTCCTGTCGAATTTCAATAATCAAATAGAAAAGACTGAATTTTTTTAGTCTGTGATGTCAGATTAGTTGCAAACCAGCGCCATCTATACAAAAATCATCACTTTTGTGTTTTTTTGTAATTTTGGGTATTTTTTTATATTTTAAAGTAGTCTATGTTTTATTTGGGCATTATATTCTACATCATCAACAGCAAATTTCAACTTAATCCGTTTTGTCGTTTAGGCCTGATTGAGGCACAAACTCACAAACTTTCACATTGATAATTTTATTAGGATACAGAACAAACTGCTATGTTCCTCACACGAGTGTTAGCTCTACGTGAAAATAAAACTCACTTATAATTGAGGCTTTGAGCCAATTTTGAATGATCTCCCGTTTTTCGGTAAGTTCGAACTTGCCTAGACCAAAGTCATAGTGTGAATCGAACTCGGTAAACATCAAGCCATCAACCTCGGGTATAACCGACGTAATAACAAATGTACAACTAATATAATAAGGAAGGGCCACATTCCTGGACTATTATTGATTCTGTGCCTCACAAACGCGCGGTATGTCAGGCACTTTTGAAAATGGGTATACAATTAAATTAGTTGACAAGTTTTTGCTATCCGTGCATTTTCAATTCGACCCTTCACGGCCTTTGTAAGGGGAATTGGGTATATTCTTAAAGTAGCTTATAGAGCTAGAGTAGGTTTATACGGAAAATCGTGAGAGAATTACATGTAATTAAAATAAATAAATAAATAAATATTGTCGGACTTTACACACAGCGCCATCTAGCCCCAAACTAAGCAAAGCTTGTACTATGGGAACCAGATAACTGATAGAATACTTATATACTTTTTTTTTTGTAAATACATACTTATTATACATATTAACACCCAGACACAGAACAAACATCTATGTTCATCACACAAATATTTGGCCTGGGTGGGGATCGAACCCACAACCTACAGCGCAGAAGGCAGAGTTACTACCAACTGAGCTGTGCGGCCAGTCAATTGACTCACATAGCCCAAAACAAAATCTTCACCCAAATGTATGTCTAATTTAAGACTATTTTTGTGGAACTATTCGATCTTTTATGTCTAGCTTAAGTCTATTTTTTTTTTCTGTTTCGGCTCTTTATAAATAATAACATTAAAAAATCATTAAAAAAAAATATATATGCTGACATTTCACAATTCGCCATCTAGCCCCAAACTAAGCAAAACTTTAGATTCTAGGTAACTAGAAAAAACAACTTATAGAATACTTATAATTTTTTATTTATAAATTCTTACTTTTTATTCACATAATTAACATCCAGACACAGAACAAACATCTATGTTCATCACTCAAATATTTGCCCTGAGTGGAACCACTACCTACAGCGCAGAGGGCGAGCTACTACCAACTGAGCTAACAATTAAAATATATATAATTTTACAGCTTAAAACTCCATCCAGCTCAGATTATTTAAAGCTAAAAATAAAAGCTCAACCACCACGTCCCGCGCTAAGCTCCGTGTGAATATCAATACAATAAAACTAATTAAATTAAAATCAATGACCGAAACTCATCAACAAAAGCAATCTACTCACAGTGATGAAATTGGCGGGTTAGTGTATTGGCTACCAAATTGGTTTAATATTATTATGCCAGTGAATTTGACGCGCGTCCCTCGCATCTGCTAAATGCGTCACAAAATGTACAAGTACCAGGTAAGCAACTGGTTTGTAGGGATTATAGCATTATACCTGTAGTTTTACTCGTGTGTTTCGTATTGCTATGAATTTTCCATCGATTCTATCGTCCGAAATAAATCCGCGGAATCCAATTATTGACTACTAGTCCGCCCCGGCTTCGCACGGCAATTTGGTGTATATCTCTAATTTTTGAAAATAATATTATAGCCTATGTTACTCTCTAATAATGTAGCTTTTGATAGGTATAATATTTTTTGAAATGGGTCCAGTAGTTTTTTTGTTTATCTGTTACAAGTAAAAAAATATATATATATATATATTTAGGAGTATAAATCAATTCACAAACAATTCATATTCCTAAAGTCATCGTTATAAAGCTAGCTATACATGTTGGCCCAACGTTGCCGAGCGAGGGTCAATACCAACGTGTAGACGGCATGTTTGCCTTGCCTTGCCATCGCTCGGTGTCGCTCGCCTAGCTGGCCGAGTGAATACAAGCGCCAACGTGTATAGAGGCCATTTGCAATGACTTGTCACCACTCGCGGTCGCTCGCGGCCACTCGCCTCACTTCGGAGCCGTGTCGGTTTTTTTGCACAAATCAAAGGCGCTTGTCTACGCTCGGCCAATCGTGTCCACATGTTTGTCAGCCCGCCATTACGCGTTTGGTGTCGGTCATTGCAATAGTTTGCGTAAACTTGCCGAACGTCTAGACGGTAGCACTTGCCTTGCATCGATTTACCTACGCTCGCGTTGGCCATAGCTCGGCCAACATGTATAGCTAGCTTTACACTATGAGTAGATACATAGGAATACTATTATGTGTGTAAGCACGAACACAACAATATAAATACACACAAGGATACCCTGTATCGTGGGAGTCAGAAACTATAAGCATGTCATAATATAGTACCACAACACTAAGACCCGGAACAAATGTTTGCTGAGTATGTAATTGTAAATATTTGTACCGCCGCGGGGAACCACACCTTCTTAGTCTAAGGTCTTAGTTTAAGGTCCGATCTATACGAACTTCAATATTGTTTGCTTTCTACCTTTGAACTACTAGTAAGAAAATGCAAACTAAAAGGAAAGGTCAAAGTGTCACTTATCCCATGTGTCGTGTGACAACAAAGTGAACAAATTGTACAAATCAACTCGACCGCTCGCGACACAATATCTATCAGCGGTATTTCAGTTTTTTACTGAAACATCGTTTTTTACGAAAATACTGAGAACAAATTGTCTTTAAAACTATTTTAATTCTGGTTTTCACAATAAAAACGAAAAATTAATGAAATAGGATCACGACTGTAATCCCCAAGTACGATATATGCTCAGATCCTTGAACATGTCTGGGCGGGGGGGTCAGGGGCACGTCCAAACGTTACATTTTATTGAACACAAGCTAACCCGGCAAACTTAGTATCGCTTTAGAATTAACAAATGTTGTGTTAAGTGCCGATCCCGTTCCCGTTCCCTTTCCTGTTCCCGTTAAAAAGTATCCTATGTCCGTCTCCTGGTTCTAAGCTACTTCCCCACCAATTTTCAGCCAAATCGGTTCAGCCGTTCTTGAGTTGTAAAAATTGTAACTAACACTACTTATTATATAGATTATCTTCTGTCAGTGAAAAAGTATCCGAACAGATTTGTACATTGTACACTGCGCTGATTTGAGAATTAACTTCACAGAAAAATATTATGACAAGATTTCGGCGCTGTGCGTTACTACAATTTGTATTCATCAGTGGCGAAGCGTGAGTCCCGGAAAAATCTTGATTGCACCCGGAGGAAACTTATTGTTTACCTTCATTAAAATTTCAAGTTGATCCTGGAAAAACAAGGCGAAACAGCTCGACTGTGAGAAGATAGAAAATTAAAACGTATTATGTATGCTTAGACCGAAAATAAGAGAAAATTAAAAGCATCAAGCGACGTTTATGTCATTTTGAAAAACTAAGTAATTTTGTTGATGACATTTCATTTGATATTTTTTACTGATGAAAACGGAGGAGGTTGAGAACCTCCTCAGTCGACGCGTATAGAGTCTAATAAATATAATATATATTTTATGCATCTTTTTACCTACTGATACGATTTCAATTATTTTTTTCTATTGTGTAGACCTGTAGAGAATAGTCCCAAGTTGGTCCTATTTAAATTATATTTATGTATAATTGACAGTTCCTTCGAAAACTTAAAAAACGAATATCATCCCTTGACTTTGCGATTGATCGATACATTTTTACACTTTCTTTTTAGTTTTTTTAAACGTTATTATTTAAAGTAAAAAGTTTATATGAGCAACTTAACTTTGGTGACGCTTATTGGCTTAATTTTTCTACTTAAAAGCAAGAATAACATTTCGTTACACAGATAAATTTCCCAAAATAGTCTGATATATAAAACGGTAAATCACTACATAGTATAAAGCAAAGTCGCTTTCCGCTTCCCGCGTCTGTATGTATGTATGTATGTTTGCTTATATCTTTAAAACTACGCAACGGATTTTGATGCGGTTTTTTTAATAGATAGAGTGATTTAGGAGGAAGGTTTATATGTATAATAACATGTTACCCGTGCGAAGCCGGTGCGGGTCGCTAGTCTGTGTATATAAAAATAAATCGCCGAAATGTATGTACGCGCATAACTTCCGAACGACTTCATCAAATTGGATGATTAATTTTTTTATATGTTTCTTATTGTCAGAACAAGGTTTTTATAAAAGAAAATTTCGGAAAATCCATCTTAAAATTGTAAAATTCGGAAAAAACTGAAAGTGCTTTTTTCTACGGGACTATTGAAATTTGAGGACAACGTCTGTCGGGCTAGTTCTTGATAAAATAATAACCAATATCAGCAATTTCATTCCTTTTCCAAATATTTATGAAATCACTACCATTAATATTAACTATAATATCACACAAACACATGAGCCTCAAAAGTAGATCCTAGAAATAGATAAATCCTATTTCTAGGCTATATCCACATGAAGCTCAAAAAATGCATAGTAATATAGGTCAGTAGCTCGAAATCGTTATTTTTTCAATGAATAACAAACTGAAACAATATTAGTTTTATACCCCAAGGACTATGGTCAACGATTGCTCTTACCGGAAACATAGAGCATAAATATATACAAGTAAGGATTCATTGTTATGATATACTCGTACTACAAAAAAAAACTTATAAAAGCAGATTTTAAAGTAATTTTCAGTTCAGTTACTGTTCAGATTGACTGTCTGTCGTTCTAATTCTTCGAAGGTAATACACAAAATTTCAAAACTATATTCCAAAAAGGTTTTCGTAAATAATTAAAAAAAAAGGTTTTTGCTGTGCACAGTTACTCAAAAGTGATATAATTTATTTTATTTTCGAACGGATACTGTATGCTATACGTGTATATCTTAGGACCGATGTAGCGCAAAATAATGGTTTTTCAAAGAGGTACTCAATTCGACTCGTATATTTTTGTTGCATTTTTTATGATTTTATTTACCTACTTTTTCGGTTTATTTATATTGTATAGACTATTCTCTACACTCACTGTAGAGAATAATACGAAATCGATTAATATCATCTCTGACTTTTTGGTTGGTCAAAATATGTTAGTCTGTTTTCTTTTTAGTTTTTAAACATTATCTATACATATAATAAAACTGTAGAAGAGTTCAGTTCTGTACATTGAATAAAAACTAAAAAAAATACTCCTTTAGACAAGTAACACAATCCAAAAAAAAACATTTTGAAATTTTAGTCTGTCTGTCTGTCTGTCAGACAGACAGTCTGTTGTCCGACTTTCACGCAAAAACTACTGGACGGATTTTGATGAAACTTTTTTGTTATGTAGCTATTAGTCCTCGGCAACATATAGGCTATAATTTATTTTGAAGATTGGAATACCAGATGTGACACTATCTGTCGACCAGCGAAGCGGGCACGGGTCAGCTAGTTATTAATAAATGCGCTGAATTAAAAAGAGTGCTACTGGTAGGTACCTGGTGGTTTTAGTAAAAGTAAGCACGAATGATATATAAAATTGAGTTTTATGCCTCTAACTAAAAGCCAGTTATGTAAAATGTTGTTAACTGCTCGAATGCCCCTGACGCAGCATTTTATATCATAAAAGTCCGCGAATATTTTTAAAATATGCAACATTTTCACATTCCACGGCCCGAACTTTTTGCTGTACATATTTTCAACGAAACTTTTTATACATCAACTTTTAAACTCCAGCTTCGATAAGTTTAAAAGTTGACCTTCTCTCTATTGTTACTACAAGTTGTCGAGTTTACGATTACAAAAAATGCTTTGATTTAACTTTACTTTAAGAGGCTGTGAGTTGCTGATTGCTCTTTTTCGAAACGAAAAAATAAATACTTCTGAACAAGCCACATCTCCTATTTTTATAAGTATATTACTTCAGGTAGCAGAAACTTTTCACTATAAAAATATTATTTCAAAATGATACGTTTTAGAATTTATGATCGAAATATTTTATATACCTACTATTAAAATCAACTTGTGATTTATTGTTAAATATAGGTAATATGTAGATCTAGATTTCTATTAGGATAGATTTTTGATAAGTAATTATACATAATTTATATCATTAATTTATTCGAAAAGCTAAGGCGGACCACGTGCGGACGTGTGTTTGTCATCATTGCAGCGGTCGGTAGGATTATTTATCGAAGTGATTAAAGATGGGTACATCTTTATTCACATATACTATACATTATAAAATAGGAGATGTGGCTTGTTCACAAGTATTTCTTTTTTCGTTTCGAACAAAAATAATCGTCGACTGGCAGCGTCCTAAGGCAATACTTGAAATTTTTGACTTTTTGTGATAAAACTGCATTATCTTGAAAACCATCAAATTTAAAAAGAAACCGTCTGTAATTTACTTAGCTAGTATGATTATTGATGATATTATCTAACGAATTATATAAAAATGAAGTATTTAGCTATTCGTAGCTTTGATTAAAAACGAAACTAGTGTTTTTGAAGAGCCAACTTTGGAAAATAAATCTATCGAGAAAAGTTTTACTAATCGTGATTCTGTCTGTAATTTATCTAGATCTTTGTCGTTTGCGGTTATTGAGAAAAAACGATTCTGCATTCTTCAAAAACATTTATTCCTCCTCTTAATACTTTATTCCCAAAGAGAGTTGACATCAGACATGCGGCCGGTTGTAAAACATAAAAGTTAAATCCGTAATGTTGTGCCGAACCTACATTAAGTGGGAAAAGGTGAAAAAAAAATGTACACAGGTAACAATAATTATGATATTACAAAAAACATTTACAAAGGCGTAACCCTAAAAGAGTTTAAAAGATAGTTGAATTGAATACTTTTTAAGCTATCAGTGTGATATAGGAGTATGTCTCCGACAAAGAGGCTTTTTTAGGGTTTCGTACCCAAATTATTAGAACGGGACCTTTTATTAAGACTTCCATCTGTCCGTCTTTCTGTCACAGGGCTGTATCTCATAAACCGTGATAGCTAGACAGTTGAAATTTTCACATATGATGTATTTCTGTTGCCGCTATAACGACAAATACTAAAAACAGAATAAAATAAATATTTAAATGGGGCTCCCATACGACAAACGTGTTTTTTTTGGCGTTTTTTATAGAAATGGTACGGAATCCTTCATGCGCGTGTCCGAAACGCACTTGACCGGTTTTTTATCTATCGAAAATTCTACTAACTATGAACATAAGAGTCAACAACTGGCAAAGTTCTAATAAAATCGGCAATGGATACATGTCTGCCTTTGGGGAAGAAACTTTAGATCTATGGGGTCCAGAGGCGTGACTTCTTTTGAAAGAAATATCTAATAGGCCAAATTGAATAAAACTAATAGGCCAAAGCATCGACTACATAGCCCAATAATTATAATTTGTTGTAATGGTTTTTTAGCATAAACCGACGAGATGTGCGGGTCACGGAAGTGGTCGGGACTACTGCAGATTTGACGTGCGGTGTCTTTTATCGGCCGTATAAGCCTGATGTTTTGGATGACAGTGTTCGCCTTGCATGCGGTGTCTATTGGGCTATGTAGTCGATTAGCCAACGGGACGTTTATATTATAACTATGACAAAATTAACATAGCCTTCCAGCAAGGTAATATTATTGATATACGAGAAGACTCAGTTTTCTATCTGTTTATTACCTTCTAATATTATCAATCCGAAAGTTTGTTAGGTCACACAGCTCCATCTAGCCCCAAACTAAGCAAAGCTTGTACTAGGAACTAGATAATTAATAGAATACTTATATACTTTATGCCGTAAATACATACTTATTATGATATTGATATTATGATTATACATTACAATGTTTAGATGTTTTTGCCTCGATCACGTCCAAACGACCAAACTGATTTTGATGAAATTTAGCCTATCGCCATAGCAATCGCCCAGAATAATCGAGGTCGTGTAACCTTGTGAAAGACTGAAGTTGATTAAGTTGCCGTTTGTATATCGTATCGTATATAATATATATAATACATGCTAACCCGGCGAACTTCGTATCGCTTTAGAATTAACAAATGTTGTGTTAATTTCCTGTTTTCGTTCCCGTTATCGTTATAAAAAGTATTCTATGTCCGTCTCCTGGTTCTAAGCTACCTCCCCACTAATTTTCAGCCAAATCGGTTCAGCCGTTCTTGAGTTATAAATAGTGTAACTAACGCGACTTTCTTTTATATATATATAAAGATCCTTCCTTTCTAGATCCTTAGTTGTGTAGGAAATGATTCTTATGTGGCGAGAGACGTTGCTAAACTTTATCGTGTCGTGACTAGTAGAAAAAGTTCTGAGGTGTGAAAATGATTGATGGCACGAAATAACGAAACCTGGTATTTTTTATGTTACAACGTGAGATGTATGATTATGTCATCTCGCTTGAAAAGAGCACGGATTAATTCATCCAAGCTACTAAGGAATATAATATACTAGCTTTTACCCGCGACTTTGTCGGTGTAGATTCTGGATAACGACTTTGACGACTTTATCGTAAAACATTTAAATAAAAATCGAAATATTTATTTTATCCCAATACTTCAAACTTTTAAACTATCTCTATATAAATTTCATCACTATCGGTCCAGCGTTTTACTTACTAAATTCGCATTTATAATATTAGTATACTGATGTACAACGAACGAAAACATACATGTATTGTGATTTAGAAAGGTCTAAATAAGTTTAGTCAACATTGTAATGTGAGTATGATGTGTGCTGAGGCTCTTTAGTTATTTTTTTTTTAATTGTTTACGTACTTGAGTAGTACTTTTAATTATTATTCTTGTTTGAGCCTTCACCTTGTTCGATTGGCATCACACTGGAGCTCTACATAGCTTTAAGGAAAGGATCATTAAAAAAAAGGTAGACCCCAAGCCGTGTTTGTTGCCTGATTCTTCTAGGCTTGGTCGCGTGGAATCGGCGTAGCTTCACCTAGTTTCTAAGACGTTTCAAAGTGATCCTTGTGATTTTATTGAAATAAAAGATAGGGTAGCACGCGCGTTTAATGGTCCACTCACCCTGAAGAAGATTCTCTAGATGAATCGAAACATTGTCGGTGTCCTCATAGACAATTTCTCATTTACGTGAGTAATTTCCCGTCGTTGTAATAATGTGTAGTACAACTCACGAAAGTTTTGAAAGTGAAATATTAAAACTATCATAATTTTAAAAGTAACTTTGTGGTTTACGCAAATTTCGACTTTAACGTGAACACAATAAGAACGTTATTACTAAATTTCTATTACTACATTTTAGTACGTTCGTTCAACAGAATTATCAATATTACTTAAACAAAACACGTACACACTCATCACGAATGCATGAATGAAAATATAGTAGTATTTTCATTCATGCAGTGAGTGTACTCGTATGTGTTTGTTTAGATAAGCATCAGGTATAACAATAGACACTCTGAAAGCATATCTCCCTAACAATGGCATTTCTTTCGCATAATCCACAATATTTAATGTGGCCGAATAGTTTCATACAGAAGCATTCCTTAGATAGTCTGCACGGTCGGGACGCTAAAACGCGTACCATTTCGACGATATCTTGACTGACACAGAATATTACGTAAACAATAAATACATAATAAACTAGTGGAAACTCTAGCGTCTTCGTTCACGTGAAGTTATTTTCAAACAGACATTAATAATCCGTTTTGTCGTTTAGGCGTGATTGAGACACAAACATACATACAAACTCACTACCTTTCACGTTTATAATATTACTAGCCGACCTGTGACAGACTTTGTCCTGTCAAATTTTAATAATCGCATAGGAAAAAGCAATTTGAGCCAACTTCCAATTTTTTCCCTACAAACCTACAAATAAATTACGAATTTTGGTAGAATGCGTATCATTCATTAGTCAAAACTGCGTTGCTATGACGACTAAATGTTTTTAGTCTGTGATGTCAGATTTGTTGCACACCAACGCCATCTATACCAAAATCATCCTTTTTGCGTTTTTTTATCATTTAGGGGTTGTTTTTCGGATTATTAGTTCCCCCTTTATTTATTCAGATTTTTTATTTATATACTACAGCAAATTTCATCTTATTCCGTTTTGTCGTTTATTTTTGATTAGGTAACAAACATAGCAGCATTATCACAAACTTTAGCATGTATAATATTATTAGGATTAAACCGTTTTGTCGTTTAGGCGTGATTGAGGCACAAACTCAAAAACTTTCACATTTATAATATTACTAGCAGACCAGGCCACGCGTTGCTGTGTCAACAGATATCGCGACTATAAATTGAGATGTTAGATATCCTATATTTCAAGATGGATCAAACTGCACACGGTGTGCAAAGTTTGATTAAAATCGGCTAAGTAGTTTAAGAGTCCATCGCGGACAAACATCGTGACAGGAGATTTATATATATTAAGATTATGATTCTGGTTATTGTTTTGAAGTAGGTCGTTGTCTATAACAACTTCGGGTATTGCATAATATTTCAACCTAAGCTTACCTACATCAGTTATATTCGTAAATACAGAGAATGTGTTTATCTCCTTGTTTATTGCGAGATATGTTGAAGTTCCGTGCGTAATTTCAAGCACCCAATATAAGGATCGCTTAGGTGAATTAATGGTTTTTCTTCACCGTTATGGGAACATCTACTGATAATATCGCCCAACACGATGTGTTTTCACTAATTGTTGTCTATTTATGATAATAGAGTGTTAAATAATAGAGCAGTAAATAAGATAGTTATCGTCCGTGATCACCAATCTTTTATCGTGCAAGATGTTTGAGTTTAATAAAAGTGTTAAAAAAAAACGAATAAAAAAGGTTGCTACTAGTAAACTAACTAAAAGTAGCTCCAAGTTTCATACAAATTGGTTAAGCTGTTACGGCGTGATTGAAACAAATATACTCACAAACTTTTGCATCTATTCATTTATTCTATAGGGAGAGATCTTAAATCTCCATTTCCACGGTAAAAACGTCAGTCGAAGGCGCGAACCCTTTAAAAACCGTAGCAGCGATAATTAAATTGTTTTATAATGTGAAACAACATTGCCTCTCGCCTTCACCATTACGCTTGATGTGTCGCGAACGAACATTTTATACAATTAGGTGCAAAGTGAATGTCTCAAGTAAAAGCTAAAATTTATAGAAGACTAGCGACCCGCCCCGGCTTCGCACGGGTTTAATACATATAAACCTTCCTCCTGAATCACTTCTATCTATTAAAAAAAACCGCATCAAAATCCGTTGTGTAGTTTTAAAGATATAAGCAAACATACATACAGACGCGGGAAGCGGAAAGCGACTTTGCTTTATACTATGTAGTGATATTTAAAAGTAGGGTACTTGTTATGTAACAACTAGGTAGGCGTCCTCCCGTCTCCACGGCAATTTTGACGATGACAGTCGTATTCGTAGCTTCGTAGCACTTGTAGCGTAGCACTTGTAGCCACGTAGCACGGTTGTAGCATTTCCACTGACAGAACATAGAAATGTTGGTACGTAGATAAACCTGTCTTTCGGGTATTTACCTAAGCTCGTTAGCACTCTTTACTTTCCAAACTTTGAGGGCTAGATCACGTTTAACAAGAAATTAATGAGTTTTTTATTTAGTTTACTAACTTTTTAACCCTGCAAACATTTATTCTTGTAAACCTGCACGCTTGAACTTGAAACTCAAAGCTCAGATTGTAAAAGTTTTCAATTACGCGCAAATTTCTTATCAAACTTGTTGGATAATTTTTAATTATTTTTCAAAGTTGCACCTCGGTATGGCTGGGCTGGCTCGCCCGCGCCGTCCAATCCCACTTATTAGATCAGCTGGTATGATGAGATGGAACACCTTGCTATGCTAAAGTAGCTACACAAGTAAAGTAGATAAATTGGATTTAGAATGTGCGTATTTAGGCTCAGGTGGTATTTTTAGAAGATGGACTAACAAATTTAAGTATTGTGGTTATTTTATAAAGAGTACGAACAAATCATAAAAATATGATTTTGTATTTGATTGATTTATTATCGTTAATGTTTTTAATTTTTCTTTTTACTAAATACACATATATATATATATATATATATATATATATATATTATAGATACATTTGCCAACTTACAAATTACATGCTTTATTATATACTATTACATTTTGATTTATTATTTAATAATAATTCGGTTTTGGGCTATGATGATGATGATGACGTCAACTAATGGTGGCAATTCTAAATCGTCTTATTAACAATTTAACGTAAACATTTCAAATGAAATTTTCAGCATGCAGATTGCGTTGTATCGCGCTAACTCGATCCCCTCTCATCAAAATTTAATTCATAACATGACATATAAACAACCTGAAATGCTATATATGGTTATTAAAAATCCCAAATTGTCCATAAATTTTGCAATAATAAAGGTATATTTCATTGTGCCATCACACGGGTCAGACTCGTACGTTAATAAATTTATTCATTAATATAAACGCGATAACTTTTGGGCTCTTATCCCTTTTTAGGGTCAGATAAAGATCGTGTATTTAGGGTCCATAACCTGTCTTATGGAAATTCTTAAAATTTTATGTGCGCTACCTAAACTTTCTAGTTTTTCATGGTTTTAACGAAAGAGGATAGACGAATTTCAACTCATATTATAAACAGAAACAAAACTGTATGTTTTCAAACTAAAAAACGAATAGACTAATTTTTAAAAATCTGTCACCTATTTGCTACATTATCAGGGAGTATGTAGTTCATATTTTATTTTCAAAAAGATGGAGATCCCTAAAAAAATTGCAGTAAATAAATCTAAGGTATCAAAAATGACATTGTTTGTTGTCTTGATTAGTTACACCCGTATAAAGCCTCGAATCTCGCAGGTCCCAGCTACTTGGTCAATAAAATTGAGTAAAACCAGTAAAATCTTACCCTAACCGTCTCATTAATAAACGTACACTAGCGCAGGATTAAATTTAGTCCAACGCTTACGTTTGGACTAGTCGAATTCAATATTAATAAACAAGGATTAGAAATGGAGTTGCTTACATTAGGCTGGTATTAACAAGTCTTGGTGTAACCTCAGATGATCTTTGGATAAGTATTTTTTTATTAATAGCACCGTAATAGTTTAAACGTGTTACGTGCGAGTTCGTGATGTACCTCCGACCCCAAATCACGTGCAAGATACGGTTTCAGCAAATTCAGTAATGGATACTTTAACACGGTTCCCCACTCCCTTCAGCAAACACACAATTCAGTCAGTTCTGTATTTACAGCAAAACATATAATTTAACAGAGATTTTATCCTACGCATAATATCGCCCACGACTCGACTGTAATCCCCCAAGTAGACACGCTCTCAGATCTTCAGGCACTCAGATCCTTGAGATGTCTAAGTAATGTTGAATAGATAGAAGCACGTTCGAACGTTTGACACATTTTTTTATAGTTTGCATTCCATAAGCGATAAGTAGCAAGAGCATTGCCGCTTATAATCATACTAGCTGCTCGCCCCGGCTTCGCACTGGTACCTGGGTCAAAAGTAGCCTATGTGTTATTCTGTTGTATAAGCTCTATTAATGTAAAGATTCATATTAATCCGTTCAGTATTTTTTGCGTGAAAGAGTAACAAACACACACACACACACACTCACTCACTCACAAACTTTCGCATCTATTAGATGACACTGGCCCCGGATTTGCACAGTCTGATGTACTAATGAATATTCCAAGCAAATTTTTGGTAAGGTTACATTATTGCAATTTTCGAGGGTATCTCTATTTTTTTTTAAATAATATATTACCTATGTTTCTCGCTTATAATGTAGCTTTGGATAGGTGATAGAATTTTTAATATTTCTCGAGTAGTTTTTTAGATTACTTGTTACAAATAAACAAACAATAATCTTTTTTTTCGGATATTTAGAGAGAAATATATATTTAAATATATATTTGTGTAGATATTTTTTTAAACCACGCAATTAGTTATACTACATATCATTAACATACCAACTTACATTCCATAGTACAAATAACGCCAGTTTATTAGCGATTTACGAGGGCACGTCCCTCCAAATATCCTACGTGACGTAACCCGTTATGTGCTGACGAAGGCTGTTGGACTTTACGAGAATATTTTTATCACTTATGGTCTGTCTTTAAAAACATAATGTCGGGGTATGAGCTTCACATTTCTTCCTAAAGCATTTACTTAAGTTAATTTTATTGCATTAAATGAAAAAAAAACGTCTGCTTGATGCTGGTATAAGTTGAGGAAATGTCTTAAAACCAGGTTAAAATAATCTGTAAAAAGCAAAAACTCGGTAAAATCATCCTTACTTACCTACACAACTAACATTCGATAGTTTTTTTTTTAGTTTTGTAGTAAAAATATCTAACACTCGACAGTTTTATAAATTCGGACGACTTGAATTACGTATTATTATGGTTATAATGATGTCTTCTTTTTGTAGTGTCAATACTTCATTTTGCTTTTTAATATTAATATACAATAGCTACAAAGTAGGTAACAAGTCTAGGTTGGTTTTCAGCTTTGCTAATCCAAAAATATAACGAGTATTTTAAAAAAAATTGTAACCCAAATTGAGTTTATACCCATAACATATGTATAACATAAATTCAGTAATATTTTTTGTTATCAACAAAATGCAATAAACCGCAAAGTTTGGAGGTTTAATCCGGGTTTTCATTCCCGCCTGTATTATTTAATTTAAATTTTAATCAGAACAATCCGACAGACGTATGAATGAATTATAAACTAGGAAAATGTATTAATTCCAAGCCCACGTTTGGGACCAATGTAGGCAGTTATGTAAAGTAGCTAATAGGCATTTAAATTGTATAGGTATTGCTCTTGCGAGAATTCTTAGCGAATTATTTGAGTTATTGAAGCTAGTTTCCAAATACTCTTAAGACATTACATTTTAGTTCAAGGACCCTTACAAAACGTGGCAGGTATTTCGAGTTTTAATTCGAAGGTCTCTAACCCCAACCGGGCAATAGTTAATTTTAGCATTCAAAAAAATTAAACTTCAACAGGCTTCAAACGGTGAAAGAAAACATGGTGAGGAAGCCAGTTAGTATTCTTATAATGGGTTTGCAACCTGTCACTTATGACATACTACTGCAAAATGTGGGCTAAATGTAATATTTAGACGTACTTCTGACTACACTCTTTAGACTTCTTCAAAGATCTGAGCGCATTGAGATCTGTAAGGATGTCTATCGTACTTGGGGATTACCTACAGACGTTTCTTTAATTCTTATTTTAGTTTCACTAAGGACAATAAATATTAGTTCACGGATCGTCTACAAAGTGCCGCTACATTGATCGTATTTTAAGCATTGACAAGCTCATTATTTCCCAAAAAATAATGAATCCCGAGAAGTATCGCAAAAAGTTACAAATATTTCAAGTTTTTCGTTCATAACCATTCAATTAATCTTTCGGCGTCAATAAGAAATTTATTTTTATAAGACTAACAGGCAAAACAAGAAATACAACGAGTATTTTGTTATCGCGAGCTTACACAGCGCCAATCCATCACGATTCAACTTTGATTGATTGGTAACGCTTTGTTTTCACACGCACACTTGTAGCAACACACACATGCCACAATCATAAGTGGCCTTGCACCTGGTCCGAATCAATCCTTTGATAATTAGACGATGAGTTTCGACTAATCTGTGATTGATGGTCATCGTACAACACTATAAGTATACATTATACAAGCTGTACCCGTGTACGTTCGTGTCGACAACGTTTTCCACATCAAGAGAAGACCAGCCAAACACGAGTAGATAGATAGATAGATAGAAAATACTTTATTGCACACCATAAAAAGAAATAAAACATACATAATAAGAATACACAACAAAAAAAACTATGCTGAACAATGGGCGGTCTTATCGCTAATCAGCGATCTCTTCCAGACAACCTTTGGATGGAGAAGGACTGATGAAAATTATATGGGGCATTGATGATGCAAATTTATAGTGCGACTTACATTTATGACATAAATGAAATAAAAATAAAATAACTACATAATACATATTTAAGGAAAAATAAAAAGAAAGCAAACAACTCAGCGACAACAGGACAGATAGTGTTCCCTTAACATGGATTTAAAAATAGGGAGAGATTTAGCACTCCTGACACGAGTAAGCTAAGGTCAAAGGAAAAAAAAACAGGTTCTTCATATTTCATTATATATTAAACTTAAAGATATCAGTCACAAATTTATAAAAAATCGGCAAAAAAAACACACTCTATGGTTATTGTTTGGCTTTTATTTATAACTAGCGACCCGCCCCGGCTTCGCACGGGTAGCATGTTATTATACATATAAACCTTCCTCCTGAATCACTCTATCTATTAAAAAAAACCGCATCAAAATCCGTTGTGTAGTTTTAAAGATATAAGCAAACATACATACAGACGCGGGAAGCGGAAAGCGACTTTGCTTTATACTATGTAGTGATTAAAAAGACATATTAAATATTTCATTATTATTTTCTGTTCTATTTTTATAATCTATATAATTATTATAACACACAAAAGATATTTCTACAAGATTTTGATATGTATTTTTTAAATGGAAAGGTTTGTAAGTAAAAATGAAATTTCTCACGGAAATAGGATAAACGCTGTTGAAACCGCTAGTAAATAAAATAATAAACGTAAGCTTAATAAAAAAATCCGTCCACAAACGCCGGAGTAATCGCGTAACATACACACAAAAACATACAGGCGAATTGAGAACCTCCTCCTATTTGAAGTCGGCTAAAAATAGTACTTATGACAAAACAACCTTACGCACTTACTCCACATTTTCCTAACGACAATGTGAATCGATACCAACATAAATTTTATCTCAACTCAATATTGCTAACCAGGCCCTAATACGCCTACGGTGCTATTAATAAAAATTTACTTATCCAAAGATCATCTGAGGTTACACCAAGACTTGTTAATACCAGCTTAATGTAAGCAACTCCATTTCTAATCCTCGTTTATTAATATTGAATTCGACTAGTCCAAACGTAAGCGTTGGACTAAATTTAATCCTGCGCTAGTCTACGTTTATTAATGAGACGGCTAAGGTTTAATACTTCAAATCTCTAACATTTCCTAGTAATATTATAAATGCGAAAGTTTGTGAGTTTGTATGTATGTTTGTGCCTCAATCAGGCCTAGACGACAAAACGGATTAAGATGAAATTTGCTGTAGATGTAGATATAATTCCGAAATAAAACAAAGTCTACTTATACATCGAAAAAAAATCTCCAAAATTATAAAAAAACGCATAAGAGATGATTTTGGTATAGATTTGTATCCATTTCGTTTAGAAAAACTCATGAAAAAAACCGGCTAAGTGCGAGTCGGACTCGCGCACGAAGGGTTCCGTACCATTATCTATAAAAATGGCAAAAAAAACATGTTTGTTGTATGGGAGCTCCCCTTAAATATTTATTTTATTCTGTTTTTAGTAAATGTTGTTAGAGCAGCAACAGAAATACGTAATCAATGAAAATTTCAACTGTCTAGCTATCATAGTTCATGAGATACAGCCCTGTGACAGACAGACGGACAGCGAAGTCTTAGTAATAGGGTCCCGTTTTTACCCTTTGGGTACGGAACCCTAAAAACTGGGATTTACAAAAAACATATTTTATTTACAGTAACAACACAGTCAAAATATTATTTATTTTTCCTTTCTCACTCAAATTGAGTCACGAGCAAAAGCTATCTTATGAAAGTAGTTTTATTGTTTCTGACAACACTCTACTTGAGAGAAACGGCTTAGGAAATGCACTAGAGTGCCTAAAGCAGTTCCCCACATCTTTATGTGCGACTAAAAATGCAGGCATTGTTTTTAACGACACGTGTAAGTAAAATTCTAGACGTAATGACATGTTTGAGGGACACATGTTTAAAATTTCACAATGATGAAGATTGGTACACGTGTATCAGTGTGTAAAAGCTCACAATGATAAAGATTTTAGTTGTACATACTACTACAACTACTTTAAGATCGAATATTGAACTTCAATTTTTTTTTAATTAATTTTTTTGGATCACGTACTAAAGAAAAATAAGCATACAAACTAAATAAAAATTATAATATATGGCGTATTAAGATTGCTCCTGAAATCTGACACTTTATGTTCAGACCATGCATCTCGATTCATTATCACTGAAAAATACTAAAGCAAAACTGGTTATTTTTCCAACATCATAATTTGGCGCTTTTTAGAATTCCAATGACTGAATGAAGATCATATTTTTAATTCTGTATTTACTATTTACCTAGTTTATTAGCGGTCATTATTGCCTCTTCTATTGCATTGTCATTAAAATTTCTGAAGGTAACTATTTTTCACCTTTTCGCATTGATACAAAAACCGGCCGAGTGCGAATCAGACTCGCGCACGAAGGGTTCCGTACCATTATCTATAAAAAACGGTAAAAAACACGTTTGTTGTATGGGAGCCCCACTTAGATATTTATTGTATTATGTTTTTAGTATTTGTGTTACAGCGGCAACAAAAATACATAATCTGTGAAAATTTCAACTGTCTAGCTATCACGGTTCATGAGATACAGCCCTGTGACAGACAGACGGACAGCGAAGTCTTAGTAATAGGGTCCCGTTTTTACCTTTTGGTACGGAACCCTAAAAACAGACATAGAGTTTTCGGGAATTTTCTAAAAATACTACTATAAAATGTACTCTTGTTACTCTTACTTGTTTATTTCATTTAACGTAAAACCAACTTTAAAAGCTGCTCTTGCACATTTCAGGTTTAAAAATACTCTCTGTTTTATCGAATAAAACCTTCACACGGCTTTTCACTACGTCCAGGTAAAACAACCACATGTTCCGCACTCCTATTGAAAAAACAAAGCAAAAGGTCACTATGACCAGCTCAATGTACAGACAATATTGAACTCTACTTCCAAACGACAAGGTTTATTTCAGAATGTTGTTAAATGCTGGCAGAATCACAGTGGCTTAGTGGTTAGCTTTTGTGATAGAGCAAAGTACATTCAAACCTTTAATTTCAGTGTTCAATGGTTACATAAAGCGATTTAATTCTCGAGATTTCAAGCCAAAATTTATGACAAACAAAAAATATTTTTTGGATTAAGTACTTTAATTTTGAAAAAATACCAAATAATGCAACTTCTAATAAGTTTTCAAGTAAAGTTGAGTAAGTTAAGTAAAAGATGTAATAAGGTGTAAAAGTTTACACCTGAAACTGTATAAACCATCTACTAGAATACGTTAACGCAAACATACTAATCAAAAACCGGCCAAGTGCGAGTTGGACTCGCGCACGAAGCGCTACCATTAACTATAAAAACGGCAAAAAAATCACGTTAGTTGTATGGGAGCCCCCCTTAAATATTAATTTTATTCTGTTTTTAGTATTTTTTGTTATAGCAACAACAAAAATACATAATCTGTGAAAATTTCAACTCTCTAGCTATCACGGTTCATGAGATACAGCCCTGTGACAGACAGATGGACAGACAGACGGACAACGAAGTCTTAGAAATAGGGTCCCGTTTTTACCCTTTGAATACGGAACCCTAAAAACTAAAACCAAAAGCTTAAATCAACAGAATCTGACAATAAAACAATTGCAATGACATTGCTAGGAATCTAGGTAGGAAATAGTGAAATACGTTTACATAATTTTTTGTAAAATTAGTTTCGAAGCAATGAGTATGGTTCATTCGCTTCACTGCATCACTTCATTCACAATGCTCTCTAACTCAGAAACCACAGCATTCAGTTCTGACAGTTTTACAAAACGAGTCCAGATTTCAACCCGCCACCCCGAGCTCCCTCATTAACAACTAGCCGTTAGCACCCCATTGTTCCGCTGTTTAAGGGTGGGAGCGAAGCGGGTGGCCTATAACTATATACACGTATCTCTGGACTTGCATTGTTAGACCAGTTATAACCAACAAACAACCAATCAAATACTACGTAGTAAATTAAAAAGGAGTGATGAAAATGTTTCTAACAATCGAGAAGTCAAAAGACGATATTAGTTTTTAAGTTTTATAAAGGAAGTAAATAAAATTTAAATTGGGACAACTTTGGACTATTTACTACATTAAAAAAACCAAATCGGATCATGAAAGATATGCACTGTCATACTCGTACATAAATAAAATAAACAATACGTTTCGAATTGAGTAACTCTTTTTAGGGTTCCGTACCCAGAGGGTAAAAACGGGACCCTATTATTAAGACTTCGCTGTCCGTCTGTCCGTCGATCTGTCACAAGGCTGTATCTCATGAACCGTGACAGATAGACAGTTGAAATTTTCACAGATTATGTATTTATGTTGCTGCTATAACAACAGTAATACTAAAAACAGAATAAAATAAATATTTAAATGGGGCTACCATACAAAAAACGTATTTTTTTATATATAATGGTACGGAACCTTTCTTGGCGAGTCCAACTCGCACTTGGCCTTTTTTTTTCTTCGTTTGAGCCAGCGACGCTGGCGATCATTTAAATTTGCAAACTCAAGAATAGAATAGGAAAAAAATGTACAAGAAAACATCAATAAAGCAATGATAAGGATAAATACAATAAGAAATGAAGAACCAAAAATTGGAATTCTGCCTTAAAAAGACCTTTGAAAGTGTCCTTTGTCATTTGACTGACAGCTCAGTTGATAGTAACTCTGCCTTCTGCGCTGTACGTTGTGGGTTTGATCCCCACCCAGAGCAAACATTTGTGTGATGAAAATAGACGTTTGTTCTGTGTCTGGGTGTTACTATATATAATAAGTATGTATTACAAAAAAAAATTATAAGTATTCTACCAGTTACCTGGTTCCCAAGGTACAAGTTTTGCTTAGTTTGGGGCTAGATGGCATGTTTAATCCGTTCAGTAGTTTTTCGTGAAGGAGTAACAAACACATACACACACTCACAAACTTTCGCATTTATAATATTAGTAGGATTTATTTATTTTCAACTTTTTGCTAGTGTTTTTAACTGCAGGCCGTTCTAGAAGCAATTAGTAAGTTCCTTAAAAAAATATTGCATAGACAATTGAGCCTTTTAAGTCTTATCCTAAAACAAGAGCGAAGGATCCTAAGTGATGGCACTTAGGAATGATATTATAATGTCGAAATTTTAAGGCAGAGTTAAAAGGCAGCGTAATCAGTATAATAATTAATGAAATCATGTAAAATAAGGTATGTCATTTTCCTTTTCCGTTTTGAATTCTATGAGTACAAAAATCTATTGACGCGGCCGTGATTCGAACCTACAACCTTAGGAATTGAAGTCGAAGAAAGCTCAGAAAGCACATTGTGGTTCAAATCTCACCCGGGACAAACATTTGTGTGATAAACATAGATGTTTGTTCATCGTAGTTCACCACTTCAACTAAATAATATATAAAACTAAAAAAACTTTTTTTTTTGTATTAATAAGATAGGAAAAAGCTATTTCATGCAGCTTCCATTTTTTTACTTTTATTGTACTGATAAAATAAATTACGAATTTTGGTAGAATGCGTATCATTCATTAGTGAAAACTGCGTTGCAATGCTAATTGTTTTTAGTCTGTGATGTCAGATTTGTTGCACACCAACGCCATCTATACCAAAATCATCCTTTTTGTGTTTTTTTATCATTTTGGTTGTTTTTCGGTTCCCATTTATTTATTCTGATTTTTTATCTACATACTACAGCATTTTTCATCCTAATCCGTTTTGTCGTTTATTTTTGATTAGGGAACAAACTTTCGCATTTATAATATTATTAGGATAGGATAGGATTACTCTATTCATCCATCAACCAAAAAAACATACCTACAATTCGTGTTGTTTCTTACGTTTTTCTCACCAACAAAAACAAGGCGCAATTGTCTGGTTCTCACATTATCTGATACGCATAAAATAAATGAAGCAAATCTCGCTTATTTTCTGTTTCCTTGCGAAACTCAGAGTGTATCGCAATGTCTAAGTACAGTTACTACAACAACAAACAGTAGACGTCGTTTATTATAAACAAATATTAAAAAGGAGAGTTTACCAGCTGACTTCATTTAAATAATCCTATTGAAGGATAAAGCATTTTTTTCCGAATTGTACAACTTTTCGGGCAACATTTCGAATTGTTCATTCCATAAAAAAGTTAAAAATAAAAAATAATAAATAGTATCACGACTGTAATCCCCAAGTACGGTAGACATCCTCTCAGATCTCCAGATGCTTAGATCCTTTGAAGATGTCTAGTGGGGATAGTCAGAGGCACGTCCAAACATTATATTTGGCACATACCCACATTTTTGCAGTAGTTAGCATTCCATATGTGGCAGGTGGCAAGCCCATCGCCGCTTATAAGAATACTAACTGGTTTCCTCACGATGTTTTCCTTCACCTTTTCTACATAATAGTACAAATAAAAAAGTTATTTGTACTAATATGTAGAAAATATAAGATGTTGTTTCCTAAGCACTTATATCAACGAAAAATATTTTTAATTTTTATTAATATACCTAATATATACACATAAAACTTCACTTCTTTGTAACCAGAAACCAAAGCTGTACCTACGCCTAAAGTCTAACTGTAGTCAATTTTATTACCTAACAACTTACCCTCGTATTCAAGAACGACACTATGAGAACACGCACCCACAGTGGACGATTTTTTTTTCATAAACATCACTTTATATGTTGAGTGGCACTATGGCGCACGCTACCGTGTGCCTTTAGAGCTCAACTTTGGCTAGAGGCACACGACAATGCGCCTCTAGTCACACTATGCAGTGTCGCACAATACATAAAGTGATTTTTATGAAAAAAGATTTCGTCCACTGTGGGTGCGTGTTCTCATAGTGTTGTTCTTGAATACGAGGGTTAGGTTTGTAATCGGTTTTCACTTATCGATTACATGAAGTTGCACTACTGTCAAAACAGTAGAGTGTGTGTGTTCTCGATTGTTCCACAAATACTGACGTGTGGCTTCATTTATAGGACAAAGGGTTGGCGGCGACGCGTGAAAAATGTCACGAGGACGTCTAGCTATTGAGCCGTTATCGCGACATGTCGTACGACGGAAAGAAAGAAATCAAAATACAATAAAATAAAAAACAATGTGTTTCAAGCATAATCAAAATTACACAATTATCCACGTAAGGCCCACAGACCTTTTTAAGGTATTCAACAAACATGGACATTCCGGCCCAGTCCAATTTTCAGCTTTGTACTCATTATCGCCCAACAGTCCTTTGGACAGGACCTGAAAAATTAACTGAGTATAACTTTTATATTTGGAGAAAATTGGTGAAATGATGGGATGACACTGGGTCGGAGTCACTACTTTTGTGTTTACCTTTAGGAAGGACCGTAATTGGGTCGTAATGACAAGTTGACAATAAAATGCCCGGAGCCCTACGAGGTTTTTGTCTCTCATGGTTTTAAGCACGTGTTTATGCCCAAATACATTTTTTACACAGACAGAAAAAATCCATTGGTATTTATGTACCAAATGCCACCCGGGATTGGAATTAAGGATCTGCGGATCGAAATTCGAGGAGGGGTAGGTCCCTCATTAAGTCAACACGGTAGTAAACATAACGTAAACAGACCTTAACGATGAAGATCTATTTTGTTTCTATATTATACAAGAATCTTTAAACCAGCTTAATCGCTCTTTGGCATGACAACAAACAAACTTTCTCGAGTAAAACCTTAAACTTATTACAAATCTCACTTACCCGCGGAGTTGGAAAATAAAAGCGAAACTTCTAAATAAAGAATTACAATTTTCCTCAGATTTCATTCAGAAGAACTTGCAAAGAAAAATATACATACATTTGTAAACAAAAAGTCAGAGAAGTAATAACTAGGTACAGTGATACATCTTAGTATCTTTATTAATCATATTTTACTCTCTTTTTCATTAAAAAACGGATTGTGGTCGTGATAAGATGCTTTGAAGAAATTAACTACGAGAAACTAGAACATTTTTTGAAAAATAAAAATAGGATCACGACTGTAATCCCTAAGTAAAGTAGATATCCTCTCAGATCTCCAGTCGCTCTGATCTATGAATATACAGGTCCCAAACATTACATTTAGCACAATGTTCACATTTTGCAGCATAATAATTATCTTATCTATCCTCGTCACTCATATATCTCAACACTAGCCGACCCGTGACAGACGTTGTCCTGTCAAATTTCAATAATCGAATAGAAAAGACAATGTTTTTAGTCTGTGATGTCAGATTTGTTGCACACCAGCGCCATCTATACAGAAATCATCCTTTTTGCATTTTTTTATCGTTTTGGGGATATTTTTCAAATTTTAAAGTAGCCTATTATTTATTCGGGCATTATATCTACATCTACAGCAAATTTCAACTTAATCCGTTTTGTCGTTGAGGCCTGATTGAGGAACAAACATTCATACAAACTCACAAACTTTCACATTTATAATATTATTAGGATTTGCATCTCCGCAGCTTGCACTTTTCTTTCATCCATCCCTTTTGTAGCCAAACACTCAGATCCATACAACAGAGAATTGTCTCAATGCTGGATGACCGAGAAAAAACCAGTAGTAAATGTATAACCAGTAGTTATTCCAGCAATGGGACGCAGGTGGGCCATTGGCCATTTTCTCGAGTATTTCTTGTAGTTAATCTTAGTGGAGCTTAAAATGTCGTTGTCCATCCGCACTTTATCACGCAACGGTAAGCTGTTTATAACGCGGACGGCTATAAAGCTTACCTACTGCCAACGTAAAAGTTTATTAAAAATCTGATTCAATTTTGCTATACAAAATTTGAACTTTATTATTTTTCAAACCATCGTGATTAGTAGACATAACAATAGATTTTAACACGTGTGTTTATTAGTGTGGTGTGACGTAATACATGGACATTTCTATTTCTGAAGACAAAGTGAGGGTAGTTTCGTCAACTGCCTCCGCTTCTCGACGGTAGCACCGTGTTCTCCAGTCTGCCCGCGACCATGGTTATTGTAACATAGCCGAAACGTCGGGAAAATAAATTAAAAGTAATTACGTGATAAACACCGTGTTAAAAAAAATTGAACTTTCACAAATATAACTATAAAATAAGCACTGTAAACCAAGTACGGTAGACATCCTCTTAGATCTCTAGGTGTTAGATCCGAAGATGTCTAATGGCAACTATAGATTTTGACACGGTTCTTTATCACTCACCTTTAATTTATTTTCCCGACGTTTCGACTATGTTACAATAGCCATGGTCGCGGGTAGACTGGATAAAGACAATCAAAATCTATAGTTATGTCTACTAATCACGATAGTTTGAAAAATAATGTCCAATGGTGAGAGTTAAAGGCACGTCCAAACATTAACAGTGGTTTGCGAAGTAGAAGGTAATGCGAAGCCGCGGACAGTAAACTGACTTTTATTAAGCAATTTTCTTTAAATAATGTTTATACAGCTGCCTTTGATCATACTTAAGATAATAGAAGATAATAGATTCTTTTAATTGATTGTTAATAAGTTTTCTGTTGAAATATATTTTTCAATGACAAGCTTTTATAAAATCATTTAAACCATCGAGCACTAGAGCGTCACATCATATAACATTGTCTTTGGAACTTGACAAGTATGCAAATTATTTACTAAGGAGTTCCATTGTGCACTCATTCTGTTGGACAGCTCCTGACTCCATCATCAGATCAGCTCACTGTCACCATAGTATTGCATTGTCACCAAAGTTACATAAGCATGCGAAATTTTAGCTCAATCGGTTAAGGATAACTGCTTCAAAATTAAGTTCAATGTTAAATAAAAGCTGGTATAATTCATTCATATCAATCATTCTTAAAAATTCTATCAAAATCTACAATAAAGTGCCGTCCTTGTTTTGTTAGCGCTGTTGGTAGCACAGTAAACAGTGTTTTTGTGACAGCCCTGGAAATGACTTATTTGATGATTGGATCTCTATCCCTCATCGCCGTGCAAATAGCAATTAATTTAACTGTGACACCTCATTTTCATAGTGCATAATGTTATGAGACGCTTTTAATTTGACAATAAACTTCCTACTATTTGTTTTTCGGACATTATGATCGTTTTCAATCTGATGTTACTTGTACATAAAACTATTTATTTGCGAGAGAAATCTGCATCTTATGTTTTACATTATGATGGTTTTCTTCAATAATCGGACCTTCAATAATCGGATAGAAAAAACTGAATGTTTTTAGTCTGTGGTGTCAGATTTGTTGCACACCAGCTCCATCTATACAGAAATCATCCCTTTTGCGTTTTTTTTTATCGTTTTTGGATGTTTTTCGTATTTTAAAGTAGTCTATTATTTATTCAGGCATTATATCTATATCAACAACAAATACAATACAAATTTCAACTTGATCTGTTTTCTCGATTAGGCCTGATTGAGGAAACACATACATACAAACTTACAAACTTTCGCATTTATAATATTACTAGCGACCCGCCCCGGCTTCGCACGGAAAGCATGTTATTATACATATAAACCTTCCTCCTGAATCACTCTATCTATTAAAAAAAACTGCATCAAAATCCGTTGTGTAGTTTTAAAGATATAAGCAAACATACATACAGACATACAGACGCGGGAAGCGGAAAGCGACTTTGCTAGTATAAAGCAAAGTCGCTTTCCGCTTCCCGCGTCTGTATGTCTGTATGTATGTTTGCTTATATCTTTAAAACTACACTCCCCGTGTAGTGATTAGGATAGGTTAATAAACCAGACCATTTTCAACTTGGAACCTACATCAAAATGTTTTCTTCATTTCGATTGAGCAAGCATCACTTCGTTTCGACTTTACTTTGAAGGTTTCTCTCTCAAACGAAATTGAAACTATCTAAAAAGCATTTCAACGGTTTGTGCGTCATAAAATAGCCAAGTTATTTGGGATAGATTTGAAAATGCGCTTCTCAGTGGCTCGTTGATTCCTTTCAATATCATCAATCCTTTTAATAAATCAAACAAAAGTGTCATATTATTCTGACATAAAACAAAAAGAATTTATAGTAATCCATAAGTCT
Source organism: Hydriomena furcata (assembly GCA_912999785.1). NCBI lineage: Eukaryota > Metazoa > Arthropoda > Insecta > Lepidoptera > Geometridae > Hydriomena > Hydriomena furcata. The sequence goes on along the minus strand of OU538833.1, from coordinate 3,524,926 downwards.
CTGGTTCGTAACGGAATGTACCCTTATCCAGAATAATGAGCCAAGTTTTGATGATTAGATCCTGTGAGTTGCACAAGTTATTCCAAAGGGTTTGTGATGTAGGCGAAGCTTGTCAATTACTTCGTATCAATTGGGCGTTCTGTATCTAAGAGACTTATTGTTTCCCTGGCCTCTCAGCTCAGTTGGTAACTCTGCCTTCTGCGCTGTAGGTTGTAGGTTTGATCACCACCCAGGGCAAATATTTGTGTGATGAACGTAGATCTAACGTAACGTATGAACAAAGATGTTACATAAGTAACGTATATACAAAAAAAGTATTCTATGAGTTATCTAGTTCCTATAGTACAAACTTTGCTTAGTTTGGAGCTAGATGGTGCTGTGTGACAATGCCCACCAATATTTATATTTAATATTTATTATCTTGGCCACCATTTTGCACAGGAAGTTCTTTAAAGAAGTTTTAAGTAATATAGAGGAATTAGCATAACAAGAACAGCAAAGTTGGCTAGAGCGTCGCCGTTTATGGATCTAAGACATGAGTCTTCCTTGATAAATTTTAACTTTCTAATGCTCTTGCTGCAAAACTTTGATGGTTTGAATAATGAAACGACGAAAAAAGCATTACTCATTTAAAAAAAACAATTTTCATATAATGGTAAAACTTCATAATAGAATTATCAGTCGAAAACGAACTTTTAAAGTCCATTTTAACAGTAAATTCAAAAATAATATAAATTAGTACACAATTATAATTATCACATTTTTCGTTATTATTAAAAATTTTAAATATCGTTAAATAACTCACAAAAATTGTTACAAAAAGCGAAACAAATACTTATTTGCACCACAATGGCATTTTATGCAAATCGTACCTTCGACTTAAGATTACCTACCAGACCCACAATAATATTGTAGTCGACTCTTGAGAAATTCTACAACAAATTTTAAACTAATAAACAAGTAGCAGAAGTTACAAATGTTGCATAATTTTCCAGTATGAAGCGCGAGGTAGGTATCGTGGGCAGAACTTTTAAGAATGAGCTTGTGGGGCGTCTACACTGTCCTTATGAATAATTCTAAAAGTAGATTCACGAATTCACTTCTTACATTTATGTAGATTATTTGTTGGTACAATCGTGAACTTGGCAATACAAGGCAATACGTGAAAACTATGATGAATTAATGTTGATTAGGCATCGAATCCCGACCGTGCATCAATAGATTTTACTGTTCGAAAAAAAAATATTGTCCATCAAACATATGCTTAGGTCGGTAAAGGAAAACATGGTGAGGAAACCAGTTAGTACTCTTATAGTATAAGCGGCGACGGGCTGGCAACCTGCCACGTGTGGGATGCTAACTACGGCAAAATTTAATGTTTGGACGCGCATCTGACTAACCCACTTCAAAAATCAAAGCGCTTGGAGATTCGAGAGGATGTCTACCGTCTGGATTACGGTCGTGATCCTATTTATTTTTTATTTTTACTAGCGACCCGCCCCGGCTTCGCACGGGTAGCATGTTATTATACATATAAACCTTCCTCCTTAATCACTCTATCTATCTAAAAAAAACCGCATTAAAATCCGTTGTGTAGTTTTAAAGATATAAGCAAACATACATACGCGGGAAGCGGAAAGCGACTTTGCTTTATACTATGTAGTGATGATGCATCAACTGACATACACCTCTTTTACAAGTGGAGCCATGCAGTAAAATCCTAAACCGATATATTTTTTGTTATTTAATCTATTATTTTCTGAACAAAAATCAAATCTCTGATTTCATCAGATCAGTTCCAATAGCGTATAAGCTATTTTCCGTAAAAAGTTCAATCTCTCCCTGCAGAATGGCTTAGTCCATTGAAATAAGTATTGGCGTATTAGTTGCCAATAAATTGGATTTCGTCATGTGTTAAATCCCTTTCTCTGTGTCTGCACTGAATAGCCCAATAGTGGACTGTTCAGTCTAGTTGATTTCGTTTTATTTCTGAATCGACTATTGATTATATTTATTGAGAAGAGTTATCGCGATGTTGGCATGATTTCGTTTTATAACTTACTAGCAGTCTAGCCGGATGTACTAATGAAGATTATAGACAAGTTTTCGAATGGGTTACATTATTGCAATTTTCGTGGGATCTCTAATTTTCTTAAAAAAAATGTTACTTGCCTATGATACCTACTATGAAACTTATGATAGTAGGTGAAAGAATTTTTAAAGTTGATCTATTAGTATTTTATATAGTAAAATTTGTACAAATTTTACTTCTTTTAATAGTAGTGTAGACTAGCATCTGTCCTCGACTTCGTCCGCGTGGAACCCGGATAAAAAGTATTTCTTGCCCGTTTGAAATAATGTACCTTTCAAATATAGAAAGATTTTTTGAAAAAAATGTTGTGGGTTACAATAACAAACATATGCATATACAAACTCACAAAATTTGCACTCTCTATAAAACCTATTACTTAGATAGATAGCTTGTAGTTATATAGTAACATGTATTTATAGGAGTGAACATTAAACACAATTTGGGGCGAGCATAGAAAGCTTTTATCGTTGTTAAATGATAAAAATGTGCAGCATCCATCCATTTTATAGCGTCATTTCGTCACTTCATCCCAAAAAACTATTCGCCTGTAAATTGAAGTACCTACTCCGGGCGTAAAATTCTTTAAACGACATTCATCATTTTACATAAAGCCTAAGTAGGTACAGTTGTGATGTGTATGTATTTCATGGAAAATAAGCCGGTTTTTATAAAATGACTCCGTTTTTTTAATCTCATTGACTGCAAAATTAAAAACGTATTAGCCTGAAATGTAATATTCAGGCTCTGACTACCCCCAAAGCGGTGAAGGAAAACATCGTGAGGAAACCAGTTAGTATTCTTATAAGCGGCGATGGGCTTGCAACCTGTCACGTATGGAATGCTAACTACTGCAAAATGTGGGCATGTGCCAAATATAATGTTTGGACGTGCCTGTGATTACCCCCACTAGACATCTTTGAAGTATCTAAGTCGATTGATTCGAGTCATGATCCTTTTTTTTTTGACTACTCCCTTTACATATTCGAAGATCTTAGCGCTTGAAGTTCTGAAAGGTTGTCTTGCATGTTGTTTATTTATTTGTTTTTATTACATGCAGAAAATGAATCTCTTACTTCTCTAAATTGTGTCCTGAAAATAACTGTTTTGTAATATACAGAAGAGCTCATATACTACCTTTTCATCTTAGGGCTATTATTCAATGAAATTCGGGGCCCTTTTGTTGGCGATTGTAATGAGTCTAAATTATGAGCCCATATTTCATATTCAACAAAAGCTGTTTTCTTATTTACAAGCTACTTGTTTTGTATTTTCTCAATAAAAATGAGAACACTCTTTAGGCGATACTTGAAATTTTTGACTTTTTGTATGGGCTGAATTTACCCAGATAAGACGGAAATAGTGCTAAAACTGCAATATCTTGAAAACCATCAAATTTAAAAAGAAACCGTCTGTAATTTATTTAGCTAGTGTGATTATCTAACGAATTATATAAAAATGAACTGTTTAGCTATTCATAGTTTTGATTAAAAACTAAACTAGGGTTTTTGAGGAGCCAACTTTAGAAAATAAATCTATCGAGAAAAGTTTTACCAATCGTGTTTCTGTCTGTAATTTATCTAGATTATATCCTTAAGTTATCTTTGTCGTAAAAAACAAAACTGTATGTTTTGCGGTTATTGAGAAAAACGATTCTGCATTCATCAAAAACATTTATTACTCGCCTTAACTTAGAAAAACTAAAGAAAATACTACTAAAACTGTTTTCTGTAAGGTATTTCTTCTATAATTTGAGGTTTAAGACTTTTGAGAGTTGTCTAAGCTTGCATTTTACATTCTACGGATGTGTTCTGTGCACTCTACCATCCCTTTGATGACACTTTGCGCGCTATTTACAAAAAAAAAACCTTTGTCCTTTCAAGCCGTGTTGGCCGATGTACCTCGACTTTCAATCTGAAGGGTTCGAATCCCGGCGTGCATCAATGGATTTTTCTGTTCGAAAAAAAATTATATGCGCATCAAAAACACGTGCTTACAACGGTGAAGGAAAACATCGTGAGGAAACCAGTTAGTGTTCTTATAAGCGGCGATGAATAGAATAGAATAGAATAGAAAAATCTTTCGATGGAAAGATCGGCGATGGACTTGCAACCTGTCACGTATGGAATGCTAACTACTGCAAAATGTGGGCATGTGCAAAATATAATGTTTGGACGTACCTCTGACTACCCCCACTAGACATCTTCAAAGGATCTAAGCGTTTGGAGATCTTAGAGGATGTCTACCGTACTTGGGGATTACAGTCGTTATCCTATTTATTTCTTACTTTATTACTTTCAAGAAAGTAACATTTTAAAAGCCTCGTTGCCCAAGTTTTTGCTCCTCGTTTTTCAATCAGAAGCTCTCGTGGGTTCGAAATATTGGTGTGCATCATTGGATTTTTCTATTGAAAAATTGATATGCGCATTGACACGTGGTTGAAACAGTGAAGGGAAACTTCGTGAGGAAACCAGTTAGCATTCCTATAAGCGGTGACGGCCTTGCAATTAGACACGTATAGAATGATAATTATTCTAAAATGTGGGCATGTGCCTCTGACTACCCTCATTAGACATCTTCCAGGATCTCAGTGCCTACCGTACTTGGGAATTACAGTCGTAATCCTAATTCTTTTTTTTATTAATTAATTTCAAAGAACGTAGTGGCAAACTGTGAATCTGGCACGGAAAATTAACCTTAAAAAATAAGGGGCAGTTGCCGTTGTCAACAGCAGGTTTTTTCTTGTGTTTAACTCAAAGAGAATTTCCGGCCTTTAAATTAATTCTAGAACAAAACTGTTTTAAGCCTTTGAATGCTTTTTGAATATGGGAATAAAATATAAGAACTTACCGCATTACCGAAAATCCCCGTGACTTCTTTCGTGTGAAGTTATTTTGCAAATTAAACTTAGGGGTTGTTTTAGGGATTCCTTTCTTAATAGTCCCAAAAACTTTAAATTTAAAGGGTGTTTTCTCCGAATTTCCCGTTTTCAAGACTAGTGGCTTAATTGACTGGCCTCACAGCTCAATTTGTAGTAGCTCTGCCTTCTGCTGTAGGTTGTGGGTTCGATCTCTATCCAGGACAAATATTTATGTGGTGAACATAGATGTTTGTGGTGCCTACCCCGGTTTTGAATATTTTCAATATTTGCATTCAATAACTAAGCATAGCAAACAAACTTATTTAAAATCTATAAATGATTCAGTTATTTGTCTATGTTCCGTTTCGATTAGTGACAGTTGTGATGCGATAAACCTTTAGACTTGATTGACCACAACTAAATGATTCCCGTTTTGTCTATAAATATGAATAATTAATAAATAAATATCGCCTGTTACAAAACCTTTGCTTACCTTACGAGAAAGATAAATACTCTAATCTATGTTGTTTAAAAATCGTCGTTTAAATTTTTATTAGTGTTTATTAGAAAATTAAAATGTTGTTCAAATGCCTACAACCAACGCTCTAACCCTATTTACGAGTGTGTATAAATATTCTATCAGTTACAGTCTCCATAGTACAAGCTTTGCTATGTTTGGGGCTACATGAAGCTATGAACCACATGTTCACCAATATTTGTTAATTAATTAATTTATAAATTTCTGAGCTTTTTTTATTCTACTTTTATATAAAACTAGCGACCCGCCCCGGCTTCGCACGGGTAGCATGTTATTATACATATAAACCTTCCTCCTGAATCACTCTATCTATTAAAAAAACCGCATCAAAATCCGTTGTGTAGTTTTAAATATATAAGCAAACATACATACAGACATACAGACGCGGGAAGCGGAAAGCGACTTTGCTTTATACTATGTAGTGAAGAGTGTAGCCCTGTTAGAATTTGTTAATTACAAATTCTAGAAAACAGCTCCTAAGTACACATTTTTTGCGAATGCTTAAAAAACTTAAGAACCTTTGTACAATTTCAAGTATTTTAAGCGCCTATAAATTGCCTTTGCTCCACTGACTTCGCTAAAAGCATTCGTTATTAACGAAAAATATTTGAAACGCTATTTTTCTATTACAACATTCGCTTGGTAATCATTTGCAGGATTCGAAGGGATGGATCTAAGTGTGCTAAATTATATGAACTAGCTAACTTTATAGAAACTTGCTGCCAGCCCCAGCTTCATACTGGTGTAAATGAGAAGATTATAGGCAAATTTTTGATACCTTAGGTTACATTATTGCAATTTTCGTGGGGACATCTGATTTTTAGGGTTTCGTAGTCTACAAGTAACCCTTATAGTTTTGCCATGTCCGTTCGTATGCAGCTTAGTAGCTGTAATTTGGCATGAATATACATAATGGTCATGTCAACAAAATGGTACAATAAAATCTTAAAAATCATTTTTTTAGGGTACCTCCCTTACACCTAAAGGGAGGATGTAGGGATGTTTTAATAAAATATTGGCTGTGCTGTGTTACTCGCTGATAATATAAATGAAATTGTTTTTTTTTTAGTTTATCTATTACCAACAAATAGATTGCAATTTTAGAATTAAAACTGTAGTGGTTGATTAATCATATCTATAAATTTCGACAGTATTAACCGATCTACCGTTGATCGCGGTCACGGTCGATGCTCATGAGGAAGAACATTTGAATTTTTACGAAACGTCAGCAATACATGAAAAACGTGGTGATTTGCTTTAATTCTAGTTAAAATAGCTTGTATAGCCTATTTTATATGCTTTAAAATTTTCTTAGGTAATTTTTCATCATCGCTAAAGCAATTAGCCTGTCCGAGTCTCTGTTTCATCTAACTGTCAACAGGGGGACGTGACTAGAAGCCAGAAATAATCGCGAGATGGCGTTAAAAAATTAGCAGACCCTACCCTTGAACAGGGACATTATAATAATTAATTGTTGTGATTTTAATGATGTACTTTTACCAAGAACTGACAAAATATAAAGCTGGTGTTTATTTACTTTACTGAACATTATTTCGATGCTATTTAGTTCCCTACCTACGCAGTTCGTACGAATTTTGTTTACTGTTAGTACACCTAGGTTTGTTTAATATTTATAACTGATTAAAATACTATACTAAACATTACTTAAAACTCGTAAAAACATTATTAAGCTTGATTTCTTTCAAAAAATTACGTGCATTTTATTAACATTTATTGTAAGCTAGTTGTTCAAATGTACTAATGAAGATTAAAGGCAATACATTATTGCACTTTTAGTTTTTTTTATATTATTATATGGCCTAAGTAACTTGCTAATACGTGAAATAATTTTTAAAATTGTCAAATCAAATCAAATCAAACCATTTATTTGCAAGAATACAACATTATTTTACATGTCAGATCTGGTTGATTGTATTCAGCCTGCACGCAGGCGTGCAAATGTTTTGTCACTACATAGTATAAAGCAAAGTCGCTTTCCGCTTCCCGCTTCTATACAGAAGATACATACATACGTATGTATGTATATTTGCTTATATTTTTAAAACTACACAACGGATTTTGATGCGGTTTTTTTTAATAGATAGAGTGATTCAGGAGGAAGGTTTATATGTATAATAACATGCTACCCGTGCGAAGCCGGGGCGGGTCGCTAGTGAGTCATATAATTAGAATTAAGTATTAGTCATTAGGTATTATGTTACAATTCAATTTTCCAAATACTCTTTCACACTGTAAAAACATTCTTCAATTAGCCAACCACTTAACTTTTTCCTAAATATATTTCCATTTAGTTCTTTTAATTCTTCCGGTAATTTATTGTAGATTGTGATGCACATGTTATAAATATTTCTCTTATAAATATCTTTATTGGTTTAGCTAGTAGTTTTTTAGTTTATCCTACAAACAAATATACAAAAAGACATCTCTTTATAATACTCATATTAGTGTAGGAGATAGTATAGAAAACTTCTGTTCAAATACCGCAAAGGCCTTAGCGGTAAAGTGTTTACATCTTTGTATAAATATTTATTGGCTATCCATTTTCTGACAATATATTGTAACGCATTTTTCCCAAGTTTCTCATTTCCATCGACATGTCACGTACTTTATGAGTAAAGTGTTTACATCTTTGTTTCAATAAAATATCGGAACGGGTCGTCCATTTTCTGACCACATATTGGTGGCGATTCTGTTGTCCACACTAAACTAAAATTCCTAAAAACTATCGCTCTTATTCCTTTTACGTTAGAGTCTAAATTAACTTCAAAACGGAAGTTCTTAAATTTGAAATATTTTAGACATTTTGTTTTTTTCGTATATTGTGCAATAAAAAAATAAGAAAGTAAAATGTCACTTTAGTCAACACCTTTTTACATGCTGACTAAATGTACTTAGAATACTGTAAATAATCGTTAAATTATTTTAAACTAACCTACGTTTTAGAACTGTCATTTCTAAAACGTAGGTTAGTTTAAAATAATAATAATAATTTGTTTTAGAACTGTCATCCCGAGGTTACGCGAATTTAGACTTTAATGTGACTGACGTTGCAGCTCAGTTGGTAGTAACTCTGCCTTCTGCGCTGTAGGTTGTGAGTTCGATTCTCACCCAGGATAAACATTTGTGTAATGAACATAGATGTTTGTTCTGTGTCTGTGTATAAGTATGCATTTACAAAAAAAGTATCCTATCAGTTACCTGATTCCCATAGTACAAGTTTTGCTTAGTTTGGAGCTAGATGGCGATGAGTAATTAATGTCCACCAATATTTATAAAATGCAAGAAAAAACTAGATAGTTTTTTAGGAATATTAACTTTTATCGTGGACACAACAGAATCGCCTCCATTGTAGGGTATTTTTCCAAGTTTCCTATTTCCATCGACATGTCATAATATACCAGTGTGTGTACCAGTAACGTGTGCCTCGGTTGTTCACTGTTCGGTATTGTGTGCGACATGCCTTATCGGAGTTACAATCGCCTTAGCTTCGTCGTATTGTTCTGAGTTTTCTTTCATGTTACCTAGTTTTGTTATGATTTTATCATTGCCTTTTACCTTGCACTTTATTAATTTCATGAATGGGCAGAAGAAAATTTCAGAAAAATTATTTTTTTCCTATTTACATATGGGCAGAGAGGAAAGTTTAAAAAAAAATCATACAATTCATTATATTTATCATTTTGTTATACTAACTGCTAGCATATTATATAGCAAATTTAATAGTTGGACGTGCCTCTGACTACACCCTTGATATCCTCAGTGCCAGGAGATGTCTACTAAATGGATGTCTAGTCTACCATGATTGGAGATTACTGTCATAATCTACTATTAAAAGGCGCCTATCTGAGGAATTTTTTGGAGTTTACTCCTTAAGGCCCGGCTCACACCCACACACGTATTTCAATGATTTTCAGGTACCGATTTAAAAACCAGGAATCACAGTTGTGAGGATATAATGATACAAAATTACTGATAATATATTCATCTTTAATAGTAGATAATAAAAACTGGCCAGTTCTATACAACATTTTCAAAAAAATACGTTTTTACCGTCGCAAGAACCGCTGAAAATGTCGAAAAATGGGGTCTGGTTAGGTACCAATATCTTTAGACCCACAGCATATTTTTATTTGAAAATAATACGAAATTGTAGATTTTATATTTCTCTATACCGCGTGGCATTATCTTGTTTTCAAATAATTTACTTTTTCATTTATGAACAATATAAAATGCAATAAAACTTCTCCATACATTTTTTCCATACAAAACTCATATTCACCTCAAGTCGGCACGTCAGTTAGCGCTCAGACGCGCTCGGGGAAGCATGTCCACGTCACATTTTTCTTCGAATTTAGAGGAGGTCTTACATAATGGTATACCGGGGTAAAATACTGGACATGCAAAACTAATGATAACATTTGTATAATATATTGCCTTGAAGAATTTAGTGCAAGCCACACAGATGAAGGTTAGGTACAATGCATGGTTTGTTGAAAGAGTTGAATGGTTTTATTTTGTAGAAGATGCGTTTCATCGAGTTTGGTTTCGAAACAATATGATAATAGTATACGGTTTTACCTTTTTGCATACGTCGCGTCGGAGCAAAATCGAAATAAGCCGATGTTTCGTATTTGATTGTTATTTTAATAAAAATATTAAATTTCAGGAAAATGTGAACCTGGTTGTGTCCCTAATTAATAATAAATAATAAAAGCTTTTATTTCCTTGCACAATATAAAATTAACTTAAATATGTATCTATGCATAGGTATATAAAATTATGTGTAAGGACCGCTTTCAGCGGTAAAAGCCTCCTCCAGCTCTATCCATTTTTCCCGATCTCTAGCGGCTCTGCTCCATGTTTTGCCTGCTACTTTCACGATGTCATCATCCCATCGCATAGCAGGCCTTCCTCTTCTTCGTTTTTTATGTATTGGGTCCCAATTCATAATTGTTTTAGATCACCTCTCATTTTGTAATCTTTGTATGTGCCCGGCCTATTTCCATTTTAGTGATAATACTTTCTGGACAACGTCTTTTGCTGTGGTTTTTGAAGTGTCCCTAATTAGTCCTATTAAATAAATATAAATGTTGATTTGATACATTTCTGTTTTGAAATGAAAGTTCTAAGGTACCATGATCCTTACCTGTATCGCTTAGACCCAATCTACCCTATATTACCAAGCGTGTTTTTTTATACATGGATGGAAAAAAATGATACTTTATCTATAATTGGATTTAGAAAAATTACATAAATTTCAGATTATGAATATAATTTATAATTATTATTTATCTACCTTTAATATTATAAATCTAAAAGTTTGTGCGGATGTTAAGTATGTTTGGATGTTTGTACCTCAATCAGACCTAAACGACTAAACGGATGAAATTGAAATTTGCTGTCGATGTAAATATACCTCTACCTTATAAATAGGCTATTTTTAATTAAAAAACATCCTCAAAACTATAAAAAGACTCCGAGTGCTGGTGTGCAACAAATCTAGCATTAATCAATTTTGACGACTGATGAATGACTGACGAATGATACGATACGCATTGAACCAAAAATGTTGAACCTTCTAAAAAGGTCGGTATTTGTTATTATCAAAGCAAGGTTTATCTGGGGGCACGGTAGTGCCCCCGCCAAGTCAAGCAAAAAAGCGGCACAGTCGTACCATCCTTTTCTCGAAGCAGTTCAGGCCATTTTTTAGACAGACAGACAGACATTGAAATCTCACAACATTTTACGATAGAAGAACTGATGGGTTTTTGGTTAAATTATACATATACACGATCTGGGTGATATATATGGATTCTTTATTGTAGAGATATAGAACACGACCAGCCGTAACAAGCGAACAGGGAAGAGAGACTGACATCGACAGATTATCTCTGGTCATCTTAGGCTACTTATACAATATCTCACAAGTTAAGTTTACTACACACGAGCATAGTTCCAACAAAAAATGACAAAAAAAGAAACTGAGTTGCGTTGCGAGAATTGGCTTTTTATTTTTATTTTTACAAGTTGTTTTTGATGGCATATACTTAAGTTTAAGTACATGATGCAAATAATTAAATATTTAAAAAAATAATAAAGTGTCCTGAAAAATTGTTTAATTCGAAATACTGAAAGTGCTCTTTAGTGTTTCGTAGTTTACAAAAAACCCTTATAGTTTTGCCATTTTCGTCCATTCGTCCGCAGCTTAACTCAGATACTCTTAGTACTAAAAAGCTGTAATTTGGCATGAATATACATTAGTCACGCCGACAATGTGGTAGAAATAAATACATATTTTCAGATGTTTTTTTTTCTCGCATACTCTCCATGTCTTTGGATAGGTCTTAAAAAGTATTGCAGGTTTGTGATGTCATTTAGTACAAATACAATGGAAAATATGAATTTTTAAAAAGAGCTGGTCATCTCTTTTTACAAATTCATATTTAATTTTTCTGGAAAGAAAATATTATGGAGGGTTAATTAGTAAAGTTTTACAATAACTGTTTAATTCCAGAACTTGTTGACTCTCGCTACGCGCGGTCTATGGATCTTCGAGATCATAACTCGCACACAATATTCAAAAGCATACCTACATATTTTATCAGTATTTCACTTTCAAAACTTTCTGTGAGTGGTACTCGAAACGTTGACGGTGCCGTCATCGATTTTAAATGACAATAAGTTTTTTTATTAAAAATATATTTTTTAAATCAAGCTTTTGTAATGTCTAGTGCTCTAGTTCTCGTCAAGATAAAAATAACGAGCCCAAACGCGACGTGGTTATGTTGTGTAGTTGAGGAGTTCCGATGGCTACATCCGACCTCCATCATCAGACCAGCTCTCTAGTACCATAATTTTACATTGTCATTGAGATTGATAGGTATGCAAAGTTTTGCCTCAATTCGACTATTTAGTGAAGAGTTCCGTTGAACAGCTCCTGACTCCATCATCAGATCAGCTCGCTGTCACCATATTATGTATGCAAAATTTCAGCTCAATCGATTGGGGATAACTGCTTAAAATTAAGTTGCAAGATTCCTTCCTTATCAAACATACATACATAAATATGTACATAAACTGCAAGTTAAATAAGTCATAATGTATTTTATTAGTAGGTACCTAACAAATATTTTTTGCACAGTCAAATATTAGTAACTGTGTAGTAGCACTTTACGATTTGTAACCTGTCTTATAATATATATTATTTTTTTCTATATTTATTTTCTTTTTGTCAAGTGCAACCTATAAAATTATTAAGTACATACCTACCTATACAAATATGACATACCTTATGCACCAAATATTTTCAAGTATCAAGACTAGTTATTTAGTCTTGGTAAATGAAGTGTGAAGTAGCTTCAATGTGTGCGTTTGCACTATTCTTAGTGTGCGGCCACAGAATACGACCGAGTACAAAAAATGCGAGCTGTCATAAATTTAACAGCAACCTTAAGAATCGGTTTTTGAAAAGGCGCCCGGTATGAAAAAATTGTGAGTAGTAAAATCTACTGAACGCATGACCTCGTTACGTTTTTAGTGCGCAACTTTACAACAATATTTTCTCTTTTAAAAAAACCCTTAAGAATTACCTTTTAAACTCACAAGTCCATCCATAGCGACTACCTATATTTCTAGGCCTTATATTTTATTTTATTATATTATTCAAAAGTAGGTATATTATTTTGTTTTTGCTATCTAGTTTAGGTATATATTTTTATAGAATGTTAAATAGTAGGTATTTTAGAATTTTAAGTACTTAATGTAAATATATGCACTGTGTGATTATACAGTATGCTGCCCCACACGCTGCATCAACTCTCGCTGTTGCAGCATATAGCTGAGTGGTGACCAATTTTGTTGTCAATGTTCCCAATATGTATGTTTTTGTTTAGTTTTAAGAGATTATGTTGACACAAAATTAATTTATTCTTTCTTTCTTTCTTTAATTTGGTGTGAGCAGTGCAGCTAGATCGTGGGTAGTGTACCCTTACTTTGCCTATACTTTATAATGCTTTCTCTCACTCTTACTGATGGCAAAACATCTTAGAGTGGGGGTACGCTCTACGCACGATCTGGTAAACTCCAGTCGTGCGTCGGAGCTAACACACACAATTTTTTTGATTTGGTAATATTTATTAGTATCTTTTTATGAATGCAAAAATGGTAACATACAGAAAGCAATCTATTGAGTTTGTAAATAAATGCACATCGACTCGACGAATGAATGAATGCGAATTTTGTATAGAACTTAACGTGACAAAATAATCTAACAGGACATTAGAAAGACAGCTATGGATGGCCATTCTAAGTGAATAAAAGGATAAGTGTGCGCCAAATAGTTCTATTTAGAAATCCCGCCCATCACTAATAACAACAAATGATAATAGCTGGCCATGTCACCCTTTAGTGCGTGGTTACTATGGTTCAAGTACAAAATGGCAAATAAATATCAATTTTGTCAGGGAGTAAATACATGAGGATAGGCACTGAAACATACAGTTATCTGTAGGTATATACACTGTCTATACCTAGTAGTAAGTATACCTCAGTATACATATGTGATGATGATGGGTGTTTGTTCTGTGTCTGTTTGTTCTATGTATAATGTATCATAAGTATGTATATATAAAAAACCGGCCAAGTGCGAGTCGGACTCGCGCACGAAGGGCTCCGTACCAAGGATAGGGAATACTGTGATACAAGGCGATGTTTCGCAGAAAGTAACTTTTTTCATTTTACTTGATTAAAATTAGTTTGTAACCGAATTTTGTGGAGAATTATTGCTCGCTCGGCTCACGGACCGTCTGATTGTTGAAATTGTTTTTTTAATTCTATTTTTGTTTGCAATTATTCTCCAGTGTTTTCATCCTACTGCCACGAGTATGTTATCGCAGTTTATAAATATTTGAGAAATACGTAATGTTGCGTGTTTCGCGTGAGCATACATTAATTCCTTTAAAACGTAATTACAGGTCATCGCCTGAAAGTGATGGTTTTAAACTTGTTTTTTCTTTTAATATTTGCATATGTTACAGCTTTGATTTATGGAAAGAAACTAAATTGGTAAAACTTTTATACATAGATTTATTTATTTTTCATTCAAAAATGACGCCTAAAAACCATTTTAATTTTATTTAAGAACGTAATTTTTTATATAATTTAGTCAACAATAATAGTACCTACCTTAATTTAAAATAGTTTCTACTAATAGTGTACTTCCACAAACAAAATAATTAAAATATAATACACAATTTTCTCTAATGCTAGATAGAGCTCCAGTGTGGTGCCGATCGAACAAGGTGAAGGCTCAAACAAGAATACTGCCCGTGGAACATAATTCCCACTTTTCAAGCAAATTTGAGAGAATTATGGTGTACCTCGTAAAGGTCAATTGCAAAAAACAAACAATCCCTCAAAATTGTTTAGGGCAATAAACAGCGATATTACAGATTCAACAACGGTAAACCATATGGGGTGAAAATAAAACAAGTAATTCGCCAATTTATATCCTATGTAATGTTCCTTTAATATATCCATGAATAATGTAGAAGCTTAGGATATTATGTGAGTACCTACATTTTTAGAATTAATGTGATGTCTTTGCGGAGTATTTCTTATGCTCTGTACAAGTACCTAATAGCAATGTTAGGTTTTCATCTTTGGGAACTAGATTACTCATATAATCTCACAGAAAAAATTACGTTCAGTCTTTCCCTAACTTTACGCCTACCTTATCACATGGGGGTATAAAAATTCCCTACGACCTATTCCCAGACCTACTGAATATACATAAAAAATTTCATAAAATTCATTCAAGCAGTTTCGGACGAGTTTGGTTACAAACACTGTGACACGATTATTTTATATATTAGAGAAAATAAAATAAATAATAAATAAGTATTAGCGAACTTTACACACAACGCTATCTAGCCCCAAACTAAGCAAAGCTTGTACTATGGGAACCAGAGAACTGATAGAATACTTAAATACTTTTTTTTTTGTTGTAAATACATACTTATTATACATATTAACACCCAGACACAGAACAAACATCTATGTTCATCACACAAATGTTTATCCCGGGTGGGGATCGAACCCACAACCTACAGCGCAGAAGGCAGAGTTACCAACTGAGCTGTGAGGCCAGTCGAAATCACATTGCCTTTTGAACTTAAGGACTTAAGGACTCCAAAAAATTTAAAAAATGCTTAGGTAATTAACTTTACGAAATCCCTTATTGCTCGTAAAATCAGCGGAGCCTTTTAATCTTGCATCTCGACAACTTTCCCAAGCAAGGTTTAGTAATTAAGCCATTCATTCTCCAACAGAACTGCCACCTTATCTTGTACTACAACCAATTTATGAGCAAGTACAAGATTGCAATTAAATCCGGCTCACTTTTGAAGTCGCTGTCAATAATTGAATAACAATTGAACACTATTAATATTTGAAGCTAACACTTTTAAATCCAGATTTGATTGGTTCAAAGGAAAACACTGAACGCTAACTTTACAAAAATACTTTATTAGAAATAAAACTAGTAGTAAAACTGGTAGTTAGAGGCACGTCCAATCATCATATTTGGCACCTGCCCACATTTTTCAGTAGTTAACATTCCATACGTGAAAGGATGTAAGCCCATCGTCGCTTAAAAGAATACTAACTGGTTTCCTCACGATGTTTTCCTTCACCGTTTTGAGCACGTGTTTTGATGCGCATATAATTTTTTCGAACAGAAAAACCCATTGATGCACGTCGGGATTCGAACCCACGACCTTCAGATTGAAAGTCGAGGTACCTCCCACTCGGCCAACACGGCTGGTCTAATCTAACGTGCACTATCGGTCGATATTGTTAATTCCAGTTATCACGATTAAGTACTTATCTTATCTTTCGAGAAGATTTTCACGCTTTGTACACTTCCTATAGATAAATAAATAAATAAAATATTGGTGAACATTACACACAGTGCCTTCTAACCCCAAACTCAGTAAAACTTGTAATACGGGAACTACATAACAGATAGAATATTTATATACATTTTGTTGTAAATACACACACTGATACATCTGGGAGCACAGCAGTGTCCCCGCCAAGTCGAACAAAAATGCAGCACGGTCATATTATAACAGCAAAACAACAAACATTAATGTTCATCACACAAATATAAGTTATTGGTGGGGATCGAACTCACAACCTTTAGCGCAGAAGGTAGAGCTACAAAGTGAGCTGTGATACCAGTCAAGATAATTTATCAACAAAAAGCATTCATCAATTCAACTTTGTTTTTCATTATCAATTTAATTTCTTAGAACGCACTTACTATGAAGTAATGGCAATCCAAACAAACCGCTAACCGCTAAATATTCATATAAAAATAAAGTAGAATGATAAATATAAATATTGGTGGGCATTATGATACAGCGCCATCTAGCCCCAAACTAAGCTAAGCTTGTTCTATGGGAATAAGATAATTGATAGAATACTTATATACTTTTCTTTTGGTAAATAACCAACACCTAGACAGAGAACAAACATCTATGTTCATCACACAAATATTTTTCCTGGGTGGGGATCAAACCCACAACCTACAGCGCAGAAGGCAGAGTTACTACCAACTGAGCTGTGAGGCCAGTCTATTTGTTTACAGAAAGAAATAACAATTAATACTTTAAAAAATGAGTTATTATTATCAAAAATATATACACTAATAGTAAGTGGCCAACTCGGATAAACGCCTCCATAATGCATCGACCACATAGCTCAATAGACGCCTTAATGGCTTTTCTTCAAATAAATAATTCTGTCAAACCGTTGAGGTGTGCGGGTCAGAGGGAGCGATAAAAAATGCATTCTGATTGACCGGTTCAATGTCACAGTCCGCCGCGGGGCGCGTCGTGTATCGCAGTATAAGCCTAATGTGTTGTTTGAAAGTGTTCGCCTTGCATGAAGAGTCTTTAGGATGTGTGGTCGATGCCATAATGGCTTCAAAAGTAAATATAAAATAATGCATTGTAAACTTTTACCACATTATCTCATGAACTTGTTTGTATGTATGAGTGTACCTACGTTTATCTAACTATCCCTCTCTTCGCTCACGGAGTAGGTGTGACCTTTCAGTTAAAGTACTCTATGCTTCAATCCATGTCTATAATACTCATCGAAACTTGTTCAGCTTTTACGACATAATTAAGTACCAAACAAACATCCAAACTTTTGCATTTATAATTTAATGTTAATATTAATTGCTTTAATTTTCCCAATTATTAAGTGTGATGGCGGTGATAGGTCGCTCCCTCGACGAAGACTCCCAAATATAGGGTGTACTAGCGACCCGCCCCGGCTTCGCACGGGTAGCATGTTATTATACATATAAACCTTCCTCCTGAATCACTCTATCTATTAAAAAAACCGCATCAAAATCCGTTGTGTAGTTTTAAAGATATAAGCAAACATACATACATACATATTACATACAGACGCGGGAAGCGGAAAGCGACTTTGCTTTATACTATGTAGTGATAACGACTACTCCCTAAATATGATTCTTACGAACGAATCTTGATTGATTATCACTGACAAAAAAACAAAAGTAAACCATTATCATGATGTCTGATTCGTTTGTTCTGATCGAATCTATACACAATCAATACAAAAAAGCGGCCAAGTGCGAGGTAGACTCGCGCACGAAGGGTTCCATACCATTATCTATAAAAAACGGCAAAAAAACACTAGCGGCAACAGAAATACATCATTCTGTGAAAATTTCAACTATCTAGCTATGAGATAGTTCATGAGATACAGCCTTGTGACGGACAGACGGACAGCGAAGTCTTAGTAATAGGGTCCCGTTTTTACCCTTTGGGTACGGAACCCTAAAAACAATACAAAAACGTTATGCTCATATCCTTCAGGGTACAACAATTTTTCTTACACTTAGAGAAGGTAGGGGCGTAGGGGTAGTTGTATTTGTGTTACAGTTTTCGGAAACATCCGATATTACGTACGTATTCGACAACTCCTTATATTTTATAAGAAACCCAAAATGCTAGCACTCAAATGGGATTTGAACCCACACCTTCCCCGTATTTGTGAGTTTCTTAAGTGCAGATAAGCACTGTATAATATTAACAAACACGTACTCTTTGAAAGGAGTTGGTACTTAAGGATGCGGATATTTTCCATGTAAATTTACGAGCAAGTCATAACTTGTATTTATGTGAAATTGTCGTTTTATCTAGCCCTAGCATATGAGTGAGTGAGAAAACTATTTTCCTACGAAAGAGTAGGACAAACATTTTATTCAGATGTAGTTTATACTCGAAATATCGATAGTTCTTTGAGTGTGAATTTTAAGTTTAGAGAAGAAAATCTTCATCTAGTTAATTCTAGCGTCTAATACACAAACAGTACAAAATATTTCTGCTTTCAAAGTCAAAGTCAAAGTTTCTTTATTGCTTGAAATACATGTATGTTGTCTTTGTTATTTGCATTGTGTTTGACTTTTTGATATTTTGTACTTATTATTTTTTGACATTTTGTACTTATTATTATTATTATTTTTTGACATTTTCACATTTCCTCTTATCTTATTTTATCTATGACATTCCTATTGACATGTAAAAATGTATAATTATTTATGTAGGTATCTAATACGAGTAATATTATTTTTAATTTAGTATTAAATGATTGGATATAATATAATGTGTAAATAGTTAGTGTAATTGGTCTTGTACCGTGCTAATTATGTATAAATAAATAAATAAATAAATAAATGTACAGAAGATGTTAATTTATTAAAAACCGGCCAAGTGCGAGACGGACTCGCGCACGAAGGGCTCCGTACCATTATCTATAAAAACGTCAAAAAAAACATGTGTGTTGTATGGGATCCCCCCTTAAATATTTATTTTATTCTATTTTTAGTATTTGTTGTTAGAGCAGCCACAGAAATATATAATCTGTGAAAATTTCAACTGTCTAGCTATCACGGTTCATGAGATACAGCCCTGTGACAGACAGACGGACAGACAGACAGACAGACGGACAGCGAAGTCTTAGTAATAGGGTTCCGATTTTACCCTTTGGGTACGGAACCCTAATATACTAGCGACCCGCCCCGGCTTCGCACGGGTAGCATGTTATTATACATATAAACATTCCTCCTGAATCACTCTATCTATTAAAAAAAACCGCATCAAAATCCGTTGTGTAGTTTTAAAGATATAAGAAAACATACATACATACGCGGGAAGCGGAAAGCGACTTTGCTTTATACTATGTAGTGACTAGCCGACCCGTGACAGACGTTCTCCTGTCAAATTACAATAATCTAATAGAAAAGACTGAATGTTTTTAGTCTGTGATGTCACATTTGTTGCACAGCCTCGCCATCTATACAGAAATCATCCCTTTTGCGTTTTTTTATCGTTTTGGGGATGTTTTTCATTTTTTAAAGTAGTCTATTATTTATTCGGGCATTATATCTACATCTACTGCAAATTTCAACTTAATCCGTTTTGTCGTTTAGCGCTGATTGAAGAACAAACATACATACAAACTCACAAACTTTCGCATTTGTAATATTATTAGGATTACCAATGTACTCTGCCTATGAAGGCAGGCAATATCAAATTTACAACATTCAATACCAAATCCAAGCTTTTCTGTCCAACCAAAAATTGCCTGGAAGAGATCGCTCTCAGAGATAAGGCCACCCATTGTCACAGTGATTTATTTGTATTTTTCTACAATATTCTATTCTATTAAAAACGTATTTCCGGTAGATACTAGCCCTCCTGCATGAAAATATTCGTGATCCCCAACGTAATTTGTCTTGTCTCTTGAAACTGTGGCTTTTGTCACTGTGCCCTAGCAACGAGGACCACAGGGACCAGATAAAACTTATAGTTCCATACATAGCGAGTGCTCCGGGCAATGGCTGCCAATGGAAAAATATTTGAAAGACTCTTCAACGGGAAGCTCTTGAACAAAGACTGATGTCGCCAACTTTTCCGGAATATACTTTATGGAAATGCGACGATGATAAACGATGTTCTTCAGTTGGTTACAAAAAATGTATAAATACTTTACATATTTTTCCTAAGTGATCCTACTTTCAATGTAGAAAATAAAAAAATTAAATAGGATTACGACTGTAATCCCCGAATACGGTAGACATCCTCTCAGATCTCCAGACGCTTAGACCCTTGAAGATGTCAAGTGGGGGTAGTCAGAGGCACGTCCAAACATTATATTTGGCACATGCCCACATTTTGCAGTAGTTAGCATTCCATACACAAGTTGCAAGCCCATCGCCGCTTATAAGAATACTAACTGGTTTTCCTCACGATGTTTTTCTTCACCGTTGTAAGCACGTGTTTTTGATGCGCATATAAATTTTCAAACAGAAAAATCAATTGATGCACGCCGGGATTCGAACTCACGACCATCAGATTGAAAGTCGAGGTGCATCCCACTCTTATATATATTCTTCTTAGCTTGATCGCGAGAAACAGGCATAGCTTCACCTAGCTCCTAACGTTTCAAAGTCCTTGTGATTTTATTGAAATACCTTATGACTAACTTTATAATCATGTAACTTTACCTCGTGTATTTATTTATGAAAAGCATCAGTTAGAGTTAGAAGTGCATCATTATCAAATTTGAATTTCCATCTCACAGAGTTTGAAACTCGTGGCACTCGTGACAACCAACCTTTAGTTTGTGTTCGTTACAAATTCAGACAATGTCGAGCTGGGCAAATTACAACTTCAACACTATCCACAGCTTATATCAAATGACTCGTTCACTCCCACTTCATTCTAAACCTAGAAAAAAAATGAAATGAAATGAAATCATTTATTTGCAAGAATACAACATTATTTTACATGTCAGATCTTAAAACTATTATGGTATATTGTATTCAGCCTGCACGCAGACGTGCAAATGTTTTGTTAGTCATATTATCAGAAGTAAGTATTAGTCATTAGGTATTATGTTACAATTCAATTTTCCAAATACTCTTTCACACTGTAAAAACATTCTTCAATTAGCCAACCACTTAACTTTTTCCTAAATATATTTCCATTTAGTTCTTTTATTTCTTCCGGTAATTTATTGTAGATTGTGATGCACATGTTATAAATATACATAAACAACTAGAACACAGAAATAATTAATTTACAATTCGAGAGTTGCAGAGAGTTTATGCAGAGATGGTTTAAAACATTTGAAGTATCTAACAATCCCCACACTAGGCAGAGCCTGTGTAGAGCCCATTAGTAGATATTATTTTAAGTGGCAATGGGCTTACTACTTATTATGTATGGAATGCTACTGCAAAATATGGGCATGTGTCAAATGTGATGTTTTGATGTGCCTCAGGTTACCCCCTTAAGACATCCTCAAGGATCTGAGCGCTTACAATCGTGTCCCATTTTCTTTCTTTACTTTCTTTCTTGTCCCTATTTCTTTAGTTTTTGTTATAATCAGTCAAAATCGTGTGTTCATTTAACAAACCCTTTTTTATTGCAGAATACCAACATAGCTACGTAGGTTCTGTTAAATAAACTCTAGGATACAATTGTCGCAACACATCTTTTAGGAATTATAGTTTTTTGTGCATAAGGTGATAAGTGGAATTTTTGACGTTTTGTATGGGCTGAGTCTACCCAGATAAGACGGAAAAAGTGATAAAACTGCATTATCTTGAAAACCATCATATTAAAAAAAATATCTATAATTTAGGTAGCTATGAGCTATATGATTATCTAACGAATTATATAAAAATGAACTGTTTAGCTATTCATAGTTTTGATTAAAAACGAAACTAGTGTTTTTGAAGAGCCAACTTAGGAAAATAAATCTATCGAGAAAAGTTTCACCAATCGTGTTTCTGTCTTTAATTTATCTAGATTAAATCCTTATGTTATCTTTGTCATAAAAAACAAAACTGTATGTTTTGCGGTTATTGAGATAAAACGATTCTGCATTCATCAAAAACATTTATTCCTCGTCTTTAATATTTTACGATTTGATCCAACTGTTTCTCAATGTACTGGGAGGTGTCAGCAGGGCATAGGTTAGCTAGTTAAGGTTTGGTAGCGCTTTTGTTAGAAAGTGATAACTACAAGTTGTCATTCATAATTATGACGACATTCTTGTTCTTCCGAAACAAATTATTTAGAGCAAGGTTTTGCCAGTGACTTCGCTCGCAAGATACTTAGATAAAAAATTGCTTATATGCTATTCCAGTACATATTTGGCTATTTAAATTCCAAGTTTCATTCAAAACCAATCTAATGGTGATCGAGCCACAAACATACAAAAATCTTTACAAACTTTTGGATTTATAATACCTACTTATTAGGTAGGTACTTAGTAGAATTCGATTTCTTTGTTGAGATTGTTGGCCGAATGGGAGGTGTAGCTATGATAATACCCACATTCAGAATCGATATGCAAACTTTTTTCCCAAAGCAAAGGTAGCACCAGCATGTTTTGCGTCTAAATATAAGTTTCATTCATTAATTTGGTATGTAGATTGTAGATATCATACATAACCCTACTTCATTTTGTACATTCAACTGATGTTATCGGCTCTCGCACGCTAGCTGAATTGAATGGTCCCGCATCAAAGGCAATACAAAATAGATAATTGTATAGTACAGTCGGCGGATCCTGGCATCCATATACCGTAAAGTTAGCCGTGTGACCGCAAAAATGGTTCTGTGTCACTGCATAAGGCCATGTAAGTGGGAGGAACCTCGACTTTCAATCCGAAGGTTGTGGGTTCGAATGGAAAAATTTAAATGCGCATTCAAACATCGTAAGAAAATCAATGAGTATTCTTGTAAGCGACGAAGGGCCTGCAACCTTACACGTGTGTAATGGTAACTGCTGCAAAATGTAGGCATGCGCTAAATGTAATATTTGGGCGTGCCTCTGACAGACCCCTTTAGACATTTTTAAGGATCTGAGCGACAGGATATTTGTGAAGAAGTTTATTTCTACCGTACTAATCTTCAGATTATAGTCGTGAACCTATTTAATTTTATATTTTCATTGCATAAGGTCGAAAATTGGCAGCAGTCTGCACTGAAGCTGAACTTCACGTAAGCCAAGATCTGCTAACCGTACTGTAGGTACTATTGCTGTCTACCACTGTCCAAAATAGCTATCTCGCGTTATCGCGCCCAATCAAGCGTGCTATTGACAAAGCCCTCCTCCGAACTAATTACAGAGGCGCATGTCAAATGACAATGGTTTTGATTTCGCCGGCACATGTTATTGCCTACCACATCTTTTGATTCGCCGAAACCTGCACAAGTAGCTTGCGATAAGGAGAAGCGTGGCGGAACTTGGTCGATCCGATTGGGTAGGCCAAGTTACGGCCAACTAGGAGATGATCTTTTCCATCTTTGAAAACTGGCTACCTATTCCAATCAGTTAGGATATATAGATTTTTTGTCACTCTTTTCAATGCGTGAAAAACAGTACAGTCATTATGATAACATATTTTACTTATTATCTTAAGCACCTACTTTATTTCTATTAGATGTTTTCATAGGTTTCATAGGTTAATGTTTTTTTAGGGTTCCGTACCAAAAGGTTAAAAACGGGACCCTATTACTAAGACTTCGCTGTCCGTCTGTCTGTCCGTCTGTCCGTTAATCCGTCCGTCCGATGCCGTCCGATTCTCATGAACCGTGATAGCTAGAAAGTTGTTTTTTTTTACAGATCATGTATTTCTATTGACGACAACTAAAAACAGTATAAAATAAATATTTATGTGGGGCTCCCATACAACAAAAGTGATATTTTGCCATTTTTTTATAGATAATGGTACGGAACCCTTCGTTCGCGAGTCCCACTCGCACATGGCCGGTTATTTTTTATTCTGCAAAACTGTACTTTAGCTATGTTTGGAAATGGATAAAAATCCATTTATCCCAACTGAGTGGGATAGCCAGCACCCAGATCCAGAACAAAATATTTGCAGATCATGTTTGCCTGCTACGCCACGCCGTTTCTAGCTCTTTAAGCCTAGATTGGTGCAATTCAAGCTTATGGTGCAAAGCCAGTGTATCCAGCCTTACCAATTGTGTTAGTGGACAAAGTGGAAGTATTTCGCTCGAGACTCGTTTGCACACTAACGAGTATCCTAATACTAATATTATAAAACCGAAAGTTGGTTTGGATGTTTGGAAAAACTTGGAATATATGTACAAAGCCCTGAAATAGCAAATAGGCTACATTATATCCATATACCACGCGGACGAAACCGCGGGCGGAAGCTAGTAGTATATAAATTGTAGGTATCATCAAAAATGTGTTTTCCTGGTTTAGATGTAATGTAATGAGAAAGCGAGACAAAAATTGAGACAAAATTTAAAGAAATTAACATTCTCACTGTAATCTCACAATATATATATGTAAACTTATTGTATACTCATAAGAATATGGCTTTCTTTAAGAAAAAAAGTGATGTACATACAGTGCCGGATTAACCACGTAGCAAGAGTAGCAAATGCTACGGGCCCCGCAACTCGAGGGGCCCCGCGGTCCAACACAACTCTCACCGTAAAACAATAATGTAGATAGGAGCGTAAAAATATTTTACTAGGGTATGCTTCACTCCCACCTGAAATATGACCTTATAATTATTATATCTATTATATTCCGAGAAAAAGGCTAAATACTGCTAAATTTGCCCATATTAAATCTAGAAAAGTTTATATCCCACCAAAAACATTCTGTAAAAAACTAGCCAAGTCTCGATGGAGCTGCTTGTTTATCTCTAAAAAGTAATGAAATCTAGACAAAGTTGTGCCAAGTCTGAGGTTCCTTACTGTGATTTCTTTATTATTATAGTTAATGATGTGACTTCATCGAGACTTGGCTAGTTTTTTACAGAATGTTTTTGGTGGGATTTCACTTCTTTTTGTAGAAACGTGGGCTTATTGATTTATTTTAATAGATTTTCTTATTTGACACAGGTTTTTTGACATATTTTTTTGCAATGACAGTCGATTTTTTTATGTACCAATAGTAGAAGGGGGCATTACCATATCTCTAATACAGCTGAGACCAGCTGAGGGTTCTTCATCAGATACTTCAGACCTTCGATTTTTTACATTAAATGAAGCGGCCCATCAAGTTGAATATTTTTTGTAAAGGCGGTATGTCGATCTCTAATAGTTTGGTTAAGCTCTTGTGTTTTCTAATCAGGGTCACCAGGTACTCCAGATCTTCGATTATCCTAGTTTTTAGGGTTCCGTACCCAAAGGGTAAAATCGGAACCCTATTACTAAGACTTCGCTACCCGTCTGTCTGTCTGTCTGTCTGTCCGTCCGTCCGTCTGTCAGTCACAGGGCTGTATCTCATGAACCGTGATAGCTCGACAGTTGAAATTTTCACAGATTATGTATTTCGGTTGCTGCTATAACCACAAATACTAAAAACAGAATAAAATAAATATTCCATACAACAAACGTGATTTTTTTTCCGTTCTTATAGATAATGGTCCGACTCGCACTTGGCCGGTTTTTATGGTTTTCCCTTTATGTGGCCATTAAACCCTAACTCTGTACCAAATTTCAGCTCTCTGAGTTTATGGGAAGTAGGTACTAGTTCTATTCTGATGATCATGAGTGAGTGAGTGAGTGTCTAAAATGCGAAACTTTGCTTTCGCTTAACTTCGGAACTAAATTACCTACAGACTTGAAATTTTGGATTTTAAGTATGTGATTATAGCTTACTGGAGGTATTATCCAGAGGTTTTCAAATAGGGACCTGAAAATGCGGCGAAATGATTCCTGTAAAGGATGGTACGGCAGTGTTTGTTTGCTTCGCGCTCGACTTGGCGGGGGCACTGCCGTGCCCCCCGATTTGTAACAGTTTTGTTTTATTTAATAGGTACCCTTAACGTGAGAACCTATAGCAAACTAAGGGCCCCTTTACAAAATTTGCTACAGGCCCCGCGCTAGCTTAATCCGGCACTGTGTACATAGTATTAACACAAGAAATAAGAACAAATTGTACATACCCAAATTTAGATTAGAAAAAGTGAAGGGGTCGTTTATGGGGAATTGTATACGATTCTATAATAAACTGCCAGAAAACGCAACAAAACTTCCCGTTAGAAGATTTAAAGCCTACATAAAGAATAATCTTATAAACAAAGCGTATTATACTGTAGATGATTATATAAATGATAAATCCTCGTGGCCTGATGTCGCTCTGCCACTCGACAGCTAAATATTAATTTACTTAATCTGCACTATTTTTTTTTTGTGTAACATTTGTCTACTTTAATTATTTTTAAGCAAATAGTTATGTTAACATTAAGTTTTATTTCTAAATCAAGTGTAGCGTGTGCTGTTTTTTGAATTTGTGCTGAGGCTCTTTAGTTATTATTATTATTTTTTATTGTTTACGTACTTGAGTAGTACTTTTAATAATTATTCTTGTTTGAGCCTTCACCTTGTTCGATTGGCATCACACTGGAGCTCTACATAGCTTTAAGAAAAGGATCATTAAAAAAAGGTAGACCCCAAGCCGTGTTTGTTGCCTGATTCTTCTAGGCTTGGTCGCGTGGAATCGGCGTAGCTTCACCTAGTTCCTAAGACGTTTCAAAGTGATCCTTGTGATTTTATTGAAATAAATGATTTTTGAATTTGAATTTTAATTTTAATTTGCGACTATGATAATGTTTTATCAATTTTGTTTATGTTTGCAAAATGTTTTTATCTGAATTTATAAAAGCTTGGGATTTTTTTTATTCCTTTGCCATTTGCAGTCTCAATCGACACCTAAAAGTGCTTAAGTACAACATGTCAATTGCCAACCCTACTTTTTAGTAGCAGTTTAGTACAGCTAGTGCATTTAGTAGCTAGAAGAAACTAAACGCAGCTCCAGAGTGCGGTGAACTGACTGCGTATTCAAACAGGAGTAGTACCCTGATCATATTGTAAGCTCCACTTGTTCCAGATACTTAAGCCGCAGCTGAGGTGAGCTTTAAATGTAGTCTTAGTGTAAAACACATTATCTTAGTGGAACGTGTGGCTTTGCAGGATACTCCTACAACAATCATTATTAAATGCAGTTACGAACTTTCGATAAGTTTTTTTCTGAATTTATATTGTATGGTAACTTTTAGTTAGGTAAATACTCAAAAAGATGTGATGAGAGGTGGACAGATGTCGAAATAGAGATAGAAAGACTTTATAAAAGATGATATGGGTAAGAATCAAGTAATTGATGAATGACGACTGTAAGAGGGACATAAAAAAAATAAGTTACGTGCTATGCCGACCCTACTTAAGTGGGATAAGGGCAGGATGATGAGATGTTCAAAATGATGACATTACAAAATTGCACCAACAATAAAATCATAAATTTGATACCTGGGACGATTTGAGACTGGTTTTACACGACTTGGTGAAGCGTTACGAGTTGACAGTTGAGACGCGAGTTCGATTACCACTTCAAGAACATTTCCATAGTCTAAAAATATTTGTTCTGGTAACATCCAAAAACTAACCTTCCTTTACCCAAACTCATTGGCCAAAAGAAATCTAATATGTCAGTATTCTTTGATTCGGGTCGGAGCGCGACATTTTCATGGATGACCGATAGAATCGAGTTGTCTTTCCGTTTTCATTGTTATCGAGAAATGTAAATTGATCCATTCTCACTTATCGGAAACGGAGGATTTCGCTGGTGAAAATTGGCTGAAACACATCGCTTTTGACATTTCACTTATCTCTTATCAGAATTGATTCTTTTTCATTTGACGCTCGGTGACTTGGTTTCTGTGGGATTGAATCGATTATTAATATCGCTAGCGATCCTACACAACACGAATTTGAAGTTTGATGATGAAATTAAAGCAAGGTACTTATTCGAATTAAAACTCTTGCTTTACTGACTACTCTATCAACACACAGCCATAAAAAAAAAAAAAAAAACCTTGAAATTCGGAAGATATATTCCTTTTTTGCAAGGGAATAAATAATAAAAGAGAAATTCCCGAAATTAACCCCTAAGGGTGTGCAGGGTTTAAATTTTGTTTGAAAATAACTACATTATGAACGAAGTCGCAAATATTTCCACTAGTTTACTCGTACTCGTATATAATCAACAGCACTTTTTAAATATAAAATAAAAATCGTAACTTAACCTAATGCCAATAACAGATTCTTACTTTTTTACCAAATAATTGCTTTGTTCAAAGTACTATTTGTCAGCAGTTAAAGAGTGCAAAAATCTATCCTAAAAAGTAGTTATTCTATTTTCAGATTTTGAGTTAGGTTTAAACATCGGATTTGCATTTTCGCTTAAAATTGTGACCATGAAAAGGGCACTATAAAGTTCCATACATCATAATTTGAATGAAGCGATTTTCGTTGCCTCGGTGCACCGTGATAAATGACTTTGTTAGCGGGCCACAGAAATCAGGATTTATGTGTTATTTTATTATTCATAGGTTGTCCTTCCTGTGGAGTTGAAAGTCAAACTATTGAAGCGTTACAACCTTTGTATCTAAGTAAATGGCACGCAATGGTTAAGATTCTATTTATCTACTTTATAAAACAAAGTCGGGTTTGTTACGACACATAACTTGAGAACCTGTGGACCGATCTTCATGATTTTTGATTTGTTCGATTTGTCTCAGTCTCGAATAGCAGAATAACTATAGTGGTACAAAGTTCGGTGGGTCAGCTTGAATTTATATAAAAGCGAAAGTTGAGAAAGGTGTTTCAACCAAACTGTTACAGCTGAAATGGTTTAAATGGAAAATAACAAACATAGTAGACATGTCCTCAGATCTTAGAACTAAGGGATAGTTACTTACCATGTTTACTTACCATAATAGTTATTAACTAGCACGGGAGATAAAAGTTGTTGAACTGTATATTTAATTGTATTCATTGAGCCTACCTACATGTGTTAAAATTTAACAAAATAAATTTATTTTGTATTAACATATCTCTTAAAACTAAACAAAAAGTGACATAAATTAACTATTTCACTTTAAATAATTTTACATTTGTTTCAGAATGGTGCGAACCTACTTACTAATGAGCTGCGTGCTCGTCGCTCTTCTCGCCGTACCCTCCTCTGCCTACCCCAGGTAGTGGTACAATACCCCCTACAGTCTCATCTTTAGCCTTTAATGCCAACTGCTCTAGTCAGCTAACCACTGACCGAATTGACCCAGCTCTGAAATCTACTCTTATTCCTATTTTATTAGTACCTACATTGATACATAAATTGATTGGATATATTCGATCCAGGGGACAATTTATACCAAATATTTTTTTTATAAGAACATTGATTTTTGGACTGATTTTGACCCATTACAGGATCATGTAGTCATAAAAGACCAATAGGTACCTAACAAGCAAACATCGAACTTTCAAAACCGCATAAAATCGCCTAAAGATAAATTACCCTGTAGTATAAAAAAGCATTTGGTAGGTACGATCACATGAATAGGTATAACAAAAAAAGCAATCAAAATAATACAAGAAGGAGTAAATAGACAGGTATGTAAAGTTGAACCAATTTTTTTTTCCAGTCCGAGCAACTACTTCCGTGACGATCCCTACGATTCCAATGAGATCTTGGAAATGGTGAACCGCCTCGAAAACCTCATCCAGATGGAACGCAAGATAGAAAAGTAAGCTAACTTTTATCCTATTACAATTGAAACTTCAGAGTTTTTATGAAACTTGAACCATTAACATGTAGGGGAAAAATTAGGTTTTGTTTATTTAAAATGCAATTACCTCAAAATCAGATAATCGACAATCGATTTTTTTCATCATCTTCTTCTTGCCTCCACTTGAAGTGCTGTACAACATGAAAAAACATGTTGTAGAATGATTTGGCTCGAGGTGTTTGAGACGGGAGAAGTGAGACACAACCTTTTTTATGAATATACTAGATAACCCGGCGAACTTCGTATCGCTTTAGAATTAACAATGTGTTAAGTTCCCGTTCCCGTTATAAAAAGTATCCTAAGTCCGACTCCTGGTTCTAAGCTACCTCCCCATTCATTTTCAGCCAAATCGGTTCAGCCGTTCTTGAGTTATAAATAGTGTAACTAACACGACTTTCTTTTTTGTATAGAGAGATTATATACTATTATGATATGATGTATATATCTAGCTACTACTACGATGCATTTAACATGAATATGAGTACTTAAATATATTCCTCGGTCATAACATAAGAAAAATCTATCAATTTAAGCCATTACATTTTCCGTATTCATCCATCTAACATATTTTTTCCCTTTTTAGCTATAATGATGAGATTTCTAGGTACGCATTCAAAAAAATCTTAAAACTTTCATGGCCACTGTTCACCATAACATAAAACCACCGTTTATCGTAAATATGGTTTTCAATGAAAATATACCCATAGTATAATAGCTAGTAACAAAAAATAACGATTAAACAGCCAATTTAATGTTTTGGTGAACACTCACTCTATTATAATATTATTATTATTTTATTTTATAAATGTTTTTCTTTTATTTATTTTAAAATACACTTTAGCTATTTCAAAAACCCAACGAAATTAAAAACTTAATAGCTTTCTTTACGTTGATTTATATGCATACGTTAAATAAGTGTTATGTTTATGCATGAATATTTTTGGCTTGGGATTATGCAAAATAACATAAGACTAACTAATCCCTCGGCTTTCGTCGCTACTCATCACTCTGAATACTTATGTGTGCTTACACATGTCTTTATTATATTGGAGTCATGGACCGATAGAGCTGAGACCATTACCATTTCATATTGATACAGTGAAAATATGCTAATTGCCGCAGACCTAAGAACAAGTCAAGCTTATCACAATTATATTGCGTTACTGGCTAACTGATCTATCAACGCACAGCCTAAACCAATAGTCCTAGAATCTTGAAATTGGTTTAGGTTTATTCCTTGTGTAGGGGTGCACTAAGAAAGGCATTCCTGAAATTCAGCCCTGAAGTCTGTATGAAAATAACTTCACGTCAACTGTCGCGGGGGTTTCTAGTCTACAATAAGCTACACGCAAAACCAAACTTTTTTACAGAAAAGACAAAGCGTACCGCAACATTGATGAACTCAACGAAATCATGGGCCCAAAGTATGTACCATGCCTTGATTAGAAGTAGCTACTATAACATGAAATATATACGTACTCAGAAATAGGTAGTTCGTTAGCTTTGTCCTGCATGTTTAATACAATGCCTGAACAATAAACTCTAGTTTAGACTTTGTATATATTTGTGGCTTTGCATTATGCTCTGAGTATTCTATTTTATTCTTCTACGGTTTCTACTTCAAAGAGAATGTGTTTTTGTTGGAATTTCTCCAAATTTAAACTGGGAGAGTATTTGCGCATTAAATTTAGTTTAGTCCAATGTTTAGAGGTAATAAAATAGTGCAAACAGATAGCGTTTACTATCCTTATAAACAAACGTAGATAATTGTGGTGCCCGCGATAAATTCATCAGCATGTCAACGTGACTAGTATAATCTGTATGAAAAGTAGGAAATCGTTTTACAACTCCCTTTCAATGTAACGTAAAAAGTAGTAGGTAAGTAATCTAAAAACGCATGCTCCCCTATAATCGCATAACAGATCTACTAAGTAGTCATAAATTATGAAGGTCATGTGACGAGAAGGATGTTAGAAAGGTGGATGGATGTCGAAGTAGAGGTATGACCAAAGAAACGATGGATAGAATGTGTGAAAGATGACATTGGTAAGAAGTGGGTGATGAGATGACAGCTGATAAAGGGAAATGGCAGAAGAATACGTGTTGAAGAAGAAGTCATAAATTAAGATAAAAATTGTGTTTTTCAGTAACAAGCGTGCTCTCGACCTCGGTCTGAGCCGCGGCTACTCTGGAGCTGTCCACGCCAAGCATCTCATGGGAGTCGAAGCTGCGAACTACGCCGGCGGACCCGGCAGGAGGCGACGTGATGCCACCCGCTAAACGCCAAAATACACTATAACTTAGAGACGAATATCCTACGAATATCCACGCGGTGTGACAAATTGTGAGAATCAAGTTCGGTAGTGCAACTGTAATTACGATAAATTTATGCGTTAAAGGTTGGTTTTCGCAAACCTTACCATGTTTTTACAGGAGAATTATTCAGGTAAAAGTCTATTAAGGTCCTATAATACAGCTGCACAATACTAAATTTATAATTTTCTTATATTATATTTAGGTTTGATCATTATTATAAACAATTTTATTTACATTGCTACGAGTTTTCGTAGCACATACGTAACACGTCTACGTAATATTTTTTTATGTTTTGTGATCTTATATGGTGAAATAATATTTGAGCGGATATTCGTTTCTAAGTAGTAAAGAAATTAGTCAATAATAATTCCTATTCTAATCAATGCTTCTCTGAACGAACTATCATAAGCTCGCCTTCGAATAAACGAAACGTAAGAAATATTAATCTTAAAAAAATGTTACAAACTGTTGTAGGTATAATGTTCTACGTAATCTACGAATGTAGAGTTTAATATCTTTATCTCGAAAATGTCCTATCTAGTGAATAAAATCTCTAACTACGAATACTTTTCCAAAGACATTGTCGTTGTTTTAATATTTGTAGTGTAGAATAAATTAGTATGTATCATATTTTGTAGTTTTCTTCTTACTTTATTCAGTAGGTACCTACCTCACTATATGTTCCCTACGTACCTAAATAACTAGTCATTCATAATTTATACTTATAACGATTCTAGACAGCATTTTAAAAAAAGCTTATATCTGTGAATTAGACTTTTAAAAGTTCAATGCTTAGATATACTATAGTAGTAGATTATATAAATCAGCATTTTTAATTATATTCACTAATAAGTATAATGTATTATAACTATGTGTGAACTAGAAATCATTATTATGTGATAATACCTCCTGTCTAGAGTTTATTGTTATGAAATAAAGATATGTTCATATTATTAAACTGTTTTTTTACTAATCCTAACTTATATAAATATTGGTGGACATTTCATACAGCGCCATCTAGCCCCACTAAGCAAAGCTTGTACTATGGGAACCAGATAACTGATAGAATACTTAAACACGTTTCTATAATGTTGTAAATACATACTTATTATACATATTAACACCCAGACACAAAACAAACATCTATATTCATCACACAAATGTTTATCCCGGGTGGGGATCGAACCTACAACCTACAGCGCAGAAGGCAAAGCCAACTGAGCTGTGTGCTTACTAACTTACTCTTTACAAAGTCTTAGGTATGCCTTATATCTTACTTTGGTGGAAAGTAAACCTTCTGTAAGCAGAACCTCTTAAGGCGCTCCCAGTCGACGATTGTTTTTGTTCGAAACGAAAAAAGAAATACTTGTGAACAAGCCACATCTCCTATTTTATAATCTATACTTATAATAAATCTGTAGAGAGGTCAATTCTGTACATTAAATATATTTCCAAAATAACTATCAGGGGGTGATTAGGGATCGATACTGATGCTAAAAATGCAATCAGTAAAATTTTTGTCTGTCTGTCTGTCTGTCTGTCTGTC
Source organism: Hydriomena furcata (assembly GCA_912999785.1). Lineage (NCBI taxonomy): Eukaryota > Metazoa > Arthropoda > Insecta > Lepidoptera > Geometridae > Hydriomena > Hydriomena furcata. The sequence goes on along the minus strand of OU538833.1, from coordinate 3,490,826 downwards.
TGTCTGTCTGTCTGTCTGTCTGTATAACCGTTATAGAAACAAAAACTACTCGATGGATTTTAACGAAACTTGGTACAATTATTTTTCATACTCCTGAGCTGGTTATAGTATACTTTTCATCACGCTACAATCAATAGGAGCAGAGCAGTGAAGGGAAATGTTGGGAAAACGGGAGAAGTTACTCCATTTTTTAAGCTTCCGTCGCATGTGCAACCGTAATGGTTAAAGCTACACAGAAATTATGTATGACGGAAATGTTCTCCTTAAAATTATATAAAAAATATCCCACGACAGCATATGTCTATCTTTTATGGTTGACTCACAATAACACGTGTAACTCCCGATAGCTTAGCAGTTCGAAGCTTTCTGATTATATTTGTCTACTCTTACGTTTATAACACTCTCAGTCATCCCTAATTAAAAAAGTTAACATTATTATCTATTCCATAAAAAAGAATCATAGAAATCGGTATAGAAACACCAAAGTTATACATGAAATACGTTAATAATAAGCCATCGCGCGTAAATACTGTATCATGCTATAAGGATTATTTTTGTAGGTATATAAGGTCGCAAACGCACAGGCAGGCGACTTGCTTGGTGCCTAGAGGCTAGCGAGTCACCTAGCGAGTAACTTCGTAAAACGAACATTCTCGAACGTTCGCGACCGGCCTAGCAGCTAGGCGTCAAGCGCGCAGTGCGGCCGGTCGCGAACGTTCGAGAATCGGTCGCCGCGCTTGACGCGTCTCGCGGCCGAAGGTATAAAAAGGCGGGGCGTGTGAGACTGTGTGTGATACTACGCAGCTGGACCCACCGTGGTTAAGGGTTAATTTAAATGCAGTTACAAATCTATGGAATTGTACGAATTGTACTCCAAAAATCAGGAATTGTACTAGAAGGGGTCCCGAGATATTTACGTTTGAAATGGGCCGGCCAGGAAGTAATCTTAATTGTCGAGTGATCGTTCGTTAAGCGATATACGAGGTCAAGAAGACTTCGCTGTAGACCCCAGAGTTTGTACGAAGTGTGATTGCTACAATCAATCCAAAAAACATCGAAAACATATAGTTTTTAGGGTTCCGTACCCAAAGGGTAAAAACGGGACCCTATTACTATGACTTCGCTGTCCGTCTGTCTGTCACAGGGCTGTATCTCATAAACCGTGATAGTTAGACAGTTGAAAATTTCACAGATTATGTATTTTGTCGCTATAACAACAAATACTAAAAACAGAATAAATTTAATATTTAAGTGGGGCTCCCATACTGTATGGGCCATACATCAAACGTGATTTGATTTGGCCGTTTTTTATAGGTACGGAAGCCTTCGTGCGCGAGTCCGACTCGCACTTTGGCTGGTTTTTCAGGTATATTTTGATCAATACTTTTCCGAAAATACAGTGTCAGTCCGATTTTTCGTCCATTTTGTTCCAAATGTCAAATTATTTAATAATTTTTAAGAATATCCTGTACGATATCGAATTAAAGAGAGTTAAGCATCTTACCAGAAATAAGTCCGCCCCCACACTAGCGTTTGAACAAAAAAATAAATCATCTAATGTATTGTCTAATGACAAAAAAACTGTGAAAAAAAACGTTTTATATAAAGACATTCTGTAGTATATTTAGTATCAGCATTCTGTGTAGCTTTAACCATTAAGGTTGCACACGCGACGGAAGCTTAAAAATAGAGTAAATTCTCCCGTTTTCCCAACATTTCCCTTCACTGCTCTGCTCCTATTGGTTGTAGAGTGATGATAAGTATATTATAACCAGCTCAGGAGTATGAAAGATAATTGTACCAAGTTTTGTTAAAATCCGTCGAGTAGTTTTTGTTTTTATAACGGTTATACAGACAGACAGACAGACAGACACAAATTTTCGTGAATATACGACGTACAGAGTATAGACGCTGTATAGACGAATATACGAAAAATACGACTAACTTTACTGACTGTTTACACAGGAGTTACACGCTGACAGAGTCGCGGGCACAGCTATTTACAATAATATTGTGCGATTCCGTATTGCGATATTTTTCAACAGTATTGTAGATTGACATATAATATTTCCCTACTAAAATACGAAAGTTAGTCTGTCTGTTATATCAAAACCACTGAGCCGTGAGGAAGGACTTATGCTACTTTTTTTACGAAAAACGACGGAAACGCGGACGAAGTCGCGGGCAACAGCTAGTGTATAGTATATGTGAATAAAGATGTACCCATTTTTAATCACTTCGATAAATAATCCTACCGACCGCTGCAATGACGACAAACACACGTCGGCGCGTGGTCCGCCTTAGCTTTTCGAATAAATTAATGATATAAATTATGTATAATTACTTATCAAAAATCTATTCTAATAGAAATCTAGATCTACATATTACCTATCTTTAACAATAAATCACAAGTTGATTTTAATAGTAGGTATATAAAATATTTCGATCATAAATTCTAAAACGTATCATTTTGAAATAATATTTTTATCGTGAAAAGTTTCTGCTATTATGTTTTCAGCTTAATAGAAATCTAGGTAGGAACCTGAAGTAATATACTTATAAAAATAGGAGATGTGGCTTGTTCAGAAGTATTTCTTTTTTCGTTTCGAAAAAGAGCAATCGTCGACATACAGCCCCTTAATCAAAAGTAGTAAGTATCATAAAAAGTTAGTAAAAGTACAATGTTCTACATGCCTACAACTGGATCTAAATAAAACTGGTAGGTAACTAATGCAATAAAAAACCGGCCAAGTGCGAGTCGGACTCGCGCACGAAGGGTTCCGAACCATTATCTATAAAAAAACGGCAAGTTTGTTGTATGGGAGCCCCACTTGAATATCACTACATCACTACATAGTATAAAGCAAAGTCGCTTTCCGCTTCCCGCGTCTGTATGTATGTTTGCTTATATCTTTAAAACGATGCGATATCTTCGAAACGATTTTGATGCGGTTTTTTTTAATAGATAGAGTGACTCAGGAGAAAGGTTTATATGTATAATAACATGCTACCCGTGCGAAGCCGGGGCGGGTCGCTAGTTTTTTATTTTCTGTTTTTAGTATTTGTTGTTATAGCAGCAACAGAAATACATAATCTGTGAAAATTTCAACTGTCTAGCTACGACGGTTCATGAGATACAGCCCTGTGAAAGACAGACGGACAGCGAAGTCTTAGTAATAGGGTCCCGTTTTTACCCTTTCTGTACGGAACCCTAAAAAATGACAAGTAAGAGTTTTTATCTGACTTACTAACCTTTACTTTAAAGGGTGTCTATTTCTGAACACTGAAACTAAATGATTCAGAATATGCATCTTGATCGATTTTACTGAAGGAAAACGTAAATAAAAGTGGCAAAAGTTCAACTTCATAATTTTAAAATCATGCCGAATGAAAATAGTTATTTTGAACCCTGTATTTTGTTCATTGCAAGGTGGCGACAACAGCTCCATCTAACTAAGCTGTCGAATACTATAATTCTAAACTTGCACTTCACACCTAGCGACATCTATTAGAACTTATCGGAACTTTTATCAATCACATCGCCTTGCGTTACAATTAGTTTAAATATACTTTACTAGAGGGCGCTACGACACCATGCGATGACGAAACGTTTGATTAAACAAGCATTACCTAATCCTATAAACCTGATTTCCTGAGGCCGAGAAAACCAAAATATTCCTTAGATTCTTTGAAAACTATTTCTGGTGCTGCACTATGCATTATGCAGCCTAGGTGACCACACGATAGGCATCAGGCGATTCAGGCATGATAAATAGGTAGACGTAATATAAATGACGAGTAATGTAACCGTGGTATATATTTGCCTCCTTCACTCACTACTTCCCACGTAAATAATTTTGTCAAAAAAACAATGTCATGTACTATAAATTCGTGCTTACTTACAATATCCCGTATGGTCTAGTGGCTAGGATACCTGGCTTTCACCCAGGAGGCTCGGGTTCGATTCCCGGTACGGGAAGACCATTTTTTGACATATTTTTTTACTATTTATTGTTTTGTGTTATTTGTTGGTGTTTTTGTCTTTTATAAATTTGAGACCTGGAATTTATAGGGCACATTTTAAATATTTCTTCTAAAATAAATGAGAATTCGGCCAGCAGTAGGACAAAACAGGGTACTCTCGAAAACTGAAGGCACAAGCACACCTATCCCTACTAATACCCCTTGTAAAAACCAAAAATTGCTTGATTCTGACTTGTGCCCGTTTGTGTGTATGGATTCGAAATGACGTGTAAAAATTTTAAAGTTGAATTTTTTTCCATTTTCGTATTAGTTTTTTGTTAGACGAAAATCTTACAAGATTGATGTTCTAAACATCCAGTTTCAGCTATTTGGAGTAGTTTTAATACACCTTGTATGTAGTATTTCGCTCATTTCTATTCATACGTGCACCTACCTAAGCAACTAGACAGGTATACTCTAGCTAAAGAGCTGTGTCAATAAAGGTGCTTCTTACAAATAAACTAACAACGGCCAGGCAACAAAGACCCCCGATACTCGAGCTGTGTCCTCCAACCACTCAATTTTAGATTTTACGCCGCGGGGCGGTGAAGGTCATGTTATTCTGGTCTGCAAGAGGGCGGGTTGTGTATTCGCATGGGTGCCTCGTGCCTCCACGTTTTTTCAACATGGCTGAGCTGTGTTGGCGCGTTTTATTTTAAACTGTTTACAGTTCTTTGCATTGTTTTCATACTGGGTGTTTTATATAAATAAATAAATAAATATTGACGGACTTTACACACAACGCCATCTAGCCTCAAACTAAGCAAAGCTTGTACTATGGGAACCAGATAACTGATAGATACTTATATACTTTTGTAAATACATACTTATTATACATATTAACACCCAGACACAGAACAAACATCTATATTCATCACACAAATATTTGCCCTGGGTGGGGATCGAACCCACAACCTACAGCGCAGAAGGCAGAGTTACTACCAACTGAGCTGAGGCCAGTCAACCAACTGAGCTGAGGCCAGTCACCAACTGAGTTATGATTATAGTCACCTATAATCATAATAGAGATTGTGTCAATAGGATTATATGGATATAACTAAAGTAAAATACTGAGCCCTTACTCTCCAAAACGATTTCAACATTATCGACGACAGCGACAGTGCTCTGACATATTCTGCGAAAGCACACTCTTACCGTCTTATTAATAAACGTAGACTAGCGCAGGATTAAATTTAGTCCAACGCTTACGTTTGGACTAGTCGAATTCAATATTTATAAACAAGGATTAGAAATGGAGTTGCTTACATTAAGCTGGTATTAACAAGTCTTGGTGTAACCTCAGATGATCTTTGGATAAGTAAATTTTTATTAATAGCACCGTTAGAAATCGTCATCTGTTGATGTAGACTATCAATTGTCGAAAGTAATGTCGGTCGTTCCACCTATCAAAATATTGTCGGAAACGATGTGACGTTTGTCCCAATATATCGTTGATCGTTTTCAAGAGTAGATCCACTGATTTCACTCGCGGCAGTAACCCCCAACAATGTAGACAGCATTATGGATTTTCACTATTCTATTATTCTACACTATTTTACTACATATTTTTCATTCATCATCATTCTGCCTGAAGGCAATATCGCTGAAGTTGACGTGGATGTCGGTACCTACGACAAAGGCAAATTGAATTCGCGACATCGACATAATTTGATTAAAACTTTTCATTATTTTTCATTCGATTTCTATTTATATCTAACTTTTCAGTCGATTTATATTTAGGTATAGGTATTATTCAGTGCGATAATGATGATACCATTTTCAGAAAGTAAGATTAGCTTTCTGAAAACGTACACCTCGTTAATCGTAGAGAGCTGGGCTGAACCTCATTTTCATGTCATAATAAATTATGAAAGATATATTTTTGCAAGGCCCAATTATTTATCGTATCTGAATAAACTTATGAAAATGTAAATATAATTATTATAATTTTTATATAAAAAAATTTAACCAATCGAAAATTCCTGAGATACGAGTAATAGAACTGAAACAATAATAAAACTGAAATGAAATGCGACAACCTTGGATCTATTCCCTACAGTTCTTATAGAAAAACATCTAAAGGTTAACCAACCTAGTCAAATCATTATAAATCTCCCCTATAATACGACATCTAAATAAAACGCAATTACCTAGTGTCAAACCCACACAGCGACGTGGAGTGGGCGCTAACACGAACTGTCACAAGAAAAGGATAGTAAATAAAAAAACCGGTCAAGTGCGAGTCGGATTCGCGCACGAAGAGTTCCGTACCATTATCATTAAAAACCGCATAAAATCACGTTTGTTTCACAGGAGCCCCACTTAAATATTAATTTTATTCTGTTAGTTATTTTTAGTTACAGCGGCAACAGAAATACATCATTTGTGAAAATTTCAACTCTAGCTATCACGGTTCATGAGATGCCTGATGACAGACAGACAGCGGAGTCTTAGTAATAGGGTACCGTTTTTATCCTTTGGGTACGGAACCCTAAAAACAAGGCAAAAATAAATATCTGCAGTTACGTTTACAAACGTTGGGTATTGGGTAATAGTCTGTATTATTTTACTTTGCTATTTTTATTCAAAGCTTTTTTATATAACTTTCTTAGTATGATTTTGTATTTATCAATAATTTTTGCAAGTTGATTTCAACCCTGTTTTTAATACCCGTAGAGTTGAAATTGTTTCTCCATACTTCTTACCATTGTTTTATTATACACCACTAAATTGAATATACGTACCTACTTACTAGGTATAGAAAATACTGATCTGAATTCAAAAGAAGAAGATCTGATTCTAGAAGAATACTTTAAGGGGCTGTATGTCGACGATTGCTCTTTTTCGAAACGAAAAAAGAAATAGTTCTGAACAAGCCACATCTCCTATTTTTATAAGTATATTACTTCAGGTTCCTACCTAGATTTCTATTAAGCTGAAAACATAATAGCAGAAACTTTTCACGATAAAAATATTATTTCAAAATGATACGTTTTAAAAGTTATGATCGAAATATTTTATATACCTACTATTATAATCAACTTGTGATTTATTGTTAAAGATAGGTAATATGTAGATCTAGATTTCTATTAGAATAGATTTTTGATAAGTAATTATACATAATTAATATCATTAATTTATTCGAAAAGCTAAGGCGGACCACGCGCCGACGTGTGTTTGTCGTCATTGCAGCGGTCGGTAGGATTATTTATCGAAGTGATTAATGATGGGTACATCTTTATTCACATATACTATACATTATAAAATAGGAGATGTGGCTTGTTCACAAGTATTTCTTTTTTTCGTTTCGAACAAAAATAATCGTCGACTGGCAGCGTCTTAATATTCCGTATTATTAGTTGATTTCCCACCTGGTTTATTTAAACTTGCAATACAATCATAAGTCAATGAGCTTCTGAACATATTCCTAAGTAGTACGTGCTTGTATCTTCTAACTCGAGAACGCCTTGCAAATGCATTTTGAACCTTGGGTACATCTTTATTCACATATACTATACATTATAAAATAGGAGATGTGGCTTGTTCACAAGTATTTCTTTTTTCGTTTCGAACAAAAACAATCGTCGACTGGGAGCGCCTTAACCGAATGCGTGTTTATGTTCGAAACAGAGGCAGTCATGTTGAACATGACCTGTAAAATTTTAATTTGCGTAACTATGTGATAGTTTAGGTAACATTGAGTTTTATTTCGATAAGGAGATAAAGAGATCATTTATTTGCTTGAACACAATGTAGGTTACACAGATGATAATCACTACATAGTATAAAGCAAAGTCGCTTTCCGCTTCCCGCGTCTGTATGTCTGTATGTATGTTTGCTTATATCTTTAAAACTACACAACGGATTTTGATGCGGTTTTTAGCATGTATAATAACATGCGACCCGTGGGAAGCCGGGGCGGGTCGCTAGTAAATAATATTTTAGATTCAATTATGTTCTACTAAGATTAGCATGCAAATGTTATATTAAGTTAAAGTCAATATTGTATTCGATGTTCTGGTAAATTATTTTATGAGAAGACTTTTCCCTTTTGTAGTGTAAGTAATGTTTATTTCTCTGTAATCTTAATATTAACGTAACTAATACTAACTAGATTAGAACATTTTTGTTTAAATTGTAATTTTTTTGGACATCATCATTTTTTTTTTGAAAATGCATGATGTTTCCGTCTCGTATTTCCTAATTTGTTGAAGAATGTTTATTATGGCCTCGTATTAAAACAAAAATAAAAGTTGATTATATCCAATAGTTTTTTTTTAATAATTTTTAATTTTTTTTATGTTTATTCTCAGAAATGGTTAACTTTCGCCCCACAACATTATGGTCTCATTCAACGGAAATAGCCTCCCCTACAACCTCCTAACAGGAATTGTTCCAATAACCAATAACCCTGTATATAATATATATTATATATTTATTATATATATTATATACATAATATATATTACATAATCTGAATCTCGGAAACGGCTCCAACGGTTTTCATGAAATTTAGTATGCAAGGGGTTTCGGGGGTGATAAATAGATTAGCTAGGTTTCATTTTTAGAACGTTGTTTTATCCGTGTTTTCAGGCAATGAAATACCGAATTAAGCTCGGTCATCCAGGTACTCTTAATAAATAAAATAAAATAAATAGGATCACGGCTGTAATCCCCAAGTATGGTAGACATCCTCTCAGATCTCCAGACGCTTAGATCCTTCGAAGATGTCTAGTGGGGGTAGTCAGAGGCACGTCCAAACATTATATTTGGCACATGCCCACATTTTGCAGTAGTTAGCATTCCATACGTGACAGGTTGCAAGCCCATCGCCGCTTATAAGAATACTAACTGGTTTCCTCACGATGTTTTCCTTCACCGTGTTAAGCACGTGTTTTTTATGCGCATATAAATTTTTCGAACAGAAAAATCCATTGATGGACGCCGGGATTCGAACCCACGACCTTCTATTACTGATAAGCTAAAATCTAATCAAATTTTAATTTGTGTATTTTCTTAACTTTTCTACATTTAAAGAGCGGTTACACATGTTAACTGTTCCTTCCGCTCCATAAAATATCTAACGGTCAAAGATTGCAGAATAAAGCGATGTGGTAGATACAAATTAAACGCCTGATAATTATTAGAGTAATAAAAAAAACAGGCCAAGTGCGAGTCGGACTCGCGCACGAAGGGCTCCGTACCATTATCTATAAAAACGGAGAAAAAAACACGTTTGTTGTATAAGAACCCAACTTGAATATTTATTTTATCCTGTTTTTAGTATGCGTGTTATAGCGACAACAGAAATACATCATCTGTAAAAAAATTCAACTGTCTAGCTATCACGGTTCATGAATTACCCTTTGGGTACGGAGCCCTAAAACGTCTATAAATTTGGCTAGTTTTTAAACCCTCTGAATCCCATTTATCAATTGGCAAACAATGAAATTATTGAGGAGAATAGGAGACGTTTTTATAAAAATACTTGAAACGAATTTAGTACCAGCTGGCTTGTTTCGTAAAAATCTATGATTTTCATAGCCTATGAGAATAGATAATAAAATAGTTACTATGAAATTGGTATTTTCAAAATTTATGATTTTCATAGCCAAGAATAGATTAGGTAGATAGATTCCATAATAGTTACTATGAAATTGCTATAGGACTTGACTATCTGATGGTTTTTGTAGTTGTATCAATAACTACGAGTACCTACCATAATACCACACACAATCAGACCAATAAAGACCAAACATTTGTCCCACTACCACCGTAGAGAGCACACAACTGCCCACCGCGCCGCCGCCATCGAGTTTCGTAATTTACATCTGCTAAAATAAGAAGAAAAAACCGGCCTAGTGCGAGTCGGACTCGCGCACGAAAGGTTCCGTACCATCATCTATAAAAACGGCAAAAATATCACGTTTTTTGTATGGGAGCCCATTTAAATATATTATTTTTCTGTTTTTAGTGTATGTTGTTATACAGAAATACATAATCTGGGAAAATTTCAACTGTCTAACTATCATGGTTCATGAGATACAGCCCTGTGACAGACAGACGAACAGACAGACGTACAGCGAAGTCTTAGTAATAGGATCCCGTTTTTACCCTAAAGAAAATCTATTTTTCCCCAAAACAATTTGCTGGAATTAGCATTTGCCAGTTTTCATGGCTCCGTGCGGAGGCTTGCGGGTCAACGACCGCGATCAATACTGCACCCCCTCTTCACCTCACACATTGTTACACTGAACAATTCTCAAGTCAGTGGAAATTTCATGCCAAATATTTTTAAGCACACATGAATGGAGCATGGGTCCAAGTTATTGAGTAGTTTACGGTCCGTTTATGCTTTAGTCCACCAATAGTATCGTTTACATTACTAAAAACCGGCCAAGTGCGAGTCGGACTCGCGCACGAAATTTTATAGATAATGGTACGGAACCCGTACCATTATCTATAAAAAACGGCAAAAAAAAACAAGTTTGTTGTATGTATTCTGTTTTTGGTATTTGTTGTTATAGCGGAAACAGAAATAACATATTCTGTGAAATTTTCAACTGTCTAGCTATCTCTGTTCATGAGATACAGCCCTGTGACAGACAGGCGGACAGACGGGGACAGAAGTTTTAGTAATAGGGTTCCGTTTTTACCCGACGAAAATGTTTCGACCAATCGAAATGTCAACAACTATTATATTACTATTATTTTACACTAGCAGTCCGCCCCAACGTCGCACGGGTGTAATATTTTTTTTACACCTTGGGTTACATTATCGAAATTTTAATAGGGATCCCTAATAGTTAGACATATAATATCACTGACTTTTTTGTAGATATTAATGTCCTCTATAAAACTGCAAACATTACTTTGCTCTATTGTCAATAATTTCCGCAGCGTAAGCTATATAAGGATTTTTTTTGTCGGGTTACATTATCGAAGTTTTCGTTCGTTTCGTTTCGAAGGTTACGGATCCCTAACGTTTTAGAAAATAATCTATAGCCTAGGTTCATCAGGGGTAATGTAGGATTCTAATGGTAAAATATTTTTTGATATAGGTCCAGTAGTTTCGGAGCCTATTCGATACAAACAAACAAACAAACAAACAATCAAATCTTTCCTCTTTATAATATTAGTTATTATTTTACATAAAGGACCAAATTTTGAGTTTTCTCTTACAATAAAACAAGTCTAGCGCTATTTTGTAAAAACATGATTATCATGTTATGATGTTGAATGCAATAGGTAAATAGGTATTACTTGATATTTTAAACAGCGTCATCCAGCCCCAATCTAAGCGAAGCTTGTACAATGTGATCTTTTGGGGATTTTCAAATGAACAGCCGAAATTGATCATGTTGTTGCCCGTTTAATTGTGCAAATAAGATTAAATAAGGAAAGAAAAGCAATCTCGAAATAACTGGATCGACAGTCCGAGCTGCTATTTTTTTACACTTTGTGTTATATTATTGAAGTTTTAGTAGGAATCCCTATTTTTTTCTAATCCTTATCACAGGGTAGGTACCTACCTACCCGGTAACCTATATACCTTGTATACAAACTACCTTTTATTCTACAATGATGTTGTATAGCAATTTAAATAATACATTGGAATACTTAGGTTCCATAGATAGACTTAACTACCTAATGCTAATCTACCACTTTGCGAACGAAGTCGCGCACGGGTCAGCCAGTAATATATACTCAGAGATAATGTAGCATTCTAATGGTAAGGAATTTTTTTATATCAGTCCGGTAGTTTTTGAGTTTATTCGTTACAAACATACAAAAAATCTGACATCTTATTCAATAATTTATCTTAATACCAATGGATGCTACAGTTAACCTCAATACGGGCCTGAACTGAAATGTCAGAAAAACAGATCGAAAGTCCTCGCCCATGTACGATTATAATTGACCTCGGCATTATGGTATATAATATATTTCGTGAAGGTTTTTTGTATAAGTATGATTTATTTTTTAGAATTTTGTATACCTTTTAGCCATCCAAACGTAGCCAACGATAAAGATTTCTGATAAGGTTGGGCATTTCGCACCGATCGAATAGAATAGAATAGAATATCAAATAGAATACTAGACTACTATTAGACTACTATTTATAGGCAAATTTTGAATAACTTAGGTTATATAATTGCGATTATAGAGGTTTCAAATTTTTGAAGTTAAAATATAGTCTATGTTACACGCTAATAATGTAAATTTTGATAGGTGAATACTTTTCAAAATTGGTCCAGCAGTTTTTTAGTTTAATTATTAACAACAAAAATACAAATTTTACCTCTTTATTAGTGTAGATTACTGATAAAACTTGGCATGTGCCAAGATCCGAGAGGATGTCTACCATAATAGTATCTATTTATTATAAATTGTATATAAATCAATATAATTATTATTGAATTTCTAATTATTATAAAGAGTGACATAGGCTACATTTATATTGTGTACTACTGGCAAACTTGTGTTCTGCAAATGCTGCGCTCGATTGCCGCGTTATATCTGGTCACACATTTTAATTTTTTCTAACACCATTACCATGAATTACACTTTTTTCTCTTTTGTTTTTGATTCTATTCCAAAATATACATTTATAACAAAAACAAATAACATATATATCACAGAATATTTAAGCCATCTACAGACCGTTGCACACAATCTATAGGTAGCTCAACTAATCCAGATCACTACCAGTCGGAAGCGTAGCTAAGATATTAGCGGCATTGCCACGCTGGATGGCAATGCTGATCGGTTGAGTTCTAATTATAATTAGATATAATTCCAAAACTAATTGAAACTTACTAATGACTAATTTATTGACGATGCAAGGATCGCTATCAGCGATAAAAACATCTAGTTGCTACCATATAGATACATACATAATACATATACATGCTTGTATTTCTGTTTTATTATGGTTCTATGTCCATTTACTGTTGGTCAAGGTCAAAATATATTGATGTTCTGTGATTGACCATAATCGATTCACATGTCATGACAGTACCTAAGATTTATTGCCACCTAATGTATCGTTAGTTAGTGAGGATTACCAGTCATGATTCTACTTTCAACCGACGAAAAAGGAGGTTCGTTATTCAACGAATACATTTTTTTTGTGTATGACCGCGCTATTTACCTGGTGATTTGATTTAGATGTTTTTAGGGTTCCATACCTAAAGGGTAAAAACGGTACCTTATTACTAAGAATTTACTGTCCGTCTGGCTGTGTGTCTGTATGTCACAAGACTGTATCTCATGAACCGTGATAGCTAGACAGTTGAAATTTTCACAGATGATGTACATATTTCTGTTGCCGCTATAACAACTAATACTAATAACATAATAAAATTAATAATTAAGTTGGGCTCCCATACAACAAACGTATTTTTTTGCCGTTTTTTGTAGATACGGAACCCTTCGTGCGCGAGTCCGACTCGCACTTGGCCGGTTTTATTTTCTATTGTTTAGATAAGAGTCCAAAGTTGGTCCCATTTAAATTATATTTCGGTAGGACCAACAGTTTCTTCTTAAACCTAAAAAAAACTAATATCGTCTGTTGACTTTTCGATCGTTTGAAACATATTTGGTTTTAAAACGTACCTAATTATTTTCATATTTCCATTGCGGTAACTCTCTGTATTCAGTTAATTTCAGTTACATAAATAAGACTAGACGGTATATAATGAATAGATATTAGCACATAAATGCCAGAACCGGCTCGAATCGGTTTCAGCCAGATTTCAGGATTGAATATTAATGAGCAGAATAACGTCACCGACTTCCATTGGAGTGCGTTGTTTCTGTTTATTTCGCAAAAACTAAAGCTTTTAGTGTAAGTAGCAGGGACCGAATAACCGAAAAATTAAGATACCTCTATTTATCGATATGACGTCATACCGATAAATTCCGGTATTCCATATATTTCAATACCTAAAAATATAACGGTACCGAAAAGCTTCTACCGAAATTCATAGTGGTATACTAAAGGTTGAATAACGATACCGCAATTTCTACCCAAATATTATAGGTTTTCTCACTCCCCGCGCGGCGGGGAGCGGCGGCGGCGGCGGTCGGTGCATCAAACGACTTACTACGTTTGTTTTGTTGTGTTGTGTCAGTTTCAGTTGTGTGTGATGCGACATACGAACTATACCTATAGCGAACTGCAAATTCAAAATCGAACTCAAAATTTCATTACTTAGATGATAGGTCTGTTCCCTACCTACGTACCTACGTAGTAGGTACTGTATCTACCTCTACCTAGTAGGTATTGTCGGCGGATCTTAGTTTAGTTAGGTAAGTATCTACCTACCTACGTAAAGATAGCTGTTTGGTTGCGCGGCAGACAATTTTTGACCTTATCCAGTGACACATAACCATTCTTGCTGTGACACGGCACGTAGGTAGGTAGGTACCTACTGACCTTACCTGCCTCACTATGTTTTGTACCTATTGAATGTAGGTACCTGCCTACCTCGGTACCTACCCACCTAGGTAGGTAGGTACCTACCTACAGTTCTGCCAGCGGGTCTAGGCATTCGTGTAGTTAGCTGTGTGTACGCAGAAATGGTTTTGTGTCAGTGACACAAAACCATGATAAGGTCGAAAATTGTCTGCCGCGCAACCAAACAGCTCACTTCACAGATGCCAAGATCCACCAACCCGGGTCAGCCGGCTTATTTCGTAAAAACTATGTTTATCATGTTATGGCTTTCAATGAAGTTTAGGTGGGACATATAAATTGGAATTCTCATAAATTTTAGAGAATACCTACCTACCTATTTCACCTAAACTGCATTGAAAGCCGTATAGAGTAGGTAGTACCTATGTACTTTACTTACTATTAAAGTATAAATATTATGTGGTATGTGGTAGGTAAGTATAGGTTACCTAATACCTACCTATAATTAAAAATTTATAATAGGTAGATATTTGTTTGACCCACCCACCTATGCACTGTTGCGTAGTGAAGGGTAAGACTAGGAATAGATGCCTCACTGTTGTGCGTGTGTAGTGAAGGGTAAGACTGGGAATAGATGCCTCACTTTTCGAAGTTTATATCGTATTTACTTACCTATCTACATATATCAAAATTTTGCTTTACCTACTGACTGACTGATCTATCAACACACAGCCTAAACCGAAACTTAAAATTTCTTCAGCGCTGTAGGTTGTGCGTTCAATCCCAACCCGGGGCAAATATTTGTGTGATGAACATAGATATTTGTTCTGTGTCTGGGTGTTAGTACCTAACTATATCTATCATAATTATTTATGTACCTACTTAAGTATAAAATTATTTACCTAAGTATTCTATCAGTTAACTAGTTCCCATAGTACAAGCTTTGCTTAGTTTAGGGCTAGATGGCGATGTGTAAAATGTCCAACAATATATATCTATTTATTTATTTATTTATTAGTTTAACATAAATCTATTTGTTATTATAATAACTGCCACAGATGACTAACTCCATCAAAATAAGTATAAATAAATATATGAACGGGCAGAAAACTGTATTAATTTGTGGGAAATGGTATGTGGGTTTTATTTATTTCTTCTCAATGTGTATAACCTTTTTTTAGGTAGAAAAAGACGTCTGTCATCAGATGTTTTTTGCGGCTTGGATGTTGGAATGTCGCAGAGTATTTTGCCGACAGTTAGCAAACGCAAAAAAGCAGATCATAGACGAGTTTCTAATTCATCTGATGAAGGATCGCCATCAGCCCCAGTGTCCCCTGTATATGAATCTGATTTACATTTGAAGAACTGTATGCCGTCGCCGAAAAAAGAAAAAGAGAAACCAGGAACTGAATGTGTTTTCGAATGCGATGATTGTGTCAGAGAAAATAAAATTGATAAGGGAAGTTATCATTTCTGTCACATGCTCTTGGATGAGCTACAATTTGTACGTCCATGTATGCGAAACATGGCGTATAGGCATATCTTAAAGATTGTTGACGCAGTAAAAGGGCAACATAAAATGGGCGAAGAAATCCAAGTAACTTATCCACCTTTTAAACACTAGATGTACAACAAAATTGATTAAAAATAAAAAAACTATGCAAATTTTAAACATGTATTAATGTTATCTTTATTACTTATTTTATATTTCCTACTAATATTATAAATGCGAAAGTTTGTGTAGATGGATGGATGTTTGTTACTGTGCAGTCGGCGGATCTAGGCACTCGTGAAGTTAGCCGTAGAAACGCACAAATGGTTATTATGTCACTGTATAAAGTCGAAAATTGTCTGCCGCGCATCCAAACGGCTAACATCACCAGTGCCTAGATCCGCCGACTGCACTGTAACAAACATCCATCCTACAACTACTTCAACTACTAAACAGACAGATTTGGTTGAAATTTGGTTTATAGATAGACTATGACCGGGTATAGATAAAAATTGTCCTATATTTAAATACAGGTCATAATCTAATACGCTAATCAGTAATTAATTGTTCTGTTGGCAACGTTCTACAATTAGAATTTCCAAAAAAATAAACAATTAAAACAATTTCGCTCTTATTCCTTTACAATAAAGTCTAAATTTGAGTAATCTCAAAATTTTAAATTTGGAATTATTTTTTTTCGTTTATTTCTGATGAACGAAATAAATAAGAAAATCAAAATTTCACTTTACTTTTATTGACTAGATTTACGTAAAAAAATAGTTAAATTACTTAAAACTAGCCTACGTTTTAAAACTGTCATCCTGAGGTTACGCAAATTTAGACTTTAACGTAAAGGAATAAGAGCGATGGTGTTTTAGGATTCCGAAATTTTTTTATGGGCACAATAGAATCGCCACCTACTTTAATTTAAATTTTATCATAAAGAAATAAAAGAGAAGTTATGTGTATTTATTATGTAAATACCTACCTGCCGGTAATTTATTTTCCCGACATTTCGATTATGTTACTTACCTACAAATAATTACAATAGCCATGGTCGCGAGCAGACGTCATAGTCGGGAAAATAAATTAAAGGTAGGTAGGTACTTAATTACGTGATAAAGACCCGTGTCAAAATCTATAGTTAAAGGTAGGTAGGTACCTACCTACTGTGCGTGAACGCGTGCGCAACAGAACAGAACAAACAAAGTTTTATTAACCTGTGTGTCGCTCGATTGACAAAGACGTGTGTGTGCGTTCACAACAAACGAACTCGCTCTGAGTTTTGCCCCTCACGCGCCCTCCCCCCCCCCCTCCTCCCTTCTCTCATAGCCGACGAACGACACTCAAGATTTTTTCGATACCGTTATTCCATACCGGTATAATTTCGGTATGGCCCAACCGCTATCGAATAACGGTACCGTTATATTTTTGCGGTACCAATACCGTTAACCTCTACCGCTTTCAGTCCCTGGTAAGTAGTAGATAAGAAAGCATTTCGTACAGAATTCAAATTATACCAACTCAATATCGTAAATGTGAATGTTATGTTAGATTATGGCCATGTTTCTGAGTAGATTTGCAAGCTGTCTCGTTCGGAATGCTGCTTACGTTAGGTACCTAACCAAAAAACAAAGTAACTACGAAGTAGGTACCTATGAGATCCAAAAGGTGAACAACAATTATAAAAAAAACCGGCAAAGTGCGAGTCGGACTCGCGCACGAAGGGTTCCGTACCATTATCTATAAAAAACGGGGGAAAAACACGTTTGTTGTATATATGAGCCCCACTTAAATATTAATTTTATTCTGTTTTTAGTATTTGTTGTTATAGCGGCAACAGAAATACATCATCTGTGAATATTTCAACTGTCTTAGATATCACGGTTCATGATACAGTCTTGTGGCAGACAGACGGACAGTGAAGTCTTAGTAATAGAGTCCCATTTTTACCCTTTAGGTACGGAACCCTAAAAAGCAGGTTTTATTTAAATTGGATCTTTTATGCCCAGTTGACTATTAAATACTACGAAAGAATTTTGATTTAGATTAGGTTTGATTTAGATACTCATATTCAAATAAATAATCTGAAATGTTTTTTATTTATATAATCTGTATAAAAGTCCTTAGAGAGGGTGTTTTCAGTCTATAATGATTTATTGATTCTCAACGCATTAATTCGCCTTCCCACGACCTCGTGTTGTGATTGTGAAGGTCATGAGTACAAAGTGGCTTAAAGTTTTTCCTGGCAAAGAACTGCGGAATATTTTTTCAAAATGTACGTTACATTTTTACTAATTAAAGTCATAAAAGATGCAAGGAGAAATGCCGAATAAAATCGTTATTCCGGCATTCTTAAGCGACCGCTTAGTTAAGCCTAATATTGATCAAATTATAGTTTAAACAGTAGACGTTGAAAGTAGTAGCCGGCCGCTTCTAATATAGAATCATTTAATATTTAAAGGTTCAGTATAAATAGAGCCTTCCAGTAGAACGAGCGCAGGCCGCCAGACTAAGGGTGGAGGGTGGGTGAGGTTTTCCGAAACAATAAGCACGGAACATACGCCTCGTTTATACAGCTTGTAAAATACAGCTACTGAAAACCGAAGCCGCAGTTTAGGTACCTATTTTTGGACGTTGACTTCCCATAAACTATAGCCCTGGGTTAAAACAAACATGTATCATCTCTGAGGGTATTCAGTTTTTGTATCTTTTTTAAACGAAAAATTGTTGATATTCCGAGGTCATTCTTGGTAGTTGCCTGGTATGTCCAACCAGTTTTTTTATAAAATGTTTTATTACATTTTCCTAGAATATCAAAGTCCTAGCTCACACGTACATCACAGGAAACGCGTTTCAGTTTCCAAGTTTCAAGGTTTTATTGTTTTAACTGAAAAATAGGTTATATTGTATGTCTCAATTAAATACTAATGTAAGTATGTATGTATAACAATTAGAATATAAAATAAAATTAAAATATTCTTTTCGGATTACTTTATTCTCGAATAATAAAGGAATAAGAATAATAAAGGTGGATCGTTTTTTTAAAGGTATTTTCAGCATTTAAATGTTTTATTAAACAAACAGGCATAAATACATGTTATTTTTATAAAAAAGAATACATAAGGTTACAGACAGGTATTCCAAGAATAAACTATACAGTAAACGTACTAGCGAGTATTACAAGGATTTGGAAGAAATACGTAAAACAAGGTAAATAATAAAAAAAATACCATACCGTACTATACAAAACAAATAGAAAAAAGTTGTTCACATTTGTATGCTAAGTTTTAGCCTGAGCTGTTTGCTTCTGCATTCAACAGGGCAACCTTCAAGCCTAGTTCCACCCGCTTCCCGAGGTTGGAATCAATGAGGTACAAAAACGTCAAGCCTCTTTTCTGAACTGGTGGCGTCACAGGCACCAGTGACAAAACTAAACTCTCTGCCAACCGTTGCCTTTGAGCATCGTTCACCAAAACGTTATTATAGAAATCTGCTGCAGGCGCCAAATCAACTGCGTTTGTTTGAAGAACCACAAGCTTTTCAGATGGCGTCCTAGCGTCCACGTAGGGCGCGGGGCCATTGTATGAATTGGGGTAGTAATTCGGGTTATCTCTCATGTTGTCTCTCAGAGGCGGCACTCCATCACGATTGTAAGTCCTAACGTATTTTGGGAAGTTCACCCTTATGTTATTATGGTTTATGCCCAATCGATAGTTTTGGGTGTCACGGTAAAAGAGTCTCCGACCTTTGAACATATTGTCGATCGGCCCCGGGATACCGGGCACCAGATTAGCAGGGTTAAATGCAGCTTGTTCTATTTGTCGAAAGTGATTGGTAAGTTTTTTATTTACAACGAAGCGACCGATGGGTACGGTGTGGTAAGTGCCCTTTACCCACGCCCGAGTGACATCAAACGGATCATAGTCCAGCTTCTTGACATCTTCTACACTCATAACATCCATCTCCAATCTCCAGGACGGATAATCTTTACGAGCTAAGGCATTGTAGAAATCCCTTGTGTAATAATCTGGATCTACACCCTGAATTTGAACGATCTGAGCGTTGGTGAGATTATCTAAGCCTTGGAGTGTTCTAAAATTAAACTTCACGTAATGCCTTCCACCAGTTTTGTTGGTTACTTCGTATGTGTGAATAGGGAAGGCATCCATCGTTCTATATCCATTTGGAACTCCGTAATCTGATTGTAGCCACAGGAACGTGAGAAGCGTCTCCGGTCTCAAGGTTAGGAAATCCCAAATTTGCGTAAAGTCGAACAGATGCGTTACTGGATTCCGTTTGAATGCATGTACGAGTGGTGCAAAATGTGTAGGATCTCTATAGAAATAGACGGGTGTTTGTAAGCATAGGAAGTCCAAATTGCCTTCTTTGGTATAGAGCTTCGTTGTGAGGGCTTTGAATTCCCTCAATAGATCTGTTCCACCTTGACTAGGGATCGAAATTGAATATCTGGCGATAGCGGGTGTTTTCTTCCCGATTCCATTAAACACATCAGCCGAGGTGTACTTTGATACGTCGTGCGTTACCTCAAGATAGGCCTCTCCACCGGTTCCCTTGGCGTGGACTACGCGCTCTGGTATACGTTCGGAGATTATACTCATATGTGAGTCAAGATGAAACTGATTAGTAAATTGATCTCCATTGATCACGAAGATCTTGCGTACGTCCACTGGTTCACCATTGCTTGTGGTTAACAAGTCTATTTCCTGCAAATCATATATTATTAGCTACCAAAATTACTGTCTTACGATAACATTACAAAATACTTTAAGCCTTTTTGAATATTAACCATTTCATTTTAAATAAAGAATATTTCAATATAAATAAAAATCAAATGCCGCGTGTATGTAAGATCATCACCGCTATATCGATTGGGCATTTTTAGGATTGTAGATATTTTGTATTAATTGTCAGAACAAGTTTTAATAACTTTTTTTTTTTCAATGTTTTTTTTTTTCTATGAAATTATTGAAATTTGAACATGACAACGTCTGACGGGTAACGGGTAAGTTATTATACAAAAAATAAATGAAAATAGTAATAGGATCACGACTGTAATCCCAAGTACGGTAGACATCCTCTCAGATCTCCAGACGCTTAGATCCTTTGAAGATGTCTAGTGGGGGTAAACAGAGGCACGTCCAAACATTATATTTGGCAAATGCCCACATTTTGCAGTAGTTAGCATTCCATATGTGACAGATTGCAAGCCCATCGCCGCTTATAAGAATACTAACTAGTTTAAATAACAAGGACAGGATTAGCTACTTCTTAATTCTAAATTAATTTAATACTGAACGAGCCTTTACCTGAACTAACCCAGGTTATAAACAGAGAATATATTTTATGAATTTGTTTATTAGCAGATGCCGAGGGGTTTATAACATAGGGCAAATGTATAAATAACAACTCACGGGATTCTTCAATTTAAAATTGTAAAGTTGTAGAGTTGATGGATCCACCGTTGCATTGTCAAATTTTAATTTTATACAAGAAGCACCAGCTACAAAGAGAATTACAAATGCACATAACGACTTCATCGTTGAGACTGCACTGATCGTCGCTTCGAGCACAAAGAAATATTAACCGAGTGATATAATTGAAAAGGGATACAATTATTTCAGGGCGTTTCCGTTATTGAACAACTGTGGTTTGAGCACGAACCACTCTGTAGTGGTTCGTGCTAAGACCACACGATACGATACGATTATCGTCAACGTATCGTCTAAATATCAAAACTAACACTTTTTGTATAGTAAAAGCGGTTTAAATATATAGTGGTTCATGCTTATCTCCCTGAGCGGTCATTAAATCGTTTTGAAATTTTATGTTGTCGATTTCTTTACCGTTGAACTAATCTACCAAGTGTTTTGATCCAATTTTTTGACGGCCTCACAGCTTAGTTGGTAGTAACTCTGCCTTCAGTGCTGTAGGTTGTTGTGTCAAATATTTGTGTGATGAACATAGATATTTGCTCTGTGTCTGGGTGGTAGTATGTATCATGTGTATGTATTTACAAAAAAAAATGTAGTTAGCATTCCATACGTGACAAGCCCATCGCCGCTTATAAGAATACTAACTGGTTTAAATAACAAGGACAGGATTAGCTACTCCTTAATTCTAAATTAGTTGTAGAGTTGACGGATCCACCGTTGCATTGTCAAATTTTAATTTTATACAAGAAGCACCAGCTACAAAGATAATAACAAATGCACCTAACGACTTCATTGTTGAGACTGCAATGCTCGTCGCTTCGGGCACAAGGAATAGGAACTGAATATACCATTAACCGAATAATATCATTGAAAAGAGATACAATTATTTCCTTTATTGAACAACAGATCGCTGTCGATTTCTATATCATTGAACTATGCAACCAATCGATTTGTTTTAATTGAATCATTTAAAGAAAGCGTATTATTTCAAATATCTCATTACTAGATCACAAATAAGTGATTAGAAATAATTGATAAAACATATTGTAAGATATTGTGCTCTTTAATTCTAAACCTTAAACAATTTTAAAGTAAAATAATATTTAAACAATTTTAAGATGCATTGTTTCGTAATGTGTTAGGGTGTGGCCTCATTAGTGGATTGCGTTGCGTCTCGTCGCAACGGATCAACGCATTATATACCACACCAACGTGCATGTAGGTATATAATAACTACTAAGCGATAACGCTACGCAATAGAACGCACTAAAGAGGCCTCTCTTTAAGTAGTTTATCTATACTTGTTTTTACTTCATTGATTAATTATTAGCATGATCATCTCGCTTTGTCATTTGACAACGCAGCTTCCAAACCGAGCTCCACACGCCTTCCAAGGTCAGGGTCAATAAGGTACATAAACGTCAAACCTCTTTTTTGGACTGGGGGTGTGACAGGTGCTAGTGACATAACCAAACTCTCAGCTAATCGTTGTCTTTGACCTTCGTTCACTAAAACGTTATTGTAAAAATCAGCGGCCGGCCCCAAGTCCGCTGCGTTGGTCTGCAGAACTAGGAGTTTTTCCGATGGCTCTCTGGAGTCCACATAGGGTGCAGGACCGTTATACGAATTCGGGTAGTAGTTTGGATTATCCATCATGTTCTCCTTCACAGGAGCGCGTCCATCACGGTTGTAAGTCCGGATGTATTCGGGATAGTTTGTCCTTATTTTATTGAGCCCAGCCCCTAATCGATAGTTTTGTGCGTCTCTATAAAATAGTCTACGACTTTTGAACATGTTGTCCACCGGTCCCGGGATACCGGGCACCAGATTTGCAGGGTTAAAAGCCAGCTGTTCTATGACTTCGAAATGATTTCGTGGTTGCTTGTTAAGAACTAAGCGACCGACAGGCACAGTGGTGTATGAACCCTTCTTCCACGTACGGGTCACATCAAAAGGATCATCGTTTTGATTCACCATGTCTTCTAAAGTCATAACATCCATTTCTAACTTCCAAGAAGGAAATTCCTTACGAGCGATTGCATTGTACAGATCTCTTATGTAGTAATCTAAATCGACGCTCTGAATTTTGGCGATTTGGGCATTTGTTAGATTGTCTAAGCCTTGTTCTGACCTGAAATTAAATCGCACGTAATGCCTCTCGCCGATTTTATTGTTAAGTTCATAGGTATGAATAGGGAAGGCGTCCATCTTTCTATAGCCATTAGGAACTCCGTAATCTGATTGAATCCAAAGGAACGCGTGTAACGTCTCAGGTCTCAAAGTGATAAAATCCCAAACTTGCGTAAGGTCGTGTAGTTGCGTCACTGGGTTTCGCTTGAATGCATGCAGGAGTGGTGAAAAATTTACAGGATCTTTGTAGAAATAAACAGGTGTTTGCGAACACAAAAAGTCCAGATTTCCCTCTCTAGTATACAATTTAATTGAGAGTCCTTTGAATTCTCTCATAAGATCGGTTCCACTCCTGTCCGGAATAGAGTTTGAGAATCTGACTCTTGTGCGAGTTTTGTTACCGATTCCGTTAAAAACATCAGCTGAGGTGAACATTGAGATATCATGTGTCACTTCGAAAATTCCCTCTGCGCCAATTCCTTTCGCGTGAACTATGCGATCTGGTATCTTTTCCCTGTCTATACTCAAGTGCAAGTCCATGTGGTAGTCATTAGTAAACTGATCTGCGTTGATTGTAAATGTCTTTCTCACATCCACTGGTACGCCGTTGCTCGTAGTTAGCATGTCTATATCCTGCAAATAAAAAAATCTTGGAAACTGTACTTGGAAACGAGATACCCCTAAAAGTGTCACGTCATATGATCCTAGAAAATATCTGTCATCATCTAGGACCTATACATCTAACTACATTAGTGTTTAATAAGTATTAAGTAAAACTGTTGCTCGGCAACAAGCGAAGTGGACATAACAGATTTATTTAAAGAATTTCGACTGACATTTTTAGTCAAAATGTCAGAAAGCCTAATAATAATGTCCTATATTGTCCGAGCCTTCTAGGTTTTAATGCGAGGAACCAGCGGGAACTTTCAAATTGATTCTTATGATTTTCCATTTTTTAAAACCCACCACAAGCTTCTCTTTTATATGGCTAAAGCTAAAAAAACTTACAGGATTTTTTAGTTTAAAATCGTATAAGTGACGCACTGCCGGCTCCACGGTCTCATTGTCAAACTTTATACAAGAAGCACCAACAGCACAGAGTAAAAAAAACGCAGCTGACAGCGTCATAGTAGAAACTACACGCTGCTCCGAGTTGTATCCACATTATATAAATGTTAAATTAATAAATTGAAAACATATTCGATGTTTTACATATTGAAACAATAAAAATGTTGATTTTATCGCATTACCATCGTATTGTTTTATACACCTAATCGCAAATTTAAATCAGCTCCACGAATATATTATTTAATTTAGTTTATGCCGGACTTATGCAAAAATCCAAATAGGGTTAAAATATTTCAAAATGTTGACTCAAATTGGATTTTTCAAATAAGTAGCTAGATGTATTATGTTAGTTAAATGTAAACACCCGAAAAGTGACCGTCTATAAAATCAAATTATGTACCTACGTAAGTAACCAAATTTTCAAATGTTTTTCATTAAAAATCCCTGTAGGTAGAGTTGTTTATGAACATGATAGTAAAGTTCCCAATCATATTTACATAAGACTTATCCTAATCACTACATAGTATAAAGCAAAGTCGCTTTCCGCTTCCCGCGTCTGTATGTCTGTATGTATGTTTGCTTATATCTTTAAAACTACACAACGGATTTTGATGCGGTTTTTTTAATAGATAGAGTGATTCAGGAGGAAGGTTTATATGTATAATAACATGCTACCCGTGCGAAGCCGGGGCGGGTCGCTAGTAATATTATAAATGCGAAAGTTTGTGATAAGGCTGCTATGTTTGTTCCCTAATCAAAAATATACGACAAAACGGATTAAGATGAAATTTGCTGTAGTATGTAGATAAAAAAAACAGAATTAATAAAAGAGGAACTTATAATCCGAAAAACAAGCTAAATGATAAAAAAAAACGCAAAAAGGATGATTTTGGTATAGAGGGCGTTGGTGTGCAACAAATCTGACATCACAGACTAAAAATATTTAGTCGTCATAGCAACGCAGTTTTGACTAATGAATATTGCATTTTATATGCATTCTACCTAGGGAAAAAAATGGAAGTTGCTGAAATTGCTTTTTCCTATGCGATTATTAAAATTTGACAGGACAACGTCTGTCACGGGTCGGCAAGTTAGTCATAAATTCAAATGATAACAATGTTACATGTTAGAACATTGGATAAAATTAAATGGTTATTATTTGGTAATTGGTACCTTATCATCCCTCTGTCTAATTGTCTGAAGGATATGCGTGCCGAAGGATGGTGTGCAGTATGTTTTTATTAATACAACAATTAGATTAAATAATTCATAACAAACAGGTATAATTGTGCATAAACGATACAACATTATTGTTGAATATTTGAAACACAAAACCTATTCGTAACTTTTTTTAGGTAATGTATTGGATAATATGAATATGGCATAGTGTGATTAATAGCACAATAATATTATTGTGGCTATTATATAGGTAATAATTACTAGTATAAAGCCGTGTTGGCCGAGTGGGATATGTACCTCGACTTTCAATATGAAGGTCGTGGTTTCGAATCCCGGCGTGCATCAATGGATGTTTCTGTTAGAAAATTGATATGCGCATTAAAAACACGTGCTTACAACGGTGAAGGAAAACATCGTGAGGACCAGTTAAACCAGTTAGTGTTCTTATAAGCGGCGATGGGCTTGCAACCTGTCACGTATGAAATGCTAACTACTGCAAAATGTGGGCATGTGCCAAATATAATGTTTGGATCTGCCTCTGACTAGACATCTTCATAGGATCTAAGCGTCTGGAGAACTGAGAGGATGCTACCGTACTAGGGGATTACAGTCGTAATTTTATTTTTATTTATAAACCACGGTAATATTGTTTTTTCTTTTCCATTGGTACCTAGACTTTCAGTTCGAAGGTCGTGGGTTCGATTCGACCATTAATAGATTTTTCGGTTGGAAAATGTATACGCGCCGTTCCCGTTCCCGTTCCCATTCCCGTTCCCATTACAATTCCCGTTCAATAGTTTTTGTAGCGCACACGAAGAAAGCAAAACTTTTGGCAATTTTTTACACCTTGCTTCAAACTATCGTCATTTTTATAAAAAATTTATTACTTTTTCAAAATAAAAAAATTTTGAAATCGGTTCAGTAGTTTTTGAGTTTATCCATTACAAACATACAAAAAAACAAAATATCAAAACTTTTCTCTTTATAGATAATATTAGTATAGATTAAAAATGTTTATAAAGAAACCGCAGCGGCAGGTCATGAAAAAGTTTTCGTTTGAAATCTAAGAAAAAAGCCATTTGCGTTGATAAAAAAAAACCTTTTGTTCAATAACGGTCATCTTCGGAAATTTTTCCATGTAGAAAAAAAACGATATCTTTAAGGTGTGACCAGACATCGCGCGGCATTCGCAGGACACAAGTTTGCCGTGCGAACGAACAACACCGTTTGAGTGCGGCAGGTAGCTGGCTAACGCGTGCGGCAATCGTCCAAACATAGCGCGGCTTGTCGCGTGCGGCTACCGCGCTCGATTGCCGCGCAATGTCTGGGCACACCTTTATATGGAAAATCACCCGGGACCGCGTTTGTTTTTCAAAATTTTCCACTGTTATACAACGACAATTCTCCATTTAATATAGAGACACGGCCTGTGATTGAAAGTAAATCATAGCGCAGCCTTGACAAAGAACTTTACCGACTTTACTCCCCTTTTACGACGCTATAAAGGGAGCGGATTGATGGCAGCGACCAAACAAATGGGTCCTTTCCATCGGTACCTACTTGTACTCTACTATTGCTTTGCTATTTTAGGAACGTCTTTTGATGTAACTTCAAAGACTTTGCACGAGCTGTAGGTATTTCTGTACTGTTATGTACGTAAGTGCCTCTTTTTAATCCCCGACGCAAGAGAGCGCGTGTGTACCTTTATCTTGATAGCCAATTTTAGTTTATAGAATTAAAACCGGCCAAGTGCGAGTCGGTCTCGCGCACGAAGGGTTCCGTACCATTATCTATAAAAACGGTAAAAAAAAACATGTTTGTTGTATGGGAGCCCCCTTAAATATTTATTTTATTCTGTTTTTAGTATTTGTTGTTAGAGCAGCCACAGAAATACATAATCTGTGAAAATTTCAACTGTCTAGCTATCACGGTTCATGAGATACATCCCTGTGACAGACAGACGGACAGACAGACAGACAGACGGTAATAGGGTTCCTTTTTTACCCTTTGGGTACGGAACCCTAATAAATAGATGGATAATACTTTATTGTACACCAAAATCAATAACGTACAATGGGCGGCCTTGTCGCTAAGAAGCGATTTCTTTCAGGCATCCTGAGGATGTAAAGTAGTGAGCAAATTAACAGTGGACATTGTGAGAAATACGTCAACAATACAAGAAAAAAACGTGATAATTAGCCGTATTTCTATTAAAATGTTTAGTTTCATTAAATATACCAGCGCTATTAGTAGCGTGGGCTGCTACTGTGTAGCTCAATGGTAAATAACGACCAATTTTGTTGTCACGTTTTGTAACAGTTTTCCAAAAGAGGTTGACGTCAGGCAGGGGCGGCCGGTTGTAAAACTAAGCCAAATCCTTTTGCAACATTTTTTTCTTTAAGCTGTGCCCAAATAAAGTGGGATAAGGTAAAGAAGATAATAGTTTATGTTTTATCAGTTTCAATATAACTTGATGTAGGTACCTAATGTAATTTTATTGTTACGATTCTATTCTATTCTATATGTTTTTCTCTATGTGACATCGTAACTCCTAAACGGATGAACCTATTGAGTTATTTTTTGTTTGAAAAGTGACTTGATCGTATGATTAAAGAAAATCTGTTCAGCAACAGCTATTTTAATGTCATCAGCTCTTTTTTAGTTGTTGAAGAGATGTGAGCAACATCTACTAGTCTGATTTAAAATTTAATACCAATTCTGTGTCATCAGGGATTTTTAGCCACGCACACATAGGCACATAGGATTATGGTACGAGTACCTATGTGTTCAATTAAACTGCACACAAACACGGCACGCTACAGACTTTAATTTACTTGGCACTGCGTCTATTTATCGGTACCTTCCGCTCTGACGACTCTGTTCTAACGAGCCAAAACCCGTTGCGTGTCGTGTGAGCCCCCAAGGTACGGTCGGTAATGGACGCGAACGCGTAGTCGACAAAATCTAATCTTGCAAACCCACCCAAGTAGTTACCATTGATTTTTTAATTGCTCCGATAGTCCAGTGACCGCATGCTTCCAACACCTGATAAGCCACACCACATCTAATAAGTTTGTTTGAGTAGCTACGGCTGGCTTTTTTCGGAAAAATCTATAATTTTCAGTCGAACTTAGAGAATACTTATTTCATTAGTAACTATTATAGAATCTAGATTAAAAAAAAAAGCCAGCAGGTTAAGAGGCTGCCAGTCGCTGATTGCTCTTTTTCGAAACGAAAAAAGAAATACTTCTGAACAAGCCACATCTCCTATTTTTATAAGTATATTACTTCAGGTTCCTACGTAGATTTCTATTAAGCTGAAAACATAATAGCAGAAACTTTTCTAACTGAACTATCTACGTAGGAACCTGAAGTAATATACTTATAAAAATAGGAGATGTGGCTTGTTCAGAAGTATTTCTTTTTTCGTTTCGAAAAAGAGCAATCAGCGACTGGCAGCCTCTTAACATTCTATTTCGCTGTATTTATGTTTGAAACGCTAACAGGGTTTTTGGTAACAAAATTATTGGTAGAGCACCGAGTATTCCAATAACATATAGAAAAGTTAATTTATTGGTGAACCTTGGCCTTGTCGAAGATGTTGGTTTGGGAGTAAAATCAAAACAAGCAGTTGATAATGAATCACCGTTATTGATATCCTATTATTCTACTAGCGTATCGTTATTGCTCTCCAGGCGATGATACAAATAAAATTAACATTTTGACAACAACAATTGCACAATATACTATTGTCGCAGACCTGTCGCGTCCAACACAACGGCTGTCAGGTGCCTGACAATGCATTTTTCATACAATTGCTTCTCCATGAGGTGTAGGATGTCGTGGACGATAGGACGACAGAATCGTGAGGTATAAAAATGTATGCCACAACACAACACAATCTACAAACGAGACAAAATAGTTCCTCAAATATAAGCTTCTTATGTAGAAATGGAGATGAAAATCATTCAATTTTCAATAACACCCTTCCCTTCAATTATACGGTCGTTGTTAATTTTACTACCCACGACCTGCAAGAACAATCAATACGAACGTCGCTAAATGTCTCGCGAATCTATTTTAGGATATGCAACATCCTCCACGCCAAATTATACTCTATTTTTTGTAAGGTTGAGTTGAATTTCATGTGAAGAGTTGGCTTGTGACCTGGGCGGTTCATGAGAGAAATGGGTCAGGCGGGGTCGCAGTCTCACACCACTACACTTTAATTATTACATATACCTACCTACAGTTTGCGGTACTGAAAGTTGATTGCGGCCTTGTCGCTAAGAAGCGATTTCTTTCAGGCATCCTGAGGATGTAAAGTAGTGAGCAAATTAACAGTGGACATTGTGAGAAATACGTCAACAATACAAGAAAAAAACGTGATAATTAGCCGTATTTCTATTAAAATGTTTAGTTTCATTAAATATACCAGCGCTATTAGTAGCGTGGGCTGCTACTGTGTAGCTCAATGGTAAATAACGACCAATTTTGTTGTCACGTTTTGTAACAGTTTTCCAAAAGAGGTTGACGTCAGGCAGGGGCGGCCGGTTGTAAAACTAAGCCAAATCCTTTTGCAACATTTTTTTCTTTAAGCTGTGCCCAAATAAAGTGGGATAAGGTAAAGAAGATAATAGTTTATGTTTTATCAGTTTCAATATAACTTGATGTAGGTACCTAATGTAATTTTATTGTTACGATTCTATTCTATTCTATATGTTTTTCTCTATGTGACATCGTAACTCCTAAACGGATGAACCTATTGAGTTATTTTTTGTTTGAAAAGTGACTTGATCGTATGATTAAAGAAAATCTGTTCAGCAACAGCTATTTTAATGTCATCAGCTCTTTTTTAGTTGTTGAAGAGATGTGAGCAACATCTACTAGTCTGATTTAAAATTTAATACCAATTCTGTGTCATCAGGGATTTTTAGCCACGCACACATAGGCACATAGGATTATGGTACGAGTACCTATGTGTTCAATTAAACTGCACACAAACACGGCACGCTACAGACTTTAATTTACTTGGCACTGCGTCTATTTATCGGTACCTTCCGCTCTGACGACTCTGTTCTAACGAGCCAAAACCCGTTGCGTGTCGTGTGAGCCCCCAAGGTACGGTCGGTAATGGACGCGAACGCGTAGTCGACAAAATCTAATCTTGCAAACCCACCCAAGTAGTTACCATTGATTTTTTAATTGCTCCGATAGTCCAGTGACCGCATGCTTCCAACACCTGATAAGCCACACCACATCTAATAAGTTTGTTTGAGTAGCTACGGCTGGCTTTTTTCGGAAAAATCTATAATTTTCAGTCGAACTTAGAGAATACTTATTTCATTAGTAACTATTATAGAATCTAGATTAAAAAAAAAAGCCAGCAGGTTAAGAGGCTGCCAGTCGCTGATTGCTCTTTTTCGAAACGAAAAAAGAAATACTTCTGAACAAGCCACATCTCCTATTTTTATAAGTATATTACTTCAGGTTCCTACGTAGATTTCTATTAAGCTGAAAACATAATAGCAGAAACTTTTCACGATAAAAATATTATTTCAAAATGATACGTTTTAGAATTTATGATCGAAATATTTTATATACCTACTAATCAACTTGTGATTTATTGTTAAAGATAGGTAATATGTAGATCTAGATTTCTATTAGGATAGATTTTTGATAAGTAATTATACATAATTTATATCATTAATTTATTCGAAAAGCTAAGGCGGACTACGCGCGGACGTGTGTTTGTCATCATTGCAGCGATCGGTAGGATTATTTATCGAAGTGATTAAAGATGGGTACATCTTTATTCACATATACTATACATTATAAAATAGGAGATGTGGCTTGTTCACAAGTATTTCTTATTTCGTTTCGAACAAAAATAATCGTCGACTGGCAGCGTCTTAAAAACTTATTCATTAACATAATATTTCCATTGATTGCCATCTTAATGCTAGTGGGATTAGCATTGGCGTCAAAAGTGCATAATTTCCGGCGAACGATAAGCGACAGCTTTCGTGATACGATTTTTATTTGACGATAAGCGACTGATCCTATAACGTTGGGTCGCGGCACTGCTTCATTTTACGTAATAAGCCGGTTCCCGTATCAGCTTGACGACAATTTTGTATTTGGGTCGTAGGTAGGTATAAAATTATCCAGTAGGTAATACACATAAGCAGCCATTTTAAAGGGACCATCCATAAAGTACGACACACTTTAATGGAGGCGTGGGTCGACGAACTGTGACATTGTGACAAGGGGTTCTAAGTTTTGTGACGTCACATTGCAAATCATTGACATCACTACATAGTATAAAGCAAAGTCGCTTTCCGCTTCCCGCGTCTGTATGTAATATGTATGTATGTATGTTTGCTTATATCTTTAAAACTACACAACGGATTTTGATGCGGTTTTTTTTTTTAATATTTACACATTCACACTACATTTGCCGTTACAGTCCGGATTTTAAGAGAAAATTCTTTCTGAAAAGGAAATTTTGATTTATTTTCGACTACGAAGTTTTATCAATCTTTCGAATTTATGCGTTCTATCTTTCTTAGGTCTTCGATAAGCTCGGAAAAGGAGCTTATTGGTAATCGTGAAAATATCTCATTCCAGAAAAACTATGAATTTGTGACAACGACACTAGTAAGTAATATAATAGTTTAAGTACGAATAAGTAATACTTCTGTCAAAGAAGATGGATCAGGTGGGTTAGCATGAACCACTATTATCGTATCGACAACGTATCGTCTAAATACTATACAAAAAGTGTCAGTTTTGACATTTGGACGATACGTTGTCGATACGATAGTGGTTCGTGCTCAGGCCACTGAAAGGAATTATACCGAGCAGTGAAGATATTTTAATAGACATTTCTACAACTAAACCCCTGCTTTACATTTCTACAACTAGATCAACTAAAATCACAAGGATCCCTTTGAAACGTCTTAGGAGCTAGGTAAAGGTACAACTGTTCTTAAGACGCTGCCAGTCGACGATTATTTTTGTTCGAAACGAAAAAAGAAATACTTGTGAACAAGCCACATCTCCTATTTTATAATGTATAGTATATGTGAATAAAGATGTACCCATCTTTAATCACTTCGATAAATAATCCTACCGACCGCTGCAATGATGACAAACACACGTCC
Source organism: Hydriomena furcata (assembly GCA_912999785.1). Taxonomy (NCBI): domain Eukaryota; kingdom Metazoa; phylum Arthropoda; class Insecta; order Lepidoptera; family Geometridae; genus Hydriomena; species Hydriomena furcata. The sequence goes on along the minus strand of OU538833.1, from coordinate 3,457,892 downwards.
GCGCGTGGTCCGCCTTAGCTTTTCGAATAAATTAATGATATAAATTATGTATAATTACTTATCAAAAATCTATCCTAATAGAAATCTAGATCTACATATTACCTATCTTTAACAATAAATCACAAGTTGATTTTAATAGTAGGTATATAAAATATTTCGATCATAAATTCTAAAACGTATCATTTTGAAATAATATCTTTATCGTGAAAAGTTTCTGCTATTATGTTTTCAGCTTAATAGAAATCTACGTAGGAACCTGAAGTAATATACTTATAAAAATAGGAGATGTGGCTTGTTCAGAAGTATTTCTTTTTTCGTTTCGAAAAAGAGCAATCAGCGACTGGCAGCCTCTTAACATTCTATTTCGCTGTATTTATGTTTGAAACGCTAACAGGGTTTTTGGTAACAAAATTATTGGTAGAGCACCGAGTATTCCAATAACATATAGAAAAGTTAATTTATTGGTGAACCTTGGCCTTGTCGAAGATGTTGGTTTGGGAGTAAAATCAAAACAAGCAGTTGATAATGAATCACCGTTATTGATATCCTATTATTCTACTAGCGTATCGTTATTGCTCTCCAGGCGATGATACAAATAAAATTAACATTTTGACAACAACAATTGCACAATATACTATTGTCGCAGACCTGTCGCGTCCAACACAACGGCTGTCAGGTGCCTGACAATGCATTTTTCATACAATTGCTTCTCCATGAGGTGTAGGATGTCGTGGACGATAGGACGACAGAATCGTGAGGTATAAAAATGTATGCCACAACACAACACAATCTACAAACGAGACAAAATAGTTCCTCAAATATAAGCTTCTTATGTAGAAATGGAGATGAAAATCATTCAATTTTCAATAACACCCTTCCCTTCAATTATACGGTCGTTGTTAATTTTACTACCCACGACCTGCAAGAACAATCAATACGAACGTCGCTAAATGTCTCGCGAATCTATTTTAGGATATGCAACATCCTCCACGCCAAATTATACTCTATTTTTTGTAAGGTTGAGTTGAATTTCATGTGAAGAGTTGGCTTGTGACCTGGGCGGTTCATGAGAGAAATGGGTCAGGCGGGGTCGCAGTCTCACACCACTACACTTTAATTATTACATATACCTACCTACAGTTTGCGGTACTGAAAGTTGATTGCACCTGTGGATGAATTGTGTTTTGATTGGGTTAGTCCAGATATCCCCATTGACTATCCCCATCAATGGGGATTTCTGGACTTTTTTTTAGAAAAAGTCCAGATATCCCCATTGGCAGCGCATTGAGTGTGTAATGGGGATAACTGGACTTTTTCTAAAAAAAAGTACAGAAATCCCCATTGATGCATCCCCTACTACACAACAATCCCAACAATTTCTTAATGTGTTTAGCGTGCTAGGAAGTTGTCAAGTCATACAAATACTTCAAATTTAATTAAAATTAGCCACTTGTGCGCTCTTCATTGTGTCTAATAAGGCGGCTACTAAAAACTCGGTTTTTATGATTGAATATTATTGTTTATTGTTATTTGTACACATCAGATAGATATAGGTTTCGTAATTTCTGTGAATATTGTTTCTCTATTAATTCTCTCTTTTATCTGTGAATACCTGTTTCAACGACTTTCGGGTTGCGCTTTTCATGGATTTTAAGATTGCGTTGCTTGCACTAATATCAGGTGTCTATTTTATTGAGTACATTAACTTAAATGATGGAGTAAGGAATAGTTAGATACTTACGCAGACAAATACTTGCGATATCTCTACTATCGCAAGTATCTGTCAAAGTATCTAATAAAGATATAAGTAACTAGCAGTCCGCCCCGGCGTCGCACGGGTGTAATAATGATTTTATGGCTAATTTTTTTACACCTTGGGTTACATTATCGAAGTTTTATTAAGGATCCCTAATAGTTAGACATATGATATCACAGACTTTTTTGTAGATATTGATATCCTATATAAAACTGTAGTACATCACTTTGCTCTATTGTCAATAATTTCTGCAGCTTAAAAGGATTTATTTTGGACTTTTTTTCACACGTTGGGTTACATTATCGAAGTTTTCATACGCATCCCTAACGATTTTGAAAATAATCTATAGCCTATGTTCATCAGGGATAATGTAGGATTCTAATAGTAAAATAATTTTTGAAATCGGTCCAGTAGTTTCGTAGCCTATTCGATGCAAACAAACAAACAAACAAACAATCAAATCTTTCCTTTTTATAATCCCTACATAGTATAAAGCAAAGTCGCTTTCCGCTTCCCGCGTCTGTATGTATGTATGTTTGCTTATATCTTTAAAACTACACAACGGATTTTGATGCGGTTTTTTTTAATAGATAGAGTGATTCAGGAGGAAGGTTTATATGTATAATAACATGCTACCCGTACGAAGCCGGGGCGGGTCGCTAGTATTAGTATATACAGGCCCTTTCACGTCTAGAAAAAAATAATCCAAATTAAACCAAAAAAATCTTTTTGTGGATCTAAAATTCCCCCACAAATATTACAAAAAGTTCCGTCCTGATTATATTATCCTTTGAAATGACGATTAGTAAAACTCAAGAGCTGCTAATCGCCAATGCCTTACAAACGATGAAGAGGCACCCAGAAGTTACAACTTAGCAAAAAAATAAAATTGCAAGGTTTCAAATAAAAATAGGGATTCGTCAGACTTTATGAAGTTTCGTAAAATCCTCCGGCAATAGGATCAAAGTTGGTACGAATACGAACTCTTCGCATCCAAATACATAATTCATGACCTTCCTATGTATGATGCTGGCCTAGTTCTATTGAGCCTCGATTTACGGAGTTGTTTTTGAGTGTAGGTATTAACATAATTTATCTAATTGACAGAGCCAGCGAAGTAACACTATACTGAGCCCTTCCTTTTATATAACGCCCTTCTTGAGAAATTTGTTTTATTGCTTTTGTACCCTCTTTTGGAACAACCTTAAGAAATTTTATAATTTGACGCGCAACGGTTCGAACAAACATACATAGAAACTTATAATACATGGATTCTTCCAAGTTAACACGTCTAAACAATGGATATGATGGAACAGAGTGTAACGTTTATCTTTCACATCATGCTTCCAAATCCTATCATATCCTAATTCCTAATAATATTATAAATGTTAAAGTTTGTGAGTTTGTATGTATGTTTGTTCCTCAATCAGGCCTAAACGACGAAACGGATTAAGTTGAAATTTGCTGTAGATGTAGATATAATGCCAGAATAAAACATAGATTAGCCACTAGGCCTCTATAGAGAGCACACGCTTGTTTGTCAGAATAAAAATACCAGTGTTTCTCAAACTTCTTACACGATGTTCACTTGTGCCAGCTGCGGATCTCAGCATATTGATGGACCAGTTTGCAGCATTTGCAAACTTCATTACGACTACCAGTGCGCCGGAGTCACCGAAACCGGATATCGTAGACTCGGAGACAGCAGGAAGAATGCCTGGCGCTGTCCAAAATGTAAGTCCAGTCCTTCTCCGTCTCCAGCTGCAGTCTCTCCTCAGCCCAGCCAATTGGATAGAATCCAAGATCAGCTCAACAAGATAATGTTCGACCTAACTCCCTTGGCGTCCTTAGTAGCAGATGTTAAGTCCATTAAGACTGAGCTGAGTAGCCTGAAGGATTCTCTAGATATGGCTCACGAACTTATCAACAACTTCTCCGATAAGGTAAACACCCTAGAATCCAGGATCAATAAAGTTGAAAAGGTTGCTTATCAAGTTCCTTTACTTCAAACTGAGATGGAACGGTTGAACCGTGAAATCCAAGACAGAGATCAATGGGCTAGAGCTAACAACGTCGAGATTCGTGGCATTCCGCAAAAGAAGAACGAGAACCTCTATGAGATAGCTCAGAAGATTGGTGACTTATGTAAATTTGGCATCAAAAAGGAGGACATTAACTATATCGCTCGTATACCTACACGTGTCCCGAACGCCGAAAAATCGATCATAGTAGCGTTCAACAGTCGCTACACGAAGGAAGAGTTCGTTGCCTCGTCACGTAAAAGTAAGCAGCTTAGTCTATCTAACTTGAACTTCTCTTCGGCAGCAAGTTTTTATGTCAATGATCACTTGACACAGGCCAACAAAATCCTTTTGGGTAAGGCAAGGGCACTTGCTAAAGAAAAAAACTTCCAGTACATATGGGTGAAGCATTGTAAAATTATGGCTAGAAGATCGGATACAGCGCCTATATTTTTTATCAAAGGCGAAAACGATCTGCTAAAAATTACTGCATAGTTTATCTAGTTATTATGTTACCAAAGTTTCAAATTACATTTATAATATCTTCTAACAGTTTGAGAACCCTATTCAACTTCGAAATCTTTTGTTCGCCGGCTTGCCGTATGACACACAACGGAATTGCCAACCAGTTACTCGCCGAACAAGTATTCTTATTGCCGCAGTTCACTCAATATTTAAGTGCACGCACGTACACGCCTAGCTACGCAGTGATCATTATCGCTTGCGCTCGCAACAGCTTGAGTTTTTTGCTATCTGCATGTCTAACTTTGTTGCAATGCGAAATGCATAAACTCACCTTACTTTTAAAAATATATTATTTTACTATTCTTAGCCTGATTCGGTCCGATTTTACAATCCGTCTAATTTATTATGCTTATAACTTCGCTTTAACGTTACCTAGAAGCCTACTTAGTATTGATTTGGCACTTACACTGAAGGATCGGCTTACATTTATTAATTATTATTTTTTCGTAAAATTTGTTTTCTTTTGTAATACATTACATGCGCTACGCTCTAGCTTTTGTGACAACATTGTTAATGATGGCTACCTTTAATGTGTATTATCAAAATACGCGAGGGTTGCGTACTAAAACGCATACTTTTAAGCGTAACCTTAATCTAAGTTTATATGACGTTATATCTTTGACAGAGACCTGGTTACTGGATAGCATAAATGATAGTGAACTTTTTGATGATAGGTACCTCGTCTGGCGTCGGGATAGAGATTATTCTAGAACTAAACAAACTAAGGGTGGGGGAGTGTTATTGGCAGTGCGTCGCGATTTAAGTGCAGTGGAACGTCCTGAGTGGACCTCTTCGGCTGAAGACTTGTGGGTCACACTTACATACAAAAATAAAGACCGTTCATCTCATAAATTACACTTCTGTACGATATACCTCTGCAACGAAAACTTAGGTAATTCATACGATACCCAACTCAGTAACTTTGGAGACAACTTGTTGGCAGTCGTTGAATCTAATCCTGACGATACTTTCATTATAATGGGAGATTTCAACATGCCAATGGTAGATTGGTCTTTTGATGGAAATTACCTACAACCGTCGGGTATATGTGGTGAAACTCAAATATATTTTTTCGATACTCTTTCTGAATGTAACTTGAACCAGTTTAGCTTGTGTCGTAATGTTTCTAATGCTAGAATTTTAGACCTAGTTTTATGTAATGAATATCTGTCTGTTACCGCTTGTGATGACCCCTTAGTTCCAGAAGATGCCCATCATAAATCTTTAATTATTTTATTACAATTACCGAATATTGCTCCACTTAAAACTAATCCGAGGAAAAAATATTATTTTGAATCTGGAAATTATGATATAATTAAATCTGAAATAAATATGATTAAATGGAATGATTGTTTGGCTGGTGGTTTACTTGATGAGGCCATTGATTATTTCTATAATTGCTTATACGATCTTATAGACAAATATGTACCTTGTAAGTTTATATCTTCTTCGACATACCCTCCGTGGTACAATGCTAGCCTTAAAAAAATACTTAAAGAAAAGCGCAAGTACCTGCAGAAATATCGCACATATGGCAACAATTCGGATTACGAAACGTTTTCTCTACTTCGGAAAAGATCAAAGGCTGTTGAGGAGGACTGCTATCAAGTATACATCAAAAAAACCGAGGACGCTATAATTAAGAACCCAAAACTATTCTGGACATACATAAAAACTAACAAAAAAGGGTCAAATTCACTTCCCTCCACTCTATCTTTTGAAGGTCAATCAGCTGATACTAGTGAGAGCATGTGCAATATTTTTGCTAGCTATTTCCAGACAACCTTTCTCTCTTCCTCATCACGTATCCATGGCACTACGACTATGAACCACCTTAACGCTCACCACTCGACTAACGCTATTGGTGATATAGAAATTGATCCGGATGTAATATTGAAATCCCTAAAATCACTTGATCTTACCAAAGGACCTGGTCCGGACCGTATACCACCGTTATTTATTGTGAACTGTGCTAATGAATTATTGATACCGCTTACTCTGCTTTTCACGCGCTCAGTGAAAGAAGGTACAGTACCTAACTTGTGGAAGTCTGCGTTTATTACGCCAGTTTATAAAAATGGTAATAAAGGAGATGTCAAAAATTACAGGCCCATTTCTAAGCTATGTCTTTTCGCAAAAATTCTTGAACGCCTCGTATACACACAAGTTTACAGCACCCTATCAGCCACTTTTATTCCTGAACAACATGGTTTTCTGAAGAACAGGTCTACTGCATCTAACTTGCTATTATTTACTGATTACACAACATCAAATATGGATGCTGGTGGACAGGTCGATTCTATCTTCACAGACTATAGTAAAGCATTTGATCGCATTGATCATAAAATACTTCTGCAAAAGTTGTTGGCTGCCGGTATCCATGGTAATTTGTTCAGATGGTTTACGTCCTACGTTGAAAACCGATCACAAGCTGTCACGATAAATGGCTTTGCTTCTATTTGGCATATTATTCCATCCGGGGTCCCTCAAGGATCTCTGCTAGGACCTTTGTTATTTAATATTTTTATCAACGATATTACTTCATGTTTCTTACATTCGCAATTCCTGCTATATGCTGACGACATGAAAATCTTCAAACAAATAAATTCTTTTAATGACTGTTGCTTACTACAACAAGACCTCATACGATTCGAAGAGTATTGCCAACGGAATAATCTTGATCTCAACGTCTCCAAATGTCACTCGATCACATTCACACGTAAATTTTCTGTAATTGAGCATTTTTATAAACTCAAAAACACTGAACTTAAACGGTTAAATGAAGTCCGAGATTTAGGCATAATACATGATTCAAAACTATTATATGAGAAACACATTGACCACATAGCTAAAAAAGCCAATAAGGCTATGGGATTCATCAAAAGATCCTGCTCTCAGTTCTCCAACGTCAAAGCTGTTAAAGTTCTATATTGCTCGTATGTACGTAGCATCCTAGAATATTGTTCACAAATTTGGAACCCACAATATGATGTATACATCAATAGATTAGAGTGTGTTCAACGCAAGTTCATGAGATTCCTTCAGTACAAGTGCAAAACAAATGATCTGAGTTATGCAGCAAGGTGTAGAAGGCACCATATGATACCACTTGAGGAGAGAAGAATAATGTCTGACATCTCTACCGTAGTTAAGATTGCACAGTCCCATATTGAGTCCCCACAACTTCTCTCCTTGATACGGTTACGTGTTCCTTCAAGAAGCGTTAGGATACCCTCTCTCTCTCTTTATATTCCTCATTGCGCAACTAATTATAGGCAAAATTCCTTTATCATAAGATCGGCAAATTATTACAACGAGCTGGTTGGCTTTCCCGAATTAGATCTTTTTAATTCTAAACCTTCTTCCTTTAAACGCGCTATTTCCAATCGTTGGTTTGATTCGGTTCAATAACTGTTTATCATAGGTTATTTTTGTTTTATATTAATTTCTAGCTAGATTTTTAAGTTTTTTTTTTTTCATTTTCTCTCAAACAAGTTATTCTTTTTTTTTAATTCCTATAGGCGAAAACATAATGTATTGGTTATTAGTTTCATTAAGTGTTTTTTATTTAGATTGTAAAACTGTTTGTTTTCCGAATAAAATAAAATAAAATAAAAAAATAAAAAAAATTACTTTAAAATATGAAAATCATCCAAAAACTATTTAAAAAAACGCAAATGGGATGATTTCTGTATAGATGGCACTGGTGTGCAACAAATGTGACACCACAGACTAAAAACATTCAGTCTTTTTTATTCGATTATTGAAATTTGACAGGACAGCGTCTGTCACGGGTCGGCTTTTTATCTATAATATTAAAACCATACTTCTTTGCAAAAAAGTGGCTTCGTAAAACTTCAAAATTCTGGCTTATAAAGCTGCGTTTAGTACTAAAGAGTTTTATTTCTTTTATCGTGGTAATTCGGCCCGATTTTGGTCTCGTCTTTTCAGAATTCAACAGTGGAGTATAGCGCAGGTGCTGCGGGGTGGGTTCTGCCCTCCCCCACCCTTATGACGTCATCGCCATCGCAGCGATTCAAGATCAAGGTCAGCCTGCCCAACCCTTGTTTTTGCTGGTTAGGGTCCTAAAACAAAAATACTTACAACAACTGGACGTTCAATTGTAATTTTACGGACGGAACACAATAAAATGACAAAGGAAAAAACAAGAGTATCTACAAACCAAAATACCCCTTGTATTTTGTTAATAAGAAAATTTCGTGGATTTAATTTAGTCAGTGAGACCACTTCGTAACTTAAAGTAAGAGTAAATCAACTTTTTAGGTAAGGACATTAAAAAACCTATTATTTTAAACAATAAAATAAAATAAATAGGATCACTGTACTGACTGTAATCCCCAAGTACGGTAGACCTCCTCTCAGATCTCCAGACGCGTAGATCCTTTGAAGATGTCTAGTGGGGGTTACATTTTGCAGTAGTTAGCATTCCATACGTGACAGATTGCAAGCCCATCGCCGCTTATAAGAATACTACCTGGTTTCCTAACGATGTTTTCCTTCACCGTTCTGAGTACGTGTTTTTGATGCGCATATAAATTATTTGAATAGAAACATCCATTGATGCACGCCGGGATTCCACGACCTTCGGATAGAAAGTCGAGGTATCTCCCACTCGGCCAACAACCTATTTTGAACAGGGTTCTCAAAATTGTATTAGGTCACTTACATACTTATAACTGACTGACTAATATAACTGACTATACTTAAATTAACGGACTCTGGGCAAGCGTATATCCTAATATAAACCAAAAGTTTTGAGGGTGAGGATGTTTTGATGTTTGTGCCTCAATCATGCCCAAACAACCAAACGGAAATGAATCTTGGAATATATATAGCTTATGCCCTGGAATAGCAAACAAGCAGCTTTTCATCCAGGTAACATAACATACTATTCAAGTATTTACAGTGTAAATAACTACTTACACATAGAACATAGGATATCAGCTGAACGTGTGACTTTTAGACAAAGATTAAACGCACTAATGACTAAAGGGTTACCACCCACCCACATTACAACCACTTTCATGGTTCTTTTGGTTAAGATGTTAGTAAAATACATAAAGAATATTATAACTGTTTAGTCAAATAGCCGTTGAACGGCCGGTCAACGTGTTTTTGAACTCTAAGTTGTCTGATTGGCTAAAATCTCTGTGTTATCTCATCTCCGGCCGCTATCGATCTGGCCTGGCACCCTTCAGACCTCCCTGTTTGACTACAAAGGATCAGAAAAGGCGCGAACAAAATCCGTGACATTACAAAAGCGGTGCGGCTCTTAGACCAAAAAAAAAAGAAATAGGATCACGACTGTAATCCCCAAGTACGGTAGACATACTCTCAGATCTCCAGGCGCTCATATCATTAGAGAGGTTAGTCAAACATTGGCACATTCCCGCATGTTGCTGTACCACACATGACAGGTTTCAAACTCATCGCCTCGTAATCACTAACTGGTTTTATCAATTTTTATTCATCGTTTTGAACACGCGTTAATGCACATAAAAATGGATCTAATAGAAAAATCCAATGATGCATTTCTCGACAGAACCAACAACCTTCGGTCAAAGTCAAGATACTCCCACTTGGCCAACACGCCTATACTGTTTTGTACACATTTCCCTTCTCAGATCCCTTGCCCCAGTTATCAGAATAATTGTCTTAAGGTAATAAACCTCTTAGGACGAGTATGTTGTACCCTTTTGCAATTTGCAGCTGTCACTACGAACATTTTGACAAAGGGTTGACGTTTGAATGGGTAGAATGCGCGGGTGCCGCCGATTCTAAAAGCCAACCCATTCGAAATACTCTTCAACTACCTACCCAGAATACTCGCTCCAAAATATTCCGAAATACATTCGTATGTTACTAAAATGTTATATACCTACTCATATGCGAATATTTTAAATTACAAACACGAAAAATCTAAGAATCTCAAATAAGTTTCATGAAATCTGATTATGAAGTTACATTTCACTCAAATAGATATTGTTTTAGTTCAAATGCAAAAGCTTTATTAAGTTGCGAACTGTTCGCAGCACCGATCGAGACCTCGGAAGGACCATTGTGACATTGAAGGCTTCATAGATGTGGTGCGTTATGTGGTTTAAGTTTTGCATCTTTGTCTTTCCCGTGACGAACCATATGGCTACCCCTCTCACACGCGAATAGCTCACGATATCCCGATAATGCCACAGCATAAGGGAAGGAAGCCTGCTAGCTGAAAGCAATGCGGCACCGCATTGAAAAGACCGAACTATCTACTGCGTCCAGCTATACCTTTGATGCTGCTGTACGTGTCTCGACTGTACGATTTCCGAAGGTCGAAGAGATCGTGGAATATATAAAGCCGAAGACTTACTTCCAGTTAAGGGCAAAACAGTTAGAACTACGCTACAATCATTACAACGTGTGTTGTTTTCCAACGTTTTGCCTTTCGTTCTTTACGCCTTTACCAAATAATAAATTACGGCCAAAAAATGTGTTGTTTTTGTATTTCACTACTCAACACAGTGCGTGGCCGTCAAGTTGGAAGCCACAGTCTGGAATTAGGTGGTTTTTGCAAGCCGAAAAAACTGTGCCAATTAGTGTCCAAAGGACAAAAATAGTGTTTTTATATTCCTAGACATAAATATGTCGCAGACTGTACGTAGGAGCAAATAGTTTTAATGTAATAATATATTTAATGTTCTTTAAGTTAGTGGTATATTTATTATTTTATTATACAAGTAGTTGCACAGGCAATAGAAGAGACACAATGACCGCTAATGAACTGAGCCCAAAGTGCAAAAATATTATCTTCATTCGGGTATCAGAAACTTATAGAATCACAAGGTTGTTATTAACAGCCGTGATATAGCCATAGCCGTTTCTTAAGAAAAAGCTTTGCCCAGGGAACTTACCAGACGTGACTACATTGCTAACTTGTTTTTCCTTTTTCATTCATTATGCTAGTCGTACCATCTCTATAACTGTTTTAATGATGATGCTTCGTGTAATTATGTTCAAATGGAGCAGAATTATTACGAACGTGGCCTTCTTGCATAACTTTCTTGAATCTGCTCATCAATTTTATAAAAACGGGAATTACTTAGGTGCCTTACGTTCGCCGATATTACGAGCTATTTATGTAATCGCTTTGCTTTGATTTATCTCTTCCGATAAGTAATTTATATATAAATTGTATAAAAATAAAAAGATAATCACTACATAGTATAAAGCAAAGTCGCTTTCCGCTTCCCGCGTCTGTATGTAATATGTATGTATGTATGTATGTTTGCTTATATCTTTAAAACTACACAACGGATTTTGATGCGTTTTTTTTTTAATAAATAGAGTGATTCAAGAGGAAGGTTTATATGTATAATACATGCATAATATAGTAGAGAAACACTGATAATTTTAGAGGTTTCTAATGTGATGTCGTAAATAAACACATTTTTTTGCGCTTACATTGCAAATGCTGGCTGAACCCCACGAGATATTTCAAAATAATGTACTACAGTATTGTACACCTTAAAAACGTCTACAAAAAAGTCAACGATGGTATTAGAAATGTCTTACGCACAGCGAAGCGGGCACGAGTCAGCTAGTAATAAATAAGATATAATTACATGTTATTTATATTTTTTTAAACTGAAGGAATCTGACTAAATAGTAAATATTTATACCACTTTTATTAGATAGGTACTTTATTATATAAAATACTAAATGCCATTTTTAAGTATAAAATTAAAACTTAAAAATAAGGTACGTACCATACATTTATGACGAATGGTATGAATTGTCATCGACTGACAGCCGCACAGTTTCCACTTTTACTTCACTTTGTAACACTTTCATGTCAAGACCATAGTTACAATTATGATCATGATCCACTTCCGATTGATCGATCGCATGTGATATATTTCTATAAAGCTCCATTATACCCAGTTTAAAATCAAATTTTTGCTCTGATGTTAGGTTCTTCATGTCAGGTAGCAAGCTTTTTAGAAATAATAAGTCGGGATCGTCGTCTTTCGATGCAGATATTTTATCCAGACTTTTTATAACTGTTCGCTCGTAAATGGTCATTGGCGAAGACTTGTTCATTTTTGATGGTCTTGTGTTGCGTCGGTTTGGTCTGATCACAGGTTTCTTTAAATTTACACGTCGTTTCGGTACTTTTCTTTTATTTGTTCTACCAATTAATGTGTCTTGTGTGTCTTTCTCTGAGTCTTGTTGTTCGTCTCTCTCCGCATTATTAGACTGGGAAGATGTGTTTGAAGATTCATTCGAGTCGTTTGTTACTCTGTAACGTTCAGACAATTTACAAATTCAAGCCTTATAAATACTTTCATAGTATTTCACATTCATAGATTCATCATTCACATTCACTAGCCTCACAGCTCAGTTGGTAGTAACTCTGCCTTCTGCGCTGAGGTTGTGGGTTCGATCCCCACCCAGGGCAAATATTTGTGTGATGCACATAGATGTTTGTTCTGTGTCTGGGTGTTAATATGTATAATAAGTATGTATTTACAAAAAAAAAAAAAAAAAAAGTATGTAAGTATTCTATCAGTTATCTAGTTCCCATAGTACAAGCTTTGCTGAGTTTAGGGCTAGATGGCGCTGTGTGTAAAGTCCGCCAATATTTATTTATTATTTATTATTATTCAAAACATTGCACAAACCCTATTATGTTTATAAATAAGGGATTCGTTAATTCGGAGTGATACTTGTTTCTTAATGATCAATGATCAATTGCTCGTACAATGATGTACTTACCTACAAGTAGTTACGTAGGTTAGTATTCATTTATCTATTTATTTACGTAGCTTTGAAATTTACTTATACCCTAATCTATCTTACAAATACTCCTATCCTGTCCTACTTTCGCGTGTTTTTGTGTGTTAATGTTTCCCTGGTGGTGGGTACCTAGGTACCTAGGGTACCTAGGTTAGTAGTTATGTATCACAGATACTTACTCAGTTCGTCTTTTATCGTACACGGGTCTTATAAACTCCAAGAGATCAGAATACAAGTATCTTCTCTTCTTAGCACGGACTTCTTGCTCGCCCGTTCGCGTCTCGGAGAGGAGTTTTTTGTAGTAATCCCGTATGTTGTTCCATCGTTTTTTAAATTCCATTTCTGAAAAAAATATTAAGAACCTGCAGATAACTCACAAGTTTGAAACAGTGGTGGCGAATTCTGTTGTGTCCGTGCTAAACATAAGATTTTCTAAAAAACAATAACTTTTATTCCTTTACGTTAAAGTCAGAAATAGAATAAACTCAAAATGAAAGTTCTTAAATTTAAAATAATTTAGAAATATTGTTTTTTTAATATTTCGGAAGTACAAAACAAATAAAAAAAACACTTTAGTCAACCCCTTTTTACATGCTGTCTAAATTTACGTAAAAAAACAGTTAAATTACAACTAGCCTACATTTTAGAACTGTCATCTTGAGGTTACGCGAATTTATAATCTAAAGTAAACGAATAAAGACGATAGTTTTTTTTAAGAAATGTTAGGTTTAGCATGGACACAACCACCATGCCACCGGTGTCGTGTTTAAAATATACCTACAAATAGAAGTATTGAGGAGTGGTAAACAAAACAACCAAACGCATCAATAATTAATTATTACAGACATCGTTATAACATTGTATGATGATAAGAATTTGATTGTTGAATGACATCACGTGTCTATCCAATATGGCGCCCGGCCCTGCTCGAAACAGCATTGAGATGAATCGGCGTAAGCGCGACCCCAAGAAACGGATAAGAAAGGACGCGACGCACGTGGTCAATATTTATATTCATAAAGTATTATGTACAACGTCAAATTCAGCTAAAAGTAGTTATCAAATGCAAAATAAACAACATACAAGCACAACTTACGTCTAATATACTTTTCTCCCTCGCACAAGTCATTCCAGTCCGAAATCAATTCCTGACTAACACTGTTCCACGCGTCATCTTTCAAGCATTTGTTGTGATACCCTTCGTGTTCCAAGTCCCAAATAGGTCTGCACTTTTGCACTGCCCGGATAATAGTTTCGGAATCAACCATTGTATCTTTTAAATAATCTTTTGTTTGCATGTTGTCGAATAAACGGTGCATGTCCGTCCGCATGCGCGCTTCGATCGCTACTGGGGAGGGGGTCCGGAACTCCGGAACGGACGGAGAGCGAGTGAGACGGCCGAGGACTTGCTCGAGCGATGCTTACCTACCTGTCCGACCACAATTCTTCAGAGTATTTTAGCTACGGATGTGCGGAAACATTCGGGAAAAAAAGTTTTATGCACTGTAATTTAGGTATGATTTAGGTCAGATAAACGCAATCGGGTAAACAAAGCTATTTTGACACCGTGCTAATTTTTTAGTATTTATATTAGTATTTTTTTATATTTTATTTATTTATACGAGTATTATTAAATAGGATCACTACTGTAATCCTCAAGTACGGTAATAGGATTTTATATAAACTTGTTTTAATTATTTTTTTTACGAAATAACTTGTTATTTTTGTTCCAACACGTGCCTACGAGGTAAAGAAAACCATCGTTAAGTTAAACTAACTAGGTAGGTATTTGTAAAAGAAAACCTTGTTAAAAAGTAAGGATCTGTTAGTCAAAGACACATTAGACATCACCTTGCAAAACCGTTAAAAATCAAAATACAACACAAATAAAACTGGCCAAGTGCGAGTCGGACTCGCGCACGAAGGGTTCCGTACCTTTAAAAAATAACCTATATCTATAAAAAACCGCCAAAAAAATTACGTTTGTTGTATGGGAGCCCCCTTTAAATATTTATTTTATTCTGTTTTTAGTTTATTAGATTGTTGTTATAGCGGCAACAAAAATACATGTATAGTATAATCTGTGAAAAGTTCAACTGTCTAGCTATCACGGTTCATGAGATACAGCTCTGTGACAAACAGACGGACAGACGGACAGATGGACAGCGAAGTCTTAGTAATAGGGTCCCGTTTTTACCCTTTGGGTACGGGACCCTAAAAACCGTCGCGTCTCACACACAGCTGCCTGACAGTCTCACTCACCCCTCAGCCCCTACATTCCGTCTCGCGTGTTAATTTGTTCAAACAACTCGTCCCATTAATAATTTACAACTCGAACATTGACTTTACGCTGACTATCCGATTTGCAATAATACTAATTACTCGTAACTTGTAGATAAGGTGATTTCGATATACTAACTTACCCATCTACTTATAGATAAGTAGGTATACAACCTAGGTAGTTATATGTTCCCTTGTTAGCAAGATCGTCTAATACCAAAAATGAATACCAATGGTATTTTTTTTGCTCCAATTAATATTCTAATCCTAACGAATACCACTCATAAACTAATACCAAAATAAGTTAAACAGATAACTGGTCAGTAATAAAAATTAAAAGTAAATGGGATCCAAGACAATACAAGGATAGGTAAACCGTACCAAGTAGACAAGTTTATAATATGTAGGTACGTGTATGAAACTATTGGTGAACTATTGATTGGCCTTGCTTGGGGGTAAAACTCCGAGCTAAATTACATAGCTTTGACGCGACCTCTGTAACTAACGTTACTAATCTACTATGCTTTATTTATTAACTACAATTTTATGGATTTTCAATTTTCTGGACGAGAGGTTTTCTGTGTAAAGGTCTGCGCACACTGGGAGACGGAACGGCATAGGATTTAAAATGTATCTTAGTTATCCAATCAAAATAAGGTATTTATATTTCAACTAGCTGCTCGCCCCGGCTTCGCGGGTGGTACCTGCATAAAAAGTAATCTATGTGTTATTCTGATGTATAAGTTATATTACTGTAAAGTTTCATTTTAATCCGTTCAGTAATAAAGAACTTGAAAGAGTAACAAACACACACACCCACTCACTCACAAACTTTCGCATTTATAATATTAGTACTCGGTGGTCGACCTCGGAGCATCGCAAAGGATTTTACTTTTCATTGAGCATGTGTGGCGGATAGAGGAATCCGCCTTATTGCTCTCCCCCGCCGGTTGACCTCGTACCCTATAACACCTCTAAAGACTATCTAAACCCAACGCAAAAATAAACAACAGAAGGAACTTCTTGCGAGCTCAACTAAATCAAACTTCAAACTGCCCTAAGCCCTGATACCTTGCTACCTTTTCTTGGTTAAGGCCAACTAAGCTGAGAGGATAGATGGACAAGCCTGACAGTCAGTCTGAGCTGAGATCGTACTGACATGTCAGCTTGCGGAAAAGTCGCAAGTAGCTCTGTGTTTGTAAGGGACCATCCATAAAGTACGTCGTCGAAGTGTGACATTGTGTGACAACGGGTGGGAGGAGTTCTCTTCTCTTTCGTGACGTCGACGAAAGACGTCGACGTGACGTTATTAGGGATTTATTAATTTAATTGAAAATGAAACTAATTTCTGAACTGCTGTTTTAATTTAATAATTTGTAGATGTAAAATTTCAAAATATGTAACGTCACACTAGAGGGGAGTTCACAGGTGTGACCAATTGTGATAAAGACGGGGGAGGGTTTAAATAATCACGAAATTAGTGTGAAGTACGATAAAGATGACCCCTGAAGAGAGAATATTGCACTACACGCCTACCAAAATTGTAATAGCCCATCCATACTCACGAGAACATGATTTGTACGATAACGAGAAGGCGAGTCACTATCCACACACGATTCTCGGAGGTTCTTGCCGTGTGTGTGGATAGCCTTTAGATACAATCTAAGCATATTGAGGCACATAAAAACAAAAGCAGCACAGAAATTTTACAGTTTTAGATTAATTGTAACAAAAACAATAACAATTTCACAGACCAGAATCTTACGCCTAAAAAACAACGAGCAAACATAGTTTAAAGATATTGATGATCTTTAACTGTCAGGCGAAGAACAAAATTGAATTATTTTATTTGCAGTGTTTTTTTTTTGATCACTTGCTTTATCTCAAATGTATTCTCATCCTCACAGCTCAGTTAGTAGTAGCTCTGCCTTCTGCGCTGTAGGTTGTGGGTTCGATCCCCACCCAGGACCCGTTTTTACCCTTTGGGTACGGAACCCTAAAAACGGCAAACAAACACGTTTGTTGTATGGAAGCCCCACTTAAATATTTATTTTATTCTGTTTTTAGTATTTGTTGTTATAGCGGCATCAGACTGTCTAGCTATCACGGTTCATCATGAGATAGAGCCCTGTGACAGACAGACGAACAGACGGACAGACAGACGGACAGCGAAATCTTAGTAATAAGGTCCCCGTAAAATATTTTTTTTCTCGTCTCGAACCAAGGCGGATTTCTCGAGTTTTCTCGAGTTCGAGAATTCTAGAACCCTAATTGGTATAGGTACTTGGTACCTACAACAAATTTAGAAAAAGAGAGATAGACGTTAGAGTGCGAGACACTACAAAATGCCAGATGGATCTATCTATCTATAATTATGATAATGAGTTACTAACAGCAAAATTGAAGTTATTCCTGACATTATGAGATATGCTGCCATCTGCCAAGGTATTTGTAGTAACAGCTGAGGCCCGCAGCATTTCAGGTCACGGTTTATATTTATTAATTACTTCATTCATGCATTTCTATTTAAATTACAATAATATTAGTAGTAGATTAGTAATCCCAAAGAGGGTTAATTTCAGGCAGGCGGACGATTGTAAAACACTAAGCTAAATTCTTTCGCAACATGTTTTTCAACATGTGCCGACCCCACATGAAGTGGGATAAGGACAAGAAAATGGTGTTGAATATTGGTAGTAAGTACCGACACTCAAAGGAAAAAAACCGGCCAAGTGCGAGATGGACTCGCGCACGAAGGGTTCCGTACCATAATCTATAAAAAAACGGCAAAAAAAACACGTTTGTTGTATGGGAGCCCTACTCAAATATTTATTTTATTCTGTTTTTAGTATTCGTTGTAATAGCGACAACAGAAATACTTCATCTGTGGAAATTTCAACTGTCTTGCTATTATTCATGAGATACAGCCCATACGTGACAGGTTGCAAGCCCATCGCCGCTCTTAAGGACACTACATAATTTGCTTGGAGCCTCTATGCACTAAGATCCTATATCCGAATCCTAATAATATTATAAATTAATTGCGAAAGTTTGTGAGTTTGTATGTATGTTTGTTCCTCAGGCCTAAACGACAAAACGGATTAAGTTGAAATTTGCTATAGATGTAGATAAATGCCTGAATACCTAAATAATAGACTACTTTAATATATGAAAAACATCCAAAAGCTATTAAAAAAAACGCAAAAGGGATGATTTCTGTATAGATGGCGCTGGTGACAAATCTAACACCAAAGACTAAAAACATTCAGTCTTTTCTATCCGATTATTGAAGGACGTCTGTCACGGGTCAGCTAGTAATGCATAGTTTACACTGGCTTCGTACATACATTAGTACTACTGGAGATCTGAGAGGATGTCTACCGTATGGGGATTACAGTCGTGATTCTATTTATTTTTATTTATTTATTCCATTTGTATTATTTTGTCTTATCCATCTACCGTGCAATTTTAATAAACAAGGTAACCACCTAACCACCGCTTATATCCAATTGCGTGGGTTTTTCAACACACGCTATGGCCACATATAAATGCGTAAACAAATCTGTTTACGCGAAAATAATTAGTTTATCGTCGATGCGGGTGACAGCGACAGGTGCCGCAAATCGGTCACGTTAAATGCGTATGAAAGCGTATTTCCACGAGAGACGACACAACAAATATACAATGACTACGCCTCTGAGCACTCTCATGTATTTGAATAAATTAATAACATCCAACAAATCGTAATACATAACAATGTGTCGTAAATAGTTGTCCAGAGGAATGGTTTCGATACGTGTAGTGTTTGTAATACTTAAACATAATAAGTATCTAATAAGTAGTTAAAAATTTGCTGTCTCAGTAGAGGATAGGCCGGTGAATCATCTGCCAGTGACAATGACAAGCAGCTGTCAGTGTCAAACAGACGGGCTGGGGTCTGGACCACAGTACTTGGGGGGCTGGAGGCTCGGGTCGGGACATTGAACGGGCGACGACGACGGAGGCGAGAATTAAGCTAAAACCTGAAGGCAGATAGAGTATAGTAATAATCTTGTGCTGTGGTGAGCCAGTTATTAAATTATAGGATACTAGCGACCTGCCCCGGCTTCGCACAGGTAGCATGTTATTATACATATAAACCTTCCTCCTGAATCACTCTATCTATTAAAAAAAACCGCATTAAAATCCGTTGTGTAGTTTTAAAGATATAAGCAAACATACATACATACATACGCGGGAAGCGGAAAGCGACTTTGCTTTTTATACTATGTAGTGATTCATGCGACACTGCATAGTTGAGCTCTAGAGGCACACGGTAGTGTGCGCCATAGTGTCGCTCAACACATAAGTGATGTTTATGAAAAATAATTTCGTCCACTGTGGGTGCGTGTTCTCATAGTGTCGTTCCTGAATACGGGGGTTAGTATAATATCCTTAGAAATTGTAATCATTTTTAGCCAAGGGTCTCTGAAAAAAAAATTAATCTATTTCCCTTGGTCACGGCATCACGCGTGAACCGCTCTGGACTGATTTTGCTAATTCTTTGATGTTTGTTATTGTCAGGGAAAGGTTCTAATGAAAAAAATAATAATAAAGATTCGCGCAAAATAGTGAAATTCAGGTAAAACTGAATGTTGCTTTTTTCTATGGGGTTATTGAAATTTGACAGGAAAACGTCTGTCGAGACAACTAGTAACAAGACTAACCCTCGTATTCAAGAACGACACTATGAGAACACGCACCCACAGTGGACGAAATATTTTTTCATAAAAATCACTTTATGTGTTACTAACACATAAAGTAATGTTTATGAAAAAAGATCACAGATCCACTGTGGGTGCGTGTTCTCATAGTGTCGTTCTTGAATACGAAGGTAAGTATAAAATATCGGTGGTATTTCACTAACACAACGCCGTTTAGCCCCAAACTAAGCAGAGCTTGTACCTAATATGAAAATTAAATAACTGACAGAATACTGTATAGATGTAGACCTACTTTTTTTTGTAAATACAAGCAGCGATGGGAAAACTGTAAGCATAATAATATGCCAAATGTAATGTTTGTACATGCCTCTGATAACCCCCTTTAAATATCTCCAAGGATCTGAATGCCTGGAGATTTGAGAGTTTACCGTACTTGGGGATTAGGTACAGTAGTAATCTTAATTATCTGGGGGCACGGCAGTGCCCCCGCCAAGTCAAGCAATAAAGCGGCACGGCTGTAGCATCCTTTTCTCGAAGCAGTTCAGGCCATTTTTGACCCCCTATAACTTCGTTGTGGATAAAACTAGAATCCTGAATTTTCAGTAACCAAGCAGTCACTATATAAACACGGTATATTTCAAATTTCATTAAATTTGAACCAGTAGTTTAAGAATTACAACTAGTCAAAATTTCCTATTTTGTCACTCACTCACTGACTGACTGACTGACCGATTATCAAAAGTTTAAGGCACTTCTAGGAGACATAGAAGCTTCAAATTTGAAACACAATTAGTGTTTAGTGTAAAAACCCTAAAAAAACCTGCCAAGTGCGAGTCGGACTCGCGCATGTCGAGTTCCGTACCATTATCTATAAATCAGGTTTGTTGTATGAGAGCCCCACTTAAATATTTATTTTATTCTGTTTTTAGTATTTGTTGTTATAGCGGCAACAGAAATACATCATCTGTGAAAATTTCAACTGTCTAGCTATCATGGTTCATGAGATACAGCCCTGTGATAGACAGACGGGCAGACAGACCGGCAGACAGACAGACGGACAGACATACAGATGGACAGACGGACGGACGGACAGTGGAGTGTTAGTAACAGGGTTCCGTTTTTACTCTTTAGGTACGGAACCCTAAAAAGTAGGGCTATCTACAAAAATGAATGAGATGCCATCAAAAACATAACTTGTAAAAAAAGCCGTCTCGCAACGCAACTCAGTTCTTCTACCGTAAAAAGTTGTGAGATCCATGTAATACCAAGTCGGTTAATTTATTCAGTCTACTTTAAGGGTCACCCTACTTTAAGGGTCCTTCTGACTTATGTTATTACGTGAAGGTTAGCTAATTACGTAATAATTATTATATATATTTTTTGTTGCTTTTTTATATGCTTCGATAATTTTTTTTTCTATTGTGTAATGATAACCTTCTCATTTTTCATCGTTAAAAAACAATTTGTAGGAAAATTTCATTCGATAATACCTACTTACTCGAATCTTAGGTATAAAAATTGAGTCAAGCGGGCTGAATCCCGTTGAATGTTCCCAATTTGATAGAGGTTGTTTTGTTTATGTAATGAGTGCTCGAGCGTAGACAATTTACATATGATAATACTAGAATAGGTATCTACCGTGAAAGTATATGTAATAGAATCAGGAGAAAACGACATTGAGAGAGAAAAGGAATTGTTCAAAAACATCTAGGTACATGTTTTGTTTATTTGACCAGAATAATAAAATAAATAAATAGGATCACGACTGTAAGTAATCCCCAAGTACGCTACTTCAGACGCTTAGATCCTTTGAAGATGTCTAGTAGGGGTAGTCAGAGGCACGTCAAAACATTATATTTGGCACATGCCCACATTTTGCAGTAGTAAGCATTCCATACGTGACAGGTTGCAAGCCCATCGCCGCTTATAAGAACACTAACTGGTTTCCTCACGATGTTTTCCTACACCGTTGTAAACACGTGTTTTTAATGCGCATATAAATTTTTCGATCCATTGATGCACGCCGGGATTCGAACCCACGACGTCGATTATTTCATATTTAATACCAGCAGCTACAGCAAATAAGTAAGTACCTACTTCTATTGTTTTAAAGAAGACATTCATTTTCGTTTGAAGCAAATGTCGCGAAACCAGACGCAACTAATTAAATGATGTTTGTCACCTTGAAAACCGGAATTATTGATTGAGAGAACGAATTTGAAAGCACTGAGACAGACAGAATTTGGGATTTTCCAACCATTTAATAAACAAATAAATGATACGGGTAAACTAGCTGTACCGACAGAGACGTTATCCTGTCAAATTTCAATAATCCCATAGAAAAAAGTCACTTTCAGTTTTTTCTGAACACTTCAGTTTTACGCTAGATTTTTAAAATTTTCTTTTTTTAGGGTTCCGTACCCAAAGGGTAAAATCGGAACCCTATTACTAAGACTTCGCTGTCCGTCTGTCTGTCCGTCTGTCCGTCTGTCCGTCTGTCCGTCTGTCCGTCTGTCCGTCTGTCCGTCTGTCCGTCTGTCTGTCTGTCACAGGGCTGTATCTCATGAACCATGATAGCTAGACAGTTGAAATTTTCACAGATTATGTATTTCTATTGCTGCTCGAACAACAAATACTAAAAACAGAATAAAATAAATATTTAAGGGGGGCTCCCATACAACAAACGTGATTTTTTTGCCGTTTTGATAATAGTACGGAACCCTTCGTGCGCGAGTCCGACTCGCACTTGGCCGGTTTTTTTTTAAGAACCTTTTCCTGACGCTAACGAATACAACAATAAAATAATTATCAAAATCGGTCCAGCCGTTCAAGCGTGATACTATGACCAAGGGAAATAGGGATTAATTTTATAAGATTTAGCTATAGTTATGAAAATCATAGATTTTAGTGAAAACCAATTTCATAGTAACTATTTATAGAATCTATTCTCATAGCTATGGCTATGAAAATCATAGTTTTTACGAAATGGTCAAATCCGTCATGACCTGCTGGCTCATGACGGAAAAGGAAAAGCCAGGAAAAGTGGTTTTTTGTTTTTGATTAAAATTGTATTTAATTCATCATCTTCGTAAAAATCTAACCATATAATGTAGGTGTATGTGTATGTCACGTACGTATGTATGTTCTTAGGTACTTGCGAGTACATCATAAAACCGCGTAAAATTGTCACGGCTGATTGGCCAAGCGCGTCTAATAGATGGAATAATAATGTACGGTGTGACTTTGCAAACTAACTGTCTATCCACGGTCGAAGTCAAGTGGAACATCCTATGTTGGATGGAAAACACTAGTCGTGACCAGCTGCTTCGCTTGGATGTCATAAAATAAAGGATCACCACTGTAATCCCCAAGTACGTATGTATATACGTGTATATATGTTTGTTCCCCAATCAGGCATAAACGACAAAACGGATTAAGTTGATATTTGCTGTAGATGTAGATATAATGCCCGAATAAATAATAGACTACCTACTTTAAAATATGAAAAACATCCCAAAAACTATAAAAAACGCAAAAGGGATGATTTGTATATAGATGGCGCTGGTGTGCAACAAATCTGACATCACAGACTAAAAACATGATTTTTTTTCTATTCGATTATTAAAATTTGACAGGACAACTTCTGTCATGGGTCGGCTAGTTACAAATAATCGAACGAGGTTCAGGTTTTGTTGCGTGATTGAAGCTCAAACATCCATACAAAACTTCATATTATGTATGATATTTTTAGATATTCTGCTGAATACGAGTACTCGTACCTTTCAGAGGCACTATGTATTCATTACACGTAGGGCTGCCATCTCTAAAATTTGGCAACCAGGACAAGACACGTGAAAACCCCGGATTTTAGAGCCCAGAACCCGGAACACAAGGGGGGGGGGTTTGCAATTTAAAGCTTAATATTTCACAAATCTTAATCGAAAAGTTGATTTCACAATTCCGGCACAGTGCTTGTCGCGGGTGGCAAAATTTTAAACCGGAATACTCTAAAAAAAATTAAAAAAAAAGCTGGGCTAACAGCTTGTAGATTATATTATAGTTAGTTACTATGAATATATGAATGTATTCTCTAAATTCGACAGATATTAATTGGTAATCATAGATTTTTATGAAATAAGCCATCAGGTCAAAAATTAAAAATACTAAATAAAGTTCAATATCAGGTGGCAATGTACGATTATCTAAAATCTTCACTAATTTCTGTTTAAAAAAAAAATAACTAAATCAAATCTTCTAAGCTTCTGTAAATTAATGACAAAAATAAGGTATTTTTATTAATAATTTTAAACTCATTCTAGATGAGCAATGTTTATACTGAGCAGAACATTTCTTTGAACTTTATCTCAAAAGGCGCAAATATGCGATAGGGAATTAGGAATAGGGCTTACATGTTTGAGCCTTTTAGACCTTTGGTCCGCGGGAAAGAGGCGCCGGCCCTCTGGGTTTTCATAATTATTTGAGGGCGTCTGGTCGACGTGTGACCCGAGAGATTAGCATCGCTAGCATCTTGGGAACGATTCCGACTGACCTTACGCAACAGTCTTTATTTAGCTCAAATAATCCTACTAATATTATAAATGCGAAAGTTTGTGAGTGAGTGCGTGTCTGTGTTGTGTGTGTGTATGTGTGTGTGTGTGTGTATGTGTGTGTGTGCGTGTGTGTGTGTGTGTGTGTGTGTGTGTGTGTGTGTGTGTTTGTTACTCTTTCACGCAAAAACTACTGAACGGATTAAAATGAAACATTACAGTTATACATATAGCTAATACATCAGAATAACACATAGGCTTCTTTTTATCCAGGTACCACGCGAGCGAAGCCGGAAACTAGTATTTAATAATAATAAATTGTAATTTGTGTGATAAACATTTATGTTTTCATAAATGTTTGTTCCGGGTAGGAATCGAACCCACAACCTACAGCACAGAAGGCAGAGTTACTACCAACTGAGCAGTGAGGCCAGTCAAATGTTCAAATGTTTGTAAATATTATGTAAAATAGGTACCTACTTGTAATAGATATAATAATATTATTTCTGTAGATAAAGTTTGTTAAGAAAATAAAACAAGAAATATGTTATCTGTGTGAGACTTGTATACATAAACTTTGCATGAGCATTGTTAGAATCTGGATGTACCTACTCGTATAAATCTTAATAAATTGTTTTAATATTAATACTCCGAAGGGTGTAAATTTAAATTTAAAGTTCATCGCATATATAAAAATAGTATAAAGCAAAGTCGCTTTCCGCTTCCCGCGTATGTATGTATGTTTGCTTATATCTTTAAAACTACACAACGGATTTTGATGCGGTTTTTTTTAATAGATAGAGTGATTCAGGAGGAAGGTTTATATGTATAATAACATGCTACCCGTGCGAAGCCGGGGCGGGTCGCTAGTCGCATATATAAAAATTTACTTAAACTACACTAAAATATTTTATACAAACTTTGACAATACATTGCACCCTCTTCGAGGGGTATCTAGGTTTGTTTTTTTAATATGATTTTTTTTGGTCTGAGTCGCCTCTCAGTAACTATTCGGGTAAAAATAACAGTAGAAGCTGTCGCGTATCCGAAGAAATCATTTCATTCTGTATCCTAGACCTAAACACGATATACTTACGCCTATACCTAAGTTGTGACGGTCTTATTGTAACGCAAGCGTGAATAGAAACAAACTGCACAACCAAATCATTCCACCCCATTAAACAGCTTAAACACCTTGATATTAGGCGTTATTTGCCACAGCAATGATTTTGAATAGAGGAAAACGTAATTTTGCTCTGGCATAAAACGCGTAAATTGAGACGTCGCTATTTGACGTGACAGGAACCCTTAAAGAGGGTGTTTTAATGTAGTCGGCTTAAATTAGTACTTAAACGGAAACGCATTATCAAAGCCAAAATAAAATTTCAAGGACTGTTTTGAAACGTCCGAAATGAACGAATCTAGAAGAATCAGGCAATAAATAAGGCTTTGTCCCTATCATTTCTTTTAGATGATTCCTTTCGTAAATGCTATGCAGAGCTCCAGTGTTGTGCCGATCGAACAAGGTGAAGAACATGAATAATAATAAGGTAAAAAATAAGCTTAAGTAAAAGTTCTAAAGGCATACACTTGATTTAAAAATACCAAATGCTGCGACATCGGAAAGATCATTCAAGATGCCTTGGTCGCTGCCTTTAATAATGGCATAGACACGTGGCAGTGAGTACTGGGGGGTTAGCATGAACCACTATCGTATCGCCCAAATGTCAAAACTGACACTTTTACTATACAAAAAGTGTCAGTTTTGACATTTGGACGATTCGTACTCATGCAACTGATCTAGTAAAACAAAAGTTGCAGCAATGAGATGTCCATGAATAACAAAGAAGAAGAATAGATACAGTTGTTCGATCAAATATTCTAAATTCAAATAAGAATAATTTGCTACGAATACAAAAAGCCCGGTCGTAAGAATGGAAAAGACAGACGGAGTTAGTTTAGACAGACAGATTGCATTTTGATGTAACTTCTGCTTTGGAACGAGAATAGTTCATTGATTATGGTGCATAAAAACATATGCCTTCAAGATGGGATTGGTTTAAAGAAATTAAACCGTTAGATAAATCAACTGTTACTGTTGCAAGTGGTGAAGGAATAAATTGTGGTAGTAGTGGTGACATTAAAAAAAAACAACATTAACATTTTGCGGTAACAAGCAAATTTATTTACGACCTCGATGGACAAATTGCTCCAAAATTACCGAAGCAGCGGAATACAAATGGCCACAAATGAAATTCAAAGCACTCGAACGTGTCTTCAATTTATGTGACAACTGTCAACTACATAAGGCTGGCAGATGATAATTACGTTTGAAAAACTAAAAAGAAAACCGATGAGTATCTTTCGACCAAATAAAAATTAATAATTTTATAAAAAAAACTATCAACGCTACATAAATATAATTTAAATAAGACCAACTTGGGACAATTATAATAATAATATATCACCAGGATCACCAGGTAAAAAGATATGCACGGTAACACATAAAAAAACCGGCAAAGTGCGAGTCAGACTCGTGTACGAAGGGTCCCGGTACCATTATTTATAAAAAACGTCAAAATAAATCATTTGTTGTATGAGAGCCCCACAATTATTTTTTTTAATTCTGTTTTTAGAATTTGTTTATTATAGGGGCAATATAAATACATCATTTGTGAAAATTTCAACTATCTACGGTTCATGAGATACAGCCTTGTGACAAACAGACGGACAGTGGAGTCTTAGCAATAGGGTCACGTTTTTAGCCATTGTGTACGGAATCCTAAAAAGCAGCAAAAAATACATGTCGAATTGAGAACACTCTTTTTCGTTATTTAAAAATATCATGCTAGGTATTCGGCTGGCTCGTTAGTTATATTTAACTTCATTTCACTGCCTTTGATCTAGGGAGTTATAAATAATTCCACCCAAAAACCTCCTTACAATAACATTCTGTCAAAATGGCGGAGACAACACAGAGGCTCGAGCTCATTACTATGCGAGTTGCCAAACCACGTCTGCATTAGAAACAGTGGCGACCTCTAACCGACATTCACTAAGAAAACAGGTTGCAGATTAAGCTGGATTTGTGCCGTCAGTTGCCTACCATCTATACTAGAGCATATCGAGGTTACACTGATACCATCACCTCGGAGCTGTAACACGATTTGTATATACATTTTTTTATAGAAATACGTACGGCTACGTTTCAACTTGTATTGTCAGACATTTCATACAGCGCCATCTAGCCAACAACTGAGCAAAGTTTGTATTATGGGTACCAGGTAACTGATTGAACACTTGTCTTATAAACACTTTTTTTAATTTAACTACTAGACTAATTTGAAAAATTCTTTAATAAACCAAAAGTTGCGTTATCAGCGGGTGTCATCGTCTATATTTTATTTTCAATATCTAGAGATTCCCACCAAAATTGCAATAATTGTAATCTTTATAATAGACGGGTGTGTGTGTATACCCGTACGAAACCGGAGCGGGCAGCTAGTAAATAATAAAGGTATAAGAATACAAGTATCTTACCCAAAAGAAGTAAAAAGCTCGTCAAGTCAAGTAGCGCCAGTAACTGGCGTTACTGCTTTTGACGTGAATGCGCCATCCGAAACACTGCTGACCTCTGGAGGTCGAGAGCTACCGGGCGTACTGACATTTTGATTCAATATTAATAAATTTGACTCCCGTGCGACTAGCATGATTCAAATCACTTTCGGACTTGGTCTTAGTTGACGATGTTATTCTACTAGTGAAAACCCACGCGAATTATGAAGTGAAGTAATTTTCAAACTGACTTTAAACCACTTAGCGTGATGGGCTTAGGTTTTGAATTTCAGAAATTTCTTCTTAGTGCACCTCTACCAACAAAAAGAACATCCTAATCATATTATAAATGCGAAAGTTTGTGAGTTTGTTTGTATGTTTGTGCCTCAATCGGGCCTAAAACGGATTAAGATGAAATTTACTGTAGATGATAATATAATGCCCTAATAAAACATACTTTATAATACGAAAAACGATTTTGGTATAGATGGCTGGTGCGCAAAAAATCTGACTCTATGCGATTATTGAAATTTGGACAGGACAAGATCTGTCACTTTAGAACTAGGTCTTAGTTGATGATCTTAGCATCATTCTGAGCCAGCAGCTAGCCGGTTGTTGATGTCTGGCCACAGAATGACTTACTAATGAGGACGGACCATAGATTTATGCATAACTACTTTCAGATTAAGTAGGTATGTATGGAACTAACTAATCTAAATAAAAATGTACAAAAAAACAAAAACGTACTAAATACAATATATAAATTAAAACATTTTTTTTTCTGGTATCTAATAGTTTTTTTTAACAAGAGGTTTTTTAGCTACCTACTTATCAAAACAACCAAGATACGAGTATCAAATTTGGTCACATTTGCAGAGGTACTTAATATACCTTATTATGTTTTTGGTCACAATAACGATGATGTTGTACTTTTTGTCATTGGTTATTTTATGTACCTACTAGATGTGAGAGCGCTGATTGTGGGCATTTTAACAACATTTAAATTTTCAAATAAACGGTTAATATAGAAAAAAATATTAAAACGACGATTTTTAAACAACATAGAATAGAGTATTTATCTATCTCTTGGTTTGGCAAAAGTTTTGTTATAGGCGATATTCATTTATTAATTACTAGCGACCCGCCCCGGCTTCGCACGGGTGCAAAGCTGATACCAAAATATATTACAGAATGTCTTTGTATACTCGTTAACAGCATTTAAAATTTAAAAAAAAAGTCGCGGTAAAAAGTAAATGATAGAAATTGATTATTGTGGGTTATCCCTAAGAGATAAACATATACCATCGCGGACTTTTTTGTAGACCTTTTTAAGGTATACAATATTTAGTACATTATTAGTTATTACACATATAGATCAATCTATCTCGTA
This sequence comes from Hydriomena furcata, assembly GCA_912999785.1. Taxonomy (NCBI): domain Eukaryota; kingdom Metazoa; phylum Arthropoda; class Insecta; order Lepidoptera; family Geometridae; genus Hydriomena; species Hydriomena furcata. The sequence continues at coordinate 3,428,313 of OU538833.1, read as the reverse complement.
GAGTTCAGCCAGCGCAGCGTTTGCAATGTAAGCGCAAAAAAATGTGTTTCGACTTCATATTAGAAATCTTAATATTATCAGTGGTTCTCTAATATAATTAAGCATGTAATCTATACTTATAATAAATCTGTAGAGAGGTCAATTCTGTATATGAAATATATTTCCAAAATAACTATCAGGGGGTGATTAGGGATCGATACTGATGCCAAAAATGCAATCAGTAAAATTTTTGTCTGTCTGTCTGTCTGTCTGTCTGTCTGTCTGTCTGTCTGTCTGTCTGTATAACCGTTATAGAAACAAAAACTACTCGACGGATTTTAACGAAACTTGGTACAATTATTTTTCATACTCCTGAGCTGGTTATAGTATACTTTTCATCACGCTAAAATCAATAGGAGCAGAGCAGTGAAGGAAAATGTTGGGAAAACGGAAGAAGTTACTCCATTTTTTGAGCTTTCGTCGCGTGTGCAACCTTAATGGTTAAAGATACACAGAAATCATGTATGACGGAAATGTTCTCCTTAAAATTATATAAAAAATATCCCACGACAGCATATGTCTATCTTTTATGGTTGACTCACAATAACACGTGTAACTCCCGATAGCTTAGCAGTTCGAAGCTTTCTGATTATATTTGTCTACTCTTACGTTTATAACACTCTCAGTCATCCCTAATTAAAAACGCGAACGCACAGGCAGGCGTCTTGCTTGGTACCTACCTAGAGGCTAGCGAGTCACCTAGCGAGTAGCTTCGTAAAACGAACATTCTCGAACGTTCGCGACCGGCCTGACAGCTAGGCGTCAAACGCGCAGTTCGGCCGGTCGCCGAACGTTCGAGAAAAAAGAAATCATCAATAATTGTCTAATGACAAAAAAGCTGTGAAAAAAAACGTTTTATATAAAGACATTCTGTAGTATATTTAGTATCAGCATTGCACCCGTGCGAAGCCCGGGCGGGTCGCTAGTTATACATATAAACCTTCCTCCTGAATCACTCTATCTATTTAAAAAAACCGCATCAAAATCCGTTGTGTAGTTTTAAAGATATAAGCATACATACAGACATACATACAGACGCGGGAAGTGGGAAGCGACTTTGCTCTAGACTATGTAGTGATTCAATATTTAAATAGACAAAACGGCAAATATTTAGTTGTGGCCAATCAAGTCTAGAGGGGAAGAAGAATTGTATTAACTATAGATTTTAAACAAGTTTGTTTGCTATGCTTAGTTATTGAATGCCAAAATTGAAAATGACCAAAACCGGGGTAGGCACCACAACCGGGTCTTTCAACCCTACTTATGGTCTTTCAACAAACCCAAAACAACATTTAAAAATATCTTCCTATCAAAAATAAACTTGGCTTCTAATCTAAACTAATAATTCAAAGCTAGCAAGGTCTCCATTTTATATAATTGGGGGTCGCCACGCATGCGAACTAATTTACCTAACCGTCGTAAACGAATTTTATTACTAAGTATTCCAAGAAGCATTTTATTACTTCACTTCACTTCACTGGTCAATGAGGTTTACGTTAAATACTTTAATCTAACAGATCTCTAGCGTTAAGACTTTGAAGATTTGTATACAGAAAACAATAAGTATCTAATACTAATTTTGTCAGGTAAGCGACCGGTTGTAAAACAACCCAAGCCAAATCCATTAAAACATCTTTAAGTCGTGCCGACCCCACAAGGACGTGGGATAAGGCGAAAAAGAAGAAGACAATTAGGGTAATAGCGCTAGTTGTGGCCATTTTAACAACATTTTAATTTTTAAATAACGGTTACTATTGAAAAAAAAATGATTAAAATTACGATTTTTAAACAACATAGAATATAGTATTTGTTCTATCTCTTAGATTAAACAAAGTTTTTGTAACAGACGATGTTTATTTATTAATTATTCATATTTAAATAGACAAAACGACAGAATATTTGCAAAATGCACCTAAAGACCTTTGCTAAGATTCCTAAGATCCCAATCCAACATTTCCACGCATTTGCAGTAATTAGCATTCCATACATGACAGGTTGCAAGCCCGTTAAAATAATACTAACTGGTTTCCTCACGAGGTTTTCCTTTGCTGTTTTCAGTAAATGCGCATTTTTGGACGTCTGACTGCCCTCCTCAGACATCTCCAATGATCTGAGTGACTAGAGATCTGATAAACTTAGAGATTACCGACGTGCGTGATACTACCTACAACTATTTTTTTTGTCAGTTTTTCAAAAATATAGGATTTGATGTATTGATGCACGATATTCGGAAATGAATGTCGAGGCACTTCCACTAGGCCAACATGGCTCTTGCCTTAATCCACCCAAACAAATTGTCAGCCAAGCCACTTTAGTGTGGTACCTACTGTTTGCTGATGACACTTCGCTTTTATTTAAACTGAAGCGACGACATAATGACTTTGACGATAATATACAATGCATGATGCAACCTCTAAAGTAAATTGGTATTATTACACGAAAAAAAGAACAGATGTATCTCGTGGACTACACAACTTTAAAGAGTACATAGATATAGCTAGACTAGTCTACTTCAGCTACTTTCATAGCATTATAGCTTATGGCATAAATACCGTAGGCACAGAACAGGGGGGTTAGCATGAACCACTGTCGTATCGACAACGTATCGTTCAAATGTCAAAACTGACACTTTTTTTATAGTATAAATGTATAGTGTCTCACTATCGTATAGTGGTTCGTGTTGAGGCCACAGGGCTATTCCAGCTGTTGGGATCCAGGGAATCACTGCAAATGAAGTTCAAAGAAATAAATTAGGTTTAATGACAGCACCTACCCAGTACCTACATTTATAAAATGCTGATATATAAAATATTACTTTAAGGAAAACAGCGACAATTCACGAGGTAAATACTAGAAACAAAGATAAACTCAACACAATTAAATGAATACCTACAATAACAGATAAAATGTGCCATGTTGGGGATAATTAGGTCCTCGTCTCAGCATTGTGTCGCACCAAGCCTAGGGAGAAAGCGAAATGCGGTGCAACGCAGATTTTCAGTCAGACCAGTCAGGCCATACTCTAATGCTAGAATTACACTCTCGCCTCGTACCTCGCCTCATGCTTCGTCTCGTGTCTCAGCCGGCACCTCACGTGATCGATAGTAAAGGAGAGAGGCGAGCCACGAGCGTCTATTCACACTCTCGTCTCGTGGTTCGCCACACACCTCGTCTCGCGACTCGTACGCGTGTGTAAATCTAGTATAAGAGTGAGTTGTTCTCAAGTTGTGTTGTTGCTGTTCCACCTACGCGGAGCTGCGCAATGCTGTTCGGAGCGGACCAATGACAGCGTTCAAATATTCGAGTTTGAAAACGTCAAACGCTGTGTTTTCCGCACAGCACCCTAACCCTAACCAAAGGATATTCAAATCGGCATGGACTGAAACCTGGTGGTGAATGCGGCCGAGCTGGCAACATCCAGCGCCTGGGAGTCGACGGCAGTGAAATTAACAATTCAATTGTCCACAGAAGTTATGACGCGTTCGAATTAATTAGAACGGCTTCATCCATACCTATAATTGTTTTGGCGTGTGGGCGTTCATGAACTATTATATGGCTCAACTAAAGGTTATAGGTAGTAAAAGCATAGTAGTCCAAGGGATTCGAAGGGCAAAGTTTAGAAAACTTAAAAACAATTCACTCAGAGTATTTATTTATAATCATGATATTTTTTCCGTAACAATGCTATTATGTTTATGCTGAATTAAAATCCACCAGCATTAGAGTCGTGTCAATTCAATAGATACTCAAAATTTATGTCCAAAATCCTCCAAGTTGAAAACCAAAGTCTTTCTTTTGGTGGGTTGCTCTTTTGGTGAACTTTCTTATAGTAAACTTAAATATTAGAAGGCAATAAGACCTGGTTCCTACCGTAGAAAAAAGTTCCCACTTGTCATAATTTTTAATATGCATTCCTACATGACGATCGCACAGTAGGTACGTGATTAACTATAGAGAAAGAAATATTACAAGGGAAAAAAACAATAAAAGGCTGGCATAGCCTGGAATCAGTAAATCGGCGACCTCGGAGTATAGGTAAGCCCTCAAATCGTTCGACCCACAGGCAATAATAATTTTATACATACTGGTAATAGGGTCAAAGGGAGGCTCCGGTAACCAAACAGATGCAGACATGTAAATGGAATGGAAGGGAAATCTAACTAAAACAAAGAGCAAGACACATCGGGGCCGTACTGCAAGCTCAAAAGTATTATCAAAACAATATTCAAAAAAATAAAATCAATAAAACATGTGCTTAAAACGGTGAATGAAAATATCGTAAGGAAACCAGTTAGTATTCTTATAAGCGGCGATGGGCTTGAAACCTGTCACTTATGGAACAAAATGTGGGCATGTTTGGACGTGCCTCTGACTACCCCCAATAGATATCTTCAAAGGATCTAAGCGTCTGGAGATCTGAGAGGATGTTTACCGTACTTGGGGATTACAGTCGTTATTCTATTTATTTTTATTTTATTTTTACTCGTAGGAGGACCTTTAAAGACGCAAATATGCAAGTCCCGATAGGGCAAGTTTACAAGTTAAAGCATCTTGGGAGCCCAGGGTCCGTGGGGAAACGGGGCCCACCGGGTTTCCAAATTTTATTAGGGCGTCTTGTCGAAGCGACGCGAGATCTTAGAGCTGGTTCTTATATGGCTCAACGGGTCAGCATTGCTTGCCGTCCAGCGTGGCGTTGTCACTTTCGCACTGCAAGTAATACTGATTTAATGTTCATTTAAAATCTTGTGGTACGGCTTCAGGCACAAAAGCTTCGCAACAACCCGTTTGAGTAGGGTGACTATCGAGTTGGAATTCGTATTAAATTTTTCCTTACCGTCCCGTTTATTTGTTTATAGACATGACGATCTTTAATTAAATTTCCCAAAGAGGGTTGATGTTAGGCAGGCGGCCAGATGTAGTATAGTCCTGTTTTTCTACATGTTGTGGGAAAAGGACAAGATAAAGGTGATGATGATGGAGACTAATCTTTAATTTGAATCGAAAACATTTGAACGCTACCTTTAAAAAACTTTAACTTATAATATAAACAACAGACAATTACAAGTACATAAATATTATTATGGAGTAAAAACAAATAATATACGAGTATGTAAAAAACATATATTATATAAACTCGCATTTACTAACGAAGATTCACCAATCATCGGTGTAATTCTCAAACGTCATTATTAATTATCAAAAGATTTTCTGAAAATTTTGTAGTGCATTCTGGTAAATAAAAACGTATTTTAAAATTACTACCTACAACTAGTAGTAACTAGTATCAGACCGTATCCTATTTGATCCAGTGGTTATATCCAGTAGAAAACAGTCTCTCTTTTATCGTACCATTGGTCACCCTTCACGTCCGCCCACACCTCGGGCGAGATGTGTCCTACATAGCAGCCCCATTGTCTTTCATGCTATTTTTCAGTACATTGCCTTAATAGACCACAAAATCGCACGTATTACTTATTATAAGATCCTTCTCTTACCCTCGTATTCAAGAACGACACTATGAGAACACGCAACCACAGTGGTAGAAATATTTTTTCAAAAAAATCACTATGTGTTGAGCGGCACTATGGCGCATGCTACCGTGTGTCTTTAGAGCTCAACTTTGGCTAGAGGCACACGACAATGTGCCTCTAGTCACACTATGCAGTGTCGCACAACACATAAAGTGATTTTTATGAAAAACGATTTCGTCCACTGTGGGTGCGTGTTCTCATAGTGTCGTTCTTGAATACGAGGGTTAGACACTAGAAAACCTAACAGGGGGGTTAGCATAAACCAGTATCGTATCGACAACGTATCGTCCAAATGCCAAAACTGACACTTTTACTACACAAAAAGTGTCAGTGACATTTGGACGATACGTTGTCGATACGATAGTGGTTCGTGCTCAGGCCATAGATCGGTTACACAAACTACTGTCATTAACGATTCTACTGTGATGTAGGCTTGGTTAGGTCAAACAGCAAAAGTAGTAAAAAGACTCACATTTATTTTAAAACCTAAAATTTCAAACACCCATTTCAAAACGCATGTCTTTTCACATGGCGACAAGAAAACTCGTCGTGATTTAGGTTTTAGTGATTTTTCAAGGTTCATGAGCGTGTGAATACTGTCATAAGAGTCCTAAATAGTAGGTATACATTCTTCTTATTATTTTTGCGTCTCAATCAATGGTATACTTTAGATGATGTTCGGGTAGAACACTTTGCCACCTTCACTCTATCCTCGATGGCGTTAAGAGGTCCATATATTAAAAAACAAACTGGCCAAGTGCGAGTCTGACTCGCGCACGAAGTGTTCCGTACCATTATCTATAAAAACGGGAAAAAAACACGTTTGTTGTATGGGAGCCCCCCTTAAATATTTATTTTGTATTGTTTTTAGTAGGTATTTGTTGTTATAGCAGTTACAGAAATACATAATCTGTGAAAATTTCAACTGTCTAGCTATCACGGTTCATAAGATACAGCCCAGAGACAGACAGAGAGACAGACAGACGGACAGCGAAGTCTTAGTAATATGGTCTCGTTTTTACCCTTTGGGTACGGAACCCTAATAACGTTTGGACGATGGTGGCCGTAAGTGACTTTGTCCTGGTAACTGCTGGATGCTTAAACTCGTTTGAAACCATCTCGATTAATTCTCTCACCTATCTAGCATTATGACAATAATCTGTTTTGTAGTAAAAATAAATAAAAAGACCACTATGTATCTGTTTTGTAATAAAAATGACTAAGTACTAATATTACTAAGTACTAATTTACTAATCACTACATAGTATAAAGCAAAGTCGCTTCCCGCTTCCCGCGTCTGTATGTAAGTATGCTTATATCTTTAAAACTACACAACGGATTTTGATGCGGTTTTTTTAATAGATAGAGTGATTCAGGAGGAAGGTTCATATGTATTAAACCCGTGCGAAGCCGGGGCGGGTCGCTAGTTTTAATATAAAAGACCACAGAGAACAATAATTTAAGAATGCAATGAACGACCCACTAAGAACATACGATAGATAAGGCTGAGGAAATAAATAAATCCTTAGTAAGTATAGTCGTTTACCAGTCAGTACATAGTCAGTGCAAAGTCAACAAGCGATCTATTATCAGAACTGTAAACAGATTCTAATGCACCATCTCACTTTGACTGGCACCGATTGCGTAATATTGTACGTTTAAAACACGATAGTGCATAAAACGGTGAAGGAAAACATCGTGAGGAAACCAGTAAGTATTCTTATAAGCGGTGATGGGCTTACAACCTGTCACAACACATGCACACACACACACACATACACAGAAACTAACTCGCTCTCACTTATACACACTTATACAGTTAGTAAAAAAACACTTACCTAAAGAGCTTTATTTTAGAATCTATACTTTTTATTTTTTAGGGTTCCGTACCCAAAGGGTAAAAACGGGACCCTATCACTAAGACTTCGCTGTCCGTCTGTCCGTCTGTCCGTCTGTCTGTCACAGAGCTGTATCTCACGAACCGTGATAGCTAGACAATTGAAATTTTCACAGATTATGTATTTCTGTTGCCGCTATAACAACAAATACTAAAACCAAATTTGAACAAAATAAATATTTAAGTGGGTCTACCATGCAACAAACGTATTATTTTTGGCGTTTTTATAGTCAATGGTACAGAACCCTTCGTGTGCGAGTCCAACTCGCACTTGGCCGGTTTTTTTTTTAAATTATTTTATTGCAGTATATTTTTGTATACAGTTAGGAACAAACTGCACTTGTCCAGGAGGTGGGCGTTGGTAGCTGCGACACAGTTTTAATAACTACTGTGTAGTTATCATCGTTCTTTCTATTAATATTGTACCTTATAACTTGTTCCGAAAATAAACGATTATTATTATTATTATTAAATTACTTATGGATTATATAAATATTAGATGAATATCTATAAATATTAGGGGTAGGTATTTTAATTATGCAATCGACCATTAATTAATTTTAACTGTAATGACAGTAATATGATAATAAAATATTATTATCGGACAGATTTTCCTTTATGAGGGCATGTATGAGTAGATAGATAGGTCGAAGAGAGTCTAAAAATAAATAAAAATAAATAGGATCACGACTGTATCCCCAATTACGGTAGACATCCTCTCAGATCTTCAGACGCTTAGATCCTTTGAAGATGTCTTGTGGCGGTAGTCAGAGGCACGTCCAAACATTATATTTGGCACATGCCCACATTTTTCAGTAGTTAGCATTCCATACGTGACAGGTTGCAAGCCCATCGCCGCTTATAAGAATACTAACTGGTTTCCTCACGATGTTTTCCTTCACCGTTTTGAGCACGTGTTTTATGATGCGCATATAAATTTTTCGGACAGAAAAATCCATTGATGCACGCCGTGATTCGAACCCACGACCTTCGAAATTAAAGTCGGGGTACCTCCCACTCGGCCAGTACGGCTGAATCTATGAATAAAAGGAAAGAAAGTCTTTATGGCTACACGCATCTTTTTCAGGGTACCTGCCTACTTAGGTACTTTATCACTACCAGACAGCTATTTATCCTGCCGCAGCAAGTCTAGCAAAAACACGAGAAAGCGAAAAAAAAAAGGTTTAGATTTTAGTGCTTCCAACAAATGCTGATATCAACAATTCGTCACTGTAGGTATTGTAATCTTCTTCTGACAAGTTCTCAGTGTGTTTTGACAGTAAAATGAAAAAAAAATTACATTCATTGTGATTACAGTAATTTACGAATTATAAGGCCGCTGGTGTTGAACAGAATATAAAATAAATATCTTCAAAACCTATAAAGTTAGCAACGAAAGAAAACAAAGCAACCAGAAGTACCTACCGGTCACTCTGACTATCCTAATATACTCGTAATATAATAAATACGAAAGTTTGTGAAGATTTAATATGTATGTATGTTTGGATGTTTGTGCCTCAATCAGGGCTTAAACGACTGAACGGATGACGATAAAATAAGTTAAAATTGAATAGAAATACGGCTAATTATCACGTTTTTTCTTGTATTGCTGAAGTTTCGAAACAATTCAGATGCTCTTTTTCATCATGAGCATAGCCCGCGACTGCGATCAACGGCAGATCGGCGAATACATCGATGAAATAAGTTGCCTGAATAATAATAAAATTCGGAAAAACTAAATGTATTTTTCTCTATGCGATTATTGAAGTTTGGACATGACGTCTGTCATGCTAGTGTTTATGCCAGTTCCAAACCGGTTAGGGCCTGACGATAGCTTTTTTCAGTGATTTTAAGGAGGCCTAAAAACTCCATCACCATAGTAGATCACTAGCTTATTATGAACTTCATTTTAGTCTAAACAAACGCGTCAAGCAAGACAGTATAGATAACCCATAGATAGGATCTTGCGTAGCTATCTACTTAGTAATATTATTACGCATTAAGTATTTTTTCATTGTATTATTTAGATATATTTTATGTAGGTAGGTATCTATTATTTTTTATTTACAATTTTTATAAAAAAAAACAATCTATTAATAACATGTAGGTATTTCATTTACATAAAACGGCATATGGTTTTCAGATATATCTAGAAACCTAAGTACCTATACATAAATCTAATCCTAATACATAAATATAACTTATAATACGGGTATAACAACAGATATAATAACGTAGATGTAGGTAGGTTCTACCATAAAGTAGACACGCTAACGCTATACACACCCATACATAAACACACACACCCATACACACACACACAAATGTATAATAAGTTGCTTTTCTTTGACGCCTTTTGTTTTTTTTGTGGTTCAATTCTATGCAATAGAGGTGTTCAAATTAGTGGGACATTTTTCTAGTAGTTTTTTTACTATAGGTAGATAGGTTGCCTAATGAAATAATCGTTAAGGCAGGCAACAAGACATTATTCCATTCCAGACAATGTCAAAGGTGACCCGACAATACCCATCTGCGTCAATCTACTTGTGGCACAAACATATATTGCTAATGGTGACAAACATCTGAATTAAAGTTGTTTTCGTATTAGCAATTAATACGTAATATAAGTTCATTTTACGTAATTAATTGGAGCACGTTTTTGTATGAATAAGCAAATGTAAATTATATAGTCGCGTTTGTCGATGGTTTGGGAAGACCCAGGTTGAACCCTTTTATGAGCTATGACGTAAGTTAACACAGTCGAGGAATGTCAAGGTACACCTCGAGGTACTTTCAGTTGACAGTTCTGTTGACTGAGGAAAACTCGAGCTAGTTTTATCAACTAAAGCTACCAAAACAAGGTTTTGAGGTCAAGTCGAGGTGGAGATATTTCGAGGTGACAACTAAGAATATGGGGATAAATCTAGGCCAAAAGATAACATGACATGAAGGATGTTCAACCGATTGACCTCGTAGTTCAGTTGGTAGTAACTTTGCCCTCTGCGCTGTAGGTTGTGGGTTCGATCACACCCGTTACAAATATTTATGTGATGAACATTATTTAAGGTACCTATTTAAGGTAACAGGTATTTACAATAAAAAAGGTACAAGTACGTATTATGTATAAGTAGGTACCTAATTCTATCAGTAATCAGATTACCATAAAACAAGCTTTGCTTAGTTTAGGGCTAGATGGCACTGTGTGAAATGTCCACCAATATTTATTTTATTATTTACAAGCTGACCCCGCGAACTTCGTATCGCTTTAGAATTAACAAAATATGTTGTCTTCAGTTCCCGTTCCCGTTCCCGTTCAATAGTTTTTGTAGCGCACACGAAGAAAGCAAAATTTTTAGCAATTTTTTACACCTTGCTTCAAACTATCGTCATTCTTATAAAGATATTATTACTTTTTCAAAATAAAAAATAGCCTATGCTACTCAGGGATAATGTAGCTTGGTAATGGTTAAAGAATTTTTGAAATCGGTTCAGTAGTTTTTGAGTTTATCCATTACAAACATACAAAAAAACAAAACATCAAAACTTTTCTCTTTATAATATTTAGTATAGAAGTATAGATTTAACTTGTGCCTGTTTTTAAATCAATACAAAGAGACTTTTTTTTTTAATATTTTGTTAAATTGAAATGCTACAGCCAATAATGGCGGCTAATGAACTGAATCCATGAAAAATCACTATTTTTATTCAGGCAACCGGATTTTGGGAAAATGCCAAACTATGAAGTTGAAACTTTGCCACTTTTGTTTTCGTTTATTCTGGCGAAAATCGATTAAGGCGTACGATCTGAACATCCACTTTTCGTTTTCGGGACTATCTTATAATACTCTGTAACGGCGATTGGCTTGCAACCTTTCACTGTACTGCAAAATGTTGGCATGTGCTAAGTGTAATGTTTGGGCGTGGAAGACTACCCCCCTTTAGGCATACCTATACAAGAATCTGAGTGCCTGGAGATCTGAGAGAATGTCTACCGTACATGGGGATTACAATCGTGATCCTATTTTATTTATATCAGTGTTTTGTAATACAAAAGAACGTACAATTGCAAAATTGACCGTCGTATCACGGAACCCCACTTACTGTGCGGATATACAAGTACTTACAAGTAAACCTAGGGTTGCCAGATGGTCGGCATTCGTCGGGATTTTCTCCATAGTCTAGAGTCCCAAAATACAAATTTAACTATAGATTTTAACACGAGTGTTTATCACAGAGACAGACAGGCAGACAGTCTGCCCGCGACCATGGCTATTGTAACATAACCTAAACGTCGGGAAAATAAATTAAAGGGTGTTTATCACGTAAATACGTGATAAACACCCGTGTTTAAATCTATAGTTATGTATGTCTACTAATCACGATAGTTTGAAAAATAAAATACAAATTGTCCCGACAAATAACAAAACACAAATTTAGTAAGTTTTTTTAACTAAAAACAAGAATTTATAATTCTAGAGCTCGTCAAGATAAATCCAACGAGCCCAAACACGACGAAGTTATGTTGTGTAGTTGAGGAATTCCTAGGACTACATTCGAAGTCCTTCATCAGCAGCTCGCTAGAACCATAATATTACATTGTCATTTCGTTGCTGTCGGTACAAAAAGTCGTATGTAAAAACGTTGGGTTTTCAGGAGACACAAAAAACTGATTATTATCTTATCTATGAAGTTTTTTTACAATATTTAAAAGTAAATAGCTTTAGTTTTATAGCTTACATACGTTTATTATACTCCTGCAAATCGATTTACTACATATACAGCCAATAAAAACATAGCAAAATTTTGACATACGACTTTTTGTACTGACAGCAACGATTTGAGATTAATAGGTATGACTGCTCAGCTCAGCTTGCTGTCACCATATTATTGCATTGACATCGAAGTTACATAAATAAGCAAAATTTCAGTTCATTCGGTTGGGAATAACTGCTTAAAAACTGAGTTGTAATATTTCATCTTAACAAACATAGTTACATTCATACATACATACATTGCAATAGCTATACTAGCTAAGCTATATCTTTCTATACCTAGGTAGGTTTTATATATTGTATTGTACCTTGTAAAATACCTACGCATTTAAAAAATCACTTCACTCATTCGATGAAAAAAACGCGCTTGGTGCATGCCGCATGTATATTTACGTATTTAGTTGTAATTAACTTTAATAATAAAAAAAAACTATTTTATTTGTTCCAACTATAATCCGAAAATCGGCAAAATTTTAAGTTTTGCCCAGATATCTTTGATCAGTTCATCTGGCAACCCTAAGTAAACCGGTCGTTGACTAGTTACTGCGACGATATTTTTTAATAATCTTATACCGTTTTGAGTCTGTGAGATCAGTAACCTAGATCACTTTTACTATTCAGTGCCCACCCACCTATCATCAATGACTTACCTACTTACCTAGTGAGTACCTATCAATCAATTGTGACTACATACATATTAAAATTTCAAACATAGGTATATTCTGATTCTGTTCATTCAATGTTAATATTGTTGTATTTATTTACAAAAAAACCGGCCAAGTGCGAGTCGTTATCTATAAAAAACGGCAAAATAAAACATGTTTGTTGTAATGCGAGGGGCATCACAACAAACATGTTTAATTTTGCCTGAATAGTTTTTTTTTTCTCTTTTTAGTAGGTATTTGTTGTTTGAAAACAGATTTTTCTATTTAGTTTGAAAATATGCGGCTTATATGACTGTTTCTTTTGATTGCGTTGACATAGAAGTTTGATTTTGTTACAGCTTAAAGGTATTAAAGACCTGAGTATTTGATATGAATTTCAATTTAATACCTCTACGCGTTCATGTTGAAAGGGGTAGTAACTTTAAAATTATTATAATACAAGGTGTCTCAAAAGAAAGTTCACATTTAAATCTTTTTTTAAAAGAAAAGTCTTAGCTTTATTGAAAAAATGTTTATTATATATTGAAGTACACTGTTTGGGAATTTATTTTTTAAAAATAACATCGTCCAAATGTAAACCGTTGCGCTCTCGGCATTCATTTAGTCGGGCATTAAAATTGCCTATGACAGCTCGGCAGGTAGTCTCCGTGATGGCTGCCATTTCATGACGGATATTTTATTTTAATTGTGCCAGGGAAGTCGGTTTATTAGCGTAAACTTTTGATTTGACATAACCCGACAGGAAAAAATCCATAGGTGTTAAATCGGAACTCCGTGAAGGCCAATTTATGTCACCTCGCCTGGAGATTAATTTGTTCGGAAAAATTTCTCGAACTCGAGGCAGAGATCTGTTGGACGTGTGTGAAGTTGCTCCATCCTGCTGGAACCATGTTCTTTGGTTGTAACCAGGAAAGTTTTGCAGTTGGGGCACGAAAAACTCGTCTAACATCTCCACATAACGCTCTGAATTCACTGTGAGCGTGCGTCCCCTTCCATCTTCAAAAAAGTAAGGGCCGATAATTCCTCGCGCCGACATCGCTGCCCATACGGTGACTTTAGGTGAATGTAGCGGTTTCTGATGTTTTTGTTTTGGATTCGTTGCACTCCAGTAACGACAATTTTGCTTGTTTAGATGCCCATTCAGGTGAAAATGGGCTTCATCGGAAAACAAGATGTTGGTGAACGTTGGAAAGCGCTCAATCATCTGATTTACAAAGTCAAGCCTCTGACCAGCATCTTGAGGCTTCAGTTCTTGTTCTTGCACCAACTGAATTTTGTAGCTTTAAATCTTTGTGTAAAATGCGGCATAATGAAGATCTGTGCACATTTAAAGCAACAGCACGCTTCCGAATCGAGAGGTTTGGATCATCTCGAATATACTGAGTAACACTGTCCACGTTTTCGGCTGTTCTTGATGTTCTTGGCCGCCCAGATTTTGGTTTCTCCAGAGTTGACCCAGTCTCTTCAAACTTCTCAACCCATTTTGCAATGAGTCGAGTGCTAGGCGCATCATTTAAGTGACGAATATGTCGAATACTGCAGAATTTTCTACGCGCTACAGTCGCCGAATTACCGTTTTTGTAAAACTCACGTACGCACAACGCACGGTCCGCACCAGAGAAACGCTCCATAGCGACTAAATTCCCAAGAGCTCAGAATAGTTGCTTTCGCGTAATAAGATAAGCAAATGTGAACTTACTTTTGAGACACCTTGTATTTATATTATATGATGCAACTTCAAAATTACGGTTTCCGCAATTTTTCCTTTATCTGTGCTATAAGACGTTGCTTCATACCAAATTTCAAGATTCTGTTCACGGGAAGGGAAGTATCCTGTAGGTTTTGATTCCCTTGCTAGTTCGAAAATTAGCGGAAATTTACGGCATAAACGGCTGTATCTTTTGATTGCGTTGGCTTAGAAGTTTGTTTTTTTCACAGTTCCAAGGGACAGTAGACCTGAGTATTTGATATACATTTCAGCTTAATACATCCACGCGTTCCTGAGAAAGAGGGTCCTGACAGACGGACGGACAGACGGTCAACAAAGGGTTCCGTTTTTTCCTTTCGAGGTCTATCAGTTATCTGGTTTCCATAGTAGAAGCTTTGCTTAGTTTGAGGCTAGATGACGGTGTGTGTAATGTTAGGAAATATTTATTTATTTCAAATAGATTCCAAGTATCTTCTTTTTGACTCTTAAAACTATGAAGACTACGCCCTACTTTAGTTTAGAAATTTTTATATTTCGCCCAAGTCGAAAGTATTAAAAACTACTAGGTCTACTCAAAACCCTACTTCGAACCCCCATCTCCGCCTAGAATCGGCTTTGCATTATCAAACATGTAGTGTAGGTATTAGATAAGTATACATAGAGGTATATAGGTAACACATACACTTATGTATGACGCTCGTATTGAAAATCCCTAATATTTTTATCGGTTTAGCATCGCTTATCGATAGTCACAGAATAAGATTATTTTATACTATGTTCTTCTAAATTAGCTATTCTATTGTAAATCTGACGGATTTTGATTTAGGTACCTTACCTACACTTTACAATTCATGGTATCTAGAATGTAGGGCGATGCTCATGATGAAGAGCATCTGAATTGTCTCGATACGTCCGTAACACAAGCATACACGTTGTACTTAACCATATTTATAGTTATCATGGTATATAACTGAACATTTGATAGGAAGCCCTTCATGTACATTGAGAACCTCAGTAGACTAATTGGTATCCAAGTTTTCACTAGTTTTAACCGGTTTTAATATTCCAGACCCAGTTTTGCGCACAGCTACTGAGAATTATGCTGCGAAGACAGCGCAGACATTACAAGGCGAGATTGAAAAAACTGGCCAAGTGCGAGTCGGACTCGCGCTTCGTGCGCGTACCGTACCATTATCTGTAAAAAACGGCAAAAAAAACACGTTTGTTGTATGGGAGCCCCACTTAAATATTTATTTTATTATGTTTTTAGTATTTGTTGTTATAGCGGCAACAGAAATAACATTATCTGTGAAAATTTCAACTGTCTAGCTATCACGGTTCATAAGATACAGCCCTGACAGACGGACAGACGGACAGCGAAGTCTTAGTAATAGGGTCCCGTTTTTACCCTTTGGGTACGGAACCCTAAAAAAGCGTAGCGGGCTCTCGGTCATTTCACTTGTCCACCTGTTACTAATCTTTGTTTTGTTGTATATTATCTAGCCTTATGTACCTAAAGTGAATTTTATTTAATTAAAACTATCGTAGTTGTTAATCAATTTTAATAGAAATACAGAGAGAACGCTGGCTATGTTCCTAATTAAGAGCATCTGCTGAATTGTCTCGAAACGTCAGCAATACAGCTACAAGAAAATAACGTAGTGATTAATGTACCTACTTCTATTTAAAATGTTTTTAATTTGTCTTTTGGTACATAATTTTATAATTTTCATAAAGCCTACCATGGAAGGAAAAGTTGAAAGGAAGACAGGAAAAGGAAGGCCACGGATCAGCTAAATGAGCCAAATAAAAACCGGCCAAGTGCGAGTCGGACTCGCGCACGAATGTTTCCGTACCATTATCTATAAAAACGTATATCTATATCTATAAAATGTTGTTGTATGGGAGCCCCCTTAAATATTTATACAAGGTGTCTCAAAAGAAAGTTCACATTTAAATCTTTTTTTAAAAGAAAAGTCTTAGCTTTATTGAAAAAATGTTTATTATATATTGAAGTAGGTACACTGTTTGTGAATTTATTTTTTAAAAATAACATCGTCCAAATGTAAACCGTTGCGCTCTCGGCATTCATTTAGTCGGGCACTAAAATTGCCTATGACAGCTCGGCAGGTAGTCTCCGTGATGGCTGCCATTTCATGACGGATATTTTCTTTTAATTGTGCCAGGGAAGTCGGTTTATTAGCGTAAACTTTTGATTTGACATAACCCCACAGGAAAAAATCCATAGGTGTTAAATCGGGACTCCGTGGAGGCCAATTTATGTCACCTCGCCTGGAGATTAATTTGTTCGGAAAAATTTCTCGAACTCGAGGCAGAGATCTGTTGGACGTGTGTGAAGTTGCTCCATCCTGCTGGAACCATGTTCTTTGGTTGTAACCAGGAAAGTTTTGCAGTTGGGGTACGAAAAACTCGTCTAACATCTCCACATAACGCTCTGAATTCACTGTGAGCGTGCGTCCCCTTCCATCTTCAAAAAAGTAAGGGCCGATAATTCCTCACGCCGACATCGCTGCCCATACGGTGACTTTGGGTGAATGTAGCGGTTTCTGATGTTTTTGTTTTGGATTGGTTGCACTCCAGTAACGACAATTTTGCTTGTTTACATGCCCATTCAGGTGAAAATGGGCTTCATCGGAAAACAAGATGTTGGTGAACGTTGGAAAGCGCTCAATCATCTGATTTACAAAGTCAAGCCTCTGACCAGCATCTTGAGGCTTCAGTTCTTGCACCAACTGAATTTTGTACGGGTGCAGCTTTAAATCTTTGTGTAAAATGCGGCATAATGAAGATCTGTGCACATTTAAAGCAACAGCACGCTTCCGAATCGAGAGGTTTGGATCATCTCGAATATACTGAGTAACACTGTCCACGTTTTCGGCTGTTCTTGATGTTCTTGACCGCCCAGATTTTGGTTTCTCCAGAGTTGACCCAGTCTCTTCAAACTTCTCAACCTATTTTGCAATGAGTCGAGTGCTAGGCGCATCATTTAAGTGACGAATATGTCGAATACTGCAGAATTTTCTACGCGCTACAGTCGCCGAATTACCGTTTTTGTAAAACTCACGTACGCACAACGCACGGTCCGCACCAGAGAAACGCTCCATAGCGACTAAATTCCCAAGAGCCAGACTACCGACTGACATACCCCCCGCGCCCCTCAGAATAGTTGCTTTCGCGTAATAACGTAATAAGATAAGCAAATGTGAACTTACTTTTGAGACACCTTGTATTATTCTGTTTTTAGTATTTGTTGTTAGAGCAGCAACATAAATACATAATCTGTGAAAATTTCAACTGTCTAGCTATCACGGTTTATGAGATACAGCCCTGTGACAGACAGACGGACGGGCAGACGGACGGACAGACAGACAGACAGACAGACAGAAAGACAGACAGACAGACGGACAGCGAAGTCTTAGTAATAGGGTTCCGATTTTACCCTTTGGGTACGGAACCCTAAAAAAGAAGGCACCTGTCTTGTCGTATAAGGAAGGTATATAATCAAGGAGGTTGCGCTGGAGAGGAACAGGTGAAGAGAGCTGCATCAATCACTCCGACAAGAGAACAGCTCCAATAAGAAGATCAACAAGAACGTGAAAAGATTAGATAAAAATGTACAGACAAGTTCAGCTAAAACTGGAAATAAATGCACGATTCGGATATATTTTTTTTATAACACAACAATAAAATTGTACTCAGTCGCAAAATATAAGCAGGTATATAGGTAAGGTACCACATATCTTCATTATTTTAGATTTTGTAAATATTCAACTGTATTATGTATGATGTAGGTACCTAGGTCTACCTAAAGTAAAAGATCATATAAAATATATTCATATCCATATAAAATATAGAATTGTGAATTTCGTTAACTTTTTGTACAGTCGGAACAAAACAAGTTGTATTGAAACTCGAATCATTTCCCAAAATCTTCCTTCAGCCAACGGCGACCGATGTAATATTTTTACGATGTCATTTACCGCCGATAAAGGATCTATTACTATGGTAAGGCTTTATAGCGAACGAATCAATATTATATGTTACGGAATATTCCATTGGCATACTCCCAAGACCTAACATGTGATCTCACGTCTATCTATCATCATCATTCAGTAATAGATTCAACTTTTTAGACATTATATTTTTATTTTTATAACCTGAACCCAAAATAATTCCATCAACTCCAACTGCAGTCATTAAAACTGTCAAGATCGAAAAAAGGTACCTAACCTACCTAATGACAAGCTACTAAAGGAAACGTCGAGTTTATTAAACAAAATAACATAAGATCATGAATGAAGTTGAAAATGGGCTTAAAATCCGGAGTTCCAGTTTTTCAAATCCCCTGAGTTTTAGATTTTTCGATGTTGGCTTATTTAAAAACATACCTAATGCTACTGCTCCAGATCCTACTGATTCTAAATCTGTTGAATCTGCATACATTTTGCATAAATTCAATATGTAATATACCCATATAACCGGATTCAAGAAGCAATTGCCTCTCTCCTGTACGAGGAAGTATAATCATTATCCATGTAAAACTACTCAAAATAAATCAAAAAATGCTTATTACTACGTAAGCCTGCAGATAGGGGTTTCCAGAATCCAGTAACTCATGTAATAATGAGAGAACAGAGAATGAGGAGACAGCTAGTTATACAATCATTATCATGGGGTATTAGTTATAGCTTAAAGATCTGTAGCGACAAGCCTATCTAGCCTATATTTGTGGCCAAACTTGCTGCAAATATCTATTATACCTACAACCGAAATTCATACTTGAGTAAAGCAGTTGAAACCTACGTAATACTTTCATACAGATACCATTACCATAGAACAGAGTATAGGTAGAGTAAGCAAGTAGGTGCATAATGTAACCATCGATCAAGCTGAATCCGTCGGCTGCTTACACAATAAAGACCAGTCACTGTGCGTCGGGTGACGTGGCGTCTGCAGCTAACTGGTATCATGTTCGAGGGTCGACCACTATAATTACCAAGTTTCTTAGAAGGCGGGGTAATTGCTAGCTTCGGAGAGAACCTATTGTATCGAAAGGAAATTATAGAATAAGCAAGTTCCATGGCCCGTACTCCGCAAAACGATTTCAATATTACCAATGTCAGTGATAGTGCTCCGATATATTACAAACCGCACTCTTAGAAAATGACTGTCGTAGAAGAATTTATGATGTCAACTGTCATAAGTAATGTCGGTCGTCCCATCCTTCAAAATATAGTAGGAAACAATGTGACGTTTGTCCTGATACATCGTTAATCGTTTTCAAGAGTAGACCCTCCAGTTTAAGATATATTATATCGTATCGAGTTGATCACCAATGTCGATATAAATAGAAGCACTGGTTTTGTATTTTACTGTCCCTGTCATACACACTCGAGCTTTTGTGTTTGCAGTGTTTGTCCGGTAGTGCTTATGCCCATTGCCCATTGGCAGAAAACAAAGTTAATGCTTATTTCTTAGGTCGCACTTGGCAACGTCAAGCTGCAAGAAAACTACCAAGAAAGTAAAGCACGAACTTAAGATTTAGAAGGGCATTTGAATTATCGCGTTGTCACCTATTTTTTTTTTTACTACAATAAATACAACAACTAATTTCAATAAATTCGCAAATCCATCGTTCGATTCGTGAGTTATGATCTTGAGTTGAGTTTATACAAAAATGCATACATACAGGTTTTAAATTCTCCACGCAACTTATCCATTTTTTCTTTCCTTAAAAACGTATTATCATAGAATAAACAGTGTAAGTATCTTTAGATTGCTTTACCAATTAAAAAAATAATTGTCAAGTCGGTCCAGCGTCCTCAAGTGCACTTACCAACACACATCATTTCATTTTTAGGGTTCCGTACCCAAAGGGTAAAAACGGAACCCTATTACTAAGACTTCGCTGTCCGTCTGTCTGTCCGTCTGTCTGTCTGTCTGTCACAGGGCTGTATCTCATGAACCGTGATAGCTAGACAGTTGAAATTTTCACAGATTATGTATTTCAGTGGCTGCTCTAACAACAAATACTAAAAACAGAATAAAACAAATATTTAAGGGGGGCTCCCATACAACAAACTTGATTTTTTTGCCATTTTTATAGATAATGGTACGGAACCCTTCGTGCGCGAGTCCGACTCGCACTTGGCCGGTTTTTTTTTATTTATATACTTAGATAAGATATCTATTCTATCTTATCTTATCTGACATCGGTACTTTTACTTAGGCAATGATTAAGTAAAAGGAAGGCAGGTGAACTTCGTCAGGTATCGGAATAAGACAAATAAAATAGGTAGGTATACATACCTATTGTTTTTCTCGATAATTTTTAAGGTTCTGTACCCAAAGGGTAAAAACGGGACCCTATTACTAAGTCTCCGCTTTTTGTTGTTTATTATAGGTAATGGTACGGTAACCTTCGTGCGCGAGTCCGACTCGCACTTGGCCGGTTTTTATAGATTTAAAAGAAATACTAACCACAAAAGATAAATGAAAAGTTTAGCAGATCAGTTTGTATTGTAGGTAATAGCAGTAATTTTGTTTGTTCTACCGCTGAAGGACGACAAAGACAGATGGAGTTTAATGGCTCAGACGGACGCGAATAAATCTACTGAAATGCGCCCAGCAATATTTTAGCTCATAGCGAGTATGAAAAATACATTTTGCCTGTTCCCCCTTATTCATTACTATCGCTAATAATAAATGTCCAAACCCTGAAAACAAACATGGAAAAAAGTTTAATATATGAAATACTAGCTTCTGTGCGCGGCTTCGTTCCCTTGATACCTGGATAAAATTATATCGAATAATGTACCTTTCAAATAGTGAAAGAATTTTTCAAATAGGTGCCGTAATTCCTTAGATTACCCTCCACATAGTAAAATATGTACCTACCTACTTGGTTATATTATAAGTATTGTTGCTATACCTACACAGTTTTATATTTGCTCATCCAGTTCAATGTTTTAGGGAAAATCAAATCCTTTTATGAAAAACTAGCAGTCCGCCCCGGCGTCGCACGGGTGATTAATGATTTTATGGCTATTTTTTATTTTTAGGTTTAGGTTACATTATTGAAGTTTTTGTAGGGATACTTATTTATTTCTAGTAATAAATATAGCATATTATGTTCATCAGGAAGAATTCTATTGGTAAAATATTTTTTTAAATCGGTTTAGTAGTTTCGGAGTCCATACAATGCTAACTTCTGTTTGCATTGAATAGGCTCAAATCAACAAACTAATCAATCACATCTTTTCTCTATAAAATATTAGTATAGATATAATATATGATTATTTTTTATTTTTAAACATTGGTCCGTTCACTGCTTATAAACTTCGAAATGTAACTACATATATATATCGATATAAACTACCAGACCAAAGTAAATGGGCCCACAAATAATGCAATTCCTATTCTAAAAGTAGTAATCTTGTTCTTTCATTATAGCGGACCAAATTTTCGTCTAACAAGGAAAATTCTCCACAATAACCACGATAATGCCACACAAGCTCGCTTCCTACTCACCGTGATTGTTTCGCCTATAGTTTTCTATTATGTTGTAAACGTATTCTGTTTACTAAGACCGTGCGTCACTCAGTCGTGCATAATATGGAGCTAAACGTCAAAACGCTTCATAATAATCTAAGGCCATTATACTTACCTGCCATATCGCCATAATATAAAAAAAAAACATTATTCAGAACAAAGTTCACAGTCACAGTACAAAGTTCAAGGTAGGTAGGCATCTGTTGAGCCTCTCAACAGCCAACCCTTAATAGTAGGTATCAAAGTATTTCGATCATAAATTCTAAAACGTATCATTTTGAAATAATATCTTTATCGTGAAAAGTTTCTGCTATTATGTTTTCAGCTTAATAGAAATCTAGGTAGGTTCCTACCGTAGGAACCTGAAGTAATATACATATTTATAAAAATAGGAGATGTGGCTTGTTCAGAAGTATTTCTTTTTTCGTTTCGAAAAAGAGCAATCGTCGACATACAGGGCCTTAAGTCAAGTTTCAAGAACTACATCTTACCTAATTTACCGGTAGGTACCTACATGTAGAACTTTCAACTCAATTCCAGTAGCACGAACGAATATAACGATGTTAATCAATGTTAAGGTCAAACCAATGAATTAGTTACTGCCATAACCTAGTATTTTTGGAAATAATAGTTCGTAATTGGTTAGTACCTACCTACGTACTAAACAAACTTTATCGAACCCAAAATAACATTGCTGTTATGGAATTGAGACCAATGGCTAGGCTTCACTTATCCCTGTCTGCACTTACACACCAAAATCTTAAGTTTATGCTTGTCCTAATTTTAACTGCACTCCAAGTCAACACATGCCGCGTCAAATGAAGTTAGGCGTGAACTTATGTTTAAACGCGGACCATAAAATATGTAAAGAATAGAGACTTCTGGCGAAACCCGCCAACAATTTAGGCCAACATATCCCATCTTGTCAATTGACTGCAAAATAAACCAACAAATTGAGACATCTTTCTGGTGTAATCACGCTTCAAAAAGGCCCTATTGGTCCGGCTGAAACAAAAAGGTTACGATCGCATCATTAAACTTTATTCCGACTTATTACGAGCGTAAATCTCTTGATTGGCAACATACGATCGATGAGATGCCCCGTTTGCCGCGAAATGCTGAGAATCGCTATTGTGAGCATTCGATAAATGAAGTCAAGGTGAGACAAGTTCACTTTGGCATTGAAGAAGAATTTGATCACCGATTATCTGAAACGAAAGAGATTTAAGTAACACACCAATCTATCCTGAGGATTTGCTTGTATTTGTTTGTAATGTATGTAGTTCAATGGTTATTTAGTGGAGCAAAGTTATGAGTTCATCAGATTTTAAATAGCATGGCAACGGAAGAACGTACGAAAGTATAAATCCCAGTGACTGTTCTAAGCCTAACCCCCGTATTCAGGAACGACACTATGAGAACACGCATCCACAGTGGACGAAATCTTTTTTCATAAACATCACTTTATGTGTTGAGCGACACTATGGCGCACACTACCGTGTGCCTGTATAGGCCAACTTTGGCCAAAAGCCTCACCCGCGCGACTCCGTTCACGTAAAGTTATTTACAAATATACTTCAACCCCCGCTGCACAACCTTACGAGTTGAATTTCGGGAATTTATTTCTTAGTGTATCTATACTATACACACCAACAGGAATACACCCTGCAACTTCTAAATTTCTAGAACTAGTGGTTTAGGCTGTGCGTTGATAAATAAGTCAGTCGGTCAGTAACGCAAGGGTTTTATATATTTTGATGAATACCGTTGCGGTTTTGTCACTGGTCCTAATGTGTATAGTTTCTAGGGTTCCGTACCCAAAGGGTAAAAACGGGACCCTATTACTAAGACTTCGCTGTCCGCCTGTCTGTCACAGGGCTGTATCTCATGAACCGTGATTGCTAAACAGTTGAAATTATCACAGATGATGTTATTTCTGTTGCCGCTATAACAACTAATACTAAAAACAGAATGAATTAAATATTTCAGTCGCATACAACAAACGTGTTTTTTGGCGTTTTTTTTATAGATAATCGTACGGAACCCATCGTGTGCGATTCCGACCCGCACTAGGCCGGTTTTTTTTTAATAGATACCTAAGTATACAAGTACAACCCATGGCCTACATTGAATTGCGTGTACGAACATTAATCATTGGCTTGATTCATAATTACGTACGAGTAGGTAAGTAAGTATGCTCTACTAAGAATGTTGGCTTCTTTTTTGCAGCAATCACAAATCTGAAAGACACTCTTCTCATCAATATAATAAGAATATTTAGGTTTTTTTATGTAACATGTTCTTAGATAATACCTACATTCCGAAATTTTAATCACTGTTTCACTAGAACAGACGTTGTTCAAACAAGTCAGAATATGATTTACTATCATTATATCACATCAAATAAATAAAAATACTTTTTTTAGTTTTTGACAAACAAAAAATTAGGAAATCAAACAATCTGAATTATGTTCCTTGTATAATATTATAAAGATGAAACATCAATTTGTATTTTTGTATGTTTGTAACGAATCAACTCAAAAACACTAGACCGATTTCAAAAAATATTTCACCATTAGAATGCTCTACATCTTTGTGTAACATCTATATTACTAGAACAAATTAGGGATCCTTACTAAAACTTCAATATGTAATATGTAACCCAAGGTGTAAAATAATTGCTCATAAAATCATTATCACACCCGTGCGACGCCGGGGCGGACTTCTAGTCTATACTTATTATATTATAAAGAGGAACGATTTGATTGTTTGTTTGTTTGTTCGTTTGCATCGAATAGGCTCCGAAACTACTGAACCGATTTAAAAATTCTTTCACCATTAGAATCCTACATTATCCCTGATGAACATAGGCTATATAATATTTTCAAAAATGTTAGGGATCCGTATGAAAACTTCGATTATGTAACCCGACGTGTGAAAAAAAATCCTTATATCGCTTACGCTGCGGAAATTATTGACAATAGAGCAAAGTAATGTACTACAGTTTTATAGATATCATCAATATCTACAAAAAAGTCCATAATACTATATGTCTAACTATTAGGGATCCATATGAAAACTTCGATAATGTAACCCAAGGTGTAAAAAAATTACCCATAAAATTTTAATTACACCCGTGCGACGCCGGCGCCGCCGCCGGCGCCGTGGCGGACTGCTAGTCCTATATAAACTTACACAATGCTCCGTCTCGTGCTGACGACGCCAATCAGCTGGTTTGAGGCGGCGATGTCTGTTTTACAGGGAGTCAATCATTCAGACTTTTTAACTCCGTTATTTCTGGGTGTAGGGGGACAATAATTTCGAATTAATCTCCAAGGTTCCGAAAACGGGCCACCTAAAACGTGCACTTTCCACTCTTCATAGTTATACATGAATAAATTATGTAGGTAGGTATTATTACGTTGACGGCTCGTAATCGTAGATTGTGCGATAAAACACGATAACATACTGAATCTGAGCGAACACTGGTCTAGGAGTATCATTACAATAATTACACCATTTGTGTTACACTCAGTGCCACTTGCGCTAACCAGGTTAGCGTAATTCTCGACATAATAGCCAACACAGAAATATTGCACCTTAACGAGTGAATTATGCTAACCCTAGTTGACGGAAGTAGGGGCAGACAGCTGACTAGGTTGCGTATGGCTCGCTGACTGACACGGCATCAAGGTTAGAGAATATAGTTTTTAATAAGTACGAAGATATTTGAAGTAACCTACGTGTGAAAATATCAAGAAAGAAAAGTCGGGTAGACGTCCTAGACTAGGCATTTTTAGAGGATCTTGTAATCTCTGGGACTCCAACTAAAGGGCTTCACACACGGCAGCTATAAAGTAGCTAAAAAATATGGTCGAAAAGAGTCAGTTTTGATGTTTGACTGCTGATTTTCCATAAAAACTCTTTATTGGGAATGCAACAACGCTTCACAGTTAGAAGACAATATTTTAAATACTAATGCACAATATAAAACATAATAGACTGTGCCAATATTTATTATATGGCCTACCTACAGGTTTCTATTTTGGATGCAAAAGTAATGATTGTGGAAAAGTTAGCAGAGCATCAGGGTCTTATCTTGGCAGAAAATAATAACAATAAGTGGGTAAGTAGGTAATCATAATCAAGCAATTAATAATAAGTACTTAGGTATTTATGTTTATAATAAGTTTCATTAACCATAATAACATAAATACCTACCTAATAATAGCAAGCAGACCAAACGAGGGGCAAAAGGTGCAAGATGGGAAAGGGAATTTACGAGTAACTTCCTGCTGGGTTCAGGTTCAGGCCTTACAGAGACAGAACCCGATCTTTCTCGTAACAAAAAAGTATACCTATGTGAATGTACAGATTGTACAGTGCTTCGCAACTGTTAGATATGATTATTTATTTTAGAGAAAAACAAGCGTGGTATTTGAGTGACAAGAAAATAGGTATTTCAAATTATATCGATGAATGAACTTTGAGAGATAGAGTAAGGATCAGTGTGATAAGATTAAGAGCAGTGTGGCTTGAAAAGAAGACTCCGTAATATGAGTGAAGAAAGGCATGTTGAGATGGTTTTTTGGAAATGTAGAGACTCTAGTCTCTACATTTCCAAAAATGTAGAGACTCTAGTCTCTACATTCGAAGAAAAAGGAGAAGAGGATATTCGAAGAAAAATCCTAATCCTAATAATATTATAAATGCGAAAGTTTGTGAGTTTGTATGTATGTTTGTTCCTCAATCAGGCCTACACGACAAAACGGATTAAGTTGAAATTTGCTGTAGATGTAGATATAATGCCCGAATAAATAATAGACTACTTTAAAATATAAAAAACATCCACAAAACGATAAAAAACGCAGTAGGGATGATTTCTGTATAGATGGCGCTAGTGTGCAATAAATCTGACATCACAGACTAAAAACATTCAGTCTTTTCTATTCGATTATAGATATTTGACAGGACAACGTCTGTCACGGGTCGGCTGTAAACGGTCGGGTCGGGTGTAAACGATCATTCTGACCAAATTGAAGACGTTCTGTTAAAATTACAGGTCAAAAGTACCCTTAACCAGAAAGCATGTATAAATAATGTGATGAGAATAAATGAAGCAAATGAAGTGTCAGGATGACAGGATCGCAGCATAAGTGAAGATCCATGGTATCTGCCATGCCAACCCCTATGGTAAAACAGTATGATGATATTATCATTATCGTTTATTTTCATTTATTTTTACCTTGTCTTTTTTCTTTCTTGTTACCAAGTAATGGCCACAACTTATGAAAATTATTGTTTTTGTTAATCTATGCTATGTATACATAACATGTCAATTTATTATTTACTGTGTGCATTTATTTTTTACTGTGTGCACATAGGTTACGTCTCTAAGCCAGATCATAATTATATATTTTTATGTTATATTTTTTATTTCTATGTGTTTTTTATACCTAACTAGCGACCCGCCCCGGCTTCGCACGGGTAGCATGTTATTATACATATAAACCTTCCTCCTGAATCACTCTATCTATTAAAAAAAACCGCATCAAAATCCGTTGTGTAGTTTTAAAGATATAAGCAAACATACATACATACGCGGGAAGCGGAAAGCGACTTTGCTTTATACTATGTAGTGATAAGCAAAAATAAATAAATATTGTGTATGTAATAAAAGATTCAAATTTTTATTATTTAAATTGACAAAATATCGTTTCATTATCTGCTAGTCTGTCTTGACAACAGACGCACGTTATAAGGTAAAATCTTGTCACAAACAGTTCGACATGTAATTTCCTACTAATATTTACTTAGGCAAGTATTAGTAGGTTATTAGTACTGACTGTCAATAACATACAGAGTGAAACTATTAGTTGATAATGTTAGTAATATTCTAACTCCTCCGTCGAGTACCTACCAAATCAGTTCCTGTCTTTAACACGACCAAAGTTACAGTAGTAACAAGTGAACTCTACGATAATGTAGGTACTTAAAACATAAAAAAAAGACTCGCGACTGTACGGTAGACCTCCTCTCAGATTTCCAGGCGCTCATATCCTTTAATTTAATGAAATAAGATAAGATAAGATATTTATTTTCTTAACAAACGTCCTTAAATGCATAAATAATCAGAGATAGGTATTTCTTAAATAAATTTACATTTAAAAAATAGGAACAACATTGGTACCCAAACTAGGTTAAACCTGTATGTTGGCATACCTATTCCCTCCGACTATGAGAGAATATGTTTAAAGGGGTTAGTCAGGGACACGTTCAAAGATTTCATTTGGCACATGCCCACGTTTTGCAGTAGTTAGCGCTTCACATGTGACAGGTTGCAAGCCCGTAGCCGTAATAATGTTGGTACCTATGGTAACCTACGCCTAATGAAATAATCCGACCTTCCCGTGCTTTGTTTAGCACGGAAGTCGGGTCTCGCTCGGCATTGTTCCAGCCAGAAATCGGGAATTATTTACGGAGAGACAGCTGTCCAGTTTGTTGCTCACTTTAGATGTGGTGCGTATTTACTCGACCAGGTTTCAAAACCAGGTGTATTCTTAAAAGACGTACCAGGTACGACGTCACGGTTCTTACGTGTATTTTTAAATTATTTTTTTACATGAAAGTATTTTTGTACTTCGAAGTATTTTTATAAGTAGGTAGGTACCTAGGTGCTTGTAGGTAGTAAACTTTTTAAAATTCGGAGGTGCTGGCTGACTTGGTTCGGGCCACGCAATCTCTTCAAATCTCGAATACCTACTTTGACGAATTTCTTACTGGTTTATCAACCTGGTATTTGTCAGACCTGGTACAACTTGAAAACACGAGTACGACCCACCTCTAGCTCACTTCGCCTCGACGTCGCGCAAAATTATAACATATTATCACATTGTGACGACCTTGCGTTATGTACCTACGAAGCCGGGGATTGGCGAGAGATATTTTTACAGCACATCGACCAAACGAGCCATTGAAACTATAACAAGCCAGACAGCAGTGTCCGAATGGATCCTGACCATAAGAACGCTGTAAAGACCGGTATAGTTTTCAACATCTACATGCTCAAAATGTTACTTCGCTTGTTACTAAGTATCTACATAAAACCATGTAGGTACCTACCTAGTAATCTACAAGTATGATTATATAAGTACCTATTTCTACAGCTCTTTTCAAATACCCAAGTAGGTACCTACGAAGCACAAAATTTTAACGGACTCTGCACATAAATAGGAAACTTTTAATCCCAAAGAACTTTGAATTGAAGTGATTGAAATGGAACGTCAAAGTTTGCATGAAAAACCACGCTAACTAGTTTCCCTGGGGTTTCCACTATATTATATATCTTAGAACTTTATAAGGGGTGATAAGAAAGTAAGTTGGTGTGTTGTGTAATGCATATTTAAATCTGAACTACGAGTGCATTAAACTCATTCTGTTGGAGTAACATGGACTAGCTCGTATGTCCTTGTGTCCGGCAGAGCCACAGTCCAAGAGCAATGTCATCCAGGAATAGATATTATATCGTCATTGAAAATCAGTTGAAAACTTGCCAAATATCAAACAGAGAGACAGACGAACAGAAATACATTTCTACAATGCCGCTAAAACTAGATAAAAAAAACAATGAAATAGGATAACGACTGTAATCCCCATGTAACTCACGATAGACATCCTTTCAACGTATCGTACCGTTAGGAATCCTCTAAGATACCGTTTTGTAATTACTAATATGAAAATTGGATTCATATTCATAGTATATAGGTGCCTACCTTATACAAGTCTGACCCTCGTATTCAAGAACGACACTATGAGAATACGCATCCACAGTGGACGAAATCATTTTTCATAAACATCACTTTATGTGTTGAGCGGCACTATGGCGCACGCTACCGTGTGCCTTTAGAGCTCAACTTTGGCTAGAGGCACACGACAATGTGCCTCTAGTCACACTATGCAGTGTCGCACAACACATAGTGATTTTTATGAAAAACGATTTCGTCCACTGTGGGTGTGTGTTCTCATAGTGTCGTTCTTGAATACGAGGGTAAGAAGTCAGCATTATATTTGGCACATGCTCTCATTTTGGAGGGTATTATTTAGCATTATAGGTACTTATTTAGCATTCCAGGTTGTAAGTCTATCACCGCTAATAAGGATACCAAATGCTTTTCCTCGTGATTTATCCTGCGCCGTGTTAATGCTTAATAAATAGATTTTGAGAAGAAAAATTGATACGGCTGGTATTCGAACCCGCGATCAATGTACCTACCTACTCAGTTCACTCTGCCAACTACGACTTTTTTAAAAATGCTAGGTAATGTTCTCATGTAAAATAGATTTTGGCAAAACAGTACCCATCTCGTTAGTGGAAAGATCCTCAGAACGGACAATAGTTTGTATAATTTCGTAAATAAGATGTGCATATATTTATGAGCGTACAATTAACTGGAAACAATGTCTTTTTGATGCTTAGCCTAACCAGTATAGAAGGTACCAAATCAGGTACTATGTAAAAGGTAACTTTCAAACGTTAATAGAAATACAACTCAATAATACAACGCCAAAGCCTGTGGTGGTTTGAAGCGGCTCAAGTTAGTTTTGATCCAGATTTTTCGATTGATATGGGTGAGTTTCCACCTACGCTGCTGTACGGAGCGGACCAATGACAGCGCACAAATATTCGTGTATGAAAATATCGAGTGCTGTGTTTGGTCCGCTCCGCATAGGAAAAAAATAAAGCTAGGCGGGTT
Source organism: Hydriomena furcata (assembly GCA_912999785.1). Taxonomy (NCBI): domain Eukaryota; kingdom Metazoa; phylum Arthropoda; class Insecta; order Lepidoptera; family Geometridae; genus Hydriomena; species Hydriomena furcata. The sequence continues at coordinate 3,397,376 of OU538833.1, read as the reverse complement.
ACTAAATAACAATCGATGTCGGTTGGAGTCGGGTGCGAAGAGTTGCGCAAAGCGACTGCAAAAGCTTGAACTTAGGTGAATATTTATTACTGTCCCGGCTTTGCAAGAGTGTACCTATACCTACTAATGAAGTTTATAGGCAAATTTTTGATAACTTAGTTTCATTATTGCAATTTTTGATTAGACATCTACTCAGATCTCCAGGCGCTCAGATCATCGAAGATTTTTAAGGGCAGCCAGAGGCACGACCATACAATACATTTGGCACATGCACACATTCTGCAGTAGCATTCCATACGTGACAGGATCCAAGCGTATCGCCGCTCATAAAAAAGAAAACATACTAGGTCATAAATAAATGGCTAGAAGTAACTAAAACCTATACTTTTACGGAGTAAAGAATAAAGAATAATAACTTTGAAGTAGGTACCGTATGTTACCTACATTATGTGATAAGGAAAAAAACAATTACAAAACAGATTGATTTTATCAGTCGAATTGAACGATAAAAATGTCCCTACCTACTAGAACATAACAAAGGTAAATACAAAAACTAGTATAGTAACTACCGCTTAACTGTATTTAGTATTAAATCAGTATAAAATCAACGCAATCTTGTATCATGTAAGCTACATACTATCTAGTCAATAAGAACAACATAAGCAGAAGAGACAACATCACTGAAATGTTTAAAAAATCAGTAAAACAATATGTCTGTCCAATTATGAGTCTCAAATATAAAAGAGATAAATAAATACAAATCACGACAAATTTATGCTTACCTAAATAAAAATGTTACAGCTCATTAGTTGTGTCCCGAAGGACAAGTCAACTTTTTGTGGGCTTTATAAATTCTTATAAAATAGAGCAGAGATTTTTTGATGAAACTTGGCTTGGAAAAGGAAACCTAGAGTGATGGCACCAGTGATCGACAAGGACCAGTGATCGAAGTGATTTTTTTTTATTATTTTTTTTAAGATTCAGGAACATGTTTTATATCTTAGCAACACATAACTATAAAAAACCCGCCAAGTGCGAGTCGGACTAGCGCGCGAAGGCTACCGTACCATTATCTATAAAAAACGGCAAAAAATTACGTTTCTTGTATGGGAGCCCCACTTAAATATTTATTTTAATCTGTTTTTAGTATTTGTATATCATAGCAGCAATAAATACATCATCTGTAAAAATTTAAACTGTCTAGCTATCACGGTTCATGAGATACAGCCCTGTGACAGACAGACGGACAGACGGACAGCGAAGTCTTAGTAATAGGGTCCCATTTTTACCCCTTGGGTACGGAACCCCAAAAATCACTAGTTGTTATTTTCTGCATTTTAGCGCTAAACCTACAATCAATTCACTGTTACCTATTTGTTTTGAATTCATTTCAAGCAATGTTTGAAGCCATATTGATGACAACTAGCCCATCTCTACCGCTTGACAAAAAACGCTGTTAAGGGGCTCCCAGTCGACGATTGCTCTTTTTCGAAACGAAAAAAGAAATACTTCTGAACAAGCCACATCTCCTATTTTTATAAGTATATTACTTCAGGTTCCTACCTAGACTTCTATTAAGCTGAAAACATAATAGCAGATACTTTTCACGATAAAAATATTATTTCAAAATGATACGTTTTAGAATTTATGATCGAAATATTTTATATACCTACTATTAAAATCAACTTGTGATTTATTGTTAAAGATAGGTAATATGTAGATCTAGATTTCTATTAGGATAGATTTTTGATAAGTAATTATACATAATTTATATCATTAATTTATTCGAAAAGCTAAGGCGGACCACGCGCGGACGTGTGTTTGTCATCATTGCAGCGGTCGGTAGGATTATTTATCGAAGTGATTAAAGATGGGTACATCTTTATTCACATATACTATACATTATAAAATAGGAGATGTGGCTTGTTCACAAGTATTTCTTTTTTCGTTTCGAACAAAAATAATAGTCGACTGGCAGCGTCTTAATCGATTAAAACAATTTAACCCCATGTTTTTTAACTTAGGAGATAATCTTACTCGTAATGGCTAAATGTTATGAAAACTACAATAAATGACCTCGCCGAATGTCTTCCAGCCAGAACGCCTTTTATCGCTATGATAAGATATCAGTCTTTAGACAAGAAGCCGAAAGATAATTTCCATAATTTTATCTAACAACGTGCGTTCAACTTGAATCTCTAAAAATTTACATACCTACCTAAATAGGTACTTAATTTTTAAAATGCCGACTTAACGTCAAAAATATTACACAATTTGCTAACAGCTAATCTAAACCCAGGCCTTGATCGAAGCGAAACATGAGAACATAGTAATTTAACACCATTTTTCAGTTTCTTGAATTCGTAATACGAATACCTTTAGATTACTTTTATACAATTTAGTAATAGCAAGGTAGGTATAGTAATTACCTTAGAACACTGAACATGTAAGCACCTATAACTATAAGTATCTGGGTGGGTGACTGCCCAAGTAACACAAATTGCTGGTTAGTTATTCACATTTGGTAACATTGTGAACTTAAAGCATTATTGTGCACTTATTAAGGTTCCCTCGTGATCTTACAGCTGAATAAACAGCTATAGTCTGTACAGTGGCAGTTTAATAGTAGAAAGGTGTCCTATTGGAACACTGCTATGCAGCTATTATTTTCTGGCACCATATAAGCATTTAAGTAGAGTAAAGTAACGTTTATTGCTGTATTATGGAATTCGTTTACACCACTATACGGTTACATTTCAAGAGAGTCGCTGTGAACATCTATAACGGCTAAAGCGTTACATTGGTGTATGTTTAGAGTGTTGTAATGCGTATAGATGCGTATAGGTACACACTAATCTGCCTATATAACTTTCCTACTCATTGCTGTCTAACGGATCACGTGTGGCACTCTGTACAGCTAATAGAGTTAAATTAGAATGAAAGTGGTTCACAATAAGTAATAAAACTTCCACCATTTTGTATTTTTTTCACATTTTTATCTACTATCTAATTTGATTATTTAGAATCATTTTCACACCAAACGAAACCTAGACACGTTGATTTAAAGTCCTTATAGAAGTTAAAACTGCAATAAAACTATATTATATATTGTATCAAAAAACTACTTTTAATTTTTTTCTCACTGCATAAATTTCTTATTTGTTTCAACCCTAAAAATGCATTTATTTCGGGGCGCATAAAAATTTTGTACTTCAAATAGATAGAATATTATCGGCAAAATTGCATTGCCATCAATATTTTACATATACACACTCAATAACAACAAAAATAAGTATTTACAATAGTGTGTCATGGCGAATTACACAATAACCACAACATTCCATTAAAACACGCGAATCTGCAAAGATAAAAACAAACTAACAAAATGGCGTGTGTAAATTTTAACAGCTGTTGCCAAAATGGCATCATTGTGTACTATATTAGCACTATTTGTGAACTAATATAGTTATAACAGTGTAAATGGGTCTCCTTTTACAGCTTTTGTCTGTTTAACAGGTAACAACTACCTTCTTAAACTGCTTGCATGGTCTCTTGTAACACTTAATTACCCTTATAACTCTATTTTAAAGTTATACTTATACCATTCAACAGGTTATGTGAACTAAAGGTTCACAAATTTGTGCCCATTTAAGCAGCTTAACAGCTGAATAGCCAGCTATAACTCTATTAAAGAGCAGGCTTGTACAGACTATAGTAGCGATGTGAACCGCGAGACAGCTGTTAAACAGCAATTTTGTGTTACTTGGGTGAGCTTTGCTCGGTATTGCCTGAAAACACGGATAAAACGATGTTTTCTAAAAATGAAACCTAGACAGATCGATGTTTCGCCCCCGAAAAAAATCATACTAAATTTCATGAAAATCGTTGGAGCCGTTTCCGAGATTCAGATTATACCTATATCCTACTAATATAAAAAATGCGAAAGTTTGTGAGTGTGTGTGTGTGTGTTCGTTACTCTTTCACGCAAAAACTATTGAACGGATTAAAATAAAACTTAACAGTATATAGCTGAAACATCAGAATAACACATAGGCTACTTTTTACCACCAGGTTTTAGGTACCACCCGTGCGAAGCCGGGGAGAGCAGCTAGCATATAATATACACAAGAATTGCTCGTTTAAAGGTAATATTAGATGTAGTCAACGTGTTTACTCGTGTTTGAGACTTTGAGACATTCGTTACTCCGTTAAACGATAAACATGAAGCCTTCAATACACCTGAAGTGATTTGAGATCATTCTAAAACATTAGCATAACCAAAAGCCCCATTGTTCTAACAATTTGTTTGTGAGTATACCCAATTGCTTCGTACACTACCTATCGTACCAAACACATTGCATGTCTACTGCCCACTTGTCCAGTAATACCAACCAATTCAATCAAGCATTATCTTGACTATGGATTTTAAAGATTAAAAGAAGGGGGATACCAAAAACTTTATTTCCGATAAAATTATAAAATAAAAATTTAATTTGAAAGAAAACATTCATCCGCTACAGAACTCGTAATTGAGGATACTATACTCCTCCTTCGTGATTCTACAGATATAGGTATAATGGTTTGGTTGATTAAACTGAGCAGTGGACATGCAATTAGATATTCAAATACCAATCAATAAACCAAAGTAGGAGCGAAGAGAATACCAATCCAAGGGTGATTCGATATAAATGGATCTCTACAAAATGTAGAGACGCGTTTCCTACAAGCCTTGAACGAGTCTGCCGACCTTACATTAATACAACGTTCGCTTAGGTTAGAGCCATTCGGTTGTAACTACAAATACTTTGAATAAAGCTTGAAACAATGTCTTTAGTACGATAAAGTAAGTGCCTACAGCTGCATATTTTTAGCACAATTATCATGAATATTCATCGTTCAACAACTGTTGGTTGCGACTTGCCAAAGTATGCTTGAAGAAAGATGAAATGTCAGAACGGTGATAAATGATTGCATACGAACATTTTTGTCAAGCTGTTGCTAAACGAAGAGACATCCGAAATGCCAGTCTTTGATGAAAATCACACCCGTTTCAGAGTGAGGTAGGCAGAGCTCGCGGCTATGCTATTATCCTGGTATACCTATACCTCTTTTGCCTCCTTCGCTCTCACTACATTCTTCATTTCTTCATGCATAGTTATTCGTCGGTTTAGACTAGTTTTTAGAGTAACTACTCTTTAGGCATGTATAAAAACTATATGTAACTAGTTTGACCATGACCATATGACCATTTCAAAGTTTTTTTTAATGTTACGATAAATCATAAATAGCTGTAGAAATCGGTCCCTATAAGGAAGGATACGAGTTTCCAGAAGGTTTTATATAATTTTCTCTACTGTAAAAATTAGCACACTTACTCTAATTCGTAGAGGACATTTTGATGACGTAGGCATGTTGTTCAAATAGGACATACATACATAGTTTCATTTCATGCATTAAACTGTATGAAATAAATCTATGGATTGGTAGAAAAACTCGACTTATAAAAGAAATTCCTTTTGCCTCACAGCAAAATACTGATAATTTAAAAAAAATAAACCGTAATATTGTACGTTGAAAGCGTAAAACAAGATACTTTTTATCTTGCAGAAATTGAACACAAGGATTGCTATTTTCGTTTGTGTGACTCAATTTTAGTATCAAAATATACTACCAGGCATCCAAACATTAGGTAGCGTTTATTATGTTCTCGAATTTGAAGACGATGTTGCAATTAAGCCTTGCTCGCTTATTTGTTAAGAATATTTTGGTTGTGTGCTACATACGTATACCTATTACCTACACATACAAACGTACACGTGTACGTACGTAACCAATGCTTTCTCACAGGCCTCAAGGCTATAAGCAGACAGTTGCGCGAACGAACATACCATTATTGGTAACACGACTCATAAAGGCTAAAACGATACAAATATTACTTTATAACTTTAAAGACCGGGCCCTGTTATATGTGGCCGTTGACATTCCTTTTACAATTCAGCGACCATATTAACTTCAACTGTTGGAAGTGTAGAGTCCAAATTATTAGGTACGATTGAACTTCTACGATTATGCATGACAGAATGTGGAGCCCTTGAGGGACATAAATGGGATGACAGATTGACAACAGCTACTAACAAACTCAAAGTACCTACAAGAACGTTGCCTTCTATAAACATTTACAGTGGGTAGCAGTACGGAAATCAATACAAAATTACAGTGTGTAACATTACTCGCCGCTTTTCGGTATCGCTGCTGTTGAAACTGGCAACGCTAACATAATGATACTTGCCTCCGTAACGATTTTCCGTATTTCATGCATTATCAGTAAACAAATAAAATAATATGCACGAAACAGGGAAAAAGAGAAGTGGTGACTTCATCAACAGCTTGTAAACAGAATATCATGATCATAACGTAATTTGTGTTTAAAAGACTTGTAGACGTAGATAAAGCTATAAAAGCTAGAACTAAGCGAATACGCCAGCTGAGCGATTTACGTCACTGTATCATTCGGACGATCGTAAAATGTGAATTTTTAGCCGTTTGTTTGGACGATAGCTGATGATGTACATATTGGCATAAACAACGGTAGATACTTTTTCAGAGACAACAATTTCAAAAATGATTATCTCAAAAATCAAACGTTGCAGCATTTATTTACGACAAAAACTTCCCAGCTATTTCAAAGTCTGCAAAATAACACGCAGCTAAATTGAGATTCTGACGAAGAAACCCCACAATATTCAAGGAAGTCGCCCGGACTAAACTACTACATCTTCCGTGACTGAACATCAATATTTTCGTCTGCTAAAACTGTAAAACCCACATACAGTTTGATTAATTACATGTGGGTTATAAATTAGAATTATACACGTACAGCGCCAGCATTCAAAAATATGTTCCTACTCATGCGACCAAAATAAGAACGTTACAAGAGTAATGGCACAAGTTAAATTCGTACTGTATCTGTCCGGCAGATGATGTGTGAGCGCAGGCAAAGCATTCCGCTTTATTAGGAAGCCACGAATTAAGCGCCTCAGTGCCGATGCCGGTGGGCCCACACGTGCCGCCTTCGTGCCCTCTCGTATAGTTGGTTTGCTTCATGCACAGTATCAAACACGTAAGAACCACGCACGTCAAACAATACATCTATGAACTACATATTGTATGTAGAAATCATTATCTTCAAGTATAGTTGCCAGGCCAAATCGGCTACGTCAATAACTCCGCGCTGCCAAATGCCGCCCGAAGACACGATTATTGGACAACTTTCTAATTCTAAATGATTTAGGAACAACGCTTACATCTATAAAAATAAATCAAATCATTTTGTTACATCGATATTTTAATTTCATCGTATTTTTTATGGAAGATCAATACATGATGACAATTACTGAAATTAACTGACTTTTTACACTTGAACCTTCAATGCTATAGGCACTCAATATAATAGATCTAGACGTGAACATTTTAATATTAATACGCACAGATATAAAAAGACGATTTTTCGCAAATACACATACTGTCACACCAATGTTTATAATATCCAAAATGGATTTAAAATGTTCACATTAGAATGTCCATATTGTGTTAATGAGCAAGATGTGAAGCTACTGACTGGAATGGAGGCTTCCTTGCAATACCAGACAAGAACCACAGGGTCTACACCAGGGACACGATCACTTCAGCTAGACTATGTACAATGACTGCCAAGGATATTATAAGATATTATAAAATAAATGATATTATGATAAATCTTACATAACATTTTTGTAATAAATTTACTAGAAAACTGATAACTAAGCGGTTCGTTACGCCATTGTAAATGAAGTAAGCAACGCTAGTTTGCAATGAAAAAAAAGTACATTTAATTTATGAAACAATGTCCAAGTGGTAAATGTAGATCTCTGCAAAATACAAGTTTAACAAACTATACACAATACTAATAGGTACATAGCAATGACTTCTCACAGAAAAACTCAAGCAATCATCCATAACAAAAGATGTGATACTCTGAGAATAATAAGCAGTTAGCTGGTTTTTTCTTAAAATCTCTCTAAGTCAACTCTCCCAGTAAACTATCAGCATCAGAATAATATAATGATCTTTACAATTTTAACTCTACACAATATTTATATGTGATATAATGCACTTGCATCCAGATATTATCTAGATAAATGTTTCATATCTGAATCTTAACCAGTAGTGTAAGAAATGACTAGCTACTATAATGAAAACCGTAGTGGCCATTATAATAATACTATCTAATTCAAGCGACTTGTTCAATAAAATATTTATATATTATAAAGATTGCAAAGCTCTATATTCCTTAAATTTTCCTAATGATTCATAACTATTTTAGAACAAAGTTCTTAAGGTAACAATAAATAACTTGAGGTAACATGATTGATTGAACCTCCTAAGTATAAATAAAAATTATCAAAAGTAATTTAAATATTTGATTTACTACAATATGTTAGTCTGATTGGACATTTATTAACATGCATAGAAAAAATATAAAAATGACTATGGCACCAATTGAAACCTAAAAATAACAAACCAATTGTTTGCATGAAGGACAAGTTAAAATTAACTTCATTAGTTGAAGACATTTCTCCAGTGGGACATTGTTTCACTGACAGAATAGCATGGTGTTTAGTTTTATGATAAAGGTATTTCAGGGTAGGTACATACAAGTATAGGATCAATACATGCAACCATGCAATATACAATTTCGTTTTTATAAATAGTAGATTATAGAATCAAATGACATACAAATGCACAAATTCACAAATGACACTATTTTGTTATTACAAACAAATTTGATATGATTTTACACATTTACTATCACTTACATTCTCAAAGTTGATTCATTAGAATAGTATCTAAAGGCAAACAGCCGCGAATGGCTCCGTAAGTTAATATTATAACTTTAAAATGAATGTGCAAGGAGTGACTCCAACCTAACAGCTAAAACCACAAATGCTCACAATGTCCACAATGTAAAATGCACTACGAATTACTTGATAATTATTTGTACAGCTTGGATTCAAAGTCCTACGTCTAATAGCTAACAAACTTTATAGTAAACATTGCCAAATATTCATTGCTGTAATCGCTTACTTCAAATTGTGATGGGACTAAAGGTAAAAAATCAATTACAACATTTTATATGTTGCATAAGCTTATTGATAACATCAGTCTCAATTACAAGATATAGCCAAAATATTGGCCTTTCAATGATTCATATAAAACAATTACAAACATATTCCTATTACAATTGAAAACATGTTTTAATTATATACTTTATTTATATAAAAAATTCTCTCTTGATTTATTTGTGCAGAATTATAGAAATTCAAAATGCACTTATTAGAGTATGTAGATAGAGCAGATCTTAGTCACACTTAGAACATTTTTCGCATGAATAGGAATTTGTGTAATAGAAAAATTGAAAGTGTTATTGCTTTTTATAGTAGAGCTGATGCTAACAATAAGTTTGATGGTGCCAGCATAAAGTTTGCTTGTGATAAGATTTAAAAGTTTATGTAAATACATGGTTTTTGACTATAAGATAAAAATAACTTGGCTTACAACTAGAAAATAAGGAACTAATGCATATTACACTTAAATTAAATGAACCCTCACATCAGATCACAAACACATAAGGTCAAATTGCACAGGTGAACACAACTACCTACATGAATACAAATACAATAAATTAATCTCTTTAATATTTGATGTATTTATATTTCCTAGATAAAAATATCAACTGATACAACAATAATAACTTTATATAAAACCAATAACAAAATGTCAATCATTTAAACTTACAACATTCCAAGACAAGTAAAAATGAAGAATGATTTAGCAATTAATCTGCATCAAAAGTAAATTGGTGATTGCAATTTGTCTAAGTGGTGATTATTGTAAAATCAAAAAGAAGCTTGAGTATAGAAATGTAACAATGTATAGATACCTAGGAATATTTACATGATGAAAATAATGATAGTAAACATGTATTAGTACTCTCCCCGTCTTTGCATAGCAGCAAATTAAGAGTATGTACCACATTAATTAACATTGTAGGATAATCATACATCAACCGATAGTAACTTGCTGTATGAACATAAGGTATCTAGGTATCATTAAATAGGTAAACACAGGAATATCACCAGTACAGGGGACTGCTCCACTTCAACTATTTCCTATGTCAATATTAAAGGGCACTAAGCAAATGAATGCCACCAAAATATCAGAAGTTGGTTCTACGATCATCTTGCCTACACTCCAAATTTGATTGGCATGGGTAACCGACCGACGAGCTCTTAGTGTCTATGCTCACTCATAGCCGCCGGCAAGGAGACGCACACGTCACCTTTCCACGACGCACTGTCACGGAAGATTCACTAATACAAAACACCTACTCACGGGAGCGTCCGCTCGCAGGCACCAACTCGCAGCTCAGAACTCGGCAAACTCCTTGGCACACTTCTCAGTGGATGAAATACGTAACGCCTCCTCCTCATAATCGTCGAAGTTGCTAGTGTCGCCGGGGCCGCGGCAGCGCGGGATGAACGGCGCCTCGATCTTCTTCTGGAACACCGAAATCCAATCGGTGCTTGCAAACCATCGGTGGCCCTTGATGTCGTTCACACCCGCCTTCAGGTTGCCGTAGCGCTTGGTCAGGTCCACCTGCAGCAGGTTGCGCAGCAGGTCTTTCAGATCCGAGCCAAAGTGAGAGGGGAAGCGAACCTTACCCGACACGATCTTCTCGTAGATCTGGATCGGCTGATCGGCGAAGAAGGGCGGGTAGCCGGCGGCCATCTCATACACGAGCACGCCTAGCGCCCACCAGTCCACAGCCTTGTTGTACCCCTTAGACAGGATGATCTCTGGCGCCAGGTATTCGGGAGTGCCGCAGAGGGTCCACGTACGCCCCTTTACGCGCTTCGCGAACCCGAAGTCCGTGACTTTGAGGTAGCCTTGCGAGTCGATGAGCAGGTTCTCGGGCTTGAGGTCCCGGTAGATGAGGTCGAGGTAGTGCAGGTACTCGAATGCGAGCACGATCTGTGCCGCGTAGAAGCGCGAGTGAGGCTCCGAGAAGCGCCCCACTTTACGCAGATGGGAGAACATCTCGCCTCCAGGCACATACTCTAGAACCATGTACAGGTTCGAGTTGTCCTTGAAGTGAAACTTGAGACTTACCAGGAAGGGGAAGTTGATCGCCTGAAGGATTCTCTTTTCGTTCAGAGTGTGCTCGACTTGCTTCAGTTTCACTACTTTTTGTTTGTCTAATATTTTCATAGCGTAGTATTCTTTCGTCGGTTTATGTTGAACTATCATGACCCGACCGAAGGATCCTGTGCCTAGGGTTTTTATCCGCTCGAAGTCGTTCAGTCCGGCGGTGTTGGTAGGATTCTTCTTCCATTTCTCTTCAAAGTCCTCCTTGGCCTGATCGAGAAACTCCTTGACGCTTTCGGCGGCGTCCACCTTCTTGTTGGCGGTGGTAGCATTGTTGCCCATGGCTCACACCACTAACTCGTCTGACACCCTAGATTTGCCGTTATTAGAGGCCGCCTTGGTGCACTAATCGATGCCTGCTGTGCGACCGCGTAAGAAACGGGGCAGGTCAGCACAGACCGATTTGAAAAGCGTACATTCTCTATTTTGGATGCACAATTACACGTCACGAAACACACTCGATGCAGATACACATTGACACGATAATTCCCAGTAGGTATGTGCGAAAATCACAATAATAATTTGTCACATCTACAAGAAATAAAATGGCTTCCACCCACAGTTCCACAACCGGACTCGATCGACAGAGCGAGAGCGAGCGAGCGAACGATTTCGCGGACGGCGCGCGACGGTCAATTAAAAATGTTGCCACTGCTAAAAAGTTACCATAAACGCAAAAAAATCTACCGAATTCTACTAATCCTCATTAATCCTAACTAATCTAAAAATGCGAAACTTTGTGAGTGTGTGTGTGTGCGTGTGTGTGTTTGTTCTCTTTCACGCAAAAACTACTGATCGGATTAAAATGAAACTTTACAGTAATATAGCTTATACATCAGAATAACACGTGCGAAGCCGGGGCGAGCAGCTAGTTTATCATATAACTTAAAATATTACAATATATATTTTAAACAAAAATTAATCACGACAAAAGATGAGGTAGAAATGAATTAGGGTTTGACAAAAGTTTACTACATTAAAATTATGGGGTCTACAACGATTGATACGGGTAGGTATTTAAACGACGACGTTTTCAAAACGCTTAAGTTCTAAGCTATGTCATGACATAGGTAGGTAGTTAAGAGGTTAAAAACTTTATGAAAATGAATATTTAACAGCATAAGGAAAAATTCCAGGAAAAAATATTAGTATAGAATACTTACGAGTTCTATGCAGAGAAATAAAACTAAAAGAAGGAAAAACTAATAATAAAAATAATAAGTAATTATTTATGTATTAAGACGCTGCCAGTCGACGATTATTTTTGTTCGAAACGAAAAAAGAAATACTTGTGAACAAGCCACATCTCCTATTTTATTATGTATAGTATATGTGACTAAAGATGTACCCATTTTTAATCACTTCGATAAATAATCCTACCGACCGCTGCAATGATGACAAACACACGTCCGCGCGTGGTCCGCCTTAGCTTTTCGAATAAATTAATGATATAAATTATGTATTGCAATGATGACAAACACACGTCCGCGCGTGGTCCGCCTTAGCTCTTCGAATAAATTAATGATATAAATTATGTATAATTACTTATCAAAAATCTATCCTAATAGAAATCTAGATCTACATATTACATATCTTTAACAATAAATCACAAGTTGATTTTAATAGTAGGTATATAAAATATAACGATCATAAATTCTAAAACGTATCATTTTGAAATAATATTTTTATCGTGAAAAGTTTCTGTTATTATGTTTTCAGCTTAATAGAAATCTAGGTAGGAACCTGAAGTAATATACTTATAAAAATAGGAGATGTGGCTTGTTCAGAAGTATTTCTTTTTTCGTTTCGAAAAAGAGCAATCAGCGACTGGCAGCCTCTTAAGTACTTTTTTCCTTGTTCTAATACATATATGTATTATTATATGTACATACGTCATCATATTTGAAGCAATAAGCTCTGTGAAGGATTACATAAAAAATATAAATTGCAGTATATTATGGTAAGTAAATAAAAGACAACACAGTGCGTAGCGAGCGTATCAAACTAATGATAGGTAGGTAATGTACCAAACCATTATCCAATTCAAAATTATACCAAGATAGTAGGATACATAATCTTACAACTGGCAGCATTATGAATTCTGTTTCCTTTTAAAAATCATAGATGGCAGCATTAGTCCTGATATGTGAAAATATTGTACAGATAAATGGTAGGCACCTACGTACCTAGTGTATTTCATACTAAACTTAAAGGTAGGTAGGTATTTTATCTACTTAGGTAGTATTAAAAATGTAAATAGTAGCGCCATCTAGTGAAATCTTGTATGTAAAGGGAGGTTTACATTGAGACAGTAGCTGCCGATCAGTGACTTGACTGTCGACAGTGAATGACGACACTAATCCGGGTTGTTGACAAGTGTCCAGTCAGTCGCGCGTTGGGTTCTTCCAGGCTTTTATTTCACTTGCAATGTATGTATGTACCAATGTAGGTACATTAAAATATATGTAACTATGTTTGTTCGGGTGGATTCTTGTAACTCCATTTTGAAGCAGTTATCCCCAACTGATTAAGCTGAAATTTTGCATACACCTTTAGTTCTAGTGATCACCTTTACTTTATTCACCTTTAATCAATAATTTGGTGACAGCGAGCTGATCTGATGATGGAGTCAGGAGCTGTTCAACAGTCACTCACAACGGAACACCTTAGTAAATACCTACTTCGATTGAGAAAAACTTTGTTTTCTCGTCAAGTTCCGATGACAATATTATATTAATTGCTGTGCTAGAAGGTTTGAATGATTTTACAAAAGCTTGTCATTGAAAAATACTTTTCAACAGTGAATTTACTAACAAACAATGTAAGAAAATTTTGAACTTTTGAATACGCGTTTAACTTTATCAGCAAAACATGATTCCCTCGTCACTTGTTGAATCAGGATCAGCTCCTCTCGAGAGAACTCACGGAAACCAAACTTTGTTTACGCAAAAAAAACTCCACGCCTGACAGGACTCGTGTAAAAAAACAACACGGTCCAGTAAATATCAAACACACAGAGTGCGATGCCAAAAAAAACGGTCCAGTGACGCCATTTGCTGTCGACAGTAACTGTCTTATTGTAAACCTGTCTTTAAAGCCTGCTAGGTAAGTAGATAGATGTATCGCAATCGCTCGTCCACGAAGAATAGTACGCGAAATGCCTTGCCTCTGCCCTCCTTCCCCTTCCATTGATCCAGTTTCTTACTAACTCCCTATTGATGCTGATCCCCTATGAAACCACAGCACTCAGGGTTTCCTAATGTTGGTGTATGTAGGTAGGTAAGTAACTAGTTATTATGTATAGTGTATAGGTACATAACTACCTAACTAGGTAGGTAAATTGGTTTAGAACCAAGCACAGAATAAATAAGGACAAAAATATTATAAATGCGAAAGTGTGTGAATTTGTTTGAATGTTTGTGCCTAAATCAGGGCTAAACGACAAAACGGATTATAATGAAACTAGCGACCCGCCCCGGCTTTGCACGGGTTTAATACAACCTTCCTCCTGAATCACTCTATCTATTAAAAAAAACCGCATCAAAATCCGTTGTGTAGTTTTAAAGATATAAGCAAACATAGGTACCTACATACGCGGGAAGCGGAAAGCGACTTTGCTTTATACTATGTAGTGATTGGCTGTAGATATAATGACCGAATAAAACATACCTACCTACCACTACTTTAAAATACGAAAAATATCACCAATATGATAAAAAAAAACGCTTATGGGATGATTTTGGTATAGATGGTGTACAAAAAATCTGACATCCGTGTTGACATCAGTCGTCATAGCAACTTGCGTTACTCTATGCGATTATCGAATTGTAAATATTATTTACTAGCAGTCCGCCCCGGCTCCGCACGGGAGTAACGTATTATAACGATTTTATGGGTATTTTTTTACCCAGGTTACATTATCGAAGTTTTAATAGGAATCCCTATTTTTTTCAAACAATAAATATGGCCTATGTTACTCAGAGATAATGTAGCATTCTAAAAGTAAACGATTTTTTGAAATATATCCAGTAGTTTTTGTATTTATTCCATATTAGTATAGACAAATATACAAAACATCTTTCCTCATAATAATATTAGTAGGTACCTACCTATAGATTAACACTCATAATAACTTTTGAATGGTATGGAATTTAGGAATGGTATAATTAAAAAAGTAATTTACAGGTAGGTACTGATATGGCCTTGAAAATGAAGTGATTTTTTGATAGATTAGATTTTTTTGGATTTTTTATCACACGTTGCGTTGGGTTACATTTTCGAAGTTTTCATACGGATCCCTAACGTTTTTGAAAATACTATATAGCCTATGTCCATCAGGGATAATATAGGATTCTAATGGTAAAATAATTTTTTGAATCGGTTCAGTAGTTTCGGAGCCTATTCGAGACAAACAAACAAACAAACAAACAATCAAATCTTTCCTCTTTATAATATTAGTATAGATATAGATTTATCTAATAGCAGCATGTGAACAAAACTTTGTTCACAGTAGGTATTTTTAATCAACATGTGAACAAAGTTTTGTTCACATGTTGATTAAAAATACCTACTTACTTACCTGATGACGTAACGTAGGTAGGTACCTACCTACTGCCTGCCTACGCTACGTGACGTAACGTAAGGAGTAGGGACCTACATACCTACCTACCTACATTACATACCACGTGCGTGACGTAGCTTATCATAGCTAAGTAGGTAGAGACAGATACCTACTTACTTACATAAAAGAGTGGGTTTATTTTTTCATCAATAACAAACCGACATTATAATAGTCAGACGCACTTTTTAATATTAATGTAACATAGAAGTTCAAAGGCACGTTTCCTCTACCTATACACTTATTTATAAATTACTGCTCGTCCCGGCTTCGCACGGGTGGTAGGTAGGTAGGTATCAACCTGGATAAAAAGTAGCCTACTTATGTGTTATTCTGATGTAGGTATAAGCTATATGCAGGTAGGGTACCTATTACTGCAAAGTCAGTAGTTTTTGCGTGAAAGAGTAACAAACACACACATTTACTCACTCACAAACTTTTGCATTTATAAATTAGTAGGAAGTAGGATTATTAGGATAAGCTACCGGCCAGTCTATAATATTATAACTATTAGTTACTGTGCTACGGAGCAACGGAGTAGGTAGGTAGGTGTAGATACAAAATAGTTATGGTTGACGAAACTCATATTCTGACGAAATCACTGAATTAGTGCCAAGATTACTTCAAGAGGCATCGACCTTACAAACGAGGCAAAATAATATACCTAGTTAGTTAGGTAAGTACCTAAGTACCTACCTACTTACTGAGTAGGTAAGTACCTAGGTAGGTAACTAGGTAGGTATTGTACCTATATCGCTTTTCACATTCCTGCCTAATTACCTACCTACCTACCTACCTACCTATGTATACACTAGAATAGTTAAATACCTACGAGAGTACCTTTAGAGTAAAATAATGAAAGGGGTTAGAAAGATTTCAATAATTAATATTTACTTTTAAAAAAATCAATGTTTTCGGTAGGTATAAGTACGGAACCCTTCGAGCATGAGTCGACTTACACTTGACCGGTATTTTTATAAAGCCCGCTCTTCATTCTTGCCAACAGCACGAGAACTAAAAGCACTAAACACGTAAAAAAAATTAGAGGTTCTTTTCGGGATGTCTCGCTTAGGTTCGTGTCACACATTCGTGTGGTTTATAATTTGTGTCGGTATTTCGTAAATAGTAGGTAGGTACCTACCTACCTACCTGAATCAAAGACGAAGTTTTAGGTTTAGGAACACAACAGACCATTTTTAAGAAAGAAATAAACTAATAACTTAGGTCAGGCAGGCTGCACATAATATCATAATGATGATGACTGATTGATGGTGATGATGACCGATGCGGGACGAGACGGGAGGGAAACGAATAGGGAGCGTCTATCTACAACGTGGTCTATAGCGTGAAACTAACGTGCACACTGCACGCACACCTGCACGAATACGACGCGAATTTCTTTTATTTTGTAATAATAACAATTACTGAAACCGCAAGTCTTATTCTGCTAACAAATTAAACAGGTAGGTAGGTAGGTACTAGGTACCTACCTACTTATTGGTTATGTCATCCTCGTAAATAACGTCGGAGTCTCATTTCAATGAAGAAGACTATGTAGGGCCTAGGCAGGTATCTTAACAGGGGACGACTTCCAAATACCTACCTACCTACTGAAGGCACAAACACACCACACCTACCCTTATTAATGTAATAGGTGAAAACTAAATTGTTTTAATCCTGGAGGATGTTCAACTTATTTATAAAACAAAAAAGGGTTTTTTAGAAATCCTATGAATAAGATAATGGCAATGCCACAGGCAATAGAAGATGCAATAATGACCGCTAATAAACTGCTGAATCCAAAGAAAAAAGTAAGTTGAATTATTTTATTTTCCTATGCAACCTGATTTTGATCAAACTATGAAGTTGAAAAATTCGCCACTATAATTATTGCTTTCCTTTGATGTACGGTCTGATTCTGAACATCCGGTTTCAGTTTTCGGGAATTGGTACCTAGGTGGGTAGGTACCTAGTATAGTAATACACTCGATAGGTAAGTCTGCAAAAAGTTAAATTAACAGTCGCATCAACAATGATAGTGTTGTAAATTAATAGATATTTATGTACATTACATTTAAACCTACATCTATTTTTGTACTGATATTGTTTTCCTGTTTCAAATATTGTTAGCTACCAATAGTTAGAATAACAAACTACTTTTATTAAAATATTAAGCCATTTTATTAAAAGTAGGTAAGTAAGTATTGCAAATACTTACTTAAACATAATTAATATACAAAAATATTTATTAAACAGTATTGTTTTCGAAGTTTGGTTTAAAATATCTACGAAAAACTATGGAAGCGTCGGTGTGTGGAAACACAGTTCCCCACCTAGACTTATTCAAGGTTATTTGAAAACGAACACTGTTGCTATGGCCATCTCTTTCTATCTATAGAGTTTGCGTATAGGTGACTCACATAGTGTAGTATACGCGCGAACTTCACACCAATCGTGGAATACCGCGCGCATTTTATTTTTCCCTCCCTCTTCCTCCTTCATTTGGACGTCGGTGTTTGTGCTGTGAACATTTTGTGCTACTGAGTGCGTTGCACGTGCTAAATACAATTAATTAATTTAATTTTCGCTTTCAAATTCATAAATAACAATGGCAGACGCAGCCGTCGACAAGAAGTAAGTGTTTTTAAATCATCAACGATTATTTTCTCGGATATGTTTAGAACCATTATTTTTGGCGGCTTTGTTAACGTGATCAAAATGGCTTCCTATTTCTCTGGTTTTTGGTGTTTTGTTACAATTACGGTCAGTTTGTGCAAACAATGCGATACATAACATCTTTATTGTTTACTAAAACTTCTAAAAATATTGTTTTGAAAACAAACTACACCTACCAATCGATAGTTTGGTGACGCTAAAGATGTCGACACAGATACACGCGGGAAAACAATATTTAGTGAATGTGACAATGTAGTGACATGTTGTGTTCTTCTGTTAGTGCTGTGTTAAAGTTTCCACGAATTATTTTATTCTAAAGTTATTGTACATCCTTTATTTAATATTGCCGAAGCCAAAAGCACGCCGCGCGGCTGCTTGTTTTATCCAAGATGGCGCTACCTGTGCGCAGCGTGCCGGCGCGCGGCACTAAGCGTCCTTGCGCGCGGTTATTCGAATTCGCAGTCCTCTATCTCGCTCGATTTTATCAAGTGGTGGAAAATATGTTACTTCGGTTATGTATAATAACGCTCAAGGCATGGCAACGACAGTTTGCGGCATGTTGTCATACTTTATTTTAGTCTTAGTACGGTTGAAGCTGAAACTTCGAGGTGTTTGTCCATCGTAGCGAATAACATTCATTGAGCGGAGTCAATCGCGATTACGTCGCGTTATGTGGAAACTTTCCCACATGAAGGCGGTCTTGCGCAACAGAAACAGAACCACTTGTTTTTGTTCCGGCAGACTTTTCCTTTTACATTACACCGCCCCACTTAACCAGTGGTGGTACATCGGGAAACTGTTGCATTGTTAGGTTCCGTTACTATCCGGCTCGCAGCGCTTGGCACGCCACGCAGGTAGGCATTCAGATTATTGAGAATTTCATGTTTCAATCGGCTTAGATACGCAACGCTCGCGTCAACCAGACCATCTACCAACTGTTAAAACGAGTTTGTTACAAGAACGCTTAGGTAGGTACCTAGATAGAAGATACATACCTACTCATGTTTACATTTATTTTAGATTGTCAAAGTTCATTGACTCGTTCATATAAACAAAAAGTTTATTGGCATACTTATCTACCTACCATTATTGTAATAGATAAATTTAATGCTTAATTTATTACTTTTTTCCAGGGAAGTTGCCCCTGAGGAAGTCACCTCCTCTGAAGCAGTGAAAGAATCTCCAGTCAAGAAGTCCCCGGCCAAGAAGGCTGAGGCGGAGAGTAATGGCAAGGAGAAGAACGGCAGCGGAGATGCCCCTGAGGAGGCCCCAGCAGAGAATGGTGATGCGGAAGAAAGCAATGATGCCACAGAGAATGGTGAAGCCACTGAAAATGGAGATGCCACAGGTTTGTACATAAAATATGTTTGCCTGTTGAAATATTTCTACTTCCCTTTTGAAATGGTCAGAAGTACAATTTGATTTTTAAAAAGTTGACTCATTTTTCTTCATTTAACTAGTTAAAAGTTTACTTCCTAAGAGTGTTGTATTGCATTTTGTGTTTAATAAATTACTGTGTAAGATAAATGAATTTTCTATTTCAGAAAAGAAAGAGTCTGCGATAAAGAGGAAATCTGTCCCCGCAGACAACGGTGATGCGGCTGAGAAGACCACACCAGAGAAGAAAGCGAAAGTTTCAGAGGAGGTGGCCCCTGCTGAGGAGGAGACCGCTGCCTAATCTCCCCTTTTACCCCTCCATTCTACAAAGCTTGGTTTACTGCAATGCATCAATGTAGTTCATTAGAGCTCAACTTGTACAACCCAAACAAAGCAAAACCAATGGTTTTTATATGCATGAATCTATTTACTTTACACAGCACATTATATATACCACTTTTAGGGGTTGAGCTCTATTGCAACCTAGTTTAGGTTAATACTTTGTATTAAATCTTACCTGTGAAGTACCTGTAAATTGTAAATTATAGTTACTACCAGTTTTGACTGTAGCGTGCATCGCAGTGAACTGAACAAGTACACCGGTTTGATGTTAAATGCTGTTTTTGCATATTGATGTCTACTTTCAACGACTCTTTGATGGTTTATTGAATTTATAGAGAAACTTGTTTCGGTAATCGATTCCAGTAGGTATACTGCCAAAGGATTCACAGAGTGTGAAAACAATTCACAATCCGTTCTGTGAACGACGCGTTTTATAAACAGCTTCTGAAAACAAGGATTTAGAATTAACTAAGAATAATTAAATGTTTAGATTATAATTCAGTTGTAAATTTAAGTTAGCAGTTAACGTCGCACATAATTCATAGGCATTATTACTTAACCATTTAAACATTCCTTTGACATTTGGTTACGGTTTACAATGTGAAATTTGCGGGCCACCTTGGGAGTCGGCTGGAGTTTGCGTTCACCTAGCACAACACTACCTATAAAAAGCTGGCAAATTTCAACCGAAACCCGAGGAAGGCTAATATGTTCCGTTCAAACTACCATTTACATTGTAACACTAATTTTAAGATTTGGAATTTTATTCAAGTTCAAAGTTGACAAATAAGGTGATAGTTCATTATTGACATTCTAACTGTGCTATTTTGTTTGTAAATTCTATGGACAACTTTATTTTTCTTTATATCCTGTTTTTTCTAATTTATTTTCTTTTATGTGATAGATAACAGACCTCGAATGTAAGATAAAGATAACCTGTGGAAACGAATCTTCAACTTAATTCTATAATACCACTTGTAACACTTGTGTTCCTCTAATAAGATAAATTTGTATTAACTTTTTCGCAATTTAATTACATGTTTGATTCAAAAGTACATTAAGTATTAGATTTATGGTAGTGTACAGTAACACTTGCCCCAATTATGGAGTTAAGTGTTTGTGAAACATTTCTTGCAATAAAATAGTCCAATTCAACCATATTGTTTTTGTTCTCACAATACATTTAACATTCCATATCCGTTTGACCATCTCGCCAATTCCGTGATTCGTAGTAAACGGTGCGAAGACTAATAATTCTAATTGATTAGGAACCTAGTTCACATGACAAGGTTATTGTTATGTAGGTAGATAGCTAAACGCCCAGAGCTTGGTACCTAGTTAAGCAGGTCACCTACATACCTACCTTTTTATCGCGGAGAGTACTGAATTATATATTTAGGTACCTATGGCATAAAGCCCACCTGACGAGGTTGTAGGCAACCAAAAGGCTAGGTTGTCGATGACACAGCGTGCGTGCTATCCCTTAACAGAATTGAACGAATACATACGTTCAAATAAAATTAATATAAGTGATGAGTAGGTAACAAAGGTAAATAGGTGAGGGCGTCACAAGGTCAGGCATCGCCGTGGCTACAGTACACCAACAGATAGGGTAAGACACCCTCAACCCCTCAGTTGTTAGCTAGCGAGCTATCGAGAAGCGTCGAACATGTGACGGAAGATGTTTCGACACATACTCGTAATATCTGTTACAACTTTTATGCAATTAATTTGCGGAACTCTTTCCCAGACCACGCAGAACATAAACGTTTGTAAGTAATATTAACTTAAGACTATATTACTTCAGGTTCCTACCTAGATTTCTATTACGCTGAAAACATAATAGCAGAAACTTTTCACGATAAAAACATTATTTCAAAATGATACGTTTTAGAATTTATGATCGAAATATTTTATATAAGTACCTACTATTAAAATCAACTTGTGATTTATTGTTAAAGATAGGTAATATGTAGATCTAGATTTCTATTAGGATAGATTTTTGATAAGTAATTATACATAATTTATATCATTAATTTATTCGAAAAGCTAAGGCGGACCACGCGCGGACGTGTGTTTGTCATCATTGCAGCGGTCGGTAGGATTATTTAACGAAGTGATTAAAGATGGGTACATCTTTATTCACATATACTATCACTACATAGTATAAAGCAAAGTCGCTTCCCGCTTCCCGCGTCTGTATGTATGTCTGTATGTATGTATGCTTATATCTTTAAAACTACACAGCAGATTTTGATGCGGTTTTTTAAATTAATAGAGTGATTCAAGAGGAAGGTTTATATGTATAATACATGCATAATATAGTAGAGAAACACTGATAATTTTAGAGGTTTCTAATGTGATGTCGTAAATAAACACATTTTTTTGCGCTTACATTGCAAATGCTGGCTGAACCCCACGAGATTTATCAAAATAATGTACTACAGTATTGTACACCTTAAAAAAGTCTACAAAAAAGTCAACGATGGTATTAGAAATGTCTTACGCACAGCGAAGCGGGCACGGGTCAGCTAGTACATTATAAAATAGGAGATGTGGCTTGTTCACAAGTATTTCTTTTTTCGTTTCGAACAAAAATAATCGTCGACTGACAGCGTCTTAACAGAAACCTAGCATATCCATTATTACGAACTGTTTTCCTTTACGCATGGGGGCTTGCGCTCGGCGGCTTTGAACGCTTGAATCTTAGAATATTCATTAATTTCATTATCCACGTTAATTAGTCGACTATTTGAATTCAAATGACTGGCGGTTGCCGGTTGGGTAACAACAGCAGGGTCGAATAGCATAATACCTAGATAGATTACCTACTTAGAAAATATAAAACCGTCTACTTTTTCAGTGCTAATCAACGAAGAGAATAACGCGTTGGCGGAAAAGGCTTTTGAGGTTGCAAAAGAGTATGTGAGGCGGAATCCTAGTTTGGGACTCGCAGTGGAGCCCACCATTGTGGTCGGTAACCGTTCGGATGCAAAAGCATTCTTGGAAAATGGTAGGAATTTTAATTTAATTTTAATGAATTAGATAAGATTGTTAGAGCCTCATTAATTATTCTATTATTCTATTTTTATTTCTGGTTACATAGGGTCATAGGATTAAATAAACCTTACCTATACTTACCATATTTTGATCACACACAACCATTATAGATACCTTCCTACACAGTACACAGTACACACCCACACAAACAGTTATTATTACTTGGTTAAGGTACCTACCTACCTACCTACCTAGGTACCTACCTATAGGTAGGTACGCTTTTTATACGAAGCGAAAGTGCTAGGTACCTAGCATTGGACTCACTGATGCATACCAAATTCTTACATCAATTCGATTTATCAGTTTGCAGAAAGTACAACGACATGCTCTCAGCAAAGAAGTCTCCTCATGTGGTATTGGACTTTACAATGACCGGAGTCGGCTCGGAGACTATAAAGTCTTTCACAGCAGCGCTGGGTCTACCGACTATCTCGGGCTCTTTCGGCCAGTCCGGGGACTTGAGGCAGTGGCGCAATCTGAACTCCAACCAGACCAAGTTTCTACTGCAGGTCATGCCCCCAGCAGACATCCTGCCAGAGTCTATAAGAGCGATTGTAACAAAACAAGAGATCACCAATGCTGCGATTATTTTCGACGAGTTCTTTGGTATGTTCTCTTTTAACTTTGTTCCTTAGCATCAATACCATAAAAAAACTTAAAACCACAACAGATAATGCCCGCATTTGTTCGTGTAGACGACGTTATTCTCTCGACCGTTATCACGCACCAGTTGACAACAATGTTGTTAAAACCGTTTCTTTACAGTTATGGACCACAAGTACAAGTCTTTACTCCAAAACATACCTACTCGGCACGTGATAACCCCCGTGAAGAGCTTCAACAAAGATGATATAAAAACCCAGTTGCGGAGTTTAAGAGAGTTGGATATCGTCAACTTCTTCGTGATCGGTAGTTTGAGAACGATCAAAAATGTATTGGATGCAGCGGATGAGAATCTATACTTCGGAAGGAAGACAGCCTGGTTCGCATTGACTTTGGACAAGGGAGACATCAGCTGTGGATGCAAAGATGCTTCTATCGTCTACATGAGACCCACACCAGACTCAAAGAGCAGGGACCGCCTTGGCAAGATAAAGACGACGTACAGCATGAACGGCGAACCAGAAATCACGTCAGCGTTCTACTTCGACCTGTCTCTACGGACATTTTTAGCTATCAAGTAATGACCTTTGCTATTCCAGTGCTAGCGCTCTCGTTTCTAGTGCACCGCGTACCACGTGTTTCGTTTATTAATAGCGAGGTGGGCTTATTCCATGTGAGTTCACGTTTATAATTTTCCAGATCCCTACTGGACTCTGGCAAGTGGCCAAACGACATGAAATATATTACATGCGACGACTACGACGGCAAGAATACACCTAACAGGACCTTGGATCTCAAAACCGCATTTCAAGAGGTGCGTTTAGTTGCACAACTAGACATAAATAGCCTTGGTTTGACCGATAATTTATTTTCCTACGTAATTTGTTTAAATTATAAAAGGAGATAGGAGATAGATAACTGATCGACAGACACTGCAAAGCCTAAACCGTGTATGTAGGTTGGAGGGTATAACTTTTGTTGTGTAGGGGCGCACTAAAGAATCCCCGAAACCCCTAGGTAAAGGGGGCAACGGAGATTTAAGTTATATGTTTATGATAGTTAGCCACGTAAGAAAATAAAACGACGAGTAACATTTCAAAATAGATCCGATGAGTGTCCGTCTGTTCCAGGTGAAGGAAACACCCACGTACGCTCCGTTATTTATTCCCCAAGATGATCCGATGAATGGTCGGAGCTACATGGAGTTTAGCACGGATCTATCAGCGGTTACGGTAAAAGATGGTGCTTCTATAGGCAGCAAGGCTTTGGGGACCTGGAAGGCGGGTTTGTCCAACCCCCTGTCCTTGACTGACCCCGGCAACATGAGCGAATTCTCAGCGCAGCTTGTTTACAGAGTCATCACGGTCGAGGTAGGTAAATGAACTCTCGTCATTGTTAATTCTGTTGACAATTCGATAAAATTTCGTCAGCGCAATCTGTTCAAACAATACTAATTCCCAACTTTCCTTGTCTGAAGTTTTGATATGAAAAATGCACGTGTTTTTAACTAAAATTGTAATGCAAACGAATTGTGTTATAGCAAGAACCATTTATAATAAGAGACGACGATGCACCTAAAGGATTCAAAGGTTATTGCATAGATCTAATAGAAGAGATACGACAGATAGTGAAGTTTGACTACGAAATAACTTTATCTCCTGATGGAAACTTCGGAACGATGGATGAGAATGGCAACTGGAACGGCATCATAAAAGAGCTAATAGAAAAGAGGGCGGATATAGGATTGACGTCTCTATCAGTGATGGCCGAGAGAGAGAATGTGGTAGATTTCACGGTGCCATACTACGACTTGGTCGGCATCACAATCATGATGAAGTTACCACGAAACCCGACGTCCCTATTTAAATTTCTAACAGTACTGGAAAACGACGTATGGCTGTCTATACTGGGTGCATATTTCTTTACCAGGTGAGCCGGTAGATACAATGACATCACCCAGCCTTTGCAGAAACTCGTTTCTTCCACCTTGCCGGTACGGATCGCATACCGGCGCCGTTACAATTTCCGAATTGTTTACGATCCCTCCATCTCGCTCCAACGTTGACTTTTGGAGTGGGAGAGAAAACCAAATTATTAAGAATTTCAATTTCAATTCTATATCTTCGGTAGCGTGTTGGGTGGGGGGAATGGGGTAATCGGAAAACGCGCCATGACATTTTGACGTAATTCCGATACATTGCGATCGATGGGCCGTGTCCACCTGCTTCGATTTATTTCTTATCTGATTTTGTAGAACGAGGTCGAACGACGGACTAGTCACACATACTTTACTATTTATGTTTATTAGGTAGTAGGTACCAAAACTTACACGTGTAGAGGGAAATGATCGGCCCCGGGTTCCGGTCAGTAGGTAGGTAGGTACCTACCAATTTGACATCAGTGCAGTATCGCCATCGGCGAAGACAGCGATTACTCATAGCGGCTATAACATAGACGTGAAATAACATTTAGCAATGACAACAATTCTTTATTGAGAATTCTAAATTGGGAACAATTAAGTAAATTCATCAATACCTTAGTAAGTGCTGTTTTTGTAGGTAGGTAGGTAGTTGGTAAGTACCTTAAGTAGGTACCTACCTAGGTAGACCTACTCGTAGTAAATTAAAATTGATGTCATACCTACTTACTGACATTATGACTTGGTATTCTTCAATGATTTAAATTCACAACTTGGCTCTTATTTAGATTGGCCAGCAAAAATAAACAAAAATGCATGCAGCGCGATTCGTGGATTAAACTTGAGTCATCGGTGAGAATTTTGTTGAAAAACGGTCGATCTTATTCTGTTAGGTTGATAAAAACAGATAGATAAGAACCTATGAGGTATGCGAGTATCACTAACCTACCCTATATTCTTTCCAATTATTTCAAAACCCCAGTTTAGCTTCGGCAAAAGTTAACCCTCGGTTTAAGGTTCTCATTTTATTTAAAGGATAGTGGAAAGAGAATAAGAAGATCCTCTGTTCTTCCAAAATTTATTATTTTTCCGAAAGTAAACCTAGCTTTTGAATATAGCGCGCAGCTGACTTATTTCGTAAAAATCTATGATTTTCTTAGCCATAGCTTTATTATTAGTCATTTAGCAGAGAATAGATTAGGTAAATATTTAGATTCTACAATAGTTACTAGTTACTACTATGAAGTTGGTAGTTATTCTCAAAAATCGACTGATATTCAAAGCTATAGATTTTTCGAAATAAACCAGCAGGGCATGATAAACGAGACTTTAACATTTTAGTTTCCTCATGTGGGTATTCGACAAATGGAGTCCATACAGCTACCAAAACAACCGCGAGAAGTACAGAGAAGACGAAGAAAAGCGCGAGTTTACTCTCAAGGAGTGTCTATGGTTCTGCATGACGTCACTCACGCCTCAGGGCGGGGGGGAGGCGCCCAAAAATCTGTCTGGCAGGCTGCTCGCCGCTACGTGGTGGCTTTTTGGGTAAGCGATTACTAACTTGTTGTTTTAAACCCTTTGCTTAAGGGGCTCCCAGTCGCTGATTGCTCTTTTTCGAAACGAAAAAAGAAATACTTCTGAACAAGCCACATCTCCTATTTTTATAAGTATATTACTTCAGGTTCCTACCTAGATTTCTAATAAGCTGAAAACATAATAGCAGAAACTATTCACGATAAAAATATTATTTCAAAATGATACGTTTTAGAATTTATGATCGAAATATTTTATATACCTACTATTAAAATCAACTTGTGATTTATTGTTAAAGATAGGTAATAATGTAGATCTAGATTTCTATTAGAATAGATTTTTGATAAGTAATTATACATAATTTATATCATTAATTTATTCGAAAAGCTAAGGCGGACCACGCGCCGACGTGTTTGTCGTCATTGCAGCGGTCGGTAGGATTATTTATCGAAGTGATTAAAGATGGGTACATCTTTATTCACATATACTATACATTATAAAATAGGAGATGCGGCTTGTTCACAAGTATTTATTTTTTCGTTTCGAACAAAAACAATCGTCGACTTACAAGCATAGGTAGGTTACTTACCTAAATAACAAGGTGGAAAATTAGATTTTTGATGCAAAGTTCGGTCGACTGTATCGTTTACGATGTTAAAAGGTATGAGAAAAAAAAGTATGACAGCAAACTGTCAAAAATAGGAGATTTGAAATGATCAAGGAGAGTAGACTATACTAATTTGAGGATCAACATAAGCCGACGGTACACCGGGCTTATGAATAAGGCATTGTCACTACATAGTATAAAGCAAAGTCGCTTTCCGCTTCCCGCGTCTGTATGTAATATGTATGTATGTATGTATGTTTGCTTATATCTTTAACACTACACAACGGATTTTGATGCGGTTTTTTTTAATAAATAGAGTGATTCAAGAGGAAGGTTTATATGTATAATACATGCATAATATATTAGAGAAACACTGATAATTTTAGAGGTTTCTAATGTGATGTCGTAAATAAACACTTTTTTTTGCGCTTACATTGCAAATGCTGGCTGAACCCCACGAGATATATCACAATAATGTACTACAGTATTGTACACCTTAAAAACGTCTACAAAAAAGTCAACGATGGTATTAGAAATGTCTTACGCACAGCGAAGCGGGCACGGGTCAGCTAGTATTTGATAAACTCCTCGCTCTGATTGGTTAAATAAAGAGGATTGCGATTTATTGGAAAAATGCAGATGGTACCTATATGGCTGATAAGTTGCACTACGGTGGTTTGTCCTAAGAAATATTTTCCCTCGAAGCTACTAAGCAACCAGTGGTGTAGTAAATGTACAAGTACAGAGTTACTTCTTCAAAAAGATCTTATCTTAATAATTATCTTGCTAGAGTACCTATCTCAAAGAAATTGTAGGTATAAGATAGGTATTTACAAAGATTCACCTCTAAATCTTATTTGAGTTGACTACACGATTATAAATATTCAGGGATATTCACCGATAAAATTAACTTATTCCTGAAAAAACAATATCGTATAATAATTTGGACGTACCTCTGTCTACCCTATAAACATCCTCAAGTATCTAAGCGCCTTGACTGATAGTATGTCTACCGTACTTCACCGTACGTACCGTATATTACAGTCGTGATCCTATTTATTATAAAAGCAATTATGTACCTACCAAGTTAGTAAGGCACATCCAAACTGCCTAGACCACTGGAACTGGTAAATTAATGTTATAGATTCATCATCATCGCATCATACACTGCCAATCTAGCCGCATTCCTGACGGTGTCCCGTCTCGACACGCCAATCGAGTCTCTGGACGATCTGTCAAAGCAGTACAAAATCCAATACGCACCACTCAATGGAAGCGCTGCTATGACGTATTTCGAGAGGATGGCTCACATTGAAGTCAGGTTTTATGAGTGAGTATAACAAAAACATAATATACCCAACATTCGCAAAGTCCTGAATCCCGAAAAAGGATGAGATGATCTAGGATTTTCTGATACCCTGTCAGTAGGGTAAAATGGGGGCTTCTGGATGTAAAGATATCCAGATATCCCCATTTTTTCTATTCATGACATGAATAGATGACAAGTAAAATTAGAGATACCTGGATATTTTAATATCCAGTCAGTCATGCTTGAAACTACAAGTCCTGAATCCCGAGTCCTGGATAAAGGATGGGATGATCTAGGTTTTTCTGATTATGTCTTGCTTGAAACTACAAGTTTGGAAGCAATATTTTCAGATATCTAATGCAAACAGTTGTCTTCGGGAATGGAAACCGCACCTCAGGGGTAGCTGGTTACTTACTCACCGAGGTATTCTACTTAGAGTCTCTAAAATCAGCAGACTTTAAATCTTTTTACGCAGTTTGGTAAATACAATATTTGCACTAAAGTGCAATTACAATAAGTACAGTATGTAGTATGTACTCGTAAATCCACATCAAAAAGACTAAGACTGTCCAAACAATGTTCTTCTTATCTCGTGTTATCGGTCAAACCCCCTCTAGCTATGTTCGTTTCGTTTCCATCTCATGATTGTTACAAAAATTATCACAATTCTGTAAAAATTATCATATAAGATTCAATGATACGAGTTCAATGACCGAGTAATGAATTCGGTCACTGAACTCAGTTGCTAGGTATGTATTCGAATCGTTATTTCCAGAATTTGGAAGGAAATGAGTCTAAACGATAGTCTAAGCGACGTGGAACGGGCTAAGTTGGCAGTGTGGGATTATCCCGTGAGTGACAAATATAGCAAGATGTGGCAAGCGATGCGTGAAGCTGGTCTACCCAACTCCATAGAGGAAGCCATCCAAAGAGTTCGCGATTCAAAGAGTTCGAGTGAAGGTAAGCTTCGAAACGTTTCTTCACTCGCGGTTGCGTATTCATACACACATACGCAAACGATATATCGTGACAAACGTCACATCGTTTTCGACACGATGGAAATACAACGACTATTCCTAGAGTGTGGTTTGGCTAAATATATCGGAGCACTGTCGTATTATCAAAATCGTTTTCTAGAGTATACGCCCAGGTTTATGGAAACGCTTTCGTGCCAGTCCAGCGTTGGCAGACAGCGGTAAAATATTTATAGTTATCGATGCTATATCGTCACTGGAGCAATGTCCACCTGTCTTAATTATTATGAATATAAATACCTACTTATCCACCTATTCAATTTGACCGGTTAAGTCGTTAAGTTTAATTAAAATAATTATTACCTACCATACCAACTCGAGAAGTAAATAAGTAAATAAAAAAATGTTACATAGTATAAAGCAAAGTCGCTTTCCGCTTCCCGCGTCTGTATGTATGTTTGCTTATATCTTTAAAACTACACAACGGATTTTGATGCGGTTTTTTTTAATAGATAGAGTGATTCAGGAGGAAGGTTTATATGTATAATAACATGCTACCCGTGCGAAGCCGGGGCGGGTCGCTAGTGAATGTATAAAATAAAATAAAACAGACGGTAGGTACCTACCAAAGTTCCCATAGCCAATTGTTAATGTAAACCCTTTCGAATAAGGTCGGTCATAAATCATAATGATTAGATCAAATTATGCATGCTAAACAAATTAATCCTCACCAACTCGTCACAATATCTTGATAATAATAATGTCGCTAAACAAACTAAAAACAAACCCAACTTATGTTTAAGGTTCAATACTAAACATCCCCTAGCTATTTTTACTCTTCGAGGTAGTATTTTTTCTAGAATATAAAATATCCTCCCAACCAAAAAAAGAATTTGCCAAATCTGTTAATAAATGACGGGAGTTCTGAAGTAACAACCATAAAAAAATACAACCTTGAGAACCTCATTTTTTTGTCCGTTCAAAAACAAGGTAGGTAGGTACGCAGGGGACGTTAGTTCGGACGAGCTAGCTGTGATTATTTTAATTGTATTTCAGGATTCGCATGGTTGGGAGACGCCACCGACGTAAGGTACCAAGTGCTGACGAGCTGCGACCTTCAGATGGTCGGTGATGAGTTCTCAAGAAAGCCGTATGCCATTGCCGTGCAGCAAGGATCACCGCTGAAGGACCAGTTCAATAATGCGTATGTTTTCTGACACACCACATAAATACTAATAATAACTTAATAAATATTGGTGGACATTTCACACAGCGCTATCTAGGCCCAAACTAAGCAAAGCTTATACTGTGGGAACTAGATAACTCATAGAACTTATGTATTTTTTTTAATTTAAACATTATGATACACCCAGACATAGAACAAACATCTCTATGTAACACTGATTCCTAGCTACACCAAAAGAGGTTAGTTTAGCGCGTCCGAATTCAAAAAAGTACAAGTTAAACTACAAAAAGTTCTGCAGCCTTAGCATGAAGGTTCTAATTAAATAATAAAACGCCGTGAAGTACCTACCTAGGCTCAAGCTTAGATCGAGAAAATAATCTGCAGAAATCGAGACAAGTTCGTTGCACCCAAAAAAATACCTAGGTCAGGTCAAGACGAGTTTTCTTATACAAAAACTAAATATTTCAACATTCGAATATTCCTCTTACTAAATTCAAGATAAATATGCGCAGAATTATGCAGTGTAGCGTTTATAACTTTGTATAAATGTAAAAAAACCATTGTAGGATTAATAATAACCTGATAGTTTCTTTTGATGGTATTTCCAGTTTTTTTTTTATAAATAATAAAACACGAGACAAAACATGCAAAAGCTGATTCCTAGGTCGATTATTTTCTGAGAAACTAAATGTCAAAGATAGACCCTACATGATTGCCATGCTCGCAAAGTTAAAAGTAGGGACGGTATTATAAACCTACGTTGATTATTCTACGAACTTTTCTTTCATACTCGAGGTTGTAGAAATATTTCTGGACTATGTAGACATCGAACTCTAGTCTTCTAGAAATAAACCTTTTTTAGGGAGCTCACGGTGCCTGTGCCTGCTGTTCTTAAAAACCGAGTTCATTGACACATTAGACACGCTGATGCTTTTATTCACGTGTTCTGTGGTCACGCGAAACTTTAGAGAGACAATGAAATGACACTACTTTGCTGGCTTATTCCGTGCCATCAATTTTCAACAGTATAACAACAAGCTCTGAACAACGATTGAATTTAGAGAATACCTACCTACCACTTTTATTTATAGTAACTACAAGCTGACCCCGCGAACTTCGTATCGCAATTGACAAAAAAATGTTGTTTGAAGAATAGCAATAAAGCTCAAATTGACTCTACGTTTTAGTTAGAAAACTTTTGTATGGGAAAAAGAAAAGGGTTTAGGGTTTTTCCGGCAATTATTAGAATTTTTCTCGCCGTAAAAACCATCCTTGAACTTCAACGAACTTTTTAAAAAAAGAATTGGCCAAATTGGTCCATGCGTTGTTGAGTTATGCGCTTACCAACACATTTTGCGATTCATTTTTATATTTCGAGATTATTGAATCTGATAACTGTTGAAATAATGAATTTAACTTACAGGCTGCAACAAAATAGAGTAGAATATTTGTGTTATCGTTATAATGTGTAGTCTATGGGCCAAGTAGGTAATGTTTCATCTATCCTTTAGTCAACACCTTCAAAATTGTACAATATGATCCTAGTAATTTACACAAATAAATATCTTTAAATTCTTCAATTACTAAGTATGAAAGTGGTAGGTGTTCTCTAAACTCGAAGATGTGGTAATGAAAATCGAAAAACGAAGATCATTTTTTACAGAATATGCAGGTACCTACGTGCGCTGGTGTTGCTAGAACGGTTACAAATTTGAATTTATACCATTTAAACACGAAGACCTTGAAACTATTCGAGTTTGAGATCGATGGTTATAGTTTAGTGACGTTGTAATTGGGTTTTACGAGGTAGGTAGTTATTCATTCGGAGCTCTCCTAACTAACACCATTGTTTCACGAACAAAAGCCCTCCAGAGCCTTTCTAAATCAATTTACTAATTAATTATGGCTGGTTTCAAAGCATTATTGCTATGCTACTATCATCTATTAGTAGGTACTTACCTAGGCCTACGATTAAAATTTCGGTGGACTTATGATAATATACTTTTACGGCGAAGTATTCGTTAGGTAATTCTTTGAACTGTTCAGAATGTTATTAATTTTTAGTGTTTTTTGTGATACCCCGTTTATTTATAATCATGTAGGAAATAGATAGGTATTGCCAAAAACAAGTTTCGATTCACAGGAAAATCTAACTATTTCAAAATGAATACTTAGGTAATTCCCATCCTAAAACTCATACAAAATAGGTAGTAATAGGTATGACAAGATACTGTGATAAGTGACAGATTTCTATCGTCAGGTAGTTGAGTCATCTTAGTCTTCAGAAAAATAAAAATAAAACAAAAAACAAAGTTATCCCCGAATGCGCATTCCACCATAATCGGGACGTCTGGAAACGCTGCTACTTACCCTATTTATAAGACCAATCCTTTTTTAATGAATTAAAGAACCCTCCTAGGACGCCACAAATTGATATCGCTAAGCGTTCTAGAAGGTATAACAACGCGAGCGTAGTTTCCTTATATTTTAT
This sequence comes from Hydriomena furcata, assembly GCA_912999785.1. Taxonomy (NCBI): domain Eukaryota; kingdom Metazoa; phylum Arthropoda; class Insecta; order Lepidoptera; family Geometridae; genus Hydriomena; species Hydriomena furcata. The sequence goes on along the minus strand of OU538833.1, from coordinate 3,363,438 downwards.
GCAAATACATCAAAGGTGACACAGTTGACATTAACCGGCAAACAGCATACAAAATCAACTAAAAAAACTTGATACAATTCACGTTAGACTTTGTTTATTGTGCTGTATTTTTCAAATTATACTGTTGACTATTTGACTATTCTCAAAGAGGAGTATAGACAATTGCTTGTTATTACGAATAAGTAGGTCTAGGAGCTATGTTGCTGCCTTATAAAAAAGCAGCGGCAAAAAGATAGAAAAAATAAAAATAAAAACTTTTTTTGTTACCAAACACAATATCAAGCTGAGTTGTGACGTCATCATGTGGATGGCATGGCACTGAGATGCCACCCTTAGTTTTTGTTGTGTATCAATTTTAGTTAGCTTAAATGTGCTATTTGTGTATTATGTACCATTCCCGCTTATTTGTCTCTTTGTTCTGTCTGTTGTATGTCACAAATAAAAACTTTTCTTTCTTCCTTTCAGAATTCTCCAACTCCTCAACAAAAGACAGTTAGAAAAGCTCAAGGAAACATGGTGGAACAACAATCCGAAAGCAATGAAATGCGAGAAACAAGACGATCAGTCGGACGGCATCTCCATACAGAACATTGGGGGTGTCTTCATCGTCATATTCATGGGCATAGGCCTGGCATGCGTGACCCTGGGGGTTGAATACTGGTGGTACAAGTGGAGACGGCGACCTGCTATCGGGGATGTTACACAGGTGTGTGTCTTTTGTCAGTTGACAGTTTTCGATGGGGTAGTTATAATTACGGTTCAAATATTTACGACAACATCAAGCTCTAGTGTCTTTTGTAATTAAAACATATTAATTAAATAAATATGGATGAACATTTCACACATAACTAGCCCCATAAGCAAAGCTTGTACTATGGGAACCAGGTTAATGATAGAATACATACATAGATACTGTTTTTATAAAAAAAAAAAAAACCTACTTTTTAAAAACTACGCTTCGAATTGAAAACCTCTTTTTTCGTCGGTGAGATAATAAAAAGCCATGAATGCATAATGAAATTTAAACAAGGCATAAGTCGGTAGGGACGCCTTACTGGCACGTCACGACATGACACTACGAAATAATTTTGCTATACGAAACGCGAAATATCTGGCGAAAAAGATCTTAGGTACATAGTAATACACCATACGAGGGAATTATAACCTAAAAAAAAACGGATTTCACCCGCGCCCTTGCGTCCCCCGGATCGCGAAGCATTATAAGAATTATAAGGGCTTCAAATATTGCAAATTTGGTTGTAGCGCAGCCTTAAACCTAGTCTTACCCCCGTATTCAGGAACGACACTATGAGAACACGCTCCCACAGTGGACGAAATCTTTTTTCATAAACATCACTTTATGTGTTGAGCGACACTATGGCGCACACTACCGTGTGCCTCTAGAGCTCAACTTTGGCACACGACAGTGTTCCACTAGTCACACTATGCAGTATCGCACAACACATAAAGTGATGTTTATGAAAAAAGATTTCGTCCACTGTGGGTGCGTGTTCTCAGTGTCGTTCCTGAATACGAGGGTCAGTTTACACAAATTCAATTACAATGACAATTATACCAACCTTATTCCAGAACTCATTTTATTCTCAAAAATAAAGCAGAGCAATCCTAACCAACAAACGCACACCAAGTTTAAACACTTTGAAAGGCGCTTTGCAAACCAATAGTTCAACAATCGACGAAAACGTTGGAATTTTTAATCCAAACACCATTCCAACAATTTCTTTAAAAATACACGATCCCAATTATAACACAATTCATAAACAAAAACATTTCTTTGCATAATCGGCTGAGATTATTTATTTGACGTTTTCTTTTTCTTTTTTCAGGTTGAACCGGCAAAACCGACCAGGAATGATAACGCGAAAGAAGGATTTAGTTTCAAGTCAAGGAGTTTGGGCCTTTCTAATTTGAAATCTAAGTTTTAGGTAAATGGTGTCTCCGCAAACCGGAGACGATATATCGTAACATTCTTTTCGTTGTTAAATTTAAATTTTAGTATTGTTTTCAGTGATTTTTAAGTACTCTAAGGCTACGAACATTGATGATTATCAAAAGTAATTACGGTCGTTCCATCGCTCAAATGAAACTGTAGTCGAAACGACGATGATGTAATTATGGTTACGAAGTTACGATATAGGTATCGTTTTCGGTTTGTGAGTAGACCTCCTGATTTTATTTTGGGGCGATTTTTTTTTCTTATGTATTATTACCGACAGTTATTTTGTAAACTAGGTAGGTAAAAAAGGCCAACCGATATTATTTATTATTAACCAAATAAAGATTACCCCTAAGTGTTATTGAAATATAAACGCGTAGAAATTATTATCAGCTTTTGGAGGACACGTTCATAATGTGTATCCTGCAATAGTTTGTAACAGAAGTAGTTTTTATACTTGGTTTATTTTGTTTTATGTAATGTTTGGACGTGCCTCCGACTACCCCCTTTAGACATCTTCAAGGATCTGAGCTTCTAGAGATCTGAGCGGATGTCTACCGTACTTGGGGATTACAGTCGTGATCCTAATTTCATTTTATGCCTTTTCGTAGTTCAATCATTTACACGTGCATAGGGGTAATCTATTCATATTGCCCACCTATTATTTTAAAAGTGAAAGTAGAGTTAATGAGTAGTAGAGTTCCTTGTGAAGGATCTCGTCCGGGGAAGTACTACCGCCATACCTATTCCTTTAACCAAGCATTGGTGTCCGTCATGTTGGAAGCTTCACTATGGATCATTTGGCACAGAGCGGCGATGGGCACGCAACCTGTCACATGTGGAATGCTAACTACTGCAAAATGTGGGCATGTGCCAAATATAATGTTTGGACGTGCCTCTGACTACTCCCACTATCTTCAAGGATCTAAGCGTCTGGAGATCTGAGAGGATGTCTACCGTACTTGGGGATTACAGTCGTGATCCTATTTATCTGTACACAGTTTTTTGGTATAGTCGAAACCACCGAATTCCATGGTGAGACTTCTAACTTGACGGATAAGCATTGCTGTGTTTCGATTTGACGGGTATGCGTGAGTTTCTCCCTGCGCTAAGCTGTGCGGACCGGACCTAAGCGCTCGACATTTTCAAACTAGAATATTTGAGCGCTGTCAGTCCGCTTCGCACAGCTTAGCGCAGCTCCGCCAGCTCCGCGTAGGTGGAAACTCACCCATACCCGTAATGGCATGGCTGCCGGTAAAATTACAGGCACAAGAGGCTTAACAGATGTATGCCTCTAGTTGGCGGACGCAGTGCATCGTAGGTCGCGATTTGTGTATTCGTGATCTACGAGTTAGTGTTTTAGCTTGTACTGCCTTATGGTAGTAATAAAAGTTTATTTAGATAAATAATGATTCCGAGGTATGTGTGTTTAGATTGTAGGTATTTTAAGTAGGTTCTGCTCCAATATTTGAATTAAAATATTTGCACATTATGTACTTATGTTGATTTTTTTATCCCACGCAATGTTAAAATCGAAGTAGCCTCTTGAAGTGGCCGATACAAACGGTGTCGCAAGCGAACGCGATCTGATCCTTACTACCTGCTCTTAGAATAATATTAAAACAGTACCTATTACTTGTGGCAGAGACTATAGTCTTTGCTTGTGGTAAGACCCCATGCGTTCATGGTTTATTCTTGAAATTTTGTTGTCGTTAACCTCACCTCATGTCCGCTCTAGGACACAGAGTTGGACAAGCAGGATTTGCATGACAGACAAAATATAAAAATAATAATCTAGATACTTCAAAAACATCTTTATTATATACAATAACTTATACGATCTTTAACACAATCTGAACGTCCTCTAAGAAATGTACAATAATTTAAATAATGACGTCAAGTAATGAGTATTAACAAACTTAATCTATGTTACAATGCCATATTCACAAAAAAGCACTTGGCAGCTGTGCCATTGGACATAAAATCAATGGCTTTCTACTAATAATACCTACCTACATTAAGAGTCAGCGGCTTAAAACGTCTGGGGGACTTCTTTTCTGTTACGGACTCTACTCTTAACATTCTACGTAGTGCGTAGTTTTCTCAGACGTAGGTGTTTGGCAAGTGTTTGTGAATACGGCTGGGTATCGTCATGATCGTAAGGCAAGATTTAATCTTAAAACTATTTATTTACAATAGCCTTGGAATAAATATTAACGCTATCTGTTTTGGAATTTGGTTACAGCTCGATCGCCTTGCCGTGTTTGTTCAGATTCTTCATGTTTTTGTTGCAAAGTTCCAACTCTAGTCTGAGGCCGTCCACTTCTGCTTCTAAAGTTCTGGATTTTCTGAACATCTGGACGTAGTTCAGCTGTAATTGCTTCTGGTATCTTAGTACCTTGTCCTTTTCCTCGGACCAGTTTCTTCTTTCGTTGGTGAACTGTGTTTCTTTAGCTTCGAGCTCGCATTTCAATCGTTCCACTACTGCTCCAGCTGGGCAGGATTCCCCGCAACTATCCGGGAGTTCCCCGTTTAGTCTCTGGACCTCAGCGTCTTCTAAAGCACTATCGCTAGAGTTCCAATGATATTCGTTCGATTTACAAACATCGTAGATTCCTCTCATTGTCCTGCCGCATTCGATGCCTTCGTAACCACTGAGGGACACATCAGACAGCTCCTGGCGTAGCTCCTTAATTTCGGTTTTTAGCCTTTCGATTTCGGTTTTATTATTATCCTTGGTTTTGTTTAAATCTTTGACAGTTTCTTTCAGGTCGTGGGTGAGTCGGTCTACTTCGGCTTGTAGTCTGGCGGCGGTTTTGTCTTTCTCACCGGATTCGGTTCGAAGCCTCATTATGTCTTTTTCCTTCTTGTCGAGGGACTCCCGGAGTTGGCGGCAGTCGGCTTTGAGGGTGAGGTACTCGTGGCCTTTTGCTGTCTGCTCATTCTGGAATTAAGAGAAAGGTCATCTAAATTTTCGTTTTACAAAATTATTGAAGAAATACCTACTATGATTATTGTACGCTAAAAACTAGAGACCTTTTTGATAGTCGTTCAATTATCTACCTACATACATACATTAAACCACGCCAGTTTCCCAAAGGAATAAGCAGAGACTACGGATTCCTACTTGCTACGATCCATACATTCACTCTCATCACATTCTACGTTTAAAACAAAACAAAAGTCCAATATTATAGGTACCTGAGCCTCTTTAAGCTGCGTCTTGAGCAGTGCAATCTCGCCGGCTCGTTGGCACAGACTCCATTCCGTGTCCTCTAGCCTCTGCCTTAGAAGCGCTCGGTCCCTCCTCACCCGGCCTAGTTCCGAATCGCGCTCATCTCTCGTCCGCCCATAAGTTTGAACCATCATTCGCGGCGCTCGGAAGCGGGCGTCGTGGCCTCGGAGACGGTCGTTTGTTCTGGAAAGCGAAACGAAAATCAATGATGCTGTCTTTTACATCTACTTTTACTTCTACACAACTATTATGAAATGAAATTAAAATCTTCTTTATTGTAACACAATGAAAGCAATTACAGATTATGTATGTTACAACAGTCATATCGACTAAACGATTTTCTAGACGACCTCTTATGACGATGAGTACCTAGATGTACCTACCTAAAAACTACTAATAATTTTAAAATTCTTTGATCTATCAAAAGCTACATTATCAACGATTAACATAGGCTATATTTTACTTTAAAACAACAAACTTAGAAATCCCCACGAAAATTGCAATAACATATGGTACTTATAAAAAAATTGCCTGTAGGTAATCTTAATTTGTTGTAATCGTAATTGTAGTAGGTATGTACCTGAGAGGTATTGTTAGGGTTCCTTACCCAAAGGGTAAAAACGGGACCTTATTAGCTACTAAGATTTCGCTGTCCGTCTGTCCCTCTGTCCGTCTTAGTATTTGTTGTTATAGCGATAACAGAAATACATAATCTGTGAAAATTTTAACTGTCTAGCTATCACGGTTCGTGAGATACAGCCCTGTGACAGACAGACGGACAGCGAAGTCTTAGTAATAGGGTCCCGTTTTTACCCTTTGGGTACGGAACCCTAAAAATAGAGATCCTTACGAAAATTTCAATAATGTATCCTACCTAGGTTAATCAAATATTTGCCTATAATCTTCATTTGTGTACCCGTGCGAAACCGGACCGGATCGATAAAAATAATTAGGTTTAACAAAGATGTACCTAATGAATAGTGCTTGTATTTAGTAAAATTGCTTTAGATAATATAAAATAGAATGTAATTCGAAATAAGAAATGTAGTAAACAAAAATAATTAAGTATTTAGTAGAAATATGAAACACTAAGATATTATGTAGGTGCAAAACTTTATATCCTATCCTTCCTTTCCTACCTTGGTATAATGATAAAAGTAGAAATATAAGAAACAGAGATATAAAAATATTGAGTTAGAAGGACTACGAACTACGAGCGCCATTTATTTTTCAGATGGCGCAAAAAAAAAGTGAAATGTATAAGTAAAACCCTATCACCATGCTATATCGTCTACCCTCTCCACGCGGCCGTAAGCTTTTCGTAACAGAAAATATCCTAATACTACCGGTCTAAAGAAGTTTCACTTCAACAATTCTGTCATTCATTCAAGTCAAAAATGCATTCTGATTGGCCGGTTCAATGTCAAAGCTCGCCGCGGGGCGCGTCGTGAACCGCGCTCGGTCTGGATCTATATAAAAGTTTCACTTCAAAAAAAGTGCTTACCCATAGTCATGATGATCTCTCTCCAGCTCAGACACTCCCGAGTCAGCAGGCGAGGGAGCAGGCACCGGTTCCGCACCATTCAACACCGACGTCGACTTTGTCCTGGAAACAAAACAAAACATGTTATGAGCTGTTTATTTATGCATTCCTTATCCAATGGCTAGCATCCAGCTATGCGTAAGCGAAATGGCAATGAAGGTCGTAGCATTGTAGATTATTTTAATACCTCAAACACGTCAAGAATATTTCCAGTCTTCCAGCGACCATGTTGTAGGTAACAGTCACCGAAGAGTCAAAAGATAAATCTTGTAATATATAAAATTCCCGTGTCACAGTGTTTGAACCAAACTTTTCGAAACGGCTTGACCGATTTTTATGATTTTTCTTGTGTATATTCGGTAGGTCTGAGAATAGGTCGTAAAGTATATTTCATAGTACCACTTTTTGGAAAATCCAGCTTAAAGTTCGGGTAAAACTGTTTTTTCCCCTATGGGTTTATTGAAATTTGACAGGACAACGTCTGTTGGACGGAACAGACTATGCTAATAAAAATAAAAAAAGGTTAACTTCTGGACTTTCTTCTTTAAGTTTGAAACCATCCTCAGAACCCCGAGTCCACCAACACGTCGATCTTGTTATAACCTTTAAACAACCCTAAATGGGCGTGTTAATGAACTCTAGCAGAGAAGATGATTCGATGTCTAGGTGTAAGATGATTAATGACGAATTGACAATTAACCCCTACCTTGACATTACTTAAGTAGATACCTAATTATGATAACATGACGCATAACAAAGCTTTGTGTGACTGCTGGCGGAGTGGAGTGTGTGTGTTATATAATTAGTTCACCACTAATACACACTATCACTACATAGTATAAAACAAAGTAGCTTTCTCTGTCCCTATATCCTTATGTATGCTTAAATCTTTAAAACTACGCAACGGATTCTGATGCGGTTTTTTAATAGATAGAGTGATTCAAGAGGAAGGTTTATATATACACATTTTTTTGCGCTTACATTGCAAACGCAGGCTGAACCCCAAGAGATATATCAAAATAATGTACTACAGTTTTGTACAATGTACACCTTAAAAACGTCTTCAAAAAAGTCCGCGATGGTATTAGAAATGTCTTACGCACAGCGAAGCGGGCACGAGTCAGCTAGTATAATTATAATATACTCTATACTAATATGTTGAGTCGATACACTGGTTAATTCACTGTAATCACTCATCAGTACCATCAATGCTATTTTAAGGCCTGTAGGTATATCTCAGTTTTGTTACTGAACTAACGCCAATTAGGCAAATGTCTCGATAAAGTCGCCGGAATAACGCAGTTTTAAAAGAACAGTGATACCACTAGCAGACTATAATTCATGCTTTTTCTGCCCCGATAGTTCTTGAACCGGTACATAAACATAACCAGTAAGTAGGTATAGTACGGTCACGTTGATAAATCATTATTCATCGGTTATGAATGCAACGCTTAGGTATCTAAAGTCTTTAGTCTATCTTCTCAAAAATCTAATTTGGGTACCTATTTGACTGGAATTTTATTTGTTGTCACAAAACAATGAGAAAAACATAAGTAAGTTACAGAATTTGGTTTAGATCTAGGCTGCAAATTAAACATATTAATAATGGTTTTGTTTGACCTTTCATGATCAAAACCATTCTAAGCCCTAGGGCTAAGAGTCCTTGTCTCTTACGCCATGTTTGTTTGATAAAGATGGAAGTGCATGGACCTGACCAACCACGGGTTTCCTCACGTCGTTTTCTTACACACAATCGTTTCAAAACTATGATTATCATTTTTGTACGCGATCGTACGTCTCGGTCGCCGCTCGTCTTGCTCCAGCGCCAGCCGGCCGAACCGTGGAGCTATGATGTGTATGGTTTCCATGGCAGTAATAGGCCTTCAGAAACCGTGACGGTTTGAGGTGCAAATAACTTATAACTGACTTGCGCTTACAAGTATAGCATAATCACTCGAGATTCGAAATTATGTGACACTAGCTGCTCGCCCCGGCTTCGCACGGGTGGTACCTGGATAAAAAGTAGCCTATATGTTATTCTGATTTATAAGCTATATTACTGTAAAGTTTCATTTTAATCCGTTCAGTAGTTTTTACTCACAAACTTTCGCATTTATAATATTAGTAGGATTTTTCTACACGCCATACATTCCATCATGCTTGTTGTCTGCTCGTTTGTCTTTGATCCTCTTTATTAGAAAATAAATGTTTATGTTAATTATTATTTAGATTTTTTGTATAATCTAAAACCAAGATTATATTCAAATTACGTTAAATACATTTTAAAATGTGTTTTCATTGTTGGATATATAAATAAACTATTACTTTTTACAGGTTAGCGATAAAAAAAATCTCCATTGAGAACAATCTTTACCAGTGTTTGCATTGCTCTGAAAATAATCCCATCACTAGTGTAGAAGCAATTAGAAGAGTCAATAAATTTAGGCCTTGGTGTAAACAACAAAAAACGCGCTCCAAATGTGCATAACGCGAGAATGAATGTCAATTATGTATAATTCGCTGTTATTAAGAAATTTACTTTAAAGTAGAACGTTACGGTCAACGGGTAAGTAAATGTTTTTGTGCATATTATACGACCATATTAGTTCGCGAACACTGTCAAGCTTGTTTAGTCTCGACACCTTTAAACGCCAAATCTGTCTAAAAAGTTTTACCTATCGTAATTCTGTCTTTCATTTCTGGATAAATAAAACCCTAAAGTTATCAAAGCAAATTTTCAAATATTGATAAGAACACGTATAAAAATAACAATAAAAAGTCATGACTAGGCAAGCCATTTCTCCATTCAAATTCTCTGTATTGCTATGTCAAAGAAAGTTTGTTGTCTCTCTCTCACGACATGCATTACATCATAATATTATCAACTCACTCACTCATCTCATCACTCACTCCTTTCTTACTCATGTCATCTTTCGCATAGGCCATCCATCTTTTTTTTGTCCTACCTCTACTTTTACATCCGTACACATTCATACCAATCATAGGTAACATTCTTTTCGTCACATGGCCTTCCTCTTGCATACCACTGATTTTGAAAATTTAGACTCAGGGTATGAAACTCCTATTTGGAGCTTAGGACAACTACGATACGAGGGCTTCATAAGGTGGATTTATTAGAAACTTAAGGCCCTGTATGTCGACGATTGCTCTTTTTCGAAACGAAAAAAGAAATACTTCTGAACAAGCCACATCTCCTATTTTTATAAATATATTATTTCAGGTTCCTACCTAGATTTCTATTAAGCTGAAAACATAATAGCAGAAACTTTTCACAATAAAGATATTATTTCAAAATGATACGTTTTAGAATTTATGATCGAAATACTTTGATACCTACTATTAAGATCAACTTGTGATTTATTGTTAAAGATAGGTAATATGTAGATCTAGATTTCTACTAGAATAGATTTTTGATAAGTATTATTTATATCATTAATTTATTCGAAAAGCAAAGGCCGACTACGGAAAATGGTTATGAGGGGTGGGTAAAGCTACCCCTATTACTTGCCTACGTAGGTACCAGCAACGCGATCTCATAAAAACTGTCGATAATATTTACGATACGCATACGCCATCTAGAGCTTGCCGTTGTTAACTGTCTCAGTCGTTTCTGCCGCGGTTTTAGGAACTGGCAGCGCCTTAATTAGAAACCAGTAAATGGCAGCCTTCAAACAATGTTGAATGGATGTTGCAGAGATGACCGGAACTACGCTTTGCCGCCAGCGAATCAATCTCATTTGCATACGCAAAACCTACCTACCTGGCACAGACGCAATGTTTTATGATTGCCGAAATTATGTGAGTACAGTTCCTACCTATATTATACAGTGGTAGAATATCGTTGGCTACTTGCTCACTACGCCACCGAAGTCATTATATGAGGTACTCGTAAATCATTGTATCATTTGTACGCACATAATAATTGAAAGGAAAGGATATCTAAGGAAGTGTGCCCGGAATTGCGTGCTTGTTAAAATTGACATTCCGTTCATGATAGGAAATTAATTCAACTACTACAATTTTACAGAAACGTACCAATAATAATAGCAGAAGCGACAAGAGAAATCATAATTTCTATTGTAACTACTAATAAGTTGTAAAAGTAGGAACAAGACGCGTAGTTTTTTTTAAACTCTACCTCTACGCCGTAGACGCTCTACGCCGTAGTGGAATATGATGATAAGAAGAATATGACATAACTATAGATTTTGACACGGGTCTTTATCACGTAAAAAATAGTTATCAAAATCTATAGTTATGTCTACTAATCACGATAGTTTGAAAAATAGAAGAGTATGAGTCGGAGATTTGAATATCCTATTTACTATTCATCAATTTGTACATAATATTGACTTAAAGTTGATATTATTTAACTATAAAATCATTATTACTATCTATTTAAGTTCGAGCGTAACATCAAACATTGCAAATAACTAGTACTTACTAATAAAATAAATATCTAATCAAATAGACTACTGTCCGGTTGATAGCAAAATCAGCGGAAATATGATATCAGCCAATATTGAGAACATGCACTGTTTTGTTTTGTTGAAAAACCTATGACTAATGTGATAAGGGTTGGACAATAGGCTGTTTGACAGTATGAAAAAAAAAGTGTTGTTGATAGTAATCTATGTAAATGATGCCTTCAAAAAGCGTTATGGAGTAAAATAACTTGAAAATAAACAATAATTTATTAAAAAACCCATAATTAAAATTATCATTTTTTTAACGCCAGTCACGTGACACAAAACGGTCAGGATGGTGGTAAACGGTGGTCGAATCGAGGATGACGTAGTATGCTTGTCAATATGTCTTCGCCTGCCTTGAAAAACTAGACGTTTATTTACTTGTTGACAAACATGTGACGTCACAGAAACTAGTGCGACGCCATTTGCATAAAGAAGCGTTTTTGCGGGTTATTTAAATTGTTGATATTTAATTTAAATTTTTAGGGCCAATACTTATTAGAATTTCAAATAATATGTTTTATAGGTTCCATAGTCACTACTGAATAATCTAAAATGGTTTTTAAAATCTTGTAATGGTCTTTTAAGTCTTGTGTTCTCAAATAGCCCATTAGATAATTAAGCTGAAAATGCCACAAGTGGAACAAAATTCGATCATGGAACTTTTACCACGTGGTAGAAATGTGGTATACATGTTTCTTAATTAGTAACTAGCTGACCCGTGCCCGCTTCACTGTGCGTAAGACATTTCTAATACCATCGCGGACTTTATTGTAGAAAAAAAAATGTGTTTATTTACGACATCACATTAGAAACCTCTAAAATTATCAGTGTTTCTCTACTATATTATGCATGTATTATACATATAAACCTTCCTCTTGAATCACTCTATCTATTAAAAAAAACCGCATCAAAATCCGTTGTGTAGTTTTAAAGATATAAGCAAACATACATACATACATACATACATATTACATACAGACGCGGGAAGCGGAAAGCGACTTTGCTTTATACAATGTAGTGAAGTACCCAGAGAGAATTCCTTACATAGATAATTATTTAAGGCTACTAATTACGTTCTTATCAAAAGAACCATAGAAAGAAACTAGCTACCTATAACACCACAGGGTATAGGCACTAGGTATCCTAGTGTGGTAAATGTAACTATAAAGCTATTTTTTAGGGTTCTGTACCCAAAGGGTAAAAACGGAACCTTTATACTATGACTCGCTGTCTCGTCACAGGGCTATATCTCATGAACCGTGATAGCTAGACAGTTGAAATTTTCACAGATTATGTAATTCTGTTGCTGCTATAATAACAAATACTAAATACAGAATAAAACAAATATTTCAGTCAAGGGCTCCCATACAACAAACGTTTTTATAGATAATGGTACGGAACCCTTCGTGCGCGAGTCCGACTCGCAATTGGCCGGTTTTTAGGGTTCCGTACCCAAAGGGTAAAATCGGAACCCTATTACTAAGACTTCGCTGTCCGTCTGTCTGTCTGTCACAGGGCTGTATCTCATGAACCATGATAGCTAGACAGTTGAAATTTTCACAGATTATGTATTTCTATTGCTGCTCTAACAACAAATACTAAAAACAGAATAAAATAAACATTTAAGGGGGACTCCCGTACAACAAACGTGATTTTTTTGCCGTTTTGATAATAGTACGGAACCCTTCGTGCGCGAGTCCGACTCGCACTTGGCCGGTTTTTTATGTTTACCTACATTTGTCAAATGTTGCAAAACGTATGTTAAATTTTGGGGAGGTTACTGCGTTCCTGCAACACAGTAAAAACTAAAGCAGGAATCAGTGCATCATATTATGTAATACTATATTTGAATACAATAAAAACATTTTGTATCTGTATTTATTTATTTAAAAAAGGAATTATTGTGACCAGAAACATCCCAAAAATTGGATTGACTTATTACCATTTTATTGGGATGATCATAAAGGCTTTATTTCAAACTTAACGGTAACACGTATCGTCCGTACATACCGAATCTGTGACTCACTGGATGAGACTATTGAACGGACAACGGTCGAAGGAATTTTATCCGAGTGTTTGGACGTCATGTTACTCATAATGACACTCCTCTGTATCTTGTAGATAGTTTCTGACTAGCTGATAAGTATTTTGACTACTTAAATAATTTAGTACCTACAAGCCAAATGTGTAGACCAGATGTGGATAGATACGCATGTTTCTCTCGTGAGAATCTTCTAACTAAATCGTGATCTGAGTTGGATGACTTACTTAAGTTAGGTAAGTATAAATAAGTATGTGCGTTAGGTAAGTGTGTGTATAGGTAGGTTTACCTCCTTTAAGTAACTAGGTGCCTTAGCGATGTGCAATATTTTTCAAGGATCACAAATAACTTGAGTTTTAAGTTATCTTTGTTTAAAAATCGATCAAAAAGGTTTGATTAGATCACTTACCACTCCATTTATCTTTCAATCCAGTTCCTCGTATTCACACTTCATCCAAAACTACATCACAAATATAAATAAAGAACAGAACACAATAGATTCATAAAAAAAATCACTATAAGGCACGGTGCACACAGCCGGCCGTGGTTTACGCGGGACTGTGAATGAAACGTCATGTGTACTATATGAGGTGCCTAAAATAACGCTTCAATATTATCCAGCTATCTACTGATTGTAATAAAATGTCAAAAAAAACTGGGTAATTGGTGCATTTGATTTTTAAGTAAGCGTGTGTTATTGTTTCCTTTTTAAAAAATAGTTTTTTTTACATTAATAAATTGTTTTTACATTACAAATTGACCAGGAACGATGTTCATGATTGCATGACGGAATGGTAGGTATCTGCATCCACAGGTCAGTATTAAAGAGGATTTGTATTTAATTTTTGTAACGTGTTGCACGAAACCATTCTGTTGCAGGTTAAAGAGGTGTAATTTATGTGATGGAATGTGAAGATAAAAACTAGTAGAAACACTATTAAATTGATATCCATGCATATTATTATGCACTTTGATTTAATAAACTTGTCGGTAATATAAACAAGAATCTTTACACTTTTAAAGATCGGTGAAGGACCTACGATCCTACGTACTTCTTGCTATTTAGGCATTTTGTAATAGGCAGAGGTTAATACGGCATCACACATGATGTTTTTCCAATTCCACCTATTACACTATTTATTTTATACAGCTTTGCATAAGTGACACCGAGACAAAATTTAGCTTAGATGTTTAAAAATGACGAAGAAAGACGTAGTAATAAGCGACGTTGAACCTAACCTAACCTATTTATTATTATTTATTATTATTTAGACAATATTTTTTCTTAAATTTTTCTAATTCAATCAATAAAATTTGAGACGAAGACTCATCTAACAAATCGAAAACCATGAAAATCGGTCTAGCCGTTCTTGAGTTACAAATGGTGTAACTAACACGACTTTTTGTTTTATATAATAAAAATATCTGATCTTGTCTTATCTGCAGCAACATCTTATCGCTCCAGACATGTTCATTCAAGAATGACCAATGGCGGGCATCACGCCAATTAAGTGATCTGCAATTCTACACATCTACTTTAATTAGTGCTAATGGCTGGACACCGTCGTTGTCACTTCTATTTAATTGTATTTCTGTAGAAAGCTGCTAACTTTTCTCATCATCATTATCATCTGCCATTATCCCACTCAAGGGACGGCACAACATTATTTCTTCCATACTCCCCTATCACTCGTTATCACAGTATTTACACCTTTTTTACCCATGTTATCTTTCACACAGTCCATATTCATCACTCACCACTCCTACCTTGTATGTAACCCGCTCTACATCAGACATCTGCTAACTTTTATATTCAATTCAATATTGATAGAGTTAGTTCTACTGTATTATAAGTTTTGTACTGCTTATAACATGTTTCGTAATTAATATGGTAACCCAAAAGTAGCTTATTCTATACACAAATAGAAATAATAAAACTTTATTTTCGCACAAAGAATCACACCCCGGGGGGTTTACTCTTGAAAACGATAAACGATACATCGAAATCAACGTCATTATCGTTTCCAACTGTATTTTAAAAGATTACGACCGACATTAATTTTGACAATTGACATAATATATTCTACTACGACAGACGACGATTTCTAAGAATGCGGTTTAGGCGAATATATCGGAGCACTGTTAAATCGTTTGATAATGTCGAAATCGTATTGCAGAGTAAAGGCCCTACACTGAGCATGCCAGTCGCCCGTGTAGGATCATCTCAACATCATTTTTAGTTAAGTGCGTAGAGAATGTATATCCATAGAAAGCTGTCAACTCAGATAATAAGAATTTATAGTACACTACTAGGGTGAGAGCGCTGGTTTTGGTTATTTTAAGAACATTTTAATTTTCAAATAAACTTTTTATATTAAAAAGAATATTAAAACACGGTTTTTAAACAACATAGAGTATTTATCTAGCTCTTAGGTTAAGTAAAGGTTTTGTAACAGGCGATATTTATTAATTAATTATTCATATTTAAATAGACAAAACGGGCAATATTTAGTTGAGGTCAATCAAGTCTAAAGGTAAAACGCATCAGAATTGTCACTTATCAAAACGGACAATAAGTAAAAAATAGTATTATCTATAGATTTGAAACATTTTTGTTTGCGTCGCTTAGTTATTGACTGCAAAAATTGTATACCAAAACCGGGGAAGGCACCACAACCGGGTCTTTGACCCTATAGTGTGTTCTGTATGTTAAAGACCGTGCAAAATCGAGAAGATTGTGTTATAGTCTAGAACTAGACTTTCATAGCTTTTAAATGATTTCTATAATGTTATTTATGTTTTTTTATGGTATCGTAAAAAAGGTTTCAATTATGTGTCTATGGTTTGGTGAGTAGAATTATCGCGTTGATTTAGCTAGAGAAACTGGCCGTAAAAGAAATTACCTGGTTTTCTAGTGAAAACTAGGTAAAGGTTTTTACTAGCTTTTACTTAACTTGTGGTACTTACTTGCGAAATTAATTAAGTTACACGAACACTTCCAACACATTAAAATTTTTAAACATTTTGGATACTCTAAACCGACGAGTATGCAAGAGGAATGTGTTGAGAGTGAGTGAAACAAAAGTGTGTCAGAATTGTAGCAAGTGGAACGCCGTGGTCTCTGCCTACATCTCTGGGAAACGGGCGTGATTCTATGTATGTATGTACATCGTTACACGTCCATGGCCACTAAGGTAGCGTAATTACCAAACACAAAAGGTTTTTGAAAAGCGTTTAAAAACATAAAAACAGTGTTTCCGCTCTCGTCACAAGGACTTGTAAACTTACACGATAGCGGAGTGATGACGGTGATGGAGCGGAGCGGAGAGCGTGGCGGGTGGCAGAGCGGAAAGCGAAGCGGGCTGCGGTGATCCACACCATCTATTCTCGCGTACATCACTCGAACCTGAAATTTTAATAAACTTTAGTTTATAATCATCATAGGTGGACTATCGTTATCGATTCGCATCACAAAGTACTTAGTTGTCTGGCACGGCTTTATCACAATAAAAACTACTCGTATTTTTGGATCAAATCTTGCAACTAAATTTTAAAATAACTTCGGTGACAATGAAATATGGTGGCAGCGAACTGATCTGATGATAGAATCAAAAGCTGTTCAACGAAATTTTAAATTCTGATTACATGTAATACTGGTAACAGACCTTACCTGAATTAGAGTAAAAATTGGATCAAATATAGTTCATAAACTGGATGAGTGCATGCAAAGCTAGTGTAATAAAGATAAACAGGAGTTTTTTTAAACTTACTTCCGTACAGAGTCATGTGTGAAGGCGGCCTGGAGGCCAGGGCGGGTGTTGAGCCATAACGGCCGCTAGCCCCAGCAGACAGCCGCCCGCCCAAGGGCTTAAATGCTATTGGCCGGATCACGGACTTGCCCTGGAACAAAGAAACTTTTATTAGATAACAGTTTACAATATTATTATATCACTATCACTACATAGTATAAAGCAAAGTCGCTTTCCGCTTCCCGCGTCTGTATGTATGTATGTATGTTTGCTTATATCTTTAAAACTTCACAACGGATTTTGATGCGGTTTTTTTTAATAGATAGAGTGATTCAGGAGGAAGGTTTATATGTATAAAAACATGCTACCCGTGCGAAGCCGGGGCGGGTCGCTAGTTGATAATAAAAGTATTCCAAAAGAGTTGACGTCAGGCAGGCGGGGCAGTTGTAAAACACTCCAAACTAAAATATCCCAACATCTTTACAATCTTTTAAAAATACTAAGTATATGGCAATTTTATTAGGTCTCTTCGCTATGGCAGTTATACTGTTTACGTGTGGTCTTCTATCTGATAAAATATTCACAAAAAGGTGCTGCATTAATTCTTTAGAAATTTGCCCGTAATATAAATCGCATATTTGCTACGCGTGCGCTACGTTGCGTCTGTCAGTCTGTACGCAGGTCAAAGAGAATAGCTGATTCATTTCATTTCCATACCATCTTGCAGCGAGAGTTGCGCTAAACCGAACTTAAAAACTGTTTGCTTACAAATAAAGATTACTTTGTTAGAATTCTTGATAAAAGAGAGTCAATTTGTAACTAGTACAATAACTTAAGAAATACTGCTCTAGGTTATCTCGTGAGGTTTTGACGATATTTATTAATATAATGATTTTAGATTGCATGTAGGTATTTCATAAAACATAATCACTCGTATTCAAGAACGACACTATGAGAACACACACCCACAGTGGACGAAATATTTTTTCATAAACATCACTTTATGTGTTGAGCGGCACTATGGCGCACGCTACCGTGTGCCTTTAGAGCTCAACTTTGCCTAGAGGTACACGACAATGTGCCTATAGTCACACTATGCAGTGTCGCACAACACATGAAGTGATTTTTATGAATAAAGATTTCGTCCACTGTGGGTGCGTGTTCTCATAGTGTCGTTCTTGAATACGAGGGAATCTGTATTTTCTACTCGACTAAAATACAAAACCGTGAGATAAAGTAAAATAAATATACATAAACTCTTTCGTCTATACGAGTTTTACCAGCTATCTCGAGCTTGTACTACGCAGGCAATTAATCTATTCATCAAGCGTAACAAATTCTGCCTTGCAGATAATTCAGGCGTACATTCAAACAACTATGAACTGTACCCGACCGTGATAAAAAGCATAATGGCCTGAGGGCTCCTTACTTGGTATTATAAAATAATTGTTATAACTAGTACGTCCCTCTTCCTAATCGCATGGGTAATGTTCGTAATGAATAATTTATGGGATTACAAAGAAACGTAGTAAAGGGCAGAGAAAATAAGAGTAACCTATAGTTTTTACCTCGACTTTCAACTCGAAGGTAGTAAAAATTTGTATCCCAGCTGTGAAAAAATGAATATTTATTATTTGAAAAGTGTAATTCATTAAACACGTGCTCGACGG
Organism: Hydriomena furcata; assembly: GCA_912999785.1. Lineage (NCBI taxonomy): Eukaryota > Metazoa > Arthropoda > Insecta > Lepidoptera > Geometridae > Hydriomena > Hydriomena furcata. The sequence continues at coordinate 3,344,750 of OU538833.1, read as the reverse complement.
CGAAGAAACCAACGTATGGAATGCTAACTACTGCATAATGTAGGCATGTTTGGATGTGCCTCTGACCACCCTCATTAGGCATCTTCAAGGATTTAAGCGCCTGGAGATCCGAGAAGATGTCTACCGTACTCGGGGATTACAGTCGGTGTAGTTTCGTTGTCCCCGGTGACCGTGTCCCCGTCAACGGGGACAACGGGAATTCATTTTTACAATTAAAAATACTTCCCGTTGTCCCCGGTCTCTGTCCCCGTTGAAAAAGTGAAATAAATTTAGGCCCGGTGTCCCCGGTGTGTACTTCGCAAAATCAAAAGTAGTAGACGTCTTTTTTCGTGATCCTATTTATTTTGTATTACAATAAAGTAGGTACAACAAGTCTTCTATACCTAGCCTAGAGGATTTACAGAAAAAAACTACATTATTTAATTTTACGGTTAACTGCAGATATTAAGGTGGAATTCGCGGTCAAGGTAGATTTTTTTATGGTTTCAATGAAAAGTTACAAAAAATATATGCTTGCGTCTCGGCTATATTGTTTGGACCAGTAGAATCTTAAAAGTAGAGAGAATTCAATTGAAATTATTGTTCCGAGATTCTGAAATTACGTTTTGGAGATATGAAATAAGGGCTAGAAGAAGTTCCAAGACTTAAAAACATTTTGTTACAAACCCTGGGATGACTTTTGTAGGATCGTTCTTACGAATCTAATAAAATAAAAAATAAATAAATAAGATCACGACTGTAATCCCCAAGTACGGTAGACATCCTCTCAAATCTCCAGACGCTTAGAGCCTTTGAAGATGTCTAGTGGGGGAAGTCAGAGGCACCTCCAAACATTATATTTGGCATATGCCCACATTTTTCAGTAGTTAGCATTCCATACGTGACAGGTTGCAAGCCTATCGCCGCTTACGAATCTGCCTCATCTAAATACCCATATTATCACGCACACTACATCCATCTTATCTTTGGCCTACCTCTACTTCTACATTCACCTAATTCCTTATTAAAGAAAAGAAACATATTACTACAATAGGGTTTTATCCATATTGGTAACCGGATTAGATAATAAATCGTGCGATTATCGCTTTCGGCACGAAATCGACATTATACTCGTAAGTGTACGCAACAAAATGTCAGTGCAAAGGCCAAATATACAATCACCTATTAAAGTTACTGATACCGAATACTGTCAGGTACCAACCTACTTAGGCACTAAGTTTATTACCTACTACACTATAAATTCAGTCCGTGGATAGATCATAGCTGTTTTATTATTGGACACCGCCAATATCAATTAAAATCAACTTCAAGAATCATCTAAATTTATAAAAATCTTGCGTACTGACTGACTGATCTATCAATTCAACGCACAGCCTAATATTACTGGAACTAAAAACTTGAAATTTGAAGTTGTGTACAATTTGGTGTGTAGAGGGAGTTACCTCCCGCACTATGAGAGGAATTCCTGAAATTCTACCCCTAAAGGGGTGCAGCGGGAGTTGAAGACTGTTTGAAAATAACTTTACGTGAGGTCGTGAGGGTTTCCACTAGTCAACCTACTAAAAACACAAGAGTTTAAGTGCACGCAACCTGTATTCTAAGAAAACTCGCGTCTGACTGCCTCAATCCAAGGTTTCTCTAAATACATTTTAATAAACAAGGCTAATAAAATATTGCCAGGTGGATTCTACAAATGCTAGCGAATTTAATTTTTTTCTGTCTTCCAATGATTCTCCCTCATATTTATATAAATAAATAAATAAAATAATAAATACTGGTAGACATTTCACACATCGTCATCTAGCTCAAAACTAAGCAAAGCTAGTACTATGGGAGTTAAATTACTGATATAATATTATACACTTTTTTTTCCTCTATAAATACATACTTGTAACACATTATTAAGTTTATACAATAGTATGTATTGCAGTTTCTGTGCCGTCACATGCTACTAAGTATAGCTCATGAGTGGCGACCAACTGTATATGCTCTTGTAACGCATTTTTTGTGACACAAAATAAACTATTATATTCTCTTGTGACCGAGATGAAACCGTTTGTTTACAAACAAGCCTGTGAGAACTTCTCATATCGCTCCGTATTTAGAGATCACGTAAGCCATTAACCTCGGCGCTGACACGTTTGCGGTTCCGTCATAATAATAGATGATATAAGATAGGTGAAAATGACTTTGTACAATTGCGTACTAAAATACTTACTCTGTAATTTACACTCTTTTTAGTAGTACCTTTGAAAAGTCCTTATGCCATGATACAGGACTTCAGGTGGCCCAAAAATGATCCAAATGTTATGGCTCCGTCAATAGAATCGTTTAGAGCTCTCCAAGCACTTATATCATATCTTTAAATATGATGGCAAGTTAGTGGCACATCCAAACATTACATTTTCAAGCCCACATTTTGCAGAAGTCAGCATTGCATACGTGCAAATACTCAATCGTACTTCCTTATGAGAGGAATACACAAATATCTAGACATACATCTTATGATATAATGAGTAGTTAGTAAAGAGTAGATAGTGAGTAGTGAGTTTTTAGTTACTAAAAGTACCGACTTTCTGGTAAAGCTTAAACCGGAGATTCTATGGACTGGCCTCACAACGACATGGCATAGTTAGTACTTTGCCTTCTGCGTTGTGGGTATGATGACCTAAGACAACATTTTTATGATGAACATATGAGTACATGTTTGTTCTGTATTCGGGTGTTACTAAATGGTCGTAGTTTTGGGGAGAAATTACTATAAAAATATATAATTTTCTTCTACTTCGAAAAAGTCTAAAGATACGAGTGTTAAATAAACTATAGCAACAGTTTTGAACCAACAAGATACAACAAATCAATCACGCGGAATGATGCGGATAGCAGACGGTTAAAAACTACATAACTTTGGCCACTGAAGTCGAACGTCGCAGAGATATAACATATATGCTATGCACGTTTCCCAGTAAACAACCGGTAAAGGTTAGTTATGAAAGTTGTAAGTATTTTGCGTTCAAAAGTTTATTTTGTCAAATGATGATCGCTTGATGGTAACTGTCAGTAAGTAAAAAAAATATGATTTTTATATAATTTTTTGTTTTATTTATTCGAAGCTAAATATTGAACCTAGCGTGTTTTAAGTAGAAATACATATGTTTCTAAAATATGTGAAGATATAAATATAAAAGTTTTTTTTACAGATAGGGATGATTTTGATTTTTTTTTGAACTTTAGATTCTGTAAAGTTGCCCTACGTGACCTCTGGACTTCCGCTGACTATATTTTTTGGATCATTCGTTATACAATAGCGAAAACCATAAAAATCAGATCATCAGCCATATGTTAGTAATCATTATGTTCATATCTGGTGCCTGTTCGTATGTGTAAACCGCGCAGTACATTTTCACTCTGATTTACAAAGTATTCGAGCGGGACCTCTAGGATTTCCGCAAAAACTGACGATAGCTGAAGGCTGTCACAAGAAAGTGTTTAACACAAACCGCTAAATGGACCGCTCGTTATCCCACTTAAGCCTCCCAGAGACAGACGGACGGCAAAAAATTTCTATGAATGAGCGGAGTTTTCACTTCAGTCAGAATCTTTCAATATGGACGCTCAAAATTGGATAGATAAGCCATGTTGAAAAAATTGCCTATTGTCAATTGTTAAATAATGTAAGGTAAATTACTAGAAAATAAAATAACATAAATAGGATCACGACTGTAATCCCCAAGTACGGTAGACATCCTCTCAGATCTCCAGACGCTTAGATCCTTCGAAGATGTCTAGTGTGTCAGAGGCGCGAGCGTAAGCTGTCGGACCAAATGTCGGATGAATCGAGACATTGTAATATGCATAATTTCCCGTTTTTGAAATTGTTTTATTTAGTTTTATGTATTAAGCGCCCTTTTACCGGAAATAAACTCGTTGTATGAATTCTAAGCTAGACAGTTAATATCGACAAAACCACTTTCAATTTATTATCGACTATTACAAATATTGCATGCAACACTATGCCATAACGATTGCATGGTGGATATTATGCTTAAAATTGCATATTAAGTCTATAAATACACTTTCCCGGAAAAGTAAATAGTAAAACTGTTCTTGTCACCCGTTGACAGTTTCCGCTGCATAGAAATTGAAATTCTGATATTCTAGACCAGGAAATTATTTTATAACTAAAATATGCTTAATGTTTTGTATTCTGAGGTACTAAATGAGACGAGCGAATACAGATATACCCTATATAATGACGTAAAACACACACACCATAGTTTTTAGGGTTCCGTACCCAAAGGGTAAAATTGGAACCCAATTACTAAGACTTCGCTGTCTGTCTGTCTGTCTGTCTGTCTGTCTGTCTGTCTGTCACAGGGCTGTATCTCATGAACCGTGATAGCTAGACAGTTAAAATTTACACAGATTATGTATTTCTGGTGCCGCTATAACAACAAATACTAAAAACAGTATAAAATAAATATTTATGTGGGGCTCCCATACAACAAACGTGTTTTTTTTTTGCTTGTATAGATAATGGTACGGAACCCTTCGTGCGCGAGTCCGACTCGCACTTGGCCGTTTTTTTTTAATCATTTAGTTTTATGAACTTCAAACTTGAATTATTTTTGTATCTTTTATTTTACCATATCAGATTTCTACAAAACACAATATATTCCTAGGTATTTACAAAAAAATAAGTATTCTATCAGTTATCTAGTTCATAGTTCATCTATACTTCTATACTAGTAATATTATAAAGAGGAAAGATTTGTATTTTTGTATGTGTGTATGTACAACGCCATCTACATCAAAATTATCCCTATTGCGTTTTTTTACCGTATTGTTTAGGCCTGATTGATGCGCAAATATACAAACAAAAACACATACTTTCGCATTTATAATATTATTAGGATTACAGGAAAAAATAAGGATCCTTACTTCAATAATGTAAACCAAGGTGGAAAAAATGTCATAAAATCATTATTACCCGTGCGACGCGACGCTTAGACGGACAGCAAGTACTGTTATAAAGCTTCATAGCTTGTTTGACTTAGACAAGTCAAGTTAGGCTTAGACTCGGCCGTAAGCTGTAACATTATACAGTGTATAGCGTTTCTAAGACACACATAAATATTATGATCGTTTGTTTAGAAGCGGTTTGTATTTGTAGGCTAACCGAGACAAGGCCTTGAGAGATAGTCAACTGGTTTCTTCTCTTACAATTTAAAAGCTTTAGCGATTATTAAAAAAAAAAATAGGATCTTGACTGTAATCCCCAAGTACGGTAGACATCCTCTCAGATCTCCAGGCGATTAGAGCCTTGAAGATGTCTAGAGGGGGTAGTCAGAGGCACGTCCAAACATTACATTTAGCACATGGCCACATTTTGCAGTAGTCAGCATTCCATACATGGCAGGTTGCAAGCCCATCGCCGCTTATAAAAATACTAACTGGTTTCCTCACGATGTTTTCCTTCACCGTTTTGAGCACGTGTTTTAATGTGCATATACATTTTTCGAACAGAAAAATTAATTGATGCACGTCGGGATTCGAACCCATGTTCGAAATGAAGTTGAGGTACTTCCCACTCGGCCAACACGAAAACCTTTAAAACATAAATGGTCCATCCTTAGCGAATACGGATAGATTTACCTACACTGGATACGAGATCTGTGGCGTAAGCACGAATCACTTTCGTATCGTCCAAATGTCAAAACTGTCGATTTTTGTATAGTAAAAGTGTCAGTTGGACGATACGTTGTTGATACAGTAGTGGTTCATGTTAACCCCCCTGGGCATAACCATTGATGCGGTGAATTTTCTTACAAGTGCATAACAATTGCATGAGAAAAGCTTTTGCCACAAACCACACTAGCCAGTTGCTACGCGGAATGTCCCCTGTCATTTGTCTCTTCTCTGGCGTTGACTTCATTATACTACTTTCATTCACCGAATTGTAAATCAACCGACACAGTACATTTTCAAAGAATAGAGACAACTAAATGCGATTGATTTTAAGAAAATTCGTCACGATACCCATCTCTATTAATAGATTAGATAGCTTGTCTCGTGATTTTTATTGAAATATTCACACAATACTTTTGAAACCTACTAAAGTTTTAGCAGGGTTCCGTAAATGTTCAATTAAAAAATTTCGGCGATAGGCATGGTTACTAAAAATGTGGGCATGTGCCAAATACAAAGTTTGGACGTGTCTCTAGTACCCATTTAGTCATCTATAAGGTACTGAGTGCCCGGAGATCTGAGAGGATGTCCACCGTAGATACTGATCCTATTTATATTTCAATTATCAAATTTCGTAGTGGTCAATCGGAGCTGGAGACGATTGCAATTACGTTTGTAGATTCTCGGTACCTGTGAATTTGCGTAACGCATCCTACGATTCGTTCATAGTTTCGCTAGTTATCGGATTGAAGACAACCGGACTAACCCAATCTGCGTGCAATTTTCCAAACGATTAGATGAGCCTATTTGCAAACATGCAATTTACATACAACTTACTATATCTGGGAAACGAAACTGTACGTAAATCGATTTGTATCTTTAATACATGTTGCAATCAACTAGTGATGTCTACAAGTCTACAAGAATTAAATTAAGAAGAAAAGATAGAAGGATATGCATTAATTTGCCCCTAACGAGAATATAAACACATTGTAAGTAGGTACCTACATAAACTATACTAATATTATAAATACGAAAGTATGTCTGTCTGTCTGTGACGTTATCACGGCCAAACCGGCTGGGCCGATTGTGATAAAATTTTATATAGAGATAGTTTTGTCTTGTGACGGACATAAGCTACTGTATTCCAAAAAAAAATTGATTTTCCGGAATTTTAAATATTTTACGATAAAGTCTTTAATAATCAATTTTCTAAATCCATCGCGGGTGAAAGCTAGTAATATTATAATGAACTAGCGAACTAGTGATAATCACTACATAGTATAAAGCAAAGTCGCTTTCCGCTTCCCGCGTCTGTATGTATGTTTGCTTATATCTTTAAAACTACACAACGGATTTTGATGCGGTATTTTTTAATAGATAGAGTGATTCAGAAGGAAGGTTTATATGTATTAAACCCGTGCAAAGCCGGGGCGGGTCGCTAGTAGATTTATATAATGATTCAAGACTAGCTGACCCGTGCCCGCTTCGCTGTGCGTAAGACATTTCTATTACCATCGTGGACTTTTTTGTAGACGTTTTTAAGGTATACAATACTGTAGTACATTATTTTGATAATGAAACAATGATTAGAAAGCACTAATAGAATGATGGTAGTGACCTAGTCTACCGAGGAACGATCGAGATTCGAACCTTCAAGGTTCGAATCTCGATCGTTCACCAACGGATTTTCGGAACGGAAACCGACTGTTTTTTTTTCTCCGGCCTTGGGCCATTCTTAAGGTTATAATATCTGGTTATTGACCTGATGAAGGATGATTATGAAATCGCAAGTGGCTTATCAATCTATACTTATAATAAATTTGTAGAGAGGTCAATTCTGTACATGAAATATATTTCCAAAATAACTATTAGGGGGTGATTAGGGATCGATATTTATGCCAAAAATGCAATCAGTAAAATTTTTGTCTGTCTGTCTGTCTGTCTGTCTGTCTGTCTGTCTGTCTGTATAACCGTTATAGAAACAAAAACTACTCGACGGATTTTAACGAAACTTGGTACAATTAATTTTCATACTCCTGAGCTGGTTATAGTATACTTTTTATCACGCTGCATTCAATAGGAGCAGAGCAGTGAAGGAAAATGTTGGGAAAACGGGAGAAGTTACTCCATTTTTTGAGCTTCCGTCGCGTGTGCAACCTTAATGGTTAAAGCTACACAGAAATCATGTATGAGGGAAATGTTCTTCTTAAAATTATATAAAAAATATCCTACGACAGCATATGTCTATCTTTTATGGTTGACTCACAATAACACGTGTAACTCCCGATAGCTTAGCAGTTCGAAGCTTTCTGATTATATTTGTCTACTCTTACGTTTATAACACTCTCAGTCATCCATAATTAAAAACGCGAACGCACAGGCAGGCGTCTTGCTTGGTACCTAGAGGCTAGCGAGTCACCTAGCGAGTAGCTTCGTAAAACGAACATTCTCGAACGTTCGCGACCGGCCTAGCAGCTAGGCGTCAAACGCGCAGTTCGGCCGATCGCGAACGTTCGAGAATAAAAGAAATCATCAATAATTGTCTAATGACAAAAAAGCTGTGAAAAAATAACGTTTTATATAAAGACATTCTGTAGTATATTTAGTATCAGCATTGCACCCGTGCGAAGCCCGGGCGGGTCGCTAGTCTGAAATATTTTAAAAAACCGGCCAAGTGTGTGTCGGGTTTCGTAGTTTACACAGCTAACAACGTTATGATCAAATATGGTTCAAACTAAAAAAATGATTATTTCTTTTTCAAGTCCATTTTATAAGTTGGTCGACTACTACGACTTATTTTTCTACATTTTATTCTACAACTTTGTTGACATTACTAATATTATGTATATACATGCCAAATTATAGCTTTCTAGCTTTAAAAGTTTCTGAGCTAAGCCGGACAGACAGACGGACGGACATGGCTAAACTATAAGGGTTTCTTGTAGACTACGAAACCCTAAAAACAGGAGTTTTCAGATTGGCAGCAACGAAGTAAGAAATAAATCGGTGTTAAAATAGTAATCTTGCAGTAAACAGGTTCGTAAGTATAGGTACCTAAGCATGTACAAAGAAAGAAAGAACCAAAAAGAGAAAGAAATAAATAAATAGCTTTTTGTGTCAACATATTCTCTTAAAGACAGTGACATAATTAATACTACATTGATAGCAAAATTAGTCACCACCCAGCTATATGCTGCAAAGCAAGTGCTGATGCAGCGTTGATTTTACAAGGTCTAACGATAGATGGAGCCACATATCGCTAGCCTAGTATAAAAGACTGTGTCCTACATATCGCTCTCTGGTTTACTGGCTCCCCATGTTTGAATACTTTTTACACACGAGTAGCTAACGAATGATGAGAAACATTGATTTCATTAGAAAGAAAGAAATAGGATCATTACTGTAATCCCCAAATACGGTAGACAACCTCTCAAATCTCCAGGCGCTCAGATCTTTAAATATGTCTGAAGGGGCTAGCCAGAGGCACGTCCAAACATTACGTTTGGCACATGCCCACATTTTGTAGTAGTTAGCATTTCACACGTCACAGGTTGCAAGCCCGTCGCAGATTGATTTTATTAGACATGGTTATATCGAAATTGTAACATTGGCCTCGATATTGTTTTGATTGCAATCGTTCACGAAAGTTTGAAAGTTAGATTACTTCTTTGACAACTTTTACCACATAAACAGATATTTGATTAAAATTGAACTAAACAATTTTAACCGCTCACTTCGTCTAGTATTGCAACCTGTCACGTGTGGAATGCTAACTACTGTAAAATGTGGTCATGTCCAAAATGTAATGTTACGTGCCTCTGACTAACCTCTTTAGACATCTTCAAGGATCTGAGCGCCTGGAGATCTGAGAGGGTGTCTTCACTTGGGGATGACAGTCGTGATCCTATTTGTTTTTAACCTTATCTAACCAATTCTTAAGCACATTTTATTTTTATTTTTCTGCCACGACTATATGAAGCCACCTACTTAGATTGGCTAATAATCAAAGTCAATGAACCTATTTCTATGAATGCGGATGTTTTCATTGACAAATCGAATAAAAACTACAGCTCAATGCAATAAATAAATAATTCTAAAAAACCGGCCAAGTGCGAGTCGGACTCGCGCACGAAGGGTTCTGTACAATCTATGTAAAATGGCAAACGTTTGTTGTATGGGAGCCCCCACTCAAATATTTATCTTCTATTTTTAGTATTTCTTGTTAAAGCGGCAACTGAAATACATAATCTGTAAAAATTTCAACTGTCTATCTAGCTATCACGGTTCATGAGATACAGCCATGTGACAAACGGACAGACGGACAGCAGTCTTAGTAATAGGGTCTCGTTTCACCCGGTTTTTATGGAACTCTAAATGTTCATATTTTTATGACATCATTCGCATACCATACCTATCGTGTTTATTGTCAGGACACAGGCATATTAAATCACGCCTACTGGAATACTAGACTAGACTAATGAAATGAGATGTTGCAAAAAATATTTGCATAACAAACGATTGACATTATCTGCCCACGGAGACGCTAAACATAGTTATTTACTTTGGAGGATTGATCTAGAATATAGGATCACGACTGTAATCCCCAAGTACGGTAGACATCCTCTCAGATATCCAGACGCTTAGATCCTTTGAAGATGACTACTGGGGGTAACATTATATTTGGCACATGCCCTCATTTTGTAATAGTTAGTATTCCATACGTGACAGGTCGCAAGCCCATCGCCGCTTAAGAATACTAACTGGTTTCCTTCACTGTTTTGAGCACGTGTTTTTGATGTGATATAAATATTTCGGAATATCAGAAAAATCTATTGATGCACGCCGGTATTCGAACACACGACCTTTAAATTGAAAGTCGGTGTACCTCTTACTCGGCCAACACGGCCACTTTAGAACATCTAGATGATTAGACGACTCTTGGGACTCCTCGAGAACCTACGTCACTGTTTTCACATCCAAAGACGAATTTAGCAAATATCGACTGTCATAAAATGACTATACTCCTGAGAGCCTACGTCTTATTGATGTACCCTACCTTTAGTACCGTTTTCCAAAATAAAAAGATAGTAAATTTCCTGTTGAAAAATATTTTTCATTGACAAGCTATCAGCTCTCACATAACATAACATTGTCATCGGAACTTGACAAGAATGCAAAGTTTTTACTTAAACGAAGTATTTACTAAGGATTTCCGTTTTGATTGTCCGTTGAACAGATCCTGACTCCATCATCCGATCAGCTCGCTCATATTATTGTATTGTCACCTGAACTAAAGGTGTATGCAAAATTTCAGCTCAATCGATTGGGGATAACTGCTTCAAAATTGAGTTGCAATATTCCACCCACAAACACAGTTACATTTATACATACATTCGTACAAATAAAAGCTTGTAAAAAGTTAGACCAGATACAGCCAAGTTGTGTGAATGTGAATACAAACACACATTTCGCTAAACGCGGTCAAAAATACCTAAGAATAATGTTGAGCCTAAAGGCACCATGTAAACGGACAGATTCGCAAGCCTTCTTTGCCTCTAGCATTCTCCCACGGTGCGCCACGCGAGCACCACGTGTGGACTGGCTAGCACCAGTTTAAACGTTTTCGGATAATTATAGAGTCACCTAAATAAAAAAACCCGGCCAAGTGCGAGTCGGACTCGCGCACGAAGGGTTCCATACCATCATCTATAAAAAACGGCAAAAAACACGTTTGTTGTATGAGAGTCCCACTCAAATATTATCTTATTTGTGGCTATAGCAACAGAAATACATCATCTGTGAAAATTTCAACTGTCTAGCTATCACGGTTCATGAGATACAGCCTTGTGACAGACGGACAGCGAAGTCTTAGTAATCGGGTCCCGTTTTTACCCTTTGGGTACGGAACCCGAAAAAGTACAGTTTGCGATGGACAGGCTTTATGTTTTAACTCCATATGGACCTTATTGCTTAGTTAAACACAGCGTCTTTATGACACAATTTGTTATAAGATGATAACCACATAAAGACGAAAGCCTGAGGCAATTATGAGGACTTAAAAGCGACCGAACTGTTTACCCGTACCTAAATTATCCATGATTTATTATACTATCAGTAAAGTATAAAATTGCTTGGGGCTAGCAGGAATTGAATGAAACAAGGCTGGGACCAATTACGGATCTATCTATCAGTTTTTGTCTAGCATCTAGGATGAGTCATAGTTTTGTGTGGTTATAGTTTATGAACATTATAGAACGGGACCATTTTATGATGTACTAGCCGACCCGTGACAGACGTTGTCCTGTCAAATTTCATATAAAAATATAAAAGACTAAATGTTTTTAGTCTGTGATGTCAGATTTGTTACACACCAGCGCCATCTATACAGAAATCATACCTTTTGCGTTTTTTTTATCGTTTTGGGGATGTTTTTTTTATATTTTAAAGTAGTTTATTATTTATTCGGGCAATATCTATATCTACAGCAAATGACAACTTAATTTGTTTTGTCGTTTAAGTCTGATTGAGGAACAAAACAAACTTTCGCATTTATAATATTATTAGGAGTAGGATTTGGAACCCTATTATTACAAATTACATAATTTGCAATCAGATTCAACGAGAACAAAGACAAAATAACTGTTGCGAACTAGCATGGTCATACCATGACCATGACGTGAGGTAACAGTGCCTACATTATAACATTATTGAGTAGTATGAGACTATGCCCAATAGAACATTACACTAGACTCACTAGAAGTGTTACGAAAGATAAGGAAGGGGCTAGACAAAGAAGTCTTTGTAAAAACCGGCCAAGCGCGAGTCGGACTCGCGCACGAAGAGTTCCGTACTATTATCATAAAAAACGGAAAAATCATGTTTGTTAACAACAAACGTAATTTTTTAATAAGACATTTAAATGCTTATTTTATTCTGTTTTTAGTATTTGTTGAATTATAACGGCAACAGAAATACATAATCTGTGAAAATTTCAACTGTCTAGCTAACACGGTTCATGAGATACAGCCCTGTGACAGATAGACGGCATACGGACAGACGGACAGCGAAGTCTTAGTAATAGGGTCCCGTTTTTACCCTTTGGGTACGGAACCCTAAAAATAACATTTTTATTGCGTGTGTGTATATGTGTAATAATATTGTTTGGTACGTTGCATTGCAGTCGATATAATAATTGTAAGTACCTACTTGTTTTTTATACGTCAGGAATTGTTTGAGTAATCCGGATGTTAAAATGTCATACCTAGATCCCTCGATAAGAAGCAATGTAATCGCCAAAAGAGTCAATGCATACAGTAACATCGATTATGGACAGTTGCTCAACTAAATTAAATGAAAAGAAGGTCAGCTTCTTCCTTGGGTTTGTACTAATAAGGCTCAATAGGTCTGTGACATACGAAAACATCGTGAGAAAACCAGTTAGTATTCTTATAAGCGGCTATGGGCTTGCAATATGTCATGCATGGAATAGTAACTACTGCAAAATGTGGGAATGTGCCAAATATAATGTTTGGCCATGCTTCTGACTACCTCCCTCTAGACATCTTCAAGGATCTAAGCGTTTTGAGATCTGAGAGTTCCCGTTCCTGTTCCCATTCCCGGTCCCGGGCTGTTTTTACGGTTTTCCCGGCAATTATTCGAATTTTTCTCACCTTTTAAACCTTCCCTAGACCTCCACGAACATTTCAAGACCAAGATAAGATAAATCCGTTTAGCCGTTCTCGAGTTTTAGCGAGACTAACGAACAGCAATTGATTTTTATATATATAGATATTTCATAACAAAGTCGTGATCCTATTTTTAAGTCTGCGACAGGACTTAGATGACGCATAGGCTGACTGTGGGCAGATTATGATCAGGCTTCGAAAACTTCCCAAGCTCGCTCCCACAGTTCACTTTACAAGCACGTGTGTTAGCAATAAAGTGATCGATAAGTATCTATCTATAGATTGGTAGGTGATTTATTTTAATAGGTTCTCAGGTGTTTTGATCGTATCGATGTTATTGGAGCAATGCTCGCGGCTTGTAATAATGAATGAAGTCGAAAGAAGATTTCACTCTATGGTGTAGTGGATAAATAACTAGTACCAATCATTGATTTGATAGATTGAGTGGGTGTAAATAAAATAATCGGTAAATGATCCTATTTTCCTATTCTTTAAATATATTTACTTAAAATTTGTACATAATTTGTTGTAAATTTGTTTGTATTTCTACGAATCCACTTTCGGAATCATTGATTTGATAGATGGAGTGGGTGAAAGTAAAATAATCGGTAAATGATCCTATTTTCCTATTCTTTAAATATATCTACTTAAAATGTGTACATAATTTGTTGTAAATTTGTTTGTATTTCTACGAATCCACTTTCGGAATACGACACTCGTAAAAAATGCTTAGCAAAAGACAGGTTATCAATAATTAATCGCTGTGTTATTTAAAATAAGAATAGATTTTTCCAAAATGTCTACAATTTTAAAAGCCTGCGTGTTTGTAATTCTAACGTTGTTACAAAGACATCCTGGAACTGCCTCCAGCTAACTCCCAGGCTGTCTTAAAAGCCAAAAGCATTAATTTGGGACTCTCTGGACTTTGGCCCGAAGGCGTAACTTGGCTGTCAATGACAGTATCATTAGGACTTAAGATACTGTTGCTGTCTGCTTATTTAAATCGTGTGAATTCTACCAATTGTGAATATTAAAATAAGTTTTTTTTTGTCATAATATAAAAAGTTACGAGAATAAACTAGCACTTAAAAAACGCAAATGTTTGTAAGGTAGGTAAAGGTTATAATTATTATGTTTTGTGCACAAGCCTAGATTTGATAAGTAAGTATTACACGTAATACTTACTTACTTATCAAAAGGCTGTAAATGTACGTGTACATTATTTAAATTTAATTAATCATTTTATTTTATGCAAATACCGTGACTGCCTTTAAAATAACATCCAGTTTGCATATAAAAAGATGGTTCTATAAGTTTTGCATTACTTATTTAGATGTTTAATTGCATTTTCTGGGAGATTCTGTAGGTATTCTAGTTTAAATAATGTCGGTGTTTGCCTTTCAGTTCACCGATAACCATCGAGCAATGCCATCACAAGCAAGAGAGCATTGGTCAATGACTGTACCGAATCGAAACAAGTCATAAATTAGAAGATTACCATCTCAGCAGGACATTTAAAGACCGAGTTGTGGGTATTGAACACACATCCTGATATGTATGGAGGTGATACATTACTGACATTGTCGAGAAGAAAGTCGTAATTAATTGCTGACTAATGTGCGAAAAGATGGCGTGTTACGAATTTATGATTGCTTAATGAACATGACAACATCCAGTAAGTAGTTATTCGGATAAGGGAAGCATGCTTGTCGTCTGGAAGAAATCCATAAGAAGACATTTATCGATATGACCACTTATTGTAACATATATAATTTGTAAATGCTTAGATTGTTTAACAATAAAGTATATTTCATTTTATTTCATGCTTCCCTTACGCTTTTCAATAGCTAAAGGACTTGTCTTGCCTACCATAAAAAAATGTCTTTATTTCGTTTCCGCTAACAAAAAAAACTAGGCACCTAGTTCTATGTACTCCGATTTCAAAAGCTGAATGATTCACATCATTTTGTAAAGACCCTCAAAAAGTACACAAAGCTCACGGAATAGGAATAGCATTCTATTTTAACCAGAAAGCAGCAACATGACCCCATTATGCCACTTCCGAACATAAAACCGGTTTTTGTCGGTTCTAGTTTGAAGAGCCCACGTGAATGCACACGTGCCAAGCAGATGTGGCACCTACAAAGACACATCTGCCCATTAAAAACACCCTAGCATCATCCCCTCAATTATCAAACCCCATTTTGCAAGGGTATTTCGACACGGGTATTTGTCGCTTATATGCAAAAATTAGGGTGAACTTTTGACACCATAAAAATTATAACAGTATCAATAGGTTAATAATTCGGGCATCAAAGTTTGATTTGAATATAATACTTGATGTAACATAAGTAGCTTTACAAACTCTTTGACCAAATATGGCTTCACACTTCCCACTATTACCACAAATATAAATACCTTAACACTAAAAATAAAAATACGATACAAATTTGCCAAACAAGTTAAATCCGATAAATTCTTTGCAATATTGGAAGGCTGGTGTCGAAAGTACTCGAACCTTAACAAAAAATATGCTACTGATCTTATGGAATTTGAGGTTTGCAGCAAAAAATGCACATCTCGTTAGCAGAAAGAAGTAATGATATCTGGTTGTCTGAAGCGACATCCGGTTTGTGCCTACTTTCAAGTGGCAAAAAGCGAAGCTCAATCAAACTGTCGATTGTATTTACAATAGGTATTTTTAAGTGTGCAAATTTGAGCTCTATCGCTTGATACATAACGATAACAAATTATTGCGGCTACTGTGCCAATATTGAAGTTGAGAGTAAAAAGTACACCAAAAGTGTTTGCGTTACCCGAGAGTGTCAATTATACATTTCTTTGACCACATAATAACTTTCTTTAGGAGTAAGTAGACCTGTTGATATAAAACGCTGTGTTACCTTTTATTGTTAGTTTATGCAATGCCTAAAAGAGTTACATTGTTACCAAACCATAGCCAACTCTAGCCAACTACAGTACGGTCGGTGGATTTAGGCAAATGTAAAGTTAGCCGTTTGTCTGCGTCAGACAACCTTATGCATCAACACAAAATCAGTTTTATGGTCACAGGTCTAACTTCACGTTTGCCTATATCCACCGACGATGTATAGATGATGGCGGTACAACATAGATTTATACAAAACTAGCTAACCCGTGACAGACTGTTCTGTCCTGTGTAGTCAAAACTGATGTCAGATATTTTGCACACCAGCGCCATCAATACCAAAATCATCAATTTTGCATATATGTTTTTTCTGATTTTAAACCACCCTATGTTTTATTCGGGCATTATATCTACATCTATAGCAAATTTCATTGTTATCCGTTTTGTTGTTTAGGCCTGAATTTCAAACACACAAACCACCTCACAAACTTTCTTATTTATAATATTATTAGAATCTGTATTGGTAGTATCGGTAAATGCTGCTGGGTTCATGGAAATCGCGGTAAATCCCAAGGACATGACCTAGGGTGTATTTATGCCACCCTGATTGATTCTAAACCCTTGCAGGGCTTCAGTATTAGTAACTTGATTCATTTGCCAAAGCAAAAGGTCTTCTTTCAATCTATTATTTCGAATGAAGCGATAAATAAATCATAGTTGTATTATAGTAGTTTTTGGATACGTTGTCTTAGACTATGAAGAATTTGTATTTGCATGTTAAGTGTGTCCAGTAGGTATGAATGCCTGAGAATGAGAAATATTATTTCTAGGTATTAGCAGCTGTTTCACTTGACTGAAATTATCAATGCAATAGATACTAGAGATTGCTTTGTCCCACGGTGTCGGTATCACATTTTCTATACGTAATACGAGCTGTGATATAGCCTTCACAATGCTAGCTGAACAGATCTTCCACTTTTTGATGACTGGTGAAAGCTAAATGATCTACAAATACGAATTTTCTGGATGCTTTTCGTGAATTTTAATATTAAATACTGAAATAAATAGCTCCATATACCTACATTGTTTTCAGTTGTTACTTTATGGTAGTATTCTCGTATAAAATGCAAAAGATGGACATGTGTGTAATGTAATGTTTGTACGTATTTCTGACTATCTATCATACATCTTCAAAGTCCTGAAAGAGATACCTAAGGTACTTAGGGATTATGAATATTATGATAGTTATCTTATTGCATTTCATTTAGAACTGAATAATAAAATTTAGAGTCAGGTATTGTCTGTAAAGAAGTTAACCCTTTCATAGTTCAGTCGGGGCTGTAACTTTATAGTATAAAGTTTGATGCACTTTCTATCGGCAAAGTAATTGAATTTAATGATGATTTTTTTCAACCACGATTGCAACATTCCTACCGGCGATTATCATCTAAAGCACAATGCAAAATAGCTCATTCACTGGCTCTTACATCACTTTATGATATAGAACATCACGTCAAACATATTACAGGGCATTATGGTTATGAATAGCGTACATTAGTGAAATACGAGGGCCTTGGCACAAATGTGGTCCGTCGTGACGGACAAGACTACCCGATTATAATCATTTTATGTTTTGGTGAATGCAATGTTTTGAATTTTATACAGTTTAAAAAATAATGAGTAAACCATATTAAATTGTACCAACAATTAACGTGATTGTAACAACGAATTAACGCAAATAAATTCTATAGAAACTGGCAATCTTGCTGAAAGTTAGTTGCATGTTTACAAAAGTCCTTCATTATAATTTTATTCTTATTCACTGAAATAAAATATTTTAAATAACAATACTTACTTACGGCTAATTATACATACGTTTAAAACTGTATTGCAGCCATTTCGAAACTATTCAATTATTCAAATTGAATGCAAGAAATAAAACACTTACATCTAAATACATAATATATCACAGAATACTTACAACATACACAAGAAACAGTGACCGTTGCAAACAGTTATCGTAGAAATAAATTATCATTATTACAGCATTATCCAAAATTTGGTCTTATTTTTTAACCTAGAAAGATATGGAGTATAATCAGAAAAAAAGAGACAACAATGCATAACCCTAACTAACTATAGTTAAAACTGCAAGCATCACGTAACAAATTAAACTCCATACACCTAGCAAGGAATAATGGCTGGCTGAGATGAAGTATGTTATTACGTGCCTCGGTGGGTGGAAGCGGGCTGATTAGATTGTGCATTTGCAGAGGGGATATCTAAATAGTAACTCAAGAGTCGAGACAGGCGTAGTAACTGTTGCTGCTCTGTGACCCAGGATAAAGGTGGGTGGCGATTTTCCGGTTACATAAGCCTGGATTAATCTGTGGCCTAGAATTAAGGTACTAGATGTCAGATAACTATTGATTTTTACACGGGTCTTCATCACGTATTACCTTTAATTTATTTTCCCGAAGTTTCGACTATGTTACAATAGCCATGGTTGAGGGCAAACTCAGATGTCAAATGTAGATTTAAAAAAAAAACTAATTTTGACTATTCTCTTCCTACAAAATAGAAAAAACCTACCAAATCAGATCACCAAAAAATAAATAAATAGGATGACGACTGTAATCCCCATGTACGGTAGACATTCTCTCAGATCTCCAGGCGCTTAAATCCTTTGAAGATATCTAGTGGTTCAGAGACACGTTTAAACATCATATTTAGCTCATGCCCACATTTTGCAGTAGTAAGCATTCCATACGTGACAGGTTGCAAGCCCATCGCCGCTTATAAGAATAGTAACTGGTTTCCTCACGATGTTTTCCTTCACCGTTTTAAACAAAAAAAATATGTATTAGGTATATATGCATCAAATTGAGAATTTTTCGTCGGTTAAATAAAGAGGTGCACGGAAACCAAATCAATGTAACTTAGGTATATATTTTTTTTTATATGCCGACTTCAGCGGGGGGCGCTGCTGTAGGCTTTTATGTTTTATTTTATTCTTTGATTTCGAAATCACTTTCAACAATGCTATCACTTACAATCAATGTTAAGTGCTATGCAAATAAATCACTTTTCATTGTTACACCAACGATTCCTTACATCACGTTTTGCATCGCCTTATCATTCGTTATTGTTTCCTATAAATAACACGTAGGCGTTATTTAACTAAGTAAGTACAGTTGCGATCAAGTATTACAACTAAAGGGTCAACTAAGGGGCAAAAATAACTTCACAATCAAACAATTCTGATTTTCTATCACAGTGTCATAATAACCTTCACATTGGTGTTGGTGTTCGTTTTTAATGGCGATTTTTTTTATTAAATACATTCGATGCAATAGTTTCCCTTTATCTTGGAAGTAGTGACATACTATAAAATTATACAATATAAACTTGCGACATACTCGTATATGATAGGTTTAATGTTTATTGCAAGAAACACATTGTTAGAACTTAAATCAAAATCAACATTGTGCAAGCTTCACAAGAGGTGATAAGCCTCATAATAACCGTGAAAATGAACACGGCTTCAAGTCACGCAATTTATTGATTACGTTTAAATAACTTTCAAATTGGAATTAATTTAAGTGCACTCGCATCCCGTCACAACAATAAGCCTATAATTGCATAATCATTAGAACAATACTTCTAACAACACATGTTTGAAGACGCGTAGTTTGTTTGTGAGAAAAACAAAAGCATTAATAGAGAGCCATTGAATTGAATTGCCTTTGTAATCAAATTACAATAGTTTGCATAGTTAGATACGAGAGAAATCTATGGCATGACAAACAATTGACCATTGTTTCAGCGATTTACGAATTAAGTTGATTTGGAATGAATAAGCTAAGCGTCTTCAGAATGGGCAAAGACTTTAAAAAATCAGTTAACGTTAATCAAACACTATAACATATAAACAATGTACTTCTATATAGTTTTAATATACGAGTACCATTTCCAATAACTTGATAATCCTTCGATCTTTATTATTTCATATAAGAAGCTACGTGTATAAAAAATACAGCGTTACTGATCTAATCATGCGGATTAAATGATGGAAAATAGTCAAGTCAGCGAGCAATTGACTACTCGATACCTACATTAGCATCTACAATGTCAGAGTTAAATAATAAATAAATAAATAAATACTGGTGGACATTTTACACATCGCCATCCAGCCCCAAACTAAGCAAAGCTTGTACTATGGGAACTAGATAACTGATAGAATACTTATATACGTTTTTTTTTTGTAAATACATACTTATGATACATACTACACACCCAGACACAGAACAAAGATCTATGTTCATCACACAAATATTTGCTCTGGGGATCGAACCCACAACCTACAGCGCAGAAGGCAGAGCTACTACCAACTGAGCTGTGAGGCCAGTCATCCAAGAACCCCAAGAAAAAAAATCCCAAGAACCTTGGATTAATAAGTAAGTAGAAGTGACAGGTGAAAAAAGCTCATTATTAAGGTGACTGTTAAATTTATGACAGCTCGCATTTTTTGTACTCGGTCGTATTCTGTGGCCGCACACTAAGAATAGTGCAAACGCACACATTGAAGCTACTTCACACTTCATTTACCAAGACTAAATAACTAGTCTTGATACTTGAAAATATTTGGTGCAATAGGTATGTCATATTTGTATAGGTAGGTATGTACTTAATAATTTTATAGGTTGCACTTGACAAAAAGAAAATAAATATAGAAAAAAATAATATATATTATAAGACAGGTTACAAATCGTAAAGTGCTACTACACAGTTACTAATATTTGACTGTGCAAAAAATATTTGTTAGGTACCTACTAATAAAATACATTATGACAAAACGGTAAGTATCGTTTTTTTACAAGCTCTTATTTAACTTGCAGTTTATGTACATATTTATGTATGTATGTTTGATAAGGTGGAATCTTGCAACTTAATTTTAAGCAGTTATCCCCAATCGATTGAGCTGAAATTTTGCATACATAATATGGTGACAGCGAGTTGATCTGATGATGGAGTCAGGAGCTGTTCAACGGAACCCTTTACAAAATAGTCGAATTGAGGCAAAACTTTGCATACCTATCAATCTCAATGACAATGTAAAATTATGGTACTAGCTAGCTGGTCTGATGATGGAGGTCGGATGTAGCCATCGGAACTCCTCAACTACACAACATAACCACGTCGCGTTTGGGCTCGGTTATTTTTATCTTGACGAGAACTAGAGCAGAAGACATTACAAAAGCTTGATTTAAAAAATATATTTTTAATAAAAAAACTTATTGTCATCTAAAATCGATGACGGCACCGTCAACGTTTCGAGTACCACTCACAGAAAGTTTTGAAAGTGAAATACTGATAAAATATGTAGGTATGCTTTTGAATATTGTGTGCGAGCTATGATCTCGAAGATCCATAGACCGCGCGTAGCGAGGGTCAACAAGTTCTGGAATTAAACAGTTATTGTAAAACTTTACTAAATAACCCTCCATAATATTTTCTTTCCAGAAAAATCAAATATGAATTTGTAAAAAGAGATGACCAACTCTTTTTAAAAATTCATATTTTCCATTGTATTTGTACTAAATGACATCACAAACCTGCAATACTTTTTAAGACCTATCCAAAGACATGAGGAGTATGCGAGAAAAAAAAACATCTGAAAATATGTATTTATTTCTACCACATTGTCGGCGTGACTAATGTATATTCATGCCAAATTACAGCTTTCCAGTACTAAGAATATCTGAGCTAAGCTGCGGACGAATGGACGAAAATGGTAAAACTATAAGGGTTTTTTGTGAACTACGAAACACTAAAGAGCACTTTCAGTATTTAGAATTAAACAATTTTTCAGGACACTTTATTTTTTTTTAACTATTTAATTATTTGCATCATGTACTTAAACTTAAGTATATGCCATCAAAAACAACTTGTAAAAATAAAAATAAAAAGCCAATTCTCGCAACGCAACTCAGTTTCTTTTTTTGTCTTTTTTTTGTTGGAACTATGCTCGTGTGTAGTAAACTTAACTTGTGAGATATTGTATAAGTAGCCTAAGATGACCAGAGATAATCTGTCGATGTCAGTCTCTCTTCCCTGTTCGCTTGTTACGGCTGGTCGTGTTCTATATCTCTACAATAAAGAATCCATATATATCACCCAGATCGTGTATATGTATAATTTAACCAAAAACCCAACAGTTCTTCTATCGTAAAAAGTTGTGAGATTTCAATGTCTGTCTGTCTGTCTAAAAAATGGCCTGAACTGCTTCGAGAAAAGGATGGTACGACTGTGCCGCTTTTTTGCTAGACTTGGCGAGAGCACTACCGTGCCCCCAGATAAACCTTGCTTTGATAATAACAAATACCGACCTTTTTAGAAGGTTCAACATTTTTGGTTCAATGCGTATCGTATCATTCGTCAGTCATTCATCAGTCGTCAAAATTGATTAATGCTAGATTTGTTGCACACCAGCACTCGGAGTCTTTTTATAGTTTTGAGGATGTTTTTTAATTAAAAATAGCCTATTTATAAGGTAGAGGTATATTTACATCGACAGCAAATTTCAATTTCATCCGTTTAGTCGTTTAGGTCTGATGGAGGTACAAACATCCAAACATACTTAACATCCGCACAAACTTTTAGATTTATAATATTAAAGGTAGATAAATAATAATTATAAATTATATTCATAATCTGAAATTTATGTAATTTTTCTAAATCCAATTATAGATAAAGTATCATTTTTTTCCATCCATGTATAAAAAAACACGCTTGGTAATATAGGGTAGATTGGGTCTAAGCGATACAGGTAAGGATCATGGTACCTTAGAACTTTAATTTCAAAACAGAAATGTATCAAATCAACATTTATATTTATTTAATAGGACTAATTAGGGACACTTCAAAAACCACAGCAAAAGACGTTGTCCAGAAAGTATTATCACTAAAATGGAAATAGGCCGGGCACATACAAAGATTACAAAATGAGAGGTGATCTAAAACAATTATGAATTGGGACCCAATACATAAAAAACGAAGAAGAGGAAGGCCTGCTATGCGATGGGATGATGACATCGTGAAAGTAGCAGGCAAAACATGGAGCAGAGCCGCTAGAGATCGGGAAAAATGGATAGAGCTGGAGGAGGCTTTTACCGCTGAAAGCGGTCCTTACACATAATTTTATATACCTATGCATAAATACATATTTAAGTTAATTTTATATTGTGCAAGGAAATAAAAGCTTTTATTATTTATTATTAATTAGGGACACAACCAGATTCACATTTTCCTGAAATTTAATATTTTTATTAAAATAACAATCAAATACGAAACATCGGCTTATTTCGATTTTGCTCCGACGCGACGTATGCAAAAAGGTAAAACCGTATACTATTATCATATTGTTTCGAAACCAAACTCGATGAAACGCATCTACTACAAAATAAAACCATCCAACTCTTTCAACAAACCATGCATTGTACCTAACCTTCATCTGTGTGGCTTGCACTAAATTCTTCAAGGCAATATATTATACAAATGTTATCATTAGTTTTGCATGTCCAGTATTTTACCCCGGTATACCATTATGTAAGACCTCCTCTAAATTCGAAGAAAAATGTGACGTGGACGTGCTTCCCCGAGCGCGTCTGAGCGCTAACTGACGTGCCGACTTGAGGTGAATGTGAGTTTTGTATGGAAAAAATGTATGGAGAAGTTTTATTGCATTTTATATTGTTCATAAATGAAAAAGTAAATTATTTGAAAACAAGATAATGCCACGCGGTATAGAGAAATATAAAATCTACAATTTCGTATTATTTTCAAATAAAAATATGCTGTGGGTCTAAAGATATTGGTACCTAACCAGACCCCATTTTTCGACATTTTCAGCGGTTCTTGCGACGGTAAAAACGTATTTTTTTGAAAATGTTGTATAGAACTGGCCAGTTTTTATTATCTACTATTAAAGATGAATATATTATCAGTAATTTTGTATCATTATATCCTCACAACTGTGATTCCTGGTTTTTAAATCGGTACCTGAAAATCATTGAAATACGTGTGTGGGTGTGAGCCGGGCCTTAATGCAAAACTATTGCGAAATGCTCCAACGAAATCCTGGAGCAATTACAATCGGAAAATTAGCATTGACTGTCACAACAGCCAGTAAAAACGTGCATCAATACCGATTATGTATCACATTTATCATTTCATTTTAAACTGCGTCGTATTCGATTCCCGAAACTGATTATCGACCATGCCCTTATTCGGTTACAATATCAACTGTTTTAAAACATCAAAAAATGCACTATTTTTTACGATTTCTAATTGCTTATGCGACAGACATAACAGGCAGTCTCGTAGTGGTATTAATTTACGTTCCCTTAAATAGCAGGATTGAATTGTCAACACGGGTCTCGTATAGTTGATTGGACCTTCTTTGAATCACAATGCGGAGACGGCGACAGAATTGTAATAACCAACCTACGCGAGTAAAAAAGCAAGAGTGACTTGAGTGTGCACGTAATAACGACACGTGCTTACGGAATAAAGAAATGAAATCGAATCTTTTGGCTCGGAAAAATAGTCATTGAACTTTAGTCTAACAAAAATATCAAAACAATACTGTGATCAAAATAATGATACATGCAGGCTTCTTTTCTATTAATTAAAATGCATAAGTTAACTGCATTTACCCCGCGGTCACTGTTTCGATCCCACAAATAGAGTTGTCAGCAGTGCTGCTCAACCGTAGGCGAAGCAATCTTAGCATGGCCATGGAACGCAGAGCCGGATCTGAGCCTTACAAAGGAAAGCTAAAGCCTGGAGGCTCACGGCCACTGATTCCCATCTACATTCAAACCAATGGCATTGATAGAAAACACCCGTATCTATCCCACCTTTGATGTATAGAACTGATACAAATATTAAAGGCTAGGTTTGAAACGGAACTGCGGAGTATGGTTTTCACTTCGACAAAATACTTATTAATATATTGCTTATAAAGTTAATATTAATTACATGGTGGCAGATTTAAGAGCTAAGTGTACCTAATTTTACTCTGACTTAAAGGTTTTTTTTTTAAGTTTGCTAAAACGTTGAAAAGATACATCGTCAACAGGTAAAAATTAAAGAGAGATATCCAAGAAGAGTTCATATGAAAAGCCTGAGCTTCACTTATTAGATCCTAGTTCGTACCTGCAAACTGACAGCTGTGAATAATACGCCACGTTACACACATTACTAGATTACTACCATCACTCGCTGCCATTTCAAATCTAACCTTTTACCGTTTAACACGGCGTTACGATCCAGCCACCTTTAATACTATATCTAGTTACCTTTAATACTGCCATGTTAGTCTGTCTGACTATTGAAACGATTTTATTACATCTGTATTTGATTTTGATCAAAATTATAAATAAATTACTGAACATACAAAATTATGACGTTTTGATTGTGAACATCTTATTGGCTTGTAGTGAGATCAAAACATTGATATTAAATAAGTGCTAACTAACTTATATTTGCCTTTATTACTGCACAGTCGGCAATTAACAAACAAGCTAACAGGTTAGTCTGTCTGACTATTGAAGCAATTTTATTACATCTACTGTTGTTACTTATATATTTGTTTTTTAACATAATTATAAAAATTGAACATACTAAATGATGACACGACTTAAGTGTGAACGTCTTATTGGCTTCTAGCGAAATCAAAACTTTGATAGTAAATGAGTGTTAACTTACTTATGATTATTTTGAGAATAAATTGTAAAGGTACTTTTGATAGCGACTGTAACTAATAGGGTTGCCATTTACATGTGATAAGACAGCCTTTTCAGTTACTAGTGTGTTGTGTGCCACGCATGTCAGTATTACTAATGAGGGTACTTATACAAGGCTATCTAGCAAATAATATGGTATTGCATGCAGTTAGTGTGTAGTTTAACCTTTAAACAAGATAATAAACGGACCAATCTCAATGCTATTATACCAGCCTATTCGAATATTATCCTACCTAATTAGTATGTGACAAAATGATGATCCGACTCTACCTCACCGTAGATAAATTCTAACCTTGTAAATAAAAAAATTAACATCAAGTCCATGAGTAAAATGAGAATAACCTTGCAACACAATTTTAAATAAAATTGCTGGTATGAAATTATTACAGGAAATACATACTTGAATGTAACAATTTAAACGCGGTATACCTAGCCATAATTAGGCAGTAGGTACATAGTGCTATTTTTTGTAAAGCTTAGATGACCGACAAAATTTTAAATACATGATATAAAATATATGATGATGGTAAATATAATAAACCTTAAAATATTATTTGATCACAGAAAATCCTGCCCACGTAGAAAGCTTTTAGGCACTTCAAAACAGGAAATAAGGAAAGCAGGAAAAACAGTCAAATCGAAATGCATTTCAGAAAAAGGAACGCTAACGGTCAATTAACATAGATAGGCTGGTCGGGCTCAGAGCAGACCTTCGATATGGTAAACACCGCGGCCGGTGGTCTCGATGCGCGCCAGATACTAATAGTACCACAGCCACTAGCACTAACTAAAACATGGAGTAGGTAAATAGTAAAACTGGTGTTGGGAAGCGAACCTATCACATTACTTCGCAAAGTAGGTACTACGAGTTCATTCAGGTAGAACTCATTTGGCATCGGTGTACGCATTTTTTTAGACCTGGCAGAACAGGGATTCCCGAATTTAATGACATCGTAGTAATATTGAGCTAAGTGTAAGTAAGGGAGAATGAGATGGATTAGAAATGATGATCTTTTATTCCACCTCATGGGGTCCGCACAACAATGTTTTCTCTTCCATCCATATTCATATTTTAAAAGAAATATAGTAGACCAGACAAAAGCTAATAACTCTCTTATTCATATTGTTAACAAATGTAAAGCAAAGTTTACTTATGCATTCATGGCGTTTTGATAACGACACAAATTGCGTATTAAATCTCATTTCAGATTCGGAGACAAAACCGTAACATAAGGAATTTATGAATAACAATGATATCATTATTGTAGATCCGAATATATCTACGAGCAAATCACGAATCAGTTAGTAGGTGGCGAATTCGAACGAAGCGACATCGGTTTTATTTCCAGTAGGTATCAGTTTGCTGTAGAATTTCGTTTCGAATGTAAAATTAATTGGGTACGGAATGATTCCTTGAACAGTATCGCGAACTTATCAGAACCTTTTTTTACGGGACAGCTCTGTATGGATTTACAAGTTCGGAGCAAGTCTACACAATGGGGTTGATTAATAAAACATTGTATACTATCTTGTGCTGCTTCTTGTCTGCTATCTTGTGCAGATTGCAGTATAAGTAGTTGAGCAACTTATTAAATGAATGCACCTTTGTTTATTTTATAGATAGGCATTGAAATCCCTTAGTGTCAGTGTCCCATACAATCTACTAAGGTGCTTTGTATATCTAAAGGCGAAAATCTTTAAAAAACAATTAACCTCAATTGATGATTGTGAAAGTGTAAAAATAATTTTTCTAAATTAAAAACCTAACGATCCATTATCACTTTACGCTCAGAAGTAGTGGTAAACTGTAAAGGTAAATTTGAACACGTATGTTGTTTAGCTTCTTTTAGACGCTGTGACTGTACAGTGTATGGTGTGGCGCGTGCGCAGGCCTACCGGTCCAAACTCTCGGTTTGTGGGTCACACGGCCGGCTTTCCGATATTTGCATTTATAGTAAGAACCTATACAATACATACCTACATACTTTGTATGCCTACGCCTTGATCATCGAAGATGCATCCATTTATAGACGCGCACTTTAAAGGAGATAAATTATCGAGAAAATCTCACGACATTCTCCAAAACCTTTTACTTACGCAAAAGATTATAGGGTGCGTGTCCTCGTAGAGATAGATTTTTGACTTATCATGCCGAAACGGCTACTGAACTAATAGTGTATGATCGGTCGTAGACCACAATAATCGTATTTTGGTAAACTGCTTACTTTGGAGTTTATTGTGTTATTATGATGCAATTAACGTACCTATTGCTGATTCTAGGCAAGGATTCGGGTTCGAATTATGTTCTACTTTCGCGCACATACCACATGTCTTGGAATTTTTGGTTTTAATATGTCGGTAACTCGCCGTGTTTTCTTCGGCGTTTGAGAGCTTTAGTATTGCGATGGATAATCGAAGATCCACTGGTTCAATATCAGTAATTTTGCCAACATTAAAATGTTATTATTATATAACTGTTTGTGTTAATGCTGGGAGGTTTAATCTGTGAAGAGGAAATGATAGATCACACCGCACACAAGCGCAGTTCCATAAAATTACAATTAGTTTCGGTGAACGGCCGACCGCAGCTCGTGACCGTGGACCGTGAGGAGAGGGCTACCACAAGTTTCCGATGCTATCCCAGTTGCGAGCGAGTCTGTTAAATGTCAAATATTGACCAATTGTTAATTGCAAATAGGATAAGCAACGGTCATGTAACGGATGCCGGCAATCACATCTGAATTCTGTATTTCGGAGGATACAGCAGGATTCAAACTCTGTCACCAGAGTTGACACTAGTATTGCACTTATTTTAAGAAGATTTAGCGACTTTTGTAGTTATTTTCATTACTCATACAGTTATTGTAGTAGTTAGTCTAGATTCTTAATTGTTAAAAGCTGTTTCAAACGCCCCAGACGATAAGGTGATTTCAACTAATGGCAAATCATGAACGTTTAGTGACGACATTCTCGCGAATTAGATTTCATTGCTGATGCCGTTTGTTTACCCAATCAGTGGATTTCAACAGATTCAACCTTTATTGGGTTGTGAGCAACAATTGAAAAGGAATTAATTTTATAATAGGTATAAATGCGATGCGCAAATTAATTTTATGTAGAAGACGCACAGAAGCCGGAAAAGACTGCAATAAAAATATCTGAAACATGTTTTAAGATAAATGTTTGTAATAAAACGGAGGACGTTAATGAAAATAATTAGAACCCGGTAATGGAATAAAGTAATGAAAATCTTTGTTTTCAAGAAATAGGCGTCGAATGATGGCCATTATACCGTCTAAATGCAATTAAATTTATGCGCCCTTAGCATGGCTTTGGTTCGCAGAAAAATTTGGAGAGATTTCAGCCAATGGTAATTTTGAGAGTTCTGTATTCGGTTACCTGAGTCATTTGGTGACCAGCTGGTTTGGTAGCTTTTAACGATAGAGCCAGTTCGTGACCAGCAGATCACAAATCCGCCACCGGTGTCTGGCCTTGGACTATTTGCACACCTTTGTTCCATAAAGGTCAATTGGAAAGTACTCGTACCTGGCCGTATGCTATTGTTTCTAGAATCAAGAATCTTATGATGCAAATTGATTTTCAAGGTGAAATTACTCGCAGTTCGTTAGCTTGTGGAATTTAAAAATACAAAAAGTCCAGTGATGTAACCCAAGTTCAAGAGTAACTCAAATTATTGATTATGCGCGCGGTTTAATGACCGATCATCAATAAATTACGAGAAGAATAAAATTGTAAGGTTTCATATCTACATAAATACTTCTAATAAATAGAACAATTTGAAGGAATCCTTCATTGATGTGATTTATTCATTGCATGATCTAAAACCTCAAAAACTTCTCTAAAAAACTCTTATTGTTTTATCGATCATATATATATGGATGACTTACCATAACTTGGTTTCTTTCTAAATATCAATCACAAAAGGTGCACCGCGGTAAACATACTTGGATATGACATTTTTTAAAGATTTCGGTGTGGAAACTGGCAGAGCAACAGATAGGGGCCAGTGGGTTATTATGCCAAAACAAACCAGTCGAAGGGCCGGAAGGTTTATCGACATGAATTGATTATAAAAGAAATGTCCGCATGTTTAAGATAAGATGAATATCAATGAACTTCTTCGCGCCTTGTTATCGCCCACTAACTCACGTGTAATATTCAGCTAGAGTTCTTCCGGTGAGCCGTGTGGGAGGTAACTCAACATTCCGAAGGTCGTGGCTTCAAATCCTACAAGTGTATTAATTGGTGTCATCTATTCGCAATTTGTATATGCTTCTAGCTGTCCCGACAGACGTTGTCCCGTCAAATTTCAATTATACGAGGATATGATTAGATATTTTTACTATCTTCGTCTGTTCGCGCCTTTAAATAGGAAAAACGGCACTTTTAATAGGCACCCTTATTCTTATCCATTCATTATTTTAGAGTACCTACATGTAGGTAACACCCTAATTTAGGGCACATATTTATACCTTTCCAAACATAGGTTTATCTAATAAATAAAGGGTGTGAACATTTGTCATGTGATCCGGGCGAGTGGGGATATAGTAATATCTAATCAAATCCTCGTATAATTACAATAGAACTTCACTTAGGTAAGTTTCGTTTAATTATGTAATAATCCCACAAAAAAGTCAAAAGTCACTTTCAGTTTTTCCCGAACTTTTCGCTGGATTTTCCAAAAAGCGGTAAAAATATTTTACGACATATTCTCATACCTACCAAATATACATAAAATATTTAGTGAAAATTGGTCTAGCCGTTTCAAAGGAGTTTGGTTACAAACACTCTGACACGGAAATTTATATATTAGATTTGATATGGCGATATTTAAAAGGTGCACCAAAAACGTTCAAGTTTTTAAAGCTAGGATTACTAAAGACTTAGCCAAAACCATTGCATGAAACCCGATTTTTAAGCTCACTCGATAAATGACTCATTATTATCTTAATACTTATAGGTGGATTGCTTCACAGTCATTAATTTGTTTGTATTGGTAACATCAGTCAACCGTCAAGAAGCTCCCACGGGTATCTAGCAAACAAGACCGTTTATTCTTAGAAAGACTTGAAGTTACACAACCAATTGTACAATAAAAAGTCAGGGACGAATGCTTCAATAGCTTTTAAATAAATTTATTGTAAATAAACATTCGAAAATATTAAAGCGAAAGAACTAAGCCGTTTTTATAATAACCATATTTTTCTTAACATTTTACGTTCATGTACACTGAAATTTCATGAAAAATCAAGTTTAAAAAACGGCCAAGTGCGAGTCGGACTCGCCCATGCAGGGTTCCGTACCATTATCTATAAAAAACGGCAAAAAACACGTTTGTTGTATGAGAGCCCCATTTAAATATTTATTTTATTCTGTTTTTAGTATTTATTGTTATGGCGGCAACAGAACTATCACGGTTCATGAGATACAGCCTTGTGACAAACAGACAGACGGATAGACGGACAGCGAAGTCTTAGTAATAGGGTCCTGTTTTTACCCTTGGGGTACGGTACCCTAAAAAGTAACTACTTGGGACGTTTTAATTAAACTAGGGTAAATATTGTACAAATATTAAAAGTAGCTGAATTTAGTTACTCGAGTTGTAAAGTTACTTTTGACAACGCAACCTCACCTTCAGACATCAAATTATAGCATGATGCATGACTTATTGAAGCGTAGCAACTTCACACCTAGTAAAAAGTTATTTTCACAGCTTCCAATGAATCACATTACATGCTCGAATAAGTGTAAGCTCAATTTCAAGTCCAGTTTTTGCGGTAATTTGGCTTTTTGTTCTAGATAAAAAATCATAGCAATCATGCGCACTTGACCGTCTTAATCTTAGACTTTTGTGGAAGACAAAATTGATGTATCTATGTAGGTAGGCACTACAGTCACCAGCACAATGTAATTTTAAAATTCAAGGTCTCTACGCGACTGTTTAAAATAATGACAGACTTTTTGCAACATAGATCTTCGATCACTTTGGCTGTTCAGGTTTTAATGACCGTCTGTTAAGAGGCTCCCAGTCGCTGATTGCTCTTTTTCAAAACGAAAAAAGAAATACTTCTGAACAAGCCACATCTCCTATTTTTATAAGTATATTACTTCAGGTTCCTACCTAGATTTCTATTAAGCTGAAAACATAATAGCAGAAACTTTTCACGATAAAGATATTATTTCAAAATGATACGTTTTAGAATTTATGATCGAAATATTTTATATACCTACTATTAAAATCAACTTGTGATTTATTGTTAAAAATAGGTAATATGTAGATCTAGATTTCTATTAGAATATATTTTTGATAAGTAATTATACATAATTTATATCATTAATTTATTCGAAAAGCTAAAGGTGGACCACGTTCCGACGTGTGTTTGTCGTCATTGCAGCGGTCGGTAGGATTGTTTATCGAAGTGATTAAAGATGGGTACATCTTTATTCACATATACTATACATTATAAAATAGGAGATGTGGCTTGTTCACAAGTATTTATTTTTTCGTTTCGAACAAAAACAATCGTCGACTGGGAGCGCCTTAAGCGATAGGTTCTGGTCCGTCGTATTAACTTATGCGTGCGACAGTACTTGATAGATATTATACAAAAACTAAATAAAAAAATCCTATGATTATATTTGATTGATGCTATTGTAACATGAACTCGGAAGATATTCGGGCCCCTTGAGACTTGACCTCGATGAAGCCGTGACGAAAGGACTGACAAAGGAAATTATTCGACAGAAGTATTGTTGGTGTTGCGAATACTCATCGACACATAGCCCAATAGATGCCTAATGGCTTAATTTCTTCAAAAAACAATTCTGTTCTGTGTGCGGGTCAGGGGGAGCGGTAAAAAATGCATTCTGATTGGTCGGTTCAATATCACAGCCCGCCGCGGGGCGCGTCGTGAATTGCGCTTGGTGTCATCAGCAGTATAAGCCTAATGTGTTGTGAGAAAGTGTTCACCTTTCATGAGGAGTCTATAGGCTGTTTGGTCGAAGCGAATACTTGACAGAGACACATCAGATGGGTGTGTATAGTATTGTTATATACAGATACAAGAAAGAGTCAAGGCCAGAGTGAATTCAACTTTAGACTCATTGAAGTTACCTTTTAACTATCTCTGAAT
Organism: Hydriomena furcata; assembly: GCA_912999785.1. Lineage (NCBI taxonomy): Eukaryota > Metazoa > Arthropoda > Insecta > Lepidoptera > Geometridae > Hydriomena > Hydriomena furcata. Next base: position 3,311,524 of record OU538833.1, on the reverse strand, counting down.
TGGTACACGAAATCGATAAAACAAACGTTTTTAATAACAGGATGCAATTAATCACTTATTCAAGTATTCTGAAGCGTTCATCGACGTAAGTTAAGCAACCTTTAGTGCGATTATAAAATAGATCGGTGACATCCGAATGCTTCAATTTTACCTTGCGAGTGAAGCGAAAAGCATGCAGAAAATAATATTTTTTCTGATGAAAAATATTTTTCAATGACAAGCTTTTGTAAAATCATTTAAATCATCGAGCACCAGCGCGCTATCACCTGTCACATCATATAACATTGTCATCGGAACTTGACAAGAATGCAAAGTTTTTACTCAATCGAAATATTTACTAAGGAGTTCCATTGTGAGTGTCTGTTGAACAGCTCCTGACTCCATTATCAGATCAGCTCACTGTCACCATATTATTGCATTGTAAACAAAGTTACTTAAGTATACAAAATTTCAGCTCAATCGGTTGGGGATAACTGCTTCAAAATTGAGTTGCAAGATTCCACCTTAACAAACATAGTTAGATAGTTACATACATACATACATACATTGCAAGTTAAATAAAAGCTTGTAAAAACAATAAGCAGTAGGTAGGTGTTGCACATGAAGCTCGTTCATACATTGTGTTGGAAATAATTAATGACGTAAAGTGCTTTAATAGAATAATGGAGCCCCCATTATTTAATTTAAACCCGGAAGAAGGCGCAGCTCCGAACCATTTACTAATATAAAACGTTACATTATTGACTGACTGATCATTTGATGGTATAATAAGGGTCCACTAAGAAAGGAATTCATGAAACTGAACTTTTATTATATTCTATACTAGCGACCCGCCCCTGCTTTGCACGGGTTTAATACATATAAACCTTCCTCCTGAATCACTCTATCTATTAAAAAAAACCGCATCAAAATCCGTTGTGTAGTTTTAAAGATATAAGCAAACATACATACATACATACAGACGCGGGAAGCGGAAAGCGACTTTGCTTTATAAATACTATTAGTGATTTCTATGTTTCAATCAAGGTAATAATAAACTATAGGTAGTACTAAATTTCATCAAAATCGGTTCAACCGTTAAGATGTGACTGATTATATCAAACAAACATCAAAATTTTCGTATTTATAACATCGTATTAGTATATTTTCCTGTATGGAACTGCTCTACCATGTTAGTGTAAAATTAAACATGTAAGGAGAAGTAAAGTAATGAATTCACAAGAAACTTACTTTTAGTGAAAGTTATATTAAGCGGCAAGTTATCTAGGTTTATGACCGGTCTCATGAAACTGGGCATACCGCCGTACATACGACATAGTCTGTCTAGAAGTGCGAGTTCGATTCCTATCACTGATACCAGCCTATACAAAACGTCAAAAATTTCACTTATCACCTTAAAACATACTTAGGTTAATGAATTTTTATTACTGATAAAGAACATTAACAACTAGGATTATAACTAAACATAAGCTATTTTTTCAGAGATCAAAGAAGTTACTTTAAAAAAAAAATCATATACCTACATAGGTACTTTTTCAGTTTAGTCTTAAATAATAGTAGTCTTTATATCATCAGGTAAGTTATTAAACAGTTGTGCGCCCTCGTACATAATATTTCTTTTCCCGTAGTTAGTTCTATGTTTTTTCAATATTAATTTGTTTGCATTTCTCAGGCTTAGACGAAAAGAACTTTTTGTAAATTTGATTTGAGAGTGTATTTTCCCAGCTAGTATCTTTTTACTAAGACGCATAGCATTAGAATAATGGTTAGTTGGTTAAAGTTGTAAACCCATCGCCTCAAAATAATACTAACAGGTTTCCGCACGATGTTTTCCTCACACAGAAACAATATTTTTCCATTATAATTAAATCCCAGTGACCTGGTATCGTAATCTATAATCGATGGTCATAAACCGGCCCAATGGAGGTTTCTGTTACACGGCGCCTGCATTTCTATGCCGATCATTTTATTAAATACGGAGAGATTTTATGTTCGTACAATTAATATTTGGACGTGATTAGATAAATGTTTCGACAGATCGTAAAACTATGTGAGGATGTAGTTTTATAGTTAAAATACTTATTCTTCATTCATCTAAGCAAAGCTTTGTTCCTATAATAGGAACTTCATTCATTCATTCGTCGAGTCAATGTGCTCATTCATTTTAAAACTCATTAAATATATTGCTTCCAGTGAGTTGCCACTTCTATGGCTCTGTCTGATGCCTCGAGTAAATCCTCTAATAATAGGAACTAAATCTTATTTTCTATATATAAAAATGAGTTGCTAAGTCTCGCTAAAACTTAGGAACGGCTTGACTGATTTGGATGATAATTTGTTTTTTTGTGTTCTAAATTACCAGAACAAGGTTTATAATACAAAAAAAGGTCTATAAATAAAGAAAAAAAATATAAGAAATTATTGAAATTTAGACAAGACAATGTCTGGGCCAGCTAGTATCTGATAGAATTCAAGTAGGTAGTATATATTTATGTAACTAGGTTCTAATAACACCCAGGAGCAAAAAAACCATCTACCTAAGAGTATGTTCATTACACAAATGTCTGTTCTGGCTGGGGATAGAACCCACAACCTACAACGCAGAAAGCAAAGCGTACCAATACAATACTACCAACTGAACAATGAGGCCAATTGTAATTTACTAGAACGTAAATTTATAACAACCAAGGCAAATTATGTCATAAAAACCACTTAAAACTGTTGCGAAAGAGGTATACTGCGAAATATGGGCATAAGTCAAATGTAATGTTTGGACGTGACTACATTTTAAACATCCCCAAGGATCTGAATGAATGGAGATCTGAGAGGATGTCTACCGTACTTGGAGATTACAGTCATGATTCTATTACAATAAAAAAATATGAAACTGCTTATTATGAATGAAACCTTTTATATAATAAAAAACGTCGATGAAGCTCTCCGGATAATAATATTGAATCAAAAAAAACCAGTCAAGTGCGAGTCGGACTCGCGCACGAAGGGTTCCGTACCATTATCTATAAAAAACGGCAATAAAAAATACGTTTGTTGTATGGTTTGTTATTTTATTCTTTTTTTAGTATTTGTTGTTATAGCGACAACAGAAATACATAATCTGTTAAAATTTCAACTGTCTAGCTATCACGGTTCATGAGATACAGCCCGGACCTGTGACAGACGGACGGACAGACGGACAGCGAAGTCTTTGTAATAGGGTCCCGTTTTTACCCTTTGGGTACGGAACCCTAAGAAGGATATTGGAATGGATAGTGGAGGTGAGTAACCCGATGACGTCAACAACATATGGCCATTGGGGCACCATGGCCAGACGTTATCCTGACACGCTATGGTAATATGTAGGCTTAAAGAATATTTTGTCCAGATTTAAATAACTTCAGTTAAACAGGGCTGTCAAACTCCCGTACAAACTGTCTAAGTGCATCTTAGAAATTTGAAAAATATATATGTGTTGCATGCTAAATAACACTTTGAACTTTTGAAGATTGTTAATAGTTTTTAGTGAAAACACAAAAAAAAATTGTTAACATAAATAAGATACCTATCTTTATATTAAAAAGAAATAGTTATAGAATTTTATTTTGTTTTTAAAATTTTAAGGCCACCTCTGTTATATTTTGCTATGCCGTAAACGGGCTCATGTTGAATATATTATCTAAAATAAGACCTTTTGTACACATGAAAGCATTAAACAACTTTGTCTTTATTGAACAGAACCATTATCCAAACAGCACCTCAATGTAAGTAATTTAGCAATAAAAAAAAAACTATCATTACTGTTAACTGGGTGTAATTCGGGTATGTACTTCTAAAGCTGCCCTCTATCCACCGCTATACACTATCGCTTGTTTATTTCGGGACACCCTATACCAAAGCAATGCCATTGAACTCTCGATATTGATACCTAAAACAATCTAAAATAAAACGAACGGAATTCGCTCACATTAAACATTAAACGGCTAATATCAAAATAATCGCCTAAAAAAATTACGATAGTGAAAGCTCCCATTGAGCTTGCGCCACAGTACACATAACAGTTAGTTTAAACTACCATAATGACAGGTACAACACCTTATCAAACTTTTGAAAGCAGAGAAAGTGAAAACATTATCGTTATTTTGTATTCATAGGTACTTACATCAAAATTGAGCTTATATTGTTTTCAAATAATGAATGTAAAACTTTCTTTTGGAGTCAAAACAATTTTTAATAGATGTTACATAATCGAATGTTTGAGAGTAAATTATTGGATTATTTGTTTTTATTGTTTATCTTTTATTACTCAATAAAAGTGTATGTATCTCGGTATAATCAACATATTATTATAAAAAAGTTTTTTTTTAATATCGCGAAATATATTTCGATTTTGATATATAAGTATTAAAAAATTAGTAGGTACCTATTTACCAACTATCGAGTAATACGAGGAAAACTTGGTACCTTAACCATGTTATCAATATTACAATCTTACAATCACTAATGTTATCAAAAATCAAATAAAATTGATAAGCCAAATCAATGTTTGATCAAAACAATCAATTTATTCAACCGTAACGGTTTTTTTGATAACGAACTCTTTTAGTACATAAGTTTGACTGAAATCAATGGCTGAATAAAACTTGCAACAAATAATGAGAAAAATACAATAACAACCACCCTAAAAACTTGAATAAGAATAGGTGGCACTCCGTTTACATTAACAAAAGATAAGTATTGTGATTTAATAAAGACCAAGTTTTATAAGAAAAAAACATTCCTACTTATTCAAGACGCCTAATAAAGAAAACACAATAAGGTAGCTATGAGACATACTGCTTATTCATTAGTACCTATCTTCGTAATAAAATGTTATGTGAGAATAGACGGAACGTGTTCTATTTATGAAATACTAGCGACCCGCCCCGACTTCGCACGGGTTTAATACATATAAACCTTCCTCCTGAATCACTCTATCTATTAAAAAAAACCGCATCAAAATCCGTTGTGTAGTTTTAAAGATATAAGCAAACATACATACAGACATACAGACGCGGGAAGCGGAAAGCGACTTTGCTTTATACTATGTAGTGAAGAGACGAGACGAACAGGAAGCATAGAGTTCGAAATTCAAATGTAAACAAACTGAGCGATAGCAACCAACATGGATCGCTTGCTTCCCCTGCAGTGTAAACAAAGACTGGTGAATGGAAGCCCAAATAACACAGTCGTGACGGAACTTAAAAAAACTATTTAAAAATCGTAGAGAACTGGTTAACCTAACGCATGCTGTAAAAATACTTTGATGAAACCTATAAAAGATGTCACATGTCAAAACACTAGTTACACTACTACGCTAACAATAATGATGTTAGGTAATTAGATTACTACTTAAGTATAATTAATATCAGTGGAAAATCTAGAACTAAGCGAAAAAGCATTTAAAAATATCCGTTAAAATGCGTGACCTTTAACTTCATACCTACGCATTTAGCCGACCTAATTCCCGTAACGTTTATTTAGCGTTGTAAAAACAACAAAAAACGTTAACAACATGGTACTTAGTAAAATTACTACTTACACAATAAAAACCATAATGCCAGCAAATGTCGTGCACTCACCTCATGAAACACGGACGTCATCTTGGGAGTTCGCGAATGTTTTTGTAAACGGAGCTCACAATCTAAACGCACATTGCACTAAACAGATACAATTTTATTGCTGTTCCTAGCCTCCTTGGAGTAAAAAAAAAGTAATGTTCTGTCAAATTCCCGCCCAGCGCGTACTTTTTTTTTAAATATAAAAAGGCAAACGCGGCAGTCTTGACGCGTGTGACGCGTTCCGTGTTTAGTATCGGCACTGGCGCTGAGCGACAGGCGACTCACTGAATGGAGTACGAACGCTCAGCTGCTGTGCTCAATGAACCATTCCAGTTCGTAGGTCACCGAACATCCTGACCCCGCTGTTCTTGCGTTAGTTTCTCCCTATACGATTCCAACAATTACAGAATACCTACATTTCGTGCGTTCTTCGGTAATTTGACTCTACTGGCAACTAGCAAAAACAATCGTAAGGTATAGTGCGGCGCATTAATTCGATAGATTTTTTGTCGATGCCAGACATCCGAGTTCGTCGACTGATCATTCAAATTATTTGTCATAGAACCGGCTGGGTATCATTTCTTGCGGTTTCTTGCGGTATCGGCGGGTGCAATACAATTGATTTGCAAAATCATAAACCATCTGAGATTTTATTAGATCAATGAACGGGTAATGTTTTGATAGATTTTGTTTTTATCTTGTCTGTTTTTTGATTCCTTGTAGTAATGTCGGTAATAACAACTTTAGTAAGTAAATATAAAAAATAAAAAAGGATTACTTGACTTTAATTCTCAACACACTTGTAAATACCTTAAAGAGGGTAGTCAGAGGCACGTCTTAACATTACATTTTGCAGTAAAAAGCATTACACGTGTCAGGTTGGAAGCCTATAGTCGCTTAAAAATTTACAAGCAACGAAACTCTGAATTGTAGAATGTGAATTTATTGTTCTAACGACATTTTGCAATTTTAGTGTCGCCTTTACTCTGATCGATAGCGATAGAAAATCATTATCGATCAAAGTTAATTCTATAAATTCTAGCCGTAACAACAGTCTCACGACAATCGTCTCTTATCGATAGTATCTCTCGTGGGAACTGAACACAAAGAGCGACCGCTAGTTTATACCCAATGTCTCTGGATAACCATATAAATTCTAACGTAAAATGCAGTGGACATCTGAATTTGAGATAGCGATCTTGATGGATAGATTATGGCGCCCGGCGAGTTAGTGTTGCGAAGTCCGTATCCTGTATCGATAGTTTATTAGTAGAGCTTATTCATTACAGCAATTATTCTGTTTACAAAAGTACCCATGAATTATTGTTGATATCGCTTCTGTTATTTAGGATTGCTACGAAATGTAGCTTTAACAATATTTTTGTTGTACAACCGAAACTGTAAAAAAGATCAAATAAGAACTTATCATATTTGGTAGCTAATAATACCTACATCAGTTTAATAGTTAATCATCAGTTCAATTTAACATTGCAGTAATCAAGCAAAATATAAAAAAAATATATATAAAAATTAATGGAAAGCCTCTCGACTTCGTTCACGTGAAGTTATTTTCAAAAAGACTTTAACCCCCGCTGCACCCCCTTAGGGGTTGAATTTCGGGAATTGCTTTCAGAGTTTAAGTTTCTAGAACCATTGGTTTAGGCTGTGCGTTGATAGTTAGTCAGTCAGTAACGCAAGAATTAAATATATTTTGATTAGTATAAATAAACAAATGTATCTTATCCTAAGGAATGTAGCTGATTTCTATAAATCGACAAAAGACATTCCTCGTCGTCGCGGCGAGCAGAAAGGCTGCGCGTGCGCCTGCTCAGACGACTTATCGGTCAATCTCGTAGTGGTATATGGCGCCACATCAACGATTCTAAATCACTCGCTTAGAAAAAAAAAGCCACTCATTATCTTTAGCAATTCATTATTGCTAGAGGCGGTTCCGAACAAACAAAGTTTTAAATCTAGTCTGGGTTAGTCGGATGTTTCAATTTTTTGAATTCAAATGTATAGGAAACGAGTCTGCGAAATAAATCGTTAGTGTAGATAAAAATTTATTCTTTTACGTTTTTTGACAGATGAACCATTAAGCTTGATGTTGTAATTAGTCTTTTGAAATTAATTGTTTTGAAAGTTAAAATCCTTTTTAATAATAACGTGGATTTATTGAAACCTACTTTTTTATTCTGGAATATAATATTTTTCATACATATTTAAAGATTTGTCTGCCAGAGACAAAGGTGAATACTTTCTCTATGAGTACCTACTTGAATGACAAGCTCTTCTATCATAACTCGAAGATGTATTCAAATCAGTGAAAATTAAATTTAGTACACGAACATACGCATTATAGGTAGGTATAGATACGTCAGAAATACCTACCACGTGTTGGCAACTGCGGGGTTTCTCCTCGCAAATTCGACACTGCTTTAATCCGGTTTTTATGACAACTTTCTAGAGATTCCCCGCAAAATCAGGTATCCTTAGAAGTGCTAATGGTTTTTATTGATCACCATTGTTAATAAACAAAACTTTTATTATTATCCAACATCTTTACTGTTAATGAAGCTTCAGATGGAGCGGAAATGCTCAGAGCAATTTGTAGAGATACAATCCGAGAACTTTAAAACCTTGATAAATATCAAATAATTATTATGGAAACAGAAAAAGTAGAGTACTCGTATGTTTAGTAAAAACTCGTTTATGTATAACTGGAATGTGTTCTGTACCTACCCACGCACTGCTTTTTATTCGAAACAAGCAGGACGTGTAAATGAAATTGTATAGTAGGTATATTCATTCTATTTGACAAATAACTCATGTGAGATAGTGTCATCGACTCGAATATCGACGTTTCTATTAAAATCAGATAGATTAATTTAGTCTTTCAGTATTGTAATTTTTTTGTTATAATTTATATTTATTACTATGTTGACTGGATTTTGCTTGCAACACACCCTATAACCATTTGGTCAACTTAATTTTTCAACATAATATATGTAAATATGATATTTTTCATTCAATAAAACGGTTTATGAATTTAAGAGACGTTGAAACAAAAATTATCGAGACGTGTCACCCACAATCGTTGTAACGTGACATGTAGTCACGATAATTATTATCGTGAGCGATACCTGCCACACGATCGCGCACCTCACTATTATTGATATGCTAATATCGATGTTGAACGACAGCACTAAATAATGGGAGCATTCTCCTATGTCAAAATACTGTAATACTCGTAATTACTCGTAACCACAAGAGAGTGGAACAGAGTAGCCTGAGAGCAACATAATTTCGGAATTTAGGTTCTTCGAACCTATTTCTTCTCTTTTTAATTCCCGACGCATAAGGGGTGTTATAAGTTCGACTTGTTGGTAAAATGTGTAAGGTACTGCTAAGGACTTAATTTATGAAGTAATGGATAGGATTAGCTGTACGCTTACTATTAATGCTTATGTGCGCGGTTTCGCCATTTTATTAAATCCTATGGTTATAGTAACTAGTTTTCAATATAAATATACCCACGGGGTTATGTTGTATAGTTAACCTCCGAACTTAATGTCACTAAAACTTAGTGTTACGTGTCTGTGGCATTTTAGCTTCTAAACGAATGGACCGATTTTGACGTGGTTTTTTTTGTTTGAAAGTCGACGTGATTGAGATGGTTCTTAGCTATAATTGTTGAAGAAAAAGCTTTAACGGGTCTGATCTATTCAAAATTTAGTATTCTGTGACTTCAGAGGCTGTAGATTTTAAAATTTCATGTTATGGATCATTGTTTGGTCCCAAATATTCACGTACCTTACTGCCTGAAATTTACCTTACCAATCTAATAAAATCTGAGAACTAGACCTTCATACTACACACGCTAACGACTATACGTCATCTGGGCCCACAAATTCGCCCCAGACCAAAACCAGTTGGAGATTTTTAAATAATGCGTAATTTTTTGCTGCCGACTGGGCCCAAGAAATACTACTACTTTATGAAGTTTAAGCTTTGATGAACATCAATGTACATTCAGCGAAATAAGTGTTACGCTTCATAGTCACATTTGATTTGCTGAGTTCGAAATTGTTTTTGTTTCTAAAATGGCTCGAATCTACATGTTTGAATACGTAGAAAATTGGGTATAAGAATGTGTTTTTATATTTTTTATTATTGTTACGATGTTTAGATGTATGAATAAAAACAAGCTATTCTGAAGAGAATTTCAAACTTGAGAGTGGTTTCGTGAGAATAATAGTATATTATGCAACTAGTGAATAAAGGACGGATTTAAAGCGAGGGCCGTAGATGAGTCACGAGCAAGTGAAGGATTCTCAGCGAGTGATTCAACTGTTAGAATCCTGAACGACGCGAGTGATTCATGGCCCTCGATATAAATTCGTACTTTATTCAGGAGTTGCATACTATACTTTATACCATGACTACGAGAATATTTATTTAATCTAATGCCAAACTCCTTGTAGCAAATATCGACCAATCAAATCTCGAGAATTTATTTGCACCAAAGAGTTTTGAATTTCGAATCTCAGCGCAAGGAGTTTGTGTAAGCATTGAAATAGAGACCGGATATATTTTGTGTTCCAAATTCAAACACCAAAATAGTGAATAAAAACAAAACAGTGAATAAAAGGCCTTTTTATTCACTGTTTTGCGTGAATAAAATAAGCTTTTTAAAGTAGGTATGGTATAAAGTAAATTTTCCTTTGATGTCTTTGTGAGAGTAAGGAAAATATTATTCACAGCCAAAGATACCAGGGTTAGAAGTTAATAGTATAGGTACCAGTGTAGATACTGTAGGTACCTAATATTCATATTATTAGACACGCATTTTTAATATTTTCTTTTCAAGAGTCACAGCTAATGCTTCGCTTTGCATAATTAACAACTAATTAACAAATAAGCAAATTGAGGTTATAATATAGTATAATGTCTTTGTTTTCGTTAATTTGGAATAAAAATAAATTATTAATGTATCAAATAATACGATAGATTAAAACCTGATGTATATTAAAGTTTGGATGTTTGTTACTGAATCTCTCTTCAAAAACACTAGTTTCGTTTTTAATCAAAGCTATGAATAGCTAAACAGTTTATTTTTATATAATTCGTAAGATAACCATACTAGCTAAATAAATTACAGACAGTTTCTTTTTAAATTTGATGGTTTTCGAGATAATGCAGTTTTATCACTTTTTCCGTCTTATCCGGGTAGACTCAGCCCATACAAAACGTCAAAAATTTCACTTATCACCATAAATAAAAAAATAAAATAAAATCTGTAATGAAAATGAACATGACGTTTTCACAATTCGATGACGTTTCCCTTGGTAGAACAATGATCGGTGCCCTCATATTTGGGTAAAATCTAGCTTATGTGGAGAAGTTCCTCCGGATTGAAAACATTATATTAGGTACATACATACCTACATGTTGCAGTAGCATGCCAAAGGTACGTAGTAGGTTTCAACTTCCAAGGAATTATTGGTAACAAGCGAGCAAAGACGCGACCGAAATCAAATTAAAATGCAGCTATCATTGGTCACCTACTAAAGAAAACTTAAATATTATAATCTTAGAAAGTAACTTTCAATTATTTCAAGCGAAGCTTTTTTATTATGAATCTATATTATATTATTATTAATTTATAAAATGTAAGTTTATCTGTGACTTGTGTGTGAGCTTGTACCTACGTACGTAATAAATGCTTGCAACTCGTTCTTCACTTATTAAGTATTTAATTATTTATTATACCCTATTATTACGCATAAATAAATTAGAAATTATATGGTGCTTTGGTTTATTTGATCGATATCACTTTCTCTAACTAACCCAACAGATTCATTAAGTTTAATAACCTTTAATAATCTCTAATCTACGGAGCAGCGTTGTAAAATTACTAAATAAGTAATTACAATTATAGAATTAAAACTATCGTGGTTGTTAATCATTTGAAACAGATGAAGAGCATCTGAATTGTCTCAAAACGTCAGGAAAATATGATAAAACATGCTAATTCGCCTTATTTCTATTTAATAGTATATAGATACAAATGAGCAAGTTGCTCACGAGTTTCATACGAACTTTACAACACTTGCGAGGAAAAAAAAACGTTTTACTACACAGCAACGTACGTACTTGAGTAGTAGGTACTTTTAACTTTTAATTATTATTCTTGTTTGAGCCTTCACCTTGTTCGATTGGCACCACACTGGAGCTCTACATAGCATTAAGGAAAGGATCATAAAAAAAAAGGTAGACCCCAAGCCGTGTTTGTTGCCTGATTCTTCTAGGCTTGGTCGCGTGGAATCGGCGTAGCTTCACCTAGTTCCTAAGACGTTTCAAAGTGATCCTTGTGATTTTATTGAAATAAATGATTTTTGAATTTGAATTTTGAATTTGAATCAACAAATGCCATACAATTATGGTTATTTATTTAAATTAATTATTATAATTAATTTAGTTAAAAAAAGTTAAAAATTAGTGATGGGGTGAAAAAAAACTAGGCCCTTCTTGAACAACTTCTAAGATCTTCAGATCAGATGATAAAAGATGTTGACTAGGGGGTAGTCAGAAGCACATACCGATACTATAAACTTGGCTGACCCACTGTCACGTAATTTATCTAATGTTTTAGTTTTGTTTTGCGTTTAAAGAAATTTATTCTCAAAAAGACTAACCCTCGTATTCAAGAACGACATTATGAGAACACGCACCCACAGTGGACGAAATCATTTTTCATAAAAATCACTTTATGTGTTGTGCGACACTGCATAGTGTGACTAGAGGCACATTGTCGTGTGCCTCTAGCCAAAGTTGAGCTCTTAAAGACACACGGTAGCTTGCGCCATAGTGCCGCTCAACACATAAAGTGATGTTTATGAAAAAAGATTTCGTCCACTGTGGGTGGGTGTTCTCATAGAGTCGTTCTTGAATACGAGGGTAAGTTAGTTATATGAAAAAAATATCACAAACGTGTCGTTAAAAACTACATTCAGTGTAAAAAAAATAGGTAACTAGGTATTTTATATAATACAACTAGCTGTTACCAGAGACTTCGTCCTATTTTGACGACTTTATTGTAAAAAAATGAAATTCTAAAAGATAAATTTTAAATTCTCTATCGCGCCGTCCGCCAGTGTGCATAGACCATAATAGAGTGATATCCGTGAAGAAATGACTCCGACTCAAGTGTGTCAATACGGTACTTGAACCTATCATCCTCGTGATTGCTCCCTGGCTTCCCATGACCTATGGCTGATTGCTAGTTATAACGTCTTGTTGGAATGGAATCGATTCCCAGATCCATGACCCGCTCATTCCAATAATATCATACCAAAGATAAAAAATAATAAAACAACATCTATATCTATTTTTTTTATATAAATGCGATATTAACTCTGTCTGTCTGAGTGATTAAATTTCACATAGAGCTAGTTTAAAGTCTTGGGACGGACTAAACGGATGGGCTACTTTTTTTAGATTTTTTTGTCGATTTTCAGGAATTTCAATGTTTTACGATAAAGTCGTCAAAAAACAATTTTATGAATTAAATAAATAAATAAATATTGGCGAACTTTACACACAGCGCCATCTAGTCCCAAACTAAGCAAAGCTTGTATTATGGGAACCCGATAACTGATAGAATACTTATATATACTTTTTTTTTTTTTTTTGTAAATACATACTTATTATACATATTAACACCCAGACACAGAACAAACATCTATGTTCATCACACAAATATTTGTCCTGGGTGGGGATCGAACCCACAACCTACAGCACAGAAGGCAGAGTTACTACCAACTGAGCTGTGAGGATTATCAAATTACGGATGAAGTCACGGTTAAAAGCTAGCTAATAATGACGAAATAAGAAAAACAACATTGACATTATCACGACGTACTTGAAGCGTCAGTAAATATATGATGCATCGCTTTGAGTGTAAAAGTGAAAATGTGCATCACGATTTCGTATTATTTATTATTATTATTATTTATATTATTTCGTATCCTTATCAGTTCGTATTTTTTACGACGCTTTTAGTTGTTGCAATAAATAAATGTTGGCTAATCTTTGAGGTTTTAACTACAAATAACGCTAATTACCACGTTTTTCCTAGTATTGCTGACGAGACAATTCAGATGCTCTTCATCATAAGCGTCGCCCGCGACCGCGATCAACGGTAGTAACAACCTAGATAGTAAATCAACCTAGACACATTTTTTGGCTGACCTCACAGCTCAGTTGGTAGTAGCTCTGCCTTCTGCGCTGTAGGTTGTGGGTTCGATCCCCACCCAGGATAAACATTTGTGTGATGAACATAGATGTTTGTTCTGTGTCTGGGTGTTTATGTATAATAAGTATGTATCTACAACAACAAAAAAAAACGTATATATGTATTCTATCAGTTATCTGGTTCCCATAGTACAAGCTTTGCTTAGTTTGGGGCTAGATAGCGCAGTGTGAAATGTCCACCAACATTTTAAATATTTTACTGAAATACCTACCGAAAATAAATAAAATAAAATAAATAAATAGGATCACGACTGCAATCCCCAAGTACGGTAGACATCCTCTAAGATCTCCAGGCACTTAGATCCTTTGAATATGTCTAGTGGGGGTAGTCAGAGGTTCGTCCAAACATTATATTTGGCACATACCCACATTTTGCAGTAGTTAGCATTCCATACGTGACAGGTTGCAAGCCCATCGCCGCTTATAAGAACACTAACTGAAAATTATCTACTAGCAATCCGCCCTGGCTTCCCACGGGTTAACTAGTGAAGATTATTGGCAAGTTTTTGATACATTATATAACATTACAGCATATTTCGTGAGGATCAAACTTTTTTTAAATATATCCTGTGTAGGCCTAAACTAAAGTAACTTTTGATATGAGAAAGAATTTTTAAAATTAGTCGAGTAGTTTTTATAAATACGGTACAAATTTTACCTCTTTATAAAAATGTAAGTTTTCCTAATATTTTTATTTTCAACATCACTACATATATAGCAAAGCAAAGTAGTATAAAGCAAAGTCGCTTTCCGCTTCCCGCGTATGTATGTATGTATGTTTGCTTATATCTTTAAAACTACACAACGGATTTTGATGCGGTTTTTTTTAATAGATAAGATATAATACATGCATAATATAATAGAGAAACACTGATAATTTTAGAGGTTTCTAATGTGATGTCGTAAATAAACACATTTTTTTGCGCTTACATTGCAAATGCTGGCTGAACCCCACGAGATATATCAAAATAATGTACTACAGTATTGTACACCTTAAAAACGTCTACAAAAAAGTCCACGATGGTATTAGTAATGTCTTACGCACAGCGAAGCGGGCACGGGTCAGCTAGTTTTTACTAAAACATCAGATGACATTACATTTTATATCACATCAATATCTTCATCCCGATACAAAACAGTACAGTTAAACAGTATTAGTTACATGTTCAACCAATTCATATGTAAATTGCAACTTTTTTATTTTTCTCCCAGTAGGTTTGTATATAGGGTGTCTACTTATCTGCTTTGAAAATTTTAAATTACCGCGCTTACAGAAACGATATAAAACAGCCGAATCGTACCAACCTTCCAATATTATTCGAGCAAACGTCAAAGTCAAAGTCAAAGTCAAAGTCAAACCCTCGTATTCAAGAACGACATTATGAGAACACGCACCCACAGTGGACGAAATCTTTTTTCATAAACATCACTTTATGTGTTGAGCGGCACTATGGCGCACGCTACCGTGTGCCTTTAGAGCTCAACTTTGGCTAGAGGCACGCGACAATGTGCCTCTAGTCACACTATGCAGTGTCGCACAACACGTAAAGTGATTTTTATGAAAAAAGATTTCGTCCACTGTGGGTGCGTGTTCTCATAGTGTCGTTCTTGAATACGAGAGTAAGTCAAAGTCAAAAGGTATTTATTTCAATAAAATCACAAGGATCACTTTGAAAACGATGATCGCTTATACAACTTGGACGAATTGGCATGTATGTCCGAGCTAAATGTCGATGTGTGTTTGGTTTGTACAACTAACCTCAAAATTAAATGATTATTAGACAAAGTTCTATACATTGAGATGTTCTTTAAGTCTTGTATAAATGCAAATTGTAAATTAAAGCCAGTTTATTTTTACGCTAGATAGTTTTTTAGGATAAGGATGAGTTTCCACCTAGGCAGAGCTGCGCGTAGCTGTGCGGAACTGTGCGGAGCGGAACAATGACAGCGCTTGAAAATTGGCGAACTTTGGCGAACTTTACACACAGCGCCATCTAGCCCCAAACTAAGCAAAGCTTGTACTATGGGAATCAGGTAACTGATAGAATACTTACATACTTTTTTTTTTGTAAATACATACTTATTATACATATTAACACCCAGACACAGAACAAATATCTATGTTCATCACACAAATATTTGCCCTGGGTGGGGATCGAACCCACAACCTACAGCGCAGAAGGCAGAGTTACTACCAACTGAGCTGTGAGGCCAGTCAATTCGAGTTTGATGTCAAGTGCTGTGTTTGGTTTTCTCCGCACAGCTTAGCAAAGCTCCGCGTAGGTGGAAACTCCTCGAATAATGTATTTTTATCATTTGTTACATTTGTCTTATTCGGGTAGAGAGTCTACCCCGACTGAAAACCAGCGTCGCACCGCGCTTCGCCTACTCTCTAGGTTCGGTGCTGTGCGGCTCAATGCTGAGACGGGGTCCTATTTGCCCCCACATGGCACAATCTGCTGTTGATTGTAATCTCTTTTATTTAGTAATTGTGTTGTGCCTTTGGAGCCAATAAATGTTTTTTTTTCTTTCTTTCTTTCTTTCTTTCTTTCTTTACCTGTACATAACCAAAACTTTTGAAGTAGCACCTTAAATAAAATTATCGATCAAAGCACGTGAACATCCTGTATGTCAAGTACAAGTCACAACTTTATTCCTTTTCTTTGCTCGATCGACTAACTGTTAAGCATGTGAATCTTTATCGACCTCTTTGTTTCCCTTAGTTTATGGGTATCGCTGTGCACCGTTACAGCTGTCAATGATTTATTGAATAACAAAGTCCAGAGTAGGTACCTAGGTACTACTAATTGTAGTGGTACCTACTCCGGTCCACAGGCCCTAGAGTTTACGACTAATTAAACTGTTTAGTCGGTGCTATCTTTCAAGTGAAAGGAAAACGGGAAAAAAGAATAGGTACCGTTGTTATATCGTTTTAAGAACGAACTCCTCTGTATTTATATTTAAACTAGCTGGACCCGCGACAGACATTGTCCTGTCCAAATTTCAATAATCTCATTGAAAAAGTACTTTCAGTTTTTCGAATTTTACAATGAGTCTTTGAAGAAAATGTTTAATAAAAACCATAGAGTTTTATACAAACTTTGTCCTCGTTTTTCACCCTCTTAGGGGTAGAATTTCGGATAATCCTTTCTTATCGGATGCCTACGTCATACAAAGAATGCACCCTTCAAATTTCAGGTCTCTACGATCAGCGGTTTAGGCTGTGGGTTGATAGTCAGTCATTCAGGTCAAAGGATTTTATAGGTATAGATTAAAAATATGAATAAAAAATATTTTGACAAACTGCTGAGTAAGATGCTTTCGTTTTCTTATTTTATGGAAAAACTAGAAATCCTATATTGATAAAGTTTGAATGGGACCATTTTGGCAATATTCGACCATTTGGCCAATTAGTGTAAAAACCATTGAAATCAGAGATGCCATCAAAGATTAATCAGTGTAGGTAATAAACAAAAAATGTAGTCGTCGAATAGGTAAAGTGTTTTAAAAAAGTCAACTTGGACAACAATTGCAATGAGTTCTGAGCTAAACCGGATGTCAGTTTGCAGAAGAATACATTTTGGCTAAATATAAATAAAAAGTTATTCATGATTCATGTAAAGGTGTGACCAGATATTGCGCGGCAATCGTGCGCGGCCGCCGCGCGCGATAATAATGCCGTGCGAACAAACAATAACACCGTGTGAGCGCGGCAGGCAACTCGCGGCTGCCGCGCGCGGCTGTCGTTTAAACATATTGCCGCGCAATGTCTGGTTACACCTTTAGCCTAATCAATTCTCAACTTACTTAGAAATAGCAGAAGAACGTATAAACGAAAGCTTTTCTTTTAACTGTAAATATATTATTATTAGAGTATTATAGCTTCACAAGCACTTAATAAAAAGGTACAGTAATAAAACGGTCTACGAAACAAGGGGTTTGAACAGTTGTGATACTTAAATATTATCTGGTGTAAGTATAGCACTTGAGCTTTTACTATAAATAACAGAAATGAGATTGAGTTGAGTTGAGATTTAACGATGCTTTGTTGCTATATTGATAGGAAATGTTTTATTGCACTAAACATGTACATAAGCTTGCTCCTATTTGGCACAACGGATCAGCATTGCCATCCAGCGTGGCAATGCTTACCCTCGTATTCAAGGACGACACTATGAGAACACCCACTCACAGTGGACGAAATCTTTTTTCATAAACATCACTTTATGTGTTAAGCGGCACTATGACGCACACTACCGTGTGCCTTTAGAGCTCAACTTTGCCTAGAGGCACACGACAATGTGCCTCTAGTCACACTTTGCAGTGTCGCACAACACATAAAGGGGTTTTTATGAAAAAAGATTTCGTCCACTGTGTGTGCGTGTTCTCATAGTGTCGTTCTTGAATACGAGGGTTAGTATCTTGGGTACGCTTCCGACTACTCCGCTCCGACTACGACCTACTGAATTTCATCAAAGAGTCATCGTCATCTTTTTGCCCTTCTCTCACTTAAATGAGGTCGGCACAACATTGTGTACTTCTTCTATTTACTCTATCAGCTGTCATCTCATCACTCACTTCTTACCCATGTCATCTTTCACACAGTCTATCCATGTCTTCTTTGGCCTACCTCTACGTGTACATCCATCTACCTTTATTCCTAACATTCTTTTCGTTATATGAATAAAGAGTCATCATATGAATTGTGTGAATTGATCCCTGGCCTAATGCATGTAAAATATATTTCGACTAAACACACTCTACTCGTATGAGAAATCAGTGTTGTAAACAATGCTTGGCGTCGTAATGTTAAAACGATTCAAGATGCATCAGATCCATAAACAAAACGGAGCCATTTAGCTTTGTTGGCCAACTGCTTCTCAATTTATGGTTACTTCACCAAAACAAATGGCTCCATTACATACGGAACACTTGGGAAACCAGAACAGAACAATGGTCGAACGAAATTGTGGGCCTTTTTTTTAAGACAGTTGCCGCATATTATTTGAAGCTTTTCACTCAAAGTGTTTTAGTTTCACGATGGCGTGATATGACGGCCGTGATGTTGCGCGCAACAATAGACTTCAATTGTTTTTTTATAAATCGGAAACCAGTTAGCATTCTTGTAAGCGGCGATGGGGCTTGCAACCTAGGCTGTCACGTGTGGAATGCTAACTACTGTAAAATGTGGGCATGTGCTAGATGTAATGTTTGGAGGAGCCTATGAATACTCCCTTCAGACATCTTCAAGGATCTAAGCGTCTTGAGATCTGAGATTATGTCTACCGTACTTGGGTATTACAGTCGTGATTCTATTTCAGTTTTTTTACTGTTATAAATAGGTAAAATTTGCATTTTTGTTTGTATCGAATAAACAAAAAGAGTACTGGACCAATTGACTATATTTTCTTTCTTCGTGTTACCGACAAGCGAAAGTGATATAGCAGTCACCGTTTTTAAGCGATGCGGGGCATTAACCACAATAGTGATTTTATCTATGCTGGTTCCCATCACATTATTGTTGAAATGTGAAATCCAATTTTTTCAATCGGTCGATCTGCCGTTCTTTTTTAATTTCTTCGATCATTGTTCTACGACTCCTTGTTCTTAGTTTTCTCAAACATTATTTTCCCAACCTCTACTTTACATCAAGAATAAAAAACATGGTATGTAGCCATCTTTGTCGAGACCATAGTTTTAGATATTTTCAAGTTACCTACTAGGTACAATATTACTCAGTAGTACTCGTAAAAGCTGCGGTGGACTTGCATCCTGCGACGTTTGGAATCTCTGTATATAGCTATACGTATAGTATACGAGCTTTTGCCAGCGGCTTCGTTCGCGTGGTACCTTGATAAAAAGTATCATATATGCTTATTCTAAGTTTCATCCAAATCCGTTTGGTCTTTCAGGCGTGATTGAGGCACAAACATCCAAACATACAAATTCAAATTCAAAAATCATTTGTTTCAATAAAATCACAAGGATCACTTTGAAACGTCCTAGGAACTAGGTGATGCTACGCCGAATCCACGCGACCAAGCCTAGAAGAATCAGGCAACAAACACGGCTTGGGGTACCTTTTTTTTAATGATCCTTTCCTTAATGCTATTTAGAGCTCCAGTGTGGTGCCAATCGAACAAGGTGAAGGCTCAAACAAGAATAATAATAAAAAGTATACAAATATACTTACAAAAATACACTATAAATGTCTTTGTGTGAATTATGCAAATAAGCATCTTCAAATAAAGGTAGGCATACGGAAGGCGGAAGGCCAATTCAAGTTCGCTTCCCCGACTAACGTTTTGTAGAGTTCTCTAGATGAGCCTAGGCAATTTGTCACTTTTGGATGGAACGTTTAAAATTTTAAGACTTCTTTCTATAACATCGTGGACAGATTATTTTTACGTCAAATTTTTAAATAAATTGCCGTGTTAGCCGAGTTGATGTACCTCGACTTTCAATCCGAAGGTCTTGGACTCGAATCCCGGCCGAGCATCAATAGATTTTTCTGTTCTAAAAATTTGTATACGCATTAACACGTGCTTACAACGGTGAAGAAAAACCATCGTAAGGAAACCAGGTAGCATTTTAGTAAGCGGTGACGGGTTTGCAACCAGTCACGTTTGAAATGCTGCAAAATGTGGGCATGTGCCAAATGTAATGTTTGGACATGCTTCTCACTAACTCCTTTAGACATGTATTCAAGGATCTGGGCGCCTGGAGATCTGAGAGGATGTCTACTGTACTTGGAGATTACAGTGGTGATCCATATTTTTTTCTATAGGTATAAATAAAGAAATATGTATAGACGTGCTGGAC
This sequence comes from Hydriomena furcata, assembly GCA_912999785.1. Lineage (NCBI taxonomy): Eukaryota > Metazoa > Arthropoda > Insecta > Lepidoptera > Geometridae > Hydriomena > Hydriomena furcata. The sequence goes on along the minus strand of OU538833.1, from coordinate 3,290,792 downwards.
TACCCATTGGACATCTTCGATTTTTATTTTTTTAAATAAAATTATTTTATTTTAAGCAATTTAGATATCATAATTGGCACATTATACCTCTTAATTTACTTAAATTACGTATCTACTTAAAAATATATAAAATAATAATAAAAAAAAACAAACACTGTCTACCCAATGCCACTACATGCCTGCCACATCCAGCCTCTCGACATCACATCTCAATAGTCATTCTTAACATAGACAATGCACATTGTACAAGTTCCTTGGCGTTTTTATGCACTTGTGATGTATTTACGCGCTCAGACCAGCAGGGCTATTTTGTAAAAATATGATTAACATGTTATGATGTTGAATGCAATACCTAATGTTAGAGAATACCTAATCTGTACGCTTTTCATAGTAACTACTAGCGACCCGCCCCGGCTTCGCACGGGTAGCATATTATAATACATATAAACCTTCCTCCTGAATCACTCTATCTATTAAAAAAAACCGCATCAAAATCCGTTGTGTAGTTTTAAAGATATAAGCAAACATACATACAGACATACAGACGCGGGAAGCGGAAAGCGACTTTGCTTTATACTATGTAGTGATTAAAAAAAAACAAAATCAAAATAGCGTTTATTCATTGAAATCATTTAGATCATTTAGAATCGTCAAATTTAGTTAAGTTTAATTTAATTTAGTTTAATTTTGTTCATGGTTTTTTTTTTTAAGTCTTTGTACTTATTTTTAATACAAAATGAATCTTAATTATTAATGATAGAGCGAGTTGGAGCAGTCCCAGGCTGTTTTGTCGTCTAAATAATCAGATATTTTATAGTAAGCCTTTCTGCATAGTTTACGTTTAATTAAGTTTTTAAATTTGCTAATAGATAGCTTTTGCATGTCATTCACTGTTTATGCACCACGTTTCTGCGTAGGTATTGTGTTGGAAGCGTAGGTATAGGTGCCTAAACAGCATAAAAAGCGTAGGTATTATGGTATTCAGTACCATAACATGATAATCATGTTTTTACAAAATAGCCCCACTGAACCTGACGTAATTTACACCCGTCTAAGGTCGTGGGACTTGCTTTAGTTTAGCTTTGTTCAAGTAACAGTTAAACAAGCAAAAACTCTTGGACACGGAAAAGGAGGAACTTCCTACTATCTTTCCGCTGAATTATATATAATACCGTCGAGTGTATATAGTATACTATATATAGTTGGCCGAGTGGGAGGTACCTCGACTTTCAATCTGAAGTCTCTTTCTCTGTTCGATTCCCGGCGTGCATCAATGGATTTTTCTGTTCGAAAAATTTATATGCGTATCAAAACCGCGTGCTTAAAACGGTGAAGGAAAACATCGTGAGGAAACCGGTTAGTATTCTTGCAACCTGTCACGTATGGAATGCTAACTACTGCAAAATGTGGGCATGTGCCAAATATAATGTTTGGACGTGCCTCCGACTACCCCCACCAGACATATTCAAAGGATCTAAGCGTCTGGAGATCTGAGAGGACGTCTACCGTACTTGGGCATTACAGTCGTGATCCTATTTATTTATTTTATTTTACACGTGGAAACCCTGACGGGGTTTCCGCTTCGTTTATGTGGAGTTATTTTCAAACAGACCCCAAAATGCACCCTCTTAGGGGTTGAATTTCGGAAATTCCGTTCTTAGTTGGTAAATTTTCTTAGACCAATCTAAAAGTCAAGGGACGATATTAGCTTTTCAAGTTTTATGAAGGAACTAGGTAATTCGTTCTACATGAATGGACTAAACTTAAAGGGACTATTCGCTTCACAAAAGAAAAAATCATCAAAATTGGATCACCAATTAAAAATATATGCGCAATAATACATCAAAAGAACATGTCGAATTGAGAATATCCTCTTTTTCGTCTGTAAAAAAATAAACAAACAAAAAAAATGTCATAAAGACCCACCATTCCGCTGCCGTAAATAAGCAATGGCTTAATAAATCGTGATATCATTACGAATTCACATTTTAAGGCCCATTACACACCTTTACTCATCCAATGACGTGTTTATAAGGTTTACGAGCTTGGAACATGCGACATAACTTTGTACGGAGGTGAATAAAAAAAGCTTTAAAAGCGTCGCACCGCGCTTTCCTTGCACTTGACCGTTCGTAACAATTATGCTATAAACTTTCGCTGGTTGAATGCGGTATGCGACTGACCTTCATTGAAGTACTGATCGTTCCACTGACTTATGTAGGGTTGTCAACGGCTACATTGCTTTTCCCTTAAAGCCGCAAACCAACCGAAATTCGTATATAGCTGTGCCTTCTGCGTGCGTTGTAGGTTGTGGGTTCTATTTCCACCCAGGATAAACATTTGTGTGATGAACATAGATGTTTGTTCTTTATCTGGGTGTTAATTATGCGTAAGTATGTGTTTACAAAAAAAGACTGTATAAGTATTCTATCAGTTATCTGGTTCTCATAGTGCAAGCTTTGCTTAGTTTGGGGCTAGATGGCGCTGAGTGAAATGTCCATTACTTAATATTTATTTATTTAAGAAGCGCATAGTTTTGCAATTCTCCCTTTAGACATCTTCTAATAGATCTGAGCTCCTGGTAATCTGAGGGGTGTCTACAGTCTACCGTATTTATAGACTTGAAATCAAAATTTAAAAAAAATATTTATCAAAAAAATTACGAGCTTTTTTACGAGCCAGCCCTAACTTTCCGGCAGCTTTCATGACCGGTCGGCCGACCAATCGCCGAAGCAATTGCCCGACAGATCTATTCGCTATGCTCCAATGCTCATGTTTTGTCCATAGCTTTAATAGCATTATAGGCAACTTACAATTTTACTATAATAATTCCCACTAATCACTTCACTACATAGTATAAAGCAAAGTCGCTTTCCGCTTCCCGCGTCTGTATGTATGTTTGCTTATATCTTTAAAACTACACAACGGATTTTGATGCGGTTTTTTTTAATAGATAGAGTGATTCAGGAGGAAGGTTTATATGTATTAAACCCGTGCGAAGCCGGGGCGGGTCGCTAGTTTTATTATAAGCCTGAAAGTTTTTGAGGATGTTTCTGGTTCAATCACGCCCAAACGACTAAACAGATTTAAATGAAACTTCGAATATAGGTAATCTATCATCTAAAACAGCATATAGAATACTATTATCTAGGTACCACGCGACCGAAGCTGCTAGCAAAAGCTAGTATTTAATAAACAAGCTCTCCAAACAGAATAAAAATGTTCTTATATCACACTTCTTTTTCAACGCGGTACGGGCTTTCAACGCCACAAAAACTAAACTTAAAACTATAAGAAAAAATACTAAAAACAGAATAAAATAAATATTTGAGTCCCATACAAAAATCGTGATTTTTTTCCGTTTTTTAAAGATAGTACGGAATTCTTCGTGCGCGTTCCGACTCTCACTTGGCCGGTTTTTTTTCTACATTGCTATAAACGTATATTTTTCTTTCTTTCTTTCACCCACTACTTATTTACGCGTCTTTAACATAAATCCAAAGTACGTTATGGGGGTCATCGTAGCGATCTGGCCATAAAGAGCAGTCAAACCATGAATCAACAAAACCAATCACCTGGGACGGCGTGCGAACGTGAATTGTGAACATATGTTCACATTCCACTTTCATCCGAACAATGGCCACCAAAATTGTTATTCTTATTTGTTGTATTGACGCTTTCACTGCTACGATCGATTGCTGGAGATTTGGCTGACCATAGACAACTTTAGTGTACGCAAAAGCCCTGGAATACGCGTACTTTTTATACTTTTTTTCTTATAAATACATACTTATTATACATATTAACACCAAGACACAGAATAAACATCTATGTTCATCACACAACTATTTGCCATGGATGGGGATCGAACCTACAACCTACAGCGCAAAAGGCAGAGTTACTACCAACTGAGCTGTGAGGCCAGTCACTTGGTTTGTATCCACGCGTAAATTTATTGTGACGAATTAAAAACTGTGCCCCCATCAAGTGGGATAGGGGCAAGGAGATGATGACGATGAGGCAGAACAAATACATAAAATAAATCAAAATACCATCTAAATGTTGCTGTTGGTACTACGGCCACTAAATTAACTTTAGAGGCAGATTGGTAACTACCCCCTTTTAATAACAATGACATAATGTTGGAAAGGTCTTTTTAATTGAAACAATACTTATTATCACAGTTTTTTGGTACGTTCAGAGTTATAATGAAATTTAAAAAGAATAACTGTTTTCAGATTATTTTTATTTATATTTAAGTAACACGAAAATAAAGAAAATATGTCCTTGTATTGTACGTATTCCAATTTCTGTTAATATCCTCCGGGCGACCCAAAATTGTACCAATTGAAAAGACCTTTCCAACGACATAATACATATATGTCTCTATTAAACAGTGATACCAGGTTTCATTATTATGTCAGCTAATTATATTATTTAACTAGAGAATGTTCAATCATTCCTTACTATTTGTAATAATTAGACTTGAAGTTATCGTGTCAGCTCAATAGTTCAGCCTCCTTGTATTAGGTAGAATAAAAACTCCTGAATAGAGTTCGAATTTTGAAAAAGGCGAATTTTAAGAATTTTAATAGTGTTGGTGGGAATCGAAAGACGGGAATGCGACGAGTATAATTGTGATTTTAATTATACTAGAATTACGTAAGTAGTCTACAATCTACATAATATTTCTGCCCATTTTCCTTTATAACTTTAGGTACTGTAATGCTGTTATAGACGCTATAGACGTGTGCTTAGATATCACGTGCGCTTCAACAACAAAGCGCGACGCCTCGCTGGACAGCAAATAGAATAACAATTTTTCAAATCTCAGTACAGCGAAAGTTTTGTTTGAAAGCTCTTTAAAAGGTCGAAAGCCTGAAAGGTTGTAAATCAATAATTCAATGGCTTATTGTCGTATTCAATTTGTAGACTTCAAACTTTAGTTGTATATGGTCGGTTGCGTAATATTTTGGACGTAAACATTGGTACTTGCGCAAGTGAACTAGTTAGCTAATAGTAATTTCACTTTCTGTAAATTTATCTTCATCTTTCATACCTAGATAACTAGTCACTATAATATAACCTGTCAGTTTGACAGCGTTCGGTTGCTGGTTAGTAAAAACTGACATTTCTAACTTGTAAAGTCATTTATTGTACATCACATCTGTTATTCATTGGTCGATTCTCTCTAAAATACCGGCCATATTATTTTATAAAAAGCCATGTTTTTATGCACTATCTCCAATAAGATTTACAAACTAGAATGACACGGACGTTGGCAGAATTGTGACAATTAGTCACAGCAGCCAGGGAAAAAAAATGAATTGAACTGTAATTCTCTAGCACTCTAATGTCTCTCAAATCTTACAAAGGTAACCAGAGGCACATCCAAGCATTATATTAAATGAATTGTAAAGTTGTTTATATCACCAATAACACCCGGCAATAAGCTAGAATGCTCTATCCTCGCATCATCCGAATAAAGTCATGAATCATGTTTCTCATGCAAGCAACAATATCTTATTTTCCGGTCTCTCCGGTTAATAACCAATTTTACGATGCGATTATAGTTTTCAATGCACCTTCACTACTGTTATTATTTATTCTGTGGTAGTGGTCTGAAGTGTGTCAACGGGTCCAGCGCTTGCTGGCCTACTTTGCGCTGCGATATTATGTTTAGATATTATATTGCTTTTTGTATCTGGGACGCACCAATTCACTGAAAGTCGATACTGCACTTTTAAAAGGGCCGTTTTGACCTTATCCAAGGTCCTACTGTCTGATCTCGCATAAATAAATAAACTGTTTCTTGGACTAAAGGATTTTTCTGGAAAGAAATAATCTGTAACATAATACATAATCCTAAGACAGACACGAAGTCGAAGCTCATTTAATTTAGTGTTTAGTATTATATAGATAGGCTAGCTTTCGCGACTTCGCTCGGTACCCTGATAAAAAGGCTACGGTACAATTCCAGGTTTACGATAGTTTGTCACGACCTACATCTACATCTATTCAAATCTTCCAAATCGGTTCAACTGTTCGAATTTACGATATTAGTTAGGATCCTCTGTATCTTGTCAGCTTCTGACCAAGCAAACATTACTAACATGATTATCTTCAGCTTAAATAGGTAAGACCATAAACACTAACTGCCCTTTACGCAAGGCTAGGTTGCTTAGCTTTTTGCACCAGCAAAACAGTTTCGGAACTGGTAAGGGCTGACGTTTGGTGATACACGATATATCACAACCACCTATTAGGTTTCTGGTTCCTTGAAGAGGTACAAATGAGGCGACTTTGATAAATGGCAGAGCAAGCCGAATGGTACTATGTAACTAATTGGCGTTTGTGTCAGACCCTGTTGCATAGTCAATTAAAGACTGCGTGTAGCAGGAAACGAGAAGGGTTTCATGTGTGGCCATCTGATTTTACTGGTTTATAAATCTAGGTAATACGTATTTACAAGCTTACTGTAAAATGTATGTTTATATTTTAGAACTTTTTATAGCCCAATAAAGTGTGTCTGTAGGAGTCTTCGATGTATGTGATTCATTCCACCGTTTTATTTGCAGATTAAATTATCCCAAGGAATCCCAAAAATATATCAAGACATTATATGACTCGTATAAAAGATATCCTATACGAATTCAATAACACTGGCTCTTTTTACTTAAATTCTCAGGCCAGTATAAGTTTGCTGATAGCTCGACAAAAGCACCATCTATTTACGTGTTAATTCTAAGACCCGCTTATACCCCGGCATTTTCCCATCAAGCTGACAAAGAAAAATTGTGTGCGCGCAAGATAGAGCCTAGCCACGAAGGGTATATTAATACATCCGCTGTTTATTGCACAAAAAGTTCGCCGAGATACAAGTCTCGACTTTCTTGTTGGGCCAACATCCTGCCTCGACGCGCTATGGACGGTCTATAAAATAAAAGGCAAATAAGAATAAACTTGGAGGTCAGGCGTGCACAGCCCCTCATTGTCTTCCAATATTACCGAGAAATTATGCTCTTTCAGCCACACCGGCGGCGGACAAAGCTCACCGTAAACGGGCGCGCTCTAAAACTGACAATACAAGGGTAACGCCACATTCTGAGCCCATGTGCCATTGTATGCAATCTTGTAAGGAGGGGACGTCGGTTACTGTGTCGCAGAATGGTCTCGAAACGATAAAGCCGACTGAAACAGCGGGAGGTATCTTTTAAGACCAAATTCGCAATCGCAATGATTTCAGCTAAAGGCAGTTCAGTGTAATTACACTGTTGGCGTAGCGCATGTGTAGAGTAGAAAGTTTTTAAGGAAGTTAATTTAATGAGTACAAAAATAAACATTTCAGCTCGGGCCGATCGCGGTCACACTGGCTGCGATGCATCTGCGAGGGCAGCACTCGACGGTAACGGTAGTTATTTGCCAATTAGTGCCTCGTGAGCCCAGCACTTATAACTTTGCATACTAGTTGAGTAACACATGTTTTACATACAGTTCCTAGTCTTACCTTCTTAGAGATAGCATCTAAGCTGTAGCATTTGCTGTCGATTGTAACGAATTTACGAGCAACTTGATCCAGGTCGAGTAATTATTGTTTTCTTCTATTATTATATATATTTCTTGCAATTCAAAAGTGCCGTAGCGTGACGAATGATGTGATTACATACGAGTCAATAAACCAGTCAGTGGAGCACACAATCAGTCAGAGTCTGTCAGCGCAAAGAGCCTCTTAAACCTGTTCGTGAAGCCATATCATATCTATCATTGTTTATGTTTATAAGCCCTCGAGTCACAGTCACGGATCAGCGCACCGCTCCTAATAAGAGCTCAGCGTTCATTGAAGGAAGCAGCTCAAAGAATTTATGGACGTAAGAAGATTGCGCTTGGGCATAATCTGTCGGAGCCGGCGGCGAGCCCGCATCACAAATTGCTAACACGCGATACCAATGGCGCTCCGCTTTAGCGAATCGTTATAGAATCAGATTACACGCTTCAACACCGTAACCTTCGGAAAACATCCACAAATATTGCATAACTCTATGGGCTTTTACTCGTACAATTCCATCGAAACCTGTGATCTGCGGTAGATCATGTTGGCTCTTGGCTTGACACTGAGTTGGGTGCCAAGGCCGGAGTTTTGATTTACGCGTCACTTTCGTCGCGATCCCGTTAAAGCTTTTAAACCGGCCGGCTGCCACTGATAAGTCGACGAAAATCGGCAAGTCGACTGCCAAGACGGATGGTCTGCTACGTTGCTTCACTTTTATGCTAATTCAGAACCGGCGTGTGAAATGGAACGGTCTACTACGCAGGGCGACTTAGTGCGTTATGGTAGGTACCTATAGCTGTCGGTCTAAGTGTTATGGCGCCAGATTAAGACGAGTAATAAATGTTTTTGATGAATGCAGAATCGTTTTTTCTCAATAACCGCAAAACATACAGTTTTGTTTTATATGACAAAGATAACTTAAGGATATAATTTAGATAAATTACAGACAGAAACACGATTGGTGAAACTTTTCTCGATAGATTTATTTTTTAAAGTTGGCTCTTCAAAAACACTAGTTTCGTTTTTAATCAAAACTATGAATAGCTAAACAGTTAATTTTTATATTATTCGTTAGATAATCATACTAGCTAAGTAAATTACAGACAGTTTCTTTTTAAATTTAATGGTTTTCAAGATAATGCAGTTTTAGCACTTTTTCCGTCTTATCCAGGTAGACTCAGTCCATACAAAACGTCAAAAATTTCACTTATCACCTTAACTGCAATTGGTATACGCCACACGCGTAGACTGAGAATTTATATTTTATTACAAAATCCGTCTATCGCAGTTATGAGCAGAAAATTCTAATCAACGATCTTGCTGTCAAATCAAAGATGGTGGTTTTTTAGAGTAGCTTTAAACGGCTACACGCTTCATTTGATTTCACCCTTATACGGAGATGCTGAAAACTTCTGCCATTTTAGTAGGGACATTTACATGCATCTACTAATGCAGTTCCTTATAGAGATCATGATTGATGCTCAGCAGCATAGGCATTCGTGACTTGTTCTGCCTTCAAGTGGAATTTAGGATTTTAAAAAAAAAGTTGTATTTATGTACTTACGTTCCCAAGGAAGCCGCTGCAGGGCTGGATCGGCGGCGGCAGCGGGGGCAGCTCGGGCGAGCGCCGCGAACTGCCGGCCTGCTCCGTGAGCCCCATCCTTAGTGCATCCCTGGAACAGAATACCTAGTTTACTAATCTGAAAACATCTAAAAAGTTGTTATGGTAGATGACCCATGCGAGGAAAAAGAAGTAGTTTTTTTTTTATTCTGTATTTTTTAAAGTTATTTTTTTTTTAGTTTAAAAAATTGCACATTTTCATTAAACGTGTGCCTTTTCTCTTACAATATTTCAAAAACTAAAGCCTAGAATAAATATGAAAATAATTTTGAAATGTATTATAACGAAGTGATCCTAACTGACCAATTTGTTTCAACTTTTTTACCCCTTTTTGTCTGGTTTTTTAATTATACTTACCAGCAAATCTTTATGGTACATTACTTTCCAAATTTTATGTAGATAGAATCAATGATTCGACAGTTATGCTCAGACAAACATTACCTACTCGTACAATACAAACGCCGATTGACCCAAGTTGTTTCAAAGATCTCGCTTCGCTCGCCTGATCAATTTATAGACCTATTATTAACCAAATCCAAATATGTTTGGAGGACACCCAAAACAATTAAGGAATAGGTGCTAGTGATGTAACAAGCTGTGTAAAGATTGACTTAAAGCCCATTTTCGGATATATTTTAATACAACATCCAATTAAATGTGTGAAGACATTAACGCTAAAAGTGTTGAAAGGACGCATTGTTGGAAAAACGACGAAACGAAAATCTCCAGAGGCATTTTAGGTGATAATAGGCTTATTGAATTAACATTTGTTTGGGCATGAAGAAGAATTGTTGCGTTGTGTAGGTAAATAACACCCATATATTTACATAAGTCCTGACCTCGCACTAGGATTACATGTGTAGGTATCAGAAACTACAATGGTACATCGGTACCTCAATATCAGTACCGGATTAATAAGCAAATTAAGCAATTGCTTAGGGCATCTAGATGGTGGTTAGGTCAGCTATATTTATTTATTGATTACTGTTTTTTTGCGTTTGCGTAAACATAAGGGCGTAAACATAAAATTACTAAAATTATGCTTACATGATACTTGAATGACCCCTCGCTACTACTATGAGTATGTAGTATGTACTACCTACGCCATCTGACATATCGAACGAATGGAAAAAACAGTTTCTTGTTTCATACAAAAATCGAGGTAGGGCAACTACAAAATACCTCATGGAAATACGTAGAGACGTTCGAAATATCACTACATAGTATAAAGCAAAGTCGCTTTCCGCTTCCCGCGTCTGTATGTAATATGTATGTATGTATGTAGGTATGTTTGCTTATATCTTTAAAACTACAGAACGGATTTTGATGCGGTTTTTTTTAATAAACAGAGTGATTCAAGAGGAAGGTTTATATGTATAATACATGCATAATATAGTAGAGAAACACTGATAATTTTAGAGGTTTCTAATGTGATGTCGTAAATAAAAAATTTTTTTGCGCTTGCATTGCAAATGCTGGCTGAACCCCCACGAGATATATCAAAATAATGTACTACAGTATTGTACACGTTAAAAACGTCTACAAAACAGTCAACGATGGTATTAGAAATGTCTTACGCACAGCGAAGCGGGCACGGGTCAGCTAGTTTTAGATAAACACAACTCGTTTAAAAATACATTAACTGAAGAATCAATCAAATTATTCAATTTAATTTAACTTTTTATAGCTGGCTGCCGCATTCGGGACACAATCAAGACTATAAATAAAGAAACATAAAAATGTGACAGGTCATTTTAATTCTCAATCATTCTATCGTTTATGTATTGTCTCTACTTTTATATTCTTGTCCGAATATAAAGTCTACTATTCACGAGGAAACAACATTTATCGAAACGACTTTGGATGATGTTGGATTGCCTGACATCGTGCAGAAAAGACATCTTGTCCGTGAAAGGATGAAGGAAGCGACCCGAATCATTTGACTCCAAATGGTTCTTCTAGCAACCTAAATGGCAGGTAACAATGGCATTGAGGAACGCAACGGAACAACATTTAAAATCATATTTTCGGCAAATCGTAGGTACGAGGTTTTCCTGCTTTGGACAATGAAAAGCTACAACTAGCTTTCAGCTTTTTCATTTAGATTAAACGTCATTACCTACTAGAGCAGTTTTTGATGCAGTTTTTATTTATTATAATTTATTTATAATGTATTTATGTAAAAATGTGTCTGTTTACTTACCTACTTAATTGCGTATTTAGAGGAAACCATGTTATGCAAATAAGTAAAAATTATGTAAGAATTCGATGTTTACAATATATATAAAAAGACAAGGTAGAAAAATCAGAGGGTAAGAATGTTTTTCACTTCTAAGGGAGCCACCTTGTAGTGAAAAACATTAATAGGTTGTATAACACGACCCTAATGAATAGACGGCTTTAATCCTAACGTTTTCATTTATTAAACTTGTAAAACTCGATTGGGCGAACTGAATCGAATTGCGGATGTCTGTGCTATATGATTGGAAAAGCGGTTGGACTTCGAGGCCGTTTGTTCACCTCACTATTTGAATTATTGTGTGTGATTTTAAAACAAAAATATTTGTTTGTTATAAGTAATCGTATGTGTCTATAGTATCAATGTCAAAGTCAAAAGTCAAAAATCATTTATTTCAATAAAATCACAAGGATCACTTTGAAACGTCTTAGGAACTAGGTGAAGCTACGCCGATTCCACGCGACCAAGCCTAGAAGAATCAGGCAACAAACACGGCTTGGGGTCTACCTTTTTTTTAATGATCCTTTTCTTAAAGCTATGTAAAGCTCCAGTGTGATGCCAATCGAACAAGGTGAAGGCTCAAACAAGAATAATTATTAAAAGTACTACTCAAGTACGTAAACAATTAAAAATAATAATAATAATAGCTAAAGAGCCTCAGCACAAATTCAAAGAGCATCACACGCTACACTTGATATCTGTAATGACATCTGTGATAGTAATAAGAAATTTTTGGCGCTTGTCACTCGTATAGCTACGAAGCGCTATGTGTTGAGTGGATGTTCCGTTCAAGATTGAAAAGCTGACAACGATTTCAGAGGCCAATCAGCATAATAATCCGTCCGAAAACAAGTAGACGAATTGACTAGCATACGTGTCATTGACATGGAATAATTTCTGAATAATTCCAATTCATTTTGATAAAGAATTAAAAAAAAATTAAAGAAAAAGAATTATCAAAATCGAGTTTTCCTATAAAAAGTTATGATTGTCATACATAAAACATAAAAATATATTAGACTAGCGACCCGCCCCGGCTTCGCACGGGTAGCATGTTATTATACATATAAACCTTCCTCCTGAATCATTCTATCTATTAAAAAAAACCGCATCAAAATCCGTTGTGTAGTTTTAAAGATATAAGCAAACATACATACATACGCGGGAAGCGGAAAGCGACTACTTTATACTATGTAGTGATGTAGTGATAGGTACAATATACTTAAGGCGCTCCCAGTTGACGATTGTTTTTGTTCGAAACGAAATAAGAAATACTTGTGAACAAGCCACATCTCCTATTTTATAATGTATAGTATATGTGAATAAAGATGTACCCATCTTTAATCATCTTCGATAAATAATCCTACCGACCGCTGCAATGACGACAAACACACGTCGGCGCGTGGTCCGCCTTAGCTTTTCGAATAAATTAAGGATATAAATTATGTATAATTACTTATCAAAAATCTATTCTAATAGAAATCTAGATCTACATATTACCTATCTTTAACAATAAATCACAAGTTGATTTTAATAGTAGGTGTATATAAAATATTTCGATCATAAATTCTACAACGTATCATTTTGAAATAATATCTTTATCGTGAAAAGTTTCTGCTATTATGTTTTCAGCTTAATAGAAATCTAGGTAGGAACCTGAAGTAATATACTTATAAAAATAGGAGATGAGGCTTGTTCAGAAGTATTTCTTTATTCGTTTCGAAAAAGAGCAATCGTCGACATACAGCCTCTTAACGCATAACATCCTTGAGAACTATCTACAAGTCGTCGGTTGAAAATAGTGGGTTCTAAGATGACGGTTGTCGAGGAAAATGGTCAAAAAGTCGAAGAATAAAGTCGTGCCTACCCCAATTATGTGGGATAAGCGCAGGAAAGCGATGATGAGGTGCCATCTACCAAAATAAGTAGCGGATGGACTCCGGAAATGGCGAATTTTGGATTGTAATAATCATTATTATACTGTGCTATACCAGAATTGTTACCGAATCTAACTTTCATTGTAGGAAAATCGACGCGATTTCACTATAAAGCCTCACAGTCACAGCTCAGTTGGTAGTAGTAGTTCTGCCTTCTGCGCTGTAGGTTGTGGGTTCGATCCCCACCCAGGACAAATATTTGTGTGATGAACATAGATATTTGTTCTATGTCTGTGTGTTATTATGTATCATGTGTATGTATTTACAAAAAAAAGTATATAAGTATTCTATCAGTTATCTAGTTCTTATAGTAGAAGCTTTGCTTAGTTTGGGGCTAGATGGCGCTGTGTGATAAAGTCCACCAATATTTATTTATTACAAGCTGACCCCGCGAACTTCGTATCGCTTTAGAATTAACAAATGTTGTCTTAAGTTCCCGTTCCCGTTCCCGTTCGTTCAGTTTTTGTAGCGCACACAAAGAAAGCAAAATTTTTGGATTTTTTTACACCTTGCTTCAAACTATCGTCATTCTTAGAAAGAATTTATTACTTTTTCAAAATAAAAAATAGCCTATGTTACTCAGGGATAATGTAGCTTGGTAATGGTGAAAGAATTTTTGAAATCGGTTCAGTAGTTTTTGAGTTTATCCATTACAAACATACAAAAAAACAAAAAAACAATAAATCAAAACTTTTCTCTTTATAATATTATTATAGATATAGATAAAGCGGCCTCCAGACTCCCGCGAGATTCACGGCGTGAAGTCGCGCCGTGAATCGTGCGCGAAATCTCGCGCGTACGACGTCGGCTACACATTCACGCTAGGTTCACAGTATAGTTCGCGCACTCGACCACGATGGACCCCGAAATTGCTGTTTTTTTCAGTTTTTTTTTTTCAGTTCTTTTTCGTTGTTCCAAACAGCCATTTTTCTCTTATAGCCTCGAAACACAACTTCACCAACACTACCGCTCTCGACACTCGACGATGCACGACTGAGCGGCCTGCGAATATGTAGCCAAGACAAGTTCGCGCCAAGTTCGCGGCCCGCGAGCCCTTTGTCGCGGGACAAAATACCGACAATTTTCGGGGAACGAGGCGCGAACCCGCGAAGAATATGCGAATCCAATCTACACTCACAGTTCGCGGGAAGTTCGCGGCTTCGCGCGCGATCCGCGCGCGAATGTGGATAAGGCTTAACACTTTTCGGTTATCCACATAACGTTTTAAATTGACAGCCGTGTTGGCCGAGTGGAAGATATCTCGACATTCAAACAGTCGTGGGATCGTATCCTGTCGTGCTTCAATGAATTTTTCTATTAGTGTGGAAAATATCGTGAGGAAACCAGTTAGTCGACGGGCTTGCAACCGGAACCGGACATGTATGGAATGAAAAATGTGGGTTTTTGCCAAATATACTTAATATACTTAATATACTTTTTATTACCAGTACCACCTTTAGACATCTTCGAAGTTCTGAGCGTGGAGATCTGAGAAGATGCCTACCAGACTTGGGGATTATAATCGTGATCCTATTATGTTTACAAGCTTTTATTTAACTTGCAATGTATTACATAACTATGTTTGTTCGGGTGGAATCTTGCAACTTAATTTTGAAGAAGTTATTTCCATTGAATATAAGATCTCTCGAAGTAAAATACTACTTAGAAAGTACCATTTATAAACACACTAGCTGACCCGTGCCCGCTTCGCTGTGCGTAAGACATTTCTAATACCATCGTTGACTTTTTTGTAGACGTTTTTAAGGTGTACAATACTGTAGTACATTATTTTGATATATCTCGTGGGGTTCAGCCAGCATTTGCAATGTAAGCGCAAAAAAATGTGTTTATTTACGACATCACATTAGAAACCTCTAAAATTATCAGTGTTTCTCTACTATATTATGCATGTATTATACATATAAACCTTCCTCTTGAATCACTCTGTTTATTAAAAAAAACCGCATCAAAATCCGTTGTGTAGTTTTAAAGATATAAGCAAACATACATACAGACATACAGACGCGGGAAGCGGAAAGCGACTTTGCTTTATACTATGTAGTGATGATGTAGGTAAGTAATATAGGCAGGTATTGAAACTGTTCTCACGGGTCTCGATCCGTCAAGATAGCTACTTATTTATCACCTGCCTACGACCACCATGTCGTAGATATAGAAAGACCTACCTCGGCGGTAATTAGGGTTGCCAGATGGTCGAGATTCGTCGGGATTTTCCCGACATTTCGATATGTCCCGGCAACATACAAATTGTCTTGACAAATTTAAATAATAAAAATAACTTTTTTCTATGTATACTAATATTATAAATGCGAAATAAACTGTATGTCTGTCTGTGACGTTATCACGGCTAAACCACTGGGTCGATTGTGATGAAATTTCATATAGAGATTTTTGGGATGGACACAGGCTACTTTATTTCTCAAAATTTTCTTTTGGTTTACAGGAATTTTCATTTTACTACAAGTCGTCAAAAATTTATTTCCGCAATCTACGCGTTCGAAAGCTACATTCATTTGTTTCGAAAATTATCTTAAAATCCCGTCTTTTTGAAATTATGCCCAGATATTGTGGTCATCCTATCTGGTAACCCTCGGTATTGTAATAATGATATCCCACCTTGTGGATAAGACGTTTTGTCGGCGAGACGGACACCGTAAAAACTCAACATAATGATATTATGTATATATGTATATTTAGAATATAAAAAGCCGTGTTAGCCGAGTGGGAGGTAAGTACTTCGACATTCAATCTGTATTTGGGTTCAAATCCTTACCGTGCAATGAATTTTTCTGTTCGAAAAATTTATATTCGCACGCTAAACGGTGAAGGAAAACATCGTGAGGAAACCAGTTAGTTTTCAAAGCGACGGGCTTGCAACCTGTTACGTATGGAATGCTATAATTACAAATTGTGGGTCAAACATAATGTTTGGACGTGCCTCAGACTTTCCCCTTGAGTAATCTTCAAGGATCTGAGAGTATGTTCACTTCCGATCATAAGAAAGTTATCTGATAACACAAAAAAAACTACGACCGAATTGTTAACCTCCTTTTTTAATGTCAGTTAAAAGAAGATGACATCTGCCATCTCAAATTTTTAGAAAATATCGAACTAAAATACTTTTCCCTACTATAATGATAATAAATATACATTATAATATGGTAGATATGTCTATACCTGGTAGGTGAGTACTAAAAACCCAACCCACGTAATTGCAAAATAAATTCTGCTAACAAAGCGAATCTAGACCACAGTCTACATATTGCATGATTTATTTCATTCCAGTTTCTTCGCGAATTTTGGCAAATTCATTTTACAAATCGCCAATTATGTGATGCGTGGGTGTTGATAGGCGTGCAAGGAGTGCGTCCAGCTTCGCCACGAATGCCATTTAAGATATCCGTAAATGGTGAAAAAACGATACATTTACTCACGGTAATCGATCGAGAGCTTTTTGATCTCATGGGCCCCTATTCTCGGAGGAAAAATGGCGCACGAGATTGAATGTCCAAGATTTTGAGCAGAATAAAACTCTGGTCTGCTGTGCTGTATCATCACTCCATTATAATTTCACAAGCATTGAATTTTGGTGCCGATTCCGTCGCCTCGACAAGCGTACTAAAACTTAGTAGGTAAACTTACTAAAATTATTTTACTTTTCATATCTAAATCTAAATTACGAGTAGAATAATCACAGCAGTGGCAGTCTTATAATAGGATAGTTTTTTTATGTTTTATACAGGTGTGCTACCTACATGGGTTGGGTAAGTCAAAATGTTTCTAATTCACGTTACAAAAATCTTATCTTTTTAAAACTAAGTACCTATCACAATTTTAAGACTCTTTCTAAGGTTTACGCTAATTCAAACTTTAATATAAACAGAACAAAATTATTGTATTTTAGTACTCGTTACCGGTAACGAGTAGTAAAATTGAGCGAAATGCGCTCACAATTTAATTGTAGCTCAGTTTTACTGGCACTTATTATGGATTGAATGGAAATATTTACCTATTTATTTTATTCATTTTCTTTGTCAACGTTTACCTACTTTGTTTACCAAGGCAAGTCTTAGTTAGTTTTTACCACGGAATTGCCACCATAAAGCAAAAGATCTAATACGACATTAACCTCTAAATCGCCAGAATAGGCCCCCGCGCAATTGCCCTGAAACCCGATGTTCGACTTTTATCGGAAACTAATAAATGGCCAATTTAATGGTGGAGCAAAAAATAAAATTGCAATAACTCCTTGGATCGTGCTTGTCTAAACAACGAACTGTAGTTTATAATGCTGCTCTACATACCAGTAGGTGTCTTTAAACAAGAAAGGAGATTTATTAGCAGCTTCTACCCGTGCCTTCACTCGTTTTATATTAAAAACCGGCCAAGTGCGAGTCGAACTAAGGCAGGAAGGGTTCCGTACTATTATTTATAAAAAACGGCAAAAAAAACACGTTTGTTGTATGTGAGCCCCACTTGAATATTTATTTTATTCTGTTTTTAGTATTTGTTGTTGTAGCAGCAACAGAAATACATAATCTGTGAAAATTTCAACTGACTAGCTATCACGGTTCATTAGATGACAGCCCTGTGACAGACAGACGGACAGACGGACAGCGAAGTATTAGTAATGGTCCCGTTTTTACCTTTTGGGTACGGAACGCTAAAAAAGTAGCCTTAATGCGTTTCCGGATCACGAACTATATCCGTTGCAAGTTTTATTCAAAACGGTTCAACCGTTTTGCGGCGTGATTGAAATACGAACATACAAATTCATAGTCTCGCAATATTTCGTATGTAATCTTCTTATAAATATTTAAAACTAGCCGACCCGTAACAGACGTTGTCCTGTCATATTTCAATAATCGAATAGAAAAGACTGAATGTTTTTAGTCTGTGATGTCAGGTTTGATGCACAGCAGCGCCATTTATACAGAAATCATCCCATTTGCGTTTTTTTTTTATCGTTTTGGGGATGTTTTTCATATTTTAAAGTAGTCTATTATCTATTCGGGCATTATATCTACATCTACGGCAAATTTCAAGTTAATCCGTTTTGTTGTTTAGGCCTGATTGAGGAACAAACATACATACAAACTCACAAACTTTCACATTTATAATATTATTAGGATTCTCGTGTCACAGTGTTTGTAACCAAACTCCTCCAAAACGGCTTGACCGATTTTTGTGTTTTTTTGTGTATATTCAGTAGGTCTTAGAATAGGTCGTAGATTACGTGTTACGCGAAAGGCTAAAGTAGGTAAATCCGGGAAAACTGAAAGTGCTTTTTTTGTGGGATTATTGAAGTTTGACAGGACAACGTCGGGACAGCTGGTATACTTATTATTAAAATCTACTTGTGATTTATTGTTAAAGATAGGATATGTAGATCTAGATTTCTATTAGAATAGATTTTTGATAAGTAATTATACATAATTTATATCATTAATTTATTCGAAAAGCTAAAGCGGACCACGCTCCGACGTGTGTTTGTCGTCATTGCAGCGGTCGGTAGGATTATTTATCGATTAAAGATGGGTACATCTTTATTCACATATACTATACATTATAAAATAGGAGATGTGGCTTGTTCACAAGTATTTATTTTTTCGTTTCGAACAAAAACAATCGTCAACTGGGAGCGCCTTAAGTAAAACTACTCCCGAGAAATGAAACTGGATGTTCCATTCCATGCATCATGATCGATAGTCACCGAAACAAAAATAGTAACGTATAATTTAACCCTTGTCCGAAATTGCGATGCATTAATTAGTTTCTGTTGAATAAATTGCCTAGATATTCGAATAACTTCAGGATAGCCATCATCTAAACATTTTTTTGTTCCCTGGGCAATATCAATCCTTACATTGTAAAGCCGTTTAGCGATATCTTGATATACAAGTAATTTGAACCGTAGGTAATCTTTAATTCAATCGGTTATGCTGCTTTAGACTCAGTCTAATAAAATGAAAATAACTTAAACTTTGACTCAATAAGCAACCTGTCACGTATGGAATGCTAACTACTGCAAAATGTGGGCATGAGCCAAATATAAAGTTTGGACGTACCTCTGACTACCCCCACTGACATCTTCAAAGGATCTAAGCGTCTAAGGATCTGAGAGGATGTCTACCGTATTTGGGGATTACAGTTGTGATCCTATTTTTGTATATTATTTTTATTTTTATATTTTGATATATGAAGGTATATATTTTTTGGTACAAACATGAATCGTTTTTATTCATTCAAGCTCCAAGGATAACTTTATAAGCGTCTTAAATTGTGTATGGAGCTTTGTGCTGTGTTGGCATAGTGGGAGGTATTTCGACTTACAATCCGAAAGTCGTGGGTCAACGAATTCTTCTATCCGGAAAATAAAGGCATTAAAAAGTGAGGAAAGTAGGTAGGTAATGTTTTTATAAGCGGCGATGGACTTGCGACCTGTCAAGTACGGAATCTAACTACTGCAAAATGCAGTCATTAGCAAAATGTAGTATGTAATGTTCGGACGTGCCTCTGACTGCCCGTTAGGCATGTTGCATGGCACACCATATTCCGCATGTTGGACGGGCTTCTAACAAACCCTCTTAGACATCCTCGACTGTCAACTGCTTGCAGAGTTAAAAAAAATCGATTTCTATATTTCAGATCGAGATTCTAGTAAATAAATCAATTCCATCGAGACTTCTCGCAAAATCGATAACGACCACATTGACTAAAATCCGTTATAAATACGAATGATTGAAGAAAACGAGCCAAGGCCGTAGGAGCCTCTCATTATCATACCCGCTCTTACTTATTTAATTGATTCATAAGAAAATATTATTGTAATTAAGTTGATGACGTACTGCCCATTGTGGACAAGAAATCGTTCGTTCGAAAGAATTCGTTTAAAGTTGAACATTGAGGCATACCCCTAAAGTTTAGGGGTTAAACTATTAACCTTAAGGCCTAAACTATTCCCCAGTTCTAATTAATAGTTTACAAAAAAATACTAAAAACATAGCGCTGATTAATTTGATTATTTGCTGACGACGATAAAATATCTGATTATTTAGACGACAAAAAAGAATGGGACTGCTCCAACTCGCTTTATCTATACTTATAATAAATCTGTAGAGAGGTCAATTCTGTACATGAAATATATTTCCAAAATAACTATCAGGGGATGATTAGGGATCGATACTGATGCCAAAAATGCAATCAGTAAATTTTTTGTCTGTCTGTCTGTCTGTCTGTCTGTCTGTCTGTCTGTCTGTCTGTCTGTATAACCGTTATAGAAACAAAAACTACTGGACGGATTTTAATGAAACTTGGTACAATTATTTTTCATACTCCTGAGCTGGTTATAGTATACTTTTCATCACGCTACAATCAATAGGAGCAGAGCAGTGAAGGGAAATGTTGGGAAAACGGGAGTAGTTACTGCATTTCTTAAGCTTCCGTCGCGTGTGCAACCTTAATGGTTAAAGCTACACAGAAATCATGTATGACGGAAATGTTCTCCTTAAAATTATATAAAAAATATCCCACGACAGCATATGTTTATCTTTTATGGTTGACTCACAATAACACGTGTAACTCCCGATAGCTTAGCAGTTCGAAGCTTTCTGATTATATTTGACTACTCTTACGTTTATAACACTCTCAGTCATCCCTAATTAAAAAAGTTTACATTATTAACTATTCCATAAAAAAGAATCATAGAAATCGGTATAGAAACACCAAAGTTATACATGAAATACGCTAATAATAAGCCATCGCGCGTGAATACTGAATCATGCTATAAGGATTATTTTTGTATATAAGGTCGCGAACGCACAGGCAGGCGGCTTGCTTAGCGCCTAGAGGCTAGCGAGTCACCTAGCGAGTAGCTTCGTAAAACGAACATTCTCGAACGTTCGCGACCGGCCTAGCAGCTAGGCGTCAAGCGCGCAGTGCGGCCGGTCGCGAACGTTCGAGAATCGGTCGCCGCGCTCGACGCGTCTCGCGGCCGAAGGTATAAAAAGGCGGGGCGTCCGAGCGCGAGCTTCATACAATTTTTGTGTGATACTGCGCAACCGGACCCACCGTGTTTAAGGGTTAAAATGCATTTACAAATCTATGGAAATGTACAAATTGTACTCCAAAAATCTGGAATTGTACTAGAAGGGGTCCCGAGATAACTTTCTAGATGTCAAACGACGCAAGGAAATATGAGCTTAACTGCTTTGACTCAACGGCACGTTTCAAGTGCACAGCGGGCGATGACGTCTGCCAGTATTAAATTACCTTAGGGTTGACCCAATAAAAATGTTTAATTTTTTTATAAAATGGTCAATTAGTTTTTTTACAAATAGCTAAATAAATAAAAGTGTAGTAAGCGGTGTTGGTCGAGTAGGAGGTACCTCGACTTTTAATTTTAAGGTCGTGGGTTCGAATCCCAGCGTGCATCAATGGATTTTTTGTAAGAAATAAAATCCAGTTAGTCCTACTTCCTACTAATATTATAAATGCGAAAGTTTGTGAGTTTGTTCGTATGTTTATGCCTCAATCAGGCCAAAACAACAAAACGGATTAAAATGAAATTTGCTGTAGATGCCTACATCTACAGCAAATTTCATTTTAATCCGTTTATACCTATATAATGCTCGAATAAATCATAGACTACTTTAAAATAAGAAAAACATTCCCAAAATGATAAACAAAACGCACCAAAGGTATGATTTTGGTATAGATGGATCTGGTGTGCAAAATCTGACATTAGTCTTCATAGCAACGTGCGTTACTCTATGCGATTATTAAAATTTTGACAGGATTATTTTTTTTCTGTCGTGGGACTGCTATAGGCAATACGCTAAAAAGTTCTTATTTCTTCAAGTTATACGCGGGTGAAACCGCGGGGTACAGCTAGTCAATAATAATTAAGATTCATTTTGTATTAAAACTAAGTACAAAGACTTAAAAAAAAAACAATGAACAAAATTAAACAAAATTAAATTAAACTTAACTAAATTTGACGATTCTAAATGATCCAAGTGATTTCAATGAATAAACGCTTTTTTTGATTTTGATTTTGACTTTCATAGTTGTGTTTGTATACAAATATGCCAACAATCTAAAAATGTCGTAAGAAGCTCAGGTAGTATGTGGATTTGTAGATGGATATAGGTAAAATCAAGGGTAGGTAGTCCAAAGAAAAGATAGGTAGATATTATTACAATAAGTGCATGGGTGAGTGCTGAGATGTCGGCTGATAGAAAGAATTGGAAGAAGAATAATACTCAATAATACATTTATCTTTTGCCGAGAACCATCTCAAAATTATAAGCATCTAGATACCTAACAGGCTTATATCGGAGCAGAGCTTAAAGACATAGAACACACACTAAGGCTTAAAACGTTATAACACACTCCTTGGTCGAGGGTTAAAAAGCCAGAAGAAATAAAACAAATCCTAAAGCGCGAACTAGAGTATCAAAGCCACCGAAACATTTCCACGAAATCTTTTCAATTTTCGTTTTAAACATCGCAACGAATCACCGTGAAATGCCTCCAAAATACAGTGGACAACGAAGTGTGATTTGCTCCTCGCTATAAAATGTGCCTTATGATTTATGATCTAATGTCTAAAGTAGGCTAAAGGGAAATCACAGATGGCTACGGTCGGCTGTACCACACGAAATGACGGCGCCTCGGTCGCCAAGCTAGGACAAAGAAACGAACCAAACCAACCAACCTTACAATCTAATGTGTCAAACTCCAACCTTACCTCCTAAGACATAAGTTGAAAAATACCATGATAAAATCAAGCAGCAGCATAACGAAGTTCAGGATATGTTGGTCAGCGGGCATGACAAAGGGAGATTTGAAGGTTGGTATCTGCCGATCATTCGTGACTCATCCATCTTTAGCCGATAATCTCAGATCTAATATAGCACGGATTAAAAATCTAAGTAAGGAAAGATGAACTGTAGTTTTTATGATTGTATTGTTGAATTGCTGAAGTACCGTTAGGTAGCTGTTTCGATAAATGGTGGTGCTGGTGGTTTCGTTAGAAGGTAAGTATAAGTACCTACCCCGTAAACTTTGTTGTTTAACTTGCTTATTAACTGTTATGTTTAGTTATGATGCATTTAGGAGGAGTGAAGAGTTTTATTAGTTGTTTTGACAATCATTTAGGCAAAACAATGAAATACCAAGATATAAACAAGTCTAATCTAGTTCGATGGTCAAAATGAAATGATTAACGTAGGTTCCCAGAAACTTACGATTGTGAAGAGAATTGCAAATACTCGGAACAGAGAATGACTAAACAGATAACGAACAACCACCATTTGCAGGGCTATTAGGTAAAAGAGTGCGCATTGGGCTTGCAACCTGACACGTATGAAATACTAACTTCTGCAAAATGTGGGCATGTGCCTTATGTAATCTTTGGTCATGCCTCTGATTACCCCCTTTAATCATCTACAAGAATCTGAGCGCCTTGAAATCTGAGTACCTAGATGTCTTTCGCACTTGGGAATTACAGTCGTGATCCTATTTCTTTCTATATGAAGAAGTGAAGAAGGACTGACTTTGAAGTGAAAGGGACCGAAGTTATAGAAGAAACTATCTTTTCACTGGTAGGTACCTATCTACTAAGTATAATCTAATGCTCAAAACACGAATACCCATTGCTCAAGATCTGTGTTCCATAGAGGATGTCGAGATTAGAATCAACACTATATCACCGGTGCTTTAGATCTCTCTTAGTTGGCTGTTCCAACAGGAAAATGAATGCAGTTTCGACACTCGACATGCATAGGTAAGTTGGCCTCAGCTCAGTGCATTTAGATACCGATTTGAAAAAAAAACTAAGGTGTCTTTATGTTAATAGTTGTGTATTTGCTATACCTTCTCCGTGGATATCGTTTAACTTCCAAGCGGTCAACGGTGTTTCTGTGCAAACGTTTTGTGAGTGACTCTACCCTATATGCAGGACTCTATTTTATCCACATGTCTTTAAAATATGGTAGCATCATAAAAATACAAAGGTGGTTTATTTTCATTCCATTGTCTAGTCGCTCACGCACTTACCCTACCCTATTCGTACGTTTGACATGGACAAGCTGGTAGGTATCAAATCTTCTTTATACAATATTCTCGGAATTAATAGTTTCTTACAAATAATTTTTCAAAGTTTAACTCCTAATAAGTTTTAACAACGTTCACTAAGGGTTAAGGTTCGCAAAGAAATATGCAGACAAGACCGCGTCAATTTCACTAGTCAAGCCATTTCTCGAGCCTTATTATTACTGCCTAGTTAAAGTTAATTGGCCCTCTATTCTTCAACATAAAAGTCACTATATCTAGGATCTCTAGAGCTGGTAATCCAAGCGAGTTTATGGCATGGTGTGGACAATGGTAATTACACTGATCGCAGACTATACACAACAGTTACTTAGCCATGCCACAGGTCCCATATGAGCATACTTTTGTGGCTATCGCGCCATCTCTGCCCGCTAATAAGAACGGCAGATTTGTGGCCTATTTAAGCCACGACACGACTATGCTGTTGAAATAACCGAGAAATCGCTTTTCGGTTCGTTCAAACCATAAAAAGGTTGCCTGTAAATAAGTAAGTATACAAACTTCATAGTACACTATTTTAGAACATTGTTAGCTTGGTATTCATTTGGGTGGTGGTAATAAATTTGATATAGGTACCTTGGTAGGAAGGTACTTAGGCCAGAATAAACTTGTCCGTATGATTAAGGATAACAATCATGACTGCAAGTTATTTTTCTTTACGAGAACAAAGATGGTAGAAAACACAAATCAAGGCCTCAGAATATGAAAAATTATTGAACTCTAGGTAGGTATCTAGGTATCGAGTAGTGAGGTTAAGTTGTCATAATTTCACATTATCACAATAGTGCCCTAGAGACTAGGTTTTGCGCCCGTTGCCCTTGTAGGTAACCTGTATGTGACTGAAATACCTACTTGCACCTGAGACTTGTTATTAGGTCAACCTGGGGGGAGGGGGACATGTTTCATTCATAGGTAGGTCGCACCTTTTTACTGTCGGTATATTTTCATTTTTACTTAAGGATTATCATTAGTTTACCTAAATACCTACCTACGTACTAAACCCCCATTCTAGTTGCTATGCCATCCATTAGAACCTATGTATCTACAGACCAACAATACAAACCAAAGAAAAATGGCATCTCTTGCAATAATCCATAACTGTTGATCCCAGCTTTAGTTGGAAACATGTCATAATTATATTTTATGGACTTAGCTACTTAGGCAGATACCTACCTACCTACCTACAGCTAAACAATAAAATTTCCATTTCTTAATCCCAATCAAGACATTAAATCCCGAAAAAGAAATAAGCAGACCATCGAATTCAAATGCAGTCAAATCAAATCACCAAAATCAGTCGTGGCTAATCCAAATAAATCGTTATTTGTTAGTATGAACTAGTTCATACGACTACAGATTAGAAACCTACCATAAAACTATAAGTTGGCCATGTATCCGTCATCATTGCTAGTTTTGCCAATTTATGTGTTAGTAAAATCCGATGACCGAAATTCTTTTGTATTTCAGTTCGGACACCACCTTACAAATTAGTTGCTTTTACCAATAAATGAGCGCACTGTAAGTGGTAAAATCTGTTGCCGTGAAGTGTTTAAAAGTCAATATTATTGCTTTTACATTGCAATGAATAGCACTTACGTTAGGTAACGGTTTTAGCTTATAAGAGCGGTGATCGTAAAATGTTAAATCAATGTCTAGACTTCGGACTTTTTAATAGTCGAAAAAATATAATTAAGCAGTCACCCTGAGATTGCAAATCGGAATTCGTTATCGTACTACGGAGCTAGCTAAGTACCAATATCATTTCATAATCATATCTGGGTAGGTAAATAAAGCTAGGTACCTATTTATTAGGTACCCAATTACCTACTCTAAAGCTTCCTCCATACGTCTGCCTTGTTTGGTTAAGACTGCCCACCTGAAGCTTTATCTTCATGAGATATCACATGTGAATCAGGATCATTTGGCATAAGCACTAGTAGGTACTACCTATTCATCTATGTAACTACCTAGATAAGTTTGTTAGTTAGATAAAAAGATTGAAAAAAATCTAGACTTTACTCAATTCCCAAGGAAACCTAAGTAAAACACGCTGCGCCCCGCCGCAAACGGAAACCCAGAAACTGATTAGGTACAATTTCTTGTAGTCTTGTAAGTACAGTAAATAAAAGCTCTTACCTTTTCCACAGGAAAAAAGAACAGGTTGGCCGGCGACTTGAATCAAAGGCAGAAGCTCCGAGCACTATTTCACTAGAATCAGACCGTATCACTACAAAGTCCGTTTACTTCAAGTTATTATTTTTGTTTGACGATAAGACCGGACGGTTCAGTTATTTTGAACCGGGCGTCTCACTCGTATCGAGGCACCGCGTGCATTTCAATGGATGAAAGTGTAAACGGTGGTTTTTGTATAGCGCCCTCTCACTCACTCGCGCGAGCGCGAGCGGGACGGAGGCTGACCAGTCAGGTTTGGGCATTTTAAGCCGAGCGCCTTCGCCCACTATTTTATTGTTATTCTAATTCTTCATAGTTCTATCTTGGAGCACCCCTAGGAGCTTCAATACTTACACTGTATTTTTTGATTACTTCAATGTTTACAAACATCTTAGTAAAATTTCTATTGATGTAAAAACTCTCACTGAGCTTTTCAAAGCAGGTAACTACTAACCTAGCATTAATCTAAAAACTAAGGGAGACTTAGGTATGCATATAAATAAAAATAATATGTGGATGGTTTTATGTTTATTTACCACAGGTTGAGAGACCAGAGTAGCAGCACAATCTAACATTATGAAAATGGTAACTATTTTCAGGGATAACTACAAAATAATAATACAATGTTAGACCGAGCAAATAAATAGGTACCTACCCAACTATTAAAAATTTGATGAAAGTAAATCATTATATCTCTAAACAAAGAATAGAATACATAATTATTAATCAACCGACTACTGTGTGCAAGACAAAAAAAATTGCAATGCATTTACCTAATATTTTTTTATTAATGATCTAAGTGTTAGTTAAAGATTTGATTTGAATTTAAACAGGGTGCAAATTGTTTAGAAATCCAAAAAGCAAATGTGTATGTAATCCCTATAAAGTGCTCCTACCCCGGTAGAAAGAATTAACACTAATAATTTACGAAACATTTAAACAAAAAAACTGAAATACATTATTCGAATATTGTACAACAAACATGTTGAGAACAGAATTAAGACACAAATCTGCATGTAACCAAGGCTTCAGAGCAATCGGTTACACGCCCACTTGTCCCCGAGGAGATGAGAGCAAAAAGATGTTTTTTTTTGTTTACTACATTTTTTTTATGCAAACGTGTGCTGTATTAGCTACGTGTCAAATTTTACAATACAAGTGTTGTTCGCTCCCATCTTAACAAATTGTTTCAGAACAAAACGTTGCTATTCGTATGATGAAATTAAATAGATAACAGAAGCTCTTAAAACCACTTACAAGATACTATAGTGGCTTTCGAATGAATTGTGATTTAGGGGACATCCTTCAAGAATCCTTGCACCTTCCATCAAACGAAGGTCGAGGTGCATTCGATTCCGAAGGGATATGATACATCAATAATCCTACCCTGCAAAGGTAATGTCGATAAGATAAAGCAGTGTCTGAATAGTTTTATTGATGTAACATATTTATTAAAGTTTGCAGCGGCCAGATGCTAATGCATTCCCCGTCACTGCCGGTGCAAACTTCAGTTTTTAAAACAATCTTTTACAATTGTCAAAAAACTATCCAATCCGCAGGTGTTCCGGATACATATCAAGTGCATAGGCACATAACATTAGATTTGTCATCTAATCAAACATAACTTTTTATGCAAACTTGATTTTATGATTCTCAACTTTTTTTTTTAGATTTTCTAACTTTTTCCGAGGTCATCTTTAGCGAATATCTTTATGGATAAGTACAATATATTATGAACTTATGACAGAAAATGAAATATAGTTTATGTAACGCAACATGAAGCGTTAATTGAACGAGTTTAAAGATACCCAACCTCACTAATGATAATAACTTTAGATAGAAGTCACTTCAGTAACTAAAACATGTTCAAAAGTTCATAGGTACATTATATAAACATGTTTTAGATACTAAAGCAGCTAACTGTATTAGTGAACGAAATAATGTAAGAACTGATAAACGTCTACACAATAACAGGACAATAATATACTAAATATATATACAGTAATATCCTTTCCAATGCAAAAATTGCAAATACAATTTTTTTATGTTTTTTCTCTCTTTTAAGTTATAACAAACAGAAGTAAATCACTCTACATACAAAATAATATATAAAACACGACACAAAAGGCAAAATTTGCAAGAAATTACTTTTATAAGAAATGTAACTTGGCAAGGCTTTCAATACAATATAAATAAGGTATGAGCGGGGTCGCGTACCAAGCTGGGGCCAACTAACAGGGGCTCGGGACGCGGGCGTTGCGCCCACAACTAGGTACGCTGCAATTCTGCCCCCAAAAAATGAAAAAAATATACGTAAAATAAACATCTTATGTTTACATGAACTAACAGTTATGCCTACATGAACCTTTACGGTGTATTATCGTTCAAACCCCGAAGAGTACACAAAACTTAACAGGCAACAGTCCGCTTTAGATTACGCGATTTCAGTACTCGACCGATGATACACCCGTAAATTATTTTACATTATAATTAGTTTTGCCACCGTTCAAAGCCTTCTTGTGTCGCAGTTGGACTTGTATCTTATTTCGCATTGAAAATGATCCAGTCGATTTATCAAACGGTGGCAGTCAATATTATGAAAGAGATACACATAGTTCTCATTCATAGATTAAACAGGCGACGACCGGCTCGACATCTCTCGCGAACCCGAGTAACAATACTTCCCGACGATTCCTTACGTTCGGAGTCGATGCAGGCAAGAACGCAAATCGCGCAAGTGTACTACCCTACATTATATAATGCGGCTACTCAATAAAATCGCCGCGTGTAAATTTACATTGGACGAACCATAAAACATGTCCAATGTTTTCAATATAACATATTACATTGTTTTACATAAGGCCCTTATCGATTCGGCTCGACGGCCGCGGGTACACCTTTCGCGAATCACTTTCGAAAGACGTACACGCGCACGGAGATCGATGAAGATGAATCTTCTTCGCAAATAGATCGCCTGTCTTATAAATATTATTGTAACAAAAGAATTTAATTGAATAAAGTTTTGAATGAACATATAGCCAGAAAACGTAAACGAAACAGTTTCCAAAAAATAAAAGAAAAATACCAGGTCTACCTATATTTTTATATTAACAAATTATAAAACAACTTGGGACGATATTACTTTAAGAATTATATAAGAATCGTCCTATTATGCTGTACATGAAATGCTATCTCTAGATGCGCTATTGTCATACATAAGGTATGTAAATTAAAACTTTGAAGCGATATCATTTTTGGCAATCGTCTTGAATGACAAGACAAAATAAATATTATTATTTCAAATATAAATCAGTTCATATTGTTAAAATTTTTGTTCGCAAATAAGGGATAGCATTCCATCAAACATCCCTACATCAATATCATGTAATCTCTACAAAGAAAACATTGAACTAAAATTAATTTTACATTACAACTCCACCACAAATAATTCTACAATCATAAGATATGTTAGCACGCCTTCATGTAACGTCACGGACACATGACGAGGCTTCGCTAATTAATCCTATTATTATTGCTAACATTTCCCTCCTAATGCCACTTGAAGAACAATCAACTAAAACGTCTCGAAACTTCGAGAGCGCTCACTGCAACGGCATGCCATTTACATGTAACATCGTTCCTGTGTTCCAGTTACTAAAACTTCCGAAGGGCGATAAATATATACAGAGTTGCGGTACATAGTTCAGTAAAGGAAATAATCGATGCGCAGACCACCTTGACACAGTATTTACGTAAGCGTACGTTGCGTGCAGAAAAAAATGTTTCCTACTCGAGTTCATATTGCAATAATGCACCCACGCTCGATTCGTAGGAATTTGCATGCGTTCAGCGGTGCGGTTACGTAACTACGGAGTCAAAGATTATAATACAAATCAAGATAACTCGTGTCATAGCTGGCTGACGCATCGCAAATGACAAAAGCAACTATGCCGCCCCAAAAATGATGGTAACCTTTCAATGGAAGACCCAATTACCACTCAATCAGCTATAAACTTCATAAAGTTTCAAGTGTTGTTGGTATCGCAAACTAAAACGTCTCTCGTCGGCAAACTTCAATATTTAGTAAATAAATACAGACTGAGACATTGGGAAGACTAATACTGCAGTATTTAAATCGTGAGCGGTAACCGTGCCTCCCTTTCCAACAAAACGCTTCACCGGAGCGCGATTCCAAAGAGAACTGTCAATATTTACGTCAACTTTTATCAATCTATGCAGGAAGTGTTTATATGCAGAGATAGTTTTAATCATCTGCATAAGATCTTAAGGTCTATGATATCGAATGATGAAATAAATAACTCTATGAACGCAAGCAAGAATCGGATTTAAGTTTGAACGTAAATATTGGTGTTAAAACTCTTAAAGCGTTACTCTAAACAAGCACTGATATCCGTAACATGGCAAGTCAAACCGATGATGGAAGAAAGCTTCCCTCACACTTAAACGTAAACAAAGTTACTCAGAATATTCAAGGTGATCCTTGATTTTTAGCAGATGATATTCTATCGAACTTGTCGGAACGGATCAGCACTTGGAAAAGACCGCGCCTCCGTACGTAGCGAACTAGCGCGTAAGCGGGCGGTCGAGCGCGCGACAAGGCAGGAACCTTGCGTGAGGATGCGCACAATGCCTCGCGCAACGCAACGCCGCACTGTGCCGACGCTTGCGGTCAGCGCTGGCCTCCGCTCCTTCGTCAGCAGGAACGGCCGTGTAGTGCGCGTGCGCAGCGCTTATATCCGCCAGCAGCTCCTCCCAATCGCACGCGGACTCCACCACCGGCGAGTTTCGGCACTCGATGGGGTCCGGGGCGGGCGCAGCGCACGAGAGACAAGCGGTCGACTCGGCCGGACGCATCTTCTTCGCTCGACTAGCGCACTCGTCGCACGCGGGCGCCTCGGTCTGGACTCCCGCGTCGGTCTGCTTCACTTCGAAGCGCAGAGGCGCCGGAGCGCCGCGACACTCGAGATAGAGCCCCGCACCGAGATAAGCTCCGCCGGTCGCGCTGCGCCGGTACTCCACCTCGTCCGGCTCGCCGCGAATGTCGAACGTGTCGCCGTCGGCGTAGCGAGGCGCCTCCGCCTCGGGCGAGCGCTCGATCGGACGGAAGTGCGTGCGAGCGGCCGTCAGCAGATCCTCGCGCTCCTCCTCGGCCTCGCGTCGCGCGGGAGGGGGCGATCCGGGCGGCGGACGGGACGAGCGACGCCTCGGCGGCACCTCGCAGAAGCCGCTCGTGTCGCGGCTGTGGTTTATCGCGGTCAGCGAGCGGACCGTGTTGGCGACGGTCGACAGCGCGTCGTACAGCTCGTCTCCGTCGTAGAGCGCGAACGCGTCAAGCTCCGGGGGTGGCGGGCCAGGGGGAGGGGGGGAGGCGAGGTGCAGCGGACGAAGGCGATCGTGCAGTGGGGGGGAGGGGGGGATATCGCAGGCCCAAATGGAATCGGCCAACGAGGGGAGAGAGGAGAGTGACGGCGGTGACATTGCGGAGGCGAATCGCGGTGGCGGAGGTGGTGGGGCGCCGAACATCCGGTCGGACGGCGACGCGAGCAACTCTGCGAAGTCGATCGGCAGCTCCTGATAATCATCGTCCGGCGTGTTCTGGTCGCGCGCCCACAGCGCTTCGATGCTCCGGTCGAACTTCGCCTCGAACCGCGCGTACAGTTCCTCCTCGGAGGGCGAGAGTGGGCGAGGTGGCGGCTCATCTGTGAGCACCCACTGCCCGGCCAGATCTAGCCCGTCGTCCCACTGCGGCACTGCGCGGATTCTCGGCTCGATCGCGCGGATATCCTGCATGTTGTTGTCGTCCGTGACGGTGTTCTCGCATGTCCCGTAGCCCTCGTCTAATGCGATAGCGCGGATGAACTCCCTGACCGGATCCTGCTCCTCCATGTTCCAGATCCCCTCGTGCGTGACCCACTCGGGCAGGCTGTCCTTGCTCTCGAACGATCGACTGTATCCGTTGCAGCGCTTCTTGTTTTTCCGTTGGCCTTGATAGGAGCTGCGACGCTCTTTACCGGTGGGATTCTTCTTTTTCCAATCCTTCGACAGATCTTGACTGTGCATTTTGGCAGGTTGCTTCTTGCACCAAGCTGGTGGGGGCATACAGTACTGTAGGGGCGATGTTTCGCCTTTGGTCAAAGCCGGGAACGCAGCGTAGTATCGACGCACGGCTTCTGCTTGCTCGATCGAACACGTTGGCATGCCTACTGTGCCTTCCTTGTCTTTTATGCCTTGCAGTTGGATTGATAGCTGGTCAACGATGATGTCGAGATTAGGTTCCTGAAAATAGATACTGTATCTCAAAAGCTATATCATTATACATATTACAATGCTTCATCTCAAAAGCTATATATTCATACCTATTACAATGCTTGCTGGAGCTAAGGATATAGGTCAAGCTACATAATCATCCAACCAGACAACTCTTATACAAAACATGCTTCTAATGTTTAGGCTAACAGCCACAAAGAGCTGTAGGATGTGATGATGTGTAGTTTACACCTACAGGACCAATGAAGCGCTTAAATGATTGTCAAGGTCAGCTTTATATCTGACAAGGAAATAAAACATAATGCTTAAATGCTACACATGAGTAGGTATGGGAAACAACTACAACAGCTATCTACGAATATTTCCTGATTTTTTAATAAAAATAAGTAAGCTAGTGACTGCAATCTTTACGTATGGTAAACAGATCTCAGATCCTTAAAGATGTCTAGAAGGGTAGTCAGAGTCTTGTCTAAACAATGTTTGGCACATGCCCTTTCTGATATTTAGTATAAATTTTCAAATTGAAAACTGCAAATAACTATAGAAAATAATCTCACAGCTGTGTGGGTTTGATTCCCACCAAGGACAAACATCTATGTGATGAACATTGTTTGTTTGTTCTGTCTGGGTATTAGAATGTATAATAAGTATAAGAAAAGAAAAGTATTATATCAGCCATCTGGTTTCCATAGTACTTACAAACAAGCTTTGCACAGATTGGGGTTTGTAAATAAGAATTTAAAATAAACTTGATATGACTCACTCTACAATATACACACTTTAAATAAAACTCATTATAAATGCTGCATTATTACATGTGGATGACTATGCAAATAAATTTAAATGTTTTCTACAAACAATGGAACAAAGGAAGAATGCGACATACTCCGGAACCAAGTGCAATAAAAACGGGGACAAAATACTATGCATTAAATATTTCATAGGCAACCACCGAGATTAAACTTCATAACTTGTAAGTTTTTGTAACAAAAGTAACTTAATTTTTAGTTAAAAATCAGTCAAATCATCATTGTTGCCTCTGAAACTTTAAAGGACATTGGTGTGACCGACCTTCTGGTAAGGATTCTTATAATTGCTAATTGTCTTCATTTTGACATTCCCATTGTTACGGTGTTTGTCCAGTCTAATTGAGCACTGCATTTCTTCTTGGCGGTCAAAGAACAATCAATAGATTAGACTTCAGAACAATATAAACAAGATATAAACGCTGGCGATCGATTTAATCAGGTCAACTATCAATGGTAATGTTAAATACTAACAAATAAGGTATTTTGATCTAAAAAATATCTGCTTTTCTTGTTTTCCTTCCTCTAACCTCTAATGGCGTTCTGCAATTACCATTATTATGACACAGCTCTTACCTTGACAAACCTAACAATTTCTAGGTTTAGTGCAATATGATACGGAAATTTAATTAAGTGATTTTATAGCAATTTTACAAGCATAGAATGATTCGTTCTGGGTGGTTACTCTGTCCACTACACACCAATTGTTTTCTTATAAAATATTTCATTACTGAAAAATAATGTATGTTTTTAGATGGCATTTTAGAATGTCAGACAGTGTAATGCCCCAGTGAAGAAATAAAGTATGAGTTAGGTAGATGTGGTTTACCTGCACAGTTGGTGTATATCAGGTGGAGTGCGGAGTCGGGTGTTCTCTATGGGTTACTGTGGAGCAGGCACAAGCCTGACCCTCTCTCTTATGCTTACGCATCTTGCCCTTGATAGTATCTGCAGTTATCAAACACCATCACCATGCATTTTAATCGTGAGTCCATTTTACAATCGCCGTGGGCCGTGTGTTATAAATCGATCCTTTTCTTTCGCTCGTACTAAAACATTCTTATTTTCTTTGGCCTTTTCTTTGCTTTTGGGTCGATTGTTTATCTAATTTGGCGTTCGTCCTTCAGCAATATATTTGCAATCGCATTGTCACTTTATCGACGAATTACGCACTAGGTGCACCCCCTTTTTTCTGCAACAGACATTTACCATTATTATTAATTACGAGTTCAATGTTTCCTGGAAAGGTCATTGATATTTGGCGAGT
Source organism: Hydriomena furcata (assembly GCA_912999785.1). Lineage (NCBI taxonomy): Eukaryota > Metazoa > Arthropoda > Insecta > Lepidoptera > Geometridae > Hydriomena > Hydriomena furcata. The sequence continues at coordinate 3,255,777 of OU538833.1, read as the reverse complement.
AGGTACCTACAAAGAATTTTGTGTACTGTGTGTGCTTACACCCATGCCAGCCCCGCGCCGTGATAAATGGGTCGATGGCGCCAAAACGTCACTTATGCGAGGGTGCGACGCGACGGGCGGGATGGGCCCACTTGGAGCCCGAGGGCAATCAGCGGATATATAGCTACGCACATTATCCTAATATTACGCTGGGTACTGTATAAATTGAACGAAACACGAACCTAACATCGTCTAGAAACGTAATCATTGCAATCCGGACGATGCAATTTCACAAGACGACAGTATTACATGATGCACTTTCACTAAGGACGCGCACTCCACTTCCGCGTTGGAAATTGAAAATAAATGTAAATAGATAAAATTACTCACCTTTAGCAGTTTTCGAGGGGTTAATTTATCATGTTAGATTGACTCACACACACACCCCTTGTGAAAAAAAAAACATGGCAGCCTGCAAACGAGTGAGTGAGAGTTGGATTTTCTTTTATTTTGCGCAACTCCGTCAGAGGATCAGTATGACGTTTAGTAATGGACCAATAACACAGCTCGAATTTTCGAAGTCATCAAACATGGCCGCAATCAGCCCGTCACGGCCAGTGATTACTTTTTTTTACGTCTTGTGATTCGTGAATAGATATATTCATTGGCTATACGTGACTGTGTTTTATGAACATCCAATGGAGCGCTGCTTTAGAACCGGATATTTCGCGCCATTTTGAAGCGCTAAAATTCAAATCGGTATTGCATCATAACATTATTATATTTTATATTTTTGGCTTTGCTATTTATTAGATTCGTTAATTTTCTTAAGATAACTCATTTGTTCTAATAGCACAAAATTGCTTGGCAAGATGGAAATCCATGAACAATGGCCAGTCATCAAGTTTTATTTTCCCCGTGTTCCCATCATGAAGGCTCATTTTGTATTGCGTTGCGACCTCACCTCAGTGTGCTAATTTTATAATAATATTTTTCGCTAATTTTAAGAGGCTATCAATGATGAAATTATTATTAACTTTAATTTAAACAACGCCATCTAACGTTAGCAGACGAAGACCCAGTTAAATAAATAAAAAGTTGGTATAAGATGGCGCTGGTGTCACTAAGTAAATATTAAATATTCTAGGCTATCGGAAGGGCTTTAGGTACGAAAACGAATATTTAGTATCGATCTCTTTATTCTCTTACTCTTTTAGCATATCGAGTAGGTAGCAAAAAATAAAGTGCCAATCTTGTAATACTGGTACGCTGATTTTTATAAACAAACTACAAATACCAACATTCATGGGCATTGAACAGAAAAGTAATGAAATAGAAATCAATTAACAGTTCATCAAAGGCAGCTTGCACAACTGAAAATATACCTATCATGTATGTACTTCTTTTGTATCAATATTTATTTTATTGGTATTTACACAAATCAAATTTAACGAATTATACACTAAATGATTTGCAAATTATACATTATGTTTAATGATACAGAAGATATTGATACAAGAATAAATCTATGTGTAACATTTATAGATGTTAATAAGGACAGTATTTGCATGTGTACATAGCTGCCTTTGAAATCTAAATATAATTTGGAATTATAACGTTTAAACTTTACATTAGATATAATATCTCATGGGATCTATCTACGAACAGTCATCCTTATCGCCGTATTTTTGAAAAAAGTTTAAAATAAATGATAATTTCAATGTCTGATCTTACGGTATACCTTCAAAACTATGTTTTTGGATAGATCATAAATAATTTTATAATGAAGTTATAATTTCAAGTATGTACATACAACTCTCAGCCCAATAGCAAATAGTAGTAATAAATACTACTAGGTATGTAGTACCAACTTTGTGCTAAAACATTTTCAGCGCGGACTAAAACATAAAAAATAAAACTTACAACTGAATAGCGATCACAGAAATGCATAAACAATACAATAAATATCTGTTATAATCAAAGTAAAAGAAACCAGAAATAATTATTAAAACATACACAACAACAGTATAAATAAACGTTTGTACGGCGTTGGAAATTAGGGTTCACATATTTACATGCTGCAAATTGATTACGTGTTTACAAAATGCTTATTGTCATAGTAAATAGTAACAGTTATTTTTTTTTTTTACTTTTGACAAGTGTTTTTTTTCGGACATCAACTACAACAGCTAAGTTATCGTTGTTATTCAACTAATAAGCCGCTGTCCGACTTAAAACTTGCAGTCCACTAAACCGCGTCTTTATGGAACGTATAATTTCAGATGTTTTCGGGTGTCAAATAATTATTGACTAAATCCGTACGCATTCGTCGCGGTTAGATGGACGCAAGCTATAAACGAATACGCTAAATGCGATGCAATTGTATGGTCCTAATATTTCGAAACTTTCGAATGCAATTACCAAATGTTTAAGTTGATATTTGCACTATTTTCACCTACTGATTAAGTACACAATATTCAGGAGCCAGTTGTTTAATACATTTCAAACTTGTAAGTTCTTTAATACGTCATGTAACGTTGATAGAAATTACAGCAACTCGCGAATAATACTATTTACAAAGTATTCATGAATAAGGACAACACAGTTGCACCGCAGTCGTAAAGTTCAACTAAATTTAAAATCACCGCCATCTTTGCCAAACTGGCAAAGATGCGGTTACCAGCCTAAACTGGCTTGAAGGCCAGCCAATAAGCTACCGAGATGGTCAACTGCGATTGAACATCATTGACTATGTGGATTCATGAAATTGTCAATTAAAATCAGCTAAAATAGAATTTCTCAATGTATGACAAATAAAGAATGTTGTAAAATGTAGTAATGCTTGTCACGTCCGAACCCAAATTATCTGGAAGAGATCAAGATCAGGAATAATTAAGTTATCTGATTATTTAAATTTTTAAATATTAATTTTCTCTCACTATTGCTATTCAATTGGTCTCCTACATAAAAAAAATGATAATTAAGTACTTATGAATTTGAAATGATTTCCTCATAAATAAAAATATTACAACACTTTTAATTGCATAATTTCCACAAAATTGGTCGGTACCATTAAAAAATCAAACCTAAAACTTTTAAAAGTTACACATTATTACAACAACGGGAAATTACTCACGTAAATGATAAATTGTCAATGAGGACACCGACAATGTTTCGATTCATCTAGAGAATCTTCTTCAGGGTGAGTGGGTAGCCGTGAGTAATTTCCCGTTGTTGTAATAATGTGTAGTACAACTCACGAAAGTTTTTAAAAGTTACTTATGAATTTGAAATTATTTCCCTCAACCACTAATTGTCAATCGCAATTGACTATCTCAGCGTAGAACCGTACATCAATGTGATATTTACACAATTATCTAAGTAAATCTCCTCTCAGTGGCTCTCGGGCCGTTTACTGCTCTCCTTGTCCTGGGGCTTGATGACGTCACTCTTGATGGGTTCTTCCGCGGCTTTCTTCATTACCCGTCGCTTCTGCGCCTCGCGTATTATGTCAAATAAACTCTAAAACGCAGAAATAACACGTTTTAAGGTACAGGTAACAGCAGAACATACATCTTCATTTATATAAAACAAATTGTATTGTTACAACACTTGAGAACGGCTCGATCGATGTGTTGTTGGATTTGTCTTCGCCTCGAATAGCAGAATAACTATTAAATCATCGGAAACGGGGACGGTAACTTAACATTTGTTAATTTAAAGCGGTACGAAGTCTGAGTCAGCTAGAAAACTACACTAATTTTTTTTTAAACGTGTTCAGTAGACTTTGAATAACGAAATCCAAAAAAATCCTTCCTAAGACTTTGTCTGTCTGTTTATTTGACCGGGAGTTTCCAGAGGTATATAATATTTTTCTACGTTATCTAGAAATCAAATTATGAAAGAAAACGTATTTATTCTTAGTAACTATGTAATACGTCATCTTTATTACGGCTCGCCTATAATATTAAGGATCATTAAAAAACAGGTAGACCCCAAGCCGTGTTGTTGCCTGATTCTTCTAGACTTGGTCGCGTGGAATCGGCGTAGCTTCACCTAGTTCCTAAGACGTTTCAAAGTGATCCTTGTGATTTTATTAAAATAAATGATTTTTGAATTTGAATTTGTATTACGGGGCTCCCAGTCGACGATTGCTCTTTTTCGAAACAAAAAAAGAAATACTTCTGAACAAGCCACATCTCCTATTTTTATAAGTATACTAGCGACCCGCCCCGGCTTCGCACGGGTGCAAAGCTGATACCAAAATATATTACAGAATGTCTATTTAAAAAAAAGTCGCGCTGATTTGAAATCTTAAAATTATCAGTGGTTCTCTAATATATTAAGCATGTTATTATACATATAAACCTTCCTCCTGAATCACTCTATCTATTAAAAAAAACCGCATCAAAATCCTTTGTGTAGTTTTAAAGATATAAGCAAACATACATACAGACATACAGACGCGGGAAGCGGAAAGCGACTTTGCTTTATACTATGTAGTGATTACTTCAGGTTCCTACCTAGATTTATATTAAGCTGAAAACATAATAGCAGAAACTTTTCACGATAAAGATATAATTTCAAAATTATACGTTTTAGAATTTATGATCGAAATATTTTATATACCTACTATTAAAATCAACTTGTGATTTATTGTTAAAGATAGGTAATATGTAGATCTAGATTTCTATTAGAATAGATTTTTGATAAGTAATTATACATAATTTATATCATTAATTTATTCGAAAAGCTAAGGCGGACCACGCGCCGACGTGTGTTTGTCGTCATTGCAGCGGTCGGTAGGATTATTTATCGAAGTGATTAAAGATGGGTACATCTTTATTCACATGTACTATACATTATAAAATAGGAGATGTGGCTTGTTCACAAGTATTTCTTTTTTCGTTTCGAACAAAAACAATCGACGACTGGGAGCGCCTTAAGTTACGAACGAAGTCGAAAGGGTACAGTTAGTAAATAGATAAAATTGAATGAAACTTGTCCGGTTTTTTACCTTTCCATCACTCTCAGTGGTTTTGTCCTGCTCTTTCGCAGCAACGGCTGCCTTTTCAAGAGCCTTCTGTATCTTGCTTTCGACTTCAAGGATCTCTTCTTTGTCGAGAAGCTCGATCAGCTCTTGCATTTGCTTCTCAGATAGATTCACGTTCTCGTTGCCGATTATTTCTAGCATCTGGAAAGATAAAGATAACGTTTTAGTTTTTAACACAATAGCATATCATATTCATATAATTAATAACAAATAAAATTGTGTCTGAAATAAGAACTTATGGCTAAAACACATTACCTAAAAACTTAATATTTTATAAATTAATCAAAACTCTAAATACCTACTTATATTATTGTCTTATTCGATCATTCAATAAAAATAAAATTAAAAATTAAAACAATTAATGAAGAAAGACACAAAAACAAAGAAAACCCAAAAGTTTTTAGGGGCTGCAAAAGGTGGAACTCTTTCTAGGTGTACTAGCTAGACTTTAATTAATTTTTTTCTTCAATAAAAGATCAATGATCAATAGATTTGAAAAATATATTTATGCAATACATTTTTCGAATATATCAACATGCTCAAAATAGTGAAGGCAACAATTCCGAGGAAACCAGTTAGTATTTGGCGTGTGCTAAATCTATGGTTTTTACTCTGACTACCTCTTTTAGGCATATTCAAAGATTATGTCTACTGTACTTGAAGATTACAGTCGTGATCCTATCTAATTTATAAAAGACCATACCTTAAGCACGTCATCAATCTTGAGTTGTCCATCGAAATCATCATCAAGCCTTCCCAGCACATCCTGAATGAGCTTCAACTTGGCCTCATCCGGCACCTTCTGAAGACTCTTTATGGAATGCATCAGCTCATCGATCTGAATGAGCTGTTCTTTAGCGAGCTGTGGCTCTGTTTTCGTCTGTTCCAGTGTTGTTAGAAGTGCTTTCTCCTTGTTCTCGAGTTCGACAAGCACCGCGTCAAGCTTGCTAGTCATGTTGTTGACGGCACGGTATAGTCTGAAGGAAATGGAATAAGATTAGTTTATTTTCGGACTAATTTTATTAACTTATGCTACATATTTATTTCGACTCCTTCGAGAGCGCATGGTGGGAGAACTCGAAAGATAGAGATGGTTGGATTGGATGGAAGGATTTGAGGGAGACCTTGGCCCAGCAGTGGGACGAAATAGGTTAAGAAAAAAAAATTCACGTGTTCCGAAAATCGTCACCACAATAAGAACGAACAATTTTTTTTTCTAACACTATTTTCGAATTAATTATGTAGTAAAATAATTCGAAAAATGTTTCGACATAGTAAAAGTCTAGTAGTCTCTGTACTGATATTACTACAGACTGATAGTCTGTGATACTATAAATGCGTAGGTTTGATACTTAATCACGTCGTAACGACAGAACCGATTTAATTAGTTAACAGATAGATTATAACCAGCATTCAAACATAGGGTACTATTTATTAGGGTACCACGCGGGCAAAGCCACGGACGGAAACCAGTAATAACCGCATTCTCCACGTAAGGAATGGCACTGAAAAGAGGAGGAGTATACAGGGGATAACCTGGTACCGGGCGAGAATAGCCAAGTTATACTAGTTCTGGAATAATCCTATAAAATCTTATCCTATAATATTATAAATGCGAAAGTTTGTGAGTTTGTATGTATGTTTGTTTCTCAATCAGGCCTAAACGACAAAATGGATTAAGTTGAAATTTGCTGTAGATATAATGCCCGAATAAATAATAGACTACTTTAAAATATGAAAAACATACCAAATATGATAAAATAACGCAAAAGGGATGATTTCTGTATAGATGGCGCTGGTGTGCAACAAATCTGATATCACAGATTATAAACATTCAGTCTTTTCTATTCGATTATTGAAATTTGACAGGACAACGTCTGTCACGGGTCGGCTAGTCAAAATAATGTACTACAGTATTGTACACCTTAAAAACGTCTACAAAAAAGTCCACGATGGTATTAGAAATGTCTTACGCACAGCGAAGCGGGCACGGGTCAGCTAGTAAAATATAAGATCTAACCAGTGACGCTGATGATAGAGTAAGGCAAGACGTACCTTGTAGCACCCTTAGTAAGCTTGATGTCTGCCTGCTTCGTCTTCACAATCTCATGCATCTCTTTGACATCCTCGCTGTAGTCCAGGAGTTCAGTCTTCAACTCTTGGATGCTTTCCTTCTCGAGAAGTAGAGATTTCTTCTGTTCAGCTGTGGTAAAGAGAATGACAATATTAGTCACATTTTTTTTAAAGATGAATAGATAGATAAATGATATGATAGATAAATTTACAGATATAAATAACATCTAATACACATTATTACAGCAACGGGAATTACTTACGTAAATGATAAATTGTCAATGAGGACACCGACAATGTTTCGATTCATCTAGAGTGAAATGCGAGACGGAAATGCGAGCAAAATAGCGCGCGCGTTAATGGTTTAATGGTCCACTCACCCTGAAGAAGATTCTCTAGATGAATCGAAACATTGTCGGTGTCCTCATTGACAATTTATCATTTACGTGAGTAATTCCCATTGTTGTAATAATGTGTATTACAACTCACGAAAGTTTTGAAAGTGAAACATCTAAAACATTACATAATATTTTCAAAAAGCTGTCTAAAGACCGTTGCAAACAATCTATAGGTAGCCCAATTGATCCAGATCACTACCAGTCGGAGCGTTCTTAAGATACTGGCTGTACTGACTACACAGAAGTCGCGAGATTTTTCTTTAAAATTTCTAATTCTAAAATTGGACTGCATCTATGTAAGTTTAGATTAGATTAGATAATATATCTTTATTGTTCACCATAACAAAAATACACATCAAAAAATGATATAAAAACAGTGTAAACAATGGGCGGCCTTATCGCTAACAGCGATCTCTTCCAGGCAACCTTTGGATAGACGGGATAGAACTTAACATAAAAAAGACGGTGGTTAAAAAGCAAAAACTAAGATGAATACAAAAGGAAGATATCTACTTAAATATAATATTGTTAGGAATATCTCTTCAGTGGGCGGGGCCAAGCCCGAACAAAGCCGAACCATAGCCCGAACAAAGCTCGTTGGTCGCACGAGCGAGTCACTTCTTTCTTGGCTTTCGAACGTGACGGACGTCTCTTAAATTATTTTCGCTCGATTATGATTATTTTTGTTTTGTCATTTAAGTTCATTTTATTATAAAGTTCGTATTATTCAGTTTAGGTATTTCGATTTCTTTTTTTAAAAACCATATTTCCATCCTGATTTCTAACAATATATATATATATATATATAACCTTTATCCTATGACGGTATGTGTCATTCAAATGGAGATAATAAAAACCGACCAAGTACGAGACCGACTCTCGCACGAAGGGTTCCGTACCATTATCTATAAAAAACGGCAAAAAAACACGTTTGTTGTATGGGAGAGCCCCACTTAAAAAAATATTTTATTCTGTTTTTAGTATTTGTTGTACTTATAGCAGCAACAGAAATACATAATTTGTGAAAATTTCATCTGTCTAGCTATCACGGTTCATGAGATACAGCCCTGTGACAGACAGACGAACAGACAGCTGGACAGTAATAGAGTCCCGTTTCTACCCTTTGGGTACGGAACCCTAAAAAGATAAATATTAGTTTTAATTGTGATGTAAATTGGTGTAACTATAACATGCATGAATAAAATAAGAACATTAGAATTTTACAAAATTTTAGTCAAGCAACAGAATTGTCACCATTATTTCAATCCATAAATGATTTTTATTGTAATAAAATATGTATTCTGCGTTTTGGAAACAACATTTTCAGAACTTGGCAAATGTTATGAAAAGTCATTCGACTAATAAACCCACTGAAACTAGTTCATGGAATCTTCGGGTTTTCGAAGAAAAGACGTCATGTCTTAGAAAGGTCGATGACAGACAGACATGATGTGTCTTTAAATTCATTAAAGTTCGTGGTGTACTCTGAGGAGAAAGAAACAGTAAGGGCCTGCGCACATTGGCAGACGGGCTGGTAGAGGATTTCAAATTTATCAATTTAATTTAGCTAATAGTTATCCAATCGAAATATATTTTAATGTCTCGGAGCATCGCAAAACCGGGCTGCGACGCTCCGAGGCTGATCATCGAGCATTGAAATTCCTTAATTGATGAATGTTAAATCCTCTGCCGTCCCGTCCGCCAATGTGCGCAGGACATAAGTCTAGTGAACTTGAATGATGACCTTCGCACATACCAACAGAGTAAAGCATTCAAATGTAAACCTTATACCGAATTACGTACAGGTCATTTACAGTAACTAAAAAAACTAAATTACGCAAATGAGTCATTGGACCCAAATAAAATTTAAATTCAAGGTAAAAATAACATTTTTACCTTGAATCGCGTCCAACATCCCAAAAACGTATTAGTAAACTTGAATTTCAAAAAAAGTGGAAATCTGCCAATCTAAAGTTACTACTAATTAGACATTGTTTAGCCTGCTAACATGTATAATGCAAATGTTAGTGAGGATATTAAAATTGTTACTGCTCAATCACATCAAATTTTGATTAAATTTTATCGAGATAGACAATACATAGTTGAACTTAGAATAACATAAAATCTACTATTATAAATGCAATAGTAACTCTTTCTGTCTGTCTGTGACATTATAACGGAGACATATACCGTCTCATTAATAAACGTAGACTAGCGCAGGATTAAATTTAGTCCAACGCTTACGTTTGGACTAGTCGAATTCAATATTAATAAACGAGGATTAGAAATGGAGTTGCTTACATTAAGCTGGTATTAACAAGTCTTGGTGTAACCTCAGATGATCTTTGGATAAGTAATTTTTTATTAATAGCACCGATCAAGTCTAGAGAAGGACATAGGCTACTTTTTTCCCAAAAACATATTTTAATTTTCAGGAATACTTAAATACCTATACGTGGATAAAAGCAAGTATAAGTAAAACATGGTAATTACCCATATTTCTATTGACAATGATTAACCATGATAGTTTTAATTCCATAATTATGAACATTCTTACAAATATAGGCTTACCTAATTTCTCTAAAGCGTCTTCAATGACTTCAATATCCTTGCCAGACAGACCCTCTTCACTCTTCGGTTTAACAGCATCAACGGCTAAAACCGGTGCCGGATCAACAAGTATCTCAGTGGAGGCAGAGTCAATAATAGGTGCTTTGTCCTTCAGTTCCTCGTTGTCTCGTTTCATGGCATCGAGTATCTGCTTCTCTCTCTCTGCCTCCTCCGTCTCTTTCTTCTCCTCTTTGATCTTGAGGAATTCCAGTTTAATCACTTCTGCTTTAGTCTGGAATTGAAATGCAGTTTTATAACGGAAGTTGATATTTTATGCAGTAACAGAAATACCCACTGATTACTGACGAAAATAGCTGCAGTTTATCTGTAATGCTTGACTAATAGTATCTAACCTATACCTAACCCTAATAATATAAAGTATATTTTTATAATTCACAAAAGTACCTATGTCATATGAAACCATTTATGGTTTCGTTTTAAGGGTTCCGTACTTCAAAGGGAAAAATTTGGAACCCTTATTGAATCACTTTGTGTCTCTGTGCTGTCTGTGTGTGTGTGTACATAAGTCCAACCCTCCATTCGGCCTCCCTTCCCCCCCTTCCCTTAGTTATCTCCGAAACTACTTGGCCTAAGATTTTGACACAGATACAGATAATAATTCTTTTTTACCTATAGATTACAGAAAAACCTATAAGAATTTTATCTGGTATTTGTCAGGTTTTTTTTTCTTTATTATGAACCCTAAATACTATCACTAACTCACCTGGAAATCAACTTTGCCTTCCTTCTCCCCAATAGCTGCTTTAGTCTGTGTAGCAACTGTGTCTGGCAATGCAGAAATTGTTGCCTTCAGTTTGTATGTCGTCGGCACATGTTCGGGGACCATCAGAGCCCTAGACAAAAGCAGTAAGGACGGAGGTACTTTCTCGTTCAGCGATAAATCAAGCCAGTTTCGTAATTCTTTTCTTAGTCGTTCCTCGGCCACACCGTAAGCCCTCATTCCTCGCGATTTACAAGCCTGCTGTAATTCACTGAAGTTTAAACTGTCCACTCCTTCTTTGGCTATCATTTTGTCATCAGCAGCCAAAGATCTTAGCTTCATTTTTAAATTAAAACGCAACATTGCACTGGTCCCGATAGTGGAAACATTCAATACTTTGCACAGTGCAATCAAGTGTGGGCGTTGCAGTGAATCTAATGTGATTTCATCCTCAAACAGCTTGGAGAATTTCATGATTTCCTCACTAGTTGCGACGTCGCCCGAGGTTCGGATTCGGTTGAAGAAGCTAGAGAAATCTTTGGCCAGTTCTGAGTGTCTGTTGCCCGCTTGAGGAGCCATCTGATCCAGTGTCTCTTGGAAGAACTTAGCCATTTCTAGTTTCACCTTCAAGTGTTGCTTGAGCTTAGCTTCCTTCTGATCTCGACTCTCAAATGTTGAGGGCAACATGTTAGGGAATATTTTAACAAACAAAGGCAATGTAAACTCAAGAAACGGTACTGCAATGAACACAATAAATGGGACCAATCTAAACACATCACCGATTGTTGTAACAAGTAGCCTGTGCTCTCTCCGTGTGAGTGATTGTCCTCTGATAACTTTGAATGTGAGAGATGTAGATATTCTGATAGCGATAAACAGTAGTCGGAAGCCATGATAGTAATGCCGAAGTTCATTCATGATGCGCTGCCCAATGCTTTTTTTGGCTTCAGCTTTTTTTGGAAGTTTTTCTTTTTCTTCTATTTCTTTTTTGATAGAGACCACAGTTGCTTCCACTTTCGAGGATGGCTTGAGAGGTTCTTTATCAAAAGAATACTTGCTGGTGGTGAATGTTCTGGCATAGTGTGGGTACACTTTTGTAAACAGAGGTTTTTGGGATATATCATGTTGCAGTCCAACAGGCTGGGTAGTGTAATATGACAGTGACCTTGAGAGAGTAATGTATGGAAAATTTTGATACTGTTTGCTCTCCCAAACTAAGGCTAGAATGAGAAAAAAACAAAGTTACAAACACAGCTAAGAATAGGTACAGCATAGATATAATAAATAGACTAAACATGTAAACAAAACCACACCTGGGAATGTAGGAATGCATTGCAACACAATGTTTGTTTTAGAGGCAATTCAAGCGGCAAGGCAAGTCTCAGCGTAAAAACCGCTGGAATCTTACTATCAAATCCAAAATCTGAGTAAAGTAAGCTTCAAAACTTTCCATTGAACATTTTCAATAAATTTCTATCATTACATCAAACATGTGATGAAATCAGGTAAAACTGATGGAAATGTTCAAAATTGAATAAAGAATTTACAACCAAGTATTTTTTATGAACCATAGCGTTATTTAAAAGGCCCTTGAGTGATTTTATTACATAAATTCTATAGGGTTTGCGATGAAGTCATAGTACAAAATCAATCAAAATCATCGATAGGTTATAACCATTTTCAGCACTATTCACCACACTTACTTGATCTTTTTAGGCACCGGCAATGGTTTAGAATTATTCTGTTCATTGTGTATTGTTTGGGATGTCCTTCAATTGCATAAATTTCGGGAAAAGGCAACAAAAACAAAATCAACCTTTACACACCATGAATGAAATGACAAATTGGTTTGAAATTTCATTCAATTCAATTGACTTTACCAATAAAATACAACCAATCAAAGACAGACATAGAGTGGACTGATTTTGAGTGACTGAATGATACAGATAATAAAATAAGTTCTTTTCTTTGAGGAAATCAGGAAAGTCACTAGTCAGTGCGATCCGTTAGAAGAAAAACGAAAAATGGGGGAGTTCTCCTCAAAACGTTGTTTCGCTAAAATTTTACTAATTTATTATAATAATGTTGTTGTTTATTTATGATACCCCGTTTACACTCGCGTACGAGTGGCGAAACGAGGCGCGAGACGAGCCACGAGCCCTGAGTGTGAACAGACGCTAGCGGCTCGCCTCGCGCCTCGTCTCGCCATTCGCGGCGCTCGCGTCCGGACTTTAGTCCGGAGCGGTTTTTGGGCACGAGTCAAAGGACCTCGCGGCTGACGCGAGCGCAGTGTTTACACTCGCGTTCAGCGACGAGACACGACGAACGAGACACGACACGAGGCGAGGTACGAGGCGCGAGTGTAAACGGGGTATGAATGAGGTTGAGGCATTCAAAACAAAGCACTTGTTTAAAAAAAAAAAAAAAGTTTGCTGTTACTGACCAAATTACTGACAATGACGTTAAGCGTTATGTGACACCACCTCTAACCTCTAATGTCTTGTTATGAAAATATATACATCGTAACCTAAAATATAATTTAGATTAGAATTAAAAAAAATCTAACAATGCACTGTGAAGGTACTTATTTTCAACAAATTAAAATCTGAATTAATGAATTTCTTAAGAACGTATCTTATATCAGGACTAGGAATCGTCAAAGATTCCATTTATCGACCGTTATCCAGTGGTAAGCTTTTATAAATTTCCCTCCTTTTTAAATTCCCAATACACGTCGACTTGGGCTCTCTGTTTCCAGAAAAGTAGGAACTTAACGGTGGTTACCCCAAACGTCCACCTACTAACTAATTCACATCATAGGTCGTAGGTAGGTCGGCAACAGGAGAGAACAGGCAGCACTGGGCTTGTTCATTGCTAATTCATTATTATCTATTATTATTTCTATAACATGTAAATCTTATCTTATCCTATATTTGACTGGCCTCAGCTCAGTTAGTTGTAGCTGTGCCTTCTGTGCTGTAGACTGGGTTCAATCTCCAACCAGGACAAATATTTGTGTGATGAACATAGATGTTTGTTTTGGGTGTTTATTGTATTCATATTCATTTATTTATTGCTCCAGTTGGTTACAATAGTCTTAAGGTATTACAGAGTTTCTCAACGTGGACCCCGCTAGGGCACTACAATAATCTATTAATCTATTAATTATTTTACTAAAAATAATCTATTCATTTATATTTTATTGTATGTAAAATGTGGTTGAAATAAAAAAAACCTATTCTATTCTATGTATTGTTTCAGGACTAAAAACCAATCCAGAGATGTTGACAAAAGATGCTGCAAAACACATTGTTTGGGTTGACTTGGAGATGACAGGACTGGACATAGAAAAGGATCACATTCTGGAGATTGCCTGCCTTATTACTGATGCGCAGCTGAATGTTGTCGCTACTGGACCCAACTTGATTATACACCAGAGTGATACTATTTTAAATGGTATGGGAGAGTGGTGTGTGGCTCAGCATGGTGAGGTAAGAAATTCAGTCAACTAGCTAAACTTGACGCTATAATAATTTCATAACATCTACTCTGCAAAGGAAAGAAAGTAAATTAAACTAATGTGTTTTTCTCAATGGAGGAGCTCTCCTCCATTGAGAAAAACACATTCGTAAACCAACCAACACCAACGCAACAAGAACACACTTATTATCTTTGTTTGTAGAAAAACAAAAATGTATATACTCTATATTATCTACTCCAATAAGTTTTATCCCATGATGACTAAGATCTAGCTAGATGATTACAAAAACTTGTAGCATACTAATAAGTTTGTTGTATGGGAGCCCCACTTAAATAATCATTTTGTTCTGTTAGTATTTATTGTTATAGTGGCAACAGAAATACATCATCTGTGAAAATTTCAACTGTCTAGCTATCACGGTTCATGAGATACAGCCCTGTGACAGAGAGATGAACAGGACAGCAAAGTCTTAGTAATAGGGTCCCGTTTTTACCCTTTGGGTACGGTACCCTAAAAAGGATGTACCTTTATAAACCTATTTTGCAACAGCATGCCTATGTATGCCTATAGTGATTTCTGTAGGAATTCTAAAATAAATCTATAATTAGCCATTACATTTATGTAAATTTTTGTAAGCTAAATCGCTACTTGAATTAATTTAGTCTTCATTTTACATTCATTTTTCTTCGTTTATCATTTCCCTTTTCAGAGTGGACTGACAGAGGCGAGCAGAAATTCCAAAATTTCACTCAAAGAAGCTGAAGTTAAAGTGCTTGATTTTATCAAGAGTCACACACCCGAGAAGAAATGCCCTTTAGGAGGCAATAGTGTGTACATGGATAGATTATTTCTCCAGAAATACATGCCTCTAGTCAACAACTATTTACACTACAGAATAATAGATGTCAGTACTGTAAAGGAACTTGGCAGAAGATGGTATCAAAAGGAATACTCAGATATGCCCAGGAAAAAGTTTAGTCATAGGGCATTTGATGATATATTAGAAAGTATAGAAGAAATGAGATATTATAGACATAATATTTTTAAACAATGATTTAAATTATAATAATTATGAAAATTAATGTTGCCGAAGTATTTGACAATTAATTAATTGAATGATTATACAATACAAGCTGACCCCGCGAACTTCAGAAACAACTTAACTTTAGAATTAACAAATGTTGTTTTAAGTTCCCGTTCCCGTTACCGTATTATCAAACCTAATAAAGCTCAAATTGACTCTATGTTTTAGTTAGAAAACTTTTGTATGGGAAAAAGAAAAGGGCTGTTTTTAGGGGTTTCCCGGCAATTATTCTAATTTTTTACACCTTTTAAACCTTCCCTAGACCTCCACGAACATTTCAAGACCAAAATAAGATAAATCCGTTCAGCCGTTCTCGAGTTTTAGTGAGATTCATAAAATCTCGCCTAATTAATATTGTTTACTTTAAAATTGATAAAATATTTTCGCTGAAAGTCATTGCCCAAAGAAATCACATAAATTTGACAGTTCCGATGGCGTTACCTTTTAATAATTGTAAATTATAATGATTTATCTATGATACATAATTAGTTCCGTTTTATTTGACATTATTTTGCTCAGCCTAGTAGAAATGTATTATTTTGATTACTGTAAAACATGTATACATTGTATACATTTGAGATACATGCTATAATAATAAAGCATTTTTAAAATCTGTATCATCTTTCATTGAAATTCTCTTTTTCGGATCGGGAAATCAAAAGTTGCGTTCGTCAACACTTTGAACAAACTTTTTATATCTGTTCGAAAAATTTATATGCGCATCAACACACGTGCATAAAACGGTGAAGGAAAACATCATGAGGAAACCAGTTAGTATTCTTGTGAGCGGCGATAGCCTTGCAACCTGTCACGTATGGAATGCTAACTGCTACAAAATGTGGGCATGTGCCAAATATAAAGTTTGGACGTGCCTCTGACTACCCCCACCAGACATATTCAAAGGATCTAATCGCCTGGAGATCTGAGAGGATGGAGGATGTCTACCGTACTTGGGGATTACAGTCTTGATCCTATTTATTATTTTATTTTTTTACATTATTGCAGAGATCTCGATTTTTGCGGCCATGGGCCTAATTTAATGTTTGCGGAAATACTTACTTCTGAATAATCCCTATAGGCACGGATCTGAGAGGATATCTACTGTACCTACTAGGAAATATATATTTAAGTTTAGAACTCTGAACTTTGTGCACAGGGGCCTATACTATAATAGACAGTACTATAGTAGACAATCATCAAGCGAACGGAGTTTTACCGACAAGTGCCTATAAACTTACCCAGAATAGCATCAATCTCCTAAGTGTATCGAAATTAGAATCATGTCATAAATCATGATGTCAATCTGAACATCAAGGCTTCGCGAACCACTATCGTGATTCAAGGGTGTTTCTTCCACCGTATAGAAATTAGAGTGGGCGAGTAAGTATACCTACAGAGTGTCTATTACACCAAACATTCAAGTTAATAGGTACCAATCTCCCTAAAACGCACACGCAATGTAGGTATCTGCTGCGTGTTAGGTAGGTATGTGCTTGACGCTTTTATAATTTAATTACTAAGTATGTTACCTACTCCCAAAACATCGTTACGTTACCTTCTCAAGTTCTTTTTAGGGTTCCGAACCAAAAAGGTGAAAGCGGGCGCTTATGGTGCGACTAGGATGTCAAGAAAGTGGGGTATTATTTATTAAAAAAGGTCTTGATTAGCACATTGTATTTTTTTTTATCTTACTCCTTCCATTCTCTTCCAAGTTTTCGGCATCAGCGTCAGTCTGAAATGTGTCGAGGTTGGCACGCCAGTATCCTCGCGGCGTTTCTAATCGTCGTAAAATTTGTAAAATAGGTTTTAAAAATGTACCAACTCGTATTATTATACACCTGCTCAGTTAAAATAAAAAGAATAAATAAATAAAAAGGTTTCAGTGTGGAATCACTTGACCGGTTTTGTATTTCTCTTTTCCCTCATAGGTAGAGGTAAATCTATAAATTAGTAATTTTTCTGTGGGTATTTTTTCATATCTTAATAAGTAGTTATCTCATAACTGTATGAAAGACGAAAGTAATGTGTATATAATTTACTTAGGAATCTTAGGTATAGATTACCCTACGAGCTATATTTTTTTTAATAATAATAAGAACGAGCTATCTTTTTATGCACCCTGTAAACTAAATCTAGCTTTATTAAGTGCCTATTTGACGTAGGTGGTCTATCCAAAGAATCTAGCTAGTAGGTATAATTTATTCCATGGTATTAGGTTTTTGTGGCGTGACCCAAAGCCATTAGGGCTAACACTGATATAATGCTGAATACTTAAAGACCGAAAGAAATTGCCTTGGCTCTAGAAACCTCTTACGTACCTACCTATACCTATAATAAGAAAAATATAAATAGGGTCAGGTCACGACTTATACCTAGGTACCAACTTATTTAAACGTTATATTACCTAGGTACTTATAGAAATAGAAATAGTTGATTTTTCAAATAAAGTGGTTCATTCATTCTTCGAGTCAATGTACTCATTCATTTTCGTCAGATATGTTGATTCCAGTAAGTTGCCACTTCCAAGGCCCTATCCGATGCCTCAAGTAAGTCCTCTCGGGTGCAGGTGGTCGGGCACCGAGGACAGGATAACAAGTGGAGCATATCCTGCGCTGGGGCGCCGCACTCACACTGGACCCGTGACGAATTTATGATACCCCATTTGGCTAGGTTACTTCTGCAGCGACCAACTTGGGTACGGAGTCTGTTAAGCGACTTCCAAATTGGCCACTGCAGTTCATGACCGGGGGGCAAACGTTCTGCCGGGGAAATGAAGTCCAGTGGAGGGGGGTGTTCGCTCTTCCATAACTCGCATCTCGCTTCTCCTGCACTTTTGTCCGTAGAAACCGTATGTGTGAGGAAGCTTTTACGGCTCTTGAGTCGGGCGGGTGGTGGCCGGTGATTAAAGAGTGGATGCCGGCTGTCAGATTCTTGTTTGTATTTTTCTACACAGCATGCCACTTCTCGTCTAACATAAGGTGGGGCTA
Organism: Hydriomena furcata; assembly: GCA_912999785.1. NCBI lineage: Eukaryota > Metazoa > Arthropoda > Insecta > Lepidoptera > Geometridae > Hydriomena > Hydriomena furcata. Next base: position 3,237,391 of record OU538833.1, on the reverse strand, counting down.
TACCTGCCAGAGGATAAAGCATCTTGACGGGCGTGGGTTTTAGACACCCTGTGATAATGCGGCAAGTGTCATTCAGCGCTATATCAACCTCCTTGGCATGGGCGGACCGATGCCACACAGGACATGCAAATTCGCCGGCAAATTGGTACAAATTTTATATAACTTAACTACTAAGAAAATATCACTAAATATTTTTAATTTCATTAGTAGGTAGTTACTAGTTACATGTCCGTACTAGGGCATGTAAACCGATTAATCGATTAACCGAAAAACCGATTAACCGACTGATTTTAGGTCGGTTTTTTCACCGGTTTTTTTGGCAAAATAACCGGATATTCGATTTTTTCCAAATTCATTATTTTTGCATTTTTTTTATCATTTTGGCAATATTTTTCGGATTATAAACCACCCTATGTTTTAATCGGGCATTATAATCTACATCTACAGCTAATTTCATCTTAATACGTTTTTTAGTTAAGGCCTGATTGATATTTAAACATACAAACATCTTCACAAACTTTCGTATTTATAATATTATTAGGATTTGAGTACGAGAAAGAGTTTTAATACTACCAATTAAAAAAGTTAATTATTCTTATTCCTATATTCTTAGTTGTTACTTGTTACCTAGAAATATCCTCACTTAGACTCGACCTCGTAACCGTGTTTTAGTAGTAGTAGTTAATAATAAAATGACTTCGAGTTTGCCTCATGTCGAGGATTCCTCAACATATTTCCTCAGTGAAGAAACTGTCAACTCAAGGTATCTTGCGATCTACCTTGAGCATTCCTCGATAGCTTCTAAACGACTGTGTAACGTTTCTTTGACTTTCGTGACATTTAGAAACCACCACAGGTAATTGAGGAATTGAGAAAACTCCAAAAAATCGATTTAAGATGCAAACATGAAGTATTATTTTACAAATTATCGTGATTAGTAGACATACCAGTAGATTTAGCACGGGTGTTTATCACGTAATTACCTTTAATTTATTTTCCCGACGTTTCGGCTATGTTACAATAGCCGAATTAATGAAAATTAACTTATTATTCAAATAAGCAAGCACCAATTAAATTAACTTGTTAAATTTCAAAATATTTTGATGTACTCAAAACTCACCCTCAAAGTAATAAAGGCAAAAATATGATAAATCAGTCATAATAGTTAACAATAATACCTCATAATTCTTAGTTGTAACCTCAAAACTAACTTGATTCAAACTCTTCTGAGGCCCCTCCAATACCCCTTGAAAAGTACTTCATGTTTTAACACGGGTGTTTATCACGTAATTAAATTACCCTTAATTTATTTTCCCGACGTTTCGGCTATGTTCCAATAGCCATGGTCGCTGGCTGACTGGAGAACACGGTGCCACCGTCGAGAAGCGGAGGCAGTTGACGAAACTACCCTCACTTGGTCTTCAGAAATAGAAATGTCCATGTTCGTATTACGACACACCACACTAACTGTATCTACGCACTGTGATGGTCTGTCACGACGCCCACACATAGTAACCACAGGATTCCAAGAATTAGAGTCTATAGCCGTCTTCACGATTTAAATTTGAGTACTTCTTGATTGCAATAGCTTCCTGAACTATAAATATCTTATGATAATGGCGTTCACTAGACAGAACTTTTGGGTCATGTAGTTCAATCCAGTGAGACGGTCCCGAATCTACTAAGTGCTCTGCGATCGCTGACTTGTTTACCTGGCGATTTTTGATAGCTGCAATATGTTCTTTGACACGTTCGGCTATAGTTCTTTTTGTTTGCCCAATGTATGAACGGCCACAACTACAGTCTATCTTATATACACCAGGCATCTGCAAAGGTACAACATCCTTCGGAGTCCATAACTGCTTAGCCACCTTAGACAACGGAGTGAAAACTGACTTAATTGAAAATCTCCTCAACACATTTCCAATTTTGTCTGACACCCTGAAGCTATTGAAATCAAGAAGTACTCAAATTTAAATAGTGAAGACGGCTATAGACTCTAATTCTTGGAATCCTGTGGTTACTATATGTGGGCGTCGTGACAGACCATCTCAGTGCGTAGATACAGTTAGTGTGGTGTGTCGTAATACGAACATGGACATTTCTATTTCTGAAGACCAAGTGAGGGTAGTTTCGTCAATTGCCTCCGCTTCTCGACGGTGGCACCGTGTTCTCCAGTCAGCCAGCGACCATGGCTATTGGAACATAGCCGAAACATCGGGAAAATAAATTAAGGGTAATTACGTGATAAACACCCGTGTTAAAACATGAATACTTTTCAAGGGGTATTGGAGGGGCCTCAGAAGAGTTTGAATCAAGTTAGTTTTGAGGTTACAACTAAGAATTATGAGGTATTATTGTTAACTATTATGACTGATTTATCATATTTTTGCCTTTATTACTTTGAGGATGAGTTTTGAGTACATCAAAATATTTTGAAATTTAACAAGTTAATTTAATTGGTGCTTGCTTATTTGAATAATAAGTTAATTTTCATTAAAATGTATGGTTTTATTATGTCCTAAGACACCTATGTAAAAAAACTTGAAAAATAACCGATTAACCGGTTTAACCGGTTATTGAAAATTAAAAACCGAAAAACCCGGTTTTTCTAAACAACCCGGTTTTTACACGCCCTAGTCCGTACCCCTGTACTTATACTAATTAAACTATTTAAGGAAGAGAGGTTGCCGAGTGCGTTAGGGGGTGCCTAAGGTAGGTTCGCACCTCGGCGCCAGATAGCCTAAAGTCGGCCCTAGGTAGGTACATACATAGGTACCTATAACCAATTAAAATTACAAACCAAATTTCGAAGAAGTCACTTGTAGATTCTCGAAGGTAGCACAAGTTGGTCGTTGCAGGGAGAGCATGTACTGATAGGGCTACCGGATCCGACAAAAATACGATGCGACTGCGGAGCTCCCATCCAGACTATCACCCACCTTCTCAATTGTCCCCTGTGCCCTACCTCCTGCCCAAGGGACGACCTCATTAAGCCCACCGAGGATGGAGTAAAGGTGGCGAAACTCGACGCAAACATCATTTACATCAATCTTTGTACCATTGACACGCAAGATGAAGGTAGCACGCAAGTCTTGCCTGATCATCGGTATATTGATGTTTTTCTTCGCCGTTTTGCTGTGAGTTTCAACTTCCAAGGGGTTTTTTTTACATTTTCTCAAGATTAGGTATTTATACAGCGTCCGATGGAATTTTCTTCTCACTTACGGGATGGGACGCTGAAGTGCGTGGTATTTGGGCGAGTCTAGGGACTTGTATGTTTAAGATAGAGTACCTAGACTCGCCCAGCATCTACAGCCTCTCAGCTTAATTAGCCTCATAAATCAAGACATTATAAATACGTGCGTGGCTAACTAAGTCGCGGTTTTCCACACGATGTTTTCCACATTTTTCGAACAGAAAATCTTTTGTTGCACGACCGGATTTAAACTCGTTAAAATCGGATCAAAGGTCGAAGTACCTTCCACTAGGCCGGGCTCTCTAGATCTGAAGGTAGCTTTGATGTAAATCTATTTCTAGCGACATAAATAACAATAAAATAAAGGTAAGTGGTAGAAACAGCTAGCTTTTTTTAACTAACTTTATTCACAATCTATTCCATTACAAATACTACGAGTCGAGAACAGATCCAACACTGTTTTATCTCTAAGCAATAAATGTTTGCACGTTTCAAGGAAGAATTATTTATAAAACACACAAATTGCGTTTTCAGAATTTACTCGTTAATATTATTCAACCATTTCTGTTATCGCGAATATTCACAGTCCATTCTTTACATATAATATGCGAGAAATTTTGCGATATAATGCGAAATATTTATCAGTAGCTCTTTAGTAAAATTTTACCTACACAATCCATTATACTCGTAGATATTTATATACTGAAATTCATGCTTTACACGAGAAAATACAAATACATAGTTTGCTCCCGAAAGTTCGGCTCAGTCAGTATGGCTCATGCAACTGTGTCGAAATTTTGAGAGGTAAATTAGAGAATTGGAGTCTAAAAGGCCACTTTGCACGCATCATACCTAATAATAATTGCGTACGATTAATATTTTGCAATAGTTGCTAAAATTTGAATCCAATATTCATATGTAATCACGAAATTGAACTTATTTAGGATTCGTAACGCAGTTCAATAATATTAAAATTAATTGTAAGCGAATCATAATATGATTCGCGTAAAGTGGCCCTTTCTGACCCCCTGTGTATTGGCATTAAAACATGGCATGTGAGTAGGTAAGGTATTTTACACTTCAAGTTTGAATATTCGATTCATTTTCGTTTTAATTAGGTTTCTAAACTAAACACATTAAACTATAACGATAGTTTAAACACATCGTCTACGTTAGATTTTTTTTTTAATTTGGAAAAATACTTCTTACTGAATAAATATTACGAATTTACGATACATAGGTACCTGTACCTACTTATTTGGACATAATTAAAATGATTACGACTACAGTTAAATAAAGATGGGAGTTTACTAACACGGAGAGCCTGTAAGTAAGTCTTACGTACTAAACTAATGATATGGCTGTGACCGTAAATTCGACATAGCAAAACCTCTGACTAATGTCGAGCAATTCAAGCTACGAAAACGTAATAGAGATAATGGAAGTTGAACTAATTCGTATGCTTACGACCCGAACTTTCTTCAGGCGACAAGCATTTATGCAAACATCGTGACAATAACTGACTGCCATCTCGTTTGAGATTATTTTCAAAAGTTATGGCACTATTACAGATAAGGAGAATTTGTACGCGTCCATTTAGCGAAATGCTATTTTTATATCGAACTTACTACCAGTAAAGTACTACGAATGACTATATTATTTGAAAATGCTTCGATCACAACACGTTGGCGCTTTTTGCGCCCGAAAACCCGTAGATAAATTACAATTCAAGGAATGTAATAATTATACTGAAACTCAAAGCCAGTATCTTATTAGTAAGTAAATATAATAATAATTTGGCATATTTTTTATCAAAAACGATGGCCCTCGTAGATCAAAATACAATTTTCATAAAAAGGTCATAAAATAATTTCGAAGATATAAAATAGGTCAGTGACTAGAAATAGGTAACAGTAAAAATAATTCCTAACAGAGATTTTATCTAGATCTATATTAATATTTATACATTTTACACTATCATTTTATGTAAGTATATTATTATGATCGATTACATTTAATGCTTCATTTATCTACCTAGTTAGTTAAGAAACATTTAGTTTTAACTTCCACCGCTAGATTATTTAAACATGTTTAACGTATAACTACGAAGATCATAAGATGTTTATTGTAGTCCGATCTCGAATAGAACGATTCGAAGAAACCAAAGCGATAGCTTCTACGCCGACTCTATTTCGGTAACTTTTAATTAGAAAAACCGATCTTTTCATCGAGCTCCACAGCTCCAGCCGATATCACATAGCCGCTTCGTGGCGGGAATTATTCGCGTACGAAAACAAACTCATTGTAGTGGTTCCAGCGGTTCTCTTCAGAATCTACGCCAGGCTTGAGCTCGGCGGCTCCTCCGGCGGTGCCACTTCCCGCGCTCGCTGCCAGCTTGAACCCGTTCTCCTGCAGCATATCAAATGCCTGTTCGATGAATGAATGCTTCAGGAAGAAGCGCGAGGTGTAGCGATCGGCGAGACCGTGGTCGGGGTCGCGTGACTCGTTCAGCGTCTCCCCAAACACGTCACGGCAGAGCGTCACCTTCCCGCAGACGAGGATACGCGACAGCTTTCGGAACTTCACGTCGGCGAGCCCGTCGCGCCCGAAGGCGAAGGAGCCACGGTATCCAACCGTGATGCAGCCCTTCTCACGGTTCGGCGGACGAGGATCCGCGGATAAAGCGGCAGATTCGAGGCCAGGAAGGCGGTAGTGTTGTGCTTCACGCGCTAGCCGCTTGTGCTCCCTGAAGCACTCCGGCAGAGCGAGCGCGCCATCACGGAGGTAGTCCAGCACGTAGCGGAACAGGACTCCGTCACGGTCGAAGAAGAGGCGGCCGCGAGCGTCGCGCGGATGTTCTGGGTCCTTAAGCGCGACCGCAAGTAGAGAGCCGGGGTCGCGCGCTAGCGAGTCACGCGCGGTCGCGTAGTGCACGCCGCCCACGTTGAGCTCGAGGACTTCGGGCGGCGCGTCCGCCATGGCTGAAGGCTGGGGGCGCAGTGGCGGCATAGCGGCTGCGCGACTCACCGCTGACCCACTTACCGCCCCCCATCCCCATCCCGCGCGAGCGCGAGCCCATCGATAACGCACGCCCGGGTTACTGACTTGAACGTAATTATTTCCTACCCTTCCGAGCGAAAACTCCTCCGCGAAACCCTCCAAGGTCGCCTATTGTTAGCTAACAGATGGTACGTTATTATTTGATTCTGAGGAATGTAATATTTGCGTAGGATCTCTGGGCCGAGTGGATTTATGGAATTGCTCCGCAAGCGAGATGGGGCCCTGGGCGCCATCGTTGCTGATGTTTATGCGCTCCGGGCGGGATGGCGACAAAAATGTTTGTGGCTTTGTACGCAACAGCGAACTTTTTAATGAGCTCCCTGTCCTCTCGACCCTAACGAAGGGTTTTAAATTTAGGCTCTCATATTTTTATATAATGCAAAACATGCTTTACATAGCTAGAACTCGAGAGCAGGTTGGGTTAAACACTTCATTTCAAAAAGGTCACTTATCTACTCGTCCCGAAATATTCGTGGCTGAAACATCAGAACGCTTTTCCATCTATCCCTTGTATAAAGTGAATGATAAACCACCTGTAGGTCCGACTTCGACTAAGTTTATTTTATATTCCTGAATCGGGTAGCACGTAGGTACTTACGAGGGTTAACTTTGTAGATAAGAGCATCTTGATTTCACTAGAGTCACTTTGTATTTCTTTAGAAGTACTGGGCGGATTGAATATATTTATTTGGGACTCTGATAGGATGCGAGGTCGACGGATTGGAATTGAATTTTCACGAGAGTTTTTACTCATTAGTCGAACAATGACTAGCCGAGGTTTTATTATGGCCTGGGGAGAGTGGGGAGATGAGCTTTTGTTACAGCACATTTGCGAGATGGAGGTTGACGTGAAGCGAAATGTAATTTAAAAATTCTATATTTTCAGAGATTATTTTGCTGTTTTTGTGTCGCGCTAATGAACTTTAGCAATTCAAGGGTGATAACCATTGTTACGAATAAAACATTTTTTCACTTTCAGCTTAATTTATTGGGCGTAACAAAAACATTAATGAATGCCGACATTACTGACGTACGGGGACGTGGGTAAATAGGTCTTGTTTGTTTTACCCTCTTTTACTTTACGAGTGTTTACGACATAAAAACAAAACACGCTAAATAGGCGCAGGAATTAAGGCAACGGTACCACACTTCTATTGGGATATCAAGACCATAGAATTTGTTGACTAATCTCTATCGCGAATAATACCAAAATCATCGAACGTGAACTCGGAGATATCTTTCTGGTTCTTGAATTCAGCTTTGTCAATCTTGCTGCTGGGACTGCCCGTTGTCTTCAGCCAGTGCATCCTACAAACAAGTACATGTCAATAATCGAGTGAAGATATGGCTTCGTTATTCACTAGCTTCCACCTGCGGCTTCGTTCGCTACCTGTATAAAAAGTATTTTATATTGTATTCCAGGACATAAGCCATTATGTCCTGCTATTATTATGTATTCTGTTTTATGTTTTATTATGTTTTATATTATGTATTCCAAGTTTCATCCAAATTCGGCGTGATTAAGCCACAAACAAACATCCTCACTATCTTTTCGGAATGGTGTCGATTCTGTTAGCAACAAACTAAACTAAAAATGATTGATTGACATTTCCAAAAATCTCTTTTACTCTATACGAAAAAGAACGAGACGGATGCTGTAAGTTTAGTCTGGCACCATTAACGTGCTTTATCGAGAGGGACGAAATGAGCTTTTACGTATCTAGTCAATTGCTTTCCTATCGCATTGTTGCTGGTCCGATCCAGCTCCCTAATAGCTCTAGCAGAGTGGCGATAGATAACGCAATGATGGATATCGTTTTATCAATGTTATGTTTTTAGGGTTCCGTACCCAAAGGGTAAAAACGGGACCCTATTACTAAGACTTCGCTGTCCGTCTGTCTGTTACAGGGCTGTATCTCATGAACCGTGATAGCTAGACAGTTGAAATTTTCACAGATTATGTGTTTCTGTTGCTGCTCTAACAACAAATACATATTTAAATATTTATATAAAAACATAATAAAATATATATTTAAGGGAGGCTCCCATACAATAAACATGATTTTTTTGCCGTTTTTATAGATAATGATACGGATCCCTTCGTGCGCGAGTCCGACTCGCATTTGGCCGGTTTTTATAAAACGTTTATAACATCGCAAAGAGCACTATGCTAGCGTTATTGGGTTTCCCGACGATATCATGCTTTGCAATCCTATCCTAATAATATTATAAATGTGAAAGTTTGTGAGTTACATACATACATATGTTTGTGCCTCAATCAGGGCTAAACGACAAAACCGATTAAGTTGAACTTTTCCGTAGATTTAAAAATAAAGCCCGAATAAAACATAAGACTACTTTAAAATATGAAAAACATCCCCAAAATAATATAAAAACGCAAAAGGGATGATTTTGGTATAGACGGCGCTGGTGTGCAACAAATCTGACATCACAAACTAAAAACATCAATCTTTTCTATTCGATTATTGAAATTTGACAAGACAACGTCTATCACGGGTCGGCTAGTTTTTATATAAATAGTAAACAGATAACTAAATTGGGTTAAAAACGCATATGGGTAGTTTTTTCATATTTATGTATATAAATAAATATTGATGGACATTTCATACAGCGCCATCTAACCCCAAACTAAGCAATGCTTGAACTTTGTTAACCAAATAACTGATAGAATACCTATCCACCTTTTTACCTTATGGGTGGGAATGGAACCCGCAATCTACGGCGCAGAAGGACCAATCACCAACTAAGCTGTGAGACTAGTCTTAAAAAACATATTGCACTCTTTGGGACTAAACCCACGACCTTCGTATCGGAACTCGATGTAATCCTGCACGCCACAGCCTCTAAATCATTACGGCTTAGCACAAGAGATAATATAAAAAGAAAAGAAATAGTTAATAAGTTCTTCAATGTAATTCCCAAAAATACGACGTAATAGTCTTGTCCCCATATTCTTAGTTGTAATCTCGACTCTACCTTGACTCAGACTCTTTCGAGACCCCTCGTACTTTTCCTCTAAAAGAGGTTCCTCATTTACGTCATCAGTCCGAGAAGATTTTCATCAAATAAACCGTCACAAGCATGCGTCGGTTCAGAAGCTGTCGAGGAATGTCAAGGTACAAAAGAATCTTGAGTTAACAGTTCTGTTGACTGAGGAATCCTCGACTAGAGGCAAACTCGAGATAATTTTATCAACTAAAGCTACCAAAACCCGGTTTCGAGGTCGAGTCGAGGTTTCGAGGTGACAAGAATATGGGGACTATCCTACTTCCTTAGGGGTGGAGAAATATTGGATCGTGTACCTAAGTGCTTACGATGTGTAATCTAAGTATCTATGATATACGCGAATAACTTGACAGACTGACAGTTTAGGAAGGAAGCAAAGGAATGATAGATAATATTTATGTGAAGGATAGCAACAAAATACTATAGAAATTCTGTGGACTCGTAGGTACTTAATCATTATTTGTCAAGTCGCCAAGTCGAGCGCGAAGCAAACACTGCCGTACCATCCTTTACTGGAACCATTTCGCCGCATTTTCAGGCCCCTATTTGAGAACCTCTGGATAAGACCAGAACGCTGAAATTTTCGTCATCCAGTAAGCCATAATCACATACTTAAAATCCAAAATTTCAAGTCTGTAGGTCATTTAGTTACGAAGCGAAAGCAAAGTTTCGCATTTTAGACAGACACTCACTCACTCACTCACTCACTCATGATCATCAGAATAGAACTAGTACTTCCCATAAACTCAGAGAGCTGAAATTTGGTACAGAGTTAGGGTTTAATGGCCACATAAAGGGAAAACCATAAAAACTAGGATAATCGAAGATCTGGAGTACCTGGTGACCCTGATAAGAAAACACAAGAGCCTAACCAAACTATTAGAGATCGACATACCGCCTTTACAAAAAATATTCAACTACTGGACCGATTTGAAAAATTCTTTCACCATTAGAATCCTACATTATCCCTGATGATCATAGGCTATAGTATATTTTCAAAAATATTATGGATCCGTATGAAAACATCGATAATGTAATCCAAAGTGTGAAAAAATTAAAAAAAAATCCTTATATTGCGTTTGCTGCTGAAATTGTTGACAATAGAGCATAGTGATGTACTACAGTTTTAAAGAGGACATCAATATCTACAAAAAAGTATGCAGTACCATATGTCTCACTATTAGGTATGAAAACTTCGATAATGTAACCCAACGTGTGAAAAAAATCCAATAAAATCCTTATATCGCGTACTCTGCGGAAATTGTTGACAATAGAGCAAAGTGATGTACTACAGTTTTAAAGACGGCATCAATATCTACAAAAAAAGTCTGCGATACTAAAAGTTTTATTAGGGATCCTTATGAAAAATTCGATAATGTAACCCAAGGTGTAAAAAAAATACCTATAATATCATTATTACATCCGTGCGACGCCGGATGTAATAATAACATATAACCTAACATATAACCGCAATATAAAATTAAAGGAAAACTCTGGATAAGACTAGACTGGCATTTATACTTACTTATACTTACAAGTTTACAAGAAGAAATAGTCGAACGATTAACTTTATTCTACTCGAACATTACACAAATTAAAAAATTAAATAAACTAAAATATTAATTTCGCTCAAAATTTGATCAAAGTATAATGCATTGGATTAAGAGTGGCGGTGATACCCGCACACGTCGCTAGATGGCGCTACTGTATTTTAAACGCGCTTACGATTTGTTCTTATAATAAAAAAACTACTCATAAAAAGAAAAAAACTGTGTCAAATAAGAAAATCTAGTAAAATAAATCAACCACGTTTCTACAAAAAGAAGTGAAATCCCACCAAAAACATTCTGTAAAAAACTAGCCAAGTCTCGATGGAGCTGCTTGTTTATCTCTAAAAAGTAATGAAATCTAGACAAAGTCGTGTCAAGTCTGAGGTTCTTTACTGAGATTTCTTTATTATTATAGAATGTTATGTGACTTGGCCGTTGAAGAGTACACAAGGGTACAAAACCAGGTGCTCCGTGACACCATTGCACCAATCTGTCGCCAGAACTGCTACCCATTAACGATGGAAAATTGCCACTTAGAAAACGTTGATTCAATAACCAGTCAATTGTAGGCTTGATAAAGCTGTGTATTTCAATAATACTTATGTAAAGGCGAGCCTGAAACAAACAGTATAAAAAATACGTCTATTTTATGTTAGATCGGTGGTCGATTTGACGCTCCAAAAAGAAGACAGCAGAAGTCAGCATTGTCAATGCTGAATGCATGTGTTGCACGATCAACAACAGCCTAAAATAAGACACTAGCGTCCAATTACCAATACCTGTATTGGCTATTATCTCGCTTAACAAACATAGGTAGTTACAACAGATATAACATTACGTGTAAACAAAATTGACTTGTACCCACTAACGTATAAAGAATGTTCAACGGCCAAGTCACACAACATTCTATAATAATAAAGAAATCGCAGTAAAGAACCTCAGACTTGACACGACTTTGTCTAGATTTAATTACTTTTTAGAGATAAACAAGCAGCTTCATCGAGACTTGGCTAGTTTTTTACAGAATGTTTTTGGTGGGATAACACTTACACAACAAACATCTAAGTACATTCATCACACAAATGTTTATCCTGGATAGGATCACGGATCGCGAATTCACGACTGTAATCTCAAAGTACCAAGGAAAACATCGTGAGGAAACCAGTTAGTATTCTTATAAGCGGCGATGAGCTTGCAACCTGTCACATGGAATGCTAACTACTGCAAAATGTGGGCATGTGCCAAATATAATGTTTGGACGTGCCTCTGACTACCCCCACTAGACATCTTCAAAGGATCTAAGCGTCTGGAGATCTGAGAGGATGTCTACCGTACTAGAGGATAACAGTAGTGTTTTTTTTTTTTTGTATGTGAGAAACAGACAAACACTCAATGGATATTGGTTTGTATCGAGATCTAAGTACCTATTTATAACTGCTCAATTTATTTAAACAAAATACTATAGAAATTCTGTGGACTCGTAGGTACTTAATCATTATTTGGGGGCACGGCAGTGCCCCCGCCAAGTCGAGCGCGAAGCAAACACTGCCGTACCATCCTTTACTGGAACCATTTCGCCGTATTTTCAGGCCCCTATTTGAGAACCTCTGGATAAGACCAGAACGCTGAAATTTTCGTCATCCAGTAAGCCATAATCACATACTTAAAATCCAAAATTTCAAGTCTGTAGGTCATTTAGTTACGAAGTTAAGCGAAAGCAAAGTTTCGCATTTTAGACAGACACTCACTCACTCACTCACTCATGATCATCAGAATAGAACTAGTACTTCCCATAAACTCAGACGGTGCTATTAATAACAAACATAGGTAGTTACAACAGATATAACATTACGTGTAAACAAAATTGACTTGTACCCACTAACGTATAAAGAATGTTCAACGGCCAAGTCACACAACATTCTATAATAATAAAGAAATCGCAGTAAAGAACCTCAGACTTGACACGACTTTGTCTAGATTTAATTACTTTTTAGAGATAAACAAGCAGCTTCATCGAGACTTGGCTAGTTTTTTACAGAATGTTTTTGGTGGGATAACACTTACACAACAAACATCTAAGTACATTCATCACACAAATGTTTATCCTGGATAGGATCACGGATCGCGAATTCACGACTGTAATCTCAAAGTACCAAGGAAAACATCGTGAGGAAACCAGTTAGTATTCTTATAAGCGGCGATGAGCTTGCAACCTGTCACATGGAATGCTAACTACTGCAAAATGTGGGCATGTGCCAAATATAATGTTTGGACGTGCCTCTGACTACCCCCACTAGACATCTTCAAAGGATCTAAGCGTCTGGAGATCTGAGAGGATGTCTACCGTACTAGAGGATAACAGTAGTGTTTTTTTTTTTTTGTATGTGAGAAACAGACAAACACTCAATGGATATTGGTTTGTATCGAGATCTAAGTACCTATTTATAACTGCTCAATTTATTTAAACTATTTTTAAACCAGCTGGGCCCTTTTTTCAGGTCATGGTATGTCAGATCCATTTCCTCCAGGCATGATAATACTACAACTTCATATGGTTGAGGTTATTCGGCTGGTGGTAGAGCACATGAGATGGAAACAGTTTATTTTTTTCGCTCATTCAGTAGGCTGTATTATTGGTAAGCAAATAGCTTCATTGATAAAAAGAAAATTCTGTCTAAATAGTTTCGTTTTAATGAAATTTAATGTTATTCCCTAGTACATATACGGTAGACGTACTTTCAGATCTCCAGGCGCTTAGATCCTTGAAGATGTCTAAAGGGGTTAATCAAAGGCACGTCCAAACATTACATTTGCAGTAGTTAGCATTCCACACGTTTTTTTTTATTTTTCGAGCAGAAAAATCCATTGATGCGCCTTTGTGATTTGAACCCATGACCTGTTAGGTACTTCGAGATACCTTCCACTCGTCCATCACTGCTTTGATGCTTTCCATTTAAACCTGTTTATTTTATTACAGGTCTTTTCTACCACAATATTTTTCCCGGAAAAATAACAAAAATGGTATTTATGGACCTATTGCCACCTGTTTCAGTGTACTGTTATGTTAATAGTGACAAGATCCCATATTGGTATCAATATTTGTACGACGAATATTATAGCAACTTGAAAAAGTAAGTACTAGTTACTACTTAGCTACTTACCTACTTGCAAAAGTGGGTAAATAGGTAGTCAATAAATGAAATGAAATAGAATCACGACTCTAATCCCCAAGTACGGTAGACATCCTCACAGATCTCCAGACGCTTAGATCCTTTGAAAATGTCTAGTGGGGGTAGTCAGAAGACGGACGTCTTCTGACTACCCCCACTAGAACACTAACCCACTAGAAACATTATTTTTGTCACATTTTGCATTAGTTAGCATTCCATACGTAACAGGTTCGCCATCGCCGCTTATAGGAATACTAACTGGTTTCCTCGCGATGTTTTCCTTCACCGTTTTGAGCACGTGTTTTGGATGCGAATATATAAATTTTGCGAACAAAAAAATCTATTGATGCAGGTTACAAAACCTTCAGATTGAAAGTCGAGGTACCTCCCACTCGGCCAACACGGCTTTTTCAGTCAGAGGTCACTCAATAGTCAATACTATTGTTGAATTTTTTAAATAATTAAATTTCTTATTGATTTTTCAGATGGACATCGGGAAAACGAAGATTATACACTTACGATACCGTTATTGGTTTGATAGCTCGCAACAGAAGCCTCACTGAAAAACAGGCTGATATTGTGCTCTACAGAACCCTGATACCGATGGGAACTGACACTTACAAGTAAGTTTAAGTCGACGATTGTTTTTGTTCGAAACGAAAAAATAAATACTTGTGAACAAGCCACATCTCCTATTTTATAATGTATAGTATATGTGAATAAAGATGTACCCATCTTTAATCACTTCGATAAATAATCCTACCGACCGCTGCAATGACGACAAACACACGTCGGCGCGTGGTCCGCCTTTGCTTTTCGAATAAATTAATGATATAAATTATGTATAATTACTTATCAAAAATCTATTCTAATAGAAATCTAGATCTACATATTACCTATCTTTAACAATAAATCACAAGTTGATTTTAATAGTAGGTATATAAAATATTTCGATCATAAATTCTAAAACGTATCATTTTGAAATAATATCTTTATCGTGAAAAGTTTCTGCTATTATGTTTTCAGCTTAATAGAAATCTAGGTAGGAACCTGAAGTAATATACTTATAAAAATAGGAGATGTGGCTTGTTCAGAAGTATTTCTTTTTTCGTTTCGAAAAAGAGCAATCAGCGACTGGGAGCCTCTTAATTCATAACTTCAGTAGAAAACAGGTCTGTCTAAACTTAACATGAACGCCCCAATGTGTTTACGCTCCCATACAATACATGTTAGGTGTATAGATGCAACACATACGAATTGGATGTTGTCATTGGTTTTATATGTATATGAGCCTTCACCTTGTTCGATCAGCACCACACTGGAGCTAGCAATAAGGAAAGGATTAATGAAAAAACGATATAGGCTCCAAGCCGTGTTTGATAACCGATTCTTCTAGGCTAGGCTTAGTCGCGAGGAACAGGCGTAGCTTTACCTAGCTCCTAAGTTACAAAGTGATCCTTGTGATTTTATTGATATAAATATCTTTTGACTTTGACTTTACAATAAAATCGCACACAAGTAAAGGGTTGTCATAAGTATATCCTCTTTCACATAGAAACAATTACATTTTGTTAACAAAAATGTTCTGGGCGTTGTGTTTAAGATAAGACAGCTACTTACATGCAGCTGTAAAAGTTTTAACCTATTTCAAATAATGGTGTTTATTTTAGACTATCTTGGGAGCCCAGAATGAAGAAACTAAATATATTTTTAATCTCAGAAGAAACACTTTACAACATAATGACGTCAAATATGCCTCCAACTCTGTCCATAGACGCATCTGAATCGCGAGGCGAAACCGAATTGATGGAATTCGCAGAAAACTTATTAAATAAATGTGAAGAAACTCTCCCAAATTTTCACCGAGTGACTGTTGATGGCGGCCATGATGTGCATATTTCGCATCCTGAGCTACTTGTCCCACATATTGAGAGTTTGTTGAAAACAGACTTCGAAAAACGCAGTAACAATGTAAAATGTAAACTGTAGATTGTAAAAAAATATTAAAAAGACTTCAAAATATTATATAGTTCTCATATAGTTTTTTTTTTATTATTATGCGCACCGTATTTGCGTTTGTGCATCGCCAGGTCGTATTAAAAACGTCATGTTGACGTACACCCTAATTAGGGTGAGTTTCCATCTTCGCGGAGCTGCTGTGCGGATCAGATCGGACCAATAACAGCGCTCAAATATTCTAGTTTTAAAATGTCGAGCGCTGCGTTTGGTCCGCTCCGCACGGCTTAGCGCAGCTCCACGTAGATGGAAACTCACCCTTAATCCTAGTTTAGCTTGTTAACAAGATATTTTACTTACATAGTCTGAATCTTATCCGTAGGACCTTGCATGTGTCCAAGGACTGTACCATCTGGTGTGTTGCTGCACCACCCTCTAAGGCCAAGTCTATCAGCTTGCTCTTTGGTATACTGCAAAAATATCAAAACATCACCAGATGGTGATGTTTTGAACATCCCGGAATACAGATGTATTCCGGGATGTTCAGTGATTGTGTAGAGTACAGGACTCAGGATTGAGCCCTGTGAAACACCGAGCAGGTATAATGATGACAGATAAAAATAATAATAATAAGATTACAACTGTAATCTCTCAAGGCGCTTACATCCTTGAGGATGTCTAAAGGGGTTAGTTAGAGGTACCGTACGTCAAACATTATGTTTGGCACAATACCCACATATTGCAGTAATTAGCATCCCATACATGAGAGGTTGCAAGCCCATTGCTGCTTATGAGAATACTAACTGGTTTCCTCAGGATGTTTTCCTTCACCATTTTGAGCACGTGTTTTAATGCGCATATAAACTTTTTGAACAGAAAAATCCATTAATGCACAGCCGAAATTTAACCTAATATTTGGATTAGATAGAAGTATGTGATGATAATCATAATCACCTTAATAGGTGGATTGACAGGGCCGCAGGTAAGGACAAACACATAATTATAATTTAACTCACTTCTATGGGGATTAAAGTACATGCCACAGCATGTAATCTAAAATAAAAAATGCAGTCTATTTAATAGGCTGCATTTATTATAATAATGCATTGTTATATTTTTCACAGTTGGTTTTATAGCCTCAGTAAAGCAATTAAAAAATATAATCACTACATAGTATAAAGCAAAGTAGCTTTCCGCTTCCCGCGTCTTTATGTATGCTTATATCTTTAAAACTACACAACGGATTTTGATGCGGTTTTTTTAATAGATAGGGTGATTCAGGAGGAAGGTTTATAGGAATCAGCTTTTCACCCGTGCGAAGCCGGGGCGGGTCGCTAGTCACTACATAGTATAAAGCAAAGTAGCTTTCCGCTTCCCGCGTCTGTATGTATGTTTGCTTATATCTTTAAAAGTACAAAACGGATTTTGATGCGGTTTTTTTAATAAATAGAGTGATTCAAGAGGAAGGTTTATATGTATAATAACATGCTTAATATATGAGAGAACCACTGATAATTTTAAGATTTCAAATCAGCGCGACTTTTTTTTTTAAATTTTAAATGCTGTTAACGAGTATACAAAGGCATTCTGTAATATATTTTGGTATCAGCTTTGCACCCGTGCGAAGCCGGGGCGGGTCGCTAGTAGGTAATAAAATAAATAGGATCACAACTGTAATCCCCAAGTACAGTAGACATCCTCTCAGATCTCCAGATGCTTAGATCCTTTGAAGATGTCTAGTGGGGGTAGTCAGAGGCACGTCCAAACATTATATTTTGGCACATGCCCACATTTTGCAGTAGTTAGCATTCCATTTGTGACAGGTTGCAAGCCCATCGCCACTTAAAATATATAATAAAGATATATAGGATCACAACTGTAAACCCCAAGTATGGTAGACATCCTCTCAGATCCTTGAAGATATCTAAAGGGCTTAGTCAGAGACAACTCCAAACATTACATTTGGCATATGCCCACATTTTGCAGTAGCATTCCACACATGACAGCATTTATAGAGTTAAAACATTTATAGAGGTAGTTATTCATTTTAACTAGAAATACAGTTAATTAGATTATATCCACGATTTTGGCAAAAATGCAGGTAGCGCAACAGAAGTTTCAAGTGGTTCCGATGACGCACACGATACAACCCAATCACTGGCGCTGCTTTCGGTTGAAGAATTGTAGTATTTGCCGTCAAAATGTGACAGCATTTGTTTCCCCATAGAGAATAATATGTAGAGATACTCCAAGCTAGACCTCTTGATGTGCTTAAAGCCTCTTTCTACACTCTTAAGTGTGGGAGAAATTAATAAGGAAATGGTTACTAACCACCCTAAAATAAACACCTTGAACTGCACCAAATACTTCAAAGTCTGAAGATAATAGGGACATGGTTTGCCCTTCAGATGCTGTTGCTTTCAAACGAAGGATTGTTTGAAAGCAACCCGTTATTAAACTTATTGTTGTACTTGATGGTTAAAATAGAAAATAAAACTAATTAGATTTTTACAAAGAATTTAGATGATAGATAGAGGTTTCCCAAAACATTGATAATTTTTTGGTAAATATTGAATGTGGGGTTTAATTTATGGCGTCATTTAAAATTTTTGACACTACAATATGTTTTCTTGAATGTCAGTTTTTTAAATTGTAATTTTGAGGTTTTAATTTTTTATACAGCCAAAAAACCTGTTTTTGCTCTTATCTTAAAATCCCTAGAATACAATTAAAGATTCTCCAAGGAAATGTGGGTTAATTCTAATTTTTCTGAATTTGGTAGGTACTTTCAATCAGCTGATTTGGTATCAAACAAGTGTTTGTTTACATTGGTGGCAATGTTGTACTTAACCTATATTAGATAGCGCAAGTTACAGAAGAGAAATAACAAGTAAAAACTGAAATTGTACCTTTCGAAAAAACACTCCTTGTACCCGGCCAAAAACCTCAAAATCCATTGCTCGAATTGCCATTGCGGTTGAAACTGAGCAGGTACTGGTCTTCAAAACACTCAAAACAGTCGTAAAAATAACCGAAACAATTATGTATCGCCCGAAACAATATTACAGTACAACAGTTTTATTTGATTACATCTACACAAATAAGATTTTTACTTTCGAAAATCTTTCGTTCGTCTTCTGTTTACAAAAATGCTTTTGCTTTGACATGCATGACAGGTCGCAGTCAGGTACGGTACGTTCCGTTCCGTGCAGTGCACATAACATTTTGTCTCTCAAATACTCTCAATGTCCTAGTGTGAAATGGAACACATCGACTCAAGAAAAAGCCTGCCAACTAGATACAAAACCCATGTGAAATCATTTTCTTGCCTTTCTTGGTTGTCTGTCTTTCACTTTCAGTGTCAAAACAAAAACTCGTTTTGTCAGTGAGCGAGTTAATTTTTAAGTTTTGTTTTTGTTTTCTTTCAAGTTTTCTTAAAAATTGTGAAGGCTTTACCCGCTATTTTCTAAATAAGTTAAAGAAGCCTACGACGTTTTGCAATTAATAAAACAACGTAATTATAATGGCATTCTTTTCTTGCAGCAGGTATGTTAGAAAAATTATGTAATAGGTTTTATCTTTGTGGAAAGTTGGCTCACAGCCATTCTTTCGAATTACTCTGGATGTGGTTTCATTCTACTCTGTGTTTCAGATTGGGAAGTAAGTCGGTGCTGACGAGTTTAAGCAGGTTTCCTGCGACGCTCAGCACCGCTAAATATGCTCAAGCGGTATTGCCAAAAGTAACTTTTAAGAAATACGAGGAACCTGCAGATGTGCATCATGATGTAAGGAATGAGCTTCTTAAACGTCCGCTATCGCCTCATTTGACCATTTACGAGTACCAACTGACCTCAATGTTATCTATTACCCACAGAGCCACAGGTAATTTCTGTATAATAATCATTTGTTGCTAGATCACTAGTTCACTATGTTTACTAGATCTAATGGCAACTTTGATAAACTTGAAAAAAGTTTTAAAAATAATACATTCAATTGGTGTTTCTTGCAGGGTTAATGCTATCGGGATATGCTAGCGTTTTGGGTATTGGAGCATTGTGCCTACCACATGACATTTCACACTACATTGCCATCATTGAGAGCCTCAATCTGTCTCCGGTAACCCTCTTCATAGGGAAAGCTTTACTGGCTTCTCCCCTCGGTTACCACTTTGCTAATGGCATCAGGCATCTATACTGGGACACGGCCAGAGGCCTGTCAATAAAGGAAGTGTACGCAACAGGATATGCAATGCTTGCTGTATCTGCTGTCATTACTTTGATCTTAGCTGCCTTATAAGACTAAGTAATCTCTATTAATTGAAAAATCTCATTAGGAAAACAAATTACATAAAGTTTAGTATTATCTATTTATTTGGATCCTTATATTTAAGCAATGCTGTTTATTAATAAAGTTTTTGGAATCAGTTTGATGTTATTATTTGAAATTGAATGCAGATTTTTTTTTTAATATATCCCTCTGTTACCTTACAGCATCCTAGATTAGCAGTTCTTGGCACTTTTTTTTATCAACTTTTTAAGGAATCTTTGTCAGTATCCAACCATGTCGGTTTTATAATGTCCTCCCAACTAACGGACTATACCATCTCTTGACTAACCAGCCCTAATATATAGACCTGTAGAGCATGATAGTCCACACGCCCTGAAACAGTTGCTACTCATTTTTTCACTTTACTCCCAACAAATAACTACCTATTCACCACCAGGACGGCCAGCTAAGCAGGTGCGCCCTGGCCTGCCATATCAAAACGTTATCGGCTGAGTGGCACATTTGTTGAACCCTTTTTAACTTTCCCCCTAATGTACTGGGGACTGGGGACGCTCTACTTAGGGACCAATATTATTCCACCTGGCAAAAAACTATTTGGGTAGGTAATATGTGATAATGCTGATATTAGAAGTCTTTAGAGTTTAGAATTCCCTACCCACTGGTGTACTACTGGTAGGCATGCGCTAATATCTTGGCCTGTAATAATGAATTTAAATAAGTGCGCTACTTGTTATAGGAGCAAAACGTTCATCGCACTGAAAGCGAAACGTTTTTTTCTGATAATCTGTCAATGTCAATGAAATAATGTGTCAATTGTCATGTTTAGTCACGTTCGAAAAATTCATCAAAATTAAATTTTTGCGCCTGCTTTGAAGATATTTAGCTGTTTGTATAGTGTAATTTATCTGTTTCTACTGTTTTTTGAATTTTACATGGCTGATTTCAATATTCATTTGTTACGCTTTTCTTACAGAAGCCTACGGTACGGTGTCAGTTTAAAATTACAATAAACCCGAGTATCATGGCTTTGTTTACTTGCGGCAGGTTTGTTCAGGAATTATGTAATAATGTAGTAATGTTGTTTTGGCTCATTTGGCGTTCAATAATGTTTTGGTTGTTTCAGATTGAGCAGTAAGTCCATACTGGCAACTGTAGGTGCAGGCAGGTTTCCTGTAGCAGTAAGCAAGGCTCAATACGCTCAGGCCGCGGTGCCGAGTATTACATTCAAGAAGTTTGAAGCACCTAAACATCAAGATTATGAAGAGAAGAATACCCTGCTTAGCCGTCCTTTGTCGCCACACATGACAATCTATTCGTTTCCATTGCCTGCTATGTTATCCATCACCCATAGGGCTTCAGGTGAGATTTATTTATTCAGTTTGCAAGCTGGTTTGTAATAGTACTTACCTCTAAAGGTTCTTACAACATCTCTTGTGTATCACAAAAAATCATTTGCTTCTATCATTCATCAACAGTTTTGATTAAAGATGAGTGTTATGTAAATAAATAGGTACTTATGTTGGTAAGTACCTATTCATTTAGTAATGGATTTTTAATGTTATCTTCATTAGTCAAATATCTTAGTATGTGCCTATTTTATTAAATAATATTTAATTTAATTATCAGTGAAGTGCTGAGGATGGGAATAATTCATGTTTATGTGCTTGAAAGTGAACATAAACCATCAATAATTTTATGGTTTGCTATAGCACACTCCAAAGCTAAGTATAATTTTTAATACATTTTAGTTGTTCATCTGGTTTTTCATGCTTGCTTATAATTTCAAATAGTTTCATAAATATCCAGTTCAATATCATTAAATATGACCAATACTTTTTTTGCAGGAATAATCCTATCCTCATATGCCAGTGCCCTTGGCATTGGAGCACTGTGCTTGCCGAATGATATATCCTACTACATGAGCATTGTTGAAAACCTGAATCTATCAGCGGCAACTATCTTCATAGCTAAAGCACTGATTGCCGCCCCTCTCGGTTACCACTTTGCCAATGGTATCCGGCATTTGTACTGGGACACAGCTAAAGGACTTTCGATAAAGGAGGTGTATGCAACTGGATATGCAATCCTTGCTTTATCTTTCGGCATAACTCTTTTCTTAGCTTCATTGTAATTAATGATTTTGGTGGAAAATGATCATTCCAACTGTTGAGTATTATTTAAGTATTTATTTTCATAGTATGCAATAAATTTATTGACAATCATTTGCTTTTCAGTCTTCTTAATTTTCCTTGTCTATTTTGATTTCCAATTAAAAACATATTAGGTATCTATTATTATCGTACTGTTAACATAATAAACTTACACACAAGCAGAATACATATTAAGCTACACCACAATTTGAAATAACATCATGGATAGTCTTGAATTTTTCAAAGTCCAATTTTTCAGTAGTTGCTAAGCCTCTTGCCGCATTCTGTAAAGAAATATATATTACACTAATAGAATACACCTAATATAAAATTCACTAGGAATCCATTTGTCAAAAGAAATGTATTTCAATAAAATCACAAGAATCACTTTGAATCCTACTATGCCTGTTCTTTGCAAACAAGCCTAGAAGAATCAGGCAACAAACATGGCTTGGAGCCTATCAATTATTTCATTGTTCCTTAAAGCTATGTAGAGCTCCAGTATACCTACTTACCTACATATATAGTTATGAGGTAAAACCAAACTTACATTGAAAATGACGTTATTATTCTTCAAG
This sequence comes from Hydriomena furcata, assembly GCA_912999785.1. Classification (NCBI taxonomy): domain Eukaryota; kingdom Metazoa; phylum Arthropoda; class Insecta; order Lepidoptera; family Geometridae; genus Hydriomena; species Hydriomena furcata. The sequence continues at coordinate 3,214,414 of OU538833.1, read as the reverse complement.
AACTCTCCGTAGATATTGAACAAGTCCGTTCTGGAGTCCAGTAGTTCAGCAAGGCTGAGTGGTGTGTGGGCGATGGATACATCAGATAAAAAGTCTTTGGAGGAGACCCAGGTCCTGGACGGTGCCATGGCGATGTTGCAAGTGACGTAGTTGGTGAGGGAATCCCTTCCGCCTGCTTCGCGGTTAAGGCAGAGCAGCTCGTATTGAGATGCATCGAAGGAAGACAGATCAGCACCTAGAAAAATGAAAGTTAAGCATTTTGGAAAAAAATTGTTCTTTCTCACTTGTTTGTGACTAAGGTATATATTATAAGATCACGACTGTTACTCCTAAGTAAGATGGACATACTCTCAGATCTCAAGACATCTAGATCCTTGAATATGTCTAAAGGCCTACCCCCTTTAGACATATTCAAGGGCACGTCCAAACATTACATTTGGCACATGTCCACATTTTGCAGTAGTTAGCATTCCATGGCGTGACAGGTTGCAAGCCCATCACCGCCACTAAGGTGACTAAGGTGCTTCAAATATTTCCGTCAGTTTTTCCTAATGCAAGTAAATAATTATCGCTAATTATCGTTAAATAATTAGATCGCGGTCGCGGGCGATGCTCATGATGACGAGCATATGAATTGTCTCGAAACGTCAGCAATACAACAAGAAACGTGGTAATTAGCCGTATTTATAGTTAAAACAAGTAAATAATCATTATCATCAGTAAGTAGATAAGACTTCCACTTCTTGACATGGTCCCATAAAGTGAGATGAGGATAGTACCTATATCCTACTTATGACCGTATGGCCACAAAAAAGATAGAAACTTACTGGACATAAATGCGACATCCCCACGTTCCTCTTTCAGACATTTGACTGGATCGCTGTCATCATAGCATTGTTTCTTCAACTTTGAAACATCGTCACCTGAAACAAAAGCATACCCTTTACTACGGTTCTTAGGGTTAGCGCAGACCTACAAAAAATATTAATTGTCAGAGAAAGAAAAATGTTCTTCGTTGAAGTTTACCTCTGGGATTGTTTTCTGGCTTGTCGATTCCAGGCATGCAGGAACCATCGAAGAAGTCGCCCAGGTTTTTTAAACACTGCAATATAACAACATTATTTGAATCATTTTTCGGATCTCATGCCGGTCTAGAGTTCCTGATGGTTCAGGATGATGATAGAATCTGAAAAACTAACCTGATCGTTTTTGATGAGATTCTTGTTTATGAGGTAGTAGAGCGGAGCGTCGAGACCACTGAACGAGCCGTAGTTGCTGTGACAGGACCTGATGATATAAGATAGTGTTATGGACCAAAGCTTAGGAGTTAGATACCAAATTAAGTCATAATTGGTACCTTTATGAGGAAACTTAAAGAAGCGAGAGAAGAAACGGTGAAAGTCGAAATGACAAAATTCAGCTAGAGAGGAGAACTTTACCATCTCAAGACTTCCACCTACATACTTGTAAGTGGTTCTAGCATAGTTTGGATTATTAGCATTTTTGTAAACCTCGCGGAACACTGGATGCTGGGTAGGTTACTAAATTTGTTTGCAGGAGTAGGCTACCTACCTAATATCATCCACAGATGTTAGGTAGAGTTGGCTATTTTGGCTTCTGTCTTAAACCATACCTCTTTCCTCTCAAGTCTTCCATCTTGTTGTAAGAAGTTCCCTTTTTCACAACTGCCACGGCGTAGTTAGGAGTCTTGGCGTCTCCATACACCTCGTGGAACACCGGGTGTAGATTGTACTTATTCGCGGCTGCAGCTACTCTCATGTCTTCTACAGCTGCTAGATCCGAGCCGTTGTCTTGAACCTACTCGGAAAGGAGATTTAAAACTTGATTAATAATAATAAATAAATAAATAAATATTGGCGGACTTTACACACAGCGCCATCTAGCCCCAAACTAAGCAAAGCTTGTACCATGGGAACCAGATAACTGATAGAATACTTATATACTTTTTTTTTTGTAAATACATACTTATTATACATATTAACACCCAGACACAGAACAAACATCTATGTTCATCACACAAATATTTGCCCTGGGTGGGGATCGAACCCACAACCTACAGCGCAGAAGGCAGAGTTACTACCAACTGAGTTGTGAGGCCGGATATTAAAGTTACCTTAGTACCTACCTAGGTGTCACCTACAGGGTTAAAAACCACTCCAGAAAACGAAAACAACGTGTTTTGCTTGGTCTAAGCATCTTGATCGATTACACAGAAAAAAAAGTTAATTTTTCAAAGTTATTTGGCTCTTTTCTAAAACCCCGATATACCTGAATGAAGATAATATTTTTGCACTTTGAGGACTTTGTTGGTCAATAGGCCTCTGTTTGGCCATTTTCCATTGTCGTAGGATTTCCGACAAATACCATTTCCTTTTTTTTGCACAGGTACAAAAAAAGTTATAAGTTGAACCTCTTTCAAGATGAAGTAATATGATATTCGCAAGGGTTGGTGTCCTGCTTGTCTTCAGTTTTCGAGAGCAGTCTTAAGGGGCTCCCAGTCGCTGATTGCTCTTTTTCGATACGAAAAAAGAAATACTTCTGAACAAGCCACATCTCCTATTTTTATAAGTATATTACTTCAGGTTCCTACCTAGATTTCTATTAAGCTGAAAACATAATAGCAGAAACTTTTCACGATAAAGATATTATTTCAAAATGATACGTTTTAGAATTTATGATCGAAATATTTTATATACCTACTATTAAAATCAACTTGTGATTTATTGTTAAAGATAGGTAATATGTAGATTTCTATTAGAATATATTTTTGATAAGTAATTATACATAATTTATATCATTAATTTATTCGAAAAGCTAAGGCGGACCACGCGCATACGTGTGTTTGTCGTCATTGCAGCGGTCGGTAGGATTATTTATCGAAGTGATTAAAGATGGGTACATCTTTATTCACATATACTATACATTATAAAATAGGAGATGTGGCTTGTTCACAAGTATTTCTTTTTTCGTTTCGAACAAAAACAATCGTCGACTGGGAGCGCCTTAATGCACCTGTAATATACCTTACAAACAAGATCGGTCTCTCTGGAAATCTATCAGGGTGGCTTATCTTTCAGCAGAGGATTTCCTACAGCCTTAGCCAGCCATATTAATGATGATATGATAACCATGCAATATCGCGTTGTCGTGGTAAACCTAAAAGCATAAACTTACGTTCTTCAAACAGTCGTTCTCATTAGCCTCTTGAATGCAGTCGAGCCTGGGACGAATGTCTCTGCTGAACGCAAATACTGACATGGCGCGACACTTTGCTAACGCCACGTTCGAAGTCACGCATAATCTGGTGAAAAGTTAATTCTAAATGTAAATTTTCGGGTATAAATTCAAGGAAGAGTGCCCTATCTAAATAAGATATGGCACTACATAAACGTAACTAAATATTAGAATAGGCAGAAGCCAAATTGATTGGCAGTGGGGCCCAACGGCCTGATGTCAATTGAAAATGAAATACATAGTATTATATTTAATATAGTATTTCTCCTCCTTATTAAATTATATTTACCTGCGATGGACTTGTAGGTTGCAAAGAATTCAAAATGTTATGTTTGGACGCGCCTCTAACTAAACCCTTTAGACAAATAAGCATAGGGTTCTCGGACAATATAATCGACCGTTTTATAATCTGTTTTAGCACTGCATATTTTTCAGTAAGAAAACCTAAAACGAATTCTAATACTAGCATTTATCGTCGATGTAGGATGAAAATTGTTCTGTTTTTTAGCTTCTATCTTGAAAAATCATCAACTTATGAAAAGCTACAAAACCGTGCAAATATTTGACCCACGCCCGAAGGGTTGTGGAGTGTCATTAGCTTTTGGGGTCACGCACAGCCTGTGTGGCTGTCGGACGGACGGAATAGGTCACTATGTCATGTCAACAGCTTGCATGGTTATAAGCGCTTCGAGTGATATCCCTTTGTTGTGGTACAGTACAGCCGAGTTCTAAAACGTAGGTATACTGTAGGTACACTAGAAAGAGTACCTACACAACATAAGTAGTTATGTTGGTAGGAACTGTAGGTACTTATTAGAATTTTCAAAGTAAGTAATACCACGTGTATTACTTACTTTAAAAACGGTGAAGGAAAACATCGTGAGGAAACCAGTTAGTATTTTTATATGCGGCGATAGGTTTGCAACCGGTCACGTGTGGAATGTTAACCTACTGCAAAATGTGGGAATTGTACCTAGCGTAACGTTTGGACGTGCCTCTGACTCATTAGACATCTTCAAGGATCTAAGCGCCTTGAGATCTGAGAGTATGTCCACCGTATTTGGGGATTACAGTCCACCATTACCCAGTATTTTGAGGTGTTCAATACATTATCCGAGCACCAGGTGTAGTGAAGTAGGTACTGAATCTACTTTTATTTACAAACGTGAAAGGTTGTATTCCTAACTATTGTAATAATGGTAACAAATATCTAATCTAGGAGATTATGGTAAACGGAAATTCGGGTCGCACTAATCTCTATCGTCCCAAATGCTCGAAGCCAATAATATTATCCTTCTGGTCGTATAATTCGTTCGAGGTTCTACCGATTTAGGTTGGTATCTAACCGAAGTGTTTTATCAACTTGTGTTTCATGTATTTCACTTGACAATTTATTTTCCTAGGCTATAACGTTTGAAAAATTAAAAAGAACCGACACGTAAATATTTCGGCCAATCGATAAGTCATGAGACGATTTTAGTTTTTTATAGGAACTAGGTTCTACATGAATACAATTTAAATAGAGCCAAATTTTAGACTATTCACAAAAAAAGCTCAATCGGTTGAAGATAGCTGCTTCAAAATTCCTACCTTCCTTTATTCGACGGTTATAATTTAACACGCGCCTATGTATTTATAGCAGCTTTCTGCTACTAAGTAGGTACAATAATATTTATTGTTATGAGAGGAATAATTTGCTTACAAGGCGTTCTTGCTTTGAATTTAAATTGAGCTGTGTTTTACCTGACAATGAGTTCTGGAGGACCGTGACCCCTCTCAATGACCTCGGTGTAGTTGGCCTTGTTCAAGTAATCCATGGTTTGTATAGGGATGTTGTCTGCTACGTGGTGAATCTTCTCTGATAGACCTAGGACTTTCGTGAACCATTCCGGCTTGGAGCTTGCACCTGTAAGTTACCTGGTATTATTTTGTGTTATAACAATAAATACAAGCACATAAATTCCATAGATATTGAAATCAATAATTTTGAACGGTCGCGTCGTCGTCTGTATAATTTTTGCCACATAACCTAGAAGACCTTCCTTTACGTGAAGTTATTTTCAAACAGACTTCAACCCCCGCTGCACCTATTTAGGGGTTGAATCTTGGCAATTCCTTGGTTCACCGACACTCCAAAAGAAATACTCTAATTTTACTACTCCAAATTTAAAGTTTCTATGACCAGTGGGTTAGGCTGTGCCTTGATAGATCAGTCAGTCAGTAACGCAAGAGTTTTAAATATTTGTTGAAGGCTTGTTAAAGTTACCAGCGTCAGCCAACTGCTTTATCTTCTCCCTCAGTGGCGTAAGCTTGGCTAGTATGTCGTTATGTCCCAACAGGCCCTGCCAAGGTCTCGCGGCCCAGGAGCAAGCTTTTTCCCTGACTGGAACCTTAGAGCCGTCCACGCACAGATATCTGAAGTCGTCAGGGTTTTCGGTTGATTGGCCAGCTGGTATTGTGCCGACTGGCAGCTAAATTTGGAATGGAATAAAGCTTTTGTCAAATATGCGGAAATGGTTTTTTCTTGTGTAAAAACATAACGCTCAGTTATTTAGTTTAAGATCACGACTAATCTCCAAGTACGGTAGATATACTCTCAGATCTCAAGGCGCTTAAATCCTTGAAGATGTCAAAGATGGTTGTGTGGAAGTTTGGCACAAAACCCACATTTTGCAGCACAACATGGCTTGGGGTGTTTTACAACCTGCCTGACGTCAACCGTCTTTGGGAATTTCGAAGCTTGATAATGACAATTTAAATCAAATGAACTAGATAAAACCAAAGTGAGCGTAGGAACCCGATGCACATGTGGCAAAATATGTAGATGATACTTACCCCAAAGAATTTCCTCACATAGATGACCTTAGTAAAGGCGACCTGCCCTCCGTTATGCGAGAGGCATTTCAGGGCTCCCTCATATCCACTATAGTCGTCGGGATAGTCGCATTTTTCGGGATGCTCGCATAGTGCGCATAGCTGGCTATATTGTGATCCTACAATCATATAAACCAAATTAATAATTTTCTACTGTAAAATAAAAACTAGCTTCCGCCCGCGACATAGCCCGCGTGGAACTTGGATAAAAAGTAGCCTGTGTTATTCTGATGTAAAAGCTTTATTACTGTTAAGTTTCAATCCGGCCAGTAGTTTTAGTAGAGTAACAAACATACAACCATACCATCCATCCTCATAAACTTTTGCATTTATAATATTAGTAGGATTATGCTGGTTCGATCGATTTGGCTACGGTTTTAGTTTTTGTGTAAATGTTCGCAAAAAATATGTAAAAATTGCTCGGAAAACTGGAAAATACGGGAAAACTGTTAGTGCTTTTCTCTATGGGATTATTTAAATTTGGATAGGACAGCGTCTGTCTAATATTTTTAGCTCGCTAAGTATTCGGACTTCGGAGGTTGACCTTTAAATTATTTTGCAGATTTATGGAATCGAATTTGGGACTTCTATTTCTTTGGTAGCTGATGGTCGCGTAGACATAAAATAAAAACCTTAAATATTTGTGGTCCATTCGTGATGCAACGAACAAGTTACATGATTGGATTTGGTCACCCTATAACTACTTTAGTTAGCGCTTTCCAAGCACGTTAATCTATTGCATATTCAATCAAATGCCTACACAAAAACCCTCATTTGCAATCAAGAACAGCTGACCTATTTAAATTTTGCAATAGCGCGCTAGAATTTTTAACGACGCAATTTTAAATTCCTTTGTCTATACCGGATTCCGATTCGAACTAGTTTTGCCAACGTGGAATTGCAAATCCAGATAAATGCCCAACGAGCTAAGCGATACAGTTGAATGCAATCTCCCCTTTGACCAGTCGAGATTAAAGGGGATTGAAAAATCCCGGCGGGATCGTCCAACCATGCTCCACTTTCACAGTAAGCTGGCTCTTGATGGGACGGTGAGAACAGGTATTTGTTTGAAATCTCTTTGATGAAAGCTTTCGTTTTGCGGTCTATTGAGTTATTGGTTCGTTACTTTGTGCTTCTTGTTTATTTATGTGAATAAAAGTAGCACTTTGATAACAATATCGGTATGTTTTTTATATGGCCCTTGACCTGTCACTGGGTCCGTAAGAACAAGAGTAATAAAAGTGTATAATGAAGCCCTTTTCATGATCATGTATAAGAATGTTTCGAATTCTTTGTTTACCTTCCACACTTCTTTAGACACTATGCAAAAAAAAAAACTGAGAGGTTCCAACGAATATTTTATATTAGGTATTCTTGATTTCTTTTAATAAATAGGTATACCCATACCCACTTAATATTTTAGTGTAGCTACTTATGTAGTAAATAATTATAGATTCTTACTCCAAAACGAAGTGGTCTTAGGATCCGGAGACCATTTCCCGACGATGCAGGATTGCTTGAAGAATGTGGAAAGGGCGCGCAGCTCGTTTTCCTTCGGCGATATGCTGTGATCATTCATTTTCGGGAATACGGCGCGTTTCATTAACATCGTCAAGGGAATCTGGTAAAATATAATCACTCTAGTCACAAGTCGTCATAACCTACTTATCCTGAAGTAGCTAACTCTGTTTCATGGCTAGGTTAGGTTACCTATTTATACCTGTCAGAAAATTAAAGATACCATGCACGATATGACAACATCGACAACTAGTCCAGGAACACCTACTCGTAGTGTTCAGTTTGGTAGAAAAATGCCTGATTCAATGTCGACAGTAACTAACATCGAAAAATGTCTTTGATGCTAGCTTAGCAGGTTGCTAACAAATAAAAATATCTCTGCAGAATCCTTCTTCGAAAGAAAAGTGAAGAAAAGTGAAATAATAAGCATCTCGGTACTTGAAGATAACCTTCGATATGCCAACTGGTCATCAGTTATTGACTACCTGTTATTTGCAGTTCCCGAGCCGTTGTAAAACGGGTTTCTGTTTGCTTATTTAAAGTTGTTACTCTTTGTTCTTGAAGGCATTAAATGCAAGTGAGGTTTCTTATGAACAAAGCCTTACAGAATGCAAATTTAGAACAATGGTTCTGAGTGCATTATTTTTTTATATCTTCCTCATCTCATGTTTCATTCATTGTGTTGTGTTGCATTGAATCTAACCACAATCTGGGTAATGTATCTATCTTCATCTAGGTAATGACTGTGTCTCACAGTAGTACCTAGGTGCCTACGGTATCTGATGTGGGTAGTGGGTACCTAGTTACTTAGTCGTCCTCTTAATCTGAGATCTAATGAGGTTATGATTAACCAACTATAATTGTGGTTTGTTACTAATTTACTTTGATAAAGTGAAGGAACAGAGTCCCAATTAGAAATATACTTATGGTCTAATTGTGTAATTCTCATAATTCTCAAAACTGTCTAAGTAAAGGAAATAGCAGATTTTTCCGATCAAGATTACAATCATGCTCAAGATCTTTCTATTCATAACGTCTTTTGTAGCTTTATAGAAAAACACCTCGACCTTTTTGCGAATTCAGCTACCATTCCTGTCTTAGCAAACAGATCACGTGTTTGACAAGTTTATCACTAACTCAAGTCTGACGCGAAGGTTGTTTTGATGTTTATTGGGTTCGTGTGTTTATTGAATACCTATGGGTTTTTTTATGGAATGGAGGACAGTAAAAAATGGTTAGCTGACGGAATAAAATGTAATTTAGTATGATCAGTGGGTTTTCATCCAAGACAGCTTTTCCTATATATAATTTCCTCAAAGTTTTATATTTCTTTATGTTGTTCGTAGTAGGAATATTAATTATGTGGTACCTAATCCATTTACCTCCTTACTTATTTCTGAATTTATGATATTGGTAGAGCCCTTTTCTTCGAGGAAAGTAGTTTTTTTGTTGTTATGGTCTATAGGCAGAAACAATAAAAAGTTTTGTTTATATCTACTTGTTTATATGTACTTTTTAGCGAGTCTTGAAAATAAAAGTAAAGTAACTGATAAGAACCTTTTCGGTAAAAAGTTCTGCGTGAAAGTTGTGTGCAAAAATGATAAGTGACTGACTGAACATTCTTCTTATAAACATGTTGCCTGCCTTGAACTCGCATTGACATTATAAACATAGTCTGAACACGTTTACGTAAGTACCTTATCAGTTGGTAAAAAAACAGTTTTCCAAGCACGTCCACGATAAACCGTAGGATATAGGAGTTCTGTACGATAAATATACTATGCTTAAACTCTACCACAAATTATATCAGTTATCTCTATGTAACGCCCATGATTTTGTTAAATATTATGCTGATAATATTACCTTGTATCCAACATTTCTGTTAACTCCAGTATGGCACGATTTCAAGCCCTTGAGTTGATCCAAGTTGTTGATTGGCAGATCTTTGTTCACGACGATAACGGCTTCGTATCGGAACGGTGCTGGAATGAAGAGGAATGATTAAATCAATTTCTTCTTTGTGTAGAAATACCTCATCGTCTAAATGAGATTTTTCTTTGTTGTTTGTCGCTATTGTTCACGTTGCGAACCGAGTAGGTATGAGTAAAACAACTCTTTAGACTCAGTGTACCGTATATCGTATTCTACTAAATTGAAAACGACGGAGTGAAGCTGAGTTTTAGTTTTTAATCATGCCGTATTGGCTGGACTTGGATAATAACGCGAGCAACATAATTGGCAGAAGTTTAGTTCGTTATCCATTCAATTTGTGGTCCTAATTTCAGTTTGTCGAATATCAATAAAAGCTGGCATATTATTATAAATGAAAATTATTAATGTTATAAGTAATTAGAGATGCAGTACTTCTGTAATTCGTTCAGATCTCAAAGGAAAGTAACATAAAACATTTACATTAGGCACTACCTCTACGCCTCTACGAATATATTGCAGGAATTAGCATTCCATACGTGAGAGGTTGAGTATGGATTATATTATTATTTAAAGGGATTAACCTTTTAAGTATCTCTATGTGCCTGAATCGACCCTCTTGGTTCCGGAAAGCTGGGCCCACCCGGTCCCATTAAGATTAGCAAAGGGGTTCTGGTAATACGCGCTGACCTAGTGCGGTTCACTTATCCAATTGGATGGATATAAGTAGAGTCGAACAGATAAATTGTGACAGACATACGTGTAGATGGGAAGATGGGTACCTATAGTATACCTACTACTGTGTCTTAATACGGTAGGTATTTTGTATTTTCTTTGTCTGAAAACTAACTTGAATTTAAAAGTCAGTTCAGTCTCGTTGGTTCCCTTGATTTCCTATAATGTATACTTATGGCATTTTGAAAATAAATATTTTACTGTCTTTTGATCATTATAGGTAGTCGTAGATCATATTACTTACTGTTTCCGAATAAAATGTATCTAACTGTAGGTTGTTAATAATATGGTACCTGTGAGTCAGCCCAATTATACCCAGAACAAAAATAAAGCAGAAATGAGCGCTGAACTTATAAAAGTCGCAAACATCAGGCTACTGATTTCCCAAGAGTATCTCACGTCAATGTATGTAGGTAGTTTACTCGTATGTCTACTTGTATATAGGTATCCCACCAAAAACATTCTGTAAAAAACTAGCCAAGTCTCGATGGAGCTGCTTGTTTATCTCTAAAAAGTAATGAAATCTAGACAAAGTCGTGTCAAGTCTGAGGTTCTTTACTGCGATTTCTTTATTATTATAGAATGTTGTGTGACTTGGCCGTTGAACATTCTTTATACGTTAGTGGGTACAAGTCAATTTTGTTTACACGTAATGTTATGTCTGTTGTAACTACCTATGTTTGTTAAGCGAGATAATAGCCAATACAGGTATTGGTAATTTGACGCTAGTGTCTTATTTTAGGCTGTTGTTGATCGTGCAACACATGCATTTAGCATTGACAATGCTGACTTCTGCTGTCTTCTTTTTGGAGCGTCAAATCGACCACCGATCTAACATAAAATAGATGTATTTTTTATAATGTTTGTTTCAGGCTCGCCTTTACATAAGTATTATTGAAACACACAGCTTTATCAAGCCTACAATTGACTGGTTATTGAATCAACGTTTTCTAAGTGGCAATTTTCCATCGTTAATGGGTAGCGGTTCTGGCGACAGATTGGTGCAATGGTGTCACGGAGCACCTGGTTTTGTACCCTTGTGTACTCTTCAACGGCCAAGTCACATAACATTCTATAATAATAAAGAAATCGCAGTAAAGAACCTCAGACTTGACACGACTTTGTCTAGATTTCATTACTTTTTAGAGATAAACAAGCAGCTCCATCGAGACTTGGCTAGTTTTTTACAGAATGTTTTTGGTGGGATTTCACTTCTTTTTGTAGAAACGTGGTTGATTTATTTTACTAGATTTTCTTATTTGACACAGTTTTTTTTCTTTTTATGAGTAGTTTTTTTATTATAAAAACAAATCGTAAGCGCGTTTAAAATACAGTAGCGGCATCTAGCGACGTGTGCGGGTATCACCGCCACTCTTAATCCAATGCATTATACTTTGATCAAATTTTGAGCGAAATTAATATTTTAGTTTATTTAATTTGTTAATTTGTTTATTCAATTTGTGTAATGTTAGAGTAGAATAAAGTTAATCGTTCGACTATTTAGTACATCACTTTGCTCTATTGTCAACAATTTTACGCGATATAAGGATTTTATTGGATTTTTTTCACACGTTGGGTTACATTATCGAAGTTTTCATACGGATCCCTAATAGTGAGACATATGGTACTGCATACTTTTTTGTAGATATTGATGTCCTCTTTAAAACTGTAGTACATCACTTTGCTCTATTGTCAACAATTTCAGCAGCAAACGCAATATAAGGATATTTTTTTAATTTTTTCACACTTTGGATTACATTATCGATGTTTTCATACGGATCCCTAATATTTTTGAAAATATACTATAGCCTATGTTCATCAGGGATAATGTAGGATTCTAATAGTGAAAGAATTTTTCAAATCGGTCCAGTAGTTGAATATTTTTTGTAAAGGCGGTATGTCGATCTCTAATAGTTTGGTTAGGCTCTTGTGTTTTCTTATCAGGGTCACCAGGTACTCCAGATCTTCGATTATCCTAGTTTTTATGGTTTTCCCTTTATGTGGCCATTAAACCCTAACTCTGTACCAAATTTCAGCTCTCTGAGTTTATGGGAAGTACTAGTTCTATTCTGATGATCATGAGTGAGTGAGTGAGTGAGTGAGTGAGTGAGTGAGTGAGTGTCTGTCTAAAATGCGAAACTTTGCTTTCGCTTAACTTCGTAACTAAATGACCTACAGACTTGAAATTTTGGATTTTAAGTATGTGATTATGGCTTACTGGATGACGAAAATTTCAGCGTTCTGGTCTTATCCAGAGGTTCTCAAATAGGGGCCTGAAAATGCGGCGAAATGGTTCCAGTAAAGGATGGTACGGCAGTGTTTGCTTCGCGCTCGACTTGGCGGGGGCACTGCCGTGCCCCCAAATTACTAGCAGTCCGTTCCGGCTTCGCACGAGTGTACTAATGAAGTTTATAGGCAAACTTTTGATACCATAGGTTACATTATTGCAAAATTCGAGGGGATCTCTAATTTTTATGAAAAAAAAATAATGCCTTTAGTAATCGCTGATAATATAGCTTTTTGATAGGTGAAATATTTTTTAAAATTGGTCCAGTTTTTTATTATTTATCTATCACAAACAAAAAAACAAATTTTACCTCTTTAGGTAGCTATAATGGTGTGTAGTGTGGTAGTGTAGGTCTAGCTAGACAATTTTATTCTTTGCTAGTTTCTGCCATTTGAATTGGACGTGTGTTACATAAAATACAAGATAAATAAATGCTTTATTTTCAGAGTTTAAGTACGTAGGTAGCGTTCCACCATCAAACGAAGTGAAAAGCGAGAAGTGCGATTAAGACTTCAGGACCACTTCGAAACCGGGAGCGAGGTCTCAGTTGCCTTATTATTATATTTTATTATTTTTCCTGACATGACTGGAACCATTCACAATATGAACAATAATAAATAATATTGTTTTAATCCAAATTCTAGTCTAAAATCTAAATTCCGGCCTCCGCTGCTCAATTCAATGAGTTAGCGAAGACAAAGTTTGCCAGCTAGATCTTCGGTTCCAAGGCATCCATCACTTGACAGGAAATGGAGCTCAATGGACCACTAACGGCTGGGCTTCTAGGTAGCGATCCCTCCAAATTCTAGTATGTACCTAAATACCTATCTATACTAATATTATAAAGAGGAAAGATTTGATTGTTTGTTTGTTTGTTTGCATCGAATAGGCTCCGAAACTACTAGACCGATTTGAAAAATTCTTTTACCAGTAGAATTCTACATTATCCGTGATGAACATAAGCTATAGAATATTTTTAAAAACGCTAGGGATCCGTATGAAAATTTCGATAATGTAACCCAACGTGTGAAAAAAATAAAAAATAAATCCTTATATCGCGTTTGCTGCGGAAATTATTGACAATAGAGCAAAGTGATGTTCTACAGTTTTATAGAAAACATCAATGTCTACAAAAAAGGCCATAATACCATTATGTATAACTATTAGGGATCCGTATGAAAACTTCGATAATGTTACCCAAGGTGTAAAAAAATACCAATAAAATCATTATTACACCCTTGACGCCGCGCCGGGGCGGACTGCTAGTATTATATATTTGTACATGTCATGGTTTGCCTAAATTCGCTTTTTTGTACGTATAAATTGAATATTGGCTTCTTGATTTATCTGCCGACTGTACCAAATTACGTCATAAGTGTTTGTGGTACCAGTCGACTAATTAATAAATGCTACCGGAGTCCCAATATCTAGTGGTTCTCGCCTGTCTCCTCATAACGAGACCGTGTAACAAACAAACATGCAATATGCAGTCAAACAAGACAAACCAGTCGTTATTTCGAAATGACATAATTATAAACTATAGGTACCTACCTTCTGTTATTGAATACTCTTTATTAGGATGTAATTTTACTACATAAGACTTTCTCCCTCGTTGTAACATCTCTTCATTTTATCAGTGAAAGCAAATGTCTGTTTTGTTTATAAATGTATTTCAATATGCCCGCGACCATGATGGATGATTGTAATTAACGAAACGTCAAGAAATATTAGTAGATGCTCTTTTAAGGTTTGTAAATAATAATATTATACTTAGATATCTCACTTGAAGGTATACCTACTTAGTTGTTTCGTGTAGATATGCTATGATAGCCTATGAACCCCATTTTCTTACTCACGTAGGTACAGGTTGATTGATTTCTTTATTTTCTTATGAAAACAAACAGTACTTAAAAACTAAGAACTATACGAAAAAAACAGCTGTTGACCATTTATATGTTTTCACACGTTGCATCAACGTTCGGTTGCCTATGAATTAAAAAACAAAAAAAAAATTGAAATATATACCTAATGATGACCTTACATAAAGTGTACCAGCTAAAAGGTAAATTTAGTCTACTTACCGTTAGGTTCCTCAACAGTTCGGTACTCCTGGAAGACCACGAAGTCCTGGTTAGGAATCTTGGCGGCGACGTACATATCCTCAGGGTCTACCGGCACCAGGTCAGCTTGGCGCTGCTGGATGTAATAGAGGCAGTCCACTCTACGTAACAAATGTTTTTTTTTAAATAGATTTTAAAGGCAAGTGTTTGAAAAAAAAGTTAGTTGTTAGGACTGGCCTCACAACTTAGTTGGTAGTAACTCTGCCTTCTGTGCTATAGGTTGTGGGTTCGATTCCCAACCAGGATAAACATTTGTATGATGTTCATAGATGTTTGTTCTGTGTCTAGGTGATAAATGTATAGTAGTCAAGTACCTATAAGTATTTTATAAGCTACTTATCTGATTTCCATAGTACTTTGCTTAGTTTGGGGCTAGATGGCACTGTGTGTAAAAGTCCACCAATAATTATTTATTTATCTAAGAAGGTACTTGCCTAGGTATTTGTTTTTAAAAAACAAGTCAAGTAAAGTAAAGATAGAGCTTACCGATCCCTAGCAGAGATACATTCAAGTTGAGCCTTGGATTTTGTAGGAACTTCCAGCATTTCCTGACATGCTTTCATATACGGCGCCGGCACACATATTTTGTCTGAATATAACAAATAAAGTGGATTAGTGGATTACTAATAAAATACAAAAAACTGATTATTTTTTTCAACAAAATTTACCGCGCCTCTTATTGCAAAAACGTTCGAAATTTGAATTTTTAAATTCTTTTTTTTTTCTGTTTATGTATCGCAAAGAGATTCTTTTGTTTTTTCGAGATGGATAAAAATATAAAGATCATGAAAAACATACACGTTGTTTTGGCGTTAGCACAAACACACGTCAATACTATCAAAAATAAGATTTTTAAAGCCATGGTCAAGGCGACGTCGACGTCCACGCGCGTACGTCGATAAACAAAAGTGATTCTTGAACCACAACTTCTTATTATAATCGCACCATATCTTTACCTACTTTGTTCAACAACTTAATCAGTATGATATATACTTAATGTACTTTGTAACAACCTAAAAGTAATTAATATTTACGTCTCCTAAACATCGAATAGATACCTACACTTAGGTGATTATTATTTATTTTACGCATTCTGTGCATGCTCCATGTTCTACACATAAGCCCCATTTATTTTTAAATTAAAAAAAAAACACTAACAACTGTCAAATTATAAATTTATAGGTAAAGAGGTGTTAAATTGTTAATTTGAATATTGTGTGTTGCATGATTCAGATTTTTGATTATTTTTACAGGAATGATGGATTAAAATGATTTGAAAATGGATTGGATTCATTGTAATAACTGTTTTGTTCAGTTAGAACCCGGAATCACTCTTCATTTAACATCATGCGGTCATATGTTTTGCAACAATTGTTTGGACAATGGTTTGTAACTTTTTATTCACTTTTTGCCAAAACAAACAATCAGTTTGCCAAATAATGGTTAGGTACCTATTCTTTCTATTGTTTGCCTCAGTTATTATAAAGGATTTATTTATTTTAGGTACCAAAGAAAGCACTTGTTTAGTATGTCGTGTGCCGTGCTCTATCATGAAACTGATTCCTGATGTATGTTTAGTTTCTATATTTTTATCTTGTGTTTTATAAAATATTTCCGCAATTTAAATTATGTAAATGTCAATATTTTAAGATGAATCAAGATATTCAAGATTACTTCACCGAGCCGGAGGAAATTATCAAAAAATGCTGTGAAGTTTTACAGTTTCAGAAGCAACATAGACGTCGGTTGCTCTCCTATTTATTGCAATCGGTAATACCTACGTGGCAGTTTTATTTTTTTAGTATCATTATTAATTTTAATGTTTTCCATCTCTTACCTAGTTTTTTTTTATTTTTTAGACCAAAAAGTTTTACAAAGCGAGAACAGAACTCAAACGTATGTCTGAAGTCTGTCAAAAGCAGCACAAACAATTGAAGGAATATCAGAAAATCATTAAGAACTTGGAAGCACAGCTGGAAGGTCAATCAAGTAAGTTACCGAACACACCAAATTGATGAAACCTTGCTCTACCATTTACCAACTAGACATATTTATGTTGCTATAAATTAATCTGCAGAGCTAACGTTCCCATTTGAAATCCTCATAAATCCCAATCTATTCGTACCTACTCGCCTACTATTCGTCTGAAAGCTCTCCAATGGCTTAGTTCACAGGTACTGTGAACTAAGCCACATATAGCTACATATAAAAAAAATTCTACTTTGTAACTAAAGCTTCGAATACCTTCTCTTAGGTGATCATTATTTATTATACGCATTCCACGCATGTAGGTACCATGTTTTACACATTAGGCTAATTTATTTTCCAATTAAAAAAAAAAACACTAACAACTGTCAAATTATAAATTTATAGGTAAAGAAAAAGAAAGTTCTGCAATGGCTTAGCTCACGGTACATACTTATGTTTGGCGAAACTTCAGTTGTATTATAAAAAGCATTATTCTGTATTCATTTCCATAAGGTTCTATTTGGCAAAGCGTACGGTATGCGTAAAAAAGCTTGGAGAAGTTTGTCGAAATAATTTGAGTACCAAATGTAAAATATGGTAGAGATTATTATGAGATGGACTAATGGAGATTATTATCAGATCCTATGAGTATTCAAAATAATTATAAAGATCCTGCTTGCAAAATTAGCTCTAAAAGTCCTCAAATATGTATGGTACCTCATCCTCGGCTGAACACTCGGTAACTTTATGTGTAATTAAACTTTATTACAAATGAAAATCTGTCTACAAAGCAAAATGCAAGTTCTCAACTTAGTTTGTCTTACGAACTACTGACGAGGTATTTGTTCTCTGATTCAAAGATCTTCGCTCGCTTGAACTATTACTATATCAATGCGTACCTACCTACCTCTACACTTTCTTCTAAGCCGAGCATTTGGTAGTGTAAACTAGGCTTTATCCTGAGTGAATCCCTGTCTGCAGAACAAACGTCTCCATTCAACATCCCCATATCCCCGGGCGCCAATCTGTCTCCGGGTTTCTTGCAATCTACGCCCACGTACAAACGAACAACGGCGAAAAGCACGCCTTTTTCGGTGAGATATTTTCTGCTGAAATGTAGAGTAGTTTTTATACTTTTTATACTTAGGTAGTTAAGTGCAAAGGCTGGGAAGGCGGTGGGAATCTTGTCACTTTTTTCAGCTAAGTTTTCTTGGTTAATAGTGATTTAGAGACGATGAAAAACATTCATAAAATCTAGCTTTGCCTTGAACGGATAATGCATACATCCATAGATCATAAACGATAATAATATATTCTATACTTCTATAGTGGTTTATATAAACTTTACTTTTTATAATCTGTGGTCAACGGGTCTTCCGTTTCCGTTTGGTTTGGCGTCTCTTTAACTGGACATCTAAAAAAACATTACGAAACGAAACCTTGAAATATGCCTCGTTGCGAGTTATTAATTTAATTTTGTGTTGCTATATACAAAATTAGGTAAAACTATAACCGTAAAGATTGAATTACCTAAAGCTAGCTAGAGTATCTATAAAATTTCCATGAAAATGTTCCACTTTTACTACCTACCAGTTTTATTACCGCTAGTTCGAAAACATTAGGATGTTTCAATTCATTTTAGTAGAATTGCTTTGTTTATTATGAAAGGTTATCTCATCTTATTTGACATTCATTTATCTCGTAAGTATTCCATCTTCCTTATGATATGAACTCATCACTATAACTAACCAATTTACGGGCTATTTCCTTTTATTTTTCTGCTCTATTTTCCTTATAAACTCGCAGCGGGATCTCCCCTTATCCTGTTGAACTAAACCAATTGTCTTATAACGATAACAACATGTTTATTGAATATAGCAATATCAGTCTACCCTCGTGACCCCGCAACGGATAAGCAAACAGCGTTCAAGCAATTTCAGTGCGCACAGTCAGGTAATTTACTTCTGTTGCTTACCTACTATTGACTGATCATGATCAATGTTTATAATAATAATAATAATATACAGTATTATAATTATATATTATAATAACTATAATTAATATAAAGGGTGTATTAAGCCGCTTTGACATGATTAACATTATCATCACCAAAAACTGAAATAAACGTGGTAATTTGGTATTTTACTAAACAGACGATACTGAACTAAAGTAATATTTTTTTACATTGTTTTAGTTTTTAGGCATTAGAAGGTAGCTGTAGGGAGTTGTCTTAATTCACCCTGTATTATATTTTTTTATTATAATTTCTCATTCTATTTCCTATTTCTTTTCACATATTTCACTTAATTTTTCAATTGTATTTTCTTCTTTCAGCGTTCAAACACGTCGAACAAGATATCGTCGACAGTGTTCACGCCACCCACACCGGAGTCGGCAGGGTACAGCAATTTTTTAAAGAACCTCTAATGGTATCCTGTCATTAAAACAGCTTGCGATTATTTTTTATTCGATGAAATAAATTCACTTTTATGGTTTCTCTTCAAATATTTTTAAAAGTTAAAACAGCATGACATTATAACAGTATGTAAAATGTTTGGCTTTATGAATTGAAAGCGAATGTCTGGCCGAACAGAAAAACAATTGCTTGTCTAAAGCAGAAAATAATTATTCGACTTTCGTATTTTGAAATGTAAAACAAAGAATGTTTTGTTATTTTTCTGGTGTGCCAAATACATAACAGTATAGGTATGCCTGTCCCGAGTAGGAATAAGTAATGATATTAAGGAAAAGTCTACAGTTGATTCATGTTGTGATGGTTTTAGATAATAAATGTTATATTTTAGGTATTTTAGTCAGTACAGTGACGATGAATCGGGCTGCCTAACGAAAACTGCTATGCGTCTTTCACCTGGGGTGGTGTATTGTAAAGGCCATGGCAAATGCGCATTCGACAAAAACAAAATGAAGATTATGAAGTGTCATTTCAACTGATTTAGTTACCTACGTTTAGAATTAATATTATTTTGACTGTAAATAATCATTTAAATGTTTGAAACCTTGCATGCTGCATGTCGTTATTTGCAATTTTTGGTGAATTAAAAAGTTTGAATGTTTTCCGATTTTTTATTCCATTCAGCCAAGTAAAAACATCAATTGTTGCAAAACTTATTTATTCTTAAAAAGTTGTTCTTTTGTCATTGGTCGTTGTCTACCTAGTGGATTGGCAGTATCCCCTTATTTTGTTGGTAACCTCCAGTGGCTTCTTGGTGACCGTGCACGGAATGAGCACCGAGGTTATTGAACTTTTCCAGCTGTTCTGCGCCTCCTTTGTAGCCCTTTTGCAGGAATTCACCCTAGAACAAGAAATAAACTTTGAGACACCAAGGTAGGAACCTACTAAAAAAGACAGTACCTACAGCAGTATTTAAATGTCAGTCAGTCAAAATCAGATTCAAAATATAGTAGTTTATCTATGGGCGATTAAAATTTGCTCCATTCAGAGAAAGTATGACACATAGACGTCACGTCAATCTAACCTAATTGATAAAGCCACGCATGGCATGCGTCAATCATTGCTAAAAAGGCTCTACCTGGGTATCTTTACATGATTAATAAATAATGATTCGCGTACAATTCATACTCATTTTTAGAAGATAATAATAGCTAAACATAAATCCAATTTTCATATAAACGTAAACACAAAATGGTAACATAATAAGGGTTCGTACCTACGCAATGCTAATAGGTATATGAATCATACGCGAATCGAAGTTCCGGATCTCTCTACAGTAAAGCTCTAATGTCGTGAAACTACAAACCATCGCATGCTAAAAATCTACGTGACTGATACAGTTAGTATGAGCCAATGTCATCTTGATACTCGTACTAGCTCAGAAGATGAAACAGTTTTCAATACAACTTGGTGCCTTACTGTTACAATACTGTTCGCTGGTTTGTGGTTCCATTAGTAACAGTTTCGTAGAATGCTAGTTTTATACTCTTTTAAACTGAGTTGGATTTCAACATTAGATCGTTGAAATTACATTTTATGAGCCGTAAAGTGCCATGAGTCTTGTGTTTTTATTAATTTGGTTTATGAGTTTATGCAATTCTTTTTTGTGGTTATAAGGAAATCAATCATTTAAGAAATCTCTCTCTCTTTCATTGTGTCAGTTATGGCTTTAAAAAGAGCTTTGTGACCAATGGTGAAATAATCAGGGCTGTAAAACATTTTAATGCGCATATACATAATGATTACCTACTTTAATTCGCAGAAATGATCATGATTTGAAAGCACATTGATAACTATAAGTATTTCAAGCTTGGGCTTGCTATGGACTACGTGCTTCTCCTTAGAGATTTTCAAAAAGTTAAGCACCTGGAAGTCTACGAGGATGTTAGTAATTCGTGGAAATTACAGTCGTGACTTGCGAGCCTGTTGACCTGTTAGGTAATTCTTTCTGATTATCAAAAAAATAAGTTTTCATCAAAGGAACGAAATACATTTTACTCGTATCCTTTCTTTGGTGTAAAGTTTTTTTACCTTGTTGGCCTTAGAATCATCGATCTTCTGCTCTGAAATGTGATGTCCCTCCTTCCCTTGAGCGTTGGCATCCAGCACCTTCTCCTCATGAGCCCCCTTGAACCCTTGCTGTGAGTTCTCGCCGAATGATCCAGCGTTCTGGCCTGCGACCTTATGGTCCGCTTCATCATGAGCCTCGTCGTAGAAGGTTTCTGTCTTCTCTTCCTCGTTCTTGCTGCTGGATGACTTGAAGCCTTTGCTGACATGGCCCTTTTTGTGGCTTTTGGCTTTTTTCAACTGTTCTTCGTTGGCACCTATGAGAAAATAAAAATTGAAAAACATATGGAGAAAAATAATACCATTATCATCATCTTACCCTTAAACCACTTCTTGTGAGGTCGGCACTACATATCAAAAAAAATTTTGTAAAAGGATGGCTTGTGATGTTTTACAACCGCAGAAAATAAATATTAGGTAGATACTTAGTATGAGAAACACGGAAATTACTTACGTTAGCAATTAGCTAACCACTGACTAACCGCCACTCCCTTTCCTCCTTCCTTCGCAACCCTTGCTGAACGATTTATGGCGTAGTGTAGCTTACACTTGTGAGTAATAGTGTTCTGAGAGTGTGAGACGCGAATTCGAAAGATAGTGAGCGCGCTAACGGGTATACTTACTCCGATGAATCGAATGAAATCGATAATATACTTTTTACGTGAGTAATTCTCGTGTAAGTATATGAATTATTGTGTAGCAGGTCCAACTCATGAAAGTTTTGAAAGTAAAATAATAATGTTTGTAAGACTAAAAACTTACCTTGTTTATCAAACTTCTGGCCACCTTCGTAGAACTTTTCATCACCAGCCGCTTTCTTCTTGGCTTCCTCGTCCTTGTAAAAGCTGGACTCTCCCTTCTCAGCTTTGGCGATAGCCGCACCTTGCTGAAATCCTTCCTGACCATGTTTGGTTTCCTCCTCAACCTTCTTTTCTAATTTTTCCAAGTTTTCACCAGCATCTTTCTTTTGAGCTTCATCGTAAGCCTTCTTGTCTACATACCCGCCTCCAACTTGGGCGCCTAAAAGGGGATGGTACAGCAAACCACCGCCATAACCGCCCCCAACACCGCCTCCCAAGCCAATGCCGCCCACTCCAATCCCACCAAGTCCAGGGTTGATCAGCCCGACCCCGTTGCCCACACCTACTCCGCCAATGCCAGCTCCGCCAATACCGCCAACGCCCAAGCCTCCAAGACCTCCTAGTCCTCCTATCCCGATACCCAATCCTTGCCCAAGCCCGATTCCTCCATAGCCAAGGCCGCCTAATCCTATCCCCTGTCCCAATCCTTGGCCCAAACCGATCCCACCAACCCCGACACCGCCAACTCCAGTGACCGTGTTTAAAACCGCAGACGCAGCTCCTTCGATCTGCTCCGGGTAATCTTCACTCTCTTCCACTTCGTAACTGTCTGACAGCGGCAACCCAGTCCGCATGTCGGTTCCGAGGGCATCCAAGCGATCTTTCACATAATCGTAGGGAGTCTTTTCATCAGATAACTCAACTTTGACCGCCGCGCAGACCGCGATTGCAACAAAAACAATTATTTTCGATAACATTGTCGACGTTATACTCTTTGCACAACTGATGACATTTTCTTGTTGCAGCACTTATTTATACGGAGGTAAAATTCGGTGGAACGGAGTAACAGTTCACGTCTGAGCCCGGATCCAGTCGTTTCCTTCCTGAGGTATTGTTAGACTGGGTTTAATGAGAACGACGAATGAAATAAAACAATAAGAGTGGTCAAAGACCTTGCTTTCCAGTTCATTGGTGGCGGCACCACTGCGCCGGGTCGTTTACGCAACCACGTAAAGTCGCTGTGGGTGACAGAGTTTTTATGAACGATTGCCATTAGTTATACCTAATTTGACGTCGTTTTTTCTGGAATAACTTTCCATCATTCACGCATTAATTGAATTAAGATTCTTCCTTCATCTGAGTTTAAGATCGACCTACCAAAGAAACATTCACATAAGTATAATTTGATTGGTTGTCTGATTTTTGCAAGGTAAAGAGCGGTGTCAAACAGCTGCTAATTGCCATGAAATTTTAAGACAAGCCTATCAATGTTGTTATAATAACAAGGTGATTAATTGATTCAGCATTATGAGCATAATGACCTTGGTTCAGTTCGGACGATTTCACGTTTTTGTTTTCTCACTGAAATATATGTCGAGGGCTCTACAAAGGTTACAAGCTAAAGAAATGCTGGGTGTTGGTGCGGCGGGCAATTGTCACATTTGAACAATGTTTTTTAGGCACTACTTATGCTCAACAAAAACTAGTTTTATTTTAGATATTTTTTTGGTGTTATACCTAACACTGAGACAGATTTACAAAGGTCTTTATAACAACATAAGTTTGTGATTGAATGCAATTAGAATTATACGATTTGTTGCATTTGCTAGATAGCTTTAAGTAGTTCGACGTCTAGCTAGATTAATTTCAAGTTCATTCCAAGTTCATCCGACAGTTATTACGACGGGGACCGATCGATGGCGAAGCTGTGATCGGTGGACTGGTGGTACTTTTGGTAATTTATTATAAATATTTGAGATACAGTTTCTATTAGGTACTTTCGTTTGGAGACCTTCACGCATGCACTTGCACACATGACTATGATTGATCACAGAATATGAACTTAAAGTTAGTACTTTGTAGTATGAGATAGTTCTTAGACTAGCTTTCGCTCGAGGCTTCGCGCACGTACCTAGTAGGTATGTAACCGAAAACCCCTAAACCCATCTTATTTCCCTCAGGACTACCTCTGGACTTCCATTTGACAAATTGAATTACTTTCAAGGGCACCCAGTATAATTTGATCTCGCGGATTTGTAAAAATTTACAAAAGTAGGTACTAAGCATTTTTAAATTTTCGTACACCTAGATTGTTTTATGTAATTAGACAATGGTATTGTAATACAATCGAAACACCGAGAAAACTTAATAAATGAACGTGGCAAATCAATCATTATTGACAAAAGCAGCTGACCTGTGTATTTTTCAATTACCTTTAGGGTTTTGGGAAACCTCTTTCTAGTCGATTCTGGGATTTTATGTGTGTCTAAATTCTAGCTAGGTAGGTAAGTGCCGACTACGTAATACATTTTGATTGCCTTTGATCTGAACGAGCCGAAGTAAACGAACCGTGTTCAACTACGTAAAGTCACGAATGTGGCTTCGTTATTGGCTTCAAACTCCGAACCCCTTTTATATTTTCCTTTACCCTTTTAGCGTATATTGAGTACCAAAACCCACACAATTGATATCGGTCGGATAAACGATAACACGGAAACATATCAATTGGAGAAATCAGAAATGAATAAGATAAGGCATAGGCTTACGACTTCCTTTCTTGCTCTGAGTATGTAGGTAATTTATATAATAAGTTTACAATTTATCGCTTAATAACTCAGCTATATCTTCTTAATATAAAAATGAATCACTGAATGTGTTGCTCAGCGCAAATCTCGAGAGCAGCTGATTTTGCTTTTTTTGTTGTATTCGTTATTATCAGAAGGTTCTTAAGAAAAAATAAATAATTTGACAGGACAAAGTCTGTCGGGACAGCTAGTTTATTATTGAAAATTATACTTATATAAATTCTGAATTAAATCGATTTATTATTATTTAAAGAATTACCTACTTAGTAGGTAAGGGAAATATACCAAGACGCACCCCAAAGGAAAACCTGGTATAAACACAAAGCTAATTAGACTAATTCATAAACATGAGCAAATGAGTACCTACCTACTCAACAAATTTAAATTTATCCGTAGGTACCTAGGTAGTTATAACTTCTCATTTCAAAAGGCCGAGAAATAATGTCCTATAAGTTTTCAAAAGCGCCTGGTGGTAGTTAAAAGCAACAAGTTTCAAATTGCGCAGCGTTTATAAGCAGGCGCGGGGTTAATCTACTTTTACAACTTCGCCCAGTGGCAAATTTGTCGTTTGATGAGGGAATTTTATGCTTGTGTTGTCAAAGCCAGTATACCGTGCATGTGCTTGTGATGTTTATTTCTAACTCACAAGCTTACCTACCTTCGTACTCATAACACTTCTAAAATGGTTATGATCTCAATACATAAGTTTTGTAATTAAGTTTGAAATTTGTCTCGACAAGTACTCATCTACAGCTACACTGATATTATAATGAGAAAATATATATTATATTTTTGTATGTTTTGTTTGTAATGGATAAAATAAAAAACTATTAGACCAATTTAAAAAAAACTAATATTTAAATTCGAAAATTGCAATAATCTAACCAAAGGTATCAAAAATTTATGTAATAGTATAAGTCGCTGCGAAGGGCTTGCATGCTTGTTGGCATGTGCAAAATGTAATGTTTGGATGTGCCTCTGACTAACCCGTTTTGGCATTTTCAAGTATCTGAGCGCCTGGAGATCTAAGAGGATGTCTACTGCACTTGGGGATTACAGTTACATACAGTTATTTCATTGAATTTTTTCGTATTAAATTGGTAGGTAGGTACACCCGTGTGAAACCGAAGCAAGCAGAATAAATCGTGATTTTCATAGAACTCCAGGTGAGATTTAAGTTAGTCTATCAATCTACTTAGATTAGCACCTAATTTTATCTGCGTAGGCTTGGGTAAATTTTCTTTTTCTCCCAAATAAAGTAGAAAATAACCTACCAGTCACGATCTCTACAATCAGGTTCTTATGTGAGGAACGTACTCGTATCCAGAGGAAAAACTAATCGGAAAGCTCTCAGTAAATGTAGGCATTTTCCGAAGTTTCGACAGAACGTTTCAGCGGGGGAAAGGAAATGAGAGCCCAATCTAATTTCTCAGGCAATTACTCGTAGTTCGCGAATAGAGTTGTTTTCAAGATCTCTGAAACAGATGTTTACACCCTGTTTAATGTTTTCGAGCGTTCCTTTTAATTACGTTTCTAGATTGAGCAGGGTTGAATAATAAATCTAGGTTAAGAACGAATGGAAAGCTATTTTTTACTTTGTGTTTACTTGCTTTTGCCAGCGGCTTGGTACATGGATAAAAGTAACTTGAACCTTTATGTATAAACATCGTGCCATTTTTTCGAAAGAAATGTTTAATGTTGCTGTAGTCGTGCCATCAAATAATTTTGATCTATTCACAATCTATCACTACATAGTATAAAGCAAAGTCGCTTCCCGCTTCCCGCGTCTGTATGTATGCTTATATCTTTAAAACTACACAACGGATTTTGATGCGGTTTTTTTTAATAGATAGAGTGATTCAGGAGGAAGGTTTATATGTATTAAACCCGTGCAAAGCCGGGGCGGGGTGCTAGTATATTATAAAAATCAATGCCACTTTTCGTTGTAATTTTATAACTCAAGAACGGGCTCACCTATCCAAACCAAATGTTTAGGTTTTGTTCGGACTATTAAGTAGATGGTTTATGTGATGTTTGCACAAAATCGATAGACTTTTTATCCAGGTACCACCCGTGCGAAGCCGGAGCGAGCAGCTAGTATAATATACTAGTGAACTTAATGATCGGTTGAATGAAAGAGAATATTGTGTCGCGTGCCATCAATGGCATCAATGCACGCCATCAATAGCACTATTAGTGGCACGCGTGGCATTGGTTCCAAATTTCATCAAAATCTGTTTGGTCGCTCGGTCGTGATTAACACAATAGGATAGAAGCGGATCCATTGTTGTACTATTGTAGTATTTCTGTTCCCTTTATAATCAAAAGCATACGCCAACCGCCCGACCGGGTGGTACGTGGTACCTATCTGGCTATCAGTGAATCGCCAAGAAGGTTAAAGGTCTATTGCCAATTAAGAAGTTAGAACAAGGTTGCCTACAGTTTGAGGTGGGGTATTCGGCACATCTCATGAATGTATTCATCCCGCGCTGCCTTCTCATTTTCCGACACCGAACATTTTTGTTTCAGGGCAGGATCATTTCATGAATTCCAACTAGGCAGATACCTATTTCGAAACTCAGGTGAAACGTGGCTACGTTACTGCCTACCTAGGTACCTACTTCTATTTGAATTTCAAGCTAGGCTTTCTAGAACGGTAGAATCTATCTACTGGGATTCATTCTTGTTGATC
This sequence comes from Hydriomena furcata, assembly GCA_912999785.1. Lineage (NCBI taxonomy): Eukaryota > Metazoa > Arthropoda > Insecta > Lepidoptera > Geometridae > Hydriomena > Hydriomena furcata. The sequence continues at coordinate 3,187,111 of OU538833.1, read as the reverse complement.
TGTCTGACTGATGAGATGATGCGATTCCAGTTAGTAGACGTAGGTTATCGTTATAGTGCCAAACTATATTATTTACCGATCAAATATTGGTTCTACACTACACTGTCCGTCAAGATACTCCCTTCAAAGTTATAGATAGTTCGCAGATATCTTACGAGATAGTTTCCACATATTGACGTCAAAATATCATAGAGAAAAAAAATAGTACATCTCAGATCTTTAGGCGCGTAAATCCTTAAGCCTAAAGCCTTATTTTACAAAAAATCGCAACGAAAACAGGCGTATTCGAGCTCTCGTTAGGATCATTTTCGCATGGCATCAGATGAGATCTCATGGCCTTCAATTGTAGTGGAGTGCTGAGCCAACTGACACGTGCCGATAACAGCCTCTGTTTGCACTCGACTCAACAGCAGTTCACGTTGAAGAGCCTATAATGCTTATTCATCGCTAAATTGGTCCTCAATTCCAATAAATTCGATTAACCATGCAAATTATGTGATGAATTTCACAGATTCGAAATCGTACGCTGCGTAGTGACTTTTTGGTCGCCTGGAAATCTGATAGGATCCAATTTATTTATTTTATGTTTAAGATCTTATCCTTGGAAATACAATAACAGATGACTCTGGTTATTTTAAATGCGAAAGTTTGGATATTTGTTTGTTACTCAATCACGTCATAAAAGCTGAACCAATTTTGATGAGATTTGGTATATAGATAGAATACAATTAGAATACTGAGCACCTTGTTTTATAGCTAGTAACTAGTAAGATATTTACTACGTTGGTTCTGAACTGTACATTCTCTACAAATAATCTATTAGTCATTTTCATATACTTAAATAAAAAAATAAATATGATCCCGACTGTAATCCTCAAGCATGATATACCCAGATCCCAGATCCCATATCTCCAGGCGCTCAGATCCTTGAAAATATCTAGACATTACATTTGTCACATGCTCACATTTTGCAGTAGATACTCACTTGTCTCTGTCACTGTAGATAATCACTTGTCTCTTTCGCTTCGCTCTCCACAGAATTATCGTAGAGTTATCAAAAGAAATGTCGACGTAACGCAAAAAGAGCGATCTTTCTGTATAATTACACAGTAATTCGTAATAGGTACCGAACTAGAAGAATAAGTTCTTTATAAAATAAAATGACATAGAGAACACTTTCTCTGTGCGAGAAAGCGTGATCCTAAATTAACAATGTGTAACCATGATAGATGTGGTAAAAAATATTAGTTTACGTGCGAGATTAATTCAATTAAAATAGTTGGTATTTTCTTTTGTGAGCCAATTAAGATTAGGTCTCTTTTCCGTACATAGTAGTACAATACGGCGTGGCGTAACTATTTCCATAGTAGTATCATTTTAATTTGACCAAAACACCACTTTCTCGTCTATTCTTACTATTATATTATAATATCATTTACGATGTTTATCTATTATGTACCTATAGGTAGTTAAACGGAGAAATAATAAAACATTATGTCACTTTTTTAACCCCCAGCGTCAAACCTCCTAAACGGATGAACCGATTTTGATTCAGTTTTTTTGGTAAGGTGGCTTGTTGAACGTGAGTATTCTCAAAATTCAAAATTTGTAATTTCTTTGTTTGATTTTTTTTCACATTATCACCGACCAAAAGATATTACCGAACCGTTTTAAAATTCTAAGTTCGGAAACGTACCTACATAAATTAAACGTGCTTGAAAAGTTCAAGGAAATACTCTAGCTAGAGCTAAGTTTCGAACAAAGTCCTAAGTACCCGCCGTATAAGTAAGTTTTCAAAGCCTTTTAAACTAACCTTTTTGTTCCCAAGCGTCTCAAACACTACAACTTTATCTGTGCTTGTTTAGTCGCACAGCGCCTGCTTAAACTATCAAGCAAAACTGATGGAAAACTTGCCGCTTAACTTGTTCAGGCGCAAAGATTGCAGGTATTCTCCCCAAACTTACTTACTAGGAAATAATTTTATGTTAAATCTCGTATTTCTTGGGTCGTTTCAAAAGGGGCTTAGTATAAAGCTTCTTCCATATTATACTAGCTTGAGCTCGCGGCTTTTCTCTCGTGGTACATGGTTAATAGCCGACTTCTTGGAATACGTAATTGGTATGGTATATGAAACAATTATCAGATATATTGACACTAAATTGATCAGCCCATCACCTAACCACTAACCCTGAGTGTCCTGGGGCCTTTGCTATTTATTATTTATATAAACGACCTACCCAGGTCAGTAAATCAACCAATGACCTTATTTGCTGACGATAGTACGATAACAATAAAATGTGATGACATAAATACTTATAATTCTGACATTAATAATTCAATAAATTCAATAATAAAATGGCTTGACAATAATAATCTGAAAATAAATATAAATAAAACAAACATAATGCATTTTAGTCAAAGAATTAAAAATGATCATCAAATTGACCTACAGTTTAATGGTAGTAAGGTAGACGTGGTAGAATCAACAAGATTTCTGGGAATTCAAATAGACAGCAAATTAAATTGGAAAACCCATGTTGAACTTCTAAGTAAGAGAGTAAGTAGCTCCACCTACGCACTCTATAAATTATCCTCTATTGTTAACTTAGAAACACTACTTACAGCTTATTATGGAACAGTAGAGTCTATCCTAAGGTTTGGTATAATTTTCTGGGCTAACTCTACTAATAAAGACTTCATATTTACTAGACAAAAAAGATGCATTAGATCGATGTTTAACCTGCACGTTACCGACAGTTGCAGACCTTTGTTCATTGAGCACAAGATTCTAACGCTTCCGTCGTTATATATATTTGAAATGGCATTATTTGTTAGAAAACATCCCCATCTTTTCCCACGAAAATCTGATTTTGTAGTGCGAAATAGACGTGATAGCAGTAAACTCCAAATGCCTAAAACTAAAACAGCTTTCCTACAAAACAGTGTAGTCTATATGACACGTAAAATCTACAACAAAATACCTAAATCATTAAAAGATCTTGACGATAATATATTTAGAACTAAACTCAAACTATTATTAATCAACAAATGCTATTATATTATTAACGATTTTATGACAGATAAATTTTGACATTACCATATTTCTATTGAGCCTGTTACTATTATTACTTTTTATTTTTTTGACATTAATTATAATATAATATTGTCTTTATCTTACTATAACATTTGCATGCTAATTTTAGTAGAACATAATTGAATCTAAAATATTATTTATTATCATCTGTGTAACCTACATTGTGTTCAAGCAAATAAATGATCTTTATCTTTATCCTATATAATGTGTGTCTCACCAGCTAACCCTATAGGGTTTTAAATTTTGTGTTATAATCTAAAAGTTTTGTGTTTGGAATAAAAACATAATTGAAAAAAGTGAAAAACTATGATACCTGCACTGCAGTAGTATTAAAACTGTGTTTCATACAGCAACGCCCTCATCCGAGATAAAATAATAATGTTCCATAAGTGTTCTTATCCATTTTTACAAACCCTGGTTAGTAACAGCAGCATCGTAGTAAAAAAGGAAGTAGGAAGATAGAACCACTTAATTTTGCACAGGCCCATACAGGCAAGGAGATAAATTAGGCTTAGAATTTAGTCGCATACTTGGACTAACGATGGTAAAATATGGCTAGCCTGGATACCAGTTCCTCGAATGACGTCGCCTTCCTAATTAAAAGAACGATAGCCTCATAAGTTGTGTAGCTGTAAAGACTACACTAGCTTCCACCCGTGGCTTTGCTCGTCTCAATCACGCCCAAACGACAAAAAGGAATTTGATAATACTTGGAATATATACCTTAAAAACAGATGAATTTGTCCTAGAATTACATACAGGATTTCATGGGCGTAGCGAGGTACGGGCAGGGAGCAACTACCCCCCTCTAGAAGAGCTAGAAGAGCGGTCGGTCATTGATAAAAAAGATTTTTCCATCTTTTATTACTCTAAGCAATAACGAAAATACGATAAGACTCCACTACTGTGAGATATTCATATCATATGTTAAAAACCATATTAAGACGAGTAATACATGTTTTTGATGAATGCAGAATCGTTTTTTCTCAATAACCGCAAAACATACAGTTTTGTTTTTATGACAAAGATAACTTAAGGATATAATATAGATAAATTACAGACAGAATCACGATTGATGAAACTTTTCTCGATAGATTTACTTTCCAAAGTTAGCTCTTCAAAAACACTAGTTTCGTTTTTAATCAAAACTATGAATAGTTAAACAGTTCATTTTTATATAATTCGTTAGATAATCATACTAGCTAAATAAATCACAGACAGTTTCTTTTTAAATTTGATGGTTTTCAAGATAGTTTTATTACTTTTTCCGTCATATCCGGGTAGACTCAGCCCATACAAAAAGTCAAAAATTTCACTTATCACCTTAAAACAATACAGTCTAGGATTTTCTTTATCTGCCCAACCCCTTTAGAAAATCCTGGCTAACGTGCTTGCAGGATTGTATTCAGGTATTGCAATGTAAGCTTATTCAGAAATAACATAGGATGCATTTTATCCAATTACCACGAGAGCAAAGCCGTGGGCAGAAGCTTGTTGCTTATACTGTGACTGTTAGGGAAGGGACTGAGTATAATTACATTTTAAAAGAATTCGCTAATTGTAATAAACCCCTTAAACAAGTTGTAGCTAATTAGTAATTACCTACCTTAAGTGTACCAAGTACTTAGGTAGGTACTTTGTAATGTATAAAACCACGTGACTGGCTTAACAAAGGACTTGAAAAGAAAGAGATAATTATAAATTTAATTGGTTTAATGGTAAATTATGTCGCATTAAATTAATTTAATTAATTTATAAACGTAATTACGTAAATTCGTGCTTATCTATCGGGCACGTGCTTAGCGATGTAATGAGGACATTATAATCACAAAATGTAAGTAAAAAGGTAAGAATGAGCCTAAGTTTGGGCGTAGTTTGATAGGAGATAATTCGTGGTGAAAAAACTCTATGGTACTCACGTAAACCAACTACTGCAAAATGTCGATATTATGTCAAATATTATTATGTTTGGTAATCTGCACTACTATTAAAAAAAAACCGACCAAGTGCGAGGCGGACTCCGTACCATTATCTATAAAAAACGGTAAAAAAAAATTACGTTTGTTGTATGGAAGCCCCACTTAAATATTATATTTTATTCTGTTTTTAGTATTTGTTGTTATAGCGGCAACAGAAATACATTATCTGTGAAAATTTCAACTGTCTAGCTATCACGGTTCATGAGATACAGCCCTGTCACAGACAGACAGACGGACAGACAGACGAAGTCTTAGTAATAGGGTCCCGTTTTTACCCCTTGGGTACGGAACCCTAAAAAGGCAAAATTTGTATTCTCGTTTGAAATGGATAAACTAAAAAACTCTTAGATCAATTTTAAAAATTATTACACCTATTAAAAGCTAAATTATCAGCGAATTACATGGGCGTTATTTTATTTTCAATAAAAAAAGAGATTCCCACGAGATTGCAACAATGTAACCTAAGGTATCAAAACTTGAAAATCTTCATTACGTAGTCGGTACACCCATGTGAAGCCGAAGCGGACTGCTAGCCTATCTATAAATTACTTCTTATCATCTAATGTAGCAACCACCCACCCATAAGTAACTGTATTATTCCGAACGTAGGGTTCGGGTTACATAACAGAAATGATTTTCTGCAATATTTTGATATTCTAGACATTATTCGAGTATTAATAGACACGTTCAATCATACAGATTGATAACGTGCTCCCTCACAAATGGGACCACCCACACACCCTGCCACTCTCCTGTCACAAATTATATTTCTTGTAGATATCTCGGTAAGATGGAAATAAAGAAATAAATATTGGTGGAAATTTTTCACAGCGCCGCGCCGTTTAGACTATGGGAACCAGATTACTGATAGAATACTTAGGAACGTCCAAACATTTGACACTTTTGGAAGTAGTTAACACTCTAAACATGACAGGTTACAAACCCTAGTTTTCTTACGGTTTTTCATTCACCTTGAGCACTTGTAAATTTTTTCGAATAGGAAAATCTATTGACGCGCGACCGATTCGTACCCACAACCTTCGAATCAAACGCCTGGGCACCTCAATCTGCGCTAATACTCATTTATAAAACAATTTAAAAAGTTTTCATTATGCGCGTTATATAAATACCATACATTTTAATTATTTATTTACCCGAGAACAGCAAAACCGCAAAAGTGTTATGAGTTTTGCAGTCTATGTATTTTATTTCATTGTACTCAATGTGAACGTTAATAAAAGCTCATACGTTGAACTTTTTGTTAATAAAACTCCGTTACCAACATCGACACACATATAGCCACAACTCATGGACAAACACATCCATTTGATTAAGACCACGCTTAGAGTCATAACAAGCTATAGAGTGCTTTATGATTTTTTCTCTTTTTCTTCTTGTAATACCCTGATAAAAGCTTTTAAAATCTACAGCGCAAGAGGTAAAATTACAGCTGCAGTCAGTCATAAGACCCGTCATGACGCACCGCTGGATTTGTCCAAATCTCTTTAAGCAATTCAAAGTAAATTCTTGCGCAAAATCGCGGACTCACCGTGGTATGTGTACAGGATATTCCCTCCTCAAAAAACCTCACTCCAGCTACAGTGAAGGTTCGTACCTAAGAGGAGCCCTTGAGCGTTGCCTTAAACTAACTTTTTCTCGGCCGCAGCGCCTTTAGCACTCGTCATAGTCCGGCATCCGAAAAAAAGGATGATATTTGTTACGAGCCAATAGACATTATCCCGAGTAATGGCGCTCGCATTTAATTATATGGTATGAGGTATTGTATAGTATTATATCATTAGTGCCGATACCAAAAATATTTTTCTTGGCTGCGCACGATGTGTATCTACCAGACAATTCCGCTGTCACATTCATACCATTAGGCTAGATAGCTCTTTGCTTACCGTTCATAGCTTTCTCCATAGCTTGCTCTTACAACTATTGCCACGTAACGCTTGCATATAGTGTAGCGGCCTAATTATGCGCGGTTTAATTAGCGAGGAAGCCGCAAGCCGCAGGATTTTCCCGTTGTGCCGGCGGCGCGGCGTCGGCTGCAAACTCGCATTCCTGTACAAGGCTTTATTTTATAATCGAAATTACCTACTTTACGATATAATGTTACGAGTAAGTCTAATAAAGTTTGATTTGATGTCCTCTGCTGATAATATAAATGCTAAAGACGATAATTATGTTTGGATGTTTGTGATTCAATCACGCCGCCTTACTGTGGCGATCTCGGTATGGTGGGTGAGTGTAGGACTGAGATACAGGAAGTGTTGGTTTGATACTTGCATGATTTCCTAATATTTATTTGTGGTTCGAGTCTAGCTTCATACCAGTTATGCATGATCATCATAGGAAATATCAAGGTTGCTCAACATGCTATGCTTAGCATTTCTCTCGAATCGGATTAGGCAGACGGGGTAGGCAGAGACAAAGGCTTTCCATTTGCTACGATCCTGACATGCCTCTTTTATTTAATTTACTTTAATCACATGCCTCATGCGTACTCATCGGTTTACAGTATTTTTATTTTTATTGGACGTTTAAATCATGTTCTCTAGAACTTAAACAGAATTATGTATCCTTCTTATTGAAGAAATGACCAATAAAAGTAGTATTGAACTGTTGAACTATTCAGCGTGTTTAATCATATAAAATCTATTGGAACCCTTTCACTTTCATTAGGGTTCACGACCTTTGTACCCTGAATCACGCATCACGTCATGCTCATTATCAGAGGTAAAAACGCTTGTTACATTGCCGACCAAGAGGTAAGTGAAAACATATCAGACAGGTAGAATACATACAGATTACTTGTATCTTCTGGGCCCAATTATCTTTTTACAGCTTTCGTGTAAGATAAACTTACGAGATACAGTCACACCGAAGGGAACAGTTAAAGAAACAACTCCAGAAAAAGCTAAGTTTTTTGTCAATACAATCTTTTGTAAAACCAAAGTACCTACTAAGACAAATTCAACGAGCCCAAACACGACGGGGTTTAGTTGTGTAGCTGAGGAGTTTCTGTTGCTACCTTTGAACTTTATCATCAGCCTAGATTGCCATTACATTGTCATCGGATCTTAAAAGGTATGTGAAGTTTTAACTACTTACTGAGAAGTTCCGTTGAACCGGTCCTGACTTTATCATCAAATCAGTTTGCTGTTTATTATTGAATTGTCACCGAAGGTATCCTCGAAATAACAGTCTAAATTATCACCGCTTTGAATGGTGAGATACGATTTTTGCATGAAGTATTTTGTTTATCGTGACTTAAACCGTGGCTGGTCTGTCTCTACTATGTATCTTGTCTTCTGTCTCATATATGCTGCGATCTCTCTTTCTCCTCCTCGTTGGTCTTCTAGCTTTAATGTAATTTTTATAAAAGTGATGTAATAAAAGCCAGAACAGAGGTAGGTTAATAGCAGTTACAAAAGAACCTACTATTTGTACAGAAATTGTACCGAGGTTAATCCGTATGTACCTACTCGTGAAAATTTGTTGTCCTTTATGTGAATGTGTAATATAACTCGAGCAAATGTTCGCTCTGCGAAATGTTTTTGATGAAAATTATATAAAAAAATCGACTGTTTTGAACGCGCTTTTGTTAACTTCCCCTGTAACAAACTATGTAAGAAAATCTTGAAAATTAACCTTCTCATTGTTAGTTCATTATCAAATTTGGTCTATGATATCAACCTAAGATGCACCCGGCTCAGCTCCTATCTACTACTGCAGTGGGTTCAACATAGCATTTACAAAAAGGATTTTAATTTTTTTGAAAAGCCTAAATAATACTGTCACATTTTCCAAACTTTCCATATACCAACGAATCCTGCGTCTACATTCTACAGTCAGCTTCACGCACTGTGACCGTGCACCGGTGTGACGACGCCCCGCCACTGTGACAAGTAAATTTGACAGGCCTTTCCAGTCGTGCAGCTACTCCAATGCACCATCAGAGTACTGTTTCACCGCACCCGCTAATCACACCTATCACTTTCACTCACACGAAACAGATGGATTCACGCGCCCATGTGTGGGTAATTTGTGACGACAGATCTTTGAAAGTCATGTGATAGATTTACGGTTTGTTTTTGCAGAGCGATTTATGGATTTGTCTATTTTATAGAAAAAGCTTTTATGGAACCAATACTAGACCTCTGCTGTGTAATTCTAAAGCCCGGTTTACCGTGCTCAAGTATTAGGTTTCTCTCTCTTTCTATCTTTTGGAGAAAAAAAGGTTAAAGCCTTAAGCTGAGGATCAGCCTTGCGTAAGCTGGCTTTTAGCTGTGTTGTGCCGCGAAAACGAAATACCTACACATTTTACATTGACTAAAAAGTGTATGTGTGGGACCACCTTTGGACCTATATTTTCTACATACAATCATCAAATTTTGATCACCATGTAAAAAGTTAAAAAATATATATCTACGCGTCAATTCGACGAACGACAAACTTCCTCCTTATTGTTTCGTCGGTTAAAAGTGGAAAATACGCATTTGTCGACTTCAATATTCACAAATGAAAGAATGGAGTTGCCGACTGAAATAAGACGAGTAATAAAAGCAGAATCGTTTTTTCTCAATAACCGCAAAACATACAGTTTTGTTTTTTTATGACAAAGATAACTTAAGGATATAATCTAGATAAATTACAGACAGAAACACGATTGGTGTTGAAACTTTTTCGATAGATTTATTTTCCAAAGTTGGCTCTTCAAAAACTCTAATTTCGTTTTTAAATCAAAACTATGAATAGCTAAACAGTTAATTTTTATATAATTCGTTAGATAATCATACTAATAGCTAAGTAAATTACAAACAGTTTCTTTTTAAATTTGATGGTTTTCAAGATAATGCAGTTTTATCACTTTTTCCGTCTTATCCGGGTAGACTCAGCCCATACTAAAAGTCAAAAATTTCACTTATCACCTTATATTAAACTTGTAATATACTTGTACCAAATACTCGTATATTGTCTCTACAGACGCATGAAAATGATTATACTCGTAGCTTGGTAACTATAAGTTTACCATCATAGACTCAAGTTACACCTTACTATATGGCCAGCCTTCTTGCTTTGGAAATAGTGTTTTTTTTTAATTTACGTATCATGTTGATACCTAGTACCGGGACTCTGCGTGTTTGGCATTTTGCGTGTAAACTGAGAGCACCTCTCGTGTCTATCTCCCCTATGTTTTTAGTGTTCCGTACCCAAAGGGTAAAAACGGGACCCTATTACTAAGGCTTCGCTGTCCGTCTGTCTGTCACAGGGCTATCAGGGGGTATCTCATGAACCGTGATAGCTAGACAGTTGAAATTTTCACAGATTATCTATTTCTGTTGCTGCTATAACAACAAATACTAAAAACAGAATAAAATAAATATTTAAGTGGAGCTCCCATACAACAAACTTGTTTTTTTTTGCTGTTTAATTATAGATAATGGTACGGAACCTTTCGTGCGTGAGTCCGACTCGCACTAGGCCGGTTTATTAAGATGCTCACTTCTCACTAACTTATAATTGTCGGAAATGTCTGCCATTGATAGCAATAATCCCGCGATTAACGCCTGTGTTATTAGAACATAATTGCATTTGCAAAATTGTAGTGTTTTAAGTAAACATTGTTTGATTACCTGCAATTTTATTTAACAGTTAGGTACGACTATGCGGTGGTTATATTGTCATAGACATCATGACAGTCGTATGTAGGTAAATGTACAACTATCTATCTATATTATAAACTAGCTGTCGTCCTGTCAAATTGCAATAATCCCATTTAAAAAGCACTTTTAGTTTTTCCCAAATTTTACAATTTAGTGGTGGATTTTTCAAAATAACACAATAAAAAAAGAATTATCCAATTTAGTGCAGTCGTTCCGAAGTTATGTGCGTACATACATTTCGACGATTCATTTTTATTTATATAGATAAAGACTAAATGATGTTCGTTGGTAAACGCTACACTTGAAAATTATTGGACTGATTTGGCAATTTTTTATAAGGTTAGGGAAAGAGAAATTCGAAATTACCCGGAAAATTTGTAAATTAGGAAAAAACTGAAAGGGCTTTATTGAAAGAATTATTCAAAATTGGATTCGTTTGTCGGGTCAGCTAGTTTATAATAATAACAAGCTTCTGCCGCGTCTTTGCACGCGTGGTACCGGTATAAAATGTAGCCTATCTTTCTCTCTTTAGCCGGTTTTATTATTCCGTAACCAAAGGGTAAAAGCGGGACCCTATTACTAAGACTTCGCTGTCCGTCTGTCTGTCACAGGGCTGTATCTTGTAAATCGTGATAGCTAGACAGTAGAAATTTTCACAGATGATGTATTTCTGTTGCCGCTATAACAAAAAATACTAAAAACAGAATAAAATAAGTATATAAGTGGGGCTCCCATACAACAAATGTGACTTTTTTACCGTTTTTTATAGATAATGGAACCCTTCGTGCGCGAGTCCTACTCGCACTTGGCCGGTTTTTATTTTTATACATATAGTTTATAAGTAACAAAAGCTACATTTCATCTGAGTCCCACGCTAGTAATGTATAAAAAACATGTTTTGTTCGTATGTTCTGAATGAACACAAATACTAAAGGATGAGTGAAAAAAGTGTGCGCACGCGTTGATGTCTTTTGTAGGCGCACTGCGCAGACGCAACCACGTCGAGTATTAGTGAAAAAAATTATCATAATTAAAAATTAGCTTATTATTATTACTATCATAATTATCATATTCCGAATTCGTATATCAAGATCAAGGTACACTCAGCCGCAGAATTTTCCATCCGCAAATTTCAACTGTCTAGCTATCACGGTTCATGATATACAGCCTTGTGACAGACAGACGGACAGACAGACGGACAGCTAAGTCTTAGTAATAGGGTCCCGTTTTTACCCTTTGGGTATGGAACCCTAAAAACCAGATAGTGTTCTTATAAGCGGCGATGGGCTTACAACCTGCCACGTATGGAATGCTAACAACTACAAAACGTGGACATGCACCATATACTTGGGCGTGTCTCTGACTACCCCCTTAAAGGCGTAATCCTATTTATTTATTTTTATTTCTAAATCACTGAGATAAAGCACAACTGTCCTTTTGCTTTACCGCAGTCGGCTAAAACGGTATCAATGACACGTGCCCACAATTTAATTGTTGAAATAAACTCAAACATAAACCACCAAGCATTTCCCTGTACCTAATAAATTTCTAATTGGACAAGCCAACGGAAAATATAATCATAATTATCTCTATGTTGAATCCAAAGCAGTTAATGTCGGTGAAAACGCAAACATTATAAGAGAAATTGATCTCCATTCACCAAGCAGTTAATTAAGCTAACAAGACGACACTATTTTATAACCTAACGCATAGTAACTGGCTATAAAACCATGCGTACGCAGTCGAGAACCTGTGGATATTACTTTTAGGGAGGGGCGAGTGATTCGGTTTCGGCTTCGGCAAATAATATTTATTTAAAAGTTATAAGAAAACTTACAGCTAAGCTTAAAGAATACAAGGAGCTGAAGGCCAATTACAAGATTCCACAAATAAATAAGCATAAATAAATTTAATAAAACAGTACATAGACGAAATAATTAAATTAAATAGATACTTAGAAGCAAATCAAAAATAAAATAAAAAAGAAGCTATAAAATTATTGACATGTAAGTCGATGCCAAAAGATATTTATTTTAAAAAACTCACCTGGATCACTTTAAACGTTTTAAGAACTAAGTGAAGCTACGCCTGTTTCTATATTATTGTACAAAGCGCAATAAAATAGTATATAGACGAAATAATTAAATTAAATAGATACTAAGAGAAGTAAAATGTAAAATGAAGAAAGGATTGACATATAAGTCGAAGCCAAAAGGTTTTTTTTTCAATAAACTCACAAGGATCACTTTAATCTTTTTAGGAACTAAGTGAAGTTGCGCCTGTTTCTATATTATTGTACCAAGCGTAGTAGGCGCCTGTAGATAATAGCTTTGAATTGAAAATTTAAACACTGTTAGTTGTAGTGTTGAACGGATGTTTCAGTTTATAATGGCTATTTTTGAATAGTAATGAATGAAAATAATGTTCAAATGAAATTAACTAGTTGGCAGTACAAAAATAAAAAGTTTGAAAATAACCGCCGATAAAACGAGAACTGCTGTCCCCTTTTCTTACTTCTTGGCGATCGTCTTAAGTCGAAAGTATATAGTCAAAGAACCAGTGTGGTTGCAAGAATTATTTTAAAGACTAAAAGGTATATCTTTGTATCCGCTTCGGTCTGATTTTCGGGTTCGGCCTCAATGTTCTTCGGTGCATCACTAGACATTATTTAATAAGCCAGGCTCGTAAAACTGCAACTTTTCTATCCGACAGAGTTCTTAGTACAGTCTGCTTGACGACCACTGCCTAGGAAAGTTATTGTCGACTTTCCTTCTGACGAGTGCTGAAGATTTAAAGTGGTACTTTCATTTACACATTACCTATTTGAGGAAGCGCAAAACTGGTTTTAGTTGTTTATTGTATGGATTGTTTGTTGTGGTACTTATATACCTACTCATCAAGATTATTTTTACAGATCCATACTATAGATACAACTGGCGTAATATTTATAAGTAGGTATCTTATCTACGCTAGCTACTCGCATGTATGCGGATTGATGATTTTTTTGTAGGTATAGATTTAATCAATCAAAGTGGTTTGTAAATCAATGTAATGAGTTGTGAATTACATTGTATTAGAATCTTTGCCAACTTTTTGTAACTTAAACAAGAAGTACTTTAGCGATTTCGTTTGGAGACTTCAGTTGGATGATTTTCACCGTGCGCGCGCGCACTCTCGTCTCAGCCGGCGTCAGTCGTCCTCGCGCATCGGGTCCGACCGCACGCAACCGCGCACCGTGCTAACAGCTGATCGCTCGCGCAAGTGTAAATAAAATAAAAACATTGTGTTAGTGACATGGTTTTGTGCTCTAATCGGATTCTGTGATCGTATGATAACCGATCGTAAGTACCGCAAATTAAAATATTTGTATAATGTAATAAAATAAGTGTAAGAATAGTTAAACTTGCACACAGACCCAGTTCTGAATAATTGAGCGTAATGAGTTTCTTAAGTCGTGCACGTATTTAAATTATTTAGAAATCGGAGTGGTCATTTGCAAAAAAATGCACGAAATCGGCGGAGCGGCGCCGGCGCAGGCACGAGAACAGATGCGGCTAGAAGAGACATGCAATGCAACACATACGTAGCAGTTTCCCAATCAAATAGTAGAACAGATCAAATCAATTAAACATGTAGGTACAGCTCGATGAAAGAAAGTCCAAAAAATCAAACAGATCATAATAAAAAAAAAACCTTCCTACAATTGGGTAGAATGTTGGGAATCTGCGTAATCTGTTGACTGTGGGAAAATCATAATAAAATCATAAATTTGTTATTAAATACCCGACCCGACAGACGTTGTCTTGACCAAATTTCAATAATTTCATAAAAAAGCATTTTCATTTTTTCCCGAATTTATCTATTCGGGCAACTATTGTCTGCCCGCCACCATGACTGTTGTAACATATTATTATACCAATGTAATAATTATTAATAGTTATGACTGTGTACTAATGATGATAGTTAAAACAATAGTATACCTACATCTACCATTATCATTAGAAACCTCGGAATAGAATCTGATAATCTCAGAATCATCTCCCAATATCCGGAACTTGTACCGGAACCGGAAACTGCAAAAAAGTGACAACACTAACATATCCGATTCAGCAATAGGAACTCAGTAAAAGTCTCACCTGCAATTTGCTATTGAAATGAATGATTTACATAAACCTTTGGAGTTGGCATGCAAATTGCACTTAGTCTATTATGAAGATGCATCTAAGTACTAGACCTACCTATGTAGGTAGTATAGTTAGAGGTAGATACGAAAGTATATTGTATATTGTTCTAAATGTCTTAATAAAATAATTAAAAAAAGAAAGAAAAACAAAAAAGAACTGCCTGCAACCGTATGGAATGCTAACTACTGCAAAATGTTAGCGTGTGCCAAATGTACCCAATGTCTGGACTTGCTACTGACTACCCCTTCATCTTTTAGGACTGAGAAAGTGCTCAGACATCTCCAAGTAGATTACAGACGTGATCCTATTTCGGGGCTACTTTAGATATAAATTACATAAATAGATAGGTATACTCAACATACCTACATAGTTTTGAAACCACACTAGGATGCCGTGTGTTGTGGTATCAGCCGGAACAAATATTTGTGGATGTAATGGTTACTATCGGGGTGATTCGCATTAATAATTTACATACTCGTAACTACCAGAGATTCCCAAAAAAGGTTGACGTCAGGCAAGCGGCCGGTTGTAAAACTTAAGGCAAAACCTCTTCACAACGCGTTTGTCAACATGTTGTGCCGACCCCGCATTAAGTGCGAAAAGGAGAAGAAAATGATGATGACTCGTAACTACCAGTGACAACCTCGATGGCATAGTGGGCGAGTCCAACTGAGACGCAAGAGCGGGTTCAATCGTAACATTGTCATGACATGATCTGAAAATATTACTTCCAGGTTGGCTGCACAACAAACTCAAAAGTAATATCAACACGATATTACTCACAGTGCAACAGTGACAACGCAATATGAACTATTATTATAATAGTATATAATATACCACTAAATGTTACCACTGTAGGCATATAGTTGTCTGCAAAGTACGACATCATGTTTGATTTGTATTCATTTTATAACTTTGTGTAAACTTGTAGTAATTAATATTTTTCATTTTCATATAGCGCTGTCACTTTCGCACAGCAAGTAATATTATTTTGATATTCATTCGGGACCTTGTAGTATGGTCTTGTTAGGTAGGTAATCGTAGTTTCTGATACCCATGACATAGGGAATCTTAGTGTGGAGTCAGGGCTATGTGACCGTATTGTGTTTTTATAAATATTACAGCAACAATCTTGCTATTACACCAATTGCATCATCAAACTTAGTAGCAAACTTACAGATATTAAGAATATTTTCCGTGTAGAATAAAGCTTGTAAAACTATTTTCAAGATAATTATTACGATACTGATTTTACACATAAGATGATATGAGAAATGTTTGGTTTTTTGTATGGGCTGAGTCTACCCGGATAAGACAGAAAAAGTGATAAAACTGCATTATCTTGATAATCATCAAATTTAAAAAGAAACTGTCTGTAATTTACTTAGCTTGTATGATTATCTAACGAATTATATAACAATGAACTGTTTAGCTATAGTTTTTTGATTAAAAACGAAACTAATGTTTTTGGAGAGCCAACTTTGAAAAATAAATTTATCGAGAATAGTTTCATCAATGGTGTGTCTGTCTATTTATCTAGATAATATCCTTAAGTTATCTTTTTCATAAACAACAAATCTTTATGTTTTGCGGTTATTAAGAAAAAACGATTCTGCATTCATTAAAAACATCTATTACTCGTCATAACTCAAAGTCAAAATGTTGATATTTATTTCGATAAATTGTTAATGTTCTTTCATACAAACCAAAAAATATTGTCCAGACAATACAACAAAAAAAACATCAGCCAAATCGTTCGAATCGATCTAAAGCGAATGCATGCGGCAATTGATTTTTATTTACATAGAATTAGCGAAAAAATATATGCGCATCCAAAACACGTGCTCAAAACGGCGAAGGAAAACATCGCGAGGAAACCAGTTAGTATTCTTATAAGCGGCGATGCTTGCAACCTATCACGTATGGAATGCAACTACTGCAAAATGTGTGCATGTGCCAAATATAATCTATGGACGTGCCTTTGTTTACCCCCACTAGACATCTTCAAAGGATTTAAGTATCTGGAGATCTGAGAGGATATCTACCGTACTTGCGGATTACAGTCGTGATTCTATTTATTTTAGATTATTATAGCTGTACGCATATTGTTACAAAAGTGACGTCGTTTATCTAGATTAATTGTAATAATAAGGGAAATTAATGTTATATTCGTGTATAATTGTTTTCACGTAGACATGAGGTAATCTTTATTTTAATGTGAGAATCATCTCCATTGTTTTATAGTGTCAATGCCACGTTCAGCGGTCATACATCTGCGCAAGAGTATGTTAGTAGCTCGACCGTGTGTAGCGAGAGTTAGAATGTGTATCGTCCACTCGCTAGTTTCTGTGATTAAGAAATTAAGATATTGTACCTAATAAATATCGGTGTCGATTTGTTTGGCACCACAAAATAATGGAACTTCGTCAAAACGATCTTATTGTGATCACGCTAAGATAGAAATTAGCGTACGCTTTAGAATGACCGTATTAAAAGGATAAGTTTGCGAATAACGTATTGTGTCACTACATAGTATAAAGCAAAGTCGCTTTCCGCTTCCCGCGTAATATGTAATATGTATGTATGTATGTTTGCTTATATCTTTAAAACTACACAACGGATTTTGATGCGGTTTTTTTTTATAAATAGAGTGATTCAAGAGGAAGGTTTATATGTATAATACATGCATAATATAGTAGAGAAACACTGATAATTTTAGAGGTTTCTAATGTGATGTCGTAAATAAACACATTTTTTTGCGCTTACATTGCAAATGCTGGCTGAACCCCACGAGATATATCAAAATAATGTACTACAGTATTGTATACCTTAAAAACGTCTACAAAAAAGTCCACGATGGTATTAGAAATGTCTTACGCACAGCGAAGCGGGCACGGGTCAGCTAGTAATTTATAAAAGTCAACCCAAAACTAATGAACATGTGAGTTGGTTTTGACTAATTGATGTCGGACGTGTAATATATTGCGAAATTAAATAGGAATTACTACACCTATCCACTTTTTTGGATCTAATTTGTGTTTTACAATCAACTGAATATAATGAACTGAGCTACTTTTCAAAAATCGAGTTAATATTAAAAAAAATTGGTTATGTGCCAAATATAATGTTTGGACGTGCCTCTAGCTACCCCCATTAGACATCTTCAAAGGATCTAGTTAATATGTGCCAAGATTATTGCCAACCATTAATTATAATCATTTACCAGTTCAATAAAATGCTTCACCTGATTTTGATGCTTTTGTTCAGAAATAGCTTTAATTGCGACAGATTAAGAGACAACAAGAATAACCCTGAACCGCTACACAAGTAGGTTACGATAATGTAACATACGTAATATCTCTAGTAGGATTCAAATCTTGAATGTCTAACGAGGTTTCATTGTAGCGGAAGTTTGTTCGGTTTCTCCAATTGACAATGGTAATTGGCAGTGGCAATTGACATTCTTGACAGAAAAGTAACTTATCCAAATTAAAGTCAAATGCACGATTGGTAAAACTTAGATATAGAAGTTCCGACTCTATTGTACTGAATATTCATTTTGCCATATTTATTTGTTGTCGTAAACTATCCTACTATGCATAATACCTACAATGTACAAAATTCGATGTTTACATATCTTCCAGGCGTCCCACGACGGCTCATCTTTTTAGGGTTCCGTACCCAAAGGGTAAAAACGGGACCCTATTACTAAGACTTCGTCCGTCTGTCTGTCACATGGCTGTATCTCAAAAACCGTGATAGTTAGACAGTTGAAATTTTCACAGATTATGTATTTCTGTTGCTGATATAACAACAAATTTTTATATAAATAATATATAAATAAAATTATAAATTATAAACAGAATAAAATAAATATTTAAGTGAGGCTTCCATACAAAAAACGTGTTTATTTGCCGTTTTTAATAGACGGAACCCTTCGTGCGCGAGTCCTACTCGCACTTGGCCGGTTTTTATTTTTTATTTTCGAAAACAGCACATCAGCATACTTCGACTACCGTTATTGGATCCAAGTTAAAACAAATTAAAAGCTTTGATGAAATCACCGGCTTCTTTCTTTGTTTGTATTTAAATTAACCAAAATGAGTGTTTTCTCACATGTTACCTGCGATATCTCAAGTCATGTCATTAAATTACCTAAGGCCAATGTTACACTGTATTCATTACCGAGGTCGACGACCCGGCTAGACTGGGGTCGTGGGTCATTCATTCATTCAATCCTAATGTTTTTTTTCTCGTATCGCCAATCTAATTGCTTCAACTAATGAGTTTTTATGCGGTTTATTCATTTATTCGAAACGTTAATTACGTTCTTGTGAATGGCATGCGGCTTTTTGCAGAATCTAAGTATAAAAAAACCGACCAAGTGCGAGTCGAACTCGCGCACGAAGGGTTCCGTACCATTATCTATAAAAAATGGCAAAAAACACGTTTGTTGTATGGGAGCCCCACTTAAATATTTATTTTATTCTGTTTTTAGTATTTGTTGTTATAGCCGCAACAGAAATACATAATCTGTGAAAATTTCGGCTATCTAGCTATCACGGTTCATGAGATACAGCCCTGTGACAGACAGACGGACGGACAGCGAAGTCTTAGTAATAGGGTCCCGTTTATAGCCTTTAGGTACGGAACCCTAAAAAGTAAGTTTACGCTGTTGGGCGTGGATTTTATTAATTAAATAGTGGATCTCATTTTGTCAGTATGAATAGACTCAATGAACAATAACAAAATTAAATATTATGATCACGACTGTAATTTCCCAAGTACCGTAGAGCTCTAGGCGCTTAGTTCCTTGAATCCTTCCTCCTTATCTTAGGAGGGTAGTCAGAGGTGCGTCCAAACATTTTATTTGGCGATTGCTTACATTTTGAAGTTGTTAGCATTTCTTACGAGTATGTTGCGCATATTTTTTTTTGAATCCACTGATACACGACTTGGATTTGTGCCTACGACCTTCGGATTAAAATGTGGGAGGTACCTTACGTAAACCTATGTAGGTTACATAGCTTCCATCGTGTAGGGTGTTTATTTACTATTTTATCTATAGATCCACATCGTAGATAGATGTGGACGCTCTAGTTAGGTCCAATTCACGCAGGCGACCCAATTCGTGTCAGACGCCATTCCCGGGGTCGAACACGTTCGCATTTAATACCATGTACTGTACGTACCTACACCTACAAGCCTAGTACGAACACTCCAGAAAATGTTTTGTCACACACACATATAAGACTAGTGGAAAGCTTCCGCGACTTAGTTCACGTAAAGTTATTTATCAAACAAACTGAATCTCCCTCTTAGGGGTTGAATTTCAGAAATTCCTTCGTTAGTCTACAAAATATACCCTCAAATATTGAGTTTCTAGGACCAAATTCAAATTAAAAAGTAATTTATTTTGAATAAAATCACAACGATCACTTTGAAACGTCTTAGGAACTAGGTGAAGCTATGCCGATTCCTCGCGACCAAGCCTAGAAGAATCAGGCAACAATCACGGCTTGGGATCTACCTTTTTTTTAAATTATCCTTTTCATAATGCTATGTTGAGCTCCAGTGTGGTGCCGATCGAACAAGGTGAAGGCTCAAACTAGAATAACAATAAAAAGTACTACTCAAGTACGTACAACAATAAAAAAATTAACTAAAGAGCTTCAGCACAAATACAAAAAGCAGCAATGGCTTATGATTAGATCAGTCAGTCAGTAACGCAAGAGTTTTATATATTTAGATTTGAGCTGGCGAGACTGGCTCTGTCGTCTGCCATGTTTTTTCCTCAAACTGCACAATAAATCCTGTTATTATGGATAGAGGAAACTTAGACAAACAAAAATGTTAACCTTATTATATTTCAAAGCGTGACGTTTCCGAGATAATTAAAGGTAAAGATATTATAATGAAAACTATGAGTTCTATCCTATCTTACGTGAAAGTGTGTTTGTTGGTTTGTCCTTCTTCGCATGATTGAGATTATTTTTTGACTGGAGAATGACAGGAAAAAAATTATTCGTGTTTCGTACGGAGTCGCGGGCAGAAACTAGTCTTTTAAGACGCCTGTCGATTATCCTTTTTTGTAATAATAATTATTTAGCTACCGAAATAGTATTTTTTTCTAACTATTGATTATTTCTTGGTCAGCCGTTGGTTGCTTTAAAGATTAATCATCTACTTATAAGTGTTTCCTGCAGTACAGGAAGATGAAAGCAATATAAAGCACACGTAAGTATAATTAAAAAGTTTTTTGCAATAAACTTTAATGTTTATGTTATGTTATATAATGTTTTACTGAGTGATAATAAAATATCGTTTCTGATAATCAGGAAACTTAACAACCGACCTATTCATTGTCTAGCTCTTAGAAATAAACCTTTAGAAAAGTGAGTTTCTCTAGAAATCTAACAAAAACTTTTTAATTATAGAAAAACCTTTTAGTTTTATTTATTGTCGAAAGAGAAAACATTGAAAGTCGATAAACATTGAAAGTGCACTAGAGATTAAATTATCCAGAAGTAATGAAAGTTGATTACGTAAAACTTCGAAAGACAGCGTTTGCTACAATAGCGTTAAAGTTATATAACGTCGTGTTCATAGTCATCATGTATAATGATGTTTGTATTCCTCGCTCCAGACTTTTGGACGGCAGGAATAGTCCAATGACAGTAAAGCTGATGCTGAACCGCTGATGATAATAATAAATAATAATGTTGGTGGACAATTTACACATCGCCATCTAGCCTTAAACTAAGCAAAGCTTATACTATGGGGCTAGATAACTGATAGAATACGCATATACTTTTTTTTTACATCACTACATAGTATAAAGCAAAGTCGCTTTCCGCTTCCCGCGTCTGTATGTAATATGTAATATGTATGTATGTATGTTTGCTTATATCTTTAAAAGTACACAACGGATTTTGATGCGGTTTTTTTTAATAGATAGAGTGATTCAAGAGGAAGGTTTATATGTATAATACATGCATAATATAGTAGAGAAACACTGATAATTTTAGAGGTTTCTAATGTGATGTCGTAAATAAACACATTTTTTTTTCTACAATAAAGTCCGCGATGGTGTTAGAAATGTCTTACGCACAGCGAAGCGGGCACGGGTCAGCTAGTACACAATATTCTTTATATAACATGGATGGAAGCGCCCTGACTTTTTTCAGTATTTCATGTACAAGGTGTCCCAAAAATAAAGTCAAGTCCAGGGTACCCGAATCACTCCCATATGTTCCTCGATTTGTAGATTTTTGAGTTTGTTTCTTTCATATTTTTTAACCAAACTCTGATTTATATATAATTTGGAAAATAAATCATGCTAATCGTCAAAAATTATCATAAATGTTTATTAATCTCAGAAAAATGTCATTTGGTGAAATAATTACGTAAAAAAAAGTTATGATTTTGACTGATTGTGGAATGTGGACATGTGCCAAATGTGTAATGTCAAGAATCTGAGTATCTACCTTACTTGGAGATGAGAGTCGTAATCGTATTTAACTATATTTTCACTGCCTTATAACGGTCTTAGGTGACGGTACCAGTATTTTAAGTTTTATATACTAGCGAAACGCAAATCCACATTTAAGAATATAAATGCAATGCCATTTTATTGAAATAAAATGTCTCTCTGGAGAAAATGAATTCTGGGTGAATGCGGTAAGCGATTATAATAAAAGGGTGAAACTTGAAAAAATATATTTTTTAGGTCATAAAAAATGTTTTTGTCATAAACTTCCCATCCGAAAATAAACGCTGAAGAGGATTTTTTACATGGCATAGTCAATAGTTGATAACTTTTAGGTAACAAAAAAAACATCTTCTTCAATTCTTCATTCAAATCTTCCATATAAATTTCAATTCCATACATCATGCACGATAAAAATTATTTGGGCTTCAACCATTGCAAATTTGGTTGTTGCTCAGCCTTAATATATTTAATTTTAGACCCTCCCTACCTCCCTTATTGTCCATAGCATTGCTATAGTTATAAGATTACCGAAAAACGATTTTCGCACTGATACAAAAAGTCATAAGTTAAACATCCTTGAAAATGAAGTAATTTGGTTTTTACAGGTATTGTCTTCATTTTCAGGACCCTGTATGAGATTGATGGTTTTTATTTAAAAAAATATTTCCTTGTTTTCCCTACGAGACATCAGAAGAGGTTATTAACTTGTGATTAAAAGATTACTCCATAGATGCACTTACTGCAAGCGGAACCCTAAACCAGTCGTTGATCTGTTAATGTCAGCAACAAAGTTTCAAGTCTCAACGGTTATCATCACCACTTATTTATAATCTGAAATGCCATCTACCTCGCAGCTGTGTCGCTGAGCCTCTGGGCGCATAAATCTCTGATCTGTTTCTTTTTCACTTTGCACCAGAGTGTACCTACTATCTATAATATATAAATGAATCGCTGAATGTGTTGCTAAGCGCAAATCTCGAGAGCAGCTAAACTGATTTCGCTAATTCTTTTTTTTGGTATTCTTTATTATCAGGTTCCTATGGAAAAAAAAAATGACAGGACAACGCGCAACGTCTATCGAGACAGCTAGTTAACATAAAAATTAAACTACGAAGGTTATTTTTCAATTTATTTATCAAACAAACTGCAGAAAACCGACGAAAATATTTCGACCAATCGAATAGTCAAGAGACACAATTGAAATGGGATACATTTTGTACTATTCTCTACAAAATAGATATTAATCATCCAAATCGGAACACCAGGTAAAAAGATATACGCGGTCATACATAAAAAAAGCAAAAAAAAAAATGTATTATGTAATGACGACCCGTGGAATTGAAAACCTCCTTATTTCGTCTGTTGGAAATTTGGTTAATAATGTCTTAAAACCTAAGTTAGGTATACCTAGACGGGTGTGGTTCTCGTTAAACACTAAATTTATGTTTAAACATATAAAGTAAACGTTACAAAACATGAGCCATAGAATAAGCTAAGAACATAAAAACCAACATTAACTATCCTAAGCAAGCGCATACAAAACATGTATTGTATGGTTCATGTTAGAAGCGGGGGTATAAAATTCAAATGTGACCCAAAAACACCAGCGCTACTAAAAGCTACCCCCTTGAATTTGCAATATACGAAACTAAATAGGATCACGACTGTAATACCCAAGTACGGTAGACATCCTCTCGCATTGAGTTTGCGAAGTCATCCTTGTGTTTTTATTGAAATAAATATCTTTTGACTTTGAGATTTTTATTCGCACTATTTTATGTCATTTAGGTACTTACGTGAATATAACTTTAGCTATAAAGTATATTCACATGAAATGTAGTTTTGGCTTAAAATTATAACACATTCATAATTTTCTTGTCCTTTTTCCACTTTATACGTATAACCGGCCGCCTGCTTGACGTCAACCTTCTTAGGGAAAATTATAACATACAACAAACATGTATGCTCATCACACAAACGTTTCTTCTGGGTGGGAATCGAACCCACAGTCATAATGAGCTGCGAGGCCGGTCAGAAACATTACCCACATTTACCGATGAATATTTACAGTGATGGAGAAGTAGAGGCACGTTATGGCAATACCGTTGCAAGTAGCAACGTGTATCAATAACGTTACAGCCATTACCTCGGATTCCTGCACCCGCTTGAGATGCTACTCTGGGTTCTTACTCTGCGAAACGATTTCGACATTATCGTCGACAGTGACAGTGCTTGATATATTCGGCCTAAGCGCACTACTTTGTCTGTCGTAGTAGAATGTATGAAGGTAATGCCAAAAGTTATGTCGGTCGTTCCATCTTTCAAGATTATAGTCGATTGACTATATCTTGAAAACGATCAACGATGTATCGGAACAAACGTCACATAATTGCCGACTATATTTTGAAGGATAGAACAACTGACATTTCTTTTGACAATTGACATCATACATTCTACTACGACAGACGACGATTGTTAGTGTCGTCGATATGTCGAAATCGTTTTGCGGAGTAAGGGATCTACGTAACAATATTCGTGCCAAAATTACATTGTTTGAACGCAGTGAGTTGTAATTACTACGTACATTGAACGATGGAATAACTGTAATTACTTGAAAACTATCGATGTTCCTAACCCTATTTACAAATAATTAAAAAAAATACGAGAATTTAAAGAACATTAGTCAAAAAAAACTAAAATGGAGCTCGTAAATTGATCGTATACCTTTACTATCTAATATAATAATGTTCTAAACATTATTTCCTACATGATAGTATCTTTGTTATTTTCTGGCCGTTACTTTTTGTATGAAACTTGAATGATCTCTTCTGATATATCGGAACTCTCGTTTCGTTTCGTTTCGTTTTCAGTTTGCGGAGTAGACCCTGTCACGACACCGGGGTCGATTCGTATAATAATCGCAAGTCCAGAATAAGCAAGCGTATGTTTCCTAGCAATATCATCGAATACATGGTTACTCGTCGTGTGCGGCGTATAATGTGTGTTTGTAATGAAATCCGCACAGTAATACCGCCATTTGCTTAGCTATTAATGTGATGTTTCCCAACGGTGTTCGGTGACTCACTTGTATCCGAGATTTGCCATTGAGGACGACATGAGATGTGTTAAAACAACATAAAGAATCATCAAATTATTGTTAGATTTTTTAACAGATATGCGAACTTGGCGTGTTATAGGAGTGCACAAGTTGCCTGTTGCTCGACTGAGACGCAAGAGTCGCAGTTAGATGTTACACGATTTGCAATTATTGGCTTGGGTCTTTTTAGGGTTCCGTTCCCAAAGGTTAAAAGCGGGACCCTATTACTAAGACTCCGTTTGTCTGTCTGTCCGTCTGTCTGCAACAACATAAGCATTAATGACGCGTTGCCTGTCCTGGACTCTTTTAAAATTTTGTTTGAAGCAGTTTATATTTATATACTTCAGCGGAAAGACCATGGATGAACTTCCGTTCATTCTACAACTTGAACGTCCCATACGAAAAATATCTTGTAAAGTATTTAGAGTAGTACTGATAGTACCTACCTACCACACTATAACATGGTGTGGTAGGTAGATACTCGTAGTGATTTCGACGACAAAGGATCCTTTTATGGAGCCAGGACTATTTTTTTATGAATGTTGAGTGTTATTTACTATTACAGTCAAAGTCAAAATCAGACTTCAATAAAATCACACGGATCTCTTTGAAACATCTGAGAAGATAAGTGAAGCCTGTTAGTCGCTACCAAGCCTAGAAGAATCAGGCCACTTACTTGGCATGGCTCGCTTACCACGACCCTGAGGTCATCAGCCTACCACCATGCTGGGCGGAGTGGAGAGGAGAGCATCGAGAATTGACCAATCACAGTGCTCGAACGATTATAATCCATATAAATATAAAAGGTATATATAAATATATATATATATAAAAATGTATCCCTATTACCCCAGGTCACGGTATTACGCGAGAACGATAAGGATTATATGAAAGAAAATTTTGAAAAATTTAGCTTAAAATAGAAAATTTCTTAAAAAAACGGAATGTGCAACTTTGACCGGACAACGTCTGTGACAGCTGGTTATCTATATACTGGGCGTCCCACGGATATGCCACATGGAGGGAA
The DNA here is from genome assembly GCA_912999785.1 of Hydriomena furcata. Taxonomy (NCBI): domain Eukaryota; kingdom Metazoa; phylum Arthropoda; class Insecta; order Lepidoptera; family Geometridae; genus Hydriomena; species Hydriomena furcata. The sequence continues at coordinate 3,160,566 of OU538833.1, read as the reverse complement.
AGTACTCTTAATACTAATTTTAACTGCATTCATATGTAATTATTTATATCTTTAAATAATTACATGATTGAACCGGGAATCGAACCCGTTACACGAGAAAAATAATTATACTGTAGCTTTATCATACCGATCGAAAGGCTTCATCATAAGAATTATTTTGTGCTAAATAACATAGTGTCAGAAATAAAAGGAAGACCATGAATTTTAACATTTTTAACAAGATCAAAAAATCGACAGGGAGCGGAATAATCAAGAGTGCGACTTTGTATTCAACAGGAAGGAACTCATTTTGAGCATTTGATAAATTGATTGATTTTGTATTAAAAATGTTAAAATTGATGGTCTTCCGTGGCGAGCAGCTAATATTATTATAATAAAGAAGATTACTCTATATTCAATTTACCATTTTATTGCTTCAATAACAAAACAAAAGCTACGAATCCTTACTCTATGATTTCTTGATTTCACAATAAAAAAATATTTAACACACCACAAAAATGCACGAAGAAAGTTCCAGTCACACGAACGAACCACAAAATCAATAAAAGCTCTGGAAAATAAACGAAACCTCATTCACAGTCTCGTAATAAGGCAAGAATTCACCAATATAATAACCGGTGGTTATAGTAACCATGCCTTGAAGTGTGACCATGAATTTAGTTCCTACCTCAGGACAGTCTATAACAATCGACTGCGTTACGTGATTGGTGGCTAATTATTATTGAAAGTGATTGTTAGGTTTTCTCATACAGTAATCTATACTAATATTAAAAATGAGATAGTAACTATGTCTATCTGTCGTTATCACGACCAAACCCTTGAGCCGATTGTGATGAAATTTCATAAAGAGATGGCTAATAGTTTTGGGACGAACTTTTTTTTTCCAAAGATAGTTTTTCTGAATCTACGTAGACGAAGTTGCGAGTAATAGCTGGTTAATTAATAATGGGTAATTTAAAATTGTATAATCGTTTATGGTTGATTTGTTTCCAATACGATTGATGGCTCTTCAATTGATTGTTTAATGGGTAAACTAACCGCGATTTTTTTTTGTAGGCATTCATAATTTATTTTATTTGTTTACAAAAAATAAGATGCTATCAAAAACATAACTTTAAAAAAAGCCAAGTCCCGCAACGCAACTCAGTTCTTCTACCGTAAAAAAATTATAATGAGATCGGCCGTACCGCTTTTTGCTCGACTTGGCGGGGCACTGCCGTGCCCCCAGATTTATCAGTGCTTCTTACCACAGACATTGGTCCCATCAATGACATAAACATTGTTAATTACGATAGATTGCCTCTGGGGCACTTTCCATTAAATAATTTAATTGACGTTTGCTGCGTCTCTGATTTAAGAGTTTCACACACAGCAGCTATATTGTAAAGATGTATATTATAGCACGATACATTGCATTACATCTTTCCATAGAAATAGTCAGAAGACCACACAAGACAGTATATAATACATTTTTACATCTTCGTATCATAAGATACAGAGCAATATGAAAACATACATTTGTTCGATACATCTTAATACATCTCAATACATTTCCGTATAATGAAATGAAGGGAAAGATACATTACATTACCTGTTGTGTGTGTGATATACTAAGGTATTTTAAAGCTATACATCAGGGATGTAATGTACAATAATATACATTATAGCTACCGTGTGTGAACCACTTATATAGCTGACATTATTATAACTCTTCCAATTTAATATTAAATAGCAGTAAATCAGGCGGTTAATGTCTTGGTGAGATAGGTCTTAGTGAAATGCATATACAAAACAGTGTCAGTGTGTCTGTCCGTCTCGCCGCACGAAATCGCAAGCCGTTCCACATCCCGCAGGTTTTGTGAATGCTGCAATCAGACAGGGATGCAAGAATAACTTGATGTGGTGTCCATTCTTTCGTTGCGTTATTAGTCCACCATTAGACATTTACCAATCTGAAAAAGTGGTAAATGAAAATGTTTTCCGAACAAGTCAATACAATATTATAAATGTGAAAGTTTGTGAGTTTGTAAGTATATTTGTGCCTCAATCAGGCTTAAACGACAAAACGGATTAAGTTGAAATTTGCTGTAGATGTAGATATAATGCCCGAAAAAAACATAGACTACTTTAAAATATGAAAAACATCCCCAAAATGATAAAAAAATGTAAAAGGGAGGTTTTTGGTATTGATGGCGTTGGTGTGTAAAAATCTGACACCACAGACTAAAAACATTCAGTCTATTCTATTCGATTATTGAAATTTGACAGGACAACGAGTACAGAACAAATAGAAGGAATATTTATGAAATATACCTAATGTAGGTAGCATTACGTAGAAAGAACGTTGTAACAAAAAATGTTTGATGCATGTTGAAAAAAACAAGTTTAGAACAGCGTGCCATAAATTTTTGGCCATTCTCAAGTTTTATAAAATGTCAAAGTTAAAGAATATTTTTTTTCACAAAACACGAAACAAGTTTTTAATGGAATTGAGCACAAGTACACACGCTATAGTAAATCTAGATACTTAATCTAAGTCCATGTGCCAAATGTCTCGCGAAAATGAGCATAATTTGCACAACGCAAATAACATACCTACGGCATTACCAAGTAGCTTCACGTATTGTCTAAAATTGTGATTACTATATTTCATACTTATTCTTACTACGATTTCACTCGATTCTCGTCCTTACACACTTAGGTTAAAGGTGCTTCTTGGCTAGCGACGTTTTTTTGTATTATATCAAGCAATTGGACTGGAATAACCCACAAATTGGAGGAAATCATTTCGGGTTGTCATCAATTCGAATTCCACGAAATTATTTCGGTTATTTATCTGTAATTTACTTTCTATTGTGTGCCGTTAAATGAGTGGTAAAGGTAAATGGATAATAAATCGTTTTGGTTGTCTTTAGGATCTCGGCGTTTATAAATAAATACGTTTTCAGTTGAAAAATAGATTTCAAAACGTGCTTTGTAAAATCTACAAACCTTTGAGCTAGAGATCATTAGCCAGAGCACGAACCACCATCGTATCGACAACGTATCGTCCAAATGTCAAAACGGACATTTTTTGTATAGTAAAAGTGTTAGTTTTGACATTTGGACGATACGTTGTCGATACGATAGTGGTTCATGCTAAGCCCCCAGAGTAGCGCATTGTCATAATCTGTGAAAACTTTTTTTAGCAGAGAATTTTTTGTACCTGTTATTTATCATGTCATAATTTTAATGTTTTCTTTGTAAAATCTACCTATACTAATATTATAAATGCGAAATATATCTGTCGTTATATCTGCCTGTATCTTTGAGCCATTGTAATGAAATTTAATATAGAGATAGTTCAATGTCTTCTTCAAGCTACTTTTTCCCAAAAAAAATCTTTTGTTTTTCCGGTATTTTAATATTTTACGATATAGACGTTAAAAATATATTTCCTGAATCTACGCGGATGTAGTCGCGAGTAAAAGCTATTAAAGTATTAAAGTAAAGTGAAGTATTTAAGTTGTTTCTTACACTATGCAGATAAAAGTATAGTAAACGGTTTATTTTATTGTTGATCTCTGGCCGCTTACTCTAATGAGAGTCACGTAGGTAATGGCTACCGAAGCACGCGCCGCCCCCATTCGCTCAGACTTTGAATTATATTATTATTTCAAGTGGTATTGGCTTAGTAACATACCTCGGTTATTACCTCTGAATTTATGACGCTGTAAGCTCTTAATCATTTTAATTGATGATGATTGTTATAAATTGCTTCCTAGAGTGAAATCAAATGAGCTATCTGTTTCAAATTGAAGAAAAGTCTTCCTGCCATTCGCTCCGGTTATAAAGTGTAGATAAATCTGTTTGTCTGTTACTTTTTCACGCCTAAAACTCTAAACAGATTTCGATAAAATTTGGTAAGAAAATAGATTGTATATTTAGAATGGATATAGGGTCGAAGTGGCGGGCACGGGCTAGTAATATTTAATGCTAAAAATCTTCTAATTATTGATCTTTAACACGTATAGAAGTTTTGTGATAAAGATCGACTGTGGGAATACAGTAATTCTATGTAAGTGCAAGAAAGCATTTGAATGCTAAAGAGGGTTAGGTGTCAAATAAATATTTTATTTATAACCTCATTAGTAGTTGTCTATGTAAACACTATAATAATGGTTAGAGCTTAAAGTGGAAGAGCCACTGGCTCTTGAAAATTGTTTTTACTGGTTTGGAAGTGTATGTGTTCATCAAAAATCTGTTACATAGTATTATGCCTGAGATTTGTTATTACCTTTAATATTATACTGGATGTTTAGAGTATGGACCGACAGGATTTTTTAGGGGGTTAATATTTAATTATCCTCAATACAGTCCTTCTATCTCACAAAGGGTTGGTCATTGTGTGTGAAGATTTGACATTGCCATTGCTTATGTGTGCGTAAGCTCGAGAACGCTCAATGTCAGTCAAGCACACAAACGTGCGTGTCTATACACATCACAACTACATGTACTACTCACCGCCTTCGTGTACCGAAACTTTCAAGTCTGACGTTAGTCGATAAGTCGAATTTCATCGGCGTTCAGGCTACTCTTTCAAAGTGCGGTTAGATTTAACAGCCATTCATCGTCTCTGTTGGTTTCCGGTCGACACATTCGTGCTTCTAAATCAATCATTATTGGACAAACCAGTTGGCTGCATCAATACACAGTTTTTGCGGGCTGTCTGAGTGAAGTGGCACAGCGGTCCCGTTTGTTAAAAATCATGGCTATATACTTCAGTATAGCTAAAGTATGGAATAGGATCATGCAAGACTATTATCCCCAAGTACGGCAGACATCCTCTTAATATTTCCTGTACTCAGATTCTTGAACATGTCCAAACATTACATTAGGCACTTACCCACATGTTGCAGTAGTTAGGCATTTCATACGGTACAGGTTGCAAACCCAACGTCTCTATAAGAGTACCAACTAATTTCCCCACAATGTTTTCTTTCATCGTTCTGAACACGTGTTAATGTGCATACAAATTGTTCATTTGGGATTAGACCCCACCACCTTTGGATTGAAATTCAAAGCACCCACTCGGCCGACACAACTTTTAATACAGTTCTAACTAGGTTTATTTGTAAAATGGCAAGCAACAGGCTACGTGGAAGAAATCAGTTAGTTATCGTCAAAATAGTGATAGTGCAAAAGTAGCGTTCGACAGCAATAATTGCACAGTTCACGCTTGTCGCAGACCTGTCGCGAGATACGTAATAGCTTGCTGCGTTGACGCTAAGTGCCGCAACAAAACAAGCTAAAGCTAAACTAGCTAAGCTATACGTTGAAATGAAGCAAGATCACGACTGTATGTAATGCCCAAGCATGGTAGGCATCTTCTAAGATCCCCAGGCACTGAGATCCTTGTAGAGGTCTAATGATGATAGCCAGAGGCACGTCCAAACATTATATACCAACACTCAACTGGCTCTGTCTGAAAACCAGCGCTCAACTCTACGTCATAGATCATGCATGTGGAGCAGCATAAATCTGAGATGGGGCCTCTTTGACCCACGCAGTAGATCCCTCGCAGCTATAATACAGCTATAAAACGTATATAAAAGTATTCTATGAGTTATCTGGTTCCCATAGTACAAGCTTTGCTTAGTTTGGGGCTAGATGGCGCTGTGTGAAATGTCCACCAATATATTTATGTACCTATATTTCTCTGTGTGTGCCAAATAAATGTATTTCATTAAATTTTTTGTTTCATTTTATATTTACCAACTTTGTCAACTGAGAGGATGTCTAATGTACTTGGGGATAACATTCGTGATCCTATTTTATTATAAAATAATAATATACCATTATTTTGTCTACAGGGTGTGTGTAGCAGTATAGTGCGGGGATGCGCCGCGTGCGCCCGCGATCAACACATGCATGCCGCCCGCGCACCCGGTAAGTTACATTATATGATTGACTTCATAGCTCAGTTGGTAGTAGCTAGTAGCTAAGCCTTCTGCGCAGGGGGGCTAGAACGAATCAAATTCAAATTCATTCAAATTCAAAAATCATTTATTTCAATTAAAACACAAGGATCACTTTGAAAAGTCTTACGAACTGGGTGAAGCTGCGCCGATTCCTCGCGACCAAGCCTATGATCCTTTCCTTAATGCTATGTAGAGTTCCGGTGTGGTGACGATCGAACTATCGTATCGACAACGTATCGTCCAAATGTCAAAATTGACACTTTTTGTAAAAGTGCTAGCACGAATCACTATCGTATCGTCATCGTATCGCCAAAACGTCAAAACTGACACTTATTCAATACAATAAGTGTTACGATAGATAACGATACAGTGGTTATTCGTGTTTGCTTACTGTAGGCTGTGGTTGATTTCCGACCAGGCAAACATTTGTGTGAACATAGATGTTTGTTCTGTGTCTGTGTGTTACCAGTATAAGTATGTAATTTAAAAAAAGGATGAATGTTGTCTATCAATTATCTTGTTCACATAGAACAACATTTGCTTAAGGGGCTAAATGACGCTGTATAAAATATCCACCAACGTCTTGTAGACAGATAGCTTGGCGTACACTTATAAAAGTGAATATATATAGTATATAATACATAATACATAATAATAATAAATAACACCCAACATTGATAGTTCTGAGTTCTGACCCCGCACTGGTATTTCCTGATAGGAATCATCAAAAACTACCAAGTACCATGGTACCACAAAAGTGTCGGCAGATAATGTGAGCATTTATCCCGTCGCGGGAATAGAATTTGTTACTTTGCGAGGTCGTCGAAGATCACGTCCTAACGTTAAAGTATGGCACGTGACAACTTTTTCACATAGCATTCCATACGTGACAAATTGCAAGCACATTACGGAGCCTTATTAGAATTATAACTTGTTTCCTCACGTGGAAAAAAGAAGAGGTTCTCAATTCGACATGTATTTTGTAAACAGGGTGTTACAAAACTACCCGTAAAGCCGAAAGGAAGATAAATGGGGTCTTATAACGAGTCTATCTATACATATAATAAAATTGTAGAAGAGTTCAATTCTGTACATATAATAAAAACTAAAAAAAATACTCCTAGGGGTCTTCATACAAGTAACACAAGACAAAAAATTACATTTTGTAATTTTTGTCTGTCTGTTGTCTAGCTTTCACGCAAAAACTACTGGACGGATTTTGATAAAACTTTTTTTGTTATGTAGCTATTAGTCCTCGGCAACATATAGGCTATAATTTATTTTGAAGATACTACCAGAATACCAGATGTGAAACTATCTGTCGACCAGCGAAGCGGGCACTGGTCAGCTAGTTCATAATATATATGAACCGTAGTAACGAAAAAAAAAAAAATATGAATGAAAAATAGAAAAACTATTAAAGTAGACAATTATTAGGTAAAATAGGTACGTAGGCCTCTGTTAAGGCGAGTAATTAATGTGTTTGATGAATGCAGAATCGTTTTTTCTCAATAAACGTAAAACATACAGTTTTGTTTTTTATGACAAAGATAACTTAAGGATATAATCTAGATAAATTACAGACAGAATCACGATTGGTGAAACTTTTCTCGATAGATTTATTTTCCAAAGTTGGCTCTTCAAAAACATTCTTTAAAAATGAACTGTTTAGCTATCCATAGCTTTGTTTGAAAACGAAACTAGTGTTTGTTGTATACATTTTTTTTTGATGTATGACATATTTTTACCTGTTGGTCAGATTTCGATGTTTTTTTTCTATTCTGTAGAGAATTGTCCCAAGTTTGTCCCTATGTAATTATTCAATTATTATCGCCCCTTGACTTTTCGATTGGTCGAAAAAATTTCGTCGGTTTTCTTTCTAAATGTTGTTATTGTTACGTCACAACATACTGATAGCAATATTAAGTTGATTACCCCAACACTTAGGAAATTGCAAATTTTTGTTCACATCCCAAAAGTTCGACAAAGTGGGACTCGAGATTCATATTTAGAGTTTCAAAATAACAGTCCAATTCCATCAAGGCTACATTAAAGTTTCTCAAGACTAAGAATACAGGAGTCAAGACTCAGAACAATAGTATATTACAAAAACTCGTTCAACAATAACACAGCGAGCTTTACGCAGTAATCAACGTATATTAAGAATTTTCTCGTGAACCCTAATTACATACATTTCGCATCATCTAAGTAATAAGAACCATCGGAGTAATGATAAAAGAGCTTACGAAATGTACATTGTACAAGATATCCTATCCTAATAATATTATAAATGCGAAAGTATGTGAGTGAGTGGGTGTGTATGTGTGTGTGTGTGTGAGTGTGTGTGTGTGTGTGTGTGTTTGTTACTCTTTCACGCAACGCACTACTGAACGGATTACATCAGAACAACACATAGGCTACTTTTTATCCAGGTACCACCAGTTCGAGATAATTATAAAAACAGAAAAACCGACTGCTAAAAAAATATTATATTTATGATATATAATTTAATACGCTCCAATAAAGTTCTTTTTTATTTTTATTTATTTAGAATTTGTGCCTAGTAACATAAAAGTGTTAAGATATGATTCTATTTTTGGAATGGCCTATTTAGTAGCTTTCATTTGATACCCATTATTCACCATGTCCCCATTTATTTAAAAAAATATATAGCTTATAGCACTCCCACAATCTCACAATTAAGACAAATCTAACGACACCTCATATGCCATATCCGTCAAGTCGTTTGGGCTGTAGAGACGCCAAAGAAACGGACATACAAACATACATACATACATCGCTCGTTAAAAAACGAAGTCCTCAGTCCTCAGCAGTTCCTCAGTCGGGTAACACATACGCATATTTATATCACAAGTTTAAATATAGTATATTTTCTAGGAAAAACAAACACTTCTTCTTCTTGTCCTTATGCCACTTCAGGTGGGGTCGGCACAACATGTAGAAAAAACATATCGCAACATGTTGGCTTGTAATGTTGTCGTCGTAGTTTATCTAAGTAAAAACATTGCCAGATCAAAAAGAATAATATATACATTAAAAGGGCCTCTTAGCTAGATGGTTGCGGCCTCAGGCCTCACTACACTAATGCCCTATAAGACCCAGGCCTAAGCCTGAGATTAAGAATGATAAGTAAGATAATTATACAGACAAATAATATATTTATTCGCTTTTCTGCTTGCACGAAAATAATGAATCAAATAGTAGTCACTTAGCACCTAGGGTGTATGGTGTAGTGTTGTACTAGCTTCCGCCGCGGTTTCGCTCACCTGCAACAAGTATCCCATATGCTATTTCAGGACATAAGCTCTTTTAGCTCTTTAGCATCCAAATCTGTTTAGGCGTAATCGAGGTGCAAACATCTTCACACACTCTTACTATACTACAAGCTACCACCGCGTTCGATCGCGTAGTACAGACCTAGATAAAAATTAGCCTATTTGTTATTCCAAAGCATAGAGCTCTTTAGCATCCATATCTGTTTAGGAGTAATCGAGGTGCAAACATATATATTACTATACTAGCTATCACCGCCTTACATTTACTATACTAGTTATTCCAGGGCATAGACTGTATATTTCAGGTTTCATCAAATCCGTTTGTATGTTTGAGCGTGTTTGAGGCACAATATACAAACTTTTGGATTTATAATAGTAAGATGTCTTGCTTATCATAACTCTCAGTGGCCTCATACGAATTGTTCCCAGACTTTTAAAGAGCAATAAAAGCCTGCTCTGGAACTTTCAACAATTCGTGCTATTACCCTAATTGTGGAACAAACACTTTCACTGTATAAATATTAATGAAAACGCGAGTGTTCTCGACCCGTTGGCCCGGTTGGCTCTTTTATTTCTCTTTTAATTGCTTTTCGTGGTAAATATAATACAGTAACCGTGATATAATAAAGCAGGCTTAAAAATGGAGCTAATTAATTATGAAGCTATTTACTTTTTATCTGACTTCAAATAATTAGGAGATTTTCAATCCGTCGTCAGATTATTTTTTGGGTTGGCATATAGCGATTTTAGTATTACAGCAAGTCAAGCATTTGCATTCGGAGAGTATTATTTGGTGATGTGGAACTAATAATAATAATAAAAATAATTTATTTTTCTCTCACATGGTAGGTAATACAAACTTGGTGCTTATCTAAAGGATGATGTTAGGTTCACCTGTTTAGCGAGAGACTGGTGGCTGAAATAGGTTTTTGAAAAAAACAGGTCACCAAATCACCATCATCATCATCATCATCATCACATTGTGTTGTAATGTTGTGTGTAATTTTTACCTATTACTGTTTACCTAGGTCTAATCTGTTTCTTAAGTTTCAGTTAGGTATATTAATATAATATTTTAAGATGTGTAACCTAATATCAGCTTTCTATTTGCAAAATGCCACAAATAAAGTTTTTTCTATTTGTATTTCTATATTTCTGTTTTATTTCGCTAAAGAGCTGTCTCCCTCTGATCTTTCTCTGTCTCTCAATTTAGTTAAGAACTTCGGAGAAATAGGTACTCGTAAAACAAAATTCTCCTCTTATTTTCTTAATGTAATTTATTTAATTTGATAATAACCACGAGCTTAATGATGATTATCCCAAATATAAATATCAGCACAACAATTTAAGCTAATTATGTTGAAATTAGCATTTCGAGAGAATTTCGATTTAAATTATTCATGGCGTTGGATTTAACTTTTATTGATTCAACAAATGATTGCTAATGAACAATATCGCCTTAGTTAAATAAAAACAAAAAAAACTTCTCGACTGTGATCCCCAAGTACGGTAGACATCCTCTCAAATCTCCAGGCGCTTAGTTCCTTGTATATGTCTAAAGTAGGTGGTCAGATACACGCCCAAACATTACATTTGGCACATGCCCACATTTGCATTCCTACGTGACAGGTAGCAAGCCTATCGCAACAATAAGAATATCCTTAGTGTCATTTAATATTTCAGCCGGTTCATTTTAAATTGGCCTCAACCAAATAATCAAGCAACTTCTGAGGGATGTGTCGCTTGATTATGTACCCGTCTAAAGCTGGGGCAGGTTGTTAGTGGAACCTGTTCACAGAACGCAAGGAATACAAGTAATTACACACAAAACTCATTAACTAAATTAAAGACTGTTAAATAGACTAACTCATTAACGTCGTTAGTGATAAACGAAGGCTTTACTTAGCAGTGAGCGTAGAGTAACTTAATATAAGCTATAGGTCGAACCTGTGTATGAACTATGAACGTATACTGTGAAAGTTCATACCTTGATAACGTCTATAAACAACTAACTTTCCATGCGAACTTAGTAGCTTGGTACCAGGATATAAAATACTTTATATGCTATTTCAGGTCACCAACTATGTCAGCTCAGAGTTTCATACAAATCGTTTCAACCATATTGAAAACAGGCCAACATCCTTAGTAACTTTCAAATTTATAATAATAGAAGGATTGATGGCAAAAAACGGAGCCATCCTTGATAGATGTTTAATAAAAAATATACTACTCTGCAGAATGTGGGCTTGATACTAAATGTATTTTTAGACGTGTCTCTGATTACCCATCTTAGACATCTGAGACATCTTCAAAGATCTTAAGTGCTTAAGTGCCTAAGATCTGAGAGGTTGTCTACCATGCTTAGGAATTCAAGTTGTGAGCATTTATTTTTTTCTTTTATCATCATGACGTAAATATGACCCAGGACAGCGACAAAACCTACTTTATATTTTACCGTTTACTATACTACTTTACTCTCGAATTTATACGAATCGCACCCTTAATCACCCTAAAATTAACATAATAATGTAATGTTAATTTTAGGGGCCGCGGACGGCAGTTCCGGAATTCTTTGAAATTCCATCCTGATATATAAAAGCTTATTCAAAAAGTATACGGTAGGCATACTTTGCAATTCTTAAAGTTGTCTAATATCTATTTATTCGCCAGAAGTATGTCCAATCATCGCATCGTATGTTACATGCCCACATTTAGGTACATTTCGAGTAGAATGCTCATAATAGATTTCACACACTATAGCTAGCTTGTCACTGCTCTATACTCGCTATCGATATATCTGTGTCTAGTATCCAGGTCGTAAACAAGTAGGTCTCTAGGTTTTTCTCAGTTTTACCCGCTTATACTTGCGAAGTGATAATTGTGTGTAAATTTTTATGAGTTCGCACTGTCACATGTTGACAAAGAGATGGTTTTATTGACAGAAAGCGGGCGTGTAGCATGTGGCTCACATGATATGCGAGTGATTTTAAAAACCTTGTTTATTGAAGTACGAGTTTAAACCAAACTTTCTTTTATTTAATAATTGCGTTGTAAAAATAAACCCAAATTTGACAGGATTTGATTTAGTCTTGTATCTTCGAAAATTTTAATCAGATCTGTTTATTTTTTGCAGCAGTACAATACATAGTAGGTATTGGTCTTATGAATAGGGTAAGTAGTATTAGTATTAGTACATGGGTCCTGTTAGGATAAAAACAAACTATAATTATTATCATAGTAAAAATATATAAAATATATACTTACTTTAACAATTTGTCGAATATTTTTTGATGAATTATATCAAAAGTTTTTTTATTAGTTTAAGATAGTTCTTTGATTCAGATTCAATTTAGAATTTGTTTAATTCGTAACTAATTATCGTACCTTTTTGTTTCTAGATAGATAGGGTCACGACTGTAATCCCCAAGTACGGTAGCCATCCTGTCAGATCTCTAGATCCTTTGAATATGTCTAGTGGGGGTTGTCAGAGTCACGTCCAAACATTATATTTGTCATATGCTCACATTTTGCAGTAGTGAGCATTCCATAAGTAACAGATTGCAAGAACAGGTTGCAAGCCCATCGCCGCTTAAAAGAATACTATATTTTTTTTATAGTTTAAAATAGTTGTTTGGTTCAGATTCAATTCAGGATTAGTTTAATAAGTAATTATCGTACCTCTTTGTTGCTTTATGTTTATAATTGGTTCAACTGGAACCAGTCAATATCCGTGAACGGGTTTAAACGTATCTCCAAAGAGCTACCTAAAGTGGTAAGTAGCTGCAATCACTGGATTATAATCGCAACGTTTAACAAAGTAAGCACTATTTCATCTGTTGGGTGTGGCTGAACCACCACTTGCAAATGTAAATGAGTTAACCGTACCGGTTAAGATTAAGCTGCGGACAAACCCACGCGACATTGCGACCATGCGACATTGCGACATTGACGCGAGAACGGCTAATGTGTGTACACACACATTGGTGCCGATTCTGTTGGTGCTAGATTAAACTAAACTCGCATCCATCTCGTTTTGTTTGATATAGAGTAAAAGAGACAGTAGTATATTTAAAGATAGAATTAAAACTATCGTGGTAGTTAATCATTTTAAATAGAAATACGGCTAATTACCACGTTTTTTCTTGTATTGCCGACGTTTCGAGACAATTCAGATGTTCTTCATCATGAGCATCACCCGTGAACTCGATCAACGGTAGATCGGCGAATACTATTACTTCTTATTTAAAATATTTAAAGATGACAAAACTGTTTTTAGTTTAGTTTGTTGTCAATCGAATCGACACGATTGGCCTCCTCTCCAAGCGGAATTCAGCGCAAGTTGACATGCGTTAGGAGTCAGCGGACTATATAATATATTTTGTTGTTTTAATACTATTTCAAAGTAATTATTAATCTTCGTGTAGGATAAAAACCTGTTGTTGCTTCCATCTTTCCTCGTCTCTAGCTGATCCACGCTTTACCTGCTAGCTTTTCGATGTCATCGCGAATGACGCTGTTCGTGTTTGAAAATCAATTTAAACACCTACACTGCATAATATCTTCGATTTGAAACACGCAGCGTGGTGCGGACCTGAACCATTCGACAATATCTATCGCGTCATCGTCTGGTCGCGCTGTTGTAACTGCAGCTTTAGTTAAGTCTAGAATAGCTGATAAATATCTAGCAAAATTAATTGCCTATTATTAGCAATCAATAAAGAAAGCAGACTAAACTTTCCAAAATATCTCAGAAAATTCGCAAATTAAATACAAATTAGAGAGGTTTTACCTAATTAAAATAATTCATTTGAACAAAACTCGCGTGCTCCAAAATTTTGTGTAAATTTTCGAGGCAATTAGGTAGACGTCGTCCTAATTACACAACTTATTCGTATAATGTTTTTTGTTTTGCAAAAAGTTGTTTAGGAAAAATATATCTGTACCATAAGGTACTTTGAATTTATTTTGGTAGGTAATAAATATAAATAAATAAATATTGGTAGACATTATAACACAGCGCCATCTAGCCTCAAACTAAGCAAAGCGTGTACAATGGGAACTAGATAACGGATAGAATACTTAAAAACGTTTTTTTGTAAATATATACTTATGACGTTACATACACCCAGACATAGAATAAACATCTATGTTTATCACAAACGTTTGTCCTGGGTGAGAATCGAACCAACAACTTAAAGTGCAGAAGGCAGACTATAAACTGTGCTGCGAGGCTAGTCTAAATCTTAAATGTTAGTATAATTATTTTTCTACTAATATTTATTTATAAACAAATAAATGAACACATACCTACTTGCGCTTATTTATTTTTGTTACGGAATACGGCCCGTAATTTGTATAGAGAAACCGGGCATTAAACATCTTTGTTGTAGCGGTTCAACATTTCTATTGCGTTAATAGATTGGTAGTATTTGTTTGACAAACGGGCCTCTTGATTGGGTATCAATAAATGCCAGCCGGCATGCATAAGTTAGTTAATTTGTATTAGCTTTAGCTACCATTCGAGGTTGTAAATGATCTTCATTGGGCTTGATGACATAAGCTCGTATGTTGTGGCTGTGTGCTTGTTCAAGTGACTAGCCTCGCAGGTTAGAGGGCATCCATAAATTACGTGAGATGTTTAAGGGAGGAGGGGGTCGAGCCAAATATCACGCAATTTTTTTTCTGATTGAAAAATATATACTATTTTTGTTCATTATCCAGATTGTACGGGTTAGTCCGGAAATCCCCATTGACTATACATATACATGCTTAAAATTTAATCTTAACTCTAATCTTAAAAAAGTCTGTCTGTTTGTTTGTCTGTCTGTCTGTTACAAGGCTGTATCTCAGGAACCGTGATAACTAGACAGTTGAAATTTTCACAGATTACCTATTTCTGTTGCCGCTATAACAACAAATACTAAAAACAGAATAAAATAAATATTTCAGTGGGGCTCCCATACAAATGTGATTTTTTTGCCGTTTTTTATAGATACGTACGGAGTCGTGCGTGAGTCCAACTCGCACTTGGCATGTTTTTGTACTTTTTTATATGAAAAGGATGTGAGCTCCTGGAAATCTGAAAGATGTCTACCAAGCCTAGGTATTTTATTTTTTTGTGACGGATTTTTATACTAAAGATCTCTGAGGCCTATGACAGCGTTGCCTGACTATGTCAGTAGTGCCACAGATTACAGACGTGACTGTATTTATACATTTTTGTCTACAAAAGTGAAAACAAAGTTCAACGTCCCAATATTACTGTGGCTATTATCTAACCATGTTTTCTTTTCAAAATTGGTGCATTAAATAAGTGAAACTATAAGAAAGTGCCCTATTAAATGAAACATCTCATTAATGTTCTATGAATGAACTCGATCAATGTAATCATTAAGGGCTACAAGATTCACTTTCAATGGCCCGATTATATTGAATAATCTATCGACAATCGACTATCGTCTATATTAAATATCGACAAATTACTACTTACTCTTATAATGAATTTAAGCGGTATGAGAAAGTGTTTGTCTGCACGTTTTTCTTTTTATTATTAACTAGCGACCCGCCCCGGCTTCGCACGGGTAGCATGTTATTATACATATAAACCTTCCTCCTGAATCACTACACTCACATCACATCTATTAAAAAAAACCGCATCAAAATCCGTTGTGTAGTTTTAAAGATATAAGCAAACATACATACAGACGCGGGAAGTGGGAAGCGGGAAGCGACTTTGCTTTATACTATGTAGTGACTACATGCGTGGGTAATGGAAAAGTGAATTAAAAACTGGAAAGTGCGAGTCGGATTCGCGCACCGAGGGTCCCGTTCAAACTTTTTACAGGGTTTCCTGTTATCTTTAGGTAAAAACGATTTTTCGTATTTTTGTTTTTTTTTAATTATAAAGAAAAAAAAATAGGATCACGACTGTAATCCTCAAGTACGTAAGACATCCCCTCAGATCTCCAGACGCTTAGATCTTTTGAAGATGTCTAGTGGGGGTAGTCAGAGGAACGTCCAAACATTATATCTTGCACATGCCCACATTTTGCAGTAGTTAGCATTCCATACGTGACAGGTTGCAGGCCCATCGCCTCTTATAAGAATACAAACTTGTTTCCTCACGATGTTTTCCTTCACCGTTTTGAGCACGTTTTTGATGCGCATATAAATTTTTCGAACAGAAAAATCCATTGATGCACGCGGGGATTTGAACCCACGACCTTTAGATTGAAAGTCGAGGTACCTCCCACTCGGCCAACACGGCCTAAGTAGGAGTCTAGACTATTAACAACTTAAACAACTTGATGCAGCACCAGGGCTTTAAGTAAAGTGAACGAAGCCTCAGGCTTAAGCTTGTTAAGATAACATGCGATTATCTATCTTGGTAATATCGACGTCACTTTTAATAGCTAAGCCTTGGTTTCGAAACGGGGAACGATAAAGGTCGTTTAATTCCGATGAACGCACTTTTAATCTAACGTGAAAATGATGGTCGCCTTTTTATGTCTTTTGGAGGCAAACAGGCGTAGCGCCCTTAAATAACATAACTACACTATAAGTACTTATGTATTTTTAATAGACCAAAAAATAGGTTATTCATTTTATATTTATAATATGTATAATATTTTTATATTTTTTTTGTTGCATTTGCATGTACTTTGTACGTAATTATGTAAGCGACCCGATTTGATGTTTTTTTAGGGTCCATACCCAAAGGGTAAAAACGGGACCCTATTACTAAGACTTCGCTGTCCTTCTGTCCGTCTGTCTGTCACAGGGCTGTATCTCATGAACCGTGATAGCTAGACAGTTGAAATTTTCACAGATTATGTATTTCTGTTGCCGCTTTAACAACAAATACTAAAAACGGAATAAAATAATTATTTAAGTGGGGCTCCCATACACTAAACGTGTTTTTTGCCGTTTTTTATAGATAATGGTACGGAACCCTACGTGCGCGAGTCCGACTCGTACTTGACCGGTTTTTATTTCTGAATATTTTTAGACCCAAATTGGTCTCATTTAAATTATATTTATGTAGGACTAATAAGTCCTTCATAAAAATTCAAAAATTACTGATTTATTAACTTAAAAACTGTTTCGCCAATTTTCTTTTGCTTACATGATTAGTCCTACTAATCCTAATAATATTATAAATGCGAAAGACAAAACGTATTAAGATGAAATTTGCTGTAATAAGTAGATAAAAAATCTGAATAAATGTAACTTATAATCCGAAAAACAACCCCTTTAAGATAAAAAAACGCAAAAAGGATGATTATGGTATAGATTACTAACTGATTTGATACTGACAAATTTTTTGTACATCTGTGCCATCTATACCCGAATCATCCCTTTTGCGTCTTTTTTTTATTTTGGTGTTGTTTTTCGGATTATAACCATCCCTATTTTCTATTTTCTTTTTTTGAACTACATCTACAGCAAATTTCATTTTAGTCCGTTCTGTCATAACATTATGAAGCTGGAAACGGGAATAAAATAGTTTAACAAAATCAGAACTAGATGTCGCTAGTAGAAAAATTAGAACGCGCTATCGTTGCGTTTTGGCTGCGGGACGAGACACTGAGTACATGTACATTTCAATATTATTATGCACTCGCCAGGAATGTCTTGACCTGGCGGGGTTGCCTCGCAATCTAAAACAATTTTTAAGGCACAATCTCGCTAACGCGGTGAGGTGCTGGTAATGATAATTTAAGTTATAAAACTAATGTTTATTTAGGTATAAAAACTGCCCAAGTGCGAGTCGGACTCGTGTACCAAGGGTTTCGTACCATTATCTATAAAAACGGCAAAAAAATCACGTTTGTTGTATGGGAGCCCCACTTAAATATTTATTTTATTCTGTTTTAAGTATTTAATAAATAGGATCACGACTGTAATCCCCAAATACGATAGACATTCTCTCAGATCTCCAGGCGCTTAGAGCCTTTGAAGATGCAATGATAGCATTCCATACGTGACAGGTTGCAAGCCCATCGCCGCTTATAAGAACACTAACTGGTTTCCTCACGATGTTTTCCTTCACCGTTGTAAGCACGTGTTTTTGAGGCGCATATAAATTTTCGAACAAAAAAATCCATTGATGCACGCCGGGATTCGAACCCACGACCTTCAAATTGAAAGTCGAGGTACATCCCACTCGGCCAACACGGCTTTTTACGGCTTTTTTTTTCATTCCTGTTGCTGCTATAACAAGTTTTAATTTTTTTTTTTCTTGTTATAGCAGCAACAGGAATACATAATCTGTGAAAACTTCAACTGTTTAGCTAACACGGTTCATGAGAAAACATCGCGAGGAAACAAGTTAGTATCCTAGCGGCAATGAGCTTGCAATCTGTCATGTATGGAATGTTAACTACTGCACAATGTGACTCTCTGGCTACCCCCTCTAGACACCTTCAAGGAGGATGTCTGCCGTATTTGGGGATAACAGTCGTGATCCTATTTTTTTTTAAATCACGATTTTTTGAAATATAATTATTTTGTTGAGATCTTTGCAAAATATCATAGAGATGGTCACGAATGTGGCAATGTGGCAATGTTATCTAGTTACAGTAGAAAACATATTGAGCGTATCAGTACGTACAAAATAATTACAGTTGTAAAAGTATTTATGTAACTGTTACGGCGAGACAAGATAATGGATTTTAATTGAAGAATTACAGCAATATAAAGATTCTCTTATCCACCCAGATCAACGTCAAACGCGGACAGTAATTACAAAATCGCAATTAACTCGAGTGAAAGTGGAAAGACGCCATTTTTCGGAAAAAGCATCTCAACGTAACCGCTGACACCCGTTGCACAACGACTGTCTTTCGAATTTACAATGAGTATTAGACATAGCTATATATAAACAGCAGGTATCTTCTTCTAAATATAAAATAGAATAGGCAATAGTAATAATTACACTATTTATAGCTCGAGAACGGCTGAACCGGTTTTCATGCTTTTTGATTTGGTGGATTTGTCTTTGTCCCGAATAACATAATCTATACTTATAATAAAACTGTAGAAAAGTTCAATTCTGTACATTGAATAAAAACTAAAAAAAATACTCCTAGGGGTCTTCATACAAGTAACACAAGCCAAAAAAAAAACATTTTGAAATTTTTGTCTGTCTGTCTGTCTGTTGTCCGACTTTCACGCAAAAACTACTGGGCGGATTTGGATTAAACTTTTTTTGTTATGTAGCTATTAGTCCTCGGCAACATATAGGCTATAATTTATTTTGAAGATGGGAATACCAGATGTGAAACTATCTATCGACTAGCTAATATCGGTTAGCTAGTAATTAAATAGTTGTAATAGTTGTAATAGTACTTGGGGATTACAGTCGTGATCCTATTTATTTATTTTTTTATTTTATGAGAGCGTGTACGAGTACCTACAGTGAGTGTCAGGAAAACGACCCAGGACAAACATTTGTGTGATGAACAAAGTTGTTTATTCTGTGTCGGAGTGTTATTGTTAAAAGATAAGTATGTAAAATTATAATATACTAGCTGACCCGTGCCCGCTTCGCTGTGCGTAAAACATTTCTAATACCATCGTGGACTTTTTTGTAGACGTTTTTAAGGTGTACAATACTGTAGTACATTATTTTGATATATCTCGTGGGGTTCAGCCAGCATTTGCAATGTAAGCGCAAAAAAATGTGTTTATTTACGACATCACATTAGAAACCTCTAAAATTATCAGTGTTTCTCTACTATATTATGCATGTATTATACATATAAACCTTCCTCCTGAATCACTCTATCTATTAAAAAAAACCGCATCAAAATCCGTTGTTTAGTTTTAAAGATATAAGCAAACATACTTACATACATACATATTACATACAGACGCGGGAAGCGGAAAGCGACTTTGCTTTATACTATGTAGTGAAGTATGTAAAATTATAATTTAAGTATTCATTCGGTTAGATCTGGTACTAGGAGCTTGGTTTGGGACTAGATAGCGACGTGAAAAACTTCGTTGATATATTTTTTTAGAGGATTAAGATCTATTTGAATAACCAAGCTGCGGCCATTGTAGTCTATGCTATTAATTCGGCGGAACGCTCTCGGGACGTGACTGAAGTTTTGAGTTTTTACGAGGCACGTGACTCCGGCGACAAGTGCTAGTGAAATTGAAAGTGTTAATTTAGTGAAATGAATTATGGTGCTTTCAAACGACGAGCGAGCTAGCTAGCTATAGCATTGGTCTAGTTAGATTTTAATACTTCTAGACTTTAAATTATTTAAGCGGAATTACCTCGTATCAATAATACTGTATACTGTCGCGAAGAATAAAGACATAGTTTCACCTAGCTCCAAAAACGCTTCAAAGTGATCCTTATGATTTTATTGAAATAATTATCTTAGACATTCTCGTATGAAGATTTATTTTTAGGGTTCCGTACCCAAAGGGTAAAAACGGGACCCTATTACTAAGACTCCGCTGTCCGTCTGTGTGTCTGTCACAAGGCTGTATCTCAAGAACCGTGATAGCTAGACAGTTGAAATTTTCACAGATGTTGTATTTTTGTTGCCTCTATAACAAAAAATACTAAAAACAGAATAAAATAAATATTGAAGTGGGGCTCACATACAACAAACGTGTTTTTTTGCCGCTTTTTATAGATAATGGTAAGGAACTCTTCGTGCACGAGTCCGACTCACACTTGGGCGGTTTTTGTATTTAAAACAATGTAGTTATGAATAATAACAAGAATTTTAGCCACGCTTGGCATGTAAAATTGTCAAAGGGAGATATAAAATCGCATGCATTTCAACGCGGCTCTGCACTAAACTTTAGCAGCTTAACGTGGAGTGGTATGAATAATATTATAACGAACCTATCTATGCTTGAATATTCATTGGATAAAATGTGTTAATATTTTTAGGACTGTGTAAGTGGCCATATATTTAAATGGGTATTGCGTTGCGTATTCACACGTGCCTGAATTATAGTCGTGAGCCTGATCATTGACAATGTTTGCTTAGTGGTATAGTGCCCGACAGCTCTTACCTCTTCGGGTTCAATCCCCGCAGCAGGACAAATGTTTGTATGATCTGCAAATATTTCTCCCAGCAGTATGACTTGAAGTCATAATCCCATTGTCTTTTGATGATTATTTAAGCGTATGGAGCGGCGATGGGTTTGTAACTTGTCACGTATGGAATGCTAACTACTGCAAAATGTGGGCATGTGCCAAATATAATGTTTGGACGTGCCTCTGACTACCCTCACTAGACATCTTCAAAGGATCTAAGCGTCTGGAGATCTGAGAGGATGTCTACCGTACTTGGGGATTACAGTCGTGATCCTATTATATTATGCAATGCGGTTATGGGTATGATTGTTGAGGTACAAAGCTACTAGTTTTTGATACCAATGAAGCAAAGGGATAAGTACAGGAATAAGTAAGAGTAGAGGTAGGCCTAAGAAGAAATAGATGGACTGCGTGAAAGGGCGGCAGATAACAAAGAGTTTTTGTGGCAGGATAGGACCTATTTGATATCATCTTTTTGTCCTTATCCTACTTTATGTGGGACAACATGTAGAAAAACATGTTGCAAAAGGATTTGGCTTAGCTAGAGTGTTTTTCAACTGGCCGCCCCTGTCTGAAGGAATTCAATTATTTATTTTAAAACTAGCTAAGTTCAGGAAACTGATTTCTGAAGACTGCGTAAACTATTGAAATTTCTGAAAATCTAAACACATTTATGGAAAAAAGTAGCCTATGTTCATCCCAAAACTTTTAACTTTCTCTAGGTATATGCAATTTTATGACAATCGGCCTAGCGGTTTGATCGTGATAACGTAACAGACAGACAGACAGAGTTACTTTCGCATTGATAATATTAGTATAGATAATGTTCCAATCATAAAGATCTCACGTTTTAAAAGAGCTCATTTGTACAACAAAAACTAACAAGCAATTATACTTACGCGCTGACTTTAAAGTACCTATTGAATAACGCTACTTACAGATTACGAGTGACAATGAAACACGAAACAAATCGATGTCTCGATAACAATTCGTTATCGATAACGAACCATAAACGAAGCGATTTGTCTCTTTCACAGTTTGGTGTTTGCATCGACTTTTACGAGGTTCTTGTGACACTTTTGGCAGGTTATCTTCTAGGTACGAACTTTAATGTGATAAGTGAAATTTTTGACATTTTGTATGGGCTGAGTCTACTCGGATAAGACGGAAAAAGTGATAAAACTGCATTTTCTCGAAAACCATCAAATTTAAAAAAAAACTGTCTGTAATTTATTTAGCTAGTATGATTATCTAACGAATTATATAAAAATTAACTGTTTAGATATTCATAGTTTTGATTAAAAACAAAACTAGTGTTTTTGAAGAGCCGACTTTGGAAACAAAATCTATCGAGAAAAGTGTCACCAATCGTGATTCTGTCTGTAATTTATCTAGATTATATCCTTAAGTTATCTTTGTCATAAAAAACAAAACTGTATGTTTTACGGTTATTGAGAAAAAACGATTCTGCATTCATTAAACACATTAATTACTCGCCTTAAAGGCATACGTCTACCAAACCGGAGAGAAGAGATGTGACAATCTATCTACCTATATTATAAGCTCCACAGATCAAGTGGTGGTGACCCTGCCTTCTGCGCTGCTTCAAGGTTGTGGGTTCTAGTCGATCCCTGAATTTTTATATCTGAAAAAATTATATGCTTTGCGAATAAACCAGTTAAAATAGAATAGAATAGAATATAATATAACTTCGTAAGGTCGTGAGTTCGAATACCGGCGTGCATCAATGGATTTTTCTTTTCGAAAAATTTATATGCGCATCAAAGACACGTGCTCAAAACGGTGAAAGAAAACATCGTGAGGAAACCAGTTCGTATTCTTATAAGCGGCGATAGGCTTGCAACCTGTCACGTATGGAATGCTAACTACTGAAAAATGTGGGCATATGATATATATTTATTACATAATTATGGTGCCCCTCTCCCCAAATAAGGGGACATAACAATATTTTTAGTTAATTATTTTTTAGCAGGTTTTTGTGATCTATACTAATATTATAAAGAGGAAAGATTTGATTGTTTGTTTGTTTGTTTGTTTGTTTGCATCGAATAGGCTCCGAAACTACTGGACCGATTTGAAAAATTCTTTTACCATTAGATTCCTACATTATCCCTAATGAACATAGGCTGTAGAATATTTTCAAAAACGTTAGGGATCCGTACGAAAACTTCGATAATGTAACCCAAGGTGTGAAAAAAAAAACGAAAATTAATCCTTATATTGCGTTTGCTGCAGAAATAGAGCAAAGTGATGTACTACAGTTTTATAGAGGACAAAAAAATCTGTAATACCATATGTCTAACTATTAAGGATCCTATTAAAACTTCGATAATGTAACCCAAGGTGTAAAAAAATTGCTATAAAATCATTATTACACCCGTGCGACGCCGGGGCGGACTGCTAGTTATATAATAATTTGTTTTATCCTGTTCACAATATAAGCTCGATTGAGAAACGTGGATGGGTAAGTTTCCCAATTAAAGTTTCAAAAATGCTACGCAGACACCGCAGCCACTTATTGTAAAGCCGGGGTCCCACGGCGCGTAAAACGACGGGCCGCGCCGGATGACGCTACGCCTGTGTGCGTCCGGCGTGTCGCGTACAGAGCGTTCCGAGCACGGGCCACCACGGATGCATCGTTCCCACGGCGCGTCCGTCCGCCTTGGCGCGGTCTGGAGCGTGAAAACGCGGGCCGTGGGACCCCGGCATAACACGGAGAAGTTGGATTGGAAAAGTTGTTTTATGAAGTGTTTCTACAAATGAGAGTTGTTCGTAACAGTTCTTCTGAACTAGATTTCGTAATTTCCATTATGAATTTGTTAGATAGCTCTACTGGTATTTGTGTATTTTTTTAAAATTCTGTAATAAATTAGTATACGATGTTATTTATTTCTGTAAATAATGTATACTAACTATTCTACATAATTTATAAAAAACTCTTAGTTAGTAGATATTCTTATAAGCGGCGATGGGTTTGCAACCTGTCACTACTGCAAAATGGGGGTATGTGCTAAAGTTTGGACATGCCTCTTACTATAGATATGCCTGGAGACTTAAAAAAACCGGCCAAGTGCGAGTCGGATTCGCGCACGAAGGGTTCCGTACCATTATCTATAAAAACGGCAAAAAAATCACGTTTGTTGTATGGGAGCCACCCTTAAATATTAGAAATACACAATATTATGTGAAAGCAATAGAAATACATAATATGTGAAAATGTCAACTCTGTCTAGCTATCACGGTTCATGAAATACAGCCCTGTGACAGACAGACGGACAGACAGACGGACAGCGAAGTCTTAGGAATAGGGTCCCGTTTTTACCGTTTGGGTACGGAACCTTAAAAATGTCTATCGAGCTTATTGATTACAGTCGTGATCATATTTAATTTCATTTTATCTACTTCTCTTAGTACAAGCTTTGCTTAGTTTAGGGCTAAATGGTGCTGTATAATGTGTCAAACAATATTATTTCTTGTTTCAAAAAAGATGCACTTACGATAAAGTTCTGTGGCCTGAGCACGAACCACTATCGTATCGACAACGTATCGTCCAAATGTCAAAACTGACACTTTTGGTATAGTAAATGTGTCCGTTTTGGCATTTGAACTATACGTTGTCGTTATAGAAAAAAAAATCATCTTGTACAACATATTTGCAATCGATCAAGATCCACTTATATTCGCAATCGTTTTGCCTTTGAATGCTGTTAACCTGTGTCGATTAAAGTAAATTGTTATTGACGTGGCATAACAAAACAAAACTGTTCAAGTGCGAGTCAAACTCATATGGTTCCGTACTATAGTTTTACTGTTTACGAATGTTTTAAGCTATTGCATAGCTTCTATCGCGGGCCTTGAGCGTGGAGACCGAATCCAGAAATTTCGTAACGAAATTTTACGAGACACTCACACTCACGCAATATGCGTGAGTGTGAGTGTTAGAGATTTATCTTTTTGGATTTCAAAAAATCGATTTTTAAAAAATCGATTATGTAAATTACACATATAAATCGATTTTTGTAAACTAAGTTTTCCGAACGCGAACCGAATCGTTCGTTGGCCATTTTCCCGGACGTGAACCTACATATAGTCGCCTCCCAAACGGAAACCGACTCATCGGTCTTGTCTCCGAACGCAAACCGAACCATTGATCGTTTTTCCGAACGTGATCCGACCAATAGTCGCTTCACAAACGTGAACCGACCCATCGATCGTCTCTCCGAAAGCGATCCGAACCATATAATTCGATTTTTTGGAAAATCGATTTATTTGTAGGGACAAAAAATCGATTATTAATTAATAGATTTTTTTCAATCAATATTACATCCCTATGACTCATGTCATGCCTGCTTAGAGTCCTCGCCACCACTCATGTCCTGCGACGAAAACCAAAACTAAATTTGACAGCAACGCCATTTTATCTCATGTCAGAGTGCTCGATGAAATTAGCGTCCATGGTTTTTCCCAATATTTTCTTGAAATGTGCGTGAATATGTCGCGTAAACTGGTGAAAAGTGCAGCTCGTGAAATGATTCATAAAGTAAAAGAGTTTTGTGAGTTAGAGCAGAGGAATAAAGACGTTTTGATCCCTTTAAATAATATACAAAAAAGAGTCGCTGCCATGACAGGTAAATTTTAGGGATACCAGAGTATAAGTTTTTGTCTAACAATAGGTAAAATATGACTAAATTAAAACACTAATTAAATTATTTTGTATTTTAGGTGTTTCAGAGAAAATGGTATCTCGAATTACGAAAGAAGGAAGAGTGGCAGCAAGCACTTCAAAAAGAATTGTAATATTTCAAAAATGATGGACTGGTAGATGAAGAAATAGAAAGATTCATAATTCATAATATCAACAGCCAGTGATAGCGACACTGATTCTGATCATGGCAGTGAATTTCAAGAGACAAGTGACAGCGATATGTCTGGAATGCAAGTAATAAATGATGAAGACCATAATTATTGTATAAAAATAATTTAATAAAATTTACCTATATCGTGAAACTAGGTTGATTTCATTGTTTTCCTACATAACTACACTACTATTACAAAGAGATAAAATTTCTAGTTTTATATTTTTGTTTGTACCGGATAAACTGAAAAAATATAGGACCAATTTAAAAAAATATTTAATCTATCAAAAGCTTTATTAGGAGCGAATAACATCACTACATAGTATAAAACAAAGTCTCTTCCGTTGTCTGTCTAAAATTAATGTAAGTACAATAAATAAAAATAAATAGAGATCCCACGAAAATAGCAATAATGTAACCAAAAAAATAAAAAAATTGCCTATATTCTTCATTATTACAACTGTGCGAAGTCGAAGTGAACTGCTAGTAGTAAATAGTTTTAAAATGTAAACATTAGTTCGCTCTCCCTTTTAGTGTAAGGAGTAAATTATGGCTATCTTACTGGCATCATTATAATAGGCGATTGCGACGCCGCGTCTAGCGGACTTGAGTGGTGGCGCGGACTCTAGAGGTGATTTTCGCATTCCAGCGCCATCTAGTTTCATTTGATGATACTACGTTATTATAGGTGCTTTTCGCGGTCTCATGCGAAAGCTCGGGGTTTGAGAGGTTCGCAATTCCGCTGGCAGGTGGCGCTATTTTACCACTATCGGTAAATAGGTGGTACTTCACAGACATGATCGACTAAAAAGTTTGAAATTGAATTATTGAATTCATGTAGTTAGGTAAATATCGAATCCTGGCCGTGCATCAATGGATATTTCTGTTCGAAAAATGTATATGCGCGTTACACGTGCTTATAACGGTGAAGGAAAACATCGTGAGGAAACCTGTTAGTATTCTTGAAAGCGACGACGGGCTTGCAACCTGTTACGTGTGGAATGCTAACTACGTAGTTAGGTAAATAGGTAGGTTAAAGATTTTGACATCTATCGATGAATAGCAGAACTTTTAATGACTTTTTGAAATATCACGCTTGTCTCTTTAGTTTAGCAACTCGCCAATAGGTGGCATTGGTTGTATCGGCGTTACTGCGCATGCCTAATCCCCCTCTTCCCCCGCAATCAAGAGATGTAAAAAAAAAAAAAAAAAAAATTTTTTCTTTTTCTTTTCTTATCGGTCACCACGCTCAAAAAGTTGAATATCAAAGAAAAACAAAGGAAAAAAGGATAAATAAAATAAATAAATAAATAAATAATTATAAATACATAAGTTGATAAAAAATGTTATGCAATAGCTTTACCGCGGCAGTCTCCGAGTGCCACACGTCTTTTTTTTTTTTCATGGGATTACAAGACTTACATCTATTATGTTCAGTAGTTTCGGAAATAAGGGATGCTTAAATATCGTATGTTTCCTTTAATATCGTTTAAAAACTAACTATTGTTTACTACAGTTACTGGTTAGTAAAAGAAGAATATTTATATTTCTCTTAATTGGCCCTTTTATTTGATGTGTCACACACACGAAGACCATATCAAAATTATTATAACAACGGGAAATTACTCACGTAAATGATAAATTGTCAATGTGGACACCGACAATGTTTCGATTCATCTAGAGAATCTTCTTCAGGGTGAGTGGAGCGCGCGTTATGGTCCACTCACCCTGAAGAAGATTCTCTAGATGAATCGAAACATTGTCGGTGTCCACATTGTCAATTTATCATTTACGTGAGTAATTTCCCGTTGTTGTAATAATGTGTAGTACAGTACAACTCACGAAAGTTTTGAAAGTGAAACCATATCAAAATTCGTATATTTTTGTTATACTCGTATGTAATTGGGCGACCTTAATTCTATATAAACACTGAAATATAACTCTTTCCGTTCAGTAAAAATATGAAATGGTATCACGACTGTAATCCCCAAGTGCGGTAGACATCCTCTAAAATCTTCAGGCGCTCACATCCTTGAAGATGTTTAAAGGGGTTAGTCAGGGGCACGTGCTCGTCAGATGCCCATATTTTGCAGTAGATTAAAACAAACGGACAGATAGACACGAGAGTAGAACTTTATTTGTTCCGTTTTTCATCGGATGTAAGGAACCCCAAATACTGCGTGTTTCGCATGTACTATTATTTCGGACCGTGCTAAGTGCCGCCCTGGGACGCGTTCTGATTTCAACTTTTTTCCAACATTTTTATGACAGAGTAAAGATTATAGGCAATTTTTTTTTTGCCGTGTTGGCCGTGTGGGACTTAGTCCCTCGACTTTCAATCTGGAGGTCGTTGGGTTCGAATCCCGGCGTGCATCAATGGATTTTATGTTTGAAAAATTTATATGCGCATCAAAAACACGTGCTCAAAACGGTGAAAGAAAACATCGTGAGGAAACCAGTTAGTATTCTTATAATCGGCGATGGGCTTGCAACCTGTCACGTATGGTCACTAACTACTGCAAAATGTGGGCATGTGCCAAATGTAATGTTTGGACGTGCCCTGACTACCCCCACTAGACATCTTCAAAGGATCTAAGCGGCTACCGTACTTGGGGATAACAGTCGTGATACTATTTTTGTTTTTTATTCCAAAGCATTTTCTTTGAACAATAGGTTACTTTTCATCCGGGTACCACATGAGCGAAGCCGCGGGCATACGCTTCATATTCCCTGACCTCTCTCCATTCCACAATGCTCTATTCATTTCATTTATCCCATTCTCTTTCTTCGGACTCCATTATCTGCCAATTTTCCCGCCAGTAATGGAAATTATGAGAGAGAATGAACAAAAAAAGTGGCCGAGTTCTTTTGTTTGGAGAGTTCCGTAGGCGAGCGACTTGATAATTGAGTTTCTTAGGGTGTTTTTACATAGTTATTTATTTGATGGTGCTTAGACATAATTCATCCATTATCTGTTTTGAACGAAGTTTTTTCTGACTTAGTATGTAGTTTTTCTATAAAAATAGTACATTAATTTTTTTCTAGTACATTAATTTGACTTTTAAAGTTGGAAGATATTTTGAAAAGTGATTTTTTAGTAAACATAATAATTGCAGAGTTAGTTTTGTAGAATCAAATTTTTAAGAAGTTCTTATAAAAAGATATTACTGATATAGAATAAAATTCCACAAATTGGAGTCGGTTTTTTTCGTTTTTAAAATTTTACCTACATAAAACATTCGCTTTTTTAAAGCCAAATAAATACTTAGTATGTACTTTTTACTCATTAAGTATTAGTAGAGAACGTGTGTACTTACGACGTTTTACTTTAGAGATTTAAGGCATATTTTTAAATGAATCTTACAACATATTTTCTTTCTCTTAATATCTTTTTAGGGTTCCGTACCTTATGGGTAAAAACGTTAAACTATTACTAAGACTTCGCTGTCTGTCTGTCACAGGGCTGTATCTCATGAACCGTGATAGCTAGACATTTGAAATTTTCACAGATTATGTATTTCTGTAGACGCTATAACAACAAATACTAAAAACAGAATAAAATAATTACTTAAGTGGGGCTCCTATACAAACGTGTTAATTTGGCGTTTTTTATAGATAATGGTGAGTAACCCTACGTGCGCGAATCCGACACGCACTTGGCCGGTTTTTTTTGTATAACGTACTTCAAGTATTTGATTTTGTCGCCTAAAACCAGACGCTGTTTGTTCACGTTTTAAGGCCGTTTTCACTTTCATCCGTGTACATTCCTGCACAAAACATTTAAAATTTAAATTGACGGAGTAATTGCAATGACTGTGTATTTACCGGTTATTAGCTATCCCGACAGACGCTGTCCTGTCAAATTTTAATAATCCTATAGTAAAAAGCACTTTCAATAACAAACAACAAAAAAATAATTAACAAAATCGATCCAGCTGTTCATGTGTGATGCCTCGACCAAGGAAAAAAGGGATTATTTTTTATATATAAGTGCAATAGATAGATTAATAAAACTCGTGTCGATGATGATTAAGGAAAATAGAAGAAAAACCTGCGAGGTGCAGACTTAAAGCAACCGAATTATACTATTATTCATTTTATGTTACGGAGGCTATGACGAATGTCTCTATTACGAATGTTAATGTCTTGGGTAACAGTTTTGTAATGACAGGTGTGACTGTGCCAGGAATTTTTATTTGTAATTAGTTATGGTTGTGTATCTGTATGCTTAATTTATTAGTGAATAGGACTTGAAAGTGTGGAAGTTATTAATTTATATGAATGCGTATTTTGTATGATTTTGAGGTGCTTGAGTGACGTGATTGAGACAACCCTATAATACGGAACAATTTACGCACTAAAATGTCTTGTAGCCTTTAAAGTGTTTCGGGTAGGGTCGTCTCTATGATATTTAAATGCCATGACCAAAGTATGAAAAGCTAGATTCTAGCTCTATTTATACCATATTTCAACGAAATCAATTCGGAAAACTTTCGCATATTTATTAATACTTACAGCGTGCTGTGATATCATCTGCACCAAAGAAGTATTAAACTACCAAGACACCAAAGTGCGCGACTGTACAGTCTGAGATAAACGGGACGCAATGGAGAGTACTTTTATTTTTTATTATTTGTTTTGCCCTTAAATCTCTAACCGTGTCTAATAGCCTTTTTATGTATAACAATATAAATTATGGAAATGAATTGGACGTTGGAAAGCTGATTATTGTCACGTACCTAAGTCGTGAGCAAAGAGATGGTTTCTAAAAGAAAATTGAGTCTTCGACTAAATACTACCAACTCATCTCTTCTAGCAGTTTTGATTAAAAGTGAACGGATATCGTGATGTTCCCACACGAGCAATTCAATTGCTTCATTTAGGGTAAAATCTAAGAAAATACCATGACCAGTTAGTATTGAAAAATCCATTGAATCGAACCCAGCACCTTTATACGTAAATGTATGAGAGCTCAATTGACGAGGTCAGTTATAAATAAAAAACCGGCTAAATGCGAGTCGGACTCGCGCACGAAGGGTTCCGTACCATTATAATCTAAAAAACGGCAAAAAAACACGTTTATTGTATGGGAGCCCCCCTTAAATATTGATTTTATTCTGTTTTAGTATTTGTTGTTATAGCAGCAACAGAAATACATAATCTGTGAAAATTTCAATTGTCTAGCTATCACGGTTCATGAGGTACAGCCCTGTGACAGACAGACGGACAGCGAAGTCTTAGTAATAGGGTCCCGTTTTTACCCTTTGGGTACGGAACCCTAAAAATAGGTTCACGACTGCTTTCCCCAAGTACGGCAAACATCCTCTCAGATCTTCAGGCTTTTAGATCCTTCAAGATGTCTAAAGAGGGTAGTCGGAGACTCTTCCAAACATAGCATTTGGCACATGCCCCTACATATTGCAGTCGTTAGCATTCCATACGTAACTGGTTACAAGCCCATCGCCGCTAATAATACTGAAATACTAAGTAATGTATGGTGAAGTCCTGCTTCTTTCGCTTATCATGCGATTTATCAAACGATCATTGCAAACAAGCAGCATATTTCTTAAGAAAGTCCCCGTAGCCGGCGACCTAATTCGAAGAACACAATTCAGGCATCTCGAGAATTCGGTACTAACATAAATCATGGTACGGGTAACACAATTCCTCAAACAAGCCACAGTCGGCGAAGATTGTAGCTGCTTTAGTTTATACAAGAGGATTAAAGTTTCGTTCAAGATTTTTTCATTGGATTTACACCTCAATTGTTAGACAATTCATAACAAATATTTGTGTGACGAACTTTAATATCTAATGTGTTTCTGAACGAAAAAAATAGTCAAGGAAACCATTTAGTTTCGCGGCGATAGGTTTACAAACTGCCTTTATGCATCTGTCAAATAAAATGTTTGAAAGTTCCACTGTCTACCCTCCTTAGACATCGCCAAGTATCTGAGTGCCTAAAGATCGAGAGACGTGATTCTATATATTTTTTGACATTTAAATTTGAATACAGTTGTTTTACAAAAGCGTGACCTTAAATTCTGCGAATAGAGTGTGTCAGCTGGATTAATCTCTCTGTGGCTTCGTTCAGGTAACATTCTGCACATTTTTGGTTCACTGGAAACCAGGAGTGACATTCTATAGTTAATTAACAAGACAATGTAGACGTCAACTATTTTGCGAGATATTCTCCCGTAATTTAATAGAAATACGGCCGAGGTCTTTGTGCCGGATCGGTGTTCTATAGAATTTGATTTATCAAAAGGAATTTAAGGAGAGTAAAATTCATTATAATCATCGTTGGAATATTTTTAAAAATTTTAACCAACATTCCTGAAAATTTGTATTGTATTACCTGATGATGCTGTTGTAATAACTAGTGAAAACCCTCGAGACGTTCACGTGATGCACTTTTCAAACAGACTAAAACCTTCGCTGCATCTCCTTAGGGATAGAGTTTAAGGTGCTGCTTGGAATTTTTGTTTACTTGTATAGGCCGTATTTATTTTAAATCTAATCTAAAGTTATATTATTTTTCCGTGTTTTCATTACCTAGTTTTTTTTTATTTGCCAACTACTATTTTCCACTGCCAATTAGGTTGGCTGGTAGAACATGCCTCGGCATTAAGTCCGCCTTTTTGTATTTATTTTGTAAGTGCAATTAAAGTATAAATAAATAAATAAATATGGTGAGTCTACCCGGAAAAGACGAAAAAGTGATATAACCGCATTATCTTGAAAACCATCAAACTTAAAAGAAACTGTCTTTTATTTATGTAGCTCTAGCGACTTATAACGAATTATATAAAAATGAATTGTATTGAGTAATAACGAAATTAGTGTTTTGGAAGAGCCAACTTTGGAAAATAAATCTATGGAGAAAAGTTTCAGAAGTGTTTCTGTCTATAATTTATCTAGATTAAATCCATAAGTTATCTTTGTTAAAAAAAAAAACTGTATGTTTTGTGGTGATTGAGAAAAAACAATTCTGCATTCATTAAAAAAAATATTACTCGTAATAAACAAATCCTGTCTCAGTGCCCTAAACACCAAGAAGAATATACTCTTAAAAATTTCAAGTGTCTAGGACTAATGGTTTAGGTCTTATATGCGCAACTTTAAATCCATGCTTACGACTCGAGGACGCATCTTAGCAATGTCAGTACGTATGATAATATAATCGCTAAGCGTGTCTTACAGTTAGGCATTAACTTAAACTTCGGCGCAGATTGGCGTGAGATTGGCAACGAGTAAACATAGCGCGTAATCATTTTTATTTACAACCCAAGTACAGTAGGTTCATAAAACTAATATATTCGCTGATTACCAAGAAGTAATTAAAAAAGCCGTAACCACAACAATTACTGGCGGCCTCACAGCTCAGTTGGTAGTAACTCTGCCTTCACTGCTGTAGGTTCGATCCCCACCCAGGGCAAATATTTGTGTGATGAACATAGATGTTTGTTCTGTGTTTGGGTATCATAATATATGTATTTACAAAAAAAGTATATTAATATTCTATCAGTTTTCTAGTTCCCATAGTACAAGCTTTGCTTAGTTTGGAACTAGATGGCGATGTGTAAAATGTTTACCAATATATATTTATTGTTTTATTATATTACTGTTACTATTTTTTTTAAGCTCGTGAGAAAGGCGCATCTTCGAATAAATTGATAAAAACATTATCATAAAAAATGCAAAGCAGTTTTTTGATTTATAAAAATGTTAGGAAGACCGTTTGGCCCAATTCCGCAAAATTATGACACATGTCACGGGTCATTCTAACTTTATACGTTTTATTGGATTTATTGACAGCTTAAATATTTGGGTCAACTCGTCAATTACGCATTAGCATTTAAATTTTTTATGCGGTTCGATCTGAGAACGATTAAGCAGAGATCAATCTTTAATTTTTTGGTACTTTATTTTTTTTGAGGTTTTTGAGGTACAAATATATACACGCTTACATTTAGTCCCACGGTCCCACGGTCATGACTTAAATAATTAATAAAAAATGTTATGAGGTAAATGTATTCCACATACGACCCAGTACCTACTAGCCTTACCTTACCTTGTTTTTTCATAATTTTGCATGTCAACTACGGATACACGTGGTCTATTTTATAATTTTAACATAAAGCTTGTGCTTGTACTTAAATAAAAATAAAAATAAATGAGAAAAAAATAAACTCGTTTAAAAAGTAAGAATATGTTATTGACATCAAGTTTAGTGCTGTTTGTTGATTCGAAGATAAATAAAAAAAATAAACCGTCTAAGTGCGATTCGGACTCAGATATGATTCACGGGCCAAATGTAACTAAACGTAACTAAAATATCTCATAAAGTGATCAAAGATAGTGGCATTTTCAGACACATTTTATCTTTGGACGTGGCGCCGTGAATACGTTTCGAGTCTACAAGAAACCCTTATAGTTTCGCCATGTCCGTCCGTCCGTCCGTCCGCAACTTAGCTCAGAGAGTTTAAGCGCTAGAAAGCTGTAATTTGGCATGTATATACATTATTAGTAATGTTAACAAAGTCGTAGAATAAAATCTAAAAAAACATTTTTTCGTGTACCCCCCCTACACCTAAAATGGGGATGTTTTTTTCCCGTGTGTATCTTTTTCAAATTTATTTTCGCAGTATTTCTGTAATCATTTAGTAAAAAATCTTCAATGAGTTTCAAAACAAAAATACCCGAACATTAATCCCACGATAGCTATCGGCTATTCTTGTTATAATATCAAATGCCATCGTGAATCGATTTATTAATAAGTGACCGTCGTATCACAAGAATCTATAATCTTACTGCATGATGAGTAGCCTAGTGGACGGTGGGTCGAGTTTTGATCTGAAGGTCGAATTTTGCCCATAAACCACCGATAGATAGTACGCGCATTAACACGTGATCTAAACGGTGATGATAAATATGATAAGGACACCAGTTAGTATGCACGAAATTGTGAGGCCAGTGTGTTGTCCAAGAAGTATTCTTTCATGTTCATCTCTTGCTTCACTCTTGCTGTACCATCTAAAACTAAATCTATCTAAATCTGATTGAATTACTTATATACGTTCTTTTTGTAAATACATACGTGTAATACAATATATCTCACACGGAGCAAACAGCACTATGTTCATCACACAAATATTTGACCTAGGTGGGAAAGTCCCCTACAGCGCAAAAGGCAGAGTTACTATCAACTGAGCTGTGAGGCCTTTTGACGCCTTACCCATGTCATCTTTGACACAATCTATCCATCTTACTTTTGGCCAACCACTCCTTTTCGTTACATGACTTTCATCCCTCATGTCACAACGCCACTTTACAAACTTCTGTCAACCGAAAAGTTTCAATTTGTAACTTGCTAGTTTACGAGTATACTCGGAAAGTATAAGATATCGCTCCAAACATTCTCCGAAAGCTTCGGAGACTTTGAGAGTAAT
This sequence comes from Hydriomena furcata, assembly GCA_912999785.1. Classification (NCBI taxonomy): domain Eukaryota; kingdom Metazoa; phylum Arthropoda; class Insecta; order Lepidoptera; family Geometridae; genus Hydriomena; species Hydriomena furcata. The sequence continues at coordinate 3,124,914 of OU538833.1, read as the reverse complement.
TAAATTCTGAACATCTTTAAAGTAATTTAATTAGGAAGTAGTTTTGACGAGGAGCACAGAGGCCGGTTTCCACTGGAGTAGAAATTTTATTAAGAAAATGCTGTTATAATTGAATTGCCTTTTTAATTAGACCATCTTGAATGGTATAAACTTGTGCGTTATGAAACACATTAAGATAACACGAACGCATGAAAATAATAAAATTTCATTATATCAAAAAGTGCTATTAAAATATTATTTCTTTGACCAAATATGTTTATTTTATTCTTTTAGCTCGAGGCTATTTTTGGACTTGTCGTAAAAAGAGCACCATTTTATTTCATGCCAGCTATCTCGGTAAAAGTTTAATAATGTTCAAACTGAACCAACAATGACGATGGATGAGGCATCCATTTGGTTGTGTAACATTTTTTTAGAACAGGATACTCCGATTGGCACATTCACAAGCGGATTTGATAAATGATTCACGAATAATGTTTTAATACGGTCACGCAAGGAAAACCTCAACATTAATCATCTTCATTTCTTTAACCATCACCAAATCCTATCCAATCTTGTTTTTTTTTGACCTAGAAACTAGATTTTAATGAATGTGGTAAGAATAACTATAATTACTTTTTATGTGATTCAGAACATAGTATTGGTTTAGTATTTAGGTTGTGCTAAAAAGGCTGGAACGGTTAAAGGTAGTTTATATGTACGATAGGCTTGTAACCTGTCACTTATGGAATGCTAACTACTGCAAAATGTGGGCATGTGCCAAATATAATGCACTAGACATCTTCAAAGGATCTAAGCGTCTGGAGATCTGAGAGAATGTCTACCGTACTTGGGGATTACAGTCGTGATCATATTTATTTTTATTTACTTTGGCCTCTCCAATAAAGTGCAACCTCGTCTTTTAGACTTCAAACCTGGAACATTTATAATGAAACGCTGTGCAGTAGCAGCGCAATGTAGCATGTGCCAAATGTTATGTTTGGACGTGCCTCCGACTAGCTTCTTTACAATATTTTTAAGGATCTAAGAGTCTGGTTCGAGAGGATGTTAACCGTATCTATTTGGGGATTACTGTCGTGATCCTATTACTTTTTCTTGTTCATCAAATGTCGCTAAATCATAGGTACCATCCTTTAAAAGTGTATCCTAAAAGCATTATAATATTACATTGGCTTTTTTTGTTGTGACCTAAAAGACCTAAGAGCTTTAGTCTATATGCAAGTCAATGTATAAAAATGCCTTCTCCGAAATTGTTTAGCTCCACGAACTTTATGTGGTGAGCTCGACACAAAGATGTCAATTCCAGATGTTGCAGATGTTTGTTCTCGTCGTTTTTAAATTGTAACTCCGCATGGATATTGCGGATGGTTTGTTTATTCTGTTGCTGTTTACTTGTGAAATTTGAAACACGATATTATTTTTGTTTGCAAGCGGCTTCACTCTGTTGTATGATTCTTGCAAACCCATCGCTTATTATAACACTAACTGGTTTCCTCACGATGTTTTCCTTTACCGTTTAGAGCACGTGTTAATGCGGTACACACGGTTAGCAGTAAAATCCATTCATGCACAACCGGGATTTGATCCTTCGGATTGAAAGGTACCACTAGGCCAACACGGTTCAACTGCAGTCTGAGCACGAATTACTATCGTATGGTAAAAATATCAGCAAAACGTCAAAACTGGACACTTAAACACAGTATTGTGTTCAATGACAGCGGCAGCAAAATTATCTCTTACTAACTGAATCGCACAAAAAAGCACTTTCAGACTACTTCCAATTATTTCCCTTTAAAACTTACTAATTTAGCTCAAAACTGCGTTATTATAACGACTGAATTTTATTAGTCTGTGATGTCAGATTTCTTGCTCTATCTATACCAAAATCATCCTTTTTGCTTTTTTATCGTTTTGGGAATGTTTTTCGAATTATAAGTACCCTTAATCTTTATCCAGATTTTGTATCTACATCAACAGCAAATTTCATAACTATGTTAGTAATTACCTTTGATTTATTATTCCGACGTTTTGACTATGTATACATGCGTAACATAGCCTATGTCTACTAATCACAATAGTTTGAAAAATAATATAGCAAATTTCATCTTACAAACATACAAACATTATCACAAACCTTCGCATTTATAATAATTATTAGTTTTAACTATAAACACGGCTAATTACCACGTTTTTCTTGTATTGCTCACGTTTTGAGACAATTCAGATGTTCTTCATCATGAGCGGCGATCATCGGCGAATACTCGCGAGTATTCGCGAAGAAAGTATTCGAAGAAACGTGGTAATTAGCCGTATTTATAGTTAAAAAGAGTAACAACCACGATAGTTTGAATTCTATAATTATTAGGATTAAAAAAAAAATGTTCTGAACAGACCTTTATAACGTGAGTCAACGATATCCACCGCAGTGTTGGTCCAGCCGTCGGACCCGCTTTGCCCTGTCGTATGCAGATTTTACGCAATTCAAACTAATTATGCGTCATGAAAATTCTCATAGATTTAACCACATGTAGGTTTTAGAGCAATTTTGTTGTGACAATCTCTATAACTTCCGAATTAGGCTATTATGTTCATGCCGAATCTAAAAAACTTTACTCTTATATATCGTATAGTACTCGAAATTAGTTTCTTACAGATTTTTTTTAAGGGGCTCCCAGTCGCTGATTGCTCTTTTTCGAAACGAAAAAAGAAATACTTCTGAACAAGCCACATCTCCTATTTTTATAAGTATATTACTTCAGGTTCCTACCTAGATTTCTATTAAGCTGAAACATAATAGCAGAAACTTTTCACGATAAAGATATTATTTCAAAATGATACGTTTTAGAATTTATGATCGAAATATTTTATATACCTACTATTAAAATCAACTTGTGATTTATTGTTAGAGATAGGTAATATGTAGATCTAGATTTCTATTAGAATAGATTTTTGGTTTTTGATAAGTAATTATACATAATTTATATCATTAATTTATTCGAAAAGCTAAGGCGGACCACGCGCCGACGTGTGTTTGTCGTCATTGCAGCGGTCGGTAGGATATTTCGGTAGGTATTTATCGAAGTGATTAAAGATGGGTACATCTTTATTCACATATACTATACATTATAAAATAGGAGATGTGGCTTGTTCACAAGTATTTATTTTTTCGTTTCGAACAAAAACAATCGTCGACTGGGAGCGCCTTAAAGATTTTTTTTTCTTCGAATTGTTTTTTAATAGCATCCCTCTTAACTCGCAGTTTTATTTGGTTATCCATAAATGAATACTGTTTGCTCTTCAGTTTAGTCCGATTGAACCCACTTTTTAGTTTTCCAAATTTGAAATACGCATTTCTACGTTCACAATAGCCGCTGTTCGCTGGCTCCCAGTGAGCGAATAGTCCACCATGTACCCGAATTCGGGTAAACCCAAATTCGCCGAATCTTTAGCCACACTAGCAATTTGTTTGCAAAATGATAAGCTTCTTTCCAGAGGTAGGTACACGCAATACCAATTAAAATATTCATGTGTTCGCGACGTGGGCTTTGTCGTAAAGGAATTGAAATGAATTATCTTTTCCAGCATTAAAACGTTAATTATGTAACTCTATCGTGCCCTAATTGACTTCCAGCTGAAAATTACCTTAAAGTATTTTATGCCGTTATGGTAATAAAAACTGCAATGTTCAAAGTTATGAGTCTATCGACGTCTACGTTTGTTGTTATAACAGTTTGTTATATAGATGCCTGATTCTTCTAGGCTTGGTCACGAGGAACAGACGTAGCTTCACCTAGCTCCTAAGACGTTTCAAAGTGATTCTATTACTAGAAAAAATTAGGGATCCTTACAAAAACTTCAATAATGTAACCCAAGGTGTAAAAAAAAATTGCGAAAAAGCCGTGTTGGCCGAGTGGGAGGTACCTCGACTTTCAATCTGAAGGTCGTGGTTTCGAATCCCGGCGCGCATCAATGGATTTTTATGTTCGAAAATTTATATGCGCATCAAAAACACGCGCTCAAAACGGTGAATGAAAAAATCGTGAGAAAACCAGTTAGTATTATTACAAGCGGCGATGGGCTTGCCACTTATGGAATGCAAAATATAATGTTTGGACGGCAGATATAGATAGTACTGCCCCTCTCTAACACCTTCACTAGGAACTCTACTACTCAGATTTTAATCTCACAGATATGACTTCTCTATTATTAGAATAAAATATAAATTTATAACTATAAAACTCGCAATTATAACAATCAAAACAGTTCATAATGTATTCAAACGTCTGATTTGACGAATTAATTATTCAGCGCCATAATAAGATGATAAGTATAGTCAGCGTGAGTTAACCCACCGGGTTATCAAAGCGTTCGTGACTTGGCACGGCTTCGTTGTAATTATTGACTCGGATCAGATGGAACCGGGTTCTAAAAAATATAGGTGTACAAAGAATTTCGAGTTACTATTATATTTTATGTATAGATTGCTCTCGTATGGTAAAAAGAATGTGTAACTAAATAAAAATAATTTGCCACATTTAAGAATGATCATCACTTGACCGATTTGGCTTATTTTTAGGGATACCCTACCCAAAGGGTAAAAACGCTGTCCGTTTGTCTGTCCGTCTGTCTGTCACAGGGCTGTATCTCATGAACCGTGATAGCTAGACAGTGGAAATTTTCACAGATTATGTATTTCTGTGGCTGCTATTACAATAAATACTAAAAACAGAATCAAATAAAAATGTAAACATTTTTTTTTGCCGTTTTTACAGATAATCCTTCGTGCGCGAGTCTGACTCGCACTTGGCCGGTTTTTTTATTGTGTTCGTAATTTTCAATATAGTTTAGTATGAATGATTTTTTTGGAAAATCCACCTCCGCCTGTAAGTGCTTTTTTATGGTACTGAAAATTTAATAACCGGACTTCGTCTGTCGGGTCAGCTAGAATTGAAATGCAATGTACTGAAACAAATACGTATATTCATCACATTAAATTATAAAAAGTAGCAGTTTTTTTAATTAACTGTAGGATTGTTGTATGATTACTACGGTAAACAGTTTCATGGAAATTTATAGTAAAAGAAAAGTCTGTGTTATTTGGAACTAGCGACCCGCCCCGGCTTCGCACGGGTAGCATGTTATTATACATATAAACCTTCCTCCTGAATCACTCTATCTATAAAAAAAAACCGCATCAAAATCCGTTGTGTAGTTTTAAAGATATAAGCAAACATACATACATACATATTACATACAGACGCGGGAAGCGGAAAGCGACTTTGCTTTATACTATGTAGTGATGATTAAACTTGGCACATGATGAACCTGCTGCACCATCCTAGGCGGTGAATCCTTGATGTATGCATGTAGAACAACCTTAATTTCATATGCGTAGAAAATCCGCCTGCGTGTGGTCCACGCTCTAATCTTAGTCTGTCTTGGTTCGGCCCCGCTTCATCACTCTGCGAAGCTTACTCGTTCATTCTGTGTTAGGTAACTTTTGCATTATGTATTTGGTGCGACAGTCCACAACTAATTATTATTATGCTGTTTTCTCTAATTGTGCCTTTGAATAAAATGTAGCCTCCTTCGAGGAGATGACAGAACAAATTGTCACCGCGATGGGTTTTTGTATAAAGTCACGTACATTTATTAAACAAAAAAATCTATAAAGTACATTTAAAACATTTAAAACAATAGAAAATGATAATTTTAGCTACTGAAATATGTGGGCACTTGCAAAAAATGTAATGTTTGGACGTGCCTCTGACTACCCCTTCAGTCATCTTCAAAGATTTGAGCTTCTGGAGACCTAAGCGTGATCCTGTTTCATAATGGATTTCTCTAATAATAGTTTCATGAAAGATTAACACATTTTACAAACAGACGCCACCCCCCACCCCCCATACCATTTGGGGGCACGGCAGTGCCCCCGCCAAGTCGAGCGCGAAGCAAACACTGCCGTACCATCCTTTACTGGAACCATTTCGCCGCATTTTCAGGCCCCTATTTGAGAACCTCTGAATAAGACCAGAACGCTGAAATTTTCGTCATCCAGTAAGCCATAATCACATACTTAAAATCCAAAATTTCAAGTCTGTAGGTCATTTAGTTACGAAGTTAAGCGAAAGCAAAGTTTCGCATTTTAGACAGACACTCACTCACTCACTCACTCACTCATGATCATCAGAATAGAACTAGTACTTCCCATAAACTCAGAGAGCTGAAATTTGGCACAGAGTTAGGGTTTAATGGCCACATAAAGGGAAAACCATAAAAACTAGGATAATCGAAGATCTGGAGTACCTGGTGACCCTGATAAGAAAACACAAAAGCCTAACCAAACTATTAGAGATCGACATACCGCCTTTACAAAAAATATTTAACTACTGGACCGATTTGAAAAATTCTTTCACCATTAGAATCCTACATTATCCCTGATGAACATAGGCTATAGTATATTTTCAAAAATATTAGGGATCCGTATGAAAACATCGATAATGTAATCCAAAGTGTGAAAAAAATTAAAAAAAATCCTTATATTGCGTTTGCTGCGGAAATTATTGACAATAGAGCAAAGTAATGTACTACAGTTTTAAAGAGGACATCAATATCTACAAAAAAGTATGCAATACTATATGTCTAACTATTAGGGATCCGTATGAAAACTTCGATAATGTAACCCAACGTGTGAAAAAAACCCAAAAAAATCCTTATATCGCGTACTCTGCGGAAATTGTTGACAATAGAGCAAAGTAATGTACTACAGTTTTAAAGAGGACATCAATATCTACAAAAAAGTATGCAATACTATATGTCTAACTATTAGGGATCCGTATGAAAAATTCGATAATGTAACCCAAGGTGTAAAAAAATTACCTATAATATCATTATTACATCCGTGCGACGCCGGGGCGGACTGCTAGTACGCAATAAAATTAAAGGAAAACTCTGGATAAGACTAGACTGGCTTTTATACTTACTTATACTTACAAGTTTACAAGAAGAAATAGTCGAACGATTAACTTTATTCTACTCGAACATTACACAAATTGAATAAACAAATTAACAAATTAAATAAACTAAAATATTAATTTCGCTCAAAATTCAGAGTGGCGGTGATACACACGTCGCTAGATGGCGCTGACTGTATTTTAAACGCGCTTACGATTTGTTTTCATAATAAAAAAACTACTCATAAAAAGAAAAAAAACTGTGTCAAATAAGAAAATCTAATAAAATAAATCAATAAGCCCACGTTTCTACAAAAAGAAGTGAAATCCCACCAAAAACATTCTGTAAAAAACTAGCCAAGTCTCGATGGAGATGCTTGTTTATCTCTAAAAAGTAATGAAATCTAGACAAAGTCGTGTCAAGTCTGAGGTTCTTTACTGCGATTTCTTTATTATTATAGAATGTTATGTGACTTGGCCGTTGAAGAGTACACAAGGGTACAAAACCAGGTGCTCCATGACACCATTGCACCAATCTGTCGCCAGAACCGCTACCCATCAACGATGGAAAATTGCCACTTAGAAAACGTTGATTCAATAACCAGTCAATTGTAGGCTTAATAATACTTATGTAAAGGCGAGCCTGAAACAAACAGTACAAAAAATACGTCTATTTTATGTTAGATCGGTGGTCGATTTGACGCTCCAAAAAGAAGACAGCAGAAGTCACATGCATTTAGCATTGTCAATGCTGAATGCATGTGTTGCACGATCAACAACAGCCTAAAATAAGACACTAGCGTCCAATTACCAATACCTGTATTGGCTATTATCTCGCTTAACAAACATAGGTAGTTACAACAGATATAACATTACGTGTAAACAAAATTGACTTGTACCCACTAACGTATAAAGAATGTTCAACGGCCAAGTCACACAACATTCTATAATAATAAAGAAATCGCAGTAAAGAACCTCAGACTTGACACGACTTTGTCTAGATTTCATTACTTTTTAGAGATAAACAAGCATCTCCATCGAGACTTGGCTAGTTTTTTACAGAATGTTTTTGGTGGGATTGTGTTCTCATGTGAGAATAAACAGTTTGACATTTAATCCTCAATCGCTGGATCATGCCTCAATGATATCGCTCCACTTTCATACAATTATAATTGAAAGGCTCGCATTGGGTATAATTGAATGGCTCTTGTTGGGGTTAATCCATCAAATGCGATTATACTCTGTATCCGAGTCGTTTAATTTAAATATTCATGGTAATAATGAATCCAGCAGTACATTATAAAGTAAATACTGGAAATAAATAAACACTGGTGTATACGGCATCTAGTCCCAAACTAAGCTTGTACTATGGGAACCTTTGCTTAGTTTTGAGCTAGATGATGACGCTGATATAACCACCAATATTTATTTAATATACCTGAATGAATTAAATTATGAAGTTGATTGAGAAGTGTCTATGTGTGCATATTATTTATGTATTTATCTAAAAGTAATATGTTAATTTGAAACGTGCAAAATAATTTCAAGTGGATGAAGTGATTTAATTTTGTAGCAATTTTTAACCAACTTTAAAATAAGGAGGTACTCAATTTGGTTGTGTTTTTAGTAGATGTAAACAAATCTCCTCTCTCAGACTTTGCAGACAGCTCATATTATAAGCTAGGTACACTATCATTATTTTTATTTATGAGGCTATCCAAAATGGAAGACACCTAAATATTCAGTTTAACATCCTTAATTACTACCCTCGGAATAAGTTCAGTCAAGTCATAAATAACAAATGCAAAATAACCACATGCGTCTGCGCATGATTTATCTATATAAACAAAACTCTTGCTTACCGACTGACCGACTGATCTACCAACGCACAGCCTAAACCTCTAGGCTAAGACACTGGGATTTCAGTCGTAATTTTAATTTTAATTTAAATTACTAGCCGTTCCGACAGACGTTGTCCTGTCAAATTAAAATATTTCCACAGAAAAAGCACTTTTCATTTTTCCCAAACTTCACGCTGGATTTTCCCAAAAGCTGTAGAAAATATAATATACGACCTATTCTCATAAAAATCGGTCAAGCCGTTTCGGGTGAGTTTGGTTCCTAACACTGTGACACGAGATTTTTACATATTAGAAGATATAATATAGCCAGTATCCGTCCCGGATCAAAACTAGAATTCAAATTGGTTTAACTATTACGTTGTGATTAAAACATAGACATTACAAAATTAATTAAACATACTCACTAACTTTTGCATCTATGATATTAGTTGGATAGCGCACAACTTTATAGAATAGATGTATCTATTCTATCGTGTCCCTGAAAACCACAAGTATCTATCTACAAAGTGGCTTATAATAGCCCATCCACACTCACGCGGAAAAAATCGGCGAGACTTCTCGCGAGAACACGAAACTAACTGGCCTCTCAGCTTAGTGGGTAGTAATAGTAACTCTGCCTTCTGCGCTGTAGGTTGTGGGTCTGATCCCACTAAGGACCAACATTTGGATGATGATGGAACAGATGGACTACATTGAAACAGAAAACTTGCTAAATATCATTCGATAACAGAGAAAATCCTTACTTACTTATAGATGTAAAGTGTACTCACACGTCTTAATTTTTATTTTATGTTTTTTGTTTGTTTCATATACATATACCCTTTCATCAGGATAAATTCAGTCAGTAATTATGTTCTACCTAATAAGATAAACCTACACTACACTATTTAATTTTATACTATTATACCTACTCTTTATTTTTTTATTTTTTTACACCTCCTATTTTACTCTTTTCCTTGATACTTAGTTGATATGCGCCTTAAGCGCACAAAAAACACTGATGCTCTACCAAATTGTATTTTATTCTAATTGGATGGTTGAGGCATTAAGTACCCTGCCGTAACACAGTTAAATCTAGCACGGGGGGTACGGACATGTAACTACCTACTAATGAAATTAAACTTCAATATGCCTACTACCTATTTAGTGATATTTTTTTAGTAGTTAAGTTATTTATAATTAGTACCACTTTATTTGAAAAATAAACTATTTCTATTTCTATTCTATTTCTATGAACATTGATGTTTGTTCTGTCTGCGTGTTATAATGTATCTTATGTATGTATTTATACAAAAGTATTCTATCAGTAATCTGGTTCCCATGGTACAAGCTTTGCTTAGTTTAGGGCTAGATGACGATGTCAGAAATGTCCACTAATATTTATTATTATTTTTTATTAACTAGAACGAGAAGGCGAGCCACTATCCAGTCTACAATCCAGATTCTCGGGTGTTCTCGGGAATTCTCACCGTGAGTGTGGATAGCCTATCGTAGTTAGCATGTTAGCAAGTGTACCTATAAGAACATAATACAAAGTGCCTGTCTGGAAAGTTCTGGAAGCACATGGATTAAAAGCTCTTTGGTTGGAGGTTGTGGCACAACTTTGTCCCCAAACTCCGTCCGATGAAAGGGTTTCATTTAGCCGTTTCACATTATGTGATCTAAGTTTCATCAAAATCCGTTTGGTCGTTTGAGCGTGACTGAGCCACACACATTCTCACAAACTTTCATTTTTATAATATTAGTAAGGTTACATACTCTTATCACAAAGTGACGGTCAAATAAATATATTAGATCCTAATAATATTATAAATGTGAAAGTTTGTGAGTTTGTATGTATGTTTGTGCCTCAATCAAGACTCAACGACAAAACGGAATATGTTGAAATTTACTGTAGATATAGATATAATGCCAGAATAAAACATAGACTACTTTAAAATATGAAAAATATCTCCAAAATGATAAAAAAACGCAAAAAAGGATGATTTTGGTATAGATGGCGCTGGTGTGCAAGAAATCTGACATCACAGACTAAAAACATTCATTTCTATTAGATTATTGAAACTTGACAGGACAACGTATGTCACGGGTCGGCTAGTTTGTTAATATTTTTCAGCATGTCATGGGCTTCATAGCGAATGCATGGAATATTTTTCCGGCATTGCCTTAACCCTTCTTTTGTATTCCAACCACATGTTTCATGGAAATAGAAATGATCGTTTTTACAGCCCGGAACAACACTCAATCGAATGCTCTGCGATCTGTTGACCCTAATCACATACATTAGAAATGGGACTAGCAAACAGAGAAATCAGACATTACATCGCGTTCTCGATGTGTGGCTACAAAGAAATAATATTAAAATCAAGTGAAAACATTGTTTCCGCAACCGCTGATGGCTATCTCCATTTTTAGGGTTCCGTACCCAAAGGGTAAAAACGGGACCCTATTACTAAGACTTCACTGTCCGTCTGTCTGTCACAAGGCTGTATCTCATGAACGTGATAACTAGACAGTTGAAATTTTCACAGATGATGCATTTCTGTTGCCGCTATAACAACAAACACTAAAAACAGAATAAAATGCATATTTAAGTGAGGCTCCCATACAACAAACTTTTTTTTTGGCGTTTTTATAGATAATGGTAAGGAACCCTTTGTGCAAATCCGACTCGCACTTGGCCGGTTTTTTTCTAATACTCGCAACTATCTCTTTCTTCCGTCTATCTCAAGCGGCCGTCCCTCTCAAGCGTGACGATCGACTGAGCTCATTTGGTTATTTATCTTTTGTTTAGTAAAAACGTTTCACGGTTTTTGAGTTTGTCATTATGTTCATTGTCCAATTTGGATAACCCTGCCTTTTTACTGCAATCTGTCGGCGAAAGTTTACAAATATGTCACGAACTAGATTTTATAGAAAGATTGGTTTGGATGATGCCGAAATATCGTAATGTTGTTTGGGAACACGTTTCTTTTTGCGATAGCATCTAGTATTCAGTTGGTTTCTAGTGAATTCAATAAATTCAGAAGTAGGAGTGCCTTGGCGTGTTGAACTCAGTAGAGGCTACTGAATTTATCGTATGAATAAATAGTGTTTCCGTGTGATAATATTTTTATTCGAAGCTCGCTCACAAAGTCAAGACTAAAAAACCCACCCTGTTTAGTTAAATGATGAATTGATGATCTTGACTCATATAGATTCGATCAAAGCGACGCTACAAATATACATGATATTGTTTGATACCATGGTGCTCGTAATTTTCGCGATTTTCTTAATGTGGGTTCAGAACTATGTATATGACTCGGTGTTGTATAATATATAGGTTCTTACTGTTACCTAAGTGTATGTAATCATTCATCGACCCAGACATTGTTAGCACGAACTCACCGCGACATGAATGTATTATTACAATTTTTCTAAACGGTCTTTCCCCGTACGCACTATCATTTATTCTGTACATAAAGTGAAAGTGATACAACAGGCAACAATAAATTTGAATAAGACAAGACGATTCGTCTCAGATATCATGTAATGTTTTAGAAACGTATAATGCGTATAAATGCATCTGTTTTAATGTACTATAATAAAACTCTTGTGTTACTGACTGACTGATTGATCTATCAACGCAAGCCTAAACTTGAAATTGGGAGGGCGTATTTCTTTTTAACCGACTTCAAAAAGGAGGAGGTTATCAATTCGCCTGTATGTAGTTTTTTTTGTGTGTATGTTACGCGATTACTCCGGCGTTTGTGGACGGATTTACAAAATTACTACTGCAAAATGTGGGCATGTGCCAAATATAATGTTTGGACGTGCCTCTGACTCCCCCACTAGACATCTTCAAAGGATCTAAGCGTCTGAAGATCTGAGAGGATGTCTACCATACTTGGGGATTACAGTCGTGAATCGTGATCCTATTTTTTTTTAAATATTATTTTAACAAATTTTTTTTTTATTGAAATCCTTACTTCCGAGGTGGTCCTATTACCACCAAGTTAGCATCTGATGATGGGATCCCAGGGAAAAAGAGAGAAACCTTCAAAATTTATGGGCATTGATAGTGGTTTTCAACTATAGACCTTGCCCTTCTTTCATTGGTATACACCGAGTGGAGAGCTAGCAGGGCTTCTAGATCTCGCGGAGGGGGGAGCCCCTCCCCACTACAATTTTAATTTATAAACATGAAGTCGGTTTTGTTTTTAGTTTTTTAAACGTTATTATGTTGTGTAGAGGTGCACGAAATTCCACCCCTAAGGGGGTAGATAGGGAGTTGAAGTCTGTTTGAAAACAACTTTACGCGAACGAAGCCGAGAATGTTTCCACTAGTAAATAAATAAATAAATATTGGCGGACTTTATACACAGCGCCATCTAGCCCCAAACTAAGCAAAGCTTGTACTATGGGAACCAGATAACTGATAGAATACTTATATACTTTTTTGTAAATACAAATATAATTTTTTTTTGTAAATACATACTTATTATACATATTAACACTCAGACACAGAACAAACATCTATGTTCATCACACAAATATTTGCCCTGGGTGGGGATCGAACCCACAACCTACAGCGCAGAAGGCAGAGTTACTACCAACTGAGCTGTGAGGCCAGTCGTAATAAACTTTTGTATGATTGGTAGCGAGTTAATGTTTTATTGCTTCCTGTGAGGTTTACAAAAACGATAGCAGGTGGACAAGCAATTAATTTAATCGAAACGTATTTCACCGAGCTAACCTATTAATCTTAATATTGCGTCAAATAAATCTTGACTGTAGAAAACGGCTACATTTAATTTTGTCGCCCCTAGTTTCTAGTAATAATGTCGTGACTAGATAATTATTTTTATTCTAGAAGTAAAAACTAAATAAAACATGCAATATAAAACTAGTAAAGTGACTAGGCCGTGTTGGCATAGAAATGACTTTCGATTTGAAGACTAGGTTAGAATTCCTGACTTGCAACAATGGATTTTTGGAATTCATACCAGGTTCGGCCGTGTTGGCCGAGTGGGAGGTACCTCGACTTTCATTCTGAAGGTTTCGCATCCCGGCGAGCATCAATGGATTTTTCTGTTCGAAAAATTTATCAAAAACACGTGCTAAAAACGGTGAAGGAAAACATCGTGAGGAAACCAGTTAGCATTCTTATAAGCGGCGATGGGCTTGCAATCTGTCACGTATGGAATGCTAACTACTGCAAAAAGTGGGCATGTGCCAAATAGAATGTTTGGACGTGCCTCTGACTACCCCCACTAGACATCTTCAAAAGATCTAAGCGTCTGGAGATCTGAGAGGATGTCTACTGTACTTGGGGATTACAGTCGTGATCCTATATATTTTTTTATACCAGGTTTATTTTTACATACAGTGACATTTATTTAGAAAATATACCAACGCAGGATTTCCAAGTTGTAAAATATCACAACGATTCTGCATTCTTCAAAAACATTTGTTACTCCTCTTAAGAAAATATACCAACGCAGGATTTCCAAGTTGTAAAATATCAGGATTTACGATAGAAAGTTGTGGTTTTCAGAAATTCGGTGACGTAATAAACCAAGACGAACTCTCTCCCCGTTCTCAAGATTAAAACGCCGACAATTGTCCATAAAAATTCGGACCCGACCGCCGCCGTGTGGCAGTTCGACCTCTATAAAATACGCAAATAGGTCACGCGGCTGTCGAAAAAGTGATAAATGTGAATAATAAAACGCGGTGTTTTTTTCGCACGACATTACTCACGAAATCTGCCGATCTATTCAAATGTTACGATGTCTTTTAGTGTGTATATTAAACAAATAGCACCATTAACAGTTCCATTCATATCCTAATCACTACATAGTATAAAGCAAAGTCGCTTTCCGCTTCCCGCGTCTGTATGTAATATGTATGTATGTTTGCTTATATCTTTAAAACTACACAACGGATTTTGATGCGGTTTTTTTTAATAAATAAAGTGATTCAAGGGGAAGGGTTATATGTATAATACATGCATAATATAGTAGAGAAACACTGATAATTTTAGAGGTTTCTAATGTGATGTCGTAAATAAACACATTTTTTTGCGCTTACATTGCAAATGCTGGCTGAACCCCACGAGATATATCAAAATAATGTACTACAGTATTGTACACCTTAAAAACGTCTACAAAAAAGTCAACGATGGTATTAGAAATGTCTTACGCACAGCGAAGCGGGCACGGGTCAGCTAGTAATATTATAAATGCGAAAGTTTGTGAGTTTGTATATATGTTTGTGTCTCAATCAGGCATAAACGACCGAACGGATTAAGATGAAATTTGCTGTTGATGTTGATATAATGCCCAAATAAAACATAGACTACTTTAAAATGTGAAAAACATGTCATGTTGTTCATAAAAAATTGTGTTCATATTTCGTGCTGCTTGATCTTGAAGATTTTTAAATGTTAACTTTTCAAAGAAAAAAATAAGTTTTTCGTCTAACTATTTGAAGAAAAACTCAGTATTTTTTTGTTTCTGCTGAGCCTTTATCGATTTTTTTTCTTTTGTGCTTGGTGGCGGCCCCCTTGTGTTAAGAATTTATGCATAGGCAACATAGGCAGTTGCCGCAGATGCTTAAATCTGGCATTGCCACTGACTTTACATTAAAATTCACCGTGGAGTATTAGAAACTACGAGTCCAATAGTACCAAAACAGTAAATGAAATATTTATTGAACGCACACTATTTGTGTTACAGCAAAGCACACGTCCGCCAAGCCACAGATGTTGTCATAAAATATTCCAGGAAGCTAGCTACTATATGGACTAAAAGCTTAATAATTCGATGTTTAGCAGCCATCAATACTCTATTATTGAGAGCAATCGCTCGTAAAAGCGTACGTATCATTCGTCATTCAGCTCTCACTCTAAATGCTAATGCGATTATGCTGATCGGTTGTAACTTTGCTAAATGAAACATCCGAGTCGAGTCAAAGTCAAAGTTAAAAGCCATTTATTTCAATATATACCTAAAACTTTGAAGGGCCTTCCAAGGAGTACCTACTAAAGACAACTTAAGATTTGTCTGTTGATTTAATATAAGATATACCTGAATTCTAAAATAATAATTTGAGATCAAGAAACGAGGGTTAAGTACATGTCTGCCTGTCAAAAAATAATGCTTCTGTGATAACTTTTCAGTTGTTGTAAGAGCAGTCTACTTAGATAACACGGAAAATGTAATAAAATAGGATTATCTTAAAAACTATTCGTATTAAACAAAAAAAAACTGTATTTTTTTAGAATAACTAAACTAAGAATATTGGTAATACTCTAGCCATTTAGGTCAAAGTGAAATTACTCATCCTACCATATGGCTAGATTGTAATATTATTAGGGTATATTATTTATGACAATAATAGGCTAAAACAATTTTTTTTTTATATAATGATGGTTATTTACGTTATAGATTATTGAACTCCAAATAACACTATAAAAAGCGTTAAAAGTGATATTTATGAGCCATAAATCTATAGAAAAGTTTTCACTCTCTCGTTTCTGTCTTTAATCTAGATAAATAAATAATGAGAAAAGTTTTTTTTATGTCATTACGATCGTATTTTTATAAAAAAACATTGTACCATACCACAACACCCAAGACAAGAAACAAAAATTTGCATATCATGCAAACATTTGTCTCGCAGTAAAATCAAACCTTTACATCTCAGTTGGGTTCAGAGACTTTACGTACATTTCCAGGAGACGAGATCGATTTATCGTAACTTTAAATTACTGATAAATCGATCTATACGGAAATAATTTATATGAATTTAAACGATTTCTAATACAATCGGTCCCACGCTTCCGTAGGTTACGAGTAGTTTAGGATAATTCAGTTTTACTACCGCATAATATTGATTTTACGGAGCATTTTCATAGACTTTACTGAAATTACATTGCAGTTATGTGTTCCGTATGTATACAAATGTGAAATTTATGATTGCTTAACGTATCCTAATAATAATATAAATGCGAAAGTTTGTGAAAAGACATGTAATGTTTATGCCTCAATCGGCCTAAACGACCAAACAGATTAAGATGAA
This sequence comes from Hydriomena furcata, assembly GCA_912999785.1. Taxonomy (NCBI): domain Eukaryota; kingdom Metazoa; phylum Arthropoda; class Insecta; order Lepidoptera; family Geometridae; genus Hydriomena; species Hydriomena furcata. The sequence goes on along the minus strand of OU538833.1, from coordinate 3,108,035 downwards.
ATTTGCTGTATTAAGTAGATAAAAAATTTAATGATAAAAAAAACGCAAAAAGAATGATTTTGGTATAGATGCAAAAAGCTGACATCACAGACTAAAAAAATTAAGTTGTCATAGCAACGCATTATACCAAAAATGTTGAACCTACTAAGGTCGCTCAGTAAGTACTTGTAATTTATTTATCAAAAAAATCTGACAATAGTTTTGACTACTGAATGATACGCATTCTGCCATTTTACGTTTGAAGGGAAAAATTGGAAATTTAGTGAAAGTGCTTTTTTCTATGCGATTATTGAAATTTGGGCAGGACAAAGTCTGTCACAGGTCGGCTAGTTCATAATAGAGAAGGTAATTATGTTACCCACGACGAACGAAATAGGTCAGCAACCCTATTTTCCCCCTTAAAATTCCCACTTCGAAAAATCTACGTACTATTACTTATGGAAAAAACGTAGGAACATAAAATGTTTTTTACTAGAAATGAATATTAGGTCAAATATCTTTTAGCTGCAATGCTTACTTTACGAGTCAATAGTACTGTTTAATTGTTTTTCCAAATTTCAAATTTATTTATTCAGATAAAGTACAGAGGATGGATTACAGATGAAACGATGAGAACCTCAAAAGTTATGAACAACTGTGTAGCTGCCTCAACGCCCGCCTCCTAGACACATAATTGTTCTCTATGATAAAAACTTATAAAGCCTGAAGTTTTAACAAATTGGTTAATAAAGAGTACTGCAGTGCATAAATGTGTGCGTGCAAGTGTGTGTGTGTGTAGATAACGCTAATGCATTCAAGCTTAATCTGACTAACCACTAACGAGTCACAATTCAGTAATTAGCAATTAGGGAATTATACACGCTGACGTAATGAACTCATTTATTAATACCATTTTAGTTTGAATTAAAACTAGACTAATTTCACAAACCATTTCAAATTGTTTTAAAGAATTTGAAATCAAGGATAAATCCCCAAGTGGGTAGTCAGAGGCACATCAAAACATTTGATTACACTTGACACACATGTCCAGTCTCGCAGACGTTAGGAAAAAAAAGAACAATAAAATCAGTCATAGATATGACTGAAATAGAGAAGTTTTTCTAAAGATTATACCTACTCTCTGAAATAAGTAAAATTATCTCCCACCATTAATAACAGAACCACTTTAGACATTAAATTGCATAAAATATCCACGAAGGCCGCTGCCTGCCGTAGTCCTCCCGCACGCGACATTTTGTCGCAAGTCTTAAGTCACATACATATTTCACTTGCACTTATCAAGCAATTGTAGCGAACTTTAATTGGATTGCTTTCAGTTTTGACAAAGAGTATATAGGTCAGTCTGCCCGCGTCAAATTCAATAATCGAATAGAAAAGTCTGTGTTGTCAGATTTGTTGCACACCAGCGCCATCTATACAGAAATCATCCCGTCCCGTTTTTACCCTTTAGGTACGGAACCCTAAAAAACAACTTATAATCATTGCAGGAACTGGTCATGTCTCATAGAAACGCTTTTGTGGATAGTGGGAAATAGATAACGGGAGCAAGATTAGAATCTTAGATTTGGAAAATCTGGACTAATCGCCGCGGACGGTGGTAATAGATTTATTATAAGTAATGTCCCGCGACATTACTACAAGGTTGTATTAATTTAAACTGGCTTGATTAAGACACGAGAAAGCATCTTGCTACAATTAAATTTCCTGTAGTTTCACCAGATTCTCTGAGAAAAGCAAGTCGATTCAAAGTGTCTTTTTGTGTTCCATTAAAATTATCTCTTTTACAATTCTCTTACCTTTGTGTTTCAAAGTTCCGAGATATAATTAAGCTACCTTTTCTTAAGTACACAAGTTTAATGTTCTGTAATATTATAATAGGTACAGGTATTTTATGTGACCTAGACAACTTTTATTAAGATTAGCAGGTGACAGCACGGGACCGTAATAAATAAAACTATAAAAAACGGCAAAAAAAACACGATTGTTGTATGGGAGTCTCACGGACAGACGGACAGACGGACAGCGAAGTCTTAGTAATAGGGTCCCGTTTTTACCCTTTGGGTACGGAACCCTAAAAAGTGCCAATCCACGGGGAGGCCTTTACCCAGCAGTAGTGGGACAGTCACCATATATTGCATTGTCATAGAAGTTACATGAGTAGGTATGCAAAATTTCAGCTCAATCGGTTGGGAATAATTGCTTCAAAATTGAGATGCAAAATTCCACCTTAAAAAACATAGTAACAGACATACATACATTGCAAGTTAAATAAAAGCTTGTAAAAATCTATAATTACAGACATACATACATTGCAAGTTTGTAAAAATCTAAAGTAAGGAGACCGAGCTCGGCTGGAAAAGTGTTATCGTTAATCACTCGAGACAGGTGCAGTATTGTTGCACTGAGACACAGATAAAACGTTATTACAAAACTAGTTCACTTAGTTCAGGTAGGTAATCAATTTGATGTGTACTAGATGTACCCGTGACTTCGTTCGGAAGGTGGTAGGTTAGCATTAGCAGGTCTAACCCGGAACATTACCTTCATTTCTATTTCAAATACTGCAAAACTTAAAAAAACTTGAGAGGTGTCAAGGGACACCCGGATGGAACGAAGTTCTCACAAAATAACGTGGGACAAGGGAAGGGGAATCAACTTTGACTTCGACTTCGACCTCGACCTCGACCTCGACCTCGACCTCGACCTCGACCTCGACCTCGACCTCGACCTCGACCTCGACCTCGACCTCGTCTTCGACCTCGACCTCGACGTCGACCTCGACACAATTAATAGATATATATATTAATAGATATACTATAGCAAAAAAGTGTCGTGACAACTTTTCGTGACAACTTTTCGTAAGAATTTTTTCCGTCTAGCCCCCTTTCACAACGCGCGATAAGGAACTTCGTTCCAAAAGTTTGTAACATAACCAAACAGTAGTAGTAGTGGCGACCAATGAGGTTTAATACTTATAGGCTTGCCGTGATACACTACACATGTCATATTACATAGTTACGACAAATACATGTTTTCTTTGTGCTCAGACCCTTGAAGATATATAAAGGGGTAGTCAGAGATACGTCCAAACATAACACTTGGCACATGCTCACGTTTTGCAGGAGTTAGCATTCCATACGTGACAAGTTGCATTTTACGGATTTAGCTCACTTGACGTTGACGTCCATCGATCACATAGCCCAATGGACGCTTCACTCTTAAATAAAAAAACAATTCTGGCGAATTGTTGTGGTGTGCGGGTTGGGGACAGCGGTAAAAAATACATTCTGATAAATAAAATAAATAAAAATAAAAAAGCCTTTATTTGATCCCTGCTACAATTAATCTTAGTTACTAGTACGTTTATTTGCTAAATTATAGGTATATGCTTCTCTAATTAATATTACTAAGTAATTTATTTCGAGTTTTATATATAAAAAATATGTGCTAAAAAGCGAGGTCCCCAGATTGATTCTGATTCATTGATTGACATTCTGATAGTCCGTTTCAATGTCACAGCCCTCCGCGGGACGCGTCGTGAATCGCGCTCGGTGTCTTATATTAACAGTATAAATCTAATGCGTTGTAAGAAAGTGTTCGCCTTGCATGATGAGTCTAGGTCTAGGTAGTAGGTAAAGGCTGTGTGGTCGACGTTCACGTCTGATTCGCAGTGCCACAGACGCGGTCGTGGCGTGGCAGGTGCCGTGAACACCCGTCTTAATTACACTGGCTTAATGGCTCTTAAATTAATTTGTCCGACTTTCGAGACGTAATCAGTGACAATTTAAACTTGCATTTTAATTAATGTGCAGGTTTTACGGTTCTGGGGACATTCCATAGAAAACATGCTGTAGGATGACCGAAGCTGAAATTTGCGAGCGATACCATCGGAGAAATTAAAGACTCTTATACTAGAGCAAATTAAGGGTGAGTTTCCACCTAAACGGAGTTGTACAGAGCGGACCAATGACAGAACTGAAATATTCGAGTTTTAAAATGTTGAGCGCTGTGTTTGGTGCAGTTGCACTAAGTCATAATAATCATAATAATCATTTATTTCGTTAATTACATGAATAACACGTCACATATTTTGTTTTAAATTCATCCATAACATAACACATTTTTCATACTTATGTAGAACTTTTATGTAGCAATTTTAAATAGCTCCGCAAAGATGGAAACTCACCCTAAAATGGCAGTATATGACAGATTCTTTGTATGATGTTAGAGCTAACATGATTATAAAACCGAATAGTCTAAAGGTACGCAAAACTTCTAGATTTTTCTGAATATTTTTTTTTGTGGTTTTTCTATTTACCTATTACAACATACGTAAGTAAGTTCGTATTAGCTAGAGTGGCCAATTTAAAAGCCAAAAGATACCACTTCAAAAATACAGAACTCGTAAATTATTCACAAAGTATACCATTCATATTATTATGTATAAGTCAATTAAATTTTTCAAATTATTATTTATAAAATAATAGCGTAACATGTAAAATTAATGTCGTTTTTGCCATTAAAAATATAAAAGTCTGGTGAATAAAGCTCATCTTGGACAGAGCTCATTCAAAAATCATCAGAAAATATGAGAAGCAATTGATTAGCGTGGGCATGTCATGAGAAGGGAAGAATATCATGTAACGAGAAGAATGTTAGGAATGAAGATTGATTGATGTAGAAGTAGACGTAGGCCAAAGAAAAAAACCGGCCAAGTGCGAGTTGGACTCGCGCACGAAGGGTTCCGAACCATCATCTATATAAAACGCCAAAAAACACGATTGTTGTATGGGAGTCCCACTTGAATATTTATTTAATTCTGTTTTTAGTATTTGTTGTTATAGCGGCAACAGAAATACATCATATTTTATGTAAAAAAAACCACTGTCTAGCTATCACAGTTCATGAGATACAGCCCTGTGACAGACAGACGGACAGACGGACAGCGAAGTCTTAGTAATAGGTAAAAACGGGAGTTTTTACCTTTTGGGTGCGGAACCCTAAAAATTATAGACTGGTGTAAAAGATGACATGGGTAGGAAATAAGTGAGTGATGAGATGACGGCTGATAGAGGAAAATGGAAGAAAAAGACATGTTGTACCGACCCCACTTAAATGGGATAAGAGCAGGAAGATGATGATTGAACATAGCTCATTAAAAGTCATTAGATATACCTTATTAGGTAACTATCACATTTTAATCGATCCGAGTAGTGCACTTCACACTATAATCCTTATATAGAACACGTTTTCAATTAATGAGGCGAAAAGCTAAACTTTCCGGTTTTTAAATGTAGTAAAGCGTTGATAGACATAAAACTAGTATGTTTTTGTTTAACTGGCCTCACAGCTTAGTTGGTAGTAACTCTGCCTTCTACGTTGTAGGTTGTGGGTTCGATCCCCACCCAGGGCAAACATTTGTGTGATAAACATAGATGTTTGTTCTGTGTCTGGGTGTTACTATGTATATGTATGTATATACAAAAAAAAGTATATAAGTATTCTATCAGTTATCTGGTTCCCATAGTACAAGCTTTGCTTAGTTTGGGGCTAGATAGTGTTGTGTGTAAAGTCCGCCAATATTTATTTATTTTTATGGATTCTTTAAGCGGCAGTAGACTTGCAAACTGTCACGAATGGAATGATAATTAGTACAAATTGCGGGCCATTAGTACAAATATAATATATTTATTTATTTAACCATAATTAAAACGACGTTTCATCACTACATAGTATAAAGCAAAGTCGCTTTCCGCTTCCCGCGTCTGTATGTCTGTATGTATGTTTGCTTATATCTTTAAAACTACACAACGGATTTTGATGCGGTTTTTTTTAATAGATAGAGTGATTCAGGAGGAAGGTTTATATGTATAATAACATGCTGCCTGTGCGAAGCCGGGGCGGGTCGCTAGTCTATTATATAATGGTGTAGGCTTAATTCTAAGACATCATATCTAATGTGTAGTGTCGAATATACTTGGCCTGAGCACGAACAACTATCGTATCGACAACGTATCGTCCAAATGTCAAAACTGACACTTGAACACTTTTTGTAAAGTAAAAGTGTCAGTTTTGGCATTTGGTTGGCCATGATCAAAAATCTGGAGATCTGAAAAGAAATGTGTCATGCAACAGGATAATAGACGTAAGTCTATTTCCTTTTTTATTTATTTCTGTATACTTATTTATTTTAATAATAATAATCTTAATCTTAAGGTGCGAAAGTTTCTGAGTATATTTGTATATTTGTACCTCAATCACGCCCGAACGACTGAACGGATTTGGATGATACTTGGAATAAACATAGCTTTTGTCCAGAAATAACGAACAGGATACTTTTTACCTAGGTCTCTAGGGTGGAAGCTATTTTAACCCTTAATTTGTTTTTGCAACCTATTAATAAAAGAACACAGTGACTGGACCCGATGTTCCACAACTCTTTTGTTTGCGAATAGCGAATAAGAGGTAGGCAAGTAAAAGGGTCTGGGAAACTTCTCAGAAACACACAATAGGATGAAAACTTTGGGTCCGTTGCCGACATCGAAGACATAGCCCTATAGACTCCTAATGGCTTAATTTCTTCAAACAAACAATTCTGACAAAACGTTGAGGTGTGCGGGTCAGGGGGAGCGGTAAAAAAATGCATTCTTATTGGCCGGTGCCCGCAGGGCGCGTCGTAAACCGCGCTCGGTGGTTTACCCAGGATCTGTAGCCCATATACGTTGTCTGACAGTATTCGCCTTGCATAAGGAGTTTAAGCTGTGTGGTCGACGGTTGCCGGAATGTTTGTCAGAAACCTTTTCTCGCATTATTGGCATGGCTTATCCTTCAACAATTTAGCTTTTACGTAAAATAGGATTGCCATTGTTGGCACCTTTATACCAAACTAGCAAACGCGCGGCTTCACTCTCGTGTGAGGTAATCGTTATGTAAACAATTAGTAGAGCTCCCTGTACGAGTAAATAGTCTTTTTTTTGTAATTTCTGATCTAGTATTAACATAAACATTTAGCGGCTGGCTAAATGTTTTTACCGAGGTTATGATTAACTAAGGAATCTATCTAATGACTTCTTTCGCGAACTTACTTTTCAAACTAACTTAAACATCCTGCATTGAATACTTCAATCCCTCAATATGATTTTTTCGGAATATAGCGTATCCTCTGCTTCAATCCCAGTCATAATCTAATATACCAAATGTTATAGAAATCAGTTTAGTCTTTACGATGTGGTTGAGTAATAAACAGCTTTCAAATAAACATTCAAACTTTCGCATTTATATTTGGTGTGACAGATAAGCGGATTCGGTCTCGATATTTATCTTATAAATAAATATACTTCCAATAGTACTACTTTACTTCTGAAATAGGATCACGACTTATATCCTCTATATCCTAAGATCTCCAGGCGTTTTAGATCCTTGAAGATGCCTAAATGGGTTAAGTCAGAGACACGTCCAAACATTACATTTGGCACATGCCCACATTTTGCAGTAGTTAGGATTCCACACGTGACAGGTTGCAAAACCGTTGCCGCTCACATGAATACTAACTGGTTTCCTCCCTCACGATGTTTTCCTTCCCCGTTGTAAGCATGTGTTAATGCTTATATAATTTTTTTGAACAAAAAAATTAATTGATGCACATCTGGAATTTGAACGTTCGACCTTCTGATTGAAAATCTAATTATCCCCCACTTCGGCTAACACGATTTCAATACCAGCAATATTATGACGTCATAGTTTCATAGATTGACCAAAATGCAGTAACTTCACTAGTCCGTGCAAAAGATCGAATACATCACTTCACACAACACTTTCTTCCTTCAATTGCACACATTTTTACAACATCATTAACCCAATTTTGTCAAAACACGAGAAACGTACATACTTCCACGCACGGCAACGAAAGCAACTCTGATACCACGTTTACACTCGCGTACGAGTGGCGAGACGAGGTGCGAGACGAGCCACGAGCTCTGAGTGTGAACAGACGCTAGCGGCTCACCTCGCGCCTCGTCTCGCCACTCGCGGCGCTCGCGTCCGGAGCGGTTTTTGGGCACGAGTCAAAGGACCTCGCGGCAGACGCGAGCGCGGTGCTAACACTCGCGTTCAGCGACGAGACACGAGACGAGACACGAGGTGAGGTACGAGGCGCGAGTGTAAACGGGGTATGATAGTTGCGGACATACCTGAGCACGAACCACTATCGTATCGACACTTTTTGTTTACTAAAAATGTCAGTTTTGGCATTTGGATACGTTGTCGATACGATAGTTGTTCATGCTAACCCCAGTAGACAGTGTATACGAGTTACAAGTAGGTATATTGATTAGTAAAAATGCAAAATGTGTTGTGTAATGTAATGTGAGTTTATGTAATCTCTGACTACTTGTGTATGTCTTAGACTTCCTTCTTTAGACATCTTCAGAGTGCCTGGATATCTGAGAATATGTCTATTTCGTGAATACATGTAACCTACTGTAATTATGGAGTAAAATAACTTGAAAATAAACAATGATTTTTTTTAATAAATCATTGTTTATTTTCAAGTTATTTTACTACCACATAAAAAGTTTTTTTACCCATAATAAAAATGATCTATTTTTAAACGCCAGTCACGTGACAAAACGGTCAGGATTGGTCGAATCGTAACATGTTTGTCAATATACTTAGTCATCGCCTGCCTTGAAAAACTTGACGTTTGTCTATTTGTTGACAAGAATGTAACGTCACAGAAACTAGTGCGACGCCATTTGCTAAGAAGCGTTTTTTGCGAGTTATTTATGTTGTCGATATTTAATTTACATTTTTAAGGCCAATACTTAACAGAATTAAAAATATTTTTTTTTATTGGTTCCAGAGTAACTACTGAATAATGTAGAATGGTTTTCAAAATCTTGTCAAATAGCCCATGGCAATTTTCGTAAGAATATCATTTTTTTTTTTTTTTTTTAATTAAATATGATCAATAATACTCCCAGATAATGTAGCTTTTGAAAGGTGAAAGAATGTTTGAAATCGTTCCAGTAATTTTTTATTTTATCCATTACAAACAAATAAAAAAAGCCATTTTTTTTCTCCTTAGAATATTGGTGTTGAAGACCATACTAGTTCTAGAACACGTTGTATAGAGAGATTGTGATTGCTTAATAGACGCAAAAACTGGTCCGACCTGATATGGGTCAGCTGTAGGTTTCCAATGTGCTGATTCCCAGGTGAGTTACCGCCACAGAATAATATCAACTACTACCTGTATAGACATGTCACTATGGTGAACTAATAGACATTATTACTATTGATTTTTACACTAGGAGCCGGTGTTGGCCGAGTTAGAGGTACCGGTTCGACTTTTAATCTGAAGGTCGTGGATTTTTCTCTTCGAAAAATGTATATGCGCATCAAAAACACGTGCTCAAAACGTTGAAGGAAAACATCGTGAGGAAACCAGTTAGTATTCTTATAAGCGGCGATGGGCTTGCAACCTGTCACGTATGGAATGCTAACTACTGCAAAATGTCAGCATGTGCCAAATAGAATGTTTGGACGTGCCACTGACTACTCCCACTAGACATCTTCAAAAGATCTGAGAGGATATCTACTGTACTTGGGGATTACAGTCGTGATCCTATTTATTTTTATGATTTTATTTACACCGGTCTTTATCACCGACGTTTCGACTATGTTTTTCTGTCTTTCTGTTTTTCATGTTCATTCTACCCGCGAACATGGCTATTGTAACATAGTTGTAATGTCGGGCAAACAAATCAAAGGTAATACTAGATAAAGACCCGTGTAAAAATCAATAGTTATGAGTACTAATCGCGAAAGTTTGAAATATAATTTAATAGACACTATGATCGAATCTCCACCACTTTTTTTCGTTATTTCAAGATGTTAAGTTGGCTGGCAGTTATCTAACTCATAAAATTTATGAGTGTTTTCGGTTTGACTGATTTTGATCTCAAAGCCGTATTTTTATACAGTTTTTAGAAACCTTGATGTTTGTATGTTTGTGGCTCAATCACGCCCAAACGATCAAACGGATTTTGACAAAAATTTGAATATAAATAGCTAATATCCTGAAATACCTAATTCAAATCCTAAGTGTAATCATTTAAAACGCAATATTTAAGTATTATTTTTGTATCTCGTTTTAAGTGAACTCTGTGTTTTTATGAGAAACTAGCAGTCCGCCCCGACGTCACACGGTTGTAATAATTATATAGTAATAAGGTTTTATGGGTATTTTGTTTATACCTTGGGTTACATTATCGAAGTTTTCATACGGATCCCTAACGTTTTCGAAAAAAATATATAACCTATGTTCATCAGAGATTATGTAGGATTCTTATGGTAAAATAATTTTTCAAATCGGTTCAGTAGTTTCGGAGCCTATTCGATGCAAACAAACAAACAAACAATCAAATCTTTTCTCATTATAATATTAGTTATTATTAGTGAGAAATAAAGTTCTTTAAACCTTAGGATACTTTTAATCCAGGTGATACTCGAACAAAGCCGCGGACAGACGCTAGTAGTGTTATATTAAATTCCGATTCTGAATGACATAGGCATCTAGGAGTTAATAGATGTCAGTTGCCAAGTAAGTGAAAACGTATCGGGTAATCGCGTGGAAACCAACCAAAGAAATGATTGTTGGACGGAACAGATACATGGCAGGAGACAAAAAACCGGCCAAGTGCGAGTCGGGCCCCCCGCACGAAAAGTTCTGTACCATTATTCTGTGTCTGGGTGTTAGTATGTATCATACGTATGCATTTACAAAAAAAAAATATTTAAGTATTCTATCAGTAATCTAGTTCCCATAGTTAGTTTGGGGCTAGATGGCGCTGTGAAAATGTCTACCAATATATTTAAATTATCTATGAAAACAGCAAAAAAACACGCTTGTTGTATGGGAACCCCACTTAAATACATATTTTATTCTGTTTTTAGTATTTGTTGTTATAGCGGCAACAGAAAAACATCATCTGTGAAAATTTCAACTGTCTAGCTATCACGGTTCATGAGATACAGCCCTATGACAGACAGACGGACAGCGAATTTTTAGTAATAGGGGCCCGTTTTTACCCTTTGGGTACGGAACCCTAAAAACGAAGCAAGTCCATATGGTATCTAACGATTACACTCATAAATGTTTATTTATTACTTCATAAGCCACTTCTTTTGAACTGTATTAAATACTTACTTACCAACTAGTTGGAGTTGATGTTAATTTTTTTTTGCGAAGTATTAATTAAATGGAATAGGATCGACACGACACGACTGTAATCCAACGGTAGACATTCTCTCAGTTCTCCAATCTTTTAAATCTTAAGGGGATAGTCAGATACAAGTCCAAAGGATAATAACTTAGTTTGGATATTCTAAGATAAGTAATACATTTTGTGTTTACCGTAAGTCTGTCAATTATGAGGAAATATTTAGAGTGAAAGAAAAAAAAAAAACTGGCCCATCGTTCCATTCCCTTATCCTGATAGACATCCTTTAGGATGTTTAAAGATGTTTTTGGCACAAGCATATTTGGCACATACAAAAGTACCTACTTTTTAGGGTTTCGTATTCAAAGGGTAAAAACGGAACCCTATTATTAAGCCTCCGCTGTCTGTCTGTATGTCTGTCACGTGGCTGTATCTCATAAACCGTGATAGCTAGACAGTTGAAATTTTTACAGATGTTGTATATCTGTTGCCGCTATTACAAAAAATAGTTTATTGTGGGGCTCCCATACAATAAACGTGTTTTTTTTCCGTTTTTCATAGATGATGGTACGGAACCCGTAGCGCGCGAGTCCGACTCGCACTTGCCCGGTTTTTAAAGTAGTCAGCATTCTATCCCGAACAGGTTGCTAACTTGAAGAAAACCAAGCCATTTTCCCATTCCTTCCGAAATGCCAATAAAAACGTCATACGAATAGTCGCTACGCTGTGAAAATCCCCAGAGCGCTATCCGAGACGTGAGTACGTTTTTACGATGTCTTTTACCGGTCGTATTTGTGACAAACTCCCTGAAAATACGTACGTACCTTAAGGGCGCCATTGGGATTAATCTTTGACCCAGAGTTTGATGTCACCTGCCTAGAAAATAAAAAGAAATAGAATCACGACTGTAATCTCAAGTACGGTAGACATTCTCTCAGATCTTTTGGCACATACAAGGTCGTGGTATCCCGGCCTCAATAAATTTTTATATTTGTAAAAAATATAATGCGCATTAACACGTGCTAAGAACGGTAAAGAAAACATCGTGAGGAAACTAGTTAGTATCCTTATAAGCGTCGGGCTTGTCACTTATGGATTACTGGTACTGCAAAATGTTGGCATGTGCTAAATAAAGTGTTTGGATGTGCCTCTGACTACTTCAGTTAGACATCTACATATAATAAGATATAAGCGCTTGAAGATTTGAGAGGATGTTTATAGTACTCGGGGTTTGGAGTCGTGATCCTATTTATTTTTATTTTTTTATTTTTATGTGGTAGGTAAATACAAAGCAAAATTGTTTTTTAAATAAAAACCAACACCCATGCGTAAAAAAAATATAAATATTTCACTAAGAAATAACTAGAAATAAAGACATTCGTTACCTCTTTAACTGCACAAAGGCAATTGTCAACACATCAGCTGGCGAAAGTGACAGCATCGGCAACTCGCTGTCAATCACGCGAGAAAGCTCGCAGCGACGACCTGTCAAAACATTATGACGTTTCGGAAGAAAGCACAGTTCATCTTCTGTTTGGTGACCGTACGCACTGCGAATTGTTTCATAAAATGTTATTTTTTTATTTTAACTTTTTATGAAACTTCAACTGTCACAGTTATTTTACCTGACTGCGCCAGAAGGGTAAAGCTTTTCGAGCGTATGTATTTAGGTAGGTATGTATGACCACTTCTTTGGCATGCTCTACAACCCAACGACTTAACAGCATAATTATGAAGACAGTGTCGTTGGATTCGTCTTAATTGTAGGGGACATAACAATTTTTTTAGTTATTTATTTTTTAGCAGTCAGATTTTATGTTTTTAAAAAAATTGTTTTATGAAATCAAATAGGATCACGACTGTAATCCCCAAGTACGGTAGACATACTCTTAGATCTCAATGTCTAAAGGGGTAGTCAGAGTTTCTTTCTCTTGTTATGAAACTTAAGTCGCAGTTTCTCTATGCTTGTCTGCATTAGAGGCAAGTTCACAAAGATTTTTAATAGAAGTAAAAGTATGTTCTTATGATCCCAAAACGCAACCAAGGGTAATTTAAGGGTTTAAATCCCCCTCGGGCAATAACGTTTTAGGGTCTTATCAGATTTTATGAGAGCTAATATTTTTTATGCGTTCGAATATTGTTATCTATAAACCTTGAAACTATTTGAGGAAATACTGTGGCACATTTATAAAATTAAATAAGTAATATAATCGAATATCATTTTGCTTCCAATATAGAATAGAATTGGTGATGTCTTGGAAAAATACCAGCTCAAGAGTATTATAAACCGATGAGTATATGATGAATGAGAGTAAATTAAGCAGAAGCGGCCGTGGTCTATGCCTATGGGAAACAGGCGTGATTTTATGTAATGTATATACAAAAGTATAGAATCGAATTCAAATTGTTGAAGATATCGAACAAGTTCATGAAAGGATAAACCGTCCTGCACACTATACCTATTTACACTACTATTATTTATATAAAATTGCATTTGTGTATTTTTGTTTGTAATAGATAAACTAAAAAAACTACTAAACCAATTTTTAAAATTATTTCACTTACAAAAAGCTACATTATCAGCGTGTAACATGGTCTATATATTATCAATAAATTAAAGACCCTACAAAAATTCTTAGATGTAAACTAAAGTATCAAAAATTTGCCTCTTAATCATTGGTTCTTAATCAATCCCTTGTGAAATTTGGGCGTACTTCTTGGCGTAATTCGTGTAAGCAAAGTACACAGTATTTTACACAGACATGTCAAAACATAACTTTCCAAAGATAATGTAATCTCCGCCTTAAAAGCTCTCCATGTCTCCGCTTGCAAGATGCAAAAGGACTATTATGGAGATGAGCTACTCGACTGATGAGACTTCTGCTCAGCCATTCAACAATTGTGTGTTTTGTTGTGCTTCATAACAATTGTTGGTAGAGTTGGAATAACAATATTGTGTTCTTTTGCTAGTATTTTCATGCAGTAAAATATTATTACAAACTTTTAATGCTTGGTTTTAAATAATTACGTTTCAAAAAACAAAAAATATAACCTACGAAAATGTTTTGACCAATCGAAAAGTCATGGGAAAATATTAGTTTTTATGTTTTATGAAGTAGCTATTAGTCCTACATTAATATAATGGGACCAACTTGGGAAAATTCTCTACACAATCGAAAAAAAATCTTCCAACTCGGATCACCAGGAAAAAAGATATGGTCATATATAGAAAAATATGTTTACGTGTCGATTTGAGAACCTCCCCCGTTTTTAGTCGGTTAAATAGGGTTATTTTAGGTTAGAGAGATAACAGTTCGGTTTATTTTCTAGACTTAATTGAACATTTTCACCTCACCAAAAACAAACAGACTAGAATAATAAAGTTGAAATTCACAATTTGATTTATCTTATCTTTCCAGAAGCGAAGCGGGCAAGATTTCAAAATAAGATAAAATTCAATAATTCTAAATTCGTATTCCATCTTTTCGTAAGCATTCTTAGATTCCCTTTGAAGGAGAAGGGTTTCATCTCAAAGCCTTCGGGAGGTACTTACTAACGAACCGGTGGGTGGTTGGGGAAATAACTCGCTACCCCTAGCGGGAGCATTCCAAAGGGGTACATTGGGAAAGACTCAAGTAATTACATAAGCGCTCTTCACTAGAAGTCCAGTCACTAAAACTTTAGTAATTTGTTGAGCGTATTTGAGTTTCCACTAAATTTTGTTTAATTAAAATAAATAGTCAATAGAATAGTCATTATTTGAAAAGAAAGAGGGTAATGAAAAGGATCTTCAATGTTTTAAAACAATTTCAGCATCATTTATTTTATTACATTGTTTGGTAGGTACACAAGTACTTTCGAAAACAAGCCTTACTAATAAAAATCTAGTATTATCCTTTTATAATATAACCAAGACAAAAATACAATTAAATTGCAAGTGTATCTAACCATCACAATTTCATAGTAAAAGCAGAAAAACCAGACAACTTAAACCTATAAACCGATTAAATAACGCGTCAAATCAATTTTCCAGCAAATATTGCGTGTCATAGCGCACCATTCCAACAACCAGCGAGCCAGCCAATTATCATCGATGAGGTGAAATTGTACTTTCAATAGAAAATTCACTGGAAAATCGGAAGCTTTTCAAATTAGCCGTTTGCCGCAAATTAGATGTGTCCACGGTCCACCTCATAAGTGGTCATTCCTTCACGGCCACGGTCCGTGAAGGAATGACCACTTATGAGGTGTTTTGTTCTGGCAATTTTATCGGTTGAATGAAAGTAGAGTTCACTTTACTAGCATGGTCTGTTGTTATTGGATACGGTCGAAAATTATAGCTCGAGCGAGCCACTTGCAAATGTTAAATTTATAAATACAATTTATATTGGTCTCTTTTTTAGCAACAAAGAAATTTCAAGCCACTTTTCTCGTCTTACAAGTATTTTTGGAATGGCGATCGACTCGTTAACGATTCATAAACATTCCAATTTATGCCAGCTACGATTTTTACGTTCTCCAAAATAATTTTGATCTATTACTTACATAAAAAATAAATACTTTTCGTTGATAAGCGTCTCACCGGGAAAGATTTTGTTTTTTTTTATTTTCTTATTAAACCGACTTTAGTTTATTGGGGAATAAAATCGGAGGAAACCGGTAAATTGAAAATTCGGAAAAGCCTTAAGGGGCTGCCAGTCGACGATTGCTCTTTTTCAGAACGAAAAAAGTAATACTTCTGAACAAGCCACATCTCCTATTTTTATAAGTATATTACTTCAGGTTCCTACCTAGATTTCTATTAAGCTGAAAACATAATAGCAGAAACTTTTCACGATAAAAATATTATTTCAAAATGATACGTTTTAGAATTTATGATCGAAATATTTTATATACCTACTATTAAAATCAACTTGTGATTTATTGTTAAAGATAGGTAATATGTAGATCTAGATTTCTATTAGGATAGATTTTTGATAAGTAATTATACATAATTTATTCGAAAAGCTAAGGCGGACCACGCGCGGACGTCTGTTTGTCATCATTGCAGCGGTCGGTAGGATTATTTATCGAAGTGATTAAAGATGGGTACATCTTTATTCACATATACTTTACATTATAAAATAGGAGATATGGCTTGTTCAGAAGTATTTCTTTTTTCGTTTCGAACAAAAATAATCGTCGACTGGCAGCGTCTTAAGTGTTTTTTTTTCTATAAGATTATCAAAATTTGGACAGGACAACGTCTTTTGGACCAGCTAGTTTAATATAAAATGAGCCCGGAGAAAATATAAAAAATAAAGTTTCATCAATATAGCGACTCGAAATATATCAATCGAGATCGCTTTCAAAGGACGATTTCCAATAAAAATTCCGCATTGACGTGAATACATCTCAAAAGACCCTCGAAAGAATCTAGATACTTTGCCCGGCATTCATTCTTTACATATTGGGCTTCGCTCTGATAAAATGCGCCGCATAACTGGGGGGTTAGCATGAACCACTATCGTATCGACAAAGTATACGACTTAAGTTGGACGATACGTTGTCGATACGATAGTGGTTTATGCTCAGGCCACTGAAGAGA
Source organism: Hydriomena furcata (assembly GCA_912999785.1). Classification (NCBI taxonomy): domain Eukaryota; kingdom Metazoa; phylum Arthropoda; class Insecta; order Lepidoptera; family Geometridae; genus Hydriomena; species Hydriomena furcata. The sequence continues at coordinate 3,091,226 of OU538833.1, read as the reverse complement.
TATTTATCAGTCGTCCGGGAATTTTAAGTGTTTTGAAAGTGAAACCTAGAAAAAACGCCGAATTTTATTTATTTCTGGTTAATTATATAGTCTGCCCGCGACCATGGCTAATGATAGTCGAAACGTCGGGAAAATAAATTAAAGGTAATTTTCTGATAAAGACCCGTGTAATCTATAGTTATGTCTACTAATCACGATAGTTTGAAAAATAATTATATTGTCACTTACATCGTTGAGTTTTTACATTAAAATGAAATAACATACGAGTCCCTACATTAATCAGGAGTAGAAATAATATGGGAAAACTAAAGAGAAACTAAGATTTATCTTTTATTTTGTATAGTTCTCGGTTTGTTTATGCACTTGTCTGGTTCCGGCGGAAGATCAGCGTTGTGTTATCAAGCGCAACATCAAGCTGAGTCGGATTCCATTTTTGTGACGTCATCGTGTGTATTATTGTGTATGGTACTGAGAGACACACCTTTAGTTTATTAGTTGTATAAGGAATCTATTTTTTTTTTATTGTTTATTGTCATGTTACCATTTTGTTACCATTCTCGTTTTTTTTGTCTCTTTGTTCTGCTTTGTAATGTCACAAATAAAAACGTTTTCTTTCTTTCTTTCTTTCTAAAGGGCTAAGAATAAATCAAACCTACTCCATTTCTTATCCTGGGTTTCTACGACCATAAATCCTTTTCATACTCCTAATAACTATGTTTTTAGGGTTCTGTACCCAAGGGGTAAAAACGGGACCCTATTACTATGACTTCGCTGTCCGTCTGTCTATCCGTCTGTCTGTCTGTCACAAGGCTGTATCTCATGAACCGTGATAGTTGAAATTTTCACAGATGATGTACAACCGCTATAACAAAAAATACTGAAAATAAAATAAAATAAATATTTAAGTGGGAAAAAAAATAAAAATTAAGTTTGTTGTATGGGAATACAACAAACATGTTTTTTTTGCCGTTTTTATAAAATCCTTTGCGCGAGTCTGACTCGCACTTGGCCGGTTTTTTAATCTACGTAGGTACTACTCGACGCTGGCTTAGGCTAGTAAGTCATAAAGCCTTTCCAGGCCACCCAACTCGACCTATTCACTGACACGACACAAACAAGCCACTAGATTCCCAATTACGATATTATTCAATATTTCGAAACCCAAGCTTCCCATAACTATGTGTAAGCACATTAAACACATAAAACACATAAAACATGATAAAACGCCCGATAATTTTACTATGCATGTTCCGATAAGTAGTAGATTAAAGTGAAAGTATAGATTTCGTCATCGTCGAAGTGAAAGATAGAGGTTTTATGATCTGAGAACTCATTACAGTATCCCTGTTCTGTACCAAGATTCATAGACAATAAATGTCGGACTTTCAAAGGGAGTAATTCATTTAGATAAAGAATTGCACGGATGATCACGTACACCTGTTAAAGTAGGGTCAAATAATAATAATAATAATAATTTATTTCGTACCAGACGTCTGTTACACAGACATAATAATGACTAAGTAGTATACCATATAGTCATCACTACATAGTATAAAGCAGTCGCTTTCCGCTTCCCGCGTATGTATGTATGTATGTTTGCTTATATCTTTAAAACAACACAACGGATTTTGATGTGGTTTTTTTAAGTAAATAGAGTGATTCAAGAGGACGGTTTATATGTATAATACATGCATAATATAGTAGAGAAACACTGATAATTTTAGAGGTTTCTAATGTGATGTTGTAAATAAACACTTTTTTTTGCGCTTACATTGCAATTGCTGGCTGAACCCCACGAGATATATCAAAATAATGTACTACAGTATTGTACACCTTAAAAACGTCTACAAAAAAATCCACGATGGTATTAGAAATGTCTTACGCACAGCGAAGCGGGCACGGGTCAGCTAGTAAGTAATAAAATGGGTTCATAGAAGATAGTGGCCAACTCCTACGGAGTTTTAAGGCCGTAAGCAGGATGTCAGTTACATAAACAAATGAAAAGAGTTACATAATCACTGATAACATAAAGAGGTCGCATCAGAAACCAAGCTAGGTTAAAATAAACCTGTCTTATGGTTATAGATACCTTCCTTCGGCGGCTTTTTTACACAATGTTTAAATATTGACATTATTTATCATCGTCAAAGACCCGATTGTGGTGCCTACCCCCCCGGATTTAGTCATATTCTATTTTTGCAATCAATAACTAAGCATAGCAACTTTATACCCTAACTTACCAAAATTTATTTAGGTTTTGACTTGATAATGACGTCATTAATTTTCTCTAAGTAAACGTACCTTGGGCAAACTAAAATCCTAATAATATTATAAATGCGAAAGTTTGTGATAAGGCTGCTATGTTTTTCCCTAATCAAAAGTAAACGACAAAACGTATTAAGATGAAATTTGCTGTAGATGTAGATTAATGCCCGAATAAAACATAAACTACTTTAAAATACGAAAAAAATCCCCAAAATTATAAAAAAAACGCATAAGAGATGATTTTGTTATAGATGGCGCTGGTGTGCACAAAATCTGACATCAGTCTCGATATCAGTCGTCATAGCAACGTGCGTTACTCAATGTCATTATTGAAATTAGGACAGGACAACGTCTGTCGCGGATCTGTTAGTATATATTAAATTTTAGTAGACATTTTTACACAGCGCCATCTAGCCCTAAACTAAGTTTGCACTTGTACTATGAGAACTAAATAACTGATAGAATACTTAAATACTTTTCTTGTAAAAATATACTTATTAAACACATTAACACCTGGGTGTTAATGTGTTTAATAAGTATATTTTTACAAAAAAAGTACACAGAACGAACATCTTAATCCATCACACAAATGTTTATCGTGGGAATCGAACCAACAGCCCACAGCGCAGATGGCAGAGTTACTACCAACTGAGCTGCGAGGCCAGTCAAAAAAGTTTCACTCTCAAAGCACTTGAAATTCTCAGACTATGATTATGTATCTTAAGATAAGCGGAGTATTTTATCGCAAGATTAACGGGTGTCTTAAAATAAGTACCTGTTATCAGTTTTTAGTGTCATTGAGTGAGGGCAGGTCATAAAGTGGTTAAGATAAGGTTCCATTTTGAAATGCAATTGAAAAACAACTTCATCACTACATAGTATAAAGCAAAGTCGCTTTCCGCCTCCCGCGTCTGTATGTATGTCTGTATGTATGTTTGCTTATATCTTTATAACTACACAACGGATTTTGATATTCATTGTTCGTGACAATCACAAACACTTTGTGTAGGTATTACATTTTAGACGGTACCAATTGCGGTTTTTTTTAATAGATAGAGTGATTCAGGAGGAAGGTTTATATGTATAATAACATGCTTAATATATTAGAGAACCACTGATAATATTAAGATTTCAAATCAGCACTACTTTTTTTTTAAATTTTAATTGCTGTTATTGAATATTTAAAGACATTCTGTAATATATTTTGGTATCAGCTTTGCACCCGTGCGAAGCCGGGGCGGGTCACTAGTATTATATATACTAGCCGACCCGTGACAAACGTTGTCTTGTCAAATTTTTGTTGATGGATCATCTATACTAATATCTAATATCTCTCTACTAATAGGCTCCGAAACTACTGGACCGATTATAAAAATTCTTTTACCATTAGAATTCTACATTATCTCTGATAAACATAGGCTTTAGAATATTTTCAAAAACGTTAGGGATCCGCATGAAAATTTCGATAATGTAAAAAAAAAACAATATAAATCCTTATATTGCGTTTGCTGCAGAAATTATTGACAATATAGCAAAGTGATGAATATGTACAAAAAAGTCCGCAATACTATTGTAGGATATGAATTGAAACCACCGCGTTTAAGTTGAACGTCAGAATAAAGTTGGGGGTGCAAGCAGAGAGGATTGAGTCAATTTTCGAAAACCTTTTATAAATTAAATTACGTAGCTGCGTCGTGTCACAGTAATGTTCGCAACCAACTACTGACTACCCGAAGTTACAAGAAAAAGTAATTATTATAGTACTGCTTCCACCCTCAAAGTTAATCTTTTTTATTGTTATAAAAAGCTGCTAACAGATGGCGTTACATGTATAAATGCACAAACTAAATCTATTTAAAGGTGAAATTGTAGATATCATAAAGCTGTAAATAGGTACACAAAATAAATGTAAGTAGTATGTTACGTGTGTCGTCTACAACTATATGTCTAACTACTCGTATTAGGGATCCGTATGAAAAATTCGATAATGTAACCCAAAGTGTAAAAAAAATACCAAAAAAATCCTTATATCGGTATGCTGCAAAAACTATTGACAATAGAGCAAAGTGATGTACTACAGTTTTATAGAGTACTATTTTGTTATTTTTGATTTTTTTTATTTAAGAAGATATATAATACCTACAACTTTTTATGTAAACCTTAGCGTGTTTTCCAAACATTTTTCCATTACAAATACGAAATAGCGTCTGCCTTTGATACGTAAATAAATAACCTCTGAAAAGGGTTGGAGTTTACCCGACGTAACTATTTCTCTTCTATACGTAACTAAGTTTGAAGCCTGTCACGTCGCTGACGAAGTTGATGTTTGGAGTTGGTAAACTAGTTTCGAAGCAATTTTTGAACTTCCTACACTGAACGAGAATATTAGGTTTCGTGAGTGTCTGAAAATAGATGTTGTCATCACTAAAAATTGCTGTCTCTTTTGGCCGAGTGAGAGGTATCTCGACTTTCAATCTGAAGATGGGTTCGAGTCCCGGCGTGCATCAATGGATTTATCGTTGCGAAAATTTTTTTGAGCATATCTCATGAAAACAAGTGCTCAAAACGGTGAAGGAAAACATCGTGAGGAAACCAGTAAGTATTTTTATAAGCGACGATGGGCTTGCCAAATATAATCTTTGGACGTGCCTCTGACTACCCCCACTAAACATCTTCAAATGATCTAAGCGTCTGGAGATCTGAGATGATGTCTACCGTACTTGGGGATTACAGTCGTGATCCTATTTATTTATTTTTATTTTATTACTTCCTTAAACACTTACATAGACAAACAGTGGTTTCTCTTAAATTGAATGACATTTTAAATATAGGATTTTGCAATGAATATTGAATAGTCTTTACATAGTAGTTCAACCATTTATTATTAAGCTTTGCATCTTTGCATTTAACATCCAACTTTGTAAATTCGCATAACTCTTAGGGGACGTAAAAGTCTTTTGTATAAGTAATGCAGTTCAATATAAAGTGACAGTACCTACGACAGATTTGACAGTATCTTTAATTTATGGTTAGTGCGAGCGTAAACGTTTACGATTAGCTATCTGGAGTCGAACTACAAGATCTTAATATTAAAACAGTATTAATCGTGGTGCGAAATTGATGGCAGACTTTCGCACCGCGAGTAAATATTTTTTTAATATTACTTTAAGAGCTTGTGGTACGGCCAATGAACGTTATCGTGTATTTTACAGCAGTTCTATTAAAAGTGGGTCAGCAAAAATATTATGCTTTCTGGGTTCTGGTTATTGCTAGTGGTCCTACTCTGAAAATGGCGATTTTGATAACGAACTAAGTTTTGCGATGTGGCCGTGGTTTAGTGAGTGGCAATGGATTTATAACATGATATGTGTGAAATGCATATGGCCAAAGACAGAGACAGATAGAAAATAATGGAGGAGGCTTTTACCCATAGGGGGCCACATAACAATGAAACGGGAATGAAATAATTATAAGTACATGAATACTTGTAAAGTGTTGAGTGGAAAATAAAGCTTTAATAAATAAATAAATACATAAATGTGTGGAATGGTATGAACATTGAACGTGCCTAGAGATCCGAGTGAATGTTCTATTACTAAGACTTCGCTGTCCGTCTGTCCGTCTGTCTGTCACAGGGCTGTATCTCATGAACCGTGATAGATAGACAGTTGATTTTCACAGATGATGTATATTTGTTGCCGCTATAACAAAATACTAAAAACAGAGTAAAATAATGATTTATGTGGGGCTCAACAAACGTGTTTTTTGCCGTTTTTTATAGATAATGGTACGGAACCCTTCATGCGCTCCGACTCGCACTTGGCCGCTTTTCGCAGTTTTCGACTTCGCACAGCGAAGTCATAATTATCCCTTACCCTTTGGGTTTTTACCCTTAGACAGATAGACGTAAAAACTTTGCATACTTGTCAAGTTCCGATGACAATGTTATATGATGTGACAGGTTATAACGCGCTGGTGCTCGATGGTTTAAATGTTTTTACAAAAGCTTGTCATTGAAAAATATTTTTCAACAGAAACTTATTTCATAGTTACAAAGCAATGTGTGGAAGAAAATAGGAATGAATAAGGATCTCAACGCTTCACACAGAATAAGACGTCCGCCAGGTAAAGATAAAGACGTTAAACGTTTTATGATTTGTGTCGGCACTCGGGCCACTAGAAAGCTTTGTTACGAAGTGATTTGCGATTGTGAGTTCTAGTTTGGGCCTATTAGTTTGGAAGCTCTTCAAACGTTCACAAATGCCCAAGAGGAACAAGCGTTAATGTTCGTTGCTTAAGATGTACAGGATTGATCGCTGTTTTTTACCAGTATTTGTAGTACTTTTGAGGGAGTCTTCTGAGTGCTTGTGGATGCTAGCACGAATCACCAACGTATCGACATATTAACGTCCAAATGTCAAAACTGACACTTATACAATAAGCCCACTGTGTCAGCATTATTGGACGCAGAAGGCGCTATGGCCAAGAAAAAGTTAGATCGGGGCTAGCTCAAAAGTACCTACCACTTAGGTCATACCTAAATCCGGCTGAACCTCGGTTTGACCGTACATAGAGTAGTTTTTGAGGGGGGCGACGTCGTTAAAACCGCTGTTCGGAATCCATAATGTATAATGTTTATGTTTAAAACAAACTAAACGGGGAGAACCGACGAAGGTCGATCATGTCATCGGGATCCACAAGTCCTAGGCCCATAGAAAGACTGGCTACCGTCATGGCTTAGCGACTGTTATAACCGGGGCATGCAACTGTGAGGTCATCATTGGCCACAGCGGAAGACCAGTGCTGCAGCATGACAACGTGCAGTAGTATTATGCTGAGCTGTGTGCCATTTTAGCACCACTCAATCATACAATCCTAAATCTGTTGAATTAATGGTTTTCCACTCTTTCTTCTTCTTCTACTTAAAGATTTTACTATAACACGTTTTGTATTAGCTCTAGTCAAGTTTATTTATTAGTTCTGACCATGTTTTTTTTGTTTGCAGGTGTGGTTGTGATGACATGGTGGTGTGCGCTCGCGCTGCTGGCGCTGAGTGCGCCCGCCCGCCCCGCACCGCGCGCGGGGAACGGTGAGCTATTTACCAGTAAGCATCACTTGTGCACTGTTTCTCGTCCCGGTAACAGTGGGATACGAACGCAGATCAAACGCTGATCAAACGGTAGTGAAACGCAGCTTAAATGCTAAAAAAACACCGCTTAGTCGTTGGAAAGGTACTTAAGCTTTTGTTAACACGTCATAGCATTGGTGTTTTATGTTTATGAGCCTCAGGCGTCTCTCTATAGTACCTGGTAATCCGTGTTTTATTTAGTTAGTAGTAAACATTCAAAATTAGAAAATGCAATTAGGGAGTTATTCTCTGTGAGGCGCCCTAAGCCATTATAGTAGGAACTTCTGCACAATGCCAATTGCAGACAGTTTCCGTTATACCTCAACCTCAACTCGCAGAACTAAATCATGTTCGCTGCTTTGCACGTCCTTCTTGCGTTTGAATTGCGTTTGAGCGGCGTTTGTATTGCGTTTAAGCTGCATTTGCGTGGCGTCCCACTCGAAACCGGGCAGCTGTAGGCACAGGAAGAGGTGGCGTGAGTAAGTCTTCTTACTTTCGTTCTTTTTTTCCATTCTTTTTATAATTTAAAATGAAATGAAATGAAATGAAAAAAGGAGTCTGAGTATTATATATACATGTACAATGGAGACTATAGGTTGTGAGATTGTTTAATTTTCAATCGACAAAAAAGGAGATTCTCAATTCGAAGCGTATATTGTATTGTGTAGAGCACGGTTTTTCAAAGTGGGGTACGCGTACCACTAGGGGTACGTCATTGAGTCATAGGGGGTACGCGATAAAATTTACGTAATGGGCGGTACTGGTTTGCCGGATTAATTCATGTACCACTTATGTTCGTTTTTTAAATGAATATTTTTTTAACTAAAAAATAAATAGGTACTTAAATTTAAAAGCTGTAAACATAATTATGGTCTTGAATTTCTAATAGGGGTACGTGGAATAATAAGTTTGAGAAACCCTGATGTAGAGTATAGTCTAAAGTTGATCCATTAAAATTGTTTGTATAGGATTTATCGTTCTATATTAAAACTTAAAAAAAATTAACTGGTCGTAACATTTTCATCACTTTTCTTTATAGTTTTTAAAACGTCAAATTTTCTTTTATACGCTGAAATCTACCATGAGTAATATGTAGCCCCTAATTTCGTACATAAACTTGCTAAAGTACTCGTTCATCTGATATATAAAATTTCCATGTCACAATGTTAGTTACCGTACTCCTCCGAAACGGCTTGACCGATTCTCATGAAATTTTGTGAGCATATTGAGTAGGTCTGAGAATCGACCAACATCTAGGTGGCGTAAAGATCGGGAAAAACGGAAAGTGCTTTTTTCTGTGGGATTATTGTCATTTGACAGGACAACGTCTGTCGGGACAGCTAGTAAGTATATAATTCCAGAGCTCAACTCAGCTACCTAATATTTCAGAAACTTTAGACTGTTTATAACAAACCTCATTATTAAATTACGAGGGTCATATTAAAAGATATTAAATTAAGGGTTTGCTATTACTCGCAAATTAACCGCTTCATTAAGATTTTATTTACTTTGGTAATATGATATTGCGGTTATTTTTTAGCTGTAATTTATACTTCGTTTTTATAACGAGTTTTCTTTTAATAATAAAATAAGACTAAAATAAGATATAATTATCAAGATCTTTATGCGCGCGTTTTTGCTTTTGTTGTTTTTATTAATAAAAACTCGACGCGGGATGGGCTTGCAACCCGTCAGATACGTACTCGTAATACCTACTAACTACAAATATGTCCTAAATGTAATGTTTGCATGTTCTTCTGACTACCACCTTTAGACATATTCAAACCTGGAGATTTGCCGTGTTCGTGTCACGATTTTGACATAAGAAAGAGTTTTGTATTATAATTAAATACGTTTAATGAGTCAATGAGTCAATTACTTTAAGTAGCTGGAACGATAAGACATCTTTTTTTAGGGTACCGTACCCAAAGGGTAAAAACGGTACCCTATTACTAAGACTTCGCTGTCCGTCTGTCCGTCCGTCTGTCTGTCCGTCTGTCTGTCACAGGGCTGTATCTCATGTACCGTGATAGCTAGACAGTTGAAATTTCACAGATGATGTATTTCTGTTGCCGCTATAACAAAAAATACTAAAAACAGAATAAAATAAATATTTAAGTGGAGCTCCCATAAAACAAACGTGTTTTTTTGTCCTTTTTAGGGTTCCGTACCCAAAGGGTAAAATCGGAACCCTATTACTAAGACTTCGCTGTCCGTCTGTCTGTCCGTCTGTCTGTCCGTCTGTCTGTCTGTCACAGGGCTGTATCTCATGAACCATGATAGCTAGACAGTTGAAATTTTCACAGATTATGTATTTCTATTGCTGCTCGAACAACAAATACTAAAAACAGAATAAAATAAATATTTAAGGAGGGCTCCCATACAACAAACTTGATTTTTGCATTCCAGCGCCATCTAGTTTCATTTGATGTTACTACGTATTATAGGTTCTTTTCTCGTAGGTCTACGTATTATATTATGAATTATTTTTTTTTCTAGGGTTCCGTATCTAAAGGGTAAAAAACGGGACTACTAAGACACCGCTGTCCGTCTGTCTGTTACCAGGCTGTATCTCGTGAACCGTGATAGCTAGATAGTTGAAATTTTCACAGATGATGTATTTCTCTAAAATCAGCATTAAATAAATATTTAAGTGAGACTCCCGTACAACAAACGTGATTTTTTTGCCGTTTTGATAATAGTACGGAACCCTTCGTGCGCGAGTCCGACTCGCACTTGGCCGGTTTTTATAGATAAAGGTACGGAACCCTTTGTGCGCGAGTCCTATTCTCACTTGGCCGGTTTTATTTACATTCTTATCACCGGCGTGCTTGGACCATAGACAATAAATTTTGATAAATATTCATGATAAATATTCAATTTAATTTGTATATAATTTACTAAAATCCCACACTATTTGGCACTAAGACAATGTAGATATTGACAATAAGCGCCGATGGGCTTGCAACCTGTCACGTATGGAATGCTAACTACTGCAAAATGAGGGCATGTGCCAAATACAATGTTTGGACGTGTCACTGACTACCCCCACTAGACATCTTCAAAGGATCTGAGCGTCTGGAGATCTGAGAGGATGTATACCGTACTTGGGGATTACAGTCGTGATCCTATTAATTTTTTTTTTTTTTTTTTTTTTTTTAATTCAGATATGAATTCAGATTCATATCTGAATTAATACGTTGCCGTTGAACTAGACCTTTGTGAGGCGTAAAACCAGGCAAACTCCCAACTTTACGAGTTAAAAGATAAAACTGGAATGGCGTTATTTTGTTGCCAGTGGTAATGTAGACTTCATGCTTCTCGCTTCGCTCGTTTCATCGTAACACTTCATTCCTTCTCGCTTTGCTCGTTTACTGCGTCACCGGTTCTTTATTATCCAACTTATAGAAGTTAACTGATTTCATAACATTACCAATACGAAGAAAAAGGAAAGTGAACACTCGTTAATATTATTCCGAGTAAAAGCTTTCCACAACGCGTTAAAAGCGATGAAGTTCCAAAGTACTTTTAAACAATCAAAAGGCATTTCTTTTAAAAGTAAGTGTATATTATTTAAAGGTAGAATTGATGAAGACAGGAATGTCTAAGCGAACGTAATATAACTATTACGCGTTACCCACAAATACAATAATAATAAATATTGATGGACATTGTCACACAGCGCCATCTAGCGCATCTAAATAGTGAACTAAATAGTTGTTATAGTGTAGTTATATATTTATTATTTGTTAGTTTATATTACATTTTAATTTTATTTCCGTACACGGTTTGTCCACAATTGTATTATGGCCTCTCCCTAGTCTCAAAGGATTGCTGGTAGAAAACTCTTTTAGGGTTAAGCTCGCCTTTGTTCTTTGTAATGTCATAATTATTAATGTTTTCTGTGTACAATAAAGTATTTGAAAGTGGATAACTGATAGAATACTTATATACTTTTTAAATACATACATATGATACATAATAACACCCAGACAATAAATAATAATAAACTAGTGGAAAACCTCGCCTTTAAGGTGAAGCTATTTTCAAACAAACTTCATCCCACGCTGCCCCCTTAGGGGTTGAATTTCGAATTCGAAGTTTATTTCTTAGTACACCCATCACTACATAGTATAAAGCAAAGTCGCTTTCCGCTTCCTGCGTCTGTATGTATGTATGTATGTTTGCTTATATCTTTAAAACTACACAACGGATTTTGATGCGGTTTTTTTTAATAGATAGAGTGATTCAGGAGGAAGGTTTATATGTATAATAACATGCTACACGTGCGAAGCCGGGCGGGTCGCTAGTAAACTATAAGGAATACACCCTCCAAATTTCAAATTTCCAAGACTAGTGGTTTAGGCTTTGCGTTGATCAGTCAACGTCAAAGTTTGATATATTTAGAACAGTAAAATAGCGTCTAGCGCATCTTCGTCTTAGTACGGCCGTCAAAAAACGACCGGTGATTTTCAGAAAACCCGCTTGGCTCGCAGACAACCCCCAGCTTTATAAAAAATAAATCTGGTTGTAAGAGGTCCGAGTAAATTATTCAGAGTAGAGTACTTTTAAAAGTTCCGTTTTTGGTGCCGGAGTTTTGTTTTGGGGCTTAGAAAAACGCTAAAACGGTTCTAGCGTTTCCATTGTTCATAACTTAATGTACACGGATTTTTGATCGTTACTCACAACCTGTTCATAGACGTTTAATTTCAATATAAACACTTAAAACTCTTGCGATACTGACTGACTGACTGATTGAATGATCTATCAACGCACAGCCTAAACCACTGGCCTGAGCACGTACATGTCGTATCGACAAAGTATCATCCAAAACTGACACTTTTTGTATAGTAAAAGTGTCCGTTTTGACATTTGGACGATACGTTGTCGATACGATAGTGGTTCATGCTAACATGTGGTCCTTGAAGTTCGGAGGGATTCCTTTTGGTGTGTAGAGGTGCACTAAGAAAGGAGTTCCCAAAATTAAACTCCTTAGGGGATGCAGCGAGGATTGAAGTCATTTGAAAATACATAAACTATGTCGCAAGGGTTTTCATTAGTCTCAAATAAAATCACAAGGATCACTTTATAAAGTCTTAGGAACTAGAAGAAATGAGATTAGATTTAGATAGGGGATTAATTTAATTATCATAATTGACTGAACACGTTTATTTTGATTTTTATTTAGATAGATAATATATCAATTAGTACATTGTTGTTTACAGAATGATATAATATGGTTTAGTTACAGAGTTATTATATATTACTAGCGACCCGCCCCGGCTTCGCACGGGTAGCATGTTATTATACATATAAACCTTCCTCTTGAATCATTCTATCTATTAAAAAAAACCGCATCATAATCCGTTGTGTAGTTTTAAAGATATAAGCAAACATACATACATACATACATACAGACGCGGGAAGCGGAAAGCGACTTTGCTTTATACTATGTAGTGATGTACAACGTAGTATATACAACGCCATATATGAAGTATGTGGATTACGTCATGATTTTGACAGTTTATACGCGTGTCGAGAGGTTAGTCTGTATGTCTAGAGAACTTTTGAAGAACACTTAGTCCTATCAGACAGCAATTTGATGAGAGTGTGAGATGAGTAACTATGTATGGAGTATGCTTAAACATTGATTAGGCGATTCACATATTAGCGGTTGGACGGTTGTATTTGTCTTTCGGATCATTATATTCTCTTTTTATGGTCCGAGCGGTCAGGCGATGCATTGTGTGAATCGCCTGAGTGTTTGCTAAAACAACACGTTTAAATTCTTATCCCATAAGTAGTGAATATTGTGTATGAGAAAGGAGAGGGTAAGACTGAGAAGTTTCACTTTCGCATGAGTTACTGCCCATTGAGGATGCGCCTTTATTTTTTTTAAGTATTATTACCATTTGACCGCTCAAATGGTAACCCTACCGCTAGGGTGACCATTAAATTCATATTTATTTCAACTTTTTGACGAAAGTTCTTGCATAAATAGTGTGTGCTACTCGTACAGGGGCCATACCACAATGTGCGGTGCGAAAGTGACTCGCTATCGTATTGCGTTGTCTCTTTCGGATTGTGATTAGTATTGTTTTAATTACTTTTGAGCTTGTGGTACGGCCCCAGGTGAAGCTACGTTGTTGTATGATAGCCATGGCTATGACTAGGTAACTTTTTATTGATGTGGATTATAAAACTACGTTTTTATTATCTAATCCCTAGCTTAAAGACTCCGCCATTAGTTCATAAGAACGTACTTTTAGCTTAGCAAGTGTCTAGCTAGATATACCACTAAAGAATATTTCCTCGTGAAACTCCCTCGAAGAATGCACTTTTAAAGTAATTTCACCACTTAAACTTTATGCCACGTTTCATTGTGTGTCATAACCTACGGTCTCGGATTTTTATTGAACCATATTCACCCTCTTTACTTAGACTAGGTAGTATAAGAAAGTAGCTTTAATAAATTATTTTATTGCTTTTATTATGACCTTATCGTAACAGTTTGAGAACCGACGTTTGAGATTTAAATGGCTTTTGACCTTACACATACTTTTAGATTTTGTGTATGATGTTTACATAAATGTAATTTTATGGATGAATATAAAATGTCATGGTGAAAGGACACACAAATAACAAAACAAAACGATCAGTCTCAATTTTTTATAGAAACATGTTCACACTATTTATTACTAGTAAAACTACCTTCGTACGAGGTAATGTTGTCAAGTTGTTTAACCATTCAACTTGTCACTTTCGATCAATCGTGTACCTCGTTAGTTAATTTTATTATCCAGTAGTTTGGTACTCACTGGTTCAAATATAAACCTTTTACCACACATCAACAAAAAGTTTTTAATTTCTCTATTTTTTTTATCTTTTTTTTTATCTGCCTTTAATTATTTAAATGATTAAGTTTTTAATTTGTTTTATTAATGAATTATAATGAGTAAATTTTTTTGTGGGTATATTGCGAATAATGATTGATGTTCCAAAGACAATAGACCTATATAATAAATAGGTCTATTATTTTCTTTGGAACCACTAGACCAATAGACCTAAACTTCGAGCACCAGCGCGCTATCACCTGTCACATCATATAACATTGTCATCGTAACTTGACCAGAATGCAAAGTTTTAACTCAATCGAAGTATTTACTAAGGAGTTCCGTTGTGAGTGTCCGCAGAACAGCTCTTGTCTTCATCATCAGATCAGCTTGCTGTTGCTATATTATTGCATTGTCACCGAAGTCACATATGTATAAGTATGCAAAATTGCAGCTCAATTGGTTGGGGATAACTGCTTCAAAATTGAATTGCAAGATTCCACCCGAACAAACATAGTTACACACATACATACATTGCATGTTAAAAAAAAGCTAGTAAAATATCCAGGTACGAATAAAAAAAAAATAGCATCACGACTGTAATCAGATCTTCAGACGCTTAGATCCTTTGAAGATGTCTAGTGGGGGTAGTCAGAGGCACGTCCAAACATTATATTTGGCACATACCTACATTTTGCTGTAATTAGCATTCCATACGTGACCGGTTGCAAGCCCATCGCCACGAATGTATAAAAAGGCCTGAATAGAAATATTCTTCGTCGATAAAGTAATAGTGTGACTTTTATGCGTTTTGGATACACGCATCGCTATTTCTATCGGAAAACCATTCATCTTTTTTTTCCACTTGAATGAATATTATGGGTTCGATCGTAAACCGTAGCCTAGATCTTTTGCAAACTATGTTTTATATCTTCGGTTTTAGCACAAGGTTAAATAAAGTTGCTTTAATCTTTGTGATTGTTTATGAGACATCTAGATTTTATGCACACAAGTTTTTGCAAAAAAATAAAAACGTTTTCGATGCACGAGCATTTGGACCCACGACTGATGAAAATATAATAAATGTTGGTGGATATTTCACACATCGCCATTTAGCTCCAAACTAAGCAAAGTACAAGCTTTTATGAGAAACAGATTACTCATAGAATACTTAGACACATTGTAGATACATACTTAGGATACGTTATAAAATCCAGACACAGAACCAATTTAATATCTATGTTCATCACAAAATGTTTGTTCCGGGTGGGAATCGAACCCACAACCTACAGCACAGAAGGCAGAGTTAGTACCAACTGAGCTGCGAGGCCAGTTAGTAGAATTATTTTGATACTCGACAGAACTTCGAACCCACAATCAGATCGAAGTCTTTAACCCTCTGCACCACCAGCGTTCAATAATGGTAATAGGCCGCTAACGTCAACAAATAGGCTGCACTTAGCTCACTTAGCTTTATGATTTGTAAGATCTCACACATTAGTTCCTTCAACAATTTCTACGTCCACAAAAAGTGATAATAGTTGGCGATTGTAGGGCGTAATTGCAAGGTTTGAGGTGCAAACAGTTTCACTTGCGTGTGGAAAGTTAGAAAACAAAGACCCTCATACCAGCCGACAAGGCAAATAGCCGTTTTTGGGTTAAGGGTCTTTCATTGTAGGGTTATTTCGTCTTTAAATAATAAATAATAAATATTGGTGGATATTTCACACAGCGCCATCTAGCCCCAAACTAAGCATAGCTTGTACTATGGGAACCAGATAACTGATAGAATACTTAAATACGTTTTTTTGTTGTAAATACATACTTATTATACATAACACCCAGACACAGAACAAACATCTATATTCATCACACAAATGTTTATCCCGGGTGGGGATCGAACCCACAACCTACAGCGCAGAAGGCAGACCTACTACCAACTGAGCTGTGAGGAAATTTTAAATTACTTTGGAAATTACTTATCCTTAGCTATAGATTTTGACACGAGTCTTTATCACGTAATCACTACATAGTATAAAGCAAAGTCGCTTTCCGCTTCCCGCGTCTGTATGTCTGTATGTATGTTTGCTTATATCTTTAAAACTACGCAACGGATTTTGATGCGGTTTTTTTTAATAGATAGAGTGATTCAGGAGGAAGGTTTATATGTATAATAACATGCTACCCGTGCGAAGCCGGGGCGGGTCGCTAGTTACCTATAATTTACTTTTGAGTCTGCCCGCGACCATGTCTATTGTAACATAGTCGAAACGTCGGGAAAGTAAATTTAAAGGTTAGTTAAATTACGTGATAAAGACCCGTGTTAAAATCTAAAGCTGAGTGAATGTCCAGCAATATTTATTAATTGACTTATTTAATTGTTTGCTCGCTGTCAAAGCTGTCAGGCGCACCTATGACAATCATGTCACGACTTACATGTCACTTTCGTTGACCCAGCACAGGGAGTGTTAATGACATTAATTTATCTAAGTACTTACTTTGTTCATTGCTTCATAAACCTTGGCTTTGATATCTAAAACCGTGTTGGTATACAAGCTGTTTCAGTATACCTTTTTAGGGTTCCGTACTCAAAGGGTAAAAACGGGACCCTATTACTAAGACTTCGCTGTCCGTCTGTTCGTCTGTCCGTCTGTCTGTCACAGGGCTGTATCTCATAAACCGTGATAGCTAGACAGTTGAAATTTTCACAGATTATGTATTTCTGTTGCTGCTATAACAACAAATACTAAAAACAGAATAAAATGAATATTTAAGGGGGGCTCCCGTACAACAAACGTGATTTTTATGCCGTTTTGATAATAGTACGGAACCCTTCGTGTGTGAGTCCGACTCGCATTTGGCCGGTTTTTTTAGAATCTACATTACCTATATAACCAGTGGAGCTATTTTGTAAAAACTATGATTATCATGTTATGATAATCATACCAATATTAATGGTACTGAATGCTTAGGCACCTATACCTACGCTTCCAATGCAACAGGGCTATTTTGTAAAGACATGATTATCATGTTATATTGTTGAATGCAATACCTAAGAGAATACACATTTCTGTACACTTTTCATAGGAATTATTCACTGTTTATGCACCCATACCTACGCTTCTGCGTACGTATTGTAATGGAAGCGTAGGTATAGGTGCCTAAACAGCATAAAAAGCGTAGGTATTATGCATTCAGTACCAATAAATATTTGTATGAATATTATAACATGTAATAGTTTTTACAAAATAGCCCCAACACACAACGATCTTTATTACTCAAGTACCTACTTCATTTAGAGTATAGGTACTAGCGTAAACCCTCCCGACTTCAGTCACGTGAAATTATTTAGAACATACATCAACCCCCGATGTACCCCTTTAAAGGTCTGAATTTAGGGAATTTATCAAAATATCAAGTTTTTAGGATCATTCATTTAGGCAGTGCGTTGATAGATCAGTCGCTCAGTCAGTCAGTAACGCAAAAGTTTATATTTAGATTAAATTCAATACAAAATTAAATTAAAACAAACAAAATAATTACTTACCAATAGTCCACCCAAGCAATTCAATTAACAAACTAATTATTGAAACCACATAAAATCGCAAATGAGCTGCAATTAAGTCCGGTATAATTAAATCTACATAATAAAGCAAATTATTAATTAGCAAATTAATGGCTTCGAATCCTCTCATTGAATGAAAGGTCTCCATTTTGAATGCTAATTCGATTTCCGGTTTGTTGAATCATCATTTATTTCAGTTTGTGTAAATCATTAACTGAGTGTACGAAAAGCCGTAAATACCTATGAATATAGATACCATAATTTGAAATAAAATTATTTTAGTCTAAACTATAGATTTTGACACGGGTCTTGGCAAACAACAAAACCTACTACCTAAATATTCGTGTAAAAATCTAAAGTTAGATATGTCTACTAATCACAATAGTTTGAAAAATAAAACCTGCTCGCACCTACACATACTATACAATGTACATAGGTACCTAATTATTCTTTTTAGGGTTCTTTTTAGGGTAAAAACGGGATCCTATTACTTAGACTTCGCTGTCCGTCTATCCGTCTGCTGTCACAGGACTGTATCTCAAGAACTGTGATAGCTAGACAATTACAATTTTCACAGATAATATATTTCTGTTGCCGCTATAACAACAAATACTAAAAACAGAATAAAATAAATATTTAAGTGGGGCTCCCATACAGCAAACGTGTTTTTTTTGCCGTTTTTTATAGATGGTACGGAACCCTTCGTGCGTGAGTCCGACTCGCATTTGGCCGGTTTTTTAACTACGGGAACAAGAAATACCTGTAACCTGTGAGGTTTATAGTAAAGAATATTCAGGAAAAATTTCAACAGAAAAGCAGGAATACAGGAACTGGAACGGGAACGGGAACGGGAACGGGAACTTAACACAGCATTTGTTAATTCTAAAGCGATACGAAGTTCGCCGGGTCAGCTTGTTGTATCATGTAAATGTCATACATACTTGTATTTTTTGGGAATAAAAGTCTTTGGAGTTCTAGTCTAGTTATTGCAATTTTAATAAATATATTCGGACTTACGAGCTGTAAGTCTCTAAAGCTTAAAATTACTTTGAAAATACATATTTAGGTGTTTTCTAATTAACAAATACCTAACCTCTGTTCATTGAATAGATTGCATTTTATCATCCACCATATTTACATTATTTTCATGGTAATTGAAGTTCCAATCGATTGTTCAAATTTCTCGCGCCAAAGTTTATATCCCTATATAATTTAACCTTTTGTCTGAGCAGACACGAATTCGTGATAAATAAACCACGTGATAAACGTCACTGCTCGTGTTTACGATACACAGACGAGGGTAACGTAATTTTCGCAGCTCAAACACTGGGAGGTTCATATTTCCCAGCCCACACACTGGAGGTTAATATAATATCGATTCTGATCACATAAGGACAAAAATTAGGGTACCTCATCATTTTCTTTTCCCACTTATTGTTGGGTCGGCACAACATGTTGCGAAAGGGATTGGGCTTATGTTTTACAACCGGCCGCCTGCCTGACGTCAACCCTATCTAAGTTACCTCTATCCTATCGATATCCGGATTAGTTTTGATTGTAAAATTTGTGTAAAGCTGTAGCGTTTTAAGTTTTACAAAAAAGCTTAGAATAAAACAAAATAAAAATAAGATACGATGACGTACTTCTTATTTTAAGTAGGTTCAAAATAGATGATCATGGTAGTACCAACCGTGAGGCGAAATCAGGCGAGTTGGGTCGTCAGATGTTATAAATAAAATACCTCCTTCAGTCCAATGAACAGAGCATAAAAAGCAGAAAGCTCATGTTCCTAATTAGTTGCTTTCAACTCAATTGTTTAGTTCATTAAGGTGAAAAGGAGAAAATGACCAATTCACCCGTGCGGACACGTTTATGGTTTAAGCTTTCGTTTTGAAGCACGCCTGACCGTCAAATTACGGACATCTTGTAGCTGATCTTGTCTTGAAGTCACGTTCCGATGGTGTGCGATATATCGTATAAAATGCATTTCAAGATGATGTCTAATAAAGTAATTTAAGAGTGGACACAATACAAGTAGTAGTAGTTTTATTACACTTCTACACAATTTTAGATGATTTATAAGAATTACAATTAGAAGGAGGCTTCAAAATAAAATATAAAAATAATATAATTACTGTAATCCCCAATCCTTCTCATATCTCAGAGGGGTTATCAGAGCGCACACATGTCTAGACATAACATCAACTTTATCTCAAAGAAATAATTGTCTATGCCGTGTCCTCGCTATTTTGTCACCGCTATGACAGATAACACGGTTTTTAGCTAGTCAATGCTTGCTCGCTTATCGCTTTACTGGTTCTTGGCCTACCTGAAATGGTAATAAAACAATAACATTTTGACAAATGCAGCCGGGGAATTTACTGCTGCAGGTTGTATAATGGAAATAGCCAATTGACTTTGCTTGACTTGCGTCAATTTTCCACGCCTCAGGAGACTTGGAAACTGAAAGCTGAATTTCGTAACAATATTAGTTTAAAATTTACATAGTTTCGACTATATTACGAACATCGATGATTGTCAAAAGTAATAACTGGCCAAGTGCGTGCCGAGCCACGCGCAATGCAGGGGTTTGTAGTTTACACAGCTAACAAAGTTATATAAGAAAAAAAAATATCATCTCTAGGTGTAGGGGAGGTACCTTAAAAAAATTACTAATATAAACATTACTAATATGTATATACGAAATTAAAACTTTCTAGGAATTAAACTCTTTGAGCTAAACTGCGGACGGACGGACATGGCGAAACTATAAAGGTTTCGTAGACTTCGAAACCCTAAAAACGGTCATTGCATAGTTCAAACTATAGTCGAAACGATGTAATTTTCACAAAATTTCGTTTTAGTTCCTCAGATACGGTCGTATTTATGACGTTATCCGTATTTTGGACAAAATATTATTTACCGGTGAGGAAGTTTGCGAGTAAAGTTGTTTGAAAGTCGTGGCTATTGTTGAGGATGTAGTCTTGCTGCTTAGCTTGCCTAAAAATATACACTGGTAGAGCTGGTTACACGCTGGTATACCTTTAGCACGAGTTTGGATGTTATTAGATCGCTAGCGAGGTTGTTGCAATTTAAAAAAAAATATTCTCTTGACAGAACACTTCAAACACGATTCTACAGCTGCTAGTCTCATTAACACTTTGCTAGTTTATTGTTTAAAAACGTTTAGGCAATGCACGCCTTTATTGTTTTTACTAGTTTTTAGGGTTTTGTACCTCAAAACGAAAATCGAAACCATTATAGGATCACTCGTGTGTATGCCCGTCCGTCCCTCAGTCACAGCTTATTAGCTCTGAAACTATGGCTTAAAATAATTGTAGATAATAATTTTTTTAATGGATGACTTTTAAGAAGTTTGTACGGAACCATCGGTGCGCGAGTCAGACTCGCACTTCTCCGTTTTTTTAACATAAATAATTTTAAAATGTCAATGAAAAGTTTTTGATTTGAATCATTCATTTTGATTTAATAATTGTCTAGACTTATGGGAGACGTATGCTAGAGACGTATGAGACGTATCACTAGACTCGTCTTTTCAGCTTATCACACTTGTTAAGGAACACGTTGTAAATATAGCCAAGGGCTTATAATGTGACCATACGATCAATCTACCGGAAGCATGATTAATGACGATCATCATTAATGACGGAATGCAAATCATTTCTAAGGCAGGCTGCACACCATAGATTCATGACATGGTAACAAATTGTCAGAAATGGTAAAAATTTTAAAGGTAACAAGTGACAAAAATGGTAGTTTCTAGAAAATTTACTAATAAAATCTACAACTCTTTTAGTCTTATTCATATAAATAATGATCTAGATGGCCCTGTGTCATCTTATGACTAAAAATAATGTCAAAAATGTTGTTATAACAGCTGATTAATGTATTCGTTGATCAGAAACCTTTGATAAACGGATAGTTTTAACTTATACTGACTGGGCTTGCAACCTGTCACGTATGGAATGTTACTAACATTTGGACGTGCCCTGACTATCCCCAAGGATCTGAGTTTCTGGAGATTTGAGAGGATGTGTATCAACTTTTTTTGCGTTTTCTTACGAGTATGGTATAACATACACTAGCTTTAGAAACCTCCAAAACTGGTGTTACTTTTGGTACAATGTGGCACCCTGGTTTTAGTGTGCGCCCTGCCTTATAACTGTAAACGCCGGCATTATGCAATATGTAAACAGCCGATCAATATAGATTTAAATGATTAATTGGGCGAAGGCGACCGATTTTAGTATGAGCCGATCGTAATATGCGTGAGAAACTTGACATAAACAAGGTTATCAAAACCTTAGCTATGCCATAATTATGTGTACGCAAAATACATCACATACTATTACTACTACCATTCCAAATTACACAAAAGTTAGCTGGAAGAAAACTACTACTAACATCATACTGTAACTAGCATCAAGTTTGCCTATTTACATGTTCTTGTATCCTAATAATATTATAGATAATATAATATTAGTTTTATTCGGGAATTGTATCTACATCTACAGCAAATTTCATTTTAATCCGTTTTGTCGTTTAGGCCTGATTGAGGCACAAACATACATAATATTAGTAGGATTAGGATAGGATTCCTAATTAGTTTTTATTAAAACAAATATCTGTGTTCATAGCTTGTTTTCTTATGTTTATCGTATTTAATTTTCATTTGCACAAAGATCTCTACCACGTTATCTCAGCAAACAAACCAACACGCCACAATCAGATGTGACGCCAGATTATCTGGCCATCGCAGTTTTCTTCACCACTTTCTACATAGATACGACTAGTCGCGTTCCTATCGCTGGGTCCATCTGAAAACCGACATACTGAGCCTTGAACAACATAGGAGCACACTCTTCAGCACTGCGCAGTTGTCATATAGCAAGCAGCGTGCCAGTATAGATTAATAACTTTTATCCGCGACTTTCATTAGTCACTATATTCAGGAAATCCTTTTTTGACGACTTTATCGTAAAACATTGAAAATCCAAAAAAATAAAAGAAAATTTTGGTAAAAAAAATTAAACCTATGTCCGTCCCAAGACTAAATAATATCAAAAGATGGTGGCTTTGCGCTGCATGAAATATTAGTGGAAACTTTTACACATCACCACCTTTCACCCTTAACTACTCGCATTTAAGAGTAATAAATGTTTAATTTTGAAAATCTACTAAAAGTAGATTTTTAAAATAATATTTTAATAACAAGTTCTGAACACTTTATTTGTCGTAATGTTACAAATTTTGACTTAAAAGTTTCTAATGGTTACAATAATCCTGAAGCAAACGATGTAATATTGCTTGACCCTTGTTTAGGAAGTTATGAACTTATCAGTGACGCACTACAAGATGCTACAAGAAGTGGTGAAGTACATAACTTAAATAATAAATAAATAAATAAATAAATATTGGCGGACTTTACACAACGCCATCTAGCCCCAAACTAAGCAAAGCTTGTACAATGGGAACCAGATAATTGATAGAATACTTATAATACTTTTTTTTTTAATTACATACTTATTAAACATAGTAACACCCAGACACAGAACAAACATCTATGTTTATCACACAAATGTTTGCCCTGGGTGGGAATTGAACCCACAACCTACAGCACAGAAGGCAGAGTTACTACAAACTGAGCTGTGAGGCCAAATGTAGTGAATTTATGGGTTATACGAGTCTGATGCTGGTCTGCAAGTTTAAGTTCATGCTTATCAGCCTAGAATACAGCGTTGTCAATTTGTATGGTAATTTTATCGCTGATTGCGTCTCTGAAAGTTAGACATGAACTTAAAGTTAGACGAGCTTGAGGTTATAATTTTTAGTCGGCGTGTAAGGTATTTACAATAAAAAACCCGGACAAATGCAAGTCTAATTCGCGCACCGAAGGTTCCGTTTGCACTTTTAGGTTTTCCTGTAATCTATAGGTAAAGAATTATTTTCTGTATTTTTATTTTTATTTTAGACCTAATAGTTTCAGATATAAGGGGAGGGGGAATTGGGGGACGGACAGACACACGAATGATCCTATAAGAGTTCTATGTTTTTCCTTTTAAGGTACGGAACCCTAAAAATCTAAAGAATGTCAGTCTATGTAAAGAGCGTAAAAAATTATTACACATAAAGCCTCCTTCTTTCATCGGTTAAAAAAATTGTCATGTCGCTTAGGTCTTTATGATGTTTCCAAAATACATACCGGTTCTAAAATAAATGTATTATCAACGCTAATAAAATTACAGTCATAAATGATACTAAAAATGTTAATTTCAGTAAAATGTACTCTAGAGGCCTGAAAGTTGGAAACAGCTTCTACAATTTAACTACAAAAAATTGATAAGAAAAATATGCACTTAAATATATTATTTCAGAAGATATTTTTTTTCAGACGTCTGGTCGGAGAGCTCCTGTTTTTCCTACATCTTAATTCACAAGCTACAGTTTTTTGGATCACGACATCTAATTGCTACAATTAGCAACTAAATTTACGGCTTGAAACCAAGACAAGATCTCTCCGACCATACACACACAATGCAGCATACTATCAAAAAGCAAAACGCGATAAATTTAAAAACTTAAGTTTTACAAACAAGCTTCAACGGGATTGTAAAGTGGCATTGTATGAATAAGCATTATACCGCAAATCGATATCAGCTTTGTCCCACTTTGCCAACTTTCAATAATACTAGCGATAAATGAATTGTTTATTGAGGAATAGTTTGCTTGCAGTAAAACGGAGAATGCTTTGATTTCCTGAAACATTTATACGGTTTATACATATTTCCATCGAGTTATACCTACTTCTGTTTTACTAGCGCGTGCTGTATTGTCAAGACTGATATATTTAGTACCTACTCCTCGTGACTAAACAAGCTAGACAATAATCGAATTCAAGACTCCAATTGCGATGTTGAATGTCAGTTTTTAACCCCCGACCCAAGGGGTTGTAAGGGGTGGTATCTTTGCGTCTGTAAGTGGCTTCGTAGCTCTAAACGAATGTACTGATTTGATCCTTTTTTTGAGAATCCTTGTTAAGGCCCTGTATGTCGACGATTGCTCTTTTTCGAAACGAAAAAATAGATACTTCTGAACAAGCCACATCTCCTATTTTATAATGTATAGTATATGTGAATAAAGATGGGTACATCTTTAATCACTTCGATAATTAATCCTACCGACCGCTGCAATGGCGACAAACACATGTCGGCAAGTTGAATCACAAGTTGATCTTAATAGTAGGTATCAAAATATTTCGATCATAAAATAATATCTTTATCATGAAAAGTTTCTGCTATTATGTTTTCAGCTTAATATAAATCTAGGTAGGAACCTGAAGTAATATATTTATAAAAATAGGAGATGTGACTTGTTCAGAAGTATTTCTTTTTTCGTTTCGAAAAAGAGCAATCGTCGACATACAGCCCCATAATGAGAAAAATCCTGTATTTTGAAGTAGGTAATATATAAGAAAATCCTGTTTTTTTTAATTTATGCAAGTCTACTGCGTCCCTCGGGTGATTTGAATTTTTTGCGATTTTGCATAATTTGAATTATGTATGAATCTGCAACTTTACGCATATCATCATGTTGGGTATTTTCTTCTTTAAAAAAAATTACCCAAATATTTGTATTTCTATACTTATAAACGGTATTTCTTGTATAAGTTCATAAACTGTCAAGATACAAATGTATTAATTAGTGCTTCAAATTCTTTAAAAAAATATTGCATGGTATATGTAGTTTAGAAGTTCAACCTACTCCTTTAAGTATACTTAAGCATCTTGAAGTCTGAGGGCATGTCTAATCTCAATTTAATTCGTAAATTATAGTCATTTGTAAACAGTTAGAAAACAAACACAGTTTTTTGTTAATAAACTTTTCAGTAAACCTCATTTTACATTGACCACTACTGTCTCTCAGCTTAGTTGGTAGTAACTCTGCCTTCTGCGCTGTAGGTTGTGGGTTCGATCTCCACCCAGAACAAATACATGTGTGATGAACATAGATGTTTGTTCTGTGTCTGGGTGTTAATTTAATAAGAATATATTTACAAAAAAAAAGTTTATAAGTATTCTATTAGATATCTGGTTCCCATAGTACAAGCTTTGCTTTATTTGGGGCTAGATGGCGCTGTAAAGTGTAAAGTCCGCCAATGTTTATTATTTATTTATTCTACATTAATATTTTACGCATGGCTATGACACAGACTATCATGAACCGAGATTTTGTATATTTGCGTGTGAATTTTGCAATTCTATCAACGAGGATTTAAATCATCGGAAAAGGATATTGTAATGATTTCTCATGATTACTAGCTGATTGATGTATAAGATGTATCGAACGACCGTTTTTAGGGTTCCGTACCCAAAGGCTAAAAACGGGACCCTATTACAAAGACTTTGCTGTCCTTCTGTTCGTCTATCACAGGGCTGTTTCTCATGAACCGTGATAGCTAGACAGTTGAAATTTTCACAGATTGTGTATTACTGTTGCCGCTATAACAACAAATACTAAAAACAGAATATAATAAATATTAAAGTGGGGCTTCCATACAACAAACGTGTTTTTTTTGCTGTTTTTTATAAATAATGGTACGGAAACCTTCGTGCGCGAGTCCGACTCGCACTTGACCGGTTTTATTTTTATTTTATATAAACGGGTTTTTTTCTCGTTCCGATATATCGGTTATACTCGTACCCACCAATTAGTTTACAATTTATTATACTGATAGCTTTTACGACGAAAACTGTTTCGTCCATTTTTGAGTCAACAGAGGCTGCGAAAGAACAGTTCGGTTCAACCAAGCCCATATATCAGGTTGGAAATAGCTGCTTTGTCTTAATATATAAAATTTTTGCGTTACCGACTGAATGACTGACATACTGATCTATCAATGCTCTATCAACTGGTCCTAGAACCTTCAAATTTGGAGGAGGTATTGCTTTTGATGTATAGAAGTGCACCAAGACTGTTTGAATATAACTTAACTAACGTGAATGAATTTGCGAGGGAACGAATGAATGAATGAATGAATGAATGAATGAATAATGAATGAATAGGATCACGACCGTAATCCCTAAGTACGGTAGACATCCTCTCATATCTCCAGACGCTTAGATCCTTTGAAGATGTCTAGTGGGGGTAAACAGAGGCACGTCCAAACATTATATTTGGCACATGCCCACATTTTGCAGTAGTTAGCATTCCATACGTGACAGGTTGAAAGTCCATCGCCGCTTACCTATAAGAACACTTGTTTGAACATTTGCGAGGGTTCCGCTAGTATTATAATGTTTCGTTACGTAAAGTGCAGAAGCGGCGTCCGTTCGCGATAACTGTACCGCGGATGAAAGCAAGAGCGCGCTCGTTTGCTTACCCCACTTAAATTCAGTGCTGTATAATGTACACGTGCCCATTGTTCTACGTCACGATTGCAATAATCGTCAAATAGTAGGAAAATGGCGAGTCTGAGAACTTCTACTTGAAACTTTATGTGAAAAGGAAATATAATAGAACTATAGATCCTTGAAGATGTCTATTGGGGGTAGCCAGATGCACGTCACTTTATTGGGCACATGCCCACATTGTTGCAGTAGTTAGCATTCCATACGTGCCAGGTTGACAGCCCATCGCCGCTTATAGTTAGTAGTAGTTTTCGAGTTCTGAGCTTATAAAATTATGTTTTTTTCTTAATTAGCTGATTAGCGAATCCAGCGGATGCATAATCATTTATTATTATCAAGATTGCATTTAAAAATAGCATTACTTAAAAAGTTGAAATAAGAGTGATAATTTTTTTGTCGTTTTTTATAGACAATGGTACGGAACCCTTCGTGCGCGTGTCCGACTAGCACTTGTCCGCTTTTTTGTATTTTGCTTGATAATCTCGTAGTTTAAACTGCTTTATTTTAATCGTAATTTCTTAAATCACCATCTGTGATAACGTGTAATTTATGTAAACGTACGTATAAACAGTGGAAACGCCCACCGGCTCCGCAAATGGCGTGAAATTAAACGATGGTATTCACTGAGATCTCATCGGACACGTAAACTGGCCTTAGTCTAGTTACCGGCCATTTATTATAGTTAACGCTATAATGACACCCGTCCCGATGGCGGATAACGCTTTTGTTGGAGTAAACTGTTCATTTCTTGACTTTGCTTTGGATATTTTAACAAAAGACAGAAGGAAAAGAAAGAAAGAAAAATACATTTATTCAACAAACAAAACATGAGACAAAAAACCTTGAACAATACAGTAAGTAAATTATAAAAAGTAAAAAACATTAACATAATAAAATATAAAAATTAATAGAACAGAAACCGTATGTTTGTTGAATAGGAAACAAATCAGCCTTTATGCCTGGTCCGAAGACAAGGCGCTGTTTTTCAGTGTTGCCTTTGGGATGGGAAAAGTGGAGGGGGGGGGGGGGAGATAGGGGAAAAGGTGTGTAGAACCGAGTGTAAAATGTGTGAGTGAACTGTATGAAGGACAAGGGCAGAAGCATTCAATCTTTTTGAAACGCTCTTCTGTGCTATTAAAATTATCTTTATACAGGGTGGCGCTCTTTTAACGACAATTACCTATCGTATCCGGTTTAACATTTTTAGATTGTAGTAATTTATTTTATTATATTATGTTATTCCAGGATATAAGCTATAGATATGCGCATCAAAAACACGTGCTTAAAACGCTGAAGGAAAACATCGTGAGGAAACCAGTTAGTATTATTATAAGCGGCGATGGGCTTGCAACCTGTCACGTATGGAATGCTAACTACTCTGAAATGTGGGCATGTGCCAAATATAATGTTTGGACGTGCCTCTGACTACCCCACAAACCATATTCAAAGGATCTAAGCGATGTCTACCGTACTTAGGGATTACAGTCGTGAACCATCTTTTTTTTTTCGCATAATCCGCACTTTGTTTCCACTTATTCTGTTAATCCGTTCCGCCATAGTTACGGTCAGTAACTTGATGTGAAAGGCATTATACCTGGATTAATGGTATCTTATCCAAGTGGTACTAAAAAATATTTTGCTCATTTTCACAGCGTTAATTTCACCATTAATTTATAAGCGTTTATAACTAAAGTAGTTATTATAAAGAGTTATTAGCTTTAAACTTTATTAGGTAATGCCTCAATGCGAAACAATCGCGTTTTAATCAAAACACTTTATCGACGTTAATACCGCTTAAAGCTTTTGTATTCAAAAAGCGGTGGACGAGAAATGGTGGTGATATTGTAGTAATAATTATTGACAACTAGTCAAAACCGCCGCAGGTTTCGTTCACGTGGTTTCATAAAAAACTTTACTATTTCAATCTCGTAAGGGCTTTTGTGGGATAATTTTTTTATATTTCAATCTAGATCATAATTTTGACTCTTCTAGGTTTGATCTCGAGTTTGAGTTTGAGTTTGAGACACAATTCGACGTGGTGCGCCACATTGCAAAAATATTACAATAGGATGCATTGAGTCTGCCCGTGACTATATTGTAACATAGTCGAAACATCGGGAAAATAAATTGAAAGTGATAGAGACCCGTCTAAAACCCGTCTATAGTTATGTTAGTATGCATTGCATAATATGCATAAATAATACACAAAAACCACGACTATTTGCAAAGGAACACCGATGAGGGAAGACCGAGTTTACTAAAAGCATAGCTGAAAGGGACGAAGAGGCTTTCAAATGGCTTCTAACACCTGAGACTCATAATTATGTCTGTGTGTATGTGTATACATGTGTGTATTGTTGCCAGTTACAATATAAATGAGCTATATGATCGCGGTAGAGGACGGACGTCCGTGATGCGTAGAGTCGTAATACTTCGAATCGCATCGCGTCGCTTTTTGTCGCTCATCACTGTATTATATAGCCGTCACATAACGGCTACCATTTCGTAGGTAGATTCATATGAATGCACTTCTAGCGGACGTTGGTGGTATAGCGGTCGAATTTGCATAATGTATCTTTGCATTTGAATCTAAACACGCTATCAAAGTGGTATCAGATTTGTGCAAGTATCAAAGAGATCCAACAGCAGTGTTGGCTTTTTTGAGCCTTTGATTCCTAAATCATTGGTGCCAACCGCCATCCGATTGTTTACGACTGTTATAATTTTACTTTATTACTAGCCGACTCGTGACAGACGTTGTCCTGTCAAATTTCAATAGTTGAATAGAAGAGACTGAATGTTTTTAGTCGTGATGTCAGATTTGTTGCACACCAGCGCCATCTATATAGAAATCATCCCTTTTGCGTTTTTTTTATCGTTTTGGGGATGTATTTTATATTTTAAAGTAGTCTATTATTTATTCGGACATTATATCTACATCTGCAGCAAAATTAAACGTAATTCGTTTTGTCGTTTAGGCTTGACTGAGGAACAAACATACATAAAAACTCACAAACTTTCGCATTTATAATATTATTAGGATTGTTTATTTTTAATAGAGACGGGGACAAGAAAGAAACACTGTAGAAAGTAGATGGAGATATTTGAAAATTAAATGTAATAATTGAGAAAAAGAAAGCAGACATAATTATGCTTAAGAATATGAAAACTGTGCAAAGCCGACAAACCCTTTTGGTCGCACTAGCGCAAATAATAATAATAATAATAAATATTGGTGGACATTTTACACATCGCCATCTAGCCCCAAACTAAGCAAAGCTTGTACTATGGGAACTAGATAACTGATAGAATACTTATATACTTTTTTTTTGTAAATACATACATATGATACATACTAACACCCAGACACAGAGCAAACATCTATGTTCATCACACAAATATTTGCTCTGGGTGGAGATCGAACCCACAACAAATCTTTGGACAGTGCATAGTTTTTGTACACAGCGGACTATCCGCTTAATATCTATAGAACATAATAACATCGAGAGCGGCCGGGTTTACTTCGTACTAGCCAGTTAAAATTTAAAGGATCATAAATAACTAATTTTAGCGTAGCCTCTGAATTTTGTTTAGTATTTACACTGAATTATAATGATAAATTGTCAGGCCCGGTGGGCTCCATTCTCCTGGCACTCTCAGCGTTATAAAACCTTTGTAACGTGATAAATAGGCTTTGGGATTAGGAAATGTGATTTGAGGGAGCTAAATAATGACTTTGCTAACTTATTACGAAGCTTTTAAGGTACGTTAGACTAAATAATAATTGATACTTAGCGTGGATTAGGCGTATTTTCAACGCGCGTTGTTTTAAAGCGGTATATTATTCGCGTTTGAATTAATTCATTCGTGGGTTGCTACGATGAACGCGTGGGTTGGGACGCGCTACAACAGAAGCGATAATGCTAAACACTGACTTTAACCGCATGAATTTGACACTGTTGTGCAATACATTTACACTGTCATGACAGCACGCGACAAACACGCGTCTTTTGTAATCCTTCCTAATCCTACTAATATCATAAATGCGAAAGTTTGTGTGTGTGTTTGTTTCACTTTCATGCAAAAACTACTAAACGGATTAAAATTAAACTTTACATTTATATAGCTTAGGTATACATCAGAATAGCACATAGGCTACTTTTTATCCAGGTACCACCCGTGTGAAGTCGGAGCGAGCAGCTAGTAATACTATTATGCGAAAGTTTGTGAGTTTGTTTGTATGTTTGTGCCTCAATCAGGCCTAAACGACAAGAGGGATTAAGATGAAATTGGCTGTAGGTATAGATATAATGCCTGAATAAAACATTGATTACTTTACAATACCAAGAAACATCCCCAAAATGATTAAAAACGCAAAAGGGATGATTTTGATATAGATGGCGCTGGTGTGCAACGTGCGTTATACTCTATGTGATTATTGAAATTTGGAGAGGACAGCGTCTGTTTCTGTTCTGACAACGTTATTATAAGTAACTAGCTGACCCGTGCCCGCTTCGCTGTGCGTAAGACATTTCTAATACCATCGTGGACTTTTTTGTAGACGTTTTTAAGGTGTACAATACTGTAGTACATTATTTTGATATATCTCGTGGGGTTCAGCCAGAATTTGCAATGTAAGCGCAAAAAAATGTGTTTATTTACGACATCACATTAGAAACCTCTAAAATTATCAGTGTTATACATTATACATGTATTATACATATAAACCTTCCTCTTGAATTACTCTATTTATTTAAAAAAACCGCATCAAAATCCGTTGTGTAGTTTTAAAGATATAATCAAACATACATATGTATGATACATACGCGGGAAGCGGAAAGCGACTTTGCTTTATACTATGTAGTGATTTTCAACGGTATTTGTACTAAGAAAAATCTGGAGAAAAAGTCCAGAAATCCCCATTGATGGCGATAGTCAATGGACATTTTTGGACTAACCCTACCTCTATAGTGAAGTGTTTGGATACGTAGCATGTAGTATTAAATATCGCAAAATAAAAACAACAATTTATTTTCAGAACTTGAATCAGAATCGAAGTTTCTCAGTGGAATAAAGTATGAACAGGAAATCTGATCGTCTCCCACGCGGCCGGTTTTGCAATAAGCATTGGATTTCTAAAATGCGGTGACTGTCATAAGACAGCCGTTTTAACAGCTACAGCGTTTAAATGCGGTACCGCTAGCGACTTTATTATATGGGAGGGGAATGATAACGACGTTGTCCCATAATAAACTTTATT
Source organism: Hydriomena furcata (assembly GCA_912999785.1). Lineage (NCBI taxonomy): Eukaryota > Metazoa > Arthropoda > Insecta > Lepidoptera > Geometridae > Hydriomena > Hydriomena furcata. The sequence goes on along the minus strand of OU538833.1, from coordinate 3,058,747 downwards.
CGTGTTAGACTAGCCATTTTTTTTATTAAACTTTTAAAACTACATCATCTCTCGGTTTTCTTATTGATTTTAACATTTTTACTTTTGAAAAGAAGAAGAAAGAAGAAATTCTTTATTCCTTAATTTAGTCTTTTTTTTAGTTTTTCAGACGTAACTTACAATTACTTTCTACATCGACGCTTGTGGCAGTAGTAATACGACGGTAGTCGCTCTTTAAGAACCTTTTAGGTATACCTACCAGGGTTTTAAGTCAATATACTCGTAGTTGGAACTAGTACAGACCGAATCAATGCTCAGGGGCCGTACTACAATCTCTAAAGTAAGACTAAATCGGTATTACTTTAAGAGCGAAAGTGACAACACGATCACGTATGGCCGTGGGCCCATGTCTGCGGTGCGACGCCTTCTACCGTGAAAAGGTGTGACTCCGCGCCATTAGAAGGCACATCGCGGCACCGTGCCGCGGAAAGATGCCATGCACGGCGTAAGGCGTGAAAAATGACAACGTAAAATTATTTTGTTTCTTACCTTATAGTTAAACCTAGCGTTTTCATGGCGCGTTACGCCGTTCATGGCATCTTTCCGCGGCACGGCGCCGCGTCTTTTCAAAGCGCCTTTTGATAGCGCGGCGTCACACCTTTTTACGGTGGCCGACGCCGCACCGTATACATGGGTCCACGGCCTATGGTGTTGTCACTTTCGCACCGCGAGTAATACTGCTTTAATCTTACTTTAGAGATTGTAGTACGGCCCCAGATCGGTGGGCAATAAAACCCGTGTTCGACATCGCCCCGAGACCCAATCAAACATGCTCCAGTAGCGATACCAATAAAATACTGTTTAATTTAGTTCAGCTGGGAATTGCCTCTGCTTTTGCTTTTGCTAAACTAAAAATAGACTGAGCATCTCTCGGTTTACCACCGTTTGCTCTAGGCTTAGGTAAATAGAACGTACCAGTAAGATATACCTAGCTATACATTTTCAACCGAAGAAGAACGGTTCTTCATTTTGACGCGCAGATTTTTATTTTTTTTGTTTTATGTATGACCACGCATTGATCCGATTTGGATGATTTTTATATTGTGCAGATAGTCCCCCAAGTACGAGTATGTCCTATTTAAAATGATATTGATGTATTCATTTATTAAGTCTTATGACAGAACTATTATCTATACATATAATAAAAATGTAGAAGATATTCTGTACATTGAAAAAAATAAATAAAAAAAATACTCCTAGGGGCCTTTATACAAGTAACGAAGCCAAAAAAAAATATTTTGAAATTTTTGTCTGTCTGTCTGTCCGTGTCCGACTTTCACACAAAAAGTACTGGACGGATTTTGATGAAACTTTTTTTTTATGTAGCTATTAGTCCTCGGCAACATATAGGCTATAATTTATTTTGAAGATTAAAATACCAGATGTGAAACTATCTGTCGACCAGCGAAGCGGACACGGGTCAGCTAGTTCTGTCTTATAACTTAAAAAATGAATATCGTCTCTTGGCTTTTCGATTGGTCGAAACTTTTCGTCGGTTTTGTTTTTATCGATCTGATCAATTTTACCTCCTCATAGTAATGTTTATAAAACAGCATCAAAATCCATGTTTAAGATGTCAAACATCAAACTGAACACAAAACTGTTTAGTAGTCAACTTTGCTATTCAATTCGGATTTAGGTAAGCGTGATTAAATTATCAGTTACCAAGAAAACCCTCATTGAACTCCAATCAACTAGAAATGGGATTCCAAAGCTCATTAAGAAACCGAATCCCAATCAGAAGCTAAGCCATTCATTGTCAAATGGGTTTTAAACTAATGATTCGGGAAAGTTTAAAATGGGTTTAACTTTTGATGAGGGTCTGGGTAGTGATGTGACGGATTCCCGGGATTCTGGGCTCACGTGGTTGGATTAAAAATTGCTTCAAATCGATTTATACTTTTTATTCAGCTACTAAAATCAAACAGTTCCATGGTGGTAATACTTCGCAATACATTTTAGGGCTTTATTACGTTCTGGTGTTGCAATACCGACATATTTCCTTTCCTTTAATTAGCCAATTAGTTTCCACGTATCGAAGAAAAGCCTTCTAATTTAGTTTCTGTGAAACTATAAAGTCGTAGAACTTCCGTGAAAAGAATAGCCTGCGCACATTAGCGGACGGGACGGCAGAGGATTCAAATGTATCATTTAATAAATACCTCGGAGCATCGCAGCGCAGTTTTGCGATCACGCAGGCCCTTATTATATAATGCGAAATAATTTAATTTATTGGCAGAACGCAGATAAATAAAAACACTGTCAAAAATATAGCTCAGTTCTCAAGTACGCAATATCTCCCACTTGCCCCTATATTGCATCAATGGGAAGACTTTTTCTGTTTCATGCACGATATTATACATTATACATCATATATTATACGTTATACGTTATACATTATAACGGTTGCTACTGAAAAGTAGCAACCGTTATAATGATGACCGTAACATAACGGAAAATAGAATAGGTACTTATTGTCAAAGATTTTTGTTGCGTTGATATTCTGCTTCTTCGGCCGTCAAAAAATGCTTACCGTTTTGTAGGAAACCAAGGATAACATTCAAGTGTTTTAGTGTCGAATATCGACAGTCGAGTGCTTATTGAGGAAAATGATTGTTTTATTTTATTTCGTAGCACTTTTGGAATTTCTTTTACAAGGATATTACTGTGTTTCCCTTATATTATTGTTTTAACTAGCGGTGCTGTTTATAAATAGATTTTTCTGAAATATTCTGAATACGTATTCAATTGTGATAATAAAATATTGGTTACTTTCGTTTTCATTGTATTACTGGGCATCTTTACCCTCGTATTCAAGAACGACACTATGAGAACACGCACCCACAGTGGACGAAATCTTTTTTCATAAAGTGCGATAATGTGTCGTGCGACACTGCATAGTGTGAGGTACATTGTCGTGTGCCTCTAGCCAAAGTTGAGCTGTAAAGGCACACGGTAGCGTGCGCCATAGTACCGCTCAACACATAAAGTGATGTTTATGAAAAAAGATTTCGTCCACTGTGGGTGCGTGTTCTCATAGTGTCGATCTTGAATACGAGGGTTAGTGTATTTTCGACATCCAGGGAATTTTATATTGGAAAAAGCCCGGAATGTCATAAGCTTATTTTATCATCCCTAATCTAAGGTCTCGAGGGTGGCCTGGGCATTGCACTTACGCTAAGTGTACTTTCGAAAGCGTAGTTCTGAATTGCATGAATATTTAAGTTTTGACGCAAATTACTGTAATTACGAGTATGTGGTGGTTTTTGCCCTGTTTTATGCGGAGGTAAGCCGTTGCTCTCTAAATGTGGCAAGTTTTCGGTGAAATAACGAGTCCTATGACTCCACACTGTTGTGTAGGAATTTTGTACGTTAACAGGTGAGGTTATATGAAATTGTACATTATCTATCTATTTATTTTTATAGCTTTAGGGTGAGTTTACATCTACGCGAAGCTGTGCGGTGCGGACCAATGACAGCGCTCAAATATTTGAGTTTGAAAATGTCTAGAGCTGTGTTTGGTCCGCTTCGTACAGCATAGCGCAGCTTCGCTTAGCTCCGCGTAGGTGGAAACTCAAGTATTCTCTAAGAGATCTCAAAGTATTGCTTAGAGAACTAAGAGAAATTAATAATTGAACAGTTTTCGTTTCAAAACACACTCGTAATATTTGAAAGTTTTGATGTTTGTTTACTAGTCTATGTTGGACTCCGTACCCAAAGGGTAAAAACGGGACCCTATTACTAAGACTTCGCTGTCCATCTGTCTGTCTCAGGGCTGTATCTCATAAACCGTAATAGCTAGACAGTTGAAATGTTTCACAGATGACGTATTTCTGTTGCCGCTATAACAACAAATACTAAAAAACAGAATGAAATAAATATTTAAGGGGGGTTCTTCCATACAACAAACGAGTTTTTTTGCCGTCCTTTATTGATAATGGCACGGAACCATTCGTGCGCTTATCCGACTCGCACTTGGCCGGTTTTCATTTATTCATTTATAAGTTACGATGTGAATTGAATAATAGACTACTTCTTATCTCAAAAAACAACTCTTAAGGATTGAAATAGGACATCAAAGTATTTATGAAAAACCATTTGAGCAAAGTTGCTGCTATTATTTTTATACATTTATTGAGTTAATTTCCTAAATGTAGCTGCGACCGTCCAACAATTTTGTATCTACAAAGACTGCAAACTTAAACTTGAATATTCTCCCAGAAAATCAAGATATTCAAATCAAAGAGTTTAAGTAAGTGAAAATGAACTCGGAGAAAATTCACGAGAAACTACCATCTCGGTAATAAAATCTCAACGCGAATCCCAAACGTAATAATTACTCGGAATATCGTTATAGTGTCTTTGCGACTGTATAATTTGTTCTGTGGAATCAGGTTTGCCAGATAGTGAAGTAGAACCTACTTTTCAGCAGCTAAATCATATTAATAAAGGTCAAAGTATTCTTGAACTCTGAATCATTCATGATAAAAACTCTACAGTTATTATCCTAATCACTACATAGTATAAAGCAAAGTCGCTTTCCGCTTCCCGCGTCTGTATGTAATATGTATGTATGTATGTTTGCTTATATCTTTAAAACTACACAACGGATTTTGATGCGGTTTTTTTTTATAGATAGAGTGATTCAGGAGGAAGATTTATATGTATAATAACATGCTACCCGTGCGAAGCCGGGGCGGGTCGCTAGTAATATTATAAATGTGAAAGTTTGTGAGATTGTTTGCATGTTTGTGCCTTAATCAGGCCTAAACGAAAAAATTTGCTGTAAATATAAAGGCGTAAATATAATGCCTCAATAAAACATAGACCACTTTAAAATACGAAAAGCATCCCAAAAGATAAAAAACGCAAAAACGATGATTTGTATAGATGGCGCTGCAAAAAATCTGACATCAGTCGTCATAGCATTGTGAGTTACTGTGACTTGTCGTGCGATTATTGAAATTTGGACAGGACAACGTCTGTCGCGGGTCTGCTAGTTTTATCTAAAAAACAAATTAAACAGTAAATATATAACTCTAAATTATCAAAATTAAAATCCTTTAACAATTGTGTAGTCAAGTGATGAATTTTTTAGGTTATATGGAAAAACTGCTATTTCCACATAAGGGATCTAATCTAATCATTTAAATAGAAAAGAATCTAAAGAAAAATCGACCATTACGCAGTAGTCTTTGTACACGTATATACCTAAAAAATAGCCCCGACTTGATGACCTCCTCCTTTTTTGAAGTCGATTAAATATCCTAATCCTAATAATATTATAAATGTGAAATTTTGTGAGTTTGTATGTATGTTTGTGCCTCAATCAGGCCTTATCAGCAAAACGGATTAAGTGTAATATTGCTGTAGATGTAGATATAATGCCCGAATAAAACATAGACTACTTTAAAATATGAAAAACTTCCCCAAAATGATAAAAAAAGCAAAAGAGATGATTTAAGTATAGATGGCGCTGGTGTGCAAAAATCTGACATTAGTCTTCGTACTCGTATATATACCTAAAAAACAGCCCCGACTAAAGACTTCCTCCTTTTTTTTTTTTTTAATAAAAAAAAGTCGTTTAAATATCAATCATAACTGTTTCCGGTCAACCAAAGTGAACACAGCCCTATTAAAACTGCAGCCTCTATTTAGTCCTTTCAGACCATAATATGCGAATTAAATTCCATCTTTACGTGATTCAATGTACCGTATTAAGAAAGCAAATTGCACTAGGGCCGCGTACACGCAACTATATTTATTTATGTTGGGTTCTCTTCCGATTTTGCACGCCAACTAAGAAAGCTTGCATGTCAGGGCGCACTATGAATAGAGCTTTGGAAATTCTACACCTAAAAAGTGAAAAAAAAACTGTGTAAAAAAAGACCTTTTACGTACTGTCAACTGGTCAGATTGACACAGTGTTGTCGAATGTCTTACCCTCGTATTCAAGAACGACACTATGAGTACACGCACCCACAGTGGACGAATTTTTTTTTTATAAACATCACTTTATGTGTTGAGCGGCACTATGGCGCACGCTATCGTGTGCCTTTAGAGCTCAACTTTGGCTAGAGGCACACGACAATGTGCCTCTAGTCACACTATGCAGTGTCGTACAACACATAAAGTGATTTTTATGAAAAAAGATTTCGTCCACTGTGGGTGCGTGTTCTCATAGTGTCGTTCTTGAATACGAGGGTTAGTTTCGATACTTTACTATGAAACTGATGTTAATTAATTTATGGAATCTCGCAGATTCGATACAATTTTTGGGATTCACTTCGATGTAAGCTATCGTGAGTCGATAATCTAACCATAATTGTAAAAAAATAATTGATGAACCTACCTATTAAAAATTATAAAAAATATTAAAACTTCACCTGAAAAGTACCCATTTTGCGGTTTAATAGTTAGTTAGGGACCCTTGAGAAAGTTTGTATCAAAAACCACTCATCAGCAATGAGGAACTGGCCTTAACAATACAACCAATAAAGTTTTATCGCATCAGTTACCATTTTTTATTCGACTCCAATTAAATTAAAGTTGTTGGAACGTTGAAGTTCGGAAACGAGTTCCGAAGAAATTTCGAGAGTTATGACATTAATGTTTTTAAGATATGTAATATTTTTTTGATAAATGTAGAATCGTTTTTTCTCAATAACCGCAAAACATACAGTTTTGTTTTTTATGACAAAGATAACTTAAGGATTTAATCTAGATAAATTATAGACAGAAACACGATTGGTAAAACTTTTCTCGATTGGTAAAGTTAATTTTTATATAATTCTTTAGATAATCTAGCTACATAAATAAGAGACAGTTTCTTTTTAAGTAGGATGGTTTTCAAGATAATGCGGTTTTATCACTTTTTCCGTCTTATCCGGGTAGACTCAGCCCATACAAAAACTCAGTAATAGGGTTCCAATTTTACCCTTTGGGTACGGAACCCTAAAAATCGAAAATTTCAAGTATCGCTCTAAGAGCTTGTTGAGAAATGTATTCCTGTGATTTTGAAACGAAAGTTAGGTTTGTTGATGTACTTCTGAAATTCCGAGTCAGAATATTTGAAAGGTCGTTTGAAAAAAGATCTTCAAAGATCTTGAATACCTGGAAAGGGTGACAAAGAATATAATTAAATATTTGCTTTAAATATTAACCAACATCCTTATATTCTGCGAGAAGGTAAAGGCTCGTAGAAACTTGGAATTTTGTCAGTTCTGCGAACTCAAAAGAAGAAATTTACCCCCCCCCCCCCACTTAAGAATTTAACCCCCTAAAAAGCGTTAAATACCGATTGTATGAAAACAATCTTGTTGCTTTTAGTTTACCCTTTGAAACGTATGTAACGACTCAATTGACACTTTTCAACTACTATTCACACTTTTCAATTTAAATGTCATAGGATTCGAATTAGTATTAAAGTGTACAACACGAACACAGTTTCGATAGTTACACAATGATAATTTGACAGAAAGACGATTACGATTACCAGTGAGGTTGCGCGATAGGGCTGCAGCTATTGTGATACTCATTTTACGCGTGTTACGTACAATACCTAATAGGTACAAAAAACCGGCCAAGTGCGAGTCGGACTCGCGCACGTAGGGTTCCGTACCATTACCTATAAAAACGGCAAAAAAACACGTTTGTTGTATGGGAGCCCCCCTTAAATATTGATTTTATTTTGCTTTTAGTATTTGTTGTTATAGCGTCAACAGAAATACATTATTTGTGAAAATTTTAACTGTCTAGCTATCACGGTTCATGAGATACAGCCCTGTGACAGACAGACGGACAGACAGACGGACAGCGAAGTCTTAGTAATAGGGTCCCGTTTTTACCCTTTGGTTACGGAACCCTAAAAACCACGTAGTATGTAGTAATAATGTGATAATGGTTTCCGCTTGTTAAACTTTTTGCACAACGAAAAGTGAATATTTTTTTGGCATTGTTGTACTGTTTTTAATAATGTAAGATGTTATGTATGTGGGTGTTAGATCTCTTTGTGATGTTGCGTTGTCAGCATCGTGTCAAAAATGTATGTAAATTTGACATTTGAATACTACTTTGTCTCTTGAGAGCTTGGGACTGTTTTTTGTTTATTCTGCACAGAATTGATTCTTCTAGGCTTGGTCGCGTGGAATCGGCGTAGCTTCACCTAGTTCCTAAGACGTTTCAAAGTGATCCTTGTGATTTTATTGAAATAAATGATTTTTGAATTTGAATTTGAATTTGAATTGAAAAGTATTTTATGGTACCATCATTGCTGTATTATATGCAAGATAATCAATTTCTTAGATTTGTATATGTTATTTAGCATCTCGATTTGTTTTTTCATCATTTGAGAGCACTAGTATTGCACTAGTAGTACCTATATTTACCGAATGTAAAATTCATTGTTTTTGGTATTAGTTGAATTTAAGCCAACGATATTTGGATTGGAAGATGGGATTACTACCTTACCACCGATGTTTTTGATATTTCATTTTTTTTAATAAATGGCCTCACAGCTTAGTTGCTAGTAACTTTGCTTTCTGCGCTGTAAGTTGTTTCCACTTTCCACCTAGAACAAACATTTGTATGGTGAACATAGATGTTTGTTCTGTGTCTGAGTATTATAATGAAATGTTTATATTTACAAAAAAAAAGTCTTTCTGTTATAAAAGTACAAACTGTGCTTAGTGAAATGTTCACTAATATTTATTATTATTATTTATTACGTAATACTACAAGCTACGAGCATTATAACTTAAAGTTGGTAAAACAAGGGTTGCAAAAGGTCGTCCACCGCAGTGACATAGCGGCTTTTGCCACACTCATTACATCCTCCGCGTAACTGTGCCAGTTAGGACAATAGAGTGGAGTTAGACTTTTTTAAGGAGCCGTGTTGGCCGAGTGGGAGGTACGAATCAAGGCGTGCATCAATGGATTTTTCTGTTCGCAACATCTATATGTGCATTAAAACACATGCTCAAAACGGTGAAGGAAAACATCTTGAGGAAACTAGTAAGTATTCTTGTAAGGGCTTGCAATCTGTAACGTATGGAATGCTAACTACTGCAAAATGTGGGTATTGTGCCAAATATGATGTTTTTGCGTGCCTCTGACTACCCCTTTTAGACATCTTTAAGGATTTAAGTGTTCGTCTACGCTGCCGATCCTAGCGCGGTGGCGATGACGAGCGCGAAGTTTTTTTTACATCATATTTGATAAGATTTGAAACGTTGATCCTCACTTGGAAACGTCTCATCAAATTGATGTGTGTGATTTTATTGAAAAAAATACCTTCGCAATTATAGCTAGGTGAAAATACCTTTGACATTTTTAACTGTATTCAGAATACTTTCTCAAAAATGTCGATAACACGATATTTCTTTGCGAAAACTCAAAAAATAGTGGGAGGTCTATCTCCATACCAGTCCAGCCTCAACTATAATCAAACTAACAAAATAACTGGCAGTTACCCGCGCGGTTATAGCGTAATAATGATGTCATCTCCACAGCATAGCGAGCGATAGCAGTTATTCTATCTCACCAAGGCGGGTTGGTCTATCAATTTTCAAACGCCAGTCACGTGACACAAAACCATCAGGATGGTGGTAAACGGTGATCGAATCGACGATGACGTAGGAAGCTTGTCAATATGTATTCGACTGCCTTGAAAAAAATTACGTTTGTTTACTTGTTGACAAGCATGTGACGTCACAAAAACTAGTGCGATGCCATTTGCACATAGAAGCTTTTTTGCGGGTTATTTAAATTGTCAATATTGAATAAAAAAAATAGCGCCTTAACAGAATTGAAAATAATATTTTTATGGTTTCCACAGTCACTACAGAATAATCTAAAATGATTTTTAAAATCTTGTCAAATAGCCTATTGTGTGTGTTGATGTACGTGCGTATGTATGCGTAAGCTCGGGAGCTTTCAGTATCAGTTACGCACACAAAAACGTGTCACAACACATCATAAGCGTGTATATTCACATCACAACAACAAGTACTGCTCATCTGCCTTCTTGAGATAGAACAAGAAACAGTGCGCTGATTAGTTCGAATTGCTCTTTTTATAATGGAAACTGTCGAACTTAGTAGTTATTAAATAGGATCACGACTGTAATCCCCAAGTATGACAATCATACTATCAGATCTTCAGGCACTTAGATACCTAAAGATGTCTAAACGGTCAGAGGCACGTCCATACATTACATTTGGCATATACCTACCCACATTTTGCTGTAGTTAGCATTTCATACATAACAGGTTGCAAACCCATCGCCGCATATAAAAATACTTACTGTTTTCCTCACGATGTTTTCCTTCAAAGTTTTAAGCCCGTCAGAATGCGCTTATAATTTTTTGTACAGAAATATCTATTGATTCGAACTCACGACCTTCAGATTAAAAGTCAAAACACCTCCCACTTGGCCAAAACGACTAACCCTCGTATTCAAGAACGACACTATGTGAACACGCACGCACAGTGGACACGAAATCTTGTTTCATAAAAATCACTTTATGTGTTGTGTGACACTGCATAGTGTGACTAGAGGCACATTGTCGTGTGCCTCTAAACAAAGTTGAGCTCTAAAGGCACACGGTAGCGTACGCCATAGTGCCGCTCAACACATAAAGTGATGTTTATGAAAAAAGATTTCGTCCACTGTGGGTGCGTGTTCTCATAGTGTCGTTCTTGAATACGAGGGTAACTGTCGAACTAACTCGAAGTTATGCCTAAACTGGTAACACCTGGTGGGAGCAAGTGAGTCGAATAGTTTCGGGTTTTTGCGGACTTTTCCCCTAACAAATGTGAGTTTTCCAATCTTTGCAGAACAAGGTTTTTTCCTATTATGTGATATTATATATTTTTAACAGACTTAAAAAAAGAGGAGAATCAAAATTCGATGGTTTTTTTTATTTGTTACTTGAGAACTCCGTCATTTATTAACCAATTTGGTAAATTTGGTATTGGACTTTTAATTGAGTAATTTATTTAACATGAAGACGGTTTTGTTTTTATTTTTTGAAACGTCATTATTTTGAGCAACCCTTGTGATTTTTTGAGTGCTTACCCGTTCAACCCACAATTTTTCATCCCAATATTATTTTTCCCCGTTCAACCCAAAACATATGCTCCGTTCTACCCAATCCAAAAATCGAAGTCACAGTGTATTCTAAACATTATAGACACCGTAATATTTATAAAAAATCGAACTTGATGAAATGATTGCTCACAGTAACTTCAAATTTTGTACCTACAATATGCAGGTAATAATATTTTATGCTCTCTTCTATCGAATACACGTACAAAGTAAATAGGCGGACTTATTGTACAATAGATAATCCAGTCAACAACGCTAAGGACTACCATTTGATTGTTTTATGATATACCTATTCTGCTCTTTTCTTTATTAGGTCTCTTTCTACTCTTCCAATCTTACCTGTCACATCTATCAGTAGTTCCTAGAGCTACTAACCTAATGGTTTAAATTAAATATGGTGGAAAACGAAGTGACTGCAAGTTGGAATAGTAACAACAATTTGAATTTTATTCAATCAACCCGTGGAAGACAAATTTTGGTGCACAATGGATATAAGACAAATATTTGACTGACTATTATCTGTACAAGACTGGTTTTATTAATAATAATATTTATAAGAATCTACACTTTTTTTAACCACGTCACGTATGGAATGCTAACTACTGCAAAATGTGGGCATGTGTCAAATATAATATTTGACGTGCCTCTGACCACCCCCACTAGACATCTTTAAAGGATCTAAGCGTTTGGAGATCTGAGAGGATGTCTACCGTACTTGGGGATTACAGTCGTGATCCTATTTATTTATTTTTCATTTTTTTTTATCTGCTGACCCTTCTACTTTAGTGTTTCACTGTGTCATTTATTTGAAATTAAACAATAGAAATTAGGAATAAGTAGGTGTGGGTTGAAAGGGTAACTCGAATCAAATGTTTTGGGTTGAACGGATCAAAATACCTATTGGGATGAAAAATTGTGGGTTGAACGGGTAAGCACTCGATTTTTTATTCAGCCTTCTGTGAAGAAAGGTAATTCAACTGTACAATAACGAATGTTCCATAATATCCTATTAAAAACTTTTATATTCACGTTGTTACTAATGAATTTGGCTGAAATTTGAGATGACAGTTTGTATGTACCTGAGTAGAAATATATCGTAGTTTGTTGTATGTATATAGTAGGTAATAGTATCATATAGCCAAAGCTGAAGATGGAATCTAGTTCTCAAGGTTTTTTTTCAAATGAAGTAACTAAAACTAAAAAAAAACCGATGAAAATTCGACCAATCAAGAGACGATATTAGTTTTTTGAAGGAACTATTTTTTATTAATTTAGAACAAAGAACAAAGAAAACAGGTTACAGATGAGAACCGCAAATTATTCTACTTCTACATCTTCTTTAAATTTTCTCCATGAAACACAGAACTACTCGTACAGAGTATCATCAGTTGTTGAGACTATCTTAGTTTTAATCTAAAGCTGTAATGGCCTAGTCGCTTCTTTGTCATGAGTTGTAACAATAAAAATGTACCGGTATAACAATTTTCTGCAGACGTAACCTCTATCCTTTAACTCGCTACAATGAATTTTCAACTGTACCGACTCACAAATAAAGACTACATTCATCTGGATTGCTGACTCATTTGTCTACCTTTGTTATCAGGACGATCTCATAATTGATATACCTAGAATGTTTTTTACCACTCCATTATGATTTAGTTTCTTTGGCGAAATTAATTGGTGATCAAATATAAGAGCCGTTACGCATTATGTTTTTGATCGGAGGTACTGATATTGTTGTCAGCGACTATTTTTTGTACTCTGCGCTTAAAATAACTAAGCGTCAACATTTGGTTCCTTATGACAAACTAGCTTTTATCCGCGACTTCGTCCGCGTAGATACAGGAAAACGATTTTACCATAAAACATTTATGTTCCAGATAATTAAAGGAAAATTTTGGAAGAAATTTCATCGCCGTTTCATCAAATTTGGCCGTGATAACATCACAGACAGACAGAGTTACTTTCGCATTTATATATTTGCAAAGATTTTATTCTTAGGAGCCGTCAGGGAAAGCCTAAAAACGATTGCTATATTATATTAAGGAGCCGTGAGGGACTTAAAAGATTGAAATTATAATGAAAGTCAATGTAAGGAGAGAAAATAATTTTACTAATACTTATACTCGTAAAGTTTGAGGTGATGTGTGTATGTTTGTGGCTCGATCATGCCTAAACGACCAAACGGATTTAGATGAAACTTGAAATATACATAGCTTTTGTCCTGAACTAGCTCATAGGTTACTTTTTATCCAGTTGCTAAGCGAGTGAAGGCGCAGGTGGAAGCTAGTATAAAAACAAACGAAAAAATATATTACTTGGGTTGCGACGAACCGAATTAGTTAATGTACTTAATTATTTCTTACCTACTTGTTTCTGTTAATTTCATTATTCACCATAGCCAATACTTAAGTACCGGCTGTAGCAGTATATCTATTGTAGACAGAAAAAGGTAGATCAATGTAATGGCAAGGGTAGATAGGAAAGAAGAAATGCTGCTCCGGGAGGTACTTGAAGAGATTTATTTGATTATATTTTTCCGAATAAGTAATGCGAAACCTAAGTATGCCTATGGAATTGTGAATGAGAATCGTGTGCTGAATACGGGAAAACAATGCAAATTATCTTTTGATTAAAGACCTTATGGGAAAATGTTTATGACTAAGGAATGATGAGATGACTCCGGGGATATCGTGCAAACTAATAAAAAAAAAAAAAAATTGAAACATTTTCCAATATTACTAGCCGACCCGTGACAAACGTTGTTCTATATATTTTTTTGTAATAATCATATTGGAAAAAGCTATTTCAGGCAGCTTCCAATTTTTTACCTACAAACCTTGTACTGATACAATAAATTACGAATTTTGGTAGAATGCGTATCATTCATTAGTAAAACTGCGTTTCTATGACGACTAAATGTTTTTAGTCTGTGATGTCAGATTTGTTGCACACCAGCCATCTATACCAAAATCATCCTTTTTGCTTTTTTTATCATTATTTTGAGCCTTGAAAAATATTCTGTAATTAATTAGATGTAAATAAAGATTATTAATAAAATAAAACTGTCATGACCATCCTAATCCTAATAATATTATAAATGCGAAAGTTTGTGATAAGGCTTTATCACAAATGATGGATGGTCATGACAGTTTTATTTTATTAATAATCTTTATTAACATCTAATTAATTACAGAATATTTTTACATAATACACAAAAAAAAAACAGTTGGAAGCGCCAACGAAATGCTGCCGGCATTGCAGTCATGACAGTCCGATATAATAATATTTTAATGAATCTTTACGTGTCTCTGACTGTTCCCTTTAGACATCTTTTCAGAAGGGCTATTTTGTAAAAACCGGCCAAGTGCGATTCGGACTCGCACAAGAAAGGTTTGGTACCATTATCTATAAAAAACGGCAAAAAAACACGTTTATTGAATGGGAGCCCCACTTAAATATTTATTTGATTATGTTTTTAGTATTTTTTGTTATAGCGGCATCAGAAATACATCATCTGTGAAAATTTCAACTGTCTAGCTATCACGGGTCATAAGATACAGCCCTGTGACAGACAGACGGACAGCGAAGTCTTAGTAATAGGGTCCCGTTTTAACCCTTTGGGTACGGAACCCTAAAAACTGATTCTGTTATGATATTCATACCAATATTATTGGTAATTAATGTCATAATACCTACGCTTTTTATGCAATTTAGGCACCTACTGGCATTAGCATATGAGGCGTAGGGATGGGGATTACAGTCCCAAGTAAGGTAGAACTCTCATATCTCAAGGCGCTCAGATCCTTGAAGATGTCTAAAGAGGTCAGAGGGACATCCAAAAAATTACATTTGAGACACACATTTTGAAGTAGTTAGCTTACAATACTAACTGGTTTCCTCACGAACGCAACTATACTACAGACGTCAAACATAAATAACACCCTTCTTTTTGCGTCTGGGTTTAATAAACTGATAAAGTGTGCATGTTGAAAGTCACTGTCTTTATTTATGCAACGTTCATTTCACCAGAAGACAAGTTAAGGCTGAGTAACTCACTTCAGGTCATGCTAGAGGCAAATCATATTGATTGAGGATACAGATGCCCGAGCTGATTATTAAGTGTTATTTTGCGAACTAAGGCCCAACTTGTTGAAGGATATTCGATCTGTACTCGATCTCTTGACCTTTTAAGCGATTTAGAATAAAATAAAGAATAAAACATGTTTTATTTCCACCACAAAACACAGACAATAAAGATAAGAAAGTAAGGTATCGTATCGGGTTGTACCTACTACCTTTTTAACCCCACGAAAAATAAGGATGTTATAAGTTTGATGTGTCTGTCTAAAATGCTAACTACTGCAAAATGTTGGCGTGTGCCAAATTATTATTATTACATGTTTGTACCTCTGACTACCCCCTTCATCTGCAAGGATCTGAGTGCCTGGAGATCTGAGAGGATGTTTATTATACTTGGGGATTACAGTTGTGATTTTTTTTTGTATTAAAACTAAATCGAGCTCAAATAACATGGATCTTAGTCTTCCAAGAGCTTTGATGATTGACAAAGCATAGTTTTCTAGTACATTCGTGAACCAGTAGTACCAACTGCCTCACGGAATCTACAACGCGTCCTTGGTATTTAACGGGAACCTGGATCTTAATAGCTACTGGTTTTGACGCATTTAAATTATGGCCACGAGCCGACCGAGAAATAGCATTGAAGATTACGCCCTCTATTCAAGAGATTATGGAGTAATAACAGTCTAAAGCAAGGGTACATCATAAGTATTAAAGAGATTTATACACTGAGGCATCTAACCGAGCGCACACTCACGCGAATATTTTTTATTTATTTACACGTTCACACATAGCCAACTTCTTCTGCTAACCTTCTTATATCACGGCAACCCATGTTGAGACAGTGTGAATCACTTTATGATCACAGGCGCAAAGAAATTATTGACTAGACCAAGCGAAGTGACGATGTAAATAGTAGATAATGTGAAATTTAAATAGGAGTTCGATTACGCCCCTTTTGCCAGTTTTTCAGGGTTTGCCAGGGTTCCGTTGTAAACAGTAAAAAACAGTAAAAAAATCTAACGTGATTTTTTTACTTTTTTACTTAAGACGCTGCCAGTCGACGATTATTTATGTTCGAAACGAAAAAAGAAATACTTCTGAACAAGCCATATCTCCTATTTTATAATGTATAGTATATGTGAATAAAGATGTACCCATCTTTAATCACTTCGATAAATAATCCTACCGACCGCTGCAATGATGACAAACACACGTCCGCGCGTGGTCCGCCTTAGCTTTTCGAATAAATTAATGATATAAATTATGTATAATTACTTATCAAAAATCTATCCTAATAGAAATCTAGATCTACATATTACCTATCTTTATAAATAAATCACAAGTTGATTTTAATAGTAGGTATATAAAATATTTCGATCATAAATTCTAAAACGTATCATTTTGAAATAATATTTTAATCGTGAAAAGTTTCTGCTATTATGTTTTCAGCTTAATATAAATGGCTTGTTCAGAAGTATTACTTTTTTCGTTCCGAAAAAGAGCAATCGTCGACTGGCAGCCCCTTAATATTTATTTTATTCTGTTTTTAGTATTTGTTGTTATAGCGGCAATTAAAATACATCATCTGTGAAAATTTCAGCTGTCTAGCTACCACGATTCATGAGATACAACCTGGTGACAGACAGACGGACAGCGAAGTGTTAGTAATAGGGTCCTGTTTTACCCTTTGGGTACAGAACCCTAAAAAAGAGAGACTAGCTCCAGCTAGTTGGTTATCCATAGTTAGTTAATTATTACTCTACGTGCGAGACTTATCTTTAACTGTAGCAGTAACTGTTGTTATAGCTATTACCTATTAGATAAGTTAATTGTTTATCAGGCAGTATCGAGTTGGTATTCTGTTTGTGGTTTGTATACTGTTGTGATTGGTTGTTTAGGGACGATTTATATTAGACCGAGCCGGGCCTTTAGTTAGACGACGGGCCCGGACGTGACACGGATCAGGCACTGTTTATTATAAACTGCTTCATACCAACTGTTTGAGCTGTAGCTGCTAACAACTGTTTGAGCCTTCACCTTGTTCGATTAGCACCACACTGGAGCTCTACATAGCATTAGGAAAGGATCATAAAAAAGGTAGACCCCAAGCCGTGTTTGTTGCCTGATTCTTCTAGGCTTGGTCGCGTGGAATCGGCGTAGCTTCACCTAGTTCCTAAGACGTTTCAAAGTGATCCTTGTGATTTTATTGAAATAATAGAATTTAAAATTTGAATTTTGAATACAAAATGTATGTAACGTTTCAAATCCGTGCCCCGTCCGGGTCACGTACACGGCACGGCCCGGTCTAATATAAATCTACCCTTAATATTGCACGGTTATGGGTTTGCACGAGCTTCAAAGCTCGTTTTGTTACTTTTTAACCTACTTTAAAAAAGGCGGTGGTTCTCAATTCCGTTATATTTTATTTTTTCATGTTTCTTACATCAGAACATTGATCTGTCATTGATTAACCAATTGTAAAATTCTTTTTTTTTTGTTCTAGTTTGGTCCCATTTTTGAGAAAAAAATACCATCGCTAAGGGTGAAAAATAGAGGATGAAATTTTGAATTGGACTTATAAATTGAAGTATTTACGAGGAAATATATAGACTAACAAACATGAAGTTGGTTTTGTTTTTTGTTTTTTAAACGTAATTATTGTTATAAGATTCAACTAGATAAAAATAATTTATAAATGTACCAAGAAACGACCGAATCGTTTTAGCTATAATAATGAACCTTATTCTTTGCTTCAAAGAAAATTTAACATATGAAAACAAATTAATAATAAACGTAACATATATTGCGCGATGGGTTGGAAGGAATTCGATTAAAAGAGTGTTGGCTTGCGGACATTGGCTGACGGGAGCGCAGAGTTTTAAAATTTATCAATTGAATTTAATAGTTATCCAATTGAAATAAGCTTTAAATTTCAATGCTCGGCGATCGGCCTCGAAAGTATCCCAGTGCAGTGGAGCTATTTTGTAAAAACATGATTATATGAATTATGGCATTCATACCAATATTTATTGGTACTGAATGCCATAATACCTACGCTTTTTATGCTGTTTATGCACCTATACCTACGCTTCCAATACAATACCTACGCAGAAGTGTAGGTATAGGTGCATAAACAGTGAATAGTTACTATAAAAAGTGTACAAATGAGGTATTCTAACATTAGGTATTGCATTCAACATCATAACATGATAATCATGTTTTTACAAAATAGACCAGCAGTTTTGCGAGATTAATTTGATACATTTTAAATCTTCTGCGCTCTCGTCCGCCACTCTACGCAGGCCCTTAGTCAACCCACAAAGGCTATGCAATATAGAATGTTATTATGTTAAGCGAATATTGCTACTTGTATGAGTGCTATAAGTAATGAAACACTGTGTATGAACGTATATTGAACCATATGACTAGATATTAATCATATAATCTTACTTATACTATAAATCCGAAAGTTTGTGAGGAAGTTTGTATGTATGGATGTTTGTGGCTCAATCGACCTAACGGATTTGAATGGAACTTGGAATATAGGTACATATTATTATGTCCTAGAATAGGATAATGGATAGTTTTATTCAGGTACCACGTGAGCAAAGCCGCAGGCGGAAGCTAGTAATCCTAATCCTAACAATATTATAAATGTGAAAGTTTGTGAGTTTGTATGTATGTTTGTTCCTCAATTTGAAATTTGTTGTAGATGTAGATATAATGCCAGAATAAATAATAGACTACTAACTTTAAAATATGAAAAACATCCCCAAAACGATATAAAAATGCAAAAGGGATGATTTCTATATAGATGGCGCTGGTGTGCAACAAATCTGACATCACAGACTAAAAACATTCAGTCTTTTCTATTTGATTATTGAAATTTGACAGGACAACATCTGTCACGGGTCGGCTAGTAATATAATAAATGCGAAAGTGTGGATGTTTGTTTGTTAATCACGTAGTAACGGCTGGATCAAGTTATATAATATTTGGTATACAAACAGATTATTATCTTGATCAAAACAAGATACTTTTTTGCTTGTAGCTAGACAAAGCTAGTAATCGAACTTAGTATGTTATTATAAAAAGCTTATTTTTTATGCATTATTTTCTGTCAATACAAAAATCTATGTAAAAAATTCCACAAGTAAAAGATAATGCGGTTTCATCACGCCTGAACCTTTGAAAAGGTTAGGCGAGGGGTTAAACTTTGTATGTGGGGTAAATACCCCTACTTTGAGTATTTGAACGTCGGTATAGAAAATTCGCTATATCCTCACTAAAAATAACTAAATATATATTGGTGGGCATTGTACCCTGCGCTATCTAGACCCAAACAAAGCAAAGCTTATACTATGGAAACTAGATAACTAATAGATATAAAATATATTATATACTAGCCGACTCGTGACAGGCATTGTCCTGTCAAATTTCAATAATCGAATAGAAAAGACTGAATGTTTTTAGTCTGTGCTGCAAAAAAAAAGTATATAAGTATTCTATCAGTTATCTGGTCCCCATAGTACAAGCTTTGTTTGGGGCTAGATGGCGTTATGTATAAAGTCCGCCAATATTTATATTTATTTATTTATAACCCTTTTGAGTAATTGAACGTCGGTATAGAAAATTCGATATAAGGATGCTAAGGAAGTGATGTTGCTGACTGAAATAGAATGAGAATGAGGACATCCTCCAACTACTGGTACAATCTGTCCGGGAAATTAACATCCGCGTAGCGACATTACTGCACGGAACTACCCCATCCCCATAGCTTGAATACTCTGTAAAAGTACTTTGAATGTTTTGTTTTTAACCGACTTCTAAAAAGGTTATCGGTTCTGTATAATTTCGTAGTGTTATCAAGTTATCTTAAAGATTTTTCTCTAATGTGTGGGAAATTATCCCAAAATGGTTTCATGTTTGTGTGATTATTAATTTTTCCATAAAATAAAATATAACAAAGTTCGAAGTTTATACAAAATACAAAGTCAAAAAGTATTTATATATTATATATTTTTTCGTAAATGCTTTGCAGATATCAAACAATAAATGCTATTAAAAAATAAAAAATGTGCTTTAGCAAAAGTTAAATTCCTTTTAGGTAAATACGAGTAGGTGTCATTGTTTTTATATTTTTTAGATCAAAGTAATAATGAGTCTCTTTCTTAGGTTATTAGGAGTTGCTAATCAGCTGTGTCTTGAATGTAGCCATGTAGATGAAGAAACATAGGCTATTACGAGTACTCATAACTTGTTTCGTCAAACAAAACATTAAACTTTCAAACACAAATCAGCTTTCAAAGTTGCACATACAAGTTGCGATAGCTTTAGGTAAATCAAACACCGTTACCAATTCCTATGCAAGCTATAAATTATCAAAGTAATCTCGATATTAATTATTAAAGTGAGGAAAGGCCGCCCTAGTTTCCTTTGAGAATAGGGATGTTTGGATAGCCCTTGACCGGAAAAAAAATATCCGACTTTTTTCGTTCGTTCATTGTGTCAATGATCACGACTTCACGAGTCATTATATCACTAGTAGAGTCAGCTATCATCATAGAGTTACCATATCACAGGTAGCTCTAAAAGGGAATGATACAGATTATGAAAGAATCAGTGGTTTTTGGTTCTAGGACGTGCTGGTTTTCATACAATACTTTATTTACGAATAAGATAGATATTATTTACAATATTTGAAACCAACTGCTTAAGCATGTGCACTATATTATACTGTTGGTATTTTGAATCAGTATAAATTTAATTATTTTATTTTATACATACTGAACAGAAAATATCCGAATGTAAAATAATATCCCGGCACCATAACATGAAAATCTACTGATAATTGAAATCAGCTTCATTTGTTTGATTCCCATCATGTTTTGTCAGTTAAAAAATAAAATAAATTAAAAATTTGGCAATAACAATTATCAATGCTGGTTCATTAGTTTGTTGCATTTATTATAATTATATATATTTATAAATATATCTATATATATATATATATTTATATATTTATGTATATTATACATTTCTGATCATATTATATGTTTGTATGTTTTTTTTTTTAGTATTTATTTAAAGTATTTATTCTTCGATTATTATTGAATACTGTTTTTAGTGCACCCCGACCAATCTTCCATTCATCTTTATATTCACTCCATCCCAAGGTTGTCTGGAAGAGATCGCTTTTTAGCGATAAGACCGCCCATTGTACAGTTTGTTCTAGTTTAGGTTTCTTTCGTTGCTATTTATTTGTTTTATGGTGTACAATAAAGCATTTTCATTCATTCATTCATTCAATGCATCAAGTCTATTGACCATTAAATCGAAATCGGTCATCCGTCTTCCGGCTTTTATCGGTTTCTCTATCTAACTCTAGTGCTTTAATTAGTAACACGATAAGAAACACCTGTGTTTGCCCTTTTACTCTCAAAGGGAGAGATAAGGAGGGCATTAATTATGTACCGACTGGGAACATGCCGAGTTTTGTTATAGTCCAGCACGCAGAGACTTTCCATTTTAGCTTTTTGCTGCTACAAACGTATCGATTTCATAATAACTTAGGTTCGTGCCACAATACACCTGTAGGTTAAACGAGTTCATGAAATAAAGCAAACACCACAGACATTATTAAGGTGATACTTCAAATGTTTTTGTACCGTACGCAAAGGGTAAAAACCGGCCAAGTGCGAGTCGGACTCGCGCACGAAGGGTTCCGTACTATTATCAAAACGGCACAAAAACACGTTTGTTGTACGGGAGTCTCACTTAAATATTTATTTTATGCTGATTTTAGAGAAATACATCATCTGTGAAAATTTCAACTGTCTAGCTATCACGGTTCACGAGATACAGCCTGGTAACAGACAGACGGACAGCGGTGTCTTAGTAGTCCCGTTTTTTACCCTTTAGATACGGAACCCTAGAAACATAAAAAATAATTCATAATATCTCGTAACCTACCTATTTACCTAACTACGTAGTTAGCATTCCACACGTGACAGGTTGCAATCCCGTCGCCGCTTTCAAGAATACTAACAGGTTTCCTCACGATGTTTTCCTTCACTGTTATAAACACGTGTAACGCGCATATAGGTACATTTTTCGAACAGAAATATCCATTGATGCACGGCCAGGATTCGAACTCGAAATTAATTGGAAATTAATAATATCTACCTTGGTACCTATTTACCTAACTACATGAATTCAATAATTCAATTTCAAACTTTTTATTCGATCATGTGAAGTACCACCTATTTACCGACTTACTTTACCGATAGTAAGTAAAATAGCGGAATCGCAAACCTCTTTCATCTTACCTCTCAAACCCCGAGCGGTCGCATGAGACCGCGAAAAGTACCTATAATACGTAGTAACATCAAATGAAACTAGATGGCGCTGGAATGCAAAAATCAAGTTTGTTGTATGGGAGCCCCCCTTAAACATTTATTTTATTCTGTTTTTAGTATTTGTTGTTCGAGCAGCAATAGAAATACATAATCTGTGAAAATTTCAACTGTCTAGCTATCATGGTTCATGAGATACAGCCCTGTGACAGACAGACAGACGGACAGACGGACAGACGGACAGACAGACGGACAGCGAAGTCTTAGTAATAGGGTTCCGATTTTACCCTTTGGGTACGGAACCCTAAAAAACGGTACCCTATTTACTAAGACTTCGCTGTCCGTCTGTCAAGATCACAGATGATAGTGTTTTTGTTGCCGCTATAACAACAAATACTAAAAACATAATAAAATAAATATACTACTTGTTTCGTGTTTCTGTGTTTAATTTATCTAGATTCATAATTAACTTAGATCTCTAAGTTATGTTTGTCATAAAAAAACAAAACTGTTTGTTTTACGGTTATTGAGAAAAAACTATAATACATTAATTTAAAAAACATATCTCGTCTTAATGTGAGAATTGGATCCGTCGATAAATTATTTAGTTTAGTTAATTATTTTTACTCTCATAAATTGAAATAATTATAATACTTTTGCATTATTAACTGACTGATCTATCAACGAACAGCCTAAACCACTGGGCAAAGAAACTTGAAAATTGAGGGGTGTATTTATTTCGGTGTGTGGGGGTGCACTAAGAAAGAAATTCCCGAAAGTCAATTCCTTAGGGGGTGCAACTTTACGTGAATGAATTCGCGGAGGTTTTTATAAGTTATCTATATAATAAAGTCGTGTTAGTTACACTATTTATAACTCAAGAACGGCTGAACCGATTTGACGGGAGGTAGCTTAGAACCAGGAGACAGACTTAGGATACTTTTTATAACGGGAACGGAAATGGGAACTTACACAACATTTGTTAATTCTAAAGCGATAGTGTTCGCCGGATTAGCTTGTATTTAATATAAATACTTTGATATTTTTTAGGCTTTATTATGTTATTACTAGCTGTCCCGACAGACGTTGTCCTGTCAAATGTCAATAATCCCACATAAAAAAGCACTTTCCGTTTTTCCCGATCTTTACGCCACCCTTATCACTTAGGGGTATGAAAAATAGATGTTGGTCGATTCTCAGACCTAATCAATATGCTCACAAAATTTAATGAGAATCGGTCTAGCCGTTTCGGAGGAGTACGATAACTAACATTGTGACATGGAAATTTTATATATCACTACATAGTATAAAGCAAAGTCGCTTCCCGCTTCCCGCGTCTGTATGCATGCTTATATCTTTAAAACTACACAACGGATTTTGATGCGGTTTTTTTAAATAGATAGAGTGATTCAGGAGGAAGGTTTATATGTATTAAACCCGTGCGAAGCCGGGGCGGGTCGCTAGTTAGAAGATAATCTAACTACTCGTAAACAAGAGTTAATTCCTAAACAGCCTAATAAATCTTGTACGAAAATGAGATTGGTACAAGTACAACCCAATCCTAGCTGAATAATACGAGATCTCATTTCTCTGACAACGCCTATAAACCAAGACTATTCCCATTTGCCTCGAATATAACGTAAAATTGTTGTTTCTTGAGTTATGACTATCGGAGCTGATTTGACATAGAAAACGGGGTTGCCGGCGCCTAATATCACGATTATTATAAGCGGCGATGGGCTTGCAACCTGTCACGTATAAAATAATGTTTGTACGTGCCTTTGACTACCCCCACTAGACATTTTCAAAGGATCTAAGCATCTGAAGATCTGAAAGGATGTCTACTTGGGGATTATTATAGTCGTGATCCTATTTTTTATTTTTTATTTTTTTATTATCACGATCCCTGTTAATTCGCTATTGTAAATAGGTAGATATAATGTATGTTTGTTTGTCATATTGTGTAAGAGATTAAATATACTTAATTACAATCTAGTCTTGTGTATTTTTCCACTCGAATCGTCAATGTATGAGACATTATTATCATCATAATTAGCGTAAAATTTGATTCTTCTAATCTCACAAATACAACTATTCATACTATGATAAATATGTTCAACTTTTGGATGATATTCCATTATTTTTATAAATATTTTCCATCACTTTTTCTTAAATAATACCTAGTTGACTTTAGCTTCGTCTCCTTTTTAAAGGCTGCTTAAACACGATCCCTGCTACTTATAAACATTATAAGGTATAAGTATCGGTAGGTACCTGTATACCTCGTGAATGCGTCCAAAGGTAGTACAAATCACAAAATCATTACCCAAGTCTCGTTCGTCTGATTTATGAATGAAAAGGAGAAACAAAACGAACCCTATGGGATGCTTTCGCTTTCAACCGCGCCTTTCGAGTTGCGCAACAACCATTGATGCAGTAACAGTAAAATGTAGATGCACCGCCGATGTGATACGGTAATGAATTGCAAATAGCGTGGAAGTAAGTTCGATTGTCAGGAGACAATGGCGACCTTCCTTGACTATTCATGAGGAGTTGAATGAAATATGGCAGATTCGATTTCGTTGAACTATAGCTGAGAGCCAGCAGCTGCGCTTGAACTGTACTAATGTATAGTATAGTTATAGTTCAACTGAAACCGCTGGTCCAATTCTTAGGCGCATTGCCCACACGAGCTAGAGTGTCGAGGTTGAGGCGGCTCGGAGTCGAGGCGAGGGCGAGCAAGGGGCGCGAAAGCGCGCCAGCGGACTCGAGCTCGTGTGGGCGCCCTGTCCTTATTAGGTATGGGCTCTTTCCTTCCCTACCCCGGCTTACCGCACTTTTCTAAGTAGTAAGTAGTACAAACTATAGGTAGTTTATAAGCAGGTCGATCTTTACCAAACACTTCTTACTCATAAGCGGGTAGTCTGTGTGATTGTTAGTTTTGGTTCATTCACACTGATATTCGTTCGCATGTAAAAGTGAGTGTAAATATTTTATTTAAATTACTTTCGCGATTTCACCACATTTAAATTGATATTTGAAATGGATCGCGTTTATCTTATCATATATCCTGACACGGACGTTTCGACTATTGTTCAATTAATTGTGGTCACGCGTTTGAAATATCAAATTGATCAATTTTGTTATGACTTTTATGTGAGTGATACTAGTTTTTGTGGAATGAGCAAGCTGTTTTCAGTCAGCGTTGGTATGAGCTTACTATAATATAGAATTTTATTCGAGTATGTAAAACCTTTTTAGGTTGAAAAATAAAAGTATGGAAATGTTTTTACTTCACAAAGGTCACAGAAGAAAAGAGGTTTTAAGAGGCCGTGTGTTTTGCTGCCCCGAGTTTTCTATGTAGGTAAGTAAGTACATTTTTTACTGGGCTGGAGTGCTCGCTTTCAGAATAAGAATACAACTTTTTATTTATTTTCTAAATTTATAAAGCTCTTGCGTTACTGACTGCCTGACTGATAAGAAACTTCAAATTTGGAAAATGTGTTCTTGATTTTATATATATTTATTTATATATGTTGTGTAGGGGTGTACTAAGAAAGGAATTCCTGTAATTTAACCCCTAAGGGAGAGAAGCAGGGTTTTTTTTCCTTGTGAATGTGAAAAAACTAAATAAACACTGGAAAAAGCATTAGTGTCAAATCTCTTTAGTCAAACTTTCCAGTGCCTGACTTTAGTTAGGACTCATTAAAGAACTAGACGTTCCTGATAATATGATAATATAACTAATTAACTTTTTAGGGTTCTGTACCCAAAGGGTAAAAACGGGACCCTATTACTAAGACTTCGCTGTCCGTCTGTCCGTCTGTCTGTCACAGGGCTGTATCTTATGAACCGTGATAGCTAGACAGTTGAAATTTTCACAGATAATGTATTTCTGTTGCAGCTATAACATAAAATACTAAAAACAGAATAAAATAAATATTTAAGTGGGGCTCCCATATAACGTGATATTTTTTTTGCAGTTTTTTATAGATAATGGTACGGAACCCTTCGTGCGCGAGTCCGGCTCGCACTTGACCGGTTTTTTTTATAATAATAAGATTTTAAATAAAAGGAAACTTAAACTGTAGCGTTTATAGGCGTGTGTGTGTCTGTTTGACTTTACATGAACAAAGTTGCGTAGGTTTCCACTAGTTTTAAAATAAAACTACAAGCTACATTTACCGTCTGAGCTGCGGGGCAGTCACAGTGACTCAGCCATAACACAATTACCTTGCATAATACCTAACCACCATATCCATAATGTTGGTTCATTGTAGACAATAGGCTATTACGAAGCCTTCCTTTTGTATAATATGAGGAAGCTTTTACGCTTATTACCATTGCTTCCGATGCTGACATTTTATTCGTTTAGTGGACATTATAAGACAAGTTTAGCTTGCTTGACCTAACAACAAGTTATATGTTTTGAATTCATTAAAAACCGGCAGTAGTTAAAGTTACTGCAAAATGTGGGCATGTGCCAAATATAATGTTTGGACGTGCCTCTGACTACCTCAATAGACATATTCAAAGGATCTAAGCGTCTGGAGATCTGAGAGGATGTCTACCGTACCGTATTACAGTCGTGATCCTATTTTTTTTTAAAACCGGCCGAGTGCAAGTCTGACTCGCGCACGAAGGGTTCCGTACAATACCTATAAAAAATATTTTTTTTATATGATGAAACTAAAAATTTACCGTACCCGCAATTTTTCCTTTGTCTGTGCTATAAGACGTTGCTTCGTGGCAAATTTCAAGATTCTAAATTCACGGGAAGTACTCTGTAGGATTTGATATTCTTGCGAGTTTCGAAAATTTTAGATTGGCGGCATAAACGGCTGTGTACAGGTTGCTTGGGTATTAAATAAAACATCTCGAATGATACATATAATCAAACGTGTGCTTCGCTCGCAGGCTTTGCTTGGAGTGCCCCGATCAACGCTCGGTATTCATTCGTATTCACTCGGCTAGCCTCGGGAATCGAAGACGTTATCATCACTTTAATATTCCGTATACACTACATCTACCTTTTACAAAAAGAAAATGAAATAATAATTCTAGTAACAACCTGGTAACAATAATAATTAATTCTAGTTACATCAGATCATTTAAGTACAATATTTCAATCGTTAGGTAAGACTAATGTATATCATTAAATATGTAATTTTAATTAAATTAACTTTAACATATGATTTATTTAGTTGTTACATAAACATTTCTAAAATAGTATTTATTAATATCTGTGTAACCTACATTGTGTTCAAGCAAATAAACTATCTTTATCTCTATCAGACTTTCCACTTGCCTTCAACCCTTTTTTAATTAACTATATTTCTACATAGTGTTTTTCCATTAGCTTCATTTTCTAATACCACATCACTTCCTTCATCGCATCATTGCATGTTATTGCTAATTTATTTTCTTCAATTGCATCTTTGATGACTTTTCCGTCGTCACCTATCCTTCTTCTTTCTTTTAAATCTTCATCTCTGCATCCATATCCTTCGTTTCAAGATCTGCATGTGTGTCACTGCTCACTGTAGGCGTACTCGCAACGTTCAATTGATCAGAGTGAATGAAGCAAAAGAAGTGTCAGGATTGTAGCAAGTGGAAAGCCGTTGTCTCTGCCTACCTCTTTAGTAAACAGGCGTGATTTTATGAAAGTATGCATAATATTATAATAATAATATTACTATTATGTATTATATCAATAATATTATTTCTTTGTTTATTTCAAAGGCAAGCAAACATACCTTTAAAAATTTTCTAAAGTGATTTCATAACATGCATCTTATCATAGTTCTTTACTAATTGCAATTACCTCATCATGACTGTACTGTACAGACTCCATGATAATTCTTGCACGCGGTTTTTAATTAGGCCCAAATATTACCTCGAAAGGTTTATGATTACTTACCAAATTATTAGTAGCAAATATTATTATGCCATAGACGATTACATGAATGATAGAAATCTTGTAAATTCTAATTGTAATTAGTTATGTTTTATTATTTTAAATGTGCCTAATTATTTCCGTGTGTGACTGTTGTCTTTTTAAAAATATTATTATTATTTTTTGTAATTTTTATTAGGTATATCATTTAATTACATTTCATATTGCATGACTTCACATAGGCAGAGTACATTGGTTTCATAATTATCTAATACCTTTAAACGGGCAATTCTAATCTGAATCTCGGTTACGGCTCCAACGATGTTCGTGAAATTTAGTATGCGGGCGATACATCGATCTAGCTAGGTTTCATTTTTAGAAAACGTCCGTATTTCCGGGCAATGAAATATTGTCCTAGTCATCCAGGTAGATGTAATTAATTAACATCTTCTACACCTGTGTTTCAAGCAATGAATTCAAGCTTTGACTTTGACCTTTGACTTTGACTTTGACTTTGACTTTGACTTTGACTTTGACTTTGACTTTGACTTTGACTTTGACTTTGACTTTGACTTTGACTTTGACTTTGACTTTGACTTGGACTTGGACTTGGACTTTGACTTTGACTTTGACTTTGACTTTGACTTTGACTTTGACTTTGACTTTGACTTTGGCTTTGGCTTTGGCTTTGACTTTGACTTTGACTTTGACTTTGACTTTGACTTTGCAGTCAAAACCAATTTCTTTTTCTGTTTAGCAATACCAATTTTCGCGATCAGAAGACTTTTATTACCATTATACAATAATTCTTGGCCCACGGGGCTACCCATTCTTGACAAGAACAGCCCCTAACCCGACAGGACTAGCATCAGCGTAAACTTGTGTCTTATCATTAGAATCATAGTATCCTAATGTCTTAAGAGCATTGCTGGGCAGGCATTTTCCTCGACGTTCCTCGTTTTTCCCTGTCTCCTCCCTGAATAATGATGTTTTTAATATTTCAACCATACAATCTATGCGGACCATTGTATGCCTCTATGTTATGTTTTTCTCCAAAAACTAATTAGTTTATGATTTAGAAGCCTTCTAAAATCACAAAATTTTACCAGTTTTATCGCCCTCTTCAGACGTCCATAAAACCAATTTGACGAATGTAAAATAATAAAAGAAAAACATACAGGCAAAGCAAAATCTTTCTCTTTATTATTCTTGAAAAAAATATTAAAATCGATTTAGTTTTGAAGGAGAAAACAGGAGAATACGAAATAGCGATTTCATCATTAAGAATTTAATTGGGTCCGAGGTGCCGTTGTCTCTATCACCATTCATACGTTTATACATGTCATATCGGGCACAGCGCAACAGCAATAGATTTTTTAAATACCTAAGTACCTTTTTTTTTCTATTTCAATTTTTTCTATATGTATACCTTTACGTGAAGCTCTCACGATGACCAAATAAGTTTATTTGTTTGACCCTACTATATAAGCATTTGCTCTTATTCGAAAGAACGGGTAATAACTACTAATACTTCACACATCATGTTGGGCGTCGTCGCTTACATAAATAACGATGTCGTCAATAAAATTTACCATGTTTTCGCATGGCAACAAAATTAATTCCAATATTATTATTATTATTTTTTTAATAGTATTCTCGAGTCAACTAATAAACACCGAACACTGTCAAGCCTTTACTACAAATAAAGGTGATTATAATGTCTACCCTCACTAAGCCGATGAAATGCATTTTTTCCTTGGCTAATTTTTCCACCAACAAATCAAATCTTGAGCTTCAAGCTCAAGATTTTTTGAACATGTTACATGTTCTTGTAACTATTTTTTTTTTAGGATTTTCTACACAGAACTTGGTACTCATAGATCTCATTTCTTTTGTCGATTTCGTTGACATAAGAAGAACATACATAAGTTATAATTAACTTGGCTATCATTTCACATTTATGTTTTTGATGGAATATCTGTATATTTTATTTTTTATTTTATTTTTGTTTTTCAGGTACATACTTACAGCTTTTTATCTTTATCAAATACCTTTATGGTCGCAATATGTACATAAACTTACATAACACGACGTAAATGGTTAAAAACACCAAATAAAATATTTTATTTAAATACAAGTTAGGTACCTTCACAGATACATAATATATGTGTAATGAAACGACTTTGTCGTTAATCCGACCCGTTGGATAGTAAGCCTTATTTGTTTATTTTGATCTCGACAGTCTAACATAGACGCGTACCTACACTTTGGCAACGTTTCAAATCTTTAAATGATGCCAGCTAATGAATAATTGCAGGTCTCATCAATAACTATCAGAACCACTGTTTATTACACCGCTCGTACTCGACGCGGGTCAAATAACGTTGGTCCTTAACTTATTAAGTTAACTTTTTGAACTTTTTCTTTTGTATACTCCCAATAACCTACCTTGATGCCAAATATCAGGTTTCTAGGTCATCTGGAAGTAAGTTAGGTTTTTGATCTATAAAAGTCAGTGAGTGTGCGAGTCAGTTGTAAAAATACGGATTTTTAAACGTTATTAAGTCAATAACTGTTTGAGCTACATTTAAGCACATCAAAGTCGACATTTTGATGGGGAAAACTATAATAATAGTAAATCCCCTTGTTCAGATTTCTCTAAACTATTTCATATTTAGATAGGTACCGTTTGACAATTTTATCAAACTATAATTTTACCTTTCGTTCAGATTTCTCTAAACTATACCATATTTAGATACCGTTTGACAATTTTATCAAACTATAATTTTACCTTTTGTTCAGATTTCTCTAAACTATACCATATTTAGATACCGTTTGACAATTTTATCAAACTATAATTTTACCTTTCGTTCAGATTTCTCTAAACTATACCATATTTACATACCTTTTGACAATTTTGTCAAATTATAATTTTACCTTTCGCTTAGATTTCTCTAAACCATACCGTTTGTCAATTTGTGAAACTTTAATATTACCTTCTGTTTAGATTTCTCTAAACCATACCATTAGATACCGTTTGTCAATTTGGCAAACTATCATTTCCATTCAGATTTATTTAAACCATACCATAAATGTATTTAGATACCGTTTGTCAATTATGTCAAACTATCATTTCTTATTTTCGATTTTACAGGTACCGTTTGGTAATCCAAACTACCTCTTTTATCCAGTGATACCCCAATTAGTTTTTTGGAAACCGACAAATACAGGTGTTCGTTAAATGATTGTAACCAAAACAAATGCATAATGTATTATTTCACTTTGGATGGATGGATGGTCTATTTAAAGACAATGATAATAGTAATTATATTATATAAACGTTCCAATATTTTCTTAATATTGGGTTGAGTATTTCCAAATGAAATAAAATTAATCGTGACAAAACTATAAATAGTTTTGTTATATAACTTAAAAGTTATGGTTACAAATCGTTTAATATATTTTGTCGGAGATTCAAACCTGAGGTACCACTGTATCTATGTACATTGTACACATCTCGTTTTTCTATGCAGGCATAATAAAATGCCCACTCGTAGGTACCAACCAACGCGAAAACAGTAATTGCCTTCTTACAATATCAGACTAGGATACATACTTACTAAGTTTACTGCCTATCAAAGAAGGTAGGTGTGAATAAACGATATGAAATTCTAATGCAAAATGTATGATAACAAGTCGACCAGAAGGTAGTATGGAGGCGATAAATGCGCTCCTCTCACCTACTAGTCCGATAAGCTAGTAGAATCATTATAAAATGCACCTTAGAAAGATAATAATTAGGTACATTATCTTAGATTTTCGTTTTAGGTACATTAACTTTGATTTTTGTTCGTATTTTATTTGTAATAACAATCTAGTAAGTTTCCCATCTTTTATTTGTAAGACAAAACAGTTTCGACTCGTTGATCTACCTTTTTTTTTTGTGTTTTATTTTTTGTTTACTTACGTAAATAGTTGTAACCTGGCACGGTCGCCACTTGTACAGGTTGCTTGGGTATTAAATAAAACATCTCGAATGATACATATAATCAAACGTGTGCTTCGCTCGCAGGCTTTGCTTGGAGTGCCCCGATCAACGCTCGGTATTCATTCGTATTCACTCGGCTAGCCTCGGGAATCGAAGACGTTATCATCACTTTAATATTCCGTATACACTACAGGCTGTATATTTTGATTGCGTTGGCTTAGAGGTTTGATTTTTTCACAGCTACAAAGGACAATGAATGAACCTGAGTATATTTGATATAAATTTCAGCTAAATACCTCCACGCGTCCGTGAGAAAAAGGGTCTTGATATACAGACGGACGGACGGAAAACAAAGTGATCCTATAAGGGTTCCGCTTTTACATTTCGAGGTACGGAACCCTAAAAAACTTGAATGTATCGATAAAGCAACTTTTGCGCTAGACACATCGCTCGAAATGATGGCGACTGTATCAAGGGACACAATTATAGATAGCGTCTGTGTCACGACCCGTAGATGTTGGGCGATGTAGTATGACGAAAAGTAGAATGCGTGTTGGGCTACAATATCGCAGGACAAATGTTCCACGGTGCAATTGCGGCTTTACGAAATAAACATTAGCCTAGTGTATTATAAATAAAACCGGCCAAGTGCGAGTAGGACCCGCGCACGAAGGGTTCCGTATCATTATATATATAAAAACGGCAAAAAAATCACGTTTGTTGTATGGGAGCCCCGCTTATATATATTTTATTCTGTTTTTAGTATTTGTTGTTATAGCAGCAACAGAAATACATAATCTGTGAACATTTCAACTGTCTAGCTATCACGGTTCACGAGATACAGCCCTGTGACAGACAGACGAACAGACAGACGGACAGACAGACGGACAGACAGACGGACAGACAGACGGACAGACATACGGACAGACAGACGGACAGCAAAGTCTTAGTAATAGGGTTCCGTTTTTACCCTTTGGGTACGGAACCCTAAAAAACATTGGCTGTCATGTCATCTGTCAAAAACCTTCGGAGTTATACATAGAACGAAATTCGTTAGGTGTCGGTTTTTGTACGTATTTATCAGGTTATTTTGTTAAATAAGACCACGACTTTATTCTCCGAAAACGATAGGCATCCTATCAGATATCCAGATGCTGAGTTCCTTGAAAATTTCAAATGGAGGCATGCACGCACATTTAGTTTTGACAGCAGTAGTAAACAAAAGTCATCTTTACTTTGATGTATTGAGCCATTATCTATTGACTCATAATTCGTTATGACGTTTTAGCGTGTCACAAACAGATGTTATAATGATCTATCGGTTTTTGCACTAGTATGACATGTACATGCAAAAGATACATAACTAAATAATTAATATCACGTGCTCAAAACGGTGAAGGAAAACATCATGAGAAAACCAGTTAGTATTCTTATAAGCGGCGATGGGCTTGCAACCTGTCACGTATGGAATGCTAACTACTGCAAAATACTACTATTACCTAATTCCCAAGTACGGTAGTCATTCTCTCAAATCTCCAGACGCTTAGATCCTTTGAAGATGTCTAGTGGGGGAAGTCAGAGGCACGTCCAAACATTATATTTGGCACAAGCCCACATTTTGCAGTAGTTAGCATTCATTGTCTACTAAATGTACACGAAATAATAGGTAAAACTTTTCCATTCTCACTCGATCGCCATTCAACGACTTTCTCACTCTACAGATGAAACTGTTGACACAGGCGGACCGGGTTCCCTTTCAAAGATTCAACTTTTCAATTATCGCTAAGAGATAATGCTGCCAAAGCCTAATGCTTTTTGGAACAGTGCCACGTCTTAGATTAAAGCTGGAGAAATGATATTTCGACAGAAATAATATTTTTAGAATCTAGATTTATATGGGTATATTTTCATGGCTGTTTGATTATTAGAATATCTACTGTATTACACTAAAAGGTATTTTAATATGAACATTTGGGCGTTTCTCTAGAAACTGGGCAACTCGTTAAAATTATATAAAAAAAAAATGATTTTGTAAGTAACTTTAAATTTATTAACTTATCTACCTGTGTTTAGCGTATAATATGCATTGGAATTAACTTTTATAAATCAAAAACGTGTTCAAACTACCCAAAAAACAGACCTCTCCAGGCAGCGGCCGTTGAAGCTGCTACAAAGTTTTTTGTAACTTTTACGGTTCTCATTGCTCCATCTGTACTTTGTTCTGAATAAATGAATTTGAATTTGTAAATTATGTATAAATAGGACACGTATTATCAGGGTACTAAGCTAGTGAAGCCGCGGGCGGTAGTTACATGTGATAAATCATATAGATTAATATAATTTATGATGTAGATAGTCTGAAACACATCATTTCAGAAAGGCTTATATTTGTTCTGTAAGATTGTCTTGATCTTGCTACTGCAAGATTATAGTAACTGGTAAAATGTTGACTGTACAACATCAAATCTATACAAAGTTATAAAAAATGTTGATTATGTATTTTTGATGTGAAACATCTATAGAGGCAGGTAAGACCGACATACGCCGCCGCAAACTACACGCGACTAGGTACGCGAACTAGATGAGCTGCTGGAAAATGTCGTACAAAATAATTTACCAATTTTATACCACCAATCATCATAATTGTACATTGAATACTCCTTCTGCATTAATCAAATTCTGCGGTTGACTGTACCAACGATCGTTAATAAAACAAGCCTGGTATTTTAGGAAGCAATATAAAAAATAAAACAGATGCCTAATGGGCTTCAAATCCAGCTACATTACATTCGAGTCTCGTTATGAACCTGCAAGGCATTTCCCCAAATTGACCATAATTTTGTTTCCTCACGCGAACAATGAAACTCACATTACATACAATGGTCCTTCCTTAATGTGTTGTGGTGACATGTTGCAAATATGGGCCCGAAAGAGAATAGTTTCAACATGTCCATTGTTAATAAAACAATGGAAACAAAATGTGACCGACAAAAATCACTTTGTTATTAAGGCCAAAGTTTTACGCCCCAAAAACCCGCGTTTTTGAGAAAAACTCATTTCAAAATTTCAAATGTAATAGCATTGATACACTCGAGGACATTTTGACAGCACTTAATTTATGTAACGCTGTAGCGTCACACAACACCCTGCAACATCCTGACGAGACGGGCGGTAGCTTGCTTTAACATGGATTAGTGTGGTCTGTAAAAAAGTTCTACCACATTGTCTCTAAAACATTCACGTTGTTGTTAAATTAAAACTATCATGGTTGTCAATCATTTTAAATAGAAATACGGCTAACTACCACTTTTTAATATAACCTGTCACGTATGGAATGCTAACTATTGCAAAATATGGGTATGAGCCAATAATAATGTTTAGACGTGCCTCTGACACACTTTAGACATCTAGATTTTAATATAAATATAGATTTTTACACGTGTCTTTATCACATATTTACCTTATTTTTCCGACGTTTATTTACGTGATAAAGACATGTGTACAAATTGATAGTTATGTCTACTAATCACAATTTGAAAAAAAAACTAAGCGCTTTGAGATCTGAGAGTATGTCTAAACCGTACTTGGCGATTACAGTCGTGATCCTATTTTTTTATGTTGCAGAACATGTCCCTCAATTTGTCCCCAAGTGTATTTGGCTTACGTCCTTTGTTTGATTATAAAATGACACTTCGTTCAGTAAGTAGTACTTTACTCAAGCACTTGGCCAAAGTCAAGAACCAGTTTGAATGTTTGATGAGATTGTAAGAGACTTTACTTGTGAGATTATTAGGTTAGGGGATTACGTGCTTGATGAATAAAATATTTTACGATCCTTTTAAATGTGCTAGGAGTGTCTTATCCATTTTACTCTAATTTTAAGGGCTGAGTTTAACCGACATTTATGGCAGACTAAGCTTATACAATATATTTTTATTGTTATTATTATTATACAAGTAAAAGTTTAGTAAAGTAGTAATACTTTGTTTGTGACTTTGTTGTAAGGCCCTTCATGGCTGACCAAATTGTATTCAAATTTGGAATTAATGCAGTTATTACTATAAACGCTATACTAATATTATAACGAGGAAAGATTTGATTGTTTGTTTGTTTGCATCGAATAGGCTCCAAAACAACTGGACCGACTGGATCAAAGATTCTTTTACCATTAGATTCTACATTATCTCTGATGAACATAGTGTTGCGGACCGCACACACCGCGCCGCTCATATGAGCGCGTTGCGGGTCCGACTTATATTACGCGCCCGCTGACGAGCGAACCGAGCAGCTGTTAAGCCGCTCAAGGTTGAGCCGGCGCTACGTCAGCTGCGGGGGTGGACTGGCGCGCTATCGTCCTTACTCTAACTGGGGAGGCGTGAGGTAGATGACCTCTACTATTGCCTACTGCTTGATTGTAAATGGAAACAACCTCTTCTGTGGTGTGGTGGCGCGAAGGGATCGACCGTAAGACCTAAGCCTAGACCGGATCAGCTGTTCTATTCTAGCTTCCCTTCTTGAAGACTTCTTGTATTACTTCCTGACTACTTCCTTTCTTCTAGTATTACTTCCTGACTGTTTCTTGTCTTCACTGTTGCGCGCACACTTATCACACTTTCGGTCCCGACCTCGCGCGCCTATATACCGCGAGGCGTGACCGAAAGGAAAGCGCCCTAATTAAATTTCTAATTTCCTAATTTTCTGCCAATTATTCTCTTGCGGTCGACCACCTTTTTGCCTATCATTTATTTATTGTTCATATAAGGTACATAATAAAGGTTGTAAATGATGGGCACAATGCCCCCGTATCATATTTGCCCTATTTTGTGGTCACTCGACCTTTATTTATACCTTAACTTAAGTAATTTAAATCTAAAAAATACAGTTTTCGTCTAATCTTAAAAATAAAAATAATTATAGAAAATCAACCAAAGCACTTAAGATATTACATATTTCGCGGTAATGTAGGTTCGTCTACTGCCTACTCGTAGGACTAACTTTTATTATCTTTCTAAGTATCACATGAGCGTAATTAATATAATTATCCTACAATCTAAATTAAACATAATTACGTAAACTTAACCTACGAGTGCGAGTGAGATAGACATTCATGTGTCGCGTATCACATCGCGCGACACGATTACCTATATGAATATCTATCTTCACTCGCGAACCTAATTCGCGCTTGCGCCGACGTACACTTTGGCGTGCGTCGTCTTTCGTGGGTCGTCGCCGACACATAGGCTATAGAATGTTTTCAAAAATGTTAGAGATCCCTATTAAAAAATCGATAAGGTGTAAAAAATAGCTATTGAATCATTTTTACACCTGTGCGACGCCGGGCGGACTGCTAGTATATCTACTCGTATAAGATTTTAAATATCCATGCTAGAGATGCCACGGGTGTAAAAGCTTGTTTAAAGAATAAATACAAGAACGTATCCTTTTTCTAAGTAGCAGTAAATAACTTTATTGATAATAGCGACAATCCATAGGCAAAATATAAATTTAAAAGCAATTAATTTATCTAGTCCCTAAGAAATTGCAATTCAGTCGGCTATAAATAACTTCAAATCTAAACTTCAATATAATTTCTATCAATTGTACCTACGGCAATTCGTCGAAAGCAGGCATGGTTGGACTGTGAGCATACACTTTCGCTGAGTCGCGTGCTGATCAGATCGCAGACGGGTCGAGCTACATAAAAGCATGCTGCAGCTGTCTCATAATACATAACCGGAGGTCATAATGATCCAAGTCACATATATCAACCACCACGCTACCGCGTCTGTTGAATTTCTAATGAGATTTTATCTTTACAGGGTGTATTAAGACTGCTTCCACAAAACGAACATAAGTAACATTACCCCTAGTATGCCCTTGGTAAAAACCGAATAGCTTCTTCTTGAATCTTGAAAGATTTTCATTTTATGACTGTTTTTATATCTGTGCGATAAAACTAAGTACTTTTTTTCGGAAATCCTGTTAACAATGACATTTCTACAGGTAGTAAAGGTAATAATGACAGCTGATGATGAATATTTTTGCAACAGATTCACCAAAGTATCAGACATCGACATTTTGGAAAAGGCTAAAATAAGAAGTATTAAAATTTTCCACTTTTGTATTCGTCGTATTCAGTGATAATCGATCAAGATGGTCTGAACATTCAGTTTCAGTTTTCGGAAGTGGTCTTGGTATACCTTGTATAATTATCGTAACAGTATTTTTCGCCTTTCAGTAGATTTTTCTATTATCGTCGCATTGACGAGATTGAGTTGGGTCGACGACATCCAGACAGACAGAAAAACCTGAATCAGGGACGGTTTTCTTACAGGATTGAAGAGGAAATTAGAAAGAAGGTTTTTATACCTACCCACCAGATGATATCAGAGAAAAGAATAATAATAATAATTGTGCTCTCTAATCTATAATATAAAAATAAGTTGGGTTTTCCTTCCTGACGCTATAACTCCAGAACGCACAAACCGATTTCCACGGTTTTGCATTCGTTGGAAAGGTCTCGGGCTCCGTGAGGTTTATAGCAAAGAAAATTCAGGAAAAATTTCAAGAGAAAAGCAGGAAAACAGGAACGGGAACGGGAACGGGAACGGGAACGGGAACTTAACACAGCATTTGTTAATTCTAAAGCGATACGAAGTTCACCGGGTCAGCTTATAATAAAATAAAAAATTAAATTGAATATCGATATAAAATGGAATGTATAAAATTGTGTGTACTTAAAAATAGTAAATAAGATTTATAATTGATTAAATCAACCCTTTAGATATTAAGTGAAAAACTTGTTTCCCTATAGTATGAATAATGTATGTGATAAAAGAAAAAGTAAGTAAGTGGCACGTCCAAACATCACATTTTGTGATAGGAAATATTGTGAAGAAACCAGTTAGTATTCTTATAAACGGCGATGGTCTTGCAACACGTCATGTATTGAATGCAACCTACTGCAAAATGTGGGCATGTGTCAATATACTATTAGGACGTGCCTCTTATTACCCCTTTTAGTTATTTTCAAGGATCTACCTGCGTCACGAAGCGCCTAGAGAGCTGAGTAGTGTCTACCGTACTTAGGATTACTGTCGTGATCCTATTACTTTCTTTATTTTTTAAATGATTTTGTGGTGTGGTACACCCCAAGAGCATAGGAGTTAGGGTACCAAGCTTATCCTTGTTAAAAATAGCATCAAAACTCGATAGAAACTATAAACATTGAAACGTGCACTACCTTACGGATAAGGGCCTGCGCACAGCCTCGGAGCATCGCAGCGCAATTTTGTGATGCTCCTGCCGATACCTATACTTTATTTCGATTGGATAACTATTTAATACAGTTGATATATTTTAAATCCTCTACCGTCCCGTCCGCCAATGTACGCAGACCATAAACCGGTAGCCGCCGACGATATATTGTGAGCTATTTATCGCTCTTCGCAGCTGTGAACTGAAAGACGGTACGAAATACGAGTTTAGGTTGTAGTACAAAATCTATAATGCAGTACTTAATCTTTCCATGGTAAAATAGCTTAAAGCTTTTGGTATTTCACGTAGAGAATTTTAGTGGGGGGTCAGAACTATGTAAGTGTCAACAAAGAAAACTGACATGGTTTTACCGACCTCTATTTTCTGGGACAAGGGTAGGAAGTTAATGAGAGCAAGATTTTACTCAGTTGTTGACGTACCATTGCCAGCCCCGGATCTAGGGGAGGTGGGGGCAAGCCGGACCCCATGCCCCGGGCACGGCCAAATTCACACTTTACGGATGAATGGACAACTCATCATTTACTTTACTTTGACCTACACTCGGCAAGAACATTTTTTTAGGGGGGGCGAAAACTGACAAATGCCGCCCTCGCTCTCTTATATAAATTTTCTGCCGCCCCTAAAAAAAATTGAAGATCCAGGGCTGACCATTGCTTGCATGTACCACGTTGTGTCCTATGAAGCACTATAATTATGGCGACGCTCGGAATCAGAGGTTTGTTTAAGTTAGTTTCTGAACGCGGCGGACTCATCGAAGTTCATAATTGCTTTTCCGATTAACTAGTTTAGAACTTTAATCATTGCGTCAATGTTTATCGATCGTCAAAGTCATTCTAAAAAGATTGATTTATAAAATACTGTTTTGTTTTGGTTCAATACTATCTTCTTAATAAAGTTTTCCACTAAAATTAAATATTAATTTCACGAATTAAACTAGTTGTTCTATTTTGCGAAAACTGAGCAGTAGGTACTTGTAGTTGTATTGTGTATTGTACACGCGTTTTTAAGTTCGTGACGGATACTGAGCGCTCCCGAGCTTACGCGTACGCATACAGAAACAATATCAATGTCATACAATCACACACACACTCAATACACACACAACTAAGGCCAACCCGCCGTCAGACAGAATAATTATAAGACTCGCTTAGAATCTGAACTATTATGCTCGTATTATAGTAACGCTTCTGGAAATAATTATACTATGTTCTATTTCTCTAGATGCCGGCTCAAAATGTTTTAAAGGCTTTAGTCGCCTGTCTCTATACGACGGTCTTTCTCCGTGCTTATGGGTCAAACTTTTGTTGTTTTCTGCGACACTGGTCGTTCCAATATAGAAGATGTTTTTCCTTCTGGAAAATGGGAAAACGGGGTTATAAAAGAAAACTTTAGTAAAACGAGAATAGGTTGTTTAATGATACTGTCATAACATTACAGATTCGCTATACAAAGTTTTAATAGAAAAACTTCGGGATGTTTGTCATTTATTTAACAAACATTTATTTTAATCAATAGGGAATAATACGACGCGGGACTTATCTATACTAATTTACATTTACATTGATATTATATTATGGAATATAATTTTATTTTATTTTTGTATTCATGTTTGTGTAACTTATTTTATTTTAGTAATTATTTCACGTATCAAAAGCTGCATTATCAATAAGTAGCGTGAGCTATATTTCATTTTGAAGTTAGGGATTCCTACTTAAATTTCAATAAGTTTAGGTTTAGTTTTGGTTTAGTTTAGGTTTAGTTTAGTAACATAGGGTATCTCAAAATAGCTTCATAATCTTCATAATCATAATACATCCGTACGAAGCAGAAGCGGACAGTTTTACATTAAAAAAAATGTTTGAAATGTAATTTAAATCCAAGCACCGCACCGACGGGAATCAAATCTAAGACCGCCTCGCTTCCTTGCGTAATTTTATAAAATGAACCTTGATAGACTAGATGGCGCCCCTTGATTTAATAAAGCATTCCAGATTGATGGTGTTTATATTTTCTCAGCGAATTTGTTCAAATTAAATGTAAATTTTTGATAAATGTATTTTGCAATAAAATTGCTATAAAATATATTTTAAAATAGAAATTGAGATTTAAATGAGTTTAAATTTTTTTATTGCGCGGTGAAGGAACCCTTTTGGATGAAACATTATAATTGTGTAGTCCGTTTTAGATAGATTACCTAAATAAAGCATATTTCAGTTTGATTATTAAAGCAATAGCTGTAAATAAATTCGATTCACACGACGATTCAAAATACCACCCTCAATAGAGCAGAAATCACATTCATTAATTAATGCATAATGTAAACTTGGATGTTAGTTTGTGACATCATAACGTAGTAGCGGTTAAACCGATTACGATGAAATTTGGTATAGGTACCTAAACATATTGATATATTTTTTTTACGAAATTTTAATCAGTTTTTCGGAACTGCTACCATTATCGTTTTTAAATTCAAATTCAAATTCAAAAATCATTTATTTCAATAAAATCACAAGGATCACTTTGAAACGTCTTAGTAACTAGGTGAAGCTACGCCAATTCCTCTCGACCAACCTAGAAGAATCAGGCAACAACACACGGCTTGGGGTCTACATTTTTTTTTCAATAATCCTTTCCTTAATGCTATGTAGAGCTCCAGTGTGGTGCCGATCGAACAAGGTGAAGGCTCAAACAAGAATACTAATTAAAAGTACTACTCAAGTACGTACAACAATAAAAAAAAATAACTAAAGAGCTTCAGCACAAATTCAAACAGCAGATTCAAATTAAATAAATAATATTTTTGTTTTAATTTATACACAATTATTTTATACACATCATATATTTATTATCAACATTGTACTTACATTCTATTATTACACTATGGCTAATATTCGTGTGATTTATGTACAGACTGACGAAATAATAGAGATGAGCTATTCTAGAAAGCC
Organism: Hydriomena furcata; assembly: GCA_912999785.1. Lineage (NCBI taxonomy): Eukaryota > Metazoa > Arthropoda > Insecta > Lepidoptera > Geometridae > Hydriomena > Hydriomena furcata. Next base: position 3,016,050 of record OU538833.1, on the reverse strand, counting down.
GTGGGTAGCGGCGAAATAACTGATGTGGAATAGCGAAAATCAACAATCACATTGGTAGCGATTCTGTTGTGTCCACGCTAAGGGGCTGTATGTCGACGATTGCTCTTTTTCGAAACGAAAAAAGAAATACTTCTGAACAAGCCACATCTCCTATTTTTATAAGTATATTACTGCAGGTTCCTACCTAGATTTCTATTAAGCTGAAAACATAATAGCAGAAACTTTTCACGATAAAGATATTATTTCAAAATGATACGTTTTAGAATTTATGATCGAAATATTTTATATACCTACTATTAAAATCAACTTGTGATTTATTGTTAAAGATAGGTAATATGTAGATCTAGATTTCTATTAGAATAGATTTTTGATAAGTAATTATACATAATTTATATCATTAATTTATTCGAAAAGCTAAGGCGGACCACGCGCCGACGTGTGTTTGTCGTCATTGCAGCGGTCGGTAGGATTATTTATCGAAGTGATTAAAGATGGGTACATCTTTATTCACATATACTATACATTATAAAATAGGAGATGTGTCTTGTTCACAAGTATTTCTTTTTTCGTTTCGAACAAAAACAATCGTCGACTCGAGTTTTTAGGAATTTTAACTTAAGGCGCTCCCGCCTTAAGTTAAAATTCCTAAAAACTATCGATCTTATTTCTTTTAAGTTAAAGTTTAAAATAGCGTAACCTTAAAGTGACAGTTCTAAAACTTTACGATTAAATTTTCGATTTTCGTAATCGATTTAGAAACGTCAAGCTAAATTTAATCAACATGTAAATTGGTGTTGACTAAGATGACACTTGATTGTGTCAAATATGCGAAATAAAATAGAGAAACGGCTAAAATATCCCAAGTTTTAGGACTGTCATTTTGATGTGACTCTATTTTAGACTTTAATGTAAAAGGAATAAGATCGATCGTTTTTTTACGAAATTTTAGGTTTAGTTGGACACAACAGAATCGCCACCATTGTTACATAAATATTCATAACTGATATTCTACAGAGAGGCGTAAATTACAGAAATAAACATAAGCTGTGGTCTTAACAAGCCTATTTGCATTTGCCATTGGATCAACGAGATACAGTATTTTGTAAAGGTATGGTAATATAACCCGTAGCAATATTAACAGTATAAATACATAAATAATAATCACACTAATATTTTAGACTAGTGGAAATCCGCGACTACGTTCGCGTGTCGTGTAACGTTTTTAATTTTCTGAAAGACCTTTCTTTTGCATAATTATGTAAAAAATATCTGTTAAATATTTTTGAATTGTGTTATTACAAGCGTAACTAGTAACTACACAACATAACCTCGTCGTGTTTGGGCTCATTGGATTTATCTTAGCGAGCTCAAGAATTATAAAAGCTTGTTTTTAAGAATATACTAGCGATCCGCCCCGGCTTCGCACGGGTAGCATGTTATTATACATATAAACCTTCCTCCTGAATCAAATTCAAATTCAAATTCAAAAATCATTTATTTCAATAAAATCACAAGGATCACTTTGAAACGTCTTAGGAACTAGGTGAAGCTACGCCGATTCCACGCGACCAAGCCTAGAAGAATCAGGCAAAAAACACGGCTTGGGGTCTACCTTTTTTTTTATCACACTATCTATTAAAAAAAACCGCATCAAAATCCGTTGTGTAGTTTTAAAGATATAAGCAAACATACATACATACAGACGCGGGAAGCGGAAAGCGACTTTGCTTTATACTATGTAGTGATTTTAATCTGCTAAAGGCTTTCTAGTAAAACCTACTACGAATTATAGTTCTATCTTTGTAGTTGCAATACAATTATTTGAATTTAAGTTTGAATTAGCGCTAAAATAATGTTAAAAAAAACGGGCCAAGTGCTAGTCGGACTCGCGCACGTAGGGTTCCGTACCATTATCTGTAAAAAACCCCACTTAAATATTTATTTTATTGTGTTATTAGTATTTTTTGTTATAGCGAATACAAAAATACATCATCTGTGAAAATTTTAACTGTCTAGCTACCACGGTTCATGAGATGCAGCCTTGTGACGTACAGACGGACAACGAAGTCTTAGTAATAGGGTCCTGTTTTTACCCTTTCGGTACGGAACCCTAAAAACCGTAGGTTGCAGCGCGTTTTAATATAATGTTGTACAACATGACTCAAAAATCAGTGTCAGAATTGCTGCCGATCAAGATTGAAATAAAAATTTATAGTAACTGCGAAATAATGGTGCAGTAATCTGATTACTGCGACACGCCTTGTACCGATAAGCCTGGTTTATAGTTAAAGCTTGGTATCTCTGATTTAAGTTATTCGGAGGTAAACAGGGTGTATAAGACTACTTCTTTTTAGCCATGTGTATCGCGATTACCACTAATAAAAATGCGAAAAATTTCGATTAATCAGTTTTTATTTTTCAATAAAACTGTAAGCCAATCCTGGAGTACCTAAGTTAATATTCCATCAGGCTCGTATATTTTTTTTATTACAATCTCCCGTAGGTATATCGTTTTAAGTATTAAAAAAAAAACAAAAAAAAAGATTTTTATTTATTTACACTTTATCATTTTCAAGATTGCAAAGCATGGCGCTTTTCTGTTTTAGGTTACGGTAAAAGCACGGATACTATAGGAACATTTTGCCCCACAACACTCAATCTACTTAATGCTGCAACGTTCCACAGTGTCCTGCAACATTTGAAGTGACCCGGGACATGTTGCGTGCTGCACAACATGAGTAGTGTGACCTGTAAAATTTTTGTTACAACATTGTCCCTGAAACATTCATGTAGTTGAGCGACATGTTAAATAAATAAATAAATAAATAAATAAATATTGGTGGACATTATCACACAGCGCCATCTAGCCCCAAACTAAGCAAAGCTTGTACTATGGGAACTAGATAACTGATAAAATACTTATATACTTTTTTTTTTGTACATACATATGATACATAATAACACCCAGACACAGAACAAACATCTATGTTCATCACACAAATATTTATCCTAGGTGGGGATCGAACCCACAACTTACAGCGCAGTAGGCAGAGCTACTACCAACTGAGCTGTGAGGCCAGTCAGTTTGTTGCTAACATGACATTTTATTTGCCCCCTAGTGTCGTGGCTAAGCTGTAACTAAATGCAACATTCAATTGCAGAGAGGTGACGTTATGCACCCTGTATTATCAGGTTGGTATTGTCAGATGAGTTTACTACCGACACCTGATCATAAAATGTGGTACCTAGTGCTTGTTTCAGTATTCAATAAGAAGTAACAATTGTATGGTCCTGTAACCAATGGCTTACTGGTTTTGCAGTTTATCAGGTTTGAGATTTCTCTTTCTCTCTTCGTGTCGCTAGTCTCTTTTCCATTACCGTATACGTCTCTTATGTACCATTGAAATTGACAGACGGTTCTGTAAAAATAAAACCGGCCAAGTGCGAGTCGGACTCGTACATGAAGGGAATGTTACGGAACATCCGTTGTATGGGAGCCCCACTTTAAACATTTTTTTTTTCTGTTTTTAGTACTTGTTGTTATAGCGGCAACATAAATACATAATCTGCGAATTTTAACTGTCTAGCTATCACGGTTCATGAGATACAGCCTTGTGACAGACAGACAGACGGATAGACAGACGGACAGCGAAGTCTTAGTAATAGGGTCCCGTTTTTACCCTTTATGTACGGAACCCTAAAAAGCAAACATTCGTAAGTAATTAGTACGCATAATTTATAAATTTGCAACAATTTGTGTGACTAATGTTGAAATAACCAATGTGGTGAAAGGTAATTACTTATTTTATTATCATCACAAGTTCTCAAGACGCAACGATGATAAAGCATAAAAGAAAAATATGAATAGAGTTACAACATTGAGAATTTGAATAATATTTGTATTATTAAAAATAAAGAAAGAAGTTTAACTTCTTGTATATTTTTATTTTTAGATGTTGGTAATTTGTTCAAAGGATCCTTCGGTTCTTGATTGCCATTATTCCTTAGCTTACACAATAGCACCTCTGGTTTGGACAGTCTAAGGATACATTTTATTTAAATGTATTAGAAATCGGGTTAAACAAATATAAATAAATATAATAATTCAATTATCGCTCTCTGTTACAAAGCACTACCATTTCCTTTCCAAATTACACAAGGGTACTGTACATGTTCTAGTATTGAGTGATAAAGAATTTTCTATCTATCAATAAATCCTAGTGAATTCACTTTGTGTTATGATAGTCATTTATAGGTATTTTCACAGGTAATAAGTTACCTGTGAAAATATCAGCAGGCAATCACGCACGCTTCATAAAAAACACTCAATTTCCACATCAACAACAAAACCTATTTAAATAAACTTGAATTAATCCGTAAATTAAGTAGCACGTCAACGGTAAACCGAGCGATGAGAGATACCATCCGTTGAAACACATTACATTGCATAATTCCCACGTGGTTCCGGGAACGGCATCAATATTACTGAAATGGTAGGTACTTTTGAGCTATTTCATCGATAATAGCCACAGTATGCCAGGAAGTGGAGCTACAGAAAGTGAGGTGTATATTTTTGTTTTGTCTGTGGAAATGAAAGGATCACTACTGTATTTCCCGGGTACGGTAGACATCTCCAAATCATGCCATAATCATGACATAAATGCCTATATTTTGCGGTAGTTAGCATTGCATACGTGAAAGATTGCAAGCAAAGTCGTGGTTCGAGTACCTTCATCGTGTATTTATATAGAAATGCCATTATTTTAAGCAGTTCATGTGTCATGGTTTTTATCTACTATGTGCAACTATCTCAAAGTGAACTCAAAGCTTTTAAAGCTATATTTTTAAACTCAAGTAGTCAAAGCCACGTAGGTAATGACAGTAATGATGGTATTCCTTGGATGAGACTGTTTCAGCTCTTATAAGGGAGCAATTTTGGGGAGGCAGGAATCATTAGCCAGGAGCTAATAGTTGGTACAAGAGAATACTGTCAAAAATAAAGGATTGTGCAAGAAGATGGCTTACTGTGTAGTGTGTATCACGTACTGCGGCATTACGGTACTCAGATGCATCAAGCGAGCCTTGAGCAGCCGGTAGACCACCACTCGTAAATTTATTATCTCTACCCCCTTCCATTAAGCTGCGTTCAAACCGGCGCGATCATGGAGTTCCTGGATATTTTTAACGCACTGACAAACTGACGCTAATCACTGTGTTGCATAAATTTAAATTGAATCAAAGTTTATTGAGTCGGTGGTTTGATTCGTTTGGGTAGGTATTACACAATATTGATATCGATATCGATATCGAATGTGGAAGTGAACGTCAAATGCTAACTAAATGTACAGTGCAAACTCTTTTATGATATTTGATCTAACTATTTTATCGAATAGAGATGCCACACGACTTTTTTAGGGTTCCGTACCCAAAGGGTAAAAACGGGACCCTATTACTAAGACTTCACTGTCCGTCTGTCTGTCTGTCTGTCCGTCTGTCTGTCACAGGGCTGTATCTCATGAACCGTGATAGCTAGACAGTTGAAATTTTCACAGATTATGTATTTCTGTTGCTGCTATAACAACAAATACTAAAAACAGAATAAAATAAATATTTAAGGGGGGCTCCCATACAACAAACAAGATTTTTTTGCCGTTTTTATAGATTATGGTACGGAACCCTTTGTGCGCGAGTCCGACTCGCACTTGGCCGGTTTTTTTTAAAACAGACGTCAATTGTTCGTTGTTTCCCGTCTTGTCACTTTGAACGCGATTTTGTATTTGTAATATCGCACGCTGAGAACGAAAGTGACCGATCTCAAAATTTTGGTTAAATGAGTTAAGTATACAGAATGACTTAAAAAAGTATACTCTATCATACTTATATTAGAAAACTGGCCAATAAAGGTAAGAAAAGGATAGAGGTCTATTTCGGTCTCTTTGTCACTCAACCGTTCCCTCCCCCCGCGCCCGAATCAAAGTGACGAAATCAGTGTTGCACCGTGAGTTGTCGTGACAAGACGTGACAAGTTTAGTACCGTAGTGACCGATTACGCTTTGTGTCTGTTTGTTTGTCAATTTCGGAGATAAGTTTAGCTACAATTTATAGTCATAAACTGACCGATTTAGGTTCAGGTCCCTTTTACATTGTATGTATTAGCGTATTAGGTGACATATAACAAATTCGGTCACTTATTTATTAACAAATGAGTCTAAATAATGGACCAATTTTGAATCAGGTCTGTATAATTTTAAATGTACTCATCTGTATTTTGTACTATTTAAAAGAAAGTCTGTTTAACATTTTTAAGTTTGGTTTTCAATAGACTTATTGATTAATAGTGCAATTTATTACTTTTTTCAATGTTTAATGTTCCCTACTGAGTCGGCAATCCCAAAACTAAAAATGAAAAGAAGTGCTTTAATTCTTCAATTGGTGGAAGAGAGACAGCAGAATAAGGTAATTATGGAAACTGTTTATTTATTATTCGTTTTTCATTAGTACCTAGGTACTATAATTATTTGTAAAAATGTTTATATTTGTCTTCTATATTCTCTATTGTACTTGTTTGCAGAGTCCTGACGAGGCTTTGGAAATCGACAAAGAAAACATGCCATCTAGCCCTTCAATTATCGAAAATACACCTCCACGTCTGGACCAGGAATATTACAATGTTCAAATCCCAAGCAAAAAAACAAAACCTTTAAATGTAAGTTATTAGTTTTTATTTAAGTCATGGGTAGTCATTTCAATGTGAGTTTTATCTTATGATGTCTCTTATGTTTATAAATGTTACATTATTCATGTTTCAGGACCCTGAAAAGGCTTGTCAAGAAATAAATGCGGAATCAAAAGTTACTGAAAAAACCTCGGAAAGTACATCTGCTGTCCGACCACGTTCAAGAAGTTCCAGTACGAGCAGTTCATCTTCATCCTCAAGTAGTAGCAGTACTTCATCATCTTCAAGTACTTCTGTTACAAATGAATGTCAAAATACAGCTACTCCAGGCCCTAGTACAAGCAATTTAAGATTTCAAACAGGTAGCCAACGTTCATACGTTCAATCACCAATACATCCGAATTAAAGTGATGTGGATCTCAGTGACTCAGATCCAACATACCATGCTGTTTTCAATCAAAGAAGTAGACGTGTTTCCAGTACTAGCTCTTCCTCTTCTGATTCTTCGAGTCAACCGGAACCTTCAAAAAGTAGGAAGCGTAAAAGGAACCCTGGTAACTGGAAACAAAATCAAGCAAAAATGTCACGAAACTCCGGAAAAAGTTACAGGTCTATGTCCAAATCAAAAAAAAAACATTCCAGCTAGGCATGTGAAAGAAACATGTACGAGCAAGTGTAGACTTAAATGTTTTGACAATATAAAAGAGGATGAGAGGTATAGTCTGTTCAAAGCCAATTGGGGATTATCAAATTTGGAACTGCAGCGTGCTTTTATTAGATCTTGCATGATGGAAGTGCAACCTAGGTATAGGTACTCAAATGCTCGAAACCCTCGCCTTCCAAACAACGCCTTTTATTTCACACTAGATGGCAAAAAGATCCGTGTTTGCAAATTGTTTTTCGACATAACGGACAGACAACTAAGAACTGTTAAAAGTAAAACCAACAGCCATGGTATCGTAGAGCCTGAGCGTAGAGGAAAGCATGACAACAAAAAAAGGGTAGACCCTGAACTGCTCCAAAGCATCAGGAACCACATAGAGTCGATACCGAGGGTAGAATCCCATTATTTAAGAGCGACTACAAACAGAGAGTACATTTCTGACAGTAAAACTATAAGGGACCTCTGGACTGATTTTAACAATGATCAAAAAGAAAAAAGTCTGCCACAGTGCGACTATTGGTTATACTTGAATACTTTTAATAAAGAATTCAATATAAGTTTTTTTCAGACGAAAAAAGACAGGTGTGAAACGTGTGTTGCGTATGAACTTGCTCCTGAAAGTACTAAAACACTGCTCAAATCGAACTATGATAAACACCTCGAAGAAAAAGAACTATGTCGCCAAGAAAAACGGACGGACCGTCGAAACATTGACGAGACCCACATTTGCGCTATTTATGATTTACAGTCCGTCATTTTTACTATTCTTCAAAAATAAACTGCCTTGATTTCACAATTACAGAATTAAAAAATGGAGAAGATGATAAAAAGTCTTACGGAGACGTTTACTGTTATTTCTGGGACGAGACCCAGGGACAAAGGGGAGCCAATGAAATAGGTTCATGTATTTTCGATTACTTACGAACCCTAAGCGCAAACAACGCAGATAAAAAGTTACATGTAACATTTTACTTATTTACATACATTACATTACATTACACTACTTTATTAGTGTTACAGAAGAGTGATATTGATTGTTTCGTTTTATTATATTTAAGAATTACTTACGTAAATGTTTGGTTTCCTACCATTTTATGACACGATTTTGATACTATTTTTTTAGTGTGATTATTACTGATTCCTATAATGTCTAAGGAGTGATTTATTAAATGACACTTAACACATACTTCACTGTTTTATTTAGCTTTTTTGAAAAAATATACAAAATCTTAAGAATAAAACTGACTTATTTTTAGAAAAAAACATATTTTTTAAAGCAATGTTAGAAATGAACAGACCTTTACCTAAAAAGGTCAGTAGAAATAAAAAAACTTCTAATACTAAAGTGACCTATTTTTCCAAGTTTTTTTGAAACGTTATTTTATATGGGAAAATCATATTTTTTTGCAAAAACTATATAATGTATCTAAAGCTATTAAGTCAAACAGTATATTTCAACAGAAATTCATAACTTTTGTTACCATGTTTTAGTGTTATTGTAAAATGAACAGAAAATGCTTAATACGACGGACACATTTTCGCCTATTCCCAAAAATTGGCAATTTTGAGTTGAGTCACTTTCGTTCTCAGCGTGCGATATATAAACCGACTTACTTACTTTACATTATCTGACAAAATAAAACAGTTTATACAAACCTTTTTTGCTAGAGCTCAAAGTTTCAGAAGGATTCATTTGAAAACATGGCAAAAATAATGATAAGTACATAATTAGGTACATCGATTATTTTAATTTGCATTAATCTGAAATAGACTTAGAAAAAGGTTGTTTTAATGTTATTAACTCAACTACATAGTACTTAAACCAGGAAATTAAATAGGACTTTAATCCCAAGTACGATACCCATCTACTCAGATCCTTCAAAATGAGGAAAATAAATAATGATAAAAGATTGTATGATGCTTTGTATATATAGCAATATAGGTACACCCTTATAATATTTGATGCTCATGGAAATGCTGCCTTACACCGAAGATTAGATTGTCCGCAATACTTTAGAAGGCAATAAATAGAAACATCGGCGGTGTTTTAGCAGACAATGCAATGAGGAGTTATTTCTGACAGGCTGCAACTTGCAACGGTATTATGAAGTGCTAGAATAGGTACGAATTTAGAATATTATTTGTAACTAGCTTATCCGAGACGGACTTTGATCTGTCCAAATTTCAATAATCGCATAGAAAACAGCACTTTCAGACAACTTTTTTTTTTAATATAAAATAAATTACTAATTTTGGTGGAATGCGTATTATTCATTAGTCAAAACTGCGTTGCTATGAATGTTTTTATTATGTGATGTCAGATTTTTGCACACCAACGCCATCTATACCAAATTATCTTTTTTGCATTTAGAAGTTGTTTATCGTATTATGAATTCCCCTAAACTTTAATCAGATTTTATGCCTACATACTACAGCAAATATCATCTTAATCCGTTCATTCGTTCAGGCCTGATTAACTATCAAACATACAAACTTTCGCATTTATTATTAATCTTATATCCCTGTAATAATTATTAATTAATCTAGAATTGATTGGAATATAACATAAATCAATTACTATAAATGTTGCCCTAATCCAATTTGTTTTATAGACCGTAATGTCTTTTGCGCTTTCCATAGTCCGACAACGCTAACATACTCATAATTATACGTCAGAGACCAACAGCGTAAAATCAGTTTAATAAAAAAGTACGTTCCTTGAAGAGCACTTTAGAAAAATTTGTAAAGCATCAAATTTAATGAACAAAATATATTTAGTGCTTTATCCTAATATAATATTATAAATTTGAAAGTTTGTATGTATGTTTGTTCCTCAATCAGGCCTAAACGACAAAACGGTTGTTAAGACGCTGCCAGTCGACGATTATTTTTGTTCGAAACGAAAAAAGAAATACTTGTGAACAAGCCACATCTCCTATTTTATAATGTGTAGTATATGTGAATAAAGATGTACCCATCTTTAATCACTTCGATAAATAATCCTACCGACCGCTGCAATGATGACAAACACACGTCCGCGCGTGGTCCGCCTTAGCTTTTCGAATAAATTAATGATATAAATTATGTATAATTACTTATCAAAAATCTATCCTAATAGAAATCTAGATCTACATATTACCTATCTTTAACAATAAATCACAAGTTGATTTTAATAGTAGGTATATAAAATATTTCGATCATAAATTCTAAAACGTATCATTTTGAAATAATATTTTTATCGTGAAAAGTTTCTGCTATTATGTTTTCAGCTTAATAGAAATCTAGGTAGGAACCTGAAGTAATATACTTATAAAAATAGGAGATGTGGCTTGTTCAGAAGTATTTCTTTTTTCGTTTCGAAAAAAAGCAATCAGCGACTGGCAGCCTCTTAAGTTGAAATTTGCTGTAGATGTAGATATAATGCCCGAATAAATAATAGACTTTTTAAAAAAATTAAAAACATCTTCAAAACGACATAAAAACTCAAAATGGATGATTTTTGTATAGATGGCGCTGGTGTGCAACAAATCTGACATCACAGACTAAACATTTAGTCTTTTTAATTCGATTATTGAAATTTGACAGGACAACGTCTATCACGGGTCGGCTAGTACTTTATAATTTTTATTAGTAACTAATGAATAAGAATACTAGTAACGACATCTTCAGGATGAAATGAGAACAATAGCTGCACGTTATAGTCCCGTACGAAGAACCTTTTGGTATCTAGAAACTTAATTTTCTATTTACTTATCGTAGTGTAAAAACTGAAACATAGATGGCGCTAAACCACAAAAATATTTTTGCGTACACTTAAAAGATTCTGGTTGGTCTCCATGGCCAGCGGTGCACAGCCAGAGATGTTTAGGCAGCAGTGGTGCTGGATTTCATTCACATCGATCTGTTTTGTTAAAATTAGAGAGAAATCATTATTCATGTTGTGCACGGTATTAGGAGAAACTACTATTTATGTTCTTTTTGGAAATTATAAAAAATATTTTATTTATCACGTGAATTTAAGTTTATTCTGTCCATTCCAGGCTACAAGATGACGCGCAAGTCGTGCACCGCTGGCGGGGCACGCGGCGCGTGTCTCTGGGTGCAGGAGTGCAACCGACTGGGGGGCACGCACGCGGGCGTGTGTGTCGACAACTTTTTTTTCGGGTCGTGCTGTCTGCTGCCGGAGAGACCGGCTGTCGAAGGTCTGTTATCATTTCAAATAAATAAAATATATAGGTAAATAATGATGGACATTTCACACATCGCCATTTAGCCCAAAAATAATCAAAGCTTGTAATTATGGGAACCAGATTACTGATAGAATAGGTACTTTTATACTGTTTTTTATAAATACATACATAAGATACATTTTAACACCTAGGCATAAAACAAACATCCATGTTTATCAGACAAAGTTTTGTCCCGGGTGGGAATCGAACTCACGAAGTTATGTCATGTAATTTTCTACCCATACCTACCCTACCATGTGTTTTGATCATGAGTATTACAGAGATTCCGTTGACTTGGCATTTATACTGTTAACAGTTGTTTTTTTTTTGTTTTCATTTCAGCCACACCACCCCCAGTCACAGTTACGGAAAAGGTGTACATAGCGCCATCTAGTACCGTGCGAACAACGCAAACACCTGAGCCGTCCACACAAACAATATCACGGCCAAACTTCCAGACTCAACGGCCGTCATTCATGACTAAGCCGATAGATGGCGCGCCTTCGTATAGCTACCGACCGCCTGACATCAACCTACCCTCGTTAGGCAATTTAGATACAAGTAGCGAACAAAATAGTGATATAGTTAATAAAATATCTTATAACAGTGTAAATAAGTACCAAAATAGGCCAAGCGATGTGGAAACTAGTCCCCAAAATAAGATATCGTCTAGTCTTAGTTTAATGTCGGGAGCGAGGCCCATGGCTGTGTCTGATCAGCATTCTGACAACAGCATTTCATCTGGTAAGTTTAAAATATTTTAGAATTACTCGTAACTTATTGCCAGCGCACAGTATTGAACGGCAGCGGAGAGGTTTTAATATTTGTCAATTGAATTTAATAGGTAATTATCCAACCGAAATAAGGTAAGGTAAGGTAGTTTAAATATCAATGCTCGGCTCTGAATTAATCTGCCCCGAGCCCGAACGATGATAATATAATACATTTTAAATCCTCTCCGCTGCCGTCCTTCACTGTGTGCAAACCCTATAGCCCAAGAACCATATATATTATTTTTGTTCAATTTTATCCTGTGTCTGTTGTCTGTCTTTTTATTAGTAATGCTGTGCATGCCTGTAATTGGCTCACATTCTATAATACTTTTTCATAAATGTTTACGTATTCAATGTGTATTATGTGTGCTGTTGGCGCTGCCTTAATAAATAAATAAGAGTACCTAGGGTTAAATTAGTAATGCCATCTAGGAGATGTGATTGGAACTCTAAATGAAATGCACGTATTTATGTACTTTCACTCTTTCTATTCACAAAAAGTGTTGAAAGTAACAACCATCTTTTCTCGTCATAGTTTCTAAAATGGTTTAGAGATGGCGTTACTTGTTAGTCAATTAAAATATTCATAAAGGTTGTGCACTGGGGCCATACCGCAAGTACTAAAGTAATATCAAAACAATATTACTCGCGGTGCGAAATTATTAAGCAATACAAACAACTTAGCGTTGTCAACAAATTGTTATTGTTAACAATTGATGAAGCGTCCCCGTACCTGTCACGTTCTACATTTTATATTAAATTTCATGTTTTTATTGGCCTAGCCTTATTTGGTACGAGTACTTAGGTACTTAGGTAATTTTAATTCTCGAGATCGTATCCCTGGAGTGACTTTATTTTATAACGTAAGCAAATATCTTTTGGTGAGCCTAGAAAAAAATGTAGGTACTTAAATACCTACTAGTAACAATTTTTTTACATAAAACAAATAGCAGTAACAAATTCCTCCCATCTGCTTACAAATAGTCCAACCAAAGAAGAAGGTTCTCTGCTGGGAAGTTTTATACAAGAGTGTGTGTATTTTACCTAAGGTTGGACTCTTTGGAAACAGATTGGCGGAATTTGTTACTAATGTATTTTAAATTGGAACTACATACTATAAGTGAGAGCTTTAAACACTCCGCCCACGAAGGACATTTTTTGCTTAGACATTATAAATTGAACTTAGGAACTTAAACATACATTATACATACTCGTTTACTTCAGAGCTTACACATTAACTTATAAATTTATACATGTTAACATCGGAACTGGGAGAATACATAGTTTTGAGGTTGGTCTTTTGATCTCATATCTTTGTTCGATTAGTATTTTTAAATGGATTTCCGCAAAGTTACGCCTGAATAAAGTTTTTAATAAACAAGATAATTGAATTTCTGAAGTAATTGATCATTTTCTATCTTCTGGTTTCAGCTCAATTCATGTCAAGACCGAGCAATATCAATACCATACACTGGCAGGCAACGACAGAGCCATCCTTCATCACCAAACCTCGACCCTCAGGGTGGGAGAAGCCTTCCAAACCGAAGCCTACGAAGAAGTTCACGACAACAACAAGTAAACCGCATAAAGTGTACCTGAAACCGAAAGATCCAATGATGAATATGATTAATAAGACCGAGGATTCAACGTCTTTGCCGATACCCACAACCGCTGCAACGCATACGATTGGTAAGTTCTGAACGAGCTTTTTTATCTCTGATTCTAAAGTCATCATCATTTTCTTCTCCACATGTTGTGAAGAGGATTTGGCTTATGTTTTACAACCGGCCGCCTGTCTGACGTCAACCATCTCTGATTCTAAAGTATGATTATAATAATACTAGTATAATAAATAATATAACAATTATAAACAAATAAATATTTTTGGACATTACACACAAGGCAATATAGAAATCAAAAACTGGGGGGTAAGCACGAATCACTAACCCCTCTGATAGAACTAAAACTACTATTAAGGGGCTCCCAGTCGACGATTGCTCTTTTTCGAAACGAATGCTATTATGTTTTCAGCTTAATATAAATCTAGGTAGGAACCTGAAGTAATATACTTATAAAAATAGGAGATGTGGCTTGTTCAGAAGTATTTCTTTTTTCGTTTCGAACAAAAACAATCGTCGACTGGGAGCGCCTTAAAATAAAATATAAATATAATTAAAACTACTTACAAGTTTCGAGACAATTCAGATATTCTGAAGAGTCCAGTTATCAAGTTGAAACGTAATAATTAGTCATATTACAATTTAAATTTAAAACAAATAGTTTTGTATATTGTGGCTTATGGAGAAATCAAACTATTGTTTTACCAATTAATAGTATCTAGTGTAATACTAGATTTACACTCGCGTACGAGTCGCGAGACGAGGTGCGAGGCGAACCACGAGACGAGAGTGTGAATAGACGCTCGTGGCTCGCCTCGCGCCTCTCTCCTTTACTATCGCTCACGCAAGGTGCGAGGCGAACCACGAGACAAAGCACGAGGCGTGAGTGTAAATCTAGTATCGTATTTATACCATTACCAATTAGAGTAATACCTGTTTTCAGAATGTGGTGCTACTGCGATGTGGCCACGCCCTGAGACTCGGATCATGGGCGGAAAGGACTCCAACTTTGGCCGGTGGCCGTGGCAGGTGTCTGTGAGACGAACGTCGTTCTTCGGCTTTTCGTCCACGCATCGCTGTGGCGGCGCTATCATCAATGAAGGCTGGATTGCGACGGCTGGCCATTGCGTTGATGAGTACGTATTTAGCTAAGGCATTTTTTAGGGTTCCGTAGTCTTCAAGGAACCCTTATAATTTCGCCATGTCCGTACGTCCGCAACTTAGCTCAGAGACCTTTAGTACTAGAAAGTTATAGGTAATTTGAATTTAAAAGTAATAAAATAAAATCTAGTTTTTTTTTTTTTTATTGTATGAAAAAAGTATTTGTGAGAATGTGTAACCACGATATAGACAGATCTAACTTGATGTCTGTGACACTCATGTGACATCTTAGAGTATTAAATTAACATGCGTGTTGACTGAGCGAGAGATATTTTATTTTTAGGGTTCCGTACAAAAAGGGTATAAACGGGACCCTATTACTAAGACTTCGCTGTCCGTCTGTCTGTCTGTCTGTCATAAGGCTGTATCTCATGAACCGTGATAGCTAGACAGTTGAAACTTTCTTAGATTATGTATTTCTGTTGCCGCTATAACAACAAATACTAAAAACAGAATAAAATAAATATTTAAGTTTTAATTTTTAATATTAATATTGGGAGCCCCCCTTACAACAAGTGTTTTTTTCCGTTTTTTATAAATAATGGTAAGAAACCCTTCATGCGCGAGTCCGACTCGCACTTGGCCGGTTTTATTTGTTAGTTTTATAATTATTACAGTAAAGCAAGATAAGAAGATTTTCAAGATAGTCGCTACTCTATGCTAATATAAACATAAAGTAATAAGTGGGTACTAAGTTTTCATTATTATAATATTTGTGGAACTTTTACTTCCGACTTTCAAAAAAGATAGACAAAATAGACAACAATTTTTTTTTACACAGTGCCATCTATTCCCTAACTAAGCAAAGCTTGTACTTTGGAAACCAGATAACTGATAGAATACATATACTTTTTTTTTGTAAATACATACTTATTTTACATAATAACACATAGACACAGAAGAAACATCTATGTACTTACACAAATATTTGCCCTGGGTGGGGATCGAATCCACAACCTACAGCGCAGAAGGCAGAGTCACTACCAACTGAGCTCTGATTTTTTTAATTAGTTAATAGGAAGAGGAAGACATTCACAGAAACTACTCGTAAAAGCACTCTGTTATTCGGAGTGCTTTGAGTATTCCGCTAAAGTGGTTTATATTAAGTCTCACAGAAGTAGATTTGTATAAGTGGGAGGTATTGTTAAGACGGAGACACGTTAATCTAAATTAACTTCAGCGGGGTTTAAATTTGGATGTAGTGTTGAGTACGACATACAAAATACATCTCATTTGTCGCATACATTATACAACTAATGAGATGAGTATGTCTCTTGTATTTAATTCAAAAACGTCTCGTTCCTCAGAATCAGTTCATTTATTAGGGTTCCGTACCCAAAGGGTAAAAACGGGACCCTATTACTAAGACTTCGTTGTCTGTCCGTCTGTCCGTCTGTCCGTCTGTCGTTTGTCCGTTTGTCCGTCTGTCCGTCTGTCCGTCTGTCCGTCTGTCTGTCCGTCTGTCTGTCCGTCTGTCTGTCACAGGGCTGTATCTCATGAACCGTGATAGCTAGACAGTCGAAATTTTCATAGATGATGTATTTCTGTTGCTGCTATAACAACTAAAAACAGAATAAAATAAACATTTAAGTGGGGCTCCCATACAACAAACGTGTTTTTTCGCTGTCTTTTATAGATAGATTACACCTAAAAAAATAAATACAAAAAGGCGGACTTAATTCCGGCAGGCATTTTCTGCCATCCAACCTAATTAGTAGTGAAAAGTAGTAGTCGGCAACAAAAATCTTAAAAATTAGGGAAAACACGGTTTAAAAGTTGTTGTTTAAAAGTGTTTAGGTAACCCAATAAGAAAATTTGAAAGTTTTTGTACCTCTCTGTACCAAAGACACATTCGTGAACATGATTCTAAATTTAATGATAACTTTTGGAGTGGTTTTATGCATACTCAAACTCGAATTCGGAACTGTTTTATTCATTGAAATCGCACTCATAAAATTTTAAGGATCATTTTAAATCGTATTAAACAAACGCTTGTTAAATCTAGTTTAATTTAGAGCAAGTAGAAATCCTACTTCATAATCACTACATAGTATAAAGCAAAGTCGCTTTCCGCTTCCCGCGTCTGTATGTCTGTATGTATGTTTGCTTATATCTTTAAAACTACACAACGGATTTTGATGCGGTTTTTTTTAATAAACAGAGTGATTCAAGAGGAAGGTTTATATGTATAATACATGCATAATATAGTAGAGAAACACTGATAATTTTAGAGGTTTCTAATGTGATGTCGTGAATAAACACATTATTTTGCGCTTACATTGCAAATGCTGGCTGAACCCCACGAGATATATCAAAATAATGTACTACAGTACACCTTAAAAACGTCTACAAAAAAGTCAACGATGGTATTAGAAATGTCTTACGCACAGCGAAGCGGGCACGGGTCAGCTAGTAATATTATAAATGCGAAAGTTTGTGATAAGTTTGTGATTATGTTTGTTCCCAAGATGAAATATGCTTAAAAACGTCTACAAAAAAGTCAACGATGGTATTAGAAATGTCTTACGCACAGCGAAGTGGGCACAACGTCTACAAAAAAGTCAACGATGGTATTAGAAATGTCTTACGCACAGCGAAGCGGGCACGGGTCAGCTAGTAATATTATAAATGCGAAAGTTTGTGATAAGTTTGTGATTATGTTTGTTCCCAAGATGAAATTTGCTAGATGGCGTTGGTGTGCAACAAATCTGACATCACAGACTAAAAACATTTAGTCGTCATAGCAACGCAGTTTGACTACTCATTCTACCAAAATTCGTAATTTATTTTATCAGTACAAGTTTTGTAGGGAAAAAATTGGAAGCTGCCTGAAAGTACATAGTACAAGCTTTGTTTAGTTTGGGACTAGATGGCTTTATGAAATGTCTACCATTATTTATTTATTTATTTGTCATTCCAGCCTCCTTACCTCACAAATCCGAATTCGCGTTGGAGAGTACGACTTCTCGTCTGTCTCCGAGGAGTTTCCCTTCGTGGAGCGAGGAGTAGCTTCCAAGTTCGTCCATCCGAAGTACAACTATTACACCTACGAATATGACCTGGCGCTGGTGAAGCTGGAGTCTGTGGTTCAGTTTGCCCCCCACATCTCCCCAATCTGTCTGCCGGCGTCGGATGACCTGCTAGTTGGGGAAAATGCAACGGTGACGGGATGGGGAAGGTTGTCAGAGGGGGGAGTGCTGCCTTCTGTGCTCCAAGAGGTAAGGTTCACACTTAAACACGTTTTTAGATGAAGTTGACGGTTTTCGTGGTACTGCAGTCGTTTGGGTATAAGCATTCATGGAAAGTACCTCTGGCTATATACTTTTTAGAGCCATAAACCCCAACTTGTTATACTCAAAAAACAAGCAATAACGTACCTGGGATGAATATCCAATGTAAAATTGAATTAAGTACCAAAGGCTGTACAATTTTTATATAAAATCCGTTATCAGATTTCGATTATCAAAGTACCAGATAATATAAAAGATACTGAATAGTATCAGCGAGTAACATCAAAAATTAGAGATCTCCACGAAAATTGCAATAACGTAACATAAGGTATCAAACATTTGCCTATAATCTTCATTAGTACATCCGTTGAAAACCGGTGCCAACTGCTAGTAATAAATCACTTAGGATCTGGAAGCAGGTCTTAACTTTTTTTTCTAATTACTTCTAGGTGCAAGTTCCGATAGTGTCAAACGACAGATGCAAGTCCATGTTTCTTCAAGCTGGACGGCACGAGTTCATCCCTGATATCTTCCTGTGCGCGGGCCATGAACGAGGGGGTCATGACTCCTGCCAGGGTGATTCGGGGGGGCCTTTACAAGTAAGTCTTATTGACCCTCAGATCTTCAAAGGGTCAGGGGGAGCGGTAAAAAATGCATTCTGACTGGTTGGGTTAATGTCACAGCCCGCCGCGGGACGCGTCGTAAATTGCGTTCGGTGTGTGAATTCTTACATCATTGTGAGAAAGTGTTTAACTTGCATGAGGAGTCTATAAGCTGAGTGGTCGATGCTTCTTTTACTCAAACTAGCGAAACCTTTCGATTTTATGAAAACATTTTCAATTAGGTGCTGTCCAAAGTTTTAAACACTCTTATCTGTAGGTAGCTTCCTAAATGAAATTGTGAAAATCACAATGAATTGTGCTATAATCACTAAAAATAATCCAACCAGTCCTGTTTTAATAATCGCGCAATTTGTATGCAGTCTCATAAAACACGAACTCGATCACAAAAACTTAATCCCACTGTCAGTAGGTTTGTTTGTTTTTATGACACCCAGAAGCAGAGTGATAAACCAAAAGTTCGTTTAATGACTCCAAAGAGATCCAAGTTGGAAAAAGCAAAATTGCCTTCGTGATTAGACACTTAGGAGTTTAATGCTCGACTTTTTATATTTACGAGTACGTAGTTCTGAAAGTCTGTAGACTGGTTTACCTACTTATGTCTGAGTTGTTCAATTATGCTGTACCGAAGTCGCAGGCGGGTGCTAGTTTTAAACAATGATTTTATTGACTCAGCTCTCACTCTGCCCAGGTTCTGTTTGGTCCGAAGTATAATCGCATTATAATCTATTCAAGTTTCATCCTCATCCAATCTTTTAATGGCTCAACTCTCACTCGGCCCAGGTTTTGCTCGGCTCGAAGAATGATCACACATGCACGGCATCTATTCAAGTTTCCTCCTCATCCTAAGTGACTCTGACTACCTTCCCTAAAAACATCTCAAGAATCAAAGCGACTGGAGATTTGCACTTTATAAACTTGTGTCTAGTCATAATTTACTTTGATATTGACTGTACAGTGTCTGAAATCCACGACACCTGGAAGTATCTGTTTGGGGTTTATTAAAAAAAGTAAAATTAAATAGGTTCATGGATGTTATCCCCAAGTACGGTAGACATACGCTCAGATCTCAAGGCACTTAGATCCTTGAAGATATCTTAAGGGGGTAGTCAGAGGCAAGTCCAAACATTACGTTTGACAAAAAACCAAAATTTTGCAGTAGTTAGCATTCCATACGAGACAGGTATGGAATTGCATGACCAGCGCCGCTACTTAACTGGTTTCCTAACGATGTTTTCCATAACCGATATATTTTTTTGGAGAGAAAAACCCATTGATGCACGTTCAGGATTACGACCGACACGAAGTATCTTCCACTTGGTCAACATTTTTTATAATTTCCAGGTGAAAGGCAAGGACTCGCGGTACTTTCTCGCTGGCATCATAAGCTGGGGTATTGGCTGCGGCGAGGCAAATCTACCCGGCGTTTGCACCAGAATATCCAAGTTCGTACCTTGGATCTTACAGACTGTGAACACTAGTTAGAAATTCTTGACAAACTTTACTCAAAAGCGATCAGACTTTACAAGCTGTGAGTGCATACCAGACTGTTATTTTAAGATAGAAGGATGTATGCTTTAGATTAAAGAACTAAACAGTGAAAGTGAAGTGAATTTACAGAAAATGAACAGATTATGAATATACAATATGCCTTAGAATGTATAAGTTTTGATAATAACAATGATAATGACGCGGTAGGTTGTGCCTATCTGTTAATATGTAAAAGAAACAAAATATAAACTTGGCTATGATTATTTGATGGTTCTAAATAAAGCTATCAAATAGTTTAGTCAATTTTAGTAATGTCTGGCGACAGGTGCAGTAAGCTACACTATCGGTAAACCCTCTATATGATTCTAAAAATGACAAACAGTTAACATAACGAAGGTTTTTATTTGGTTCAGCTTACTGTACCTTACAGGTACCATCAGACTATGTGATTGATGTTATCGATCAGCAAAACGATAGCAGTGCGAGTTACCTTCAAAAATGTTGATTGAATGCAACGTTTTCTGAGGCGTTCTATTGGAAAAGTCCACCATGGGGCTGTATAGGACTCTCACAGAATCCTGTATATCGAAGCCTCAAAATGGTGTAAAAGGGATAGCGACATCGTTGGCGCCAAATCTTTCCAGTAACCCGTGCTTTTTTCGAAATTAATTGGGTAAAAAAAAAACAATTCTTTGTAGTACTGTTAAAATCTAGCTTCGGTATTTCCTCGGCAAATGTCCGGTCACCACCCACCTCGTCAGTTACTAACGAGCTCAGGGAACATTGTAACATCTCTAGATTCAATATCGGAATTTGCCGAGGCACATATCGTTAATCGTACGGTTTTAAATCACGGATTTTCATCACTTGCATTGTAATGCAGGTGCCATTTGACACTTAGCGTTGTCTATCCCAATATTGGCTTGAACAGTAAAAAACGCCTTTTTGACTTCTTGATTTTAATTCATATTATAGTTATTTTAGACGTTTGAAATAGAAATACGGCTAATTACCACGTTTTTTCTTGTATTGCTGACGTTTCGAGACAATTCAGATGCTCTTCATCATGAGCAATTCAGATGCTTTTCAGCAATTTTTAGACAGTTTTCAGTAACTGAAATATTGCTAGGTCATTAATAGGTGACAAAAGCTAAAAATAGCTTACAGCTATGCTATGACATGCTCGATTCCTTTATTATACCGACCGGTATCGGTTATCGAAGTCTAATGTTGCGTTCCACAAGTTGTTTTTTTGACTCTCATGCGCTTCGTAGGGTTCGATTTTTAGGGTTCCGTACCCAAAGGGTAAAAACGGAACCCTATTACTAAGACTTCGCTGTCCGTCTGTCCGTCTGTCCGTCTGTCCGTCTGTCTGTCTGTCACAGGGCTGTATCTCATGAACCGTGATAGCTAGACAGTTGAAATTTTCACAGATTATGTATTTCTGTAGCTGCTATAACAACAAATACTAAAAACAGAATAAAATAAATATTTAAGGGGGGCTCCCATACAACAAACATGATTTTTTTGCCGTTTTTATAGATAATGGTATGGAACCCTTCGTGCGCGAGTCCGACTCGAACTTGGCCGGTTTTTATCCAGGACAACCCCTTTGTGTTTGTGTGAGTAATAAAATACATTTTAAGTATATATAAAAAAGTATTTAAAGTATTCTATCAGTTATCTGGTTAGATAGCATTGTGTGAAGTGTCCATCAATATCTATTTATTTATTACTAACTGTCCCGACAGACGTTGTCCTGTCAAAGTTAGTTAGTTAGTTAACAGTTTTTCGCGAATTTTACAATTTTTTCATATATTTTTTTTAATAATGAATACAACAAAAAAAGAATTAACAAAATCGGTCCAGCGGTTCTCGATGCCGTGACTAAGGGAAATAGGAATTCATTTTTTTTTATATGTCAGCTACAATTTACACACAAGACCATCCACTACATGAATGAAGGAATCAAGCATAGGTACCATATATGGACAGGGCTAATAGTTGCAACACAATTCTTTGGGAATAAGAGTGTTTTAGACTAAAACATTCCAATATAATTTGTAAGTAAACCTTATCTTTTTGTAAATAAAAGTATGTATCTTGCCTCTACATTAAGCTTTTAATTAGTAATACAGTATTACGTATTTTTTTTTGTAAATACCAATATGCTCAATTTTAAAGTATTTAAGACATGTTTATAATTAGTTTCATTGTAATGTTTTGTAGCTACTTTTTGTATTTTTATAAGTATTACCGTTTTTAGTTAAGTCGGTAAATTTAGGACTTTATGACAAAGAAGCATTTAGATTATTAAACGTAATAAAGCTATATTATGTGTTCCAGCATTTATTTTACAATAAGCTGGAAATGAATAACGGTTGCTAGGTTTTATAAAAAAATGAAATTGTTTCTTGGCTTCGACATGTTAATAATGAAATCTTGAACTTTGTATAGCTTAATTTAATTATTATTGTAATACTTTGTTGTTTTTTCTACACAGACACGAGATGTAAGAAACAAACCAAATTTTGCATCTGCTTAGGTTTGTATAGATTCTATTGCAATTTTATTGTTCATAGTTTATTATGACGTTGATTACATTTTGTTAGTTTGCACATAAATATTTTGTTATTGAGTAAAATACCTACTGAAATATTACACGAGTTTTTGAATATTTTTGAAACGGCCCGGCCCATAGGTAGTTACTAGTTACCACCTACCTCCATAACATAAACAAAAAAATAGGATCACGACTGTAATCCCCAAGTACTGTGGATATCCAGGCGCTTAGATCCTTGATGATGTCTAAAGAGGTTAGTCAGAGGCACGTCCAAACATTACATTTGGGACAAATTTCACATTTGGCACATGTTCAGATTTGGCACATGTTCACATTTTCCTACTATCCTAATCCATCCTAATCCTAATCCTAATCCTAATAATATTATAAGTATGAGAGTTTGTGAGTTTGTATGTATGTTTGTGGCTCAATCAGGCCTAAACGACAAAACGGATTAAGTTGAAATTTGTTGTAAATGTGGATATAATGCCAGAATAAAACATAGACTACTTTTAAATATGAAAAACATAACCAAAATGATAAAAAAACCGAAAAGGGATGATTTTGGTATAGATAGCGCTGGTGTGTAACAAATCTGACATCACAGACTAAAAACATTCAATCTTTCCTATTGGATTATTGAAATTTGACAGGACAATGTCTGTCACAGCTCGGCTAGTAAATAGTATTTATATTTAATCAGTCTCAAATTAAATTTTGTTACAAGCCCACACCGCCTAATTAAATATTTAGCGAACAACTGGCCCGAAATACCTTAGGCCTAATAGCGGTCGTCAAGAATTTGGTAATTGTCCGAAACCTGGACAATTGAGAATAATGAACCTTAATAAATTAGGCTAGAAGTTGAATTTCTAATGGTGTAGTAGTTTCTATACTAAATAGTGTGCCGTACTGATAGCGAGACCCACGAATTCGGACCGAGTCATTAGGGACTTTATAATTGGACCAATATTGATTATGAGTGAGTTGAGGGCGAAAATTAAGCTGTACTGAAATAAGGCAACGCTCCGACTGAAATAACATCGGAATATTTTGTAAACAACTAGATTTTACGCCTTTATTAGGATTTTGTTTAGAATTTGGAGGCCTTTAGGTGGATAAAAACTCCATCACTAGAGTTAGCCACCGACTCATACTAACTTACTTGCTTTGAGTAAAAATGTACCTATTATATAGTCATCAATACGATACATTTTTCAAGCCTCAATACTTTTAATTAATGTTTAACTTTTAGTAACACACTTAGCGATGCATTTCTAGGTAAAGACATATTTAGGTGCTTTTGAGAGAGGCAGAGACTTACCTAAACAAAGGCATGCCTGTGCAAGTGATATTACCGTGTATATTCGAGCTGCTATAGTAACATCTTAAGTCTACTGCTTAAGTACTAAAGGCCAACGACAGACAAGTTGCACGGACTCTCTACACATGAGTAGCCGGTTTGTGGCGATCCTTATCTAGTAGGTAATGATATACCTATCTACACACTTTGGACGCACAAAAAGCGCATGACTTTTACGATTGAAAGATTCATTCAAAGCATACACAAATTTATTTACAAATGAATTAAAATAATTACACTAAAAATTCATGCCTATTTACACATGCATTACGCCCAACACATTCCCAACACCTGCATAGGCAGCAACAACCACTCTTGGAAGTTCTCCACCGATCTGTCATTGCTCAAAGCTATGTAACCTGTGTACCAGTTCGATATCACACAGTCGTAGTAAAACATCATCGCACGTTTCAGATCCTTGTCGCAGCTTTCAAAACCTGGGTGAATCGCTTCGGGAGCATTCTTGCAATTAATGCTATTCAACTTCACATTATAAGTAGCTACGCGTCTAGTTACAGGGGATCTGGGAACACCAAACTCTAAATCTAGAATCCAACTCGGATCATCCAAATTCGGCACTCTGCAAAATTCATCTATGATTGAGTTAGGATCTATCGTCATCATTCCTGCTGTTGGAAACAAATCTTTTGGCAGCGATAAGTAATAACCCAGTGGGTTTTTTATATAATCATATTCTTGGAAGTCTAAATCAGGTATATTCTCATCAACAATACTGGTAGTTGGATCACATTCATAATATTCATACGAGTATGATTCGTAACTGCATGTTGTTAGAGGTGAAACTTCATAAGTTACGTTATTGCAAATTGGTTTGAACTCATTCGGCACTTGTATGTTTTGTATGGGTGATAAAACATCTGATGTTGGTGAAAACTCATATGAGGCAAATGAAAACTCATTTGACATAGGGGTCACTGCAGGGGTTACATTATTCGATAATTGTGTAGCCAATGATGAATAGCTGTTCAAAGGTGTTCCTGCAAGAGCCACTTCGTTGCAATTTGGAAACGCATTCGATAAATTGGAAACTAAAGGCGATTCACTATACACTGATGACGGCTCATTCGGTATAGATGTTACTAAAGGTGACACCTCAGTCACCTGCAAAGCTAAATCATTTATTGAAACTAGAGGTGAAACTGGATATTCATTTGCGACTGTAACCGGTGGAACTGCTATCGGAAGATATGAACAAATTTGTGTGGACAGCATCGTTGGATTCACTATGACAGGTATAGGCTGTAGGCTGTACATTGGACATTGGATCGAGATAACTGGACTCCATTCATTTGTCGTTATTGGATAATATTGTGGGCACGGTGGGTAAAACATTGCGACCGGTACACTCGGTGATTTCAAATTATACTGATGAGTATTAATTTCACAATTGGAAGTTTTAACAATCGTATTCTGTGTTGTGGCCTCCTTAATGGTTCTCTTTCGCACTTGGATCTCGGTTTTCTTCGCAGAGTACTTTTTCCTTACTGTTTTGGTTTTGTTTGTGCTTTCTTGTTTGACACAATCGGCAACTTTTTCATCACCAGTCTTGTCTGGCTTATCTTTTTTAAGGGCCATGGTACATCATCTGGAAAAGCGAAGATTTTTAATGGTAATAAGTTAACAACAATTGAATTTACGTTAAATTCTGGTCAAAATATACAATTACGTAGGTAAGTACCATACTCACGTTTGAAATGTAAATTTCACGATTAAAATAAACACATTTACAAATTAATATTACTATAAACTCATTATAAATATGATAATTTTTCACATCCAGCCTGTAAACTTTCGTTATGACAAGTTTTAAAAATAATTTATAAATAATTTGACAATTAAAATATGAAGGTAGTTATGAAATTATTTTAGTCGATTGCTAACATCGATATCAATGAGTATCTCTTTACTGTTCTAGGTCCCTAGCTTTGAAGGTAAGTAAATCAACATGAAAGCTTTATAAAGTAGGTTTCTTTTGTCCGCCTCTCTTAGTGCATTAAGGAATTTTCGAAACAAAATTCCTAAGAGGTTGCACCGAGGCTAAAAATTTGTTTAAATAACTTCACGTGAACGTAGACGTAGTGTTTCCACTCGGGTGAGAGCACTGATTGTGGGCATTTTAACAACATTTTAATTTTCAAATAAACGGTTTATATTGAAAAAATGATTAAAACGAAGATTTTTAAACAACATAGAATAGAGTATTTATTTATCTCTTAGGATAGGCAAAGGTTTTGCAACAGGCGATATTTATTTATTAATTATTCATATTTAAATAGACAAAACGGGAAATTATTAGTTGTGGTCAATCAAATCACTATATAAAACGGACCATAGACAAAAAATTATATTAACTATAGATTTTAAACAAGTTTGTTTGCTTAGTTATTGGCAGGAAAACATTAAAATGCCTATAGCCGGGGTAGGCACCACAACCGGGTCTATGACCCTATTTTATATTCCGATTTCAGCTTCAGGCGCCTGAATAACAGAACTCTCAACAAAGTGGAAAAATAACGCGATGCCTAAACATTGGGGAAATAGAAATGGCGAAACGAATAAAAAAATCAGCAACAAGAGCCTCTTGAGACCGGCTCCCACTTCAGCCCGAGATTCTTATACGGTTTTGTTTGTAATGTTTTTAGGGGCTCCGTACCCAAAGGGTAAAAACGGGACCCTATTATTACGTCTCCGCTGTCCGTCTCTCTGTCTGTCACCACTTTACCAGGCTGTATCTCACGAACCGTCATAGCTAGACTATTGAAATTTTCACAGATAATGTATTTCTGTTGCCGCTATTACAACAGATACTAAAAACAGAATAAATTAAATGTTTAAGTGGGGCTCCCATATAACAAACGTCATTTTATTGGTTGTTTTTTTTAATGGTACGGAACCCGTACGCGAGTCCGACTCGCACTTGGCCGGTTTTTTATTTATTTATTTTCGTCCAGAAAGAGAAATTAAAAAGTAAATGTTTTTGTTGTTTGGTGTTTATTTTGGGTTCGAGCATGTTGTTGAGTTAAATAGCTCATGAAAGCAAATGATTTTTATCTTATCAACTAATAATAATTATAACGCCTACATTAATAACTTTCCATTTTTATTACTATGACCACTGGTCGACAAAAGAACAGTCACTTGGCTGTCAGATATTGAGAGGAGTAATAAATGTTTTTGAAGAATGCAGAATCGTTTTTTCTCAATAACCGCAAAACATACAGTTTTGTTTTTCATGACAAAGATAACTTAAGGATATAATCTAGATAAATTACAGACAGAAACACGTTTGGTGAAACTTTTCTCGATAGATTTGTTTTCCAAAGTTGGCTCTTCAAAAACACTAGTTTCGTTTTTAATCAAAACTATGAATAGCTAAACAGTTCATTTTTATATAATTCGTTAGATAATCATAATAGCTAAGTAAATTACAGACTGATTCTTTTTAAATTTGATGGTTTTCAAGATAATGTAAATTTATCACTTTTTCCGTCTTATTCGGCTAGATTCAGCCCATACAAAAAGTAAAAAATTTCAAGTATCGCCTTATGTTGTTAACCCCGGTTTTGCATGTAAGTACTAATCAAGATAATATTTATGCAAATTTTTGATACCTTTGCATACTATTATTAAAAATAAATAGGATCACGACTGTAATCCCCAGGTACGGTTCATAAACATTTTTTTAGATCTCTAGACGCTTAGATCCTTTGACAGACAGACGGACAGACGCACAGACGGAGTCTTAGTAATAAGGTCCCGTTTTTACCCTTTAGGTAAGGAACCCTAAGACGTGGTAATTATCCGTATTTTTAATCGACTTCAAAAAGGAGGAGGTTATCAATTCGCCTGTATGTTGTTTTTATTCAAAATGATTAAAAACCACGATAGTTTTAATTCTATAATACTAGCATAATTAGCTGCACCGCATCTTTTTAAAGTTGGTGAAGAACAAAAGCTGCGTCTTGGCCATATATTATACTAGCTGCTCGCCCCGGCTTTGCACGGGTAGTACCTGGATATGAAGTAGCCCATGTGTTCTGATGTATAAGCAATAATATATTACTGTAAAGTTAAAGTTTCATTTTAATCCGTTTAGTAGTTTTTACGTAAAAGAGGAACAAACACACACACACACACACTCACTTACTCACTCACAAACTTTCGCATTTATAATATAAATAAATCATAAGATTAAAAAAATGGGGTAGGCCACCCTTAACTTTTAGGGGTATAAAAAATAGCTGACAACCTATTCTCAGACCTACCAAATATACACAAAAAAATTATAAAAATTTTCTAGTCGTTTCGGAGGAGTTTCGTTACAAACATTGTGACACGAGCATTTTATTTATTAGAAGATTTACTCGGTAGGTACCTAGGTATATCCTCGATCCTTAAAAGCAATCTAGTTAGTACTCGGATGTGGTCTAATCTCTTAACTCGTTAAGACCTGGTTTTGCTTTAAAACGAGAAAGCAATAATATCGCAGAGGTTACGAATAATCTTCTAAAATAATGGCGCTAGCACACTGGCCAACTTTAAGCGTGTTTGTGGAGTTAGTACCAGTGATAGAAATAAGTAGTGCAATTTAGGATTAAACTTAAACTTTATATTAGTATGGATACGCCTCCGGGAATCCGAGGTTATTTCTTCTTAGTTTTAATCGCATGTTTTTAATGACTTTAAATGCTTACTCATATTTTAAAATATGATGGGAATAATTTCTGTAACTTATTTTTTTTTTGTCTAACTTATGTTAACAACTCAAGTAATTGTTGTATTTTTTCGTTACAATTTCGTAAGAATGATTATTTTACCATATTTCTTAGTTTAGAATAAAATCTTGAAAAACATTTTTTTAGGGTACCTCCTCTACACCTAAGGTGGGGATGTTTATTTTTTTCTCGCGTATCCCATAGTGTAAAAAGTATGGCGGATTTGTGAAAACAACTTTTCGATGAATTGATCCGTTTGTGAAATATTAAGCTTTAAAGTGCTACTTTTTGTTACAAACGAGTGCCCCCCCCCCCCCCGTCTAAAATCTAAACTATTGGGTTTGGAGGTGTGAAAAAAATTACGGTAGTAGTACATATAACGAACTTAAAGGAAAACTATCACAGCTAAGTAGGCTGTACAAGTAATAGACGTAATAGTCGACCAACTTATAAGATGTATTCGAAGAAGAAATATTTTTTTATTAGTACAAATACCATTGAAAATTACTTATTTTATCGTTGTTAGCTGTGTAAACTACGAAACCCTACATTGCGCGTGACAATACACGCACTAGGCCGGTTTTTTATAACCTGTATTAGGTATAAGTTTCTAATGTAACAAATACTTTGCAAACAGTTTGCCATTTCTTCGCGAACAGTTCTTGTATGGCACGTCCATATTATAACGTCATGTAATCCCGTAAAATTGTACTACCTATTACTAGTTATTATAATAGCGAGTTTAACGAATTGCAGTTTACCGTGTATTATGATGATAATAAAGCACTAATTGCAGTTTGCGGTATGTTCATTTAAATTACTTATTTTTAGACCAATTTAGAATTTAGCAAAGTTTTTTTGTGTGTTTCGAGTGGGAGGTACCTCGACTTTCAATCCGTAGGTCAAATTCAAATTCAAAAATCATATATTTCAATAAAATCACAAGGATCACTTTGAAACGTCTTAGGAACTAGGTGAAGCTACGCCGATTCCACGCAACCAAGCCTAAAAGAATCAGGCAACAAACACGGCTTGGGGTCTACCATTTTTTTAATGATCCTTTTTTTTTAATGATCGTGGGTTCGAATGCCGGCGTACATCAGTGGATTAATCTGTTCGAAAAACTTATGTGCGCATCTAAATCACGTACTCAAAACGTTGACGGAAAACATCGTGAGGAAACCAGTTAGCATTCTTATAAGCGGCAATGGGCTTGCTACCTGTCACATATGAAATGCTAACTACTACAAAATGTGGACATGTGCCAACGTGACATGTGTGACTACCCCCTCTAGATACCTTCAAGTATCTAAGCGCCTGGAGATTTGAGAGGATGTCTACCGTACTTGGGGATTACAGTCGTGATCCTATATATTACAGCGCAGTTTTTTTTAAATATTGGTTACATTTTATTTGGGGCTAGATTCCCAAACTAGGCAAAGCTTGTACTCTGGGAACCAGATTACTGATAGAATACTTATGTACCTTTTTTGTTTATTTTTTAATACATACATTATTATACACTAGTACCCGCGACAGACTTTGTCCTATCCAAAAAATAATGGCATATAAATAAGCACTTTCAATCAACTTCCAATTTTTTCCCTATAAACATTGTCCCGATAAAATAAAGTTGTTTTTTTATGCTTTAAACTGTGCTGCTACCAAATCTCTAGTGTGTTAGGATACTAAGGCAGGCACTTCTTTGCTATACTTCTTTGACCGGTTAGGTATACTTGCCCGCGTTCTGTTAGATTGTGGTCTAAGTTATAAATGACGCCGTATTAAACTTTTTATCATTCACTAGCTGTACCCTGCGCGCGTTGCTACGCCACCAACTCAGAAACCTTTGTGAGCTCTTGCACAACAACTTTGCTAAAGATCATCACAAGATCAAATGCATGGTTTACGATTCTATAAAGGACATACAAAAAAACATTCATTTTTATATTATATAGATGGAAAAATCAAATGGCGGCGAGCTATGCTCGTTTTACGTGGAATTATATTAAGTGTCATGTATGTACCTGATTGTTGCCTGATTCTTCTAGGCTTGGTCGCGAAGAATCAGCGTAGCTTCACCTAGTTCCTAAGACGTTTCAAAGTGATCCTTGTGATTTTATTGAAATAAATAATTAATGAATTTGAATTTGTAATTGTACTTGTAAAACATTTTGAACTTTTGTAATCAGGAATGTGTTCCAATTTGAAGTGAATGCGAAGGTAGTACGTAGGTACTTAGCCGTCTGATTCCAATCTTATTGTCAACATTATTGTATATCAGTCTTTAACTTGCACCCCACACAGTTTGAGACCAATGGTCG
Organism: Hydriomena furcata; assembly: GCA_912999785.1. Classification (NCBI taxonomy): domain Eukaryota; kingdom Metazoa; phylum Arthropoda; class Insecta; order Lepidoptera; family Geometridae; genus Hydriomena; species Hydriomena furcata. Next base: position 2,984,601 of record OU538833.1, on the reverse strand, counting down.
TCCTTTGTCTTGTTGCGTTTACACGCCGGAGAAGCCATACGTGATCATCATCGAAACTATTGTGTGAAACGTTTCCAATTGCGCTATTCTGTTCTTATATAAACCGACTCCAAACAGCAGGAAATTTATTATGTTCTTACCTACTTTTTTGTTATAAAAGTATTCGCTGGTTTTCTTTAGCTATAGCGTCTTAGACAAGAATATTCAATATTTATGTTTTGTAGGTAACTCTTTTATCGTAGTTTTCTTCTAGTGAAAATATTTTTTCTGACAACCTCATATTATAGAATTAAAACTAAGTAAATAAATATTGGTGCACATTTCACACATCGCCATATAGCCCTAAACTAAGCAAAGCTTGTACTATGGGTCAATGGACAATACGAAAAAAATCTCGGCTTAAAAGGGTCGTTATGTCGGATAAGAAAATAACCCTTTGTTCTAGATTCTTGTAAATCCCATTTACCTAAGTCCCAGCTCAGTCTCAGCAATATCCATTACTGTTAAAGTTCATGTTCAATCTGTTTGTTTGTATAACGGACAACAACGTAGTCTGGATTACGACTGTAATATACTGATGGAAGATAGGAATACTCCGGCAAAATGTGGTTGTTTTGATAACATGGTTTTATTATATCGTTGTAATGCAGAGATGAGAAGTCATTTTGGGGGCCTTAGGGCGGCCTTAAAACGACGTCACCAGAGATTGGCCATCTAGTGTCTTGTGTCGTGCCTAGTGTCGCATCAAGTGTCTTGTGTCGTTTTCAGTGTTGCATCTTACGTCAAGCACAACTAGCTTATGCACAACGTCATTTTGAAATTGGAAAGTCGACTGATTTAAATACATACTTACGCTTGTTGTTGTTTCTTAGTTCGTGTCGGTAAAGGTATTTATTTCAATAAAATCACAGGATCACGTCTTTGAAACGTCTTAGGAGCTAGGTAAACAACACCTGTTCCTCGAGACCAAGCCAAGAAGAATCAGGCAACAAACACGGCTTGGGGCCTATAATTTTTAGGGTGCCTTTGGGGTAAAAACGGGACCCTATTACTAAGACTTCACTGTCCATTTGTCCGTCTGTCGGTTACAGGGCTGTATCTCATGAACAGTGATAGTTAGACAGTTGTAATTTTCAAGCCGCTATAACAACAAAATAAACTAAAAACAGAATAAAATAAATATTTAAGAAGGGCTCCCATACAACCAACGTGTTTTTTGCCGTTTTTAATAGATAATGGTACGGAACTTCGTGAGTGAGTCCAACTCGCATTTGTCCGGTTTTTTTCAATGATTAGTCATTTTAATAATAGAGCATTAATCTGGTCATAGCATCCCTTCAAATCGTAGATAGCTCGTGCGATATTAAATCCCTGAAAATGTTTATGAACATCGACATCACAATTAATTTACGTAGCCACTTCAAAGCAACCGCTAACTGCATGCTCCGAAACTGCAACCCAGTACTGCTGGCAAAAAGACCACAATATTTGAATTCAGTATGTTATACACGGACCACATTATGTAGGTAAGTTACTTGGTATTCAACATTTATATTAAAAACTGGCCAAGTGCGAGTCAGGCTCGCGCACGAAGAGTCCGTACCCATTATCTATAATCTATCATTATTATTTTATTCATTATCTATAATTATTATTTTATTTTGTTTTTAGTACGTATTTGTTGATAATGATATACATTGGTGGACATTATCACAGCGCCAGCTAGCCCCAAACTAACTATGAGAATTTGATAACTGATGAAATGCTTAGGTACCTATATACTTTTTTTCGTACATAAGATAACACTCAGACATAGAACTGTGTGAAATATTTATAAAACTACAACTATGATTAATGATTTTTGAGTTTTATTCTATTTTTTTACAAAAACATTACCAAGACACGATAATAAAGTTGGCTAGCAACAATAATTTCCCATGGATTCTAAGGAAAAGGATTACACGTTCGTATAAATAGACAACTACCTGGTAAAAACGCGTCGGGACTAGAGGTGGTGCGTATTTACTCGACCACGTTTGTAAACCTGGTTTAGGCATAAAAAAATACGTACCAGGTATGACGTCACAGTATGAACGCGTACTTTTGTACTTTAAAAGTATTTTTGTACTTGAAAGTATATTTGTAGAATTAAAACTATCGTGGTTGTTAATCATTTTAAATAGAAATACGGCTAATTACCACGTTTTTCCTTGTATTGCTGACGTTTCGAGACAATTCAGATGCTCTTCATCATGAGCATACGCACAGGACACGACTCGATCACCGGCGCTGCTTTCGGCTCGGGCGAGGCGGGCTATGAACCGCAGTATTCGGCGATCTGCCGTTGATCGCGGTCGCGGGCGATGCTCATGATGAAGAGCATCTGAATTGTCTCGAAACGTCAGCAATACAAGGAAAAACGTGGTAATTAGCCGTATTTCTATTTAAAAAGTATATTTGTACTTTAAAGTATTTTTGTACTTAAAAGTATTTTTGTACTTGAAAGTATTTTTGTACTTTAAAGTATTTTTGTACTTGAAAGTATTTTTGTACTTTAAAGTATCTTTGTACTTGAAAGTATTTTTGTACTTTTAATATTTTTACGCCTAGGGGTAGGGGGGAGTACTGTACGAGTTGGTTGGGTTGAAACCAAATACTTTAAAGTATTTTAAACCTGGTTTATCAACCTGGTATTTGATGGAGGTAGTATTTATTAGACCTGGTACGTCAAAACACAAGTACGACCCACCTTTAGTCGGGACCATGGGAACGTAATCCAGCAGAACTAGTTGTTGAACCTTTTTGCTATCAGGTTGTTTATACATAGCAACGGAAGCTGTAATTGTGATGTCCTTATTGCAATGAGTGTTTTAGTTACTAAGTCGCAGCTTAGCATCACATGATTATCATGTAATGATGTTGAATGCAATAACCTAATGTTAGAGAATACCTAATCTGTACACTTTTCATAGTAACTATGCACAGTTTATACACCTATACCTACGCTTCTGCGTCGGTATTGTATTGGAAGCGTCGGTATAGGTGCCTAAACAGAATAAAAAGCGTAGGTATTATGGTATTCAGTACCATAACATGATAATCATGTTTTTATAAAATAGCCCCACAGTATAGTCATGATGAAGAGCATCTGAATTGTCTCGAAACGTCAGCAATACAAGAATAAACGTGGTAATTGGTCGTATTTATACTTAAAACCAGTAGTCTTAAAAAAATGAATCTTAACGATTAACAATTTTTTATGATGACTAAAAAATCATTGCCGACAATTTTTTGTAAAATACGAACGTTCCTATTCTGTTTATGTTAGAGTCTAAATTAGCGTAAATCTTAGTGAAGTTTAAAATCAAGATAGTGACTTTTTCTACTTTATTATTTTTTGATATCTTAGGTTACATTATTGCAATAATGTTTGGACGTGCCTCTGACTATCCTTACTAGACACCTTCAAAGTATCTGAAAGAATGTCCAATTGTCCACCCTACTTGGAGATTAAAGTCGTGATCATATTTTTTTTATATTTTTTATTGTTGCGATTTTCGTAAGGATCTAATTTTTTTTGAAAATAAAATATTGCCTATGTTTCTCGCTGATAATATAGCTTTTGATTGGTGTAATCTTTTTTTAATTGATATTATTTTCATTACAAACAAACACAAAAAAACAATTAGTAGAAGTAGAAAAGGATTTTGCGATGTAGATATTTTTAAACATAATTATACCTACCAGTCCCAGAGTAAAGTGGACGAAACTACATAGATAGGTATGTAGAATGTAGATACCTGGTCTACACTATGAACGCAAGGACGCTATTGTTTTGTAAATCCTATTCGTGCTATCCACAATGACATGCGGTGTGCAAGTTTGTAGTTGCAGGTGGAGTTTTCCCTCTTAAGGCGATACTTGAAATTTTTTACTTTTTGTATGGGCTGAATCTAGCCGGATAAGACGGAAATCAAATTTAAAAAGAATCCGTCTGTAATTTACTTAGCTATTATGATTATCTAACGAATTATATAAAAATGAACTGTTTAGCTATTCATAGTTTTGATTAAAAACGAAACTAGTGTTTTTGAAGAGCCAACTTTGGAAAATAAATCTATCGAGAAAAGTTTCATCAATCGTGTTTCTGTCTGTAATTTATCTAGATTAAATCCTTAAGTTATCTTTGTCGTAAAAAACAAAACTGTATGTTTTGCGGTTATTGAGAAAAAACGATTCTGCATTCCTCAAAAACATTTATTACTCCTCTTAAGGAAATTCGGAGTTGCCTGTATCTATAGCTGACTAAGTATTTCATCGAATTAAATGAAGTTTTGCTTAGAAATAAGGTAAAGAAGCCATAAGTGGGAAAGTAACAGTAGGTAGGTATAGATAAATAAATAAATAAATAAATAAATAAATAAATAAATATTGGTGGACCATCTAGCCCCAAACTAAGCAAAGCTTGTACTATGGGAACCAAGATAACTGATAGAATACTTATATACGTTTGTTTGTTGTAAATACATACTTATTATACATAACACCCAGACACAGAACAAACATCTATGTTCATCACACAAATGTTTATCCTGAGTGGGGATCGAACCCACAACCTACAGCGCAGAAGGCAGAGCTACTACCAACTGAGCTGTAGCCTTCTCGTAGCCTTAGCATGTGCTTGAAACGGTGAAGGAAAACATCGCGAAGAAACCAGTAAGTAGATATTCTTTAAGTGGCGAAGGGCTTGCAGCCTGTCACGTATGGAATGCTAACTACTGAACGTGCCTTTGACTACCTCCTTTAGACCTCTTCAAGGATCCGAGCACCCTGGAATGTGGAAAAGATGTTTGATATAAGAGATTACATTCGTGATCCTATTTTATTTATATCTTTACCTTACCTATGCTTTCAAAGTTTCTCAGTAAACAATTTTAGTTGTTAGGGTTCCGTACCCAAAGGGTAAAAACGGGACCCTATTACTATAACTTCGCTGTCCGTCTGTCTGTCACCAGGCTGTATCTCATGAACCGGGTACCCGTTCATTTTACCGACAAACGTTTCAAAACTCTTCATTACAAAACCAACGTTTCGGAACCCTTTCGTTTCAAATCTCAACTTTCCGCAACTACATCACTACATAAATAATTCACTTGGCAAACGTATTATTACAAAACTATTAATTTCATAACTCATCACATCATAAATAATGTATATCGCATAGTATTCATTACGCAAATGTTCAGTTCAAAACATATTATTTCAAAAACAATTCATATCATAACTATATCAATTCATAAACCAACACTTCGCTAACCAACGTTTCCCAAATGCAATGTTTCGAAAAAATATTTTACTAAAAAAAAATACTTAATTTACGTGCTAATTTACTAGTACTAAGATGTGATATGCATGGTTTAATATTGAGGTAAAATAAAATAAATTGCACAATATTTCGAATCAACTAGTTTTTATTAATGTAGTGCCTATTCAAAAAACATCACCACCACAAACGACACTGTCGGTTAGGTTAGGTTAGAACTATGACCCGCCGCACGAGCCGAGCGAGCGAAGCGAGCGTGCCGCGGCAGCGGCCGGCGAGTGCCAGAACCGAAATGCTGTTATTTTACTAGTTTAATGTAATTAAATTTTAATGTCATTTAATAATTTACCATTACCTCTTAATATTTAGTAAGATAATAAAATGTATAGAATTAAAACTTACCTGTAAATTATTTGTCCAAGTTGGAAATTACAGCCGTGCGTTACATTCTCAAAATTTGACTTCAAGCTATTTATGGCAGCTTTTTCAAAATCTAATATGCAAACTTTTGGCTTGATTTCAATGTTATTTTCTGCTCCGTATTCCACCATCATTTCAAACATTGTATTGTACGTCATTTTATACGTTTGTTTATTATTAAATGATTATATTTGTAAAAAAACACATTTGTGAAAAAATATGTTTGTAGAATAAACTATATGCGAAGTAAAATGTTGTGATGTTATACATTTGCGTAATAAAATGTTTGCTAAATAAAATGAATCGAAGCGTTGAGTTATGAAACGATGCATTTGCGGAACGATACATTTTTGAAATAAATAGTATACGACCCGTTGAGTTGCGAAATTATACATTTGCGGAATGATATATTTGTGGAATTAATAGTGTACGAATCGTTGGTTTTGAAATGAAGATTTGCGTAACGTTTGTCGGTGAAACATTAGTGAACCCATGAACCGTGATAGCTGACAGATGATGTATTTCTATTGCCGCTATAACAACAAATACTAAAAACAGAATAAAATAAATATATAGGTAAGAGAGGCTGTGATTTTTACCCCGGTTTTTGTACGGAACCCTTCGTGCGCGAGTCCGACTCGCACTTGGCCGGTTTGATCTATAACCCTCTGGCATCTGGCCATGTTACACATGAATAAACATAATAAACAAACTATCAAGCCGACCATAAAAGAATCAGCATACATCGAGTGAAAAGTTGGTATCATTCGAAGTCCAGAAGTTTCCCGCCTTGTCGCCTTCTGCATTACACGGGCCATTGAAGACGCTTTTTACCCACTGAGTAAGATACCGTGGATGTGGTATAATATTTCAAAACATTGTACCATTTTTTTATTGCAGAGAACATGTGAATAAAAACTATGCACCATGAAGCACCAGCGCGATATCACCTGTCACATCATATAACATTTGTCAGCGGAACTTCGACGAAGAGCGAACTCAATCGAAGTATTTACTAAGAAGTTCCGTTGTGAGTGACTGTTGAACAGCTCCATCATCAGATCAGTTCATTGTCACCATATTATTGCATTATCACCGAGGTTACCTTATGCCAAATTTCAGCTTAATCGGTTGAAGATACTGATGAAAAACTGCTTTAAAATTGAGGTGCAAGATTCTATATTAAGAGGAGTAATAAATGTTTTTGAAGAATGCAGAATCGTTTTTTCTCAATAACCGCAAAACATACAGTTTTGTTTTTTTACGACAAAGATAACTTAAGGATTTAATCTAGATAAATTACAGACAGAAACACGTTTGGTGAAAATTTTCTCGACAGATTTGTTTTCCAAAGTTGGCTCTTCAAAAACACTAGTTTCGTTTTTAATCAAAACTATGAATAGCTAAACAGTTCATTTTTATATAATTCGTTAGATAATCATAATAGCTAAGTAAACATAATAGTCTTAACAAATATAGTTACAGACATACATTGCAAGTTAAATAAAAGCTTGTAAAAATGAATCCCTATTTCCCTTGGTCACAGCATCACGCGTGAACGGCTAGACCTATTTTGTTAATTATTTTTTGTTGTATTCGTTATTATCAGGTAAAGATTCTTATGAATTTTTTTTAGTAAATAATTATAATTATAAAATTTAATATATTTTTTTATATACATACATACATAATGATATGTTCATGAATAATAAACCCAGACACAGAACAAACATTTATGTTCATCACACAAATATTTATGTACTAGATCGAATCCACAACCTACAGATGGGCAGATGGCAGAGCTACTAAACTGACCTGTGAGACTAGTCATAGTGTTGTAATAATTTTTTTTTAGATTTAGTAAATTCTTGAATGAAAAAGAACTTACTCAAATGTTTCGTCTTTCCTTATTCATGGAAAACTTGAACCGTCCTACTTTACCGCTCAATATCTATTCAAACGACAAGTAAAATCCACAAGAGAGACATTTCGAAAACAAGATATTTGGGCACTAACGAACAAAGCCTGAAAGACTCTTTTGGGAATGCGAGTTTTAATAATAGACCAGGAGCTGATATATGTTTTTTTCCAAATGAAGCTGTACTTCCAAAAAACCAGCCAAGTGCGAGTCGGACTCGCGCACGAAGGGTTCCGTACCATTAGCCCTGTGACAGACATACAGACGGACGGACGGACAGACAGACAGACAGACAGACAGACAGACAGACAGACGGACAGCGAAGTCTTAGTAATAGGGTTCCGATTTTATCCTTTGGGTACGGAACCCTAAAAACGACAAAAAAATAACGTTTGTTGTATAGCCCCATTTAAATTAAAATTTTATTTTGTTTTTAGTATTTGTTGTTATAGCGGCAACAGAAATATATCATCTGTGAAAATGTAAACTGTCTAGCTGTCACGGTTCATAAAATACAGCCCTGTGACAGACGGACAGAAGGACAGAGAAATCTTAGTAATAGGGTCCCGTTTTTACTTTTTGGGTACGGAACCCTAAAAAGAACACGAAAAGATTGTGTTCGTTCAAGGAATCGTATTGTGTACCCTCTTCACCACCTTGTCACTGAAATTTGGTGGATTAATGGGTAAACTCGAGCAAGGAAAAGCTTCGAAAATTCTTAAAAGTATTTGAAATTTCTCATATTACATGTTTGGCTAACTGTCAACAGAACATTAACGGTGTCAATAATTATGAAGTTGAAAAATTCACCACATTTGTTTTCTTTTTTTTATGAAATGAAAATGCTTTATTGTACACCAATAATAAATAAATAAAAAAACCGGCTAAATGCGAGTCGGACTCACGCACGAAGGTTTCCGTACCATTATCTATATCTATAAAAAACGCCAAAAGAAAAACACGTTTGTTGTATGGGAGCTTCACTTAAATATTTATTTTATTCTGTTTTTAGTATTTGTTGTTATAGCGGCAACAGAAATACGTCATCAGTGAAAATTTCAACTGTCTAGCTATCACGGTTCATGAGATACAGCCCTGTGACACGGCTGAACGGTACCTGCGGCTGCGGTACGGAACCCTTCGTGCGCGAGTTCGACTCGCACTTGGCTAGTTTTTTTTTATTTATGGCCGTTTGTGCCTTGATGATCCGATTTGGATTATTTTTTTATATCGTGTACAGAATACAAAGTGGTACCTATTTATATTTACTTAGTACAAAGTTCTTTAATAAACTTTAAGAACGAATTGTCTCTTGACTTTTCAGTTAGTTCAAAACATTTTATCGGTTTCCTTTTTAGTTTTTAATGCTAGATTTACACTCTCGCCTCGTACCTCGACTCGTGCTTCATCTCGTGTTTCGGCTCACACCTTGCGTGATCGATAGTAAAGAATAGAGGCGCGAGGCGAGCCACGAGCGTCTATTCACACTCTCGTCTTGTGGTTCGCCTCGCACCTCGTCTCGCGACTCGTACGCGAGTGTAAATCTAGTAAACGTAATATTATAGACGGTGTCTAACAGCTTGTCGAATGCCAACGTTTAATTTAGACGATTATTGCTAAAGTAAGCTTATCTTGGCTAACGCTTTGTTTTCGTAATTATCGTAATGGATCCTTAATCCTTTATGTTGGTATTAAAGCTTTACAGCGAACTTACGGATTAGGTTAGGCGCTTAGACAAAATACACTCTAATTATAATTAATATCTACCTAGAAGCTTCTTCCCGTGACTTTGTCTTTAAAATATCTATACTAATATTATAAATGCGAAAGTAACTCTGCCTTCAGCGCTGTAGGTTGTGGGTTCGATCCCCACCCATGGCGAATATTTGTGTGATAAATATTTGCTGTTCTGTGTCTAGTTGTAGACACAGGTATCAATTATGTATGTACGTATTTACAACAAAAAAAGTATATTTAATTAGTATTCCATCAGTAATCTGGTTTCCATAGTACAAGCTTTGCTTTGTTTAGGGCTAGATGGCGCTGTGTCATAATCCACTAATATATATATATATATATATATATTTATATTTATAAATTAGACTTAGCTACAGGCAAATGCTAGACGGTACTAAAATCCAATCGCTTACTGTATCAAGAAAACACAATCAACAAAGGGACATATCGCCTCCAGAATTGAATTCCCTGTTTGCTACGATATTCCAGCCGTAAGGCAGTCCACTATTATTTATTTCTCGTCTCGTTGGAAATGATTTATTTTTACTGCCACCCGTTTGATCCCGGCTAGAGTTGAGTTCACTTACAGTTTTTGCCGGACTTATTTAATATCTACACAAAAAGCTTAGTAGTTATCTACTTACAGGAACCACTTGAGAAGGATATGAATTCCCTTATAAAGTTGAGTTCACTTACAGTTTTTGCCGGACTTATTAAATATCTACACAAAAAGCTTAGTAGTTATCTACTTACATGAACCACTTGAGAAGGATATGAATTCCCTTATAAAGTTGAGTTCACTTACAGTTTTTGCCGGACTTATTAAATATCTACACAAAAAGCTTAGTAGTTATCTACTTACAGGAACCACTTGAGAAGGATATGAATTCCCTTATAAAGTTGAGTTCACTTACAGTTTTTGCCGGACTTATTAAATATCTACACAAAAAGCTTAGTAGTTATCTACTTACAGGAACCACTTGAGAAGGATATGAATTCCCTTATAAAGTTGAGTTCACTTACAGTTTTTGCCGGACTTATTAAATATCTACACAAAAAGCTTAGTAGTTATCTACTTACAGGAACCACTTGAGAAGGATATGAATTCCCTTATAAAGTTGAGTTCACTTACAGTTTTTGCCGGACTTATTAAATATCTACACAAAAAGCTTAGTAGTTATCTACTTACAGGAACCACTTGAGAAGGATATGAATTCCCTTATAAAGTTGAGTTCACTTACAGTTTCCGGAGTTTTTAAATATCTACGAGTATATAAGAAGATTAGTAAAAAAACTCCTTAATCTTGAGAAAAACTAAAATATTCTAGAAGTAAAAATCAATGATAACAACCTACCAAAATAATTGATTGATTCAGGCGTGACTTTGCGGAAATCCATTTTAAAAAACTAAACGGACAAAGATATATAGCAACAAATTCCGCCAATCTGCTCCCAAAGAGTCCAACCTAATGTAAAATACTCCAGTAGAAAACTGTCCTGGAAAGAACCTGGAAAAGTACAGTAAATTGGTACAATAAAATAAGAATACAATAGATAAGAAACGAAAATAAAATTAACAGTTTTTATTTAATTTTATTTTCGTTTCTTATCTATTGTATTCTTATTTTATTGTACCAATTTACTGTACTTTTCCAGGTTCTTTCCAGGACAGTTTTCTACTGGAGTATTTTACATTAGGTTGGACTCTTTGGGAGCATATTGGCGGAATTTGTTGCTATATATCTTTGTCCGTTTAGTTTTTTTTTGAACCTACCAAAATTTTACTTTAGAGGTAGAAACAAAATAAAAATTCCTTTTTGATTAATTTTTCAGTTTCTACTTACCGTTTTTGATATAGACGATGCTATTTAAACCAACGCTGAGGATGGTGCGCGCTGATACTTATCTTGGATAATAAATAATCTTGGTTTAAGTATTAGCTGTAATACTAAAAGGTATATTTATTTCACGTATAAGCATGATAACGAAACTTTATGTTAGACGAGTGTTCTTAAATTAAGTATGTGATAAAGCTTCAATAACATTTTTAATTTTTATTTTTCTGTTTATTAGTTTAATAAAACAAACGTAATTTTAAGCCAGAATAAAATATTATTGCAAGTATTACAGGATACTAAATTAGAACCGATCTGACTAGTAGAAGTTTCTTACATTCTTTCAACAACTAGAAAAAAGCTGATAAATACAAACAAAAAAAAATAGGATCAAGACTGTAATTCCCAAGTACGGTAGACATCCTCTCAGATCTCCAGACGCTTTTTCCTTTGAAGACGTCTAGTGGGGGTAGTCAGAGGCACGTCCAAACATTATATTTGCCACATGCCCACATTTTGCAGTAGTTAGCATTCCATACGTGACAGGTTGCAAGCCCATCGTCGCTTATAAGAATACTAACTGGTTTCCTCACGATGTTTTCCTTCACTGTTAAGCACGTGTTTTTGATGCGCATATAATTTTATCGAACAGAAAATCCAATTATTCACGCCGGGATTCGCACCCACGACCTTCAGATTGAAAGTCGAGGTACCGCCCACTTGGCTACTTCTTCAAACAGCTGAACAGATTTTCTTTAATATAAAAACACTCTCGATCAACTCACCTCTCAAACAAAATCGATTCATTCGTTTCTGAGCTACAATGCCACAGATAAACTTATAACACCCGCTTTTTTGGCGCGGGCTATAAATGAACCATTCTAGAAGTCCGGCTTATGTACAAACGTCCGGCAACTTTCAAACTTATAACACCCCTTATTTAGCGTCAGGGGCTAAAAATAAACCTTTCTAGAAGTCCGGCTTTTGTAAAAACGTCCGGCAACTTTCATTTCACCCGAAATGTATCTCATCCATCCCAACCCGGCTGCTGTTTACTTACCGTCTGGGCCACGACCTTGCATACGTTTCCTGAATCAATGTCGCTAGTACTGAGCCCTTTATTTTATTCAGCGTCCGTTGTGGATGTAGGCAGATCTTTATTTCTTGTGTTCAGAGCGTGCGATAGATATTTGCGGAATTGTTTGATGCTGTTTGCTAGATGTGGGCATGTGCCAAATGTTATGTTTAGATGTGCCTCTGACTAATCCCTTGAGACATCTTTAAGGATCTGAGCGCCTAGAGATCTGAGATGATGTCTACACTTGGGGATTACAGTCATGATCTTATTTAATTTCTTACTACTGTTAGTTCCCTAGCCTACGGTAGACATTATCTCAGATCTTCTGACGCCCTGGTCCGAGATGTATAAGGAGGCACGTCCGAACATTACATTTGTAAAATGACCACTTTTTGGAGTAGTTCCAGGTTCAGATTGTAAGTTCATTACTGCTAAAAATAGTACTTACTTTACGCCTGGGATTCGAAGCCACATTTTTTGGAATTAAAGTCGAGGTACCTCCCACTATGCCAACACGGCACCTATTAATATTGCCAGTAACTATTTACTACAACTTGGTATCTACCTATACTGTTTTGCTACTGTGAACACAAAAGCCGGCAGTTAAGGCCATTATATCAACTTCTAATATTGATCTAAAGTTTACCAGTCAAAGATTACACCTAAACTAATGAAGACCTCAGTGGTAAACTAACAATGGCATTAATGAACAAAACGCAAGATGAGTATCTTTATGAACCTAAATACCGTGCTTGTAATTTTATCAAAATAATTTTGAATAGAATTACTAGAGTTATCTTAGATTGAAATATTAATACTTATGAACCAATTCTCAGAAACTGGTAAATGGGTAATATTATAAAATTAATTTGAGTTAATCGGTTTGAAGAAAAACAACAATATAACATTAAAAAATATATGAATTCCAGAAAACGGTTTAGAAAGTACATAATTTAAGTTTTACTGTTAACATATTAATCAATAATATTAACTTTAACTTGTTCTAGAAGCTTTGATTTCGATCGATTTATCTTCTTATACTTAGGATTAGCTTTGACGGATCTTCTTATACTACTTCGTGTCATCACTCTGTCGAATATTTCTTCACTGGTATCTTCGCTGCCATCATCGGAGAAATGATTATTCATACTGTCACTTAGCTTAGGTCGTAATAAAACAGGTTCCATTCCACTATCGGAATGTACTGCATCTTCCAGCGTAGCTCTGTCTTCGTCACTCATAGACATTTTAGCATTCTCACTGCTTAACTGACGACATAACATCCTACAACTCTGAGAAGGTACTTGCAACTGATTCTTCTTCTCATCTTTCTTCTTTAAGTTGCTCGGTTTGTATTTCATCGGAGAAAAATCAACTCTACTACGTAAAAAGCTAATCGTTTCTCCGAACTTTCTGCTGCATTTTCGGGTGGCTTTGACTTCGGTTTTTTCTTCTGTTTTGGTGCTGTCATCGTTTTCTAATGCTACACCTGAGTCGGAATTGGAATCGGCTAGTATGTGTATCTCCGGAACGCTAAATGTAAAATCGTTGTGAAGTAACTTTTTATTCAGCTCCTCGATCGCCTCGGCTTGTTTCTGTATAATAACGTCCTTTTGCGCGAGTTGTTTAGCGACAGACTCTGTTCGGATTGCCAAGTTCGCTTCGTATTTTTGCAGTTCGCTCGAGAGGAATTCCAATTCTTTCTTTCTGTTCAATTCCAATTTCTTTATAAGTTCTGTTTGTTTCGTGTATGCTTCCTTGAGCCTTGCGATCTCCTGTTTATGTGACGTTTTAAGGAATTTAATAATGTTTATTGCCTCGTGGAGGGATGTGGGCTGGAGGATATTGTCTTTTGTAGCGATCTCTGCCATTATTGTTTCCCACTAGGATCTGAAACAATAAAATGTGTGAATCAGTTGATATTGTATTTTTTTCTCAGACAATATTTCTCACGATATAGAAACGCATAAAGATAAATACAAAAATATTTCTAATAAGTATTTTATGTATGAAGGAACACTAAAAAGTTTATTTCACTAACTTGTAAACCAACTAAATGGCCCTACCTACGATTGATGACAAATACACAAAACTAGCGAGGAAATCGACTTATAGTAATGATAATAGGTAGTACATTTATTTTTTCATTTATATTTGTAATAAAAAAGTTAATAACTCTAAGTGGTAATTTATAAAACACCAGTGATATCCCGCGACTTCGTTTACGTAATTTTTAATCCATTAAAGAACAGAAGTTCCGAAATTATTTTTTTAGCGTAACGTAAACCTATACTAAGAAAGATACCCCCCAAGTTTCATACATTGAGGATTTACTGTTTAGTCTGTGCGTTGTCTGTCGGTCCGTCAGTTTAGAAAGTTTTATATATTATGATAAAAAAAATACTTTTATCTAGAAAACAAATCGTTAATGGATCTTTTGACTTCGAAACTATTGGCCCAAGTTGTGTAATACTTTTTATCGCTGGATTATATCAATAATTAATCTAATGGATTTTTGAAGACCTAAAAATTATTGTGAAACTTGTATAATGAGTTTTTACTATAAATAATAAGCTTGGGATAGACACTACCACGTGCACTGTTTGAACAGTAAAGTGCATGTTTTTATACATTGCTACACCTGACCGTGGGTACAATAACACTTATTGTTCCCCGTGTACATTAACTTATTCAATAAGTATCGATTGTTGTATGAAACCTGCGGTATGCCATCAAAGAAAACGTATCACCAATATTGAAGAACATTCTGCTCATTCTGTAGCGATATGAGAAAATGTCTTACGAAAAAGTAATAAATAAAACACTGGCCAAGTGCGAGTCGGACTCACGCACGAAGGGTTCCGTAACATTATTTATAAAAAACGACAAATAGACACGTTTGTTTTATGGTAGCCCCACTTAAATATTTATTTTATCCTGTTTTTACTTGTTATTATAGCAGCAACAGAAATATATAATCTGTGAAAATTTCACCTGTCTTCATGAGATACAGCCCTGTGGCAGACAGGTGGACAGACGGACAGCGTAGTCTTAGTAATAGGGTCCCGTTTTTACCCTTTGGGTACGGAACACTAAAAATATCAAAGCTTTGATATAAATGAGTATGCGATCAAAGTTACAAGAAATGCAACCTACGCGGTCAATAACTGCGAAAAAAACAACGAAACCGCGTCTATACCGGCTAAACAGCTTTTGCTGGAATTCAATGAATGTAAAATACCCCTTAAGGGAATGAAGTAAGTGGCTTTTATTTTAGAAATACGCTGCTTTTTTAAGAAGTGAGATTCGATTCCGAATGATGTCGCTTTGATTTACCAAAACTAGTCTTGCCGACTCATTTTCGTATCATTTAACAACATTGTGAAATAAAAATGACAATTAAGTAATTAATTATAATGTTTGTTATCGAAAATAAAGGTACCGCAAAAAAGGTTTCATAATACAAAACGCTAAAATGATTATTCAAATATAAACAAAAAATTACCTGTCACGGAAAGATCCAAAAACAAAAGCACATTTACTTTAACAAATAAATTATGAATAATATTCACTGACAAAATTGTTTTAACAACAAGTCCACTCTCTACGACATACAAATTCAAACTGATGATGGATGTATGGTCACAGTCAGCTGACAATACAATAACAGGTACCGGCAGGTGGTATCCCCATTGTAATAATAAACCATACAAAATTGCCACGCCATTTTGGGTCTTAAAGTGAAGGTCGTTAAAACTATCTCTACCTGGAATGTAGCACAAAGGAGTTCTAGGTATTTCCTTTTTTGTAATTTATACATAGAATTGTTATACTTCAGGTACTAAGCGGTTTATCAATGGATGTAAAAATAACTTACAACTGGGCAACTGAACTATCAGGAATGCAGTAGGACCTAGAATGCCTCGGTCATTGTGTCAGGCAGTAAGATGAATTTTTGAATTCCTAAAGCTGTCAACGATCGCTTTCAACCTTTTGAAGGTACTACCAAACGTGGGCTAAGGAATTTGTTCAATCTACACTACTTACATTATAAAGAGGTACAATTTGTATCGAATATACTAAAAAACCGGCTAAGTGCGAATCGGACTCCCGCACGAAGGGTTCCGTACCACTAACTATAAAAAACGGTAAAAAAATCACGTTTGATGTATGGAAAACCACTTAAAAAAATATATTTTGTTTTAGTATTTGCTGTTATAGCGGCAACAGAAATACATAATCTGTGAAAATTTCAACTGTCTAGCTATCACGGTTCATGAGATACAGCTTTGTGACAGACAGACGGATGGATGGACAGACGGACAGCGAAGTCTTAGTAATAGGGTCCCGTTTTTAGCCTTTGGGTACGGAACCCGAAAAAGTACTAGACCAATTTAAAAAAATATTTGACTTATTTGTCAAAAGCTACATTATCAGAGAGTAACATGGACTATATTAAAAAAAAAAATATTAGAGATCCACACATTAATAATTTAATAATGTAACTTAAGACAAATTGCAATTTGAAAAATTTGCCTATAATCTTCATTATTACACGGCGAAGCCGAGTGTTGCAAATATTTGTATTGTGTGGTGTGTACAAAGAATGACCGTTTTGATTTATTTGGTACCTAGCTTTAGTTCTGTGCCATAAAAGGTAATATCAGAAGAAGCAGGCTTGTAAAAATCTATATTATTCACCCGCGCTGGCTTCATTGCCTAATACTAATATTTTCATAGTAACTATTTAAGACCCTTAAAATATAATACATAGACTCCATAA
Source organism: Hydriomena furcata (assembly GCA_912999785.1). Classification (NCBI taxonomy): domain Eukaryota; kingdom Metazoa; phylum Arthropoda; class Insecta; order Lepidoptera; family Geometridae; genus Hydriomena; species Hydriomena furcata. Next base: position 2,967,507 of record OU538833.1, on the reverse strand, counting down.
TAGTTACTGTGAAATAGGTACCTATTTTTTAAATAGGCTATTTGACAGTATGAAACATAAAGTGTTGTTGATAGTAATTTAAGTAAATTATGCCTTCATAAAGCGTTATGGAGTAAAATAACTTGAAAATAAACAATGATCTATTAAAAAACCCATAATTAAAATTATCTATTTTTAAACGCCAGTCACGTGACACTAAACGGTTAGGATTGGTCGAATCGACGATGACGTAACATGCTTGTCAATATGTCATCGCCTGCCTTGAAAAACTTGACGTTTGTGTATTTGTTGACAAGCATGTAACGTCACAGAAACTAGTGCGACGCCATTTGCTAAAGAAGCGTTTTTGCGGGTTATTTAAATTGTCTATATAATTTACATTTTTAGGCCCAATACTTATCAGAATTAAAAATTATATTTTTTTATGGGTTCCACCACAGTCACTAATCTGAATGAGAACAGAATAATCTAGAATGGTTTTCAAATATCGTTTAAGAAATAAGCCAACAGTACAGGCATATGTTCAAAAACTAAGAAACGCTGACATTTGGTAGGTATTTGGCACACTGAATTCTATTTGTATTGTAATGCCTATTCAATACTTATTGAGCCAAAAATATTTCTGTATAAAAATCGAATATAATATTTTTCACCTATTGTGTGAACCATTTAAAAAGGCTGCTTGTGTAATTCCAAAAATATACATTTTCTTATTATATCGGTTTCTAAAGCTATAATTTGATAATAAGTGTGGGTAGATAATGAGCTTTTTTCTGGAGTATCATTTGAATAAAATTTGGTCCTATACACATATATCGGAATTTGGATATTATTTTGAATGATTGGCGTTTATGTAACGAGTTCTATGACAGTTCTAGGTATACCATTTTCAATGCGAATCATTTACTAATTGGATTATTAGCTGATTTGGCTTATTTTCCCGGAATAATAATTAAAATCGAATGAAAAATGGACTAAATTTTATACGATCTATGTTACATAACCATCACAATAGAATTAATCGTAAAGACTAAATTATATTGAAGATGAAATTCTGATATCTATATAATATAAAAATCAATGCCACTTTTCGTTGTAATTTTATAACTCAAGAACGAGCTCACCTATCCAAACCAAAGGCTTTAACAAAGGCTAAACCTAGGCTTTGTTTGGACTATTTAGTAAATGGTTTATGTGAAGTTTGCATAAAATCGGTAGAGCGGTTCTTCATTTATCACATTTTTTGTAACAAATAAATTCAAAATCATTTTGTAAATGGAGATTTTGCTGTCAATCAATTATTGAAATTTGACAGGACAACGTCTGTCACGGGTCGGCTTGTCTATACTAATATTATAAATCTATACTAATTATAAAGAGGAAAGATTTGATTGTTTGTTTGTTTGTTTGTATCGAATAGGCTCCGAAACTATAGAACCGATTTTAAAAATTATTTCACTATTAGATTCCTATATTATCCCTGATGAACATAGGCTATAGAATATTTTCAAAAATGTTAGGGATCCGTATGAAAACTTCGATAATGTAACCCAATGTGTGAAAAAAAAACAAAAAAGATCCTTATATCGCTTACGCTGCGGAAATTATTGACAATAGAGCAAAGTAATGTACTACAGTTTTATAGATAATATCAATATCTACAAAAAAATATATTAAACTTATGTCTAACTATTAGGGATCCGTATGAAAACTTCGATAATGTAACCCAAGGTGTAAAAAAAATAACCATAAAATCATTATTACACCCGTGCGACGCCGGGGCGGACTGCTAGTATCCTATAAGTCAAAGTCTAAGTCGAAAGGTATTTTTTTAATAAAATCACAAGGACCACTTTTAAACGTCTTCGGAGCTAGGTGAAGCAACCCCTGTTCCTCGCGACCAAGCCTAAAAGAATCAATTAACATGGCTTGGTGCCTAAATTTTTCGATGATCCTTTCCTCTACCACTTAGCAATCATTAAAATCGAACCTACAGCCGAATTGACATCTTCCTTTTTATTTAATTGCTTAAAAAAATATCTAAATGTGCGTGCAATCGATGTAAAAAATAAATAAAAGGAGCAAGGGCACAATAAAAATATTTCGCTACGTTTACGCTCCTAATAAAACTTTCCCGAGCCTGCTCTCGGCCCATTGAACGGCACACTATCTTGACGATGTGAATGTTGCCATAAAAAATAACGTAACTTAGGGCAACACAGGGCTCGATTTGATAAGTTTTCTTTTGGATTATGCTTGTGTACTTGTAGCTATAAATAAAAACAACGAAACGAGATAGGAAAGAATTTATAACAATCTAAGATACTTTTTAATAATAAAAAAAAAAAAAAATAGGTTCACGTCTGTAATCCCCAAGTATGGTAGACATCCTCTCAGATCTTCAGACGCTTAGATCCTTTGAAGATGTCTAGTGGGGGTAGTCAGAGGCACGTCCAAACATTATATATGGCACATGCCCACATTTTGCAGTAGTTAGCATTCCATACGTGACAGGTTGCAAGCCCATCGCCGCTTATAAGAACACTAACTGGTTTCCTCACGATGTTTTCCTTCACCGTTGTAAGCACGTGTTTTTGAAGCGCATATCAATTTTCGAACAGAAAATTCCATTGATGCACGCTGGGATTCGAACCCACGACCTTCAGATTCAAAGTCAAGGTATATCCCACTCAGCCAACACGGCTATTTTATATAATATTCTTGAATAATACAGCTCAGCCAACATTCTTATGTGCTATGAGCTTGTAACTTAAGAACCTAACCTACCTAACTACTGACTAACATTGACTAACCCTTTAGACATCTCCAAGGATCAAGGATCTGAGAGGATGTCTACCGTACTTGGAGTTACAGTCGTGATCCCAGAGGAGAGATATAATACTAGCCTTCTAACCGCAGCTTCGTTCGCGTGGTAACTAGATAAAAAGTATCCTTATGACATTTCAAAAGATAAGCTATGTAATTTACAAGTTTCATCCAAATTTGTTTAGTCGTTTGGGCGTGATTAATATACAAACTGTCAGATTTATAATATATAAATAAGACTAGCAGACCCACGACAGACTTTGTCTTGTCTAAATTTCAATAATCATATGTAATGCATTTTGCTACGACAACTGATGTCAATACTGATGAATACATTTTTTGCACACCAACGCCATCTATACCCAAATCATCCCTTTTGCGTCTTTTTATAATTTTGGGTAAGTTTTTTCGAATTATAAACATTCCTACTTTTTAATTCAGGTAACAATCTACATCAACAGCAAATTTCATCATAATCCGTTCTGTCATTTAGGCCTGATTGAGGCACAAACATTCACATTTATAAAATTACTCGCTCCGGCTTCGCACGTGTGATACCTAGATAAAAAGTAGCCTATGTGTTATTCTAATGTTTATGCTATATTACTGTAAAGTTCATGTTCATCATTTTAATCCATTCTGTAGTTTTTGATTGAAAGAGTAACAAACACACACAACCACTCACAAACTTTCGCATTTATAATACTAAAGTAGGATTATGAATATGATATCAGATGTTAAGCAGTAGGTATGCGTATGCGTAACCTAGAAGGTTTCTATTCTATGAATTCCTAACTAGAGAACATTCTCAGATCTGAAGATATTTTAATGAAATTTTACAAAGATATCTTCCAGATTTCCAAGATTCCAGTTGAGATAAGATTGTACTCTGTTTCATATTTTAATGCCTGACTTGTGTTCTGAAAATTGCTTTCAAACACAAATATTGCAGAAGCAACTCTAATAACCAGATCAAAATAAAAATACAGATAGTTCAATTATATTTTTATAACCCGGTCGGATCGGCATGAACAATCCGGTCGAATCGCTAACAATCTGCCGTTTATCGAATTATCAACCGTCGAATCGGTTTACCGGTAAAAAGGTATGCTTGGTCATACATAAAAACCGGCCAAGTGCGAGTTGGACTCGCGCACGAAGGGTTCCGTACCATTATCTATAAAAACGGCCAAAAAATTACGTTTGTTGTATGGGAGCCCCATTTAAATATTTATTTATTCTGTTTTTAGTATTTGTTGTTATAGCAGCAGCAGAAATCCATAATCTGTGAATATTTCAACTGTCTAGCTATCATGGTTCATGAGATACAGCCCTGTGACAGACAGACGGACAGACAGACGGACAGCGAGGTCTTAGTAATAGGGTCCCGTTTTTACCCTTTGGGTACGGAACCCTAAAAAGCAAAATAAAACCATTTTAATACAAGCTTTTATTTAACTTGCAATGTGTTTGTTCGGGTGGAATCTTGCAACTCAATTTTGAAGCCGTTATCTCCAAACCGATTGAGTTGAAATTTTCATACGTAACTTCGGTGACAATGCAATAAAATGACAGCGAGCTTATCTTATGATGGAGTCAGGAGCTGTTCAACAGACACTCACAACGGAACTCTTTAGTAAATACTTCGATTGAGTAAAAACTTTGCATTCTTGTCAAGTTCCAATGACAATGTTATATGATGTGACAGGTGATACGCGCTGTTGCTCGATGGTTTAAATTATTTTAAAAAAGCTTGTCATTGAAAAATATTTTTCAACAGAAAACTTATAAACTTTGTTATGTTGTCTGAGTGAGAGGTACTTTGACTTTCCATCCGAAAATCGTGAGTTCGAATCCCAGATGAGCATCAACGGATTTGTCTATTTGAAAAATTTATATGCGCATTAACTTGTTCTTATAACGGTGAAAAAAAGCTTCGCGAGGAAACCAATTAGTATAAGCGGCGATGGGCTTGCATCATGTACTACTGCAAAATGTAGCGTTTGGACGTGCCTCTGACTATCCCCTCTAGATATATCAAGGCTCTGAGAGAAGGTATACGATACTTGGGGATTACAGTCGTGAAGCTTAATTTTATTTCACAATTTATACGCGTCGTCTTGAGAATCTCCTTTTTTCATTAGTTATAACAAATTAAGCTAGTTTTAACTTACTTTAGGCATAAACTCGATTACTAACAGAATAAAGTCCTATAAAAAAGCTTTTCTACAAGTACAGCAATTTGGAGTGTCCAAGTACCTACAAACAGCGTTCGTGGAATTTTCTTTGACAGTTTTCAGATTTCATTTAGATTATACACAAGTTTTTATTAGACGTGAGTCGTACCCTTGTTTTGTAGTAACAGGTCTCAGAAATACCAGTTTGATAAACCAGGTTTAAAATACTTTAAAGTATTCGAGATTTGAAGCGATTAAGTCTAGCCGACTCAGCCCTCCCTACCAGTATGAAAATACTTCTATGTAGAAGTACAGAAATACTTTCATGTATAAAATTACTTCCGGTATTCATTATTTACGGTCTTTAGATGGCTCAACTAGTTCTTTACATAAGAACTAGTTGAGCCACCTAAATAAACAAACATTTTGTAACATATTATTAGTATTAGATGTTATTTGTTTTTGTCCATAAATGTTTTTTTTTATGAAAAATTATAAATTATTTCCAAGTACAAATATACTTTTTTCGTACAAAATTACTTTAAATTAATTCAGAACCGCGACGTCATACCTGGTACGTATTTTTTAACGTATAAACCTGGTTTACAAATCTGGTCGAGTAAATAATCACCACTTTTAGATTTGATATCTCTAGTTCAATCAGCTTGATACTTTTGCGTATTATGTAAAGCGAATATTTTCGTAATAAAATAACTACTTAAGTAGGTACATCAAAAATAAACTTGTATAAATTGGCTTTCAATAAAATATAGTTACACTAGCGACCCGCCCCGGCTTCGCACGGGTAGCATGTTATTATACATATAAACCTTCCTCCTGAATTACTCTATCTATTAAAAAAAACCGCATCAAAATCCGTTGTGTAGTTTTAAAGATATAAGCAAACATACATACAGACATACAGACGCGGGAAGCGGAAAGCGACTTTGCTTTATACTATGTAGTGATTTACCAACTTATTTATCACCAATCGTCATGGCGAGATAAAATTATCTGAATAACTTATGAAATTAAGTGTTTTCTTTATGACCAAGAATAAGTTTACCAAACATTTCATCTTAATCAACCATACATCAACCAAAAAACATTGAATTTTATTAAAACTTTTGTGATGATTTTGATTATAAAACACTAGTTGCCTGCTCCGGCTTCGCACGGGGAGTACTAATAAAGATTTTAAGCAAATTTTTAATACCTTAGGTTACATTGTTTCAATTTTCGTGGATATCACAATATTTTTGGAAAATAAAACATATCTAGCTTTATCTTTTTAACACACTTATTATTCTAACATAAGAGCTGTGCTCTTGTCTTGTCTTTCCATCTGTTTCTGAAATAAATGAAATATATATTTATTGGGAACAAGAACATAGGTTTAACAATCAGTCAAAAAACGATGATGCCTGCAGAAGTGCTAGACTGTGTCGCAGACACCGCGCCTTCTCTCCAGCGCCGCCTTCTTTTCTTCCTTATACGACACGACAGCTATTTTCGCCTTTATCTGGCTCATGTAATTTATACGTAGCCTTCCTCTTCCTCTCTTCCCTTCCATTATAGTCCTTATAAAACTGTCGTTCCGTATAACTCAATCGTTAAAATAATTACCCCCAAAAAAGTAATAATGCAAAAATATAGCTTAAGTTACTGATAATGTAACTTTTGATAAGTGATTGAGGTGACTAATTATTTTTAAAATTGGTCAAGTAGTTGTTTAGTTTATTTATTAAAAGCAAATAGTATATTATGCAACTAGTGAATAAAGGATGGATTTTAAAGCGAGGGCCGTAGATGAGTCACGAGCAAGTGAACGACTCTAATGATTGAATCACGAGCGCAGCGAGTGATTCAACTGTTAGAATCCTGAACGACGCGAGTGATTCATGGCCCTCGATATAAATTCGTACTTTATTCAGGAGTTGCATACTATACTTTATACCATGACTACGAGAATATTTATTTAATCTAATGCCAAACTCCTTGTCGCAAATATCGACCAATCAAATCTCGAGAATTTATTTGCACCAAAGAGTTTTGAATTTCGAATCTCAGCGCAAGGAGTTTGTGTAAGCATTGAAATAGAGACCGGATATATTTTGTGTTCCAAATTCAAACACCAAAATAGTGAATAAAAACAAAACAGTGAATAAAAGGCCTTTTTATTCACTGTTTTGCGTGAATAAAATAAGCTTTTTAAAGTAGGTATGGTATTAATAATGTTTCACTTACAGTTTAAAATTCTAAGGTAAAATCGAATTCAAGCGAAACCAGGCATAAATTATTTATAGCCTATCTGTTTACAATTTCGTAACAAAAGTAAGTTAACGTCCAATAAGCGATACCAGCATTAGCCCTTAATCACAAACAAATCGCATTAAACCCACTTTAAGGGCATTTTCTAACTTTACAGGATTAAATTCGCGAAAAATTACCCAATCCCACTATAGGGCCGCGCGCCGTCCATACATCATTTTTATGTGCGGTTTCTGTGTGTGTAACCAAATATTTGTATTGTCTGTGGACGAGGAACGCGCATTCCACGGATTTATACCCAACCTTTTTCTATTAGGGGGGATATAAATTCTAACGGGGTGAGTTTTTTATTGTTCTGTTGGTACGTATTTTGCGTTTTTGCAATTTCAGTTGCCGATATTGACAGAAGTCGCTGATTTTTTACCGACGAAAAAAGGAGGAAGTTTTCAATACGGCGTGTATTTTTATTATGGGTCGTTAAAGTTTTTACCAGGTGATCCGATTTTTAAACCTTTTTTTAATGTCGATTTTTTAGGTCATCGGCACTGTATAACTTCTGCGAGTGTGTTTTAATTTTTTATTGAGAATATAACTATTATACTAGCAGACCTGCGACAGACGATGCCCCGTCCAAATTTCAATAATCGCAAAGTGTAACGCGCGTTTTTATGACAACTGATGTCTGATTTTTTTCACACCTGCGCCATCTGTACTAAAATCATCAAATTTCATCATAATCCGTTTTGTCGTTTTGGCCTGATTGAGGCACAAACATACAAACAAACTCACTAACTTTTGCATTTATTATAATACTAGCTGCTCGCCCCGGCTTCGCACGGGTGGTACCTGGATAAAAAGTAGCCTATGTGTTATTCTGATGTCTATGCTATATTACTGTAAAGTTTCATTTGAATCCGTTCAGTAGTTTTTGCGTGAAAGAGTAACAAACACACACATACACACACACTCACTCACTCACAAACTTTTGCATTTATAATATTAGTAGGATATTATGATTTTATTGCCCCAACTTTGACTGCCCGATTCATTGATAAAGAAATCGATAACTCATTTGGTGTAAAAAAAGTTTTCGTACACCACATTGAACATAATAATATAATTTTGTAGTATTAAATGTAAATGAAACAACTGTTCTTTATTAAGTTCAACCTCACGTTCATTGAAATCACGATACATAAAATAAATTTTGACGATAACTACTTACTCGTAAAACACATCTCCATCTCTCACATATAAAACTTGAATTTCAGAGCTTATAGAACTTACTACTTATATTAGGTTTATGACATTGAATTTCATATTTTCTTCTCGACTTCAATATTAGGTAAGTATAAAGCTTAATATCGGATGATTGATAGAAAAACTTTACGATTCGATCATATCCAAAAAATATTTTGAATCTATAAAATTGGCTATTGGTTTCGTGACGGGGCATAATATTTTACGCATAAGGCTCAAATATTTGAAACTAGCTTTACCCACGAGTTTGTCCACGTAGATTCAGGAAATTGATTTAGATAGATAGATAGATAGATAGAAAATTCTTTATTGCACAATACAAGAACATGTACATAGGCGAACTTAATGCTAGTTAGCATTTTCTTCCAGCTAACCTTTGTGTAATTTGGAAAGGGAATGGTAGTGCTTTGTAAGAGAGAAATCATTGAATTTATTATATTTATACACATACTTACTAAAAAATACATAAACTTACATATATACCATACCATTACATTAGACGACTTTATCGTAAAATATTTTTTTATATTTTATATTCTATGGAAAAAAGTATGTTCATCCCATGACTTTAAACTATATCTATATGAAATTTCATGACATCCGGCCCTACGATTTGGCCGTGATAGTGTCACAGACAGACAAACAGAGTTACTTTCGCATTTGTAATATTAGTATAGCTAGATGTCTATAAGCGAAGATAATTCACATATTTCATAAGATGCGACACATAGATAATTTAATTATTTTAACGCCTACAGACAACATCAAAAGAAGATGAGTGAACAAAGTTTCATAAGGTTTTAAGAATAAAATAGTTGATATCGTTGTTTTTTTTTACTGACCATGAAATGGACATTAAAAATAAATTTGTTTCCAAACTGCTCCGAAAATAAATTAGTTTCTTATTTCCGTTAAAAACATTGACTACTGCAGCTGACCGTCCAACTAATAATTTCTGTTGAAAAATATTTTTCAATGACAAGCTTTTGTATAATCATTTAAACTATCGAGCACCAGCGCGCGATGTGACAAGTGATAACTTGTCACATCATATAACATTGTCATCGGAACTTGACAAGTATCCAAAGTTTTTACTGCCAAATTTCAGCTCAATCGGTCGGGGATAACTGCTTCAAAATTGAGTTGCATGATACCACATTAACAAACATAGTTACATACATAATTACATTGCAAGTTAAATAAAAGCTTGTAAAATGCATTCTCAAATAGAGTACACTCACCAGATCGGACATAATAAGAACTTTGGAGCTTTCTACATCTGTATGTCACACAAAATGTTGGGTTATCGAATACCCTTCTTCTCGTCGTCTAGAACGTATCTATTTGGAGTGAAGCCAATCGTTGGCGAGTCTAGATAAGCAATTGGTTAGACCGAACTGCTCTCAAGACAATTGCTCTCTATATTTCAGACTTTAAAGCGCTTACACACGATATCTCAAGTAGTAGGTACTTACTTACCTATTTTATTCCTTAAAAATCCAGTCAAAATATCCTAGCTTATAGATAGATTAATCCCCATATCTTAGTTTAACCTTGAAATATCTATAGATATCTATCGATCTCAAAACCGTGTTTTGGTAGTTTTAGTTGATAACATTACCTCGAGTTTGCCTTTAGTCGAGGATTCCTCATTATATTTCTTCAATGGAGGAACTGTCAACTCAAAGTACCTCGCGATGTACCTTGAGCATTCCTCGAAAGCTTCTCAACGACGCATGGTTACGTTTCATTGTCTTTCGTGACATTTAGAAATCACGACAGATTGCAAATGTATTTAGGCTCGACGGATTGTTTGATGAAATTCTCCTCGAACTGAGGACGTAATGATTCGTAATGACCTCATTCGAGATGAATTAAGAAACCTACAAAAGTACAATTTAATTTACTAAACAAGAGGTACTTTTCGAGGAAAATTCTTGGGCCTCAAAAGAGTTTGAGTCGCAGTAGTTTCGAGGTTACAACTAAGAATATGGGGTTAAGCTTGAGGAAACCTAAACATATATCGCAACCATTAGTTAAGAGTATAATAGAAGAAAGTTTTTTTGCGCTGTTGTGTTGTAGGTACGACAAAAGACTAGTCGATTTGAACACATTTTGCCGATTGCTTTTCTGTGTCGATTCGTATAGATTGCATCGATACAAATAAGAACGAACACCTGATATTGCTAGTGAGCGTCCTGATATTGATCCATTGATAGTCCAATCGTGACTTTTCCTGCTTTATCTGTATCGGTTTCGTGTTTCTGTCACAACTGCAATAGCCCATGTAAAAAAGAAAGAATGATACAAGCACAATTAATTTGTATTACTATATTAATGCTTATAAATAATAACACACACATACAACACACACACACACAGAAACACACACACACACAAACAAACAATATCATCGTTTTCTTACTTTTAATGTGCTATTGTTGTTTTTGGTTCCAAATAAATAGAAATTGTAAATTGAATTTAGACACACATTGACATTAATATGGAGCGGTAAGCGGAGCGGAAAAATGTTGATGGATGCCTTACTGCCGGGACCGGGGTCACTCGATTTTGAGTATTAGTAATGTATTTTGAGTAAAAGGCCGCACGCCCCGCCTCGCTGGACGGTCGAATCGAGCGGACACTATTATTAAGACCCAGGCAAGAACCCTATCTAATTAGTGACAACAATCAATAATATATAGTACCTAATAGATAGTCAAAGATAGATAATGATACCCTACATCAAAGCAATTTAACAGAGAATACAGAAATAGGTAGATAAAGGTATGCAACATAACAAAGAAAAACCGGCCAAGTGCGAGTCAGACTCGCGCAAAGGGTTCCATACCATTATCTATAAAAAACCGGCCAAGTGCGAGTCGGACTCGCGCACAAAGGGTTCCGTACCATAATCTATAAAAACGGCAAAAAAATCTTGTTTGTTGTATAGGAGCCCCCCTTAAATATTTATTTTATTCTGTTTTTAGTATTTGTTGTTATAGCAGCAACAGAAATACATAATCTGTGAAAATTTCAACTGTCTAGCTATCACGGTTCATGAGATACAGCCCTGTGACAGACAGACGGACAGACAGACAGACAGACGGACAGTGAAGTCTTAGTAATAGGGTCCCGTTTTTACCCTTTGGGTACGGAACCCTAAAAACGGCAAAAAAAACACGTTTGTTGTATGGGAGCCCCACTAAGATAATTATTTTATTCTGTTTTTAGTATTTGTTGTTATAGCGGCAACTGAAATACATCATCTGTGTAAATATCAACTCTCTAGCTATCACGGTTCCTGAGATACAGCCCTGTGACAGACAGATGGACAGACGGACAGCGAAGTCTTAATAATAGGATCCCGTTTTTACCCTTTGGGTACGGAACCCTAAAAACTAATTTAAGTAATCCAGCGTGTAGGTATATTACGTCCTTTTTGAAGTAGGTGCGAGTACGTGCGTCAGCCAGAAAAAGCTTATGATTATCTGCTTTAGTTTTCAAAGCTACAAAATAATAGATACATACCCGTAGTTTAAGGCGAGTAATTAATGTGTTTGATAAATGCAGAATCGTTTTGTCTCAATAACCGTAAAACATACAGTTTTGTTTTTTATGACAAAGATAACTTAAGGATATAATCTAGATAATTTACAGACAGAATCACGATTGGTGAAACTTTTCTCGATAGATTTATTTTCCAAAGTTGGCTCTTCAAAAACACTAGTTTCGCTTTTAATCAAAACTATGAATAGCTAAACAGTAATTTTTTATATAATTCGTTAGATAATCATACTAGCTAAATAAATTACAGACAGTTTCTTTTTAAATTTGATGGTTTTCGAGATAATGCAGTTTTATCACTTTTTCCGTCTTATCCGGGTAGACTCAGCCCATACAAAATGTCAAAAATTTCACTTATCACCTTAACATAATCTCCTATTAGTTTTACAAACTTCTTATTGATAGAGTTCGAAGGATGAACTTAGAAAGGGGATGGTCAAAGTAAAGAAGTATTAAAGTTTTCTAACTTTTGCCTACGACTTCATCCGCGTAATCATTCTTCCTGAAAATATTTTTTTTTGTGAAAATATGCCCTATGTCCGTCACAAGACTTTAAACTATCTTAGTATGAAATTTTATCACAATTGACCCAGTGATTTGGCCGAGATAACGTCACAGACACAGACACAGACACAGACACAGACACAGACAGACAGACAGACAGACAGACAGACAGACAGACAGACAGATAAACAGAGTTACTTTCGCATTTTTAATATAAAAATATCACGACTGTTATCTGTTGAATTTTGAATTTGAATTTGATTTGAATTATCCCCAAGTACGGTAGACATCCTCTTAGATCTCCCGGCACTTAAGAGCCTTGAAGATGACTAGAGGGGGGAGGCACGTCCAAACATTATATTTGGCACATGCCCACATTTTGCAGTAGTTAGCATTCCATACATGACAGGTTGCAAGCCCATCGCCGCGCATTATAATTTAGGTATAGAAGTAATAGATAGATATCATTGTCACGCCGCAACACAACATGGTCTGCAAACGCTCCAGCAAAAATGAAATGAATTGCCTTCCAGCTATACCGCGGCTTTTAATGTGTTTAGAATATACGTTTGGACGTTACTGTTTTCAATGTATTTGAGGTTTTTGGGGTTTATGCACCTTGGCACTTTTACAACTGCAGTGAAGTTGTGTTGTTGGAAACAAATTGGCCATTACACAAATACATTTATTGTATTTTCTTCGGTACATTTTTGCTGCAATTTCGTTATTGTTTCAGACGGCTTCTGTTAAGAACCACGACTCATTCACAAGTAACTAACCAAATACCAACGGTAGATGTCCTCTCAAAACTCCAGGCGCTCAGATTTTAATGATGTTTTAGGCTAAATTTATATTAGACCGGTCCGTGCCCGGGGCGTGCCGTGTACATGGGGGGACGGGGCACGTATTAGAAACGTTACATACATTTTGTATGAAGCAATTTATAATAAACAGTGCCTGATCCGTGTCCGGGCCCATCCAATGCTGATCCTTTGTGCCAAATAGGAACCAACTCTCCACCATCGCTTTGACCACACTCCCTAATAACATTTTGAAAACCCGGTGGGCCCCGTTCCCCACGGACCCAGTATTTACAATTACCTTCTCAGCTCATTTTGGCATGACTAACCCTCGTATTCAAGAATGACACTATGAGAACACGCAACCACAGTGGACGAAATCTTTTTTCATAAAAATCACTTTATGTGTTGTGCGACACTGCATAGTGTGACTAGAGGCACATTGTCGTGTGCCTCTAGCCAAAGTTGAGCTGTAAAGGCACACGGTAACGTGCGCCATAGTAGTTAACCTTTTTGAGATTAATTTTCTGACCGTAAGTCCAGAATATTCACGTAAAAATGCTTGAACTAAATTAATCTGTAATGACCCTATTTCTCGTCCGAATTAATAGTTTAGTAGGAGCTTTCTACACCGCAAATCAAACGAGTCTCACTGAATTCTATGCTCATAATTGCGCGCAGATTACGTATTTCAGCTGAAATCACCTTTGTAAGGTGACTGTGTTCGATATTCAGTTTTCCAAAGCCTAGTACCTAGTAGTAAGATGTATATATCTTACTTTATTTATTTATTAAGAGGAGTAATAAATGTTTTTGAAGAATGCAGAATCGTTTTTTCTCAATAACCGCAAAACATACAGTTTTGTTTTTTATGACAAAGATAACTTAATGATATAATCTAGATAAATTACAGACAGAAACACGATTGGTGAAACTTTTCTCGATAGATTTATTTTCCAAAGTTGGGTCTACAAAAACACTAGTTTAGTTTTTAATCAAAACTATGAATAGCTAAACAGTTCATCACTACATAGTATAAAGCAAAGTCGCTTCCCCCTTCCCGCGTCTGTATGTATGTCTGTATGTATGCTTATATCTTTAAAACTACACAACGGATTTTGATGCGGTTTTTTTTATAGATAGAGTGATTCAGGAGTAAGATTTATATGTATAATAATATGCTTAATATATTAGAGAACCACTGATAATTTTAAGATTTCTAATATGAAGTCGTAAATAAACACATTTTTTTGCGCTAACATTGCAAACGCTGGCTGAACTCTACGAGATAGATCAAAATAATGTATTAAATATTGAGTAATAAATATTGGCTTAGACTTGAGCGTTGAGTGTTTTTCACGTGGCCAATTATATGTCGCTCTTTCAAGAGTAACATCTAAAGAAAACATGTTTGTATTGTCTAATGACAAGAAAGCTGTGAACGTTGTATATAGAGAGATTCTGTGTTTATTGTAAAAGTAAAATAAATAAGTAAAAATGTAAAAAATAAATGCTGTTAACGAGTATACAAAGACATTCTGTAATATATTTTGGTATCAGCTTTGCACCCGTGCGAAGCCGGGGCGGCGCTAGTTTTGATATAATTCGTTAGAAAATCATACTAGCTAAGTAAATTACAGACGGTTTTTTTTTTAATTTGATAGTTTTCAAGATAATGCAGTTTTATCACTTTTTCCGTCGTATCCGGGTAGACTCAGCCCATACAAAGAGTCAAAAATTTTAAGTATCTCCTTAAATAGCTTTTCTATCTACACAATTTTTGTTATGTGGTTTACAAGGTTCCAAAAAAATAACAGAGTGGATACCAAGAAATCTAACAAGAGGCAGAGGTCGACCAGAAAAAAGATGGGAAGACATTTTCATAGAGAAAGCTGGATCAAACTGGATGACAAAGGCCAGAAATAGAAATATGTGGAAGAAATTGGGGGAGGCCTACGCCATGGAGGCGACTACTGATAAAAGTGATACACAATAAATAAGTAATTATACCTAAGTTAAACTAGTAATTAGTAGAAATAAAGGCTCATTTTTTTTTTTTTTTTTTTTTTTTTTTTTTTTTTATTATTACAAGGTTCAGTTCAGATATAAAAGTCAGTTACAGACCAACATCTACTAAGTTAATAAAACGAACAAATAGCCCAAAGTTGTTTCTATTAAAATTGTATTAATTTATGAAGGACTAAGTTCCTTTATGAAACCTAAAAAGATAATATCGTTTCTTGACTTTTCGACCGATCGAATCATTTTCGTCGTAATTTTACCTCTAGGCGTAATGCGCGTTGCTTTTATAAAATTGAAGCTATGAATATATTATTTCCAAATCAACCAGAAATACGACAAATCATGCTTATATTATAATAGTCAGACGAATTAATTATAGATTACAAGCCGACCCATAACAGATGTTGTCCTGTCAAATTTCAATAATCGAATAGTAAAGACTGAATGTTGTTAGTCTGTGATGTCAGATTTGTTGCACACCAGCGCCATCTATACAGAAATTATCCCTTTTGCGTTTTTTTATCGTTTTGAGGATGTTTTTCATTTTTTAAAGTAGTCTATCATTTATTCGGGCAATATATCAACATCGTATGTTTTGTCGTATAGGCCTGATTGCGGAACAAGCATACATACAAACTCACAAACTTTCGCATTTATAATATTATTAGGATTCAGACGAATTACATAGATTATAGATTTTCGAAAGATAGTTATTTATCAGCTGTTTCATAAAATAATGCGCATTATATTGAGTATCAGTTAAACAATAAATATGTAACATAGACCGATTGATCAATAGATACATTAGACATATCTATAGACAGTGCATTGTATAGCAATATGACCTTATCTAAATTAGTTCACACTCACGGAAGGATGCGTGTGTGCATTCACTAATTACGCTCACTAATGAGGTGTGAAGCCGCAAATAGTTTCCAAACAATGCAGCACGCCTAGCACAAGTAGATAGGTACTCGAGAAATAATTCAAATTTATTAAAAATAAAAATAAAGAAAAACCGGCCAAGTGCGAGTCGAACTCGCGCACGAAGGGTTCCGTACCATTATCTATAAAAACGAAAAAAAACATGTTTCTTGTATGGGAGCCCCCCTTAAATATTTATTTTATTCTGTTTTTATTGCAGTATTTTATTTTTATTGTATTTGTTGTTAGAGCAGCAACAGAAATACATAATCTGTAAAAATGTCAACTGTCTAGCTATCACGTTTCATGAGATACAGCCCTGTGATAGACAGACGGACGGAAGGACGGACAGACAGACAGACAGACAGACAGACGGACAGCGAAGTCTTAGTAATAGGGTTCCGTTTTTACCCTTTGGGTACGGAACTCTAAAAATCTAAGAGAGAAAATCAGAGAGAGGGCGGCACTGTCTGCTCTCGACAATGGCTATTGTAATATAGTCAAAACGTGTCGGGAAAATTAATTAATGTAAAGATAATCGTGATAAAGACCCGTCTAAAAATTAAGAGATAAGTCTAACTACTTCTCTATCTTCTTCATCCTCATTTTATAGCCAAATAAAGATTTTCATTTTCATTTTAGTCATTTCCAAATTTAGCCTCATACATAAAGCTAATACTACATAGAACCTACAGAACTACTATAGTACCAGATAACTGATAGAATACTGAATACTTTAATTTGTTAATTTATATGCGCATTATCAAAAACACGGTGAAGGAAAACATCGTCAGGAAACCAGTAAGTATTCTTATAAGCGGCGATGGGTTTGCAACCTGTCACGTATGGAATGATAACTAATGCAAAATGTGGGCATGTGCCAAATATAATGCTAGAACGTGCCTCTGACTACCCCCCCCCCCTTTAAAGGATCTAAGTGCCTGGAGATCTGAGAGGGTATCTTAGCTTAACATCCTACTTATAACACCCAGACACAGAACAAACATTTATGTTCATCATTATAATGTTTATCTTGGGTGGATATCAAACCCATGACCAACAGAGGAGAAGGTAGTACTCAACTAAACTGTGAGGTCTTAGATGTAGAAATAGCGCCGTAGACGTAAAATAAAGATCTAGGTAAGTGCAAACACGTACTACTAACATACTCAAAAATAGTGCCGCTTTAGACATACATAAAAAACCTGCCAAGTGTGAGTCGGACTCGCGCTCGAAGGGTTACGTACCATTATCTATAAAAAACGGCAAAAAAAACACGTTTGTTGTAGGGAGCCCCACTAAAACATTTAATTTATTCTGTTTTTAATATTTGTTGTTATAGCGGCGGTATTTCTGATACATCATCTTTGAAAATTTCAATATTCATTTCAAATACACCCTGGTGACAGACAGACGGACAGCGGAGTCTAAGACAGTCAGTTTATTAAAAATCTACTCCTAGACAAATCGATTTCTCGGGTGCTCGTGCTAAGCATGCTGGTAAAGACTGAATGCTGAACATTGTGAATAAAAGGGGCCAGCGAATGAGGAGTGGGAGCGTTATCAATACATAATATAGTTTTCATGAGGTAGTAACTCTGGTGATAGAGAATTTATGTTTGAATTGTAAAAGCTTAGTTATGATGATAGTGTTATATCTGGAACTGATAGCCAACTAAAGCATGAAAGCACATACTGTAATCATAGTTAAGATCACCCATTCATTGGTGGTAAAATGCATTACGAACATATGAGATACTGTGCTAGTACAGTTTCAAGACACAATAGATTTTATTTATCTTTTTAAGGAGACCAGCCAGGAGCCCCCCACCCCGCGTGATGAACACCTCGAGTTGACGTGACGAATTTGAACACTCTCACCCTCGTATTCAAGAACGACACTATGAGAACACGCACCCACAGTGGACGAAATCTTTTTACATAAAAATCATTTCATGTGTTGTGCGACACTGCATAGTGTGACTAGAGGCACATTGTCGTGTGCCTCTAGCTAAAGTTGAGCTCTAAAGGCACACGGTAGCGTACGCCATAGTGTCGCTCAACACATAAAGTGATGTTTATGAAAAAAGATTTCGTCCACTGTGGGTGCGTGTTCTCATAATGTCGTTCTTGAATACGAGGGTCAGGTGCTTTATTATTCCACCCTGTTGCGAATAGATCCTGGCTATGGCATTCTTCGATAATTCAAAACGTCCATTATTTGACAGTAGGGTTTATTTCTTGCTAATTATAATTTTATAAAAGGAAAAGAGATGTCTCAAGTTACAAGTTATTTTTTTTTATTACTTTATTATTCGCCATAACAAAAGTACACAACAAAAAAATTACATAAAAACAAATTTTATAATACGTCCATCCACTCAAACATGCGTATATATTTTTTTAGCGCTAAAAACAGTTGTCACACTGACAGTTCGATTGACAGTTCGTTCGACAAGTGTCAAGTGACAGTGACGTAGTTTTACTTTATTCGTTGGCGGCCGTTGACTCCCCGTAATTACCATTCATGGGTGTGAATCGAATCCACAACTTACAGTTCAAAAGTTAGAGCCATTACCAACGGAGCTGTGATTTAACAATGGTATTCTTGCACTCATGTTTTTATGATGATAACTGGTTCGTTGTAATGTCTATTGTAAAAGTTATGTTCTCATATGTGTTCTCGTATATTTGTCAATTCCTGAGCAAATATAAAACCTTTTGTGAACAAATTGCGGGGACAATACAACGATCCTTAGGGCGCTCTTAAAGGTTTATCACAATTTAGAATATTCAGGTGAATATGGGACTGCGTGTCACACCGTTTTAAACCAACAGTGCCAGAAGGAGGCTAATGATTTTCAAGCGTATGTGTTGTACGTCCATTTTTTGGCACGCTCTACAAACGACTTGACAGATTACAACATTAGAAGGTTTCGTAGGATTTATCTAATTTCTGGGAGTGACATAAGCTAGGGTACATAATTAGCTACAATTATTTTTTTCAATTATGCCAGTCAAGAACTAAGCATAGCAAAAAAACTTGTTTAAAATCTATTAATACAGTTCTTTGCTCTATGCTCCGTTATGATTAGTGACAGCTGTGATGTGATTGAATGATAAAAAAACGCAAAAAGGATGATTTTGGTATAGATGGCGTTGGTGTGCCACAAATCTGACATCACAGACTAAAAACATTTAGTCGTCATAGCAACGCAGTTTTGACTAATGAATGAAAGAAAGAAAGAAAGAATAAATTGATTATGTGTCAACATAATCTCTTAAAACTAAACAAAAACATACATAATATTGGAAACATTGACAACAAAATTGGTCACCACTCAGATATATGCTACAACAGCGAGAGTTGATGCATCATATGATACGCATTCTACCAAAATTCGAAATTTATTTTATCAGTACAAGGTTTGTAGGGAAAAAAATGGAAGCTGCCTGAAATAGATTTTTCCTATGTGATTATTACAAAAAAAAACTGACAAAACATCTTTTGTCACGGGTCGGCTAGTATTAATAAATAAACATCGCCTGTTACAAAACCTTTGATAACCTACGAGATAGATAAATACTCTATTCGATGTTGTTTAAAAATCATCGTTTTAATCATTTTTTCAATATAAACCGTTTATTTGAAAATTAAAATGTTGTTAAAGTGCCCTCAATCCGCGCTCTCACCTTATATATAAATGCGAAAGTTTGTGAGTGGTTGTGTGTGTTTGTTACTCTTTCACGCAAAAATTACTGAACGGATTAAAATGAAACTTTACAGTAATATAGCTTATACATCAGAATAACACAGGGATACAGGCTACTTTTTATCCAGGTACCACCCGTGCGAAGCGGGGGCGAGCAGCTAGTTTTAAATATAGGGCCTACCCTATATATAAGCTAAGTTTGACCTCATATTTTCTTCAGTGTAAATGTGTGTATATTGATATATTTCGTTGTTATCAGTAGTCGAAACGTTGCATTGTTTGAACCCTATTCAGACAGCTTGACAAAAAGGAAACAGATTTGATGGAAAAACTCCCAGCAACAAAGGTGAGACATCCCTAGAGATCTACCTTTAAATGGTTTATGTGGAAGCGGTTAGCGGAAAACATAAACTTTTACGCACACCCCCGTGATACAGGATATCAGACATTTTTAAAAAAACTGTACATTTCAAACAAATAAATGTCCGGATAATATCAATATTTTTTACGGAATCAGTGTTGAATATTTTTCAATTCGGGCAATCTTTTCTATAAATATGAACTTCCCTCTTCAAGATTTTATAGAAATTAGAGCATAATTACATGTGAATAGTATTTTATAAACATTTTTTTGTTATGCCACCTTTCACGTTCCATTACAACAGAAATGTCTTTTATACACTCTAATAGTTTTGAATCATCATAAAGTTCTAATGTGTTCTCTGTTAAACTTTTTGACTATCTAACTAATGTAATAAATATATTTCTTATTATTTATTCATAATAATATTATTCTACGCGGTGCTTTAGCAATAAAAAACTATATTTTAAATTTGTCCGAGATTCTTAACATGTGAGTCACTCAGAGTATGTCACGGTCAATTTCGTAGCTATTTGTACCATTTCTACTACTCGAAGATCATTTTTGATATCTGGCAACACTTTGCTCAATGCTGTTCCAGCCAAATCTCCGCAATTTTGATTTAGTGTCAGTTTATTTGATGTCACGAAACGCCATTGCAATTTGTATAAAATAAAAACATGTGAATCACAGTGCATTTCCAAAGAAAATAAAATGATACTTCATTTTCAATTATTTTCATAGCGTTATCCTATTAATACAAGTTCTAAGTATGTATCGTATATATCTCTACTACAAGTTATTCTGATATTTTTGCTTATCGAGGTTATGTTTTTCACAAAAATGCTAAACATGTGAGTCACATTTCATGACTTATATGACGTGGCTCACATCTAAGTGAATATTAAGATACGTTTACACAGAAAAATTGCAATAGCTGCCTAGAGAATTGTGAATTTGGAAAATACTGAAAGTGCTGAAAGAAACAATAACAAACATTGAACACATAGACCGAGCCCAAAAGACGTAACCTTGATTTCTGTGGGACCCTAGCGACCCTTCCCAAATAGCAACAAACAAAAACGGAAAAACAAGTTCTTAGCGTTGTTACTGTTTTATCATCGTGGTTTATGTAACGTTTGGGATTATCTACATAAGTTTCAAGACGATCAATCGCAATTGAAATTACGTAATTGATCGCAAATCATTTACCTTTTTAAGTTAAAAAAATAAAAACGTGGTAGGTACTGGCTTACGCTCGCGGCTTTGCTTGCGTGATACCTGGATAAAAACTATCCTATTTGTCTTAAATACAGTAATTAAATAATGTATAAGGTATGTATATTCTAAGTTTTATTTTCCAAATTCGTTGGTCGATTGATCGTGATTGAGTTTCATAAATATGTACTTATCTACAAAAATCCTTAAAAACTTTTGTATTTATGATTAAGATTAAGATAGTTTTGACCCCACACTAAAATTTCGTGACGAGACCAGTTAGTATTCTTATAAGCGGCGATGGGCTTGCAACTTGTCACGTATGGAATGCTAACTACTGCAAAATGTGGGCATGTGCCAAATATATTTTTTGCACGTGCCTCTGACCACCCACACTAGACATCTTCAGAGGATCTAAACGTCTGGAGATCTGAAAGGATGTCTACCGTACTTACTTAGGGAGTACAGTCGTAATCATATTTTTTAAGTTCCTTGGGGAATGCTTTCAAAATAAACGAAATATCACATTGAATGCGATAGATGGATCTTTGATCGATGCTCTTTTCTGTTTGGTTAACGGAATGATTTATCATTGGCAAAACGATCAATCAGTTTCAGTTATGATTAATATTTTTGACCTCAACAATAAATTTCAATTTGCAATGTCAAACCTTCGTCAATTGCCATTGATCGTCACGAAGGCACTTTACCTGCAATGTTTTTTCTTTACACAGGTAAAAAGTTTTACAGACAACTTACAATTTGAACTCTATAGCGATGATAATAAGGTTGTGCGAAAAAAGGACAAAAGCTATTACATTTATGAGGTTATGTTGAGCAACAAAAATACAGACTATTTTATTTGTGTAGAAGCAGTTTGTTCTTTTAAATGTGGTTATAAAGAACATGGAACCTACAATTGTTTACGTAATTTATGAGAAGACTTCATAAATCTGTTATGAATAAAAAAAACATGAAATCACAACTGTAATTTCCAAGTACGATGTATATACATCTCAGATCTCCAGGCGTGCAGATCATCAATGATGACTGAATGGTAGTCACCGTAGTCAGAGACACCAAACATTACATAAATTATTGATGTCTTAAGTATTATTTTAGACCATCATTTCGTGATTTTTTTGCTCCTTTACTCGTACGTAACTAACGATTATTTACAAGTAAGTTAAAGGGTTTTGCCTTAAATTATTTCGTCTCTGTTATCTCAAGGAAAGGAAACATGTTATTTTCAAAATTTTCAGAATTTTTTTATATTAAAATAAAATTTAATGAAATAGGATCACGACTAGATCTTTTCCTAAATGTCAAAAGGAGGTAGTTATAGGCACGTTCAAATATTCGGCACATGCTCACATTTTGCAGTAGTTGGCATTACACACGTGACAGGTTGCAAGCCCTTCGCCGTTTTAGTATATACCTAGTATATGATTACGTCATTGTTATCTCAAGAAAAGTCGTAAACCTTTAATACCTCGACATAACCCGTAGGAATTATTTAATGTTGATTACGACTACGGTAGAGATGTATGATTCCATGAGTGACTAACGCCCGGTTTTTAGGGTTCCGTACCCAATGGGTAAAAACGGAACCCTATTACTAAGACTTCGCTGTCTTTTTGTCACAAGGCTGTATCTCATGAACCGTGATAGCTAGACAGTTGAATTTTTTTACAGATGATGTATTTCTGTTGCCTCTATAACAACAAATACTAAAAACAGAATTAAATAAATATTTAAGTGTGGCTTCCATACAACAAACGTGATTTTTATCGATAATGGTACCGAACCCTTCGTGCGCGAGTTCGACTCACACATTTTTATTTGTGGCCGGTTTTTTATTTGTATCTACCGATTAGTATCGAATTTAATAAAGTCTTGAACGTTTTTCATTTTATTTAGACACTAAAAATTTGCCAGCTTACGTTTAAATGTGAATCTTAAGTAACCATTAATTTTATTTAATGAACTGTTTTACATTAACACTTTTGGCATAATATAAGTTATTTTTGTTACCATCCGTAGCAAATATATTTAAGTCGTATTTTAAATAGTTACCGGTATTTTTATGTTTATACTTATAGTAAAAAATACGTCCTGAGAACTTACATTCACTCTAAAAAAATCAGAAAATATTTAATAATAAAAATCAAGAAACGTAATGCTAAATTCATTTATTTTTATAAAATTATAATAAATTAATATTTTAATTCTGTGATATCCACGACACAGAAATTGTATTGTCTTATCTATACTTATAATAAATCTGTAGAGAGGTCCATTCTGTACATGAAATATATTTCCAAAATAACTATCAGGGGGTGATTAGGGATCGATACTGATGCCAAAAATGCAATCAGTAAATTTTTTGTCTGTCTGTCTGTCTGTCTGTCTGTCTGTCTGTCTGTCTGTCTGTCTGTCTGTCTGTATAACCGTTATAGAAACAAAAACTACTCGACGGATTTTAACGAAACTTGGTACAATTATTTTTCATACTCTTGAGCTGGTTATAGTATACTTTTTATCACGCTGCAATCAATAGGAGCAGAGCAGTGAAGGAAAATGTTGGGAAAACGGGAGAAGTTACTCCATTTTTTAAGCTTCCGTCGCGTGTGCAACCTTAATGGTTAAAGCTACACAGAATTGATGTATGACGGAAATGTTCTCCTTAAAATTATATAAAAAATATTCCACGACAGCATATGTCTATCTTTTATGGTTGACTCACAATAACAAGTGTAACTCCCGATAGCTTAGCAGTTCGAAGCTTTCTGATTATATTTGTCTACTCTTACGTTTATAACACTCTCAGTCATCCCTAATTAAAAACGCGAACGCACAGACAGGCAGGCGGCTTGCTTGGCACCTAGAGGCTAGCGAGTCACCTAGCGAGTAGCTTCGTAAAACGAACATTCTCGAACGTTCGCGACGGCCTAGAAGCTAGGCGTCAAACGCGCAGTTCGGCCGGTCGCGAACGTTCGAGAAAAAAAGAAATCATCAATAATTGTCTAATGACAAAAAAGCTGTGAAAAAAAAAACGTTTTATATAAAGACATTCTGTAGTATATTTAGTATCAGCATTGCACCCGTGCGAAGCCCGGGCGGGTCGCTAGTTATAAATAAATATGGATATGTTTTTACCCGAATGCACCAGAAGAAGGGTTATGTTTTTCGAGTGTATGTATGAGTATGTAGTCCATTTCTTTGGCACGGCCTCTGCCCAAACGACTTGACGGCCTAAAACATAATAATGAGGTATCGTTGGATTCGTCTCAATCGTGAGAGTGACATCCTTCTTAATCACTACATAGTATAAAGCAAAGTCGCTTTACGCTTCCCGCGTATGTATGTTTGCTTATATCTTTAAAACTACACAACGGATTTTGATGCGGTTTTTTTTAATAGATGGAGTGATTCAGGAGGAAGGTTTATATGTATAATAAGTAACATGCTACCCGTGCGAAGCCGGGGCGGGTCGCTAGTATGTATATAAAAAAGAAACCCTATTTCCCTTGGTTATAGCATGACGCGTAAACGGCTGAACCGATTTTGCTAATTCTTTTTATGTTGTATCCGTTAGTCTCAGAGGAAGGTTATTTTAAAAGATTTTTTTTGACTGGACTACCAATATCGGGACGGCTAGTTACTTATAAATTAAAATAGATACAAATAATTCGATTGAGTGATCCGTTTCACATCCTTACATCCCTAGTCAGTACACCTCGGTTCATTTTATTACGAGCCTCTATACTCACCGGGTCGTGTTTATGACCATGATTAAGACCTAGGATCTTTATTAAACCATGCAACGCCCCATTTAGTTGTGTCCCATTTATTACTGCCCCATTTTGTATGGTCTCTATTTACTGGTTCCATTTATAGCTTAGTTTGTGCAGATGAGGAAACCCACAAGTCAGCGCGATCTAATTAAACATGTTAGGATGGGTGAGAGTAAATTGACCAAGCTTATGTCAGAATGCTTACAGTGATAGATCCTGAGTTAGTAACCATTTTGTAACAATATTTTAATTATAGTTAACCAGTTTCTATGCGGCGATGGGCTTGTAACCTGTCACGTATGGAATGGTAACTAATGTGGGCATGTGCCTAATATAATGTTTGGACGTGCCACTGACTAGACATCTTAAAAGGATCTAAGCGTCTGGAGATCTGAGAGGATGCCTACCGTACTTGGGTATTACAGTTGTGAACCTATTTCGCTTTGTTAGCGCTTTAGACAAAATGAAATTTATTAGGAGATAACAGGGTTTCAGTTTTCGTTTTCATTCCTCGATTTTACCTACAAAACTTCATCAATTTTGTAATTTACATTAAATTGGTAAAGTTAGGTATAAGCGAGTGAAAACAAGATTTTAGTCATATCTCCTCGACACAAAAAAATACAAAGTTCAAACCGTATGTTTTGCATCGTTTTTAGGGTTCCATACCCAAAGGGTAAAAACGGAACCCAGTCAGTCTGTCCGTCCGTCTGTCTGTCACAGGGCTGTATCTCATGAACCGTGATAGCTAGACAGTTGAAATTTTACAGATTATGTATTTCTGTTGCTGCTATAACAACAAATACTAAAAACAATAAAATAAATATTTAAGGGGGGCTCCCATACAACAAACGTGATTTTTTGCCGTTTTTATAGATAATGGTACGGACCTTCGTGCGCGAGTTGACTCGCACTTGGCCGGTTTTTTAATAAATTACTTCACATTACGCAATGAAACTTGGCATAATAACATAACCCAATACTAAGTAAATTGTACCTGGCCATTTTAATGTAATTTAGTTTTATAGTTTTCCAATGATATGGCTGGAACCACAAAATCGTTAAGGTAATAATTAATTCGAATGCGCCTGTTAAGTTTAGTGTAGCAAGCATCAATGGGAACTATTATAATAAAAGTAGCTGTCCCGACAGATGTTGTCCTGTCAAATTTAAATAATCCTACAGAAAAATAGCACTTTAGTTTTTTTATATTATTTAGTGCTAAAACGTAAAAAAATTAAAAAAAATGTTGTGTGCTTAGGGTTATAAAAAATTATTTTGAGAGTTTTTTTAATAACAAGATAAGAATTGAAGTCGTTTGAAGTGATTAAAGATGGGTACATCTTTATTCACATATACTATACATTAAAAAATAGAGATGTGGCTTGTTCAGAAGTATTTCTTTTTTCGATTCGAAAAAGAGCAATCGTCGACATACAGGGCCTTAAGACAGAAACAAGATCAATGATGCTTAGCTCTAATAGCTTGTGAAGCAGCTGCAGTCAGTAAGTAGCAAGCTGGATATACTTCGCTCACTCGCATTCAAATAAGCTTCGAAAACGGTTGAGTGAACGTAATCAAAATAAAGGGACCATTACGATGTCTGGGGCCATACCAGAAGACCCTAAAGGAATATCAAAACAATATGAAACTATGCAAAAGTAACAACGCAATACGAACTCCATATAGCGTAGTCACTTTCGCTTGCGGTACGGAACCCGGTCGGTACGGAACTTGCTTGAACCATTAGTTAACGTGAGCGAGCACGGTCCATCGAATTTGCTTCAGAAGATTATTTATTGGCAAAATAGTTTTCAATTTCATTTGATTAGGGTGAGAGGTTTCTTCGAACTAACTTTAGTTTGGTAAACAGAAGATCCTGTTTCTACATAACTACTTGGTTATTAGATTTCGCCCGCGACTTCACGCGCGTAATAGGTACTCGTATAAAAGTAGCAAATATAAATAAATAAATATTGGTAGACGTTATCACACAGCGCCATCTAGCTCCAAACTAACAAAGCTTGTACTATGGGAACTAGCTAACTGATAGAATACATAAATACTTTTTACGGTTCCGTACCCAAAGGGTAAAAATGGGACCCCATTACTAAGACTTCGCTGGCCGTCTGTCTGTCCGTCTGTCTGTCCGTCTGTCTGTCACAGGGCTGTATCTCATGAACCGTGATAGCTAGACAGTTGAAATTTTCACAGATGATGTACTTCTGCTGTTGCTACAGCAACATATACAAAAAACAGAATAAAATAAATATTGAAGTGGGGCTCCAAACACCAAACGTGTTTTTTTTTTTGACGTTTTTTATAGATAATGGTACGGAACCCTTCGTGTGCGAACCCGACTCGCACATAGCCAATTTTTTTTTTTTGTTAATTTTATAATAAGTAATTAATATTTAAATATACCTATCAAAAAAGCAGAACGAGTCCAATTATTACAACCATCGCGCATCGTTGTCGTTATAGACTGGCCTATGTTTTAGGTTTTTAAATTTGTTAGTACCACACTAAACTCCTAAAACATTTAATTTGTGATGCTAGTCAGAACCGACATGAAACATACGAGACTCATGCATAATAGTAGCGAATGTCACCAAAATCAATAGACGCAGATGTGCTCAACTCGTCTTGAAAACCAATGTAACTTTGCATTCTACAGATCAGAACTTCAGAACAATAATTTGGATAGTCGCCAGATTAAATTGGTCTGCGGATAGGTATGTTCCAGATGCTCAAGATCAAGAACGACCATCAGTAAACTTAGAAGTTAGCCTAAGCTCTAAGTTTACTGGTCGTTTTTGATCTGGCTAGACCTTATACTATGACTAGTTATGATATTTGTATTTATAATAGGTATGCTATTGGTATTTGTAATAGGTTTTACTATTTGAGCAGAGGTATATATTATTTAGACGCTTCACACCTACTACCGTCATGTTTGGAAGTTGTCTTCTCTTCGATGAGACGATAATTTTTTTTATTTTATTTTATATTTCTTTGTAATATTTTTTATATTCATAGGAAGTAGGAAAAATAGCTACAGACTTTTTTTATTAAACGGATCTTCGAACGAAACTGTTTCGAATAAATCATATATATTGATAAACGTCTGGAATTTGAACCCTTGCCGCAATATAATTGAAAGTCAAAGCACCTCTCATTAGACCAACATGGTTCAAATTTACTGGAACGAATTTATTGAAACGTTTTTAATCATGTAGATAGGCGTCTGCGGTATAATTCAGACTGTCCTGACCTGAGGTCACGGCCTTTGGAACAGCTGAACCATATAATATTCCACGATGAGAGAGTTTTAAAAATAATCTTAGCAGCACGATTACATTATCCTGTTATCCAATGTATATCTAATTGTTGTTACTTTAGACCCCACATCGTGTTACTTTAATTCTGGAACCTTAGGATAAAAGTAACAAATGACTTATACAAAAACAAACACTCAATCTTTTACTTTTTATTTTTTATTTTAAATCTTTATTTAATGTGATTATGTCGCTCTGTTAATTAACAGAAAGAAACACAATAACGCTTACTCTTATAAGGTAGGTATACATACAAAAAAAACACAACACAGAAAAAGTAAGTTATTATGTAACTAGACAAGTTACAAAACCACTTTTCGTGCGCTATGCAATACAAAAATAATAATATTATCATAAAATATTTGTCGTATCAAATTGGTAAGTAGGTAGATTGTTTTTTGGAACGAAGTTCCTTATCGCGCGTTGTGAAAGGGGGCTAGACGGAAAAAATTCTTACGAAAAGTTGTCACGAAAAGTTGTCTCGACACTTTTTTGCTATAGTATATCTATTAATATATGTATATATCTATTAATTGTGTCGAGGTCGAGGTGGAAGTGGAGGTCGAGATGGAGGTGGAGGTCGAGGTGGAGGTCGAGGTCGAGGTCGAGGTCGAGGTCGAGGTCGAGGTCGAGGTCGAGGTCGAGGTCGAGGTCGAGGTCGAGGTCGAGGTCGAGGTCTCTCAAGTTTTTTTTCCTACTTATCAACCAATCTTTTACTTAAAGAAGAGAAAAGGAAGCCTTTGACCTGCAGTGGGCTTTACAGGCTTATTTTAGTAAATAAAATAAATAAATAAATATTGTTGGACATTTTACACAGTGCCGTCTAAAATGAAATGAAATGAAATTATTTATTTGACACAAACACACACAGAAGATAGAGGGATACAATATATAAAAAGAATACCAAAAACATCCAAACCAAAAAATAACTAAGGTAAAACAAAAAAAAATAGGAAGGAGTCTACTGTGCTGCGTGGGCCAAAAGGGTGCAGTCTCAGCATATAAGCCGCCACATAAACACGAACACTATCGTGTCATGTCTATGAAGCAGCGCTGGTTTTCAGACTGACCACTGGTAAGGGGTGACCTCACCAACACAAAAACAAATATTTATTATAACAAACTAAAAACTTAAGCAATTAATATTTATTATAATAAAAACGAAGAAATAAAAAAAACCATAATACAAAATTATCTAAATTAAAGAATATGCTACACTATACATACATAGATTAAATAATAGAAAAATAAATAAAAAATATCATATAGGTACAAGATAATGAAAAAGGCATCAATAAACGCATGAATAAGCACTGCCAGCACAGCAACAGCAGTCTAACCCCAAACTGAGCAAGCTTGTACTATGGGAACCAAATTATTGATAGAATTACATACTTTTTTTTTTGTAAATACATACTACACATTAACACACAGAACAAACATCTATGTTCCTCACACAATTTTTCCTTGGTGGAAATCGAAATCCCAACCTACAGCGCAGAAGGCAGAGTTACCTACTACCTAAGCTGTGAGGCCAGTCATAACACGACTTACTTTCAACCCCACATCGTGTTACTTACGTCCTGAAACTTTAGGATGAAAGTAACAAATCCTAATCACTACATAGTATAAAGCAAAGTCGCTTTCCGCTTCCCGCGTCTGTATGTAACACATTATTACAACAACGGGAAATTACTCACGTAAATTACCCTGAAGAAGATTCTCTAGATGAATCGAAACATTGTCGGTGTCCTCATTGACAATTTATCATTTACGTGAGTAATTTCCCGTTGTTGTAATAATGTATGTATGTATGTTTGCTTATATCTTTAAAACTACACAACGGATTTTGATGCGGTTTTTTTTAATAGAAGAGTGATTCAGGAGGAAGGTTTATATGTATAATAACATGCTACCCGTGCGAAGCCGGGGCGGGTCGCTAGTAATATTATAAATGTGAAAGTTTGTGAGTTTGTATGTATGTTTGTTCCTCAATCAGCAAAAGGGATAATTTCTGTATAGGCGCTGGTGTGCAACAAATCAAACACACAACACACAACAAATCACAGACTAAAAACATTCAGTCTTTTCTATTGGCCTAAACGACCTAAACGAATCGTTCGTTTTAACGAAAATTAACTAATTTTCGTTCGTTCGAAAATTAGTTTCACGGCCTAAACGACTGGCCTCACAGCTCAGTTGGTAGTAACTCTGCCTTCTGCGCTGTAGGTTGTGGGTTCGATCCCCACCCAGGACAAATATTTGTGTGATGAACATAGATGTTTGTTCTGTGTCTGGGTGTTAATATGTATAATAAGTATGCATTTACAAAAAAAAAAAAAAAAAGTATATATAAATATTCTATCAGTTATCTGGTTCCCATAATACAAGCTTTGCTTAGTTTGGGACTAGATGGCGCTGTGTGTAAAGTCCGCCAATATTTATTTTATTTTATTTATTTATTCGATTATAGAAATTTGACAGGACAACGTCTGTCACGGGTCGGCTAGTGACTTATATAAAAACATTCGTACCTCTGATAATGCTGAGCTGGCTGTCTGAATAGATACATATTGAATATGACCATATAAAACGGTATTTAATAAAACTCTCACACGCCTGTTTGACCAAATAACGAACGGGCTGTACAAAATGTTACATTCATTCCCAGTTTCCTCTACTCGTAGATGCATAAGGCGCTCCCAGTCGACGATTGTTTTAGTTCGAAACGAAAAAAGAAATACTTCTGTACAAGCCACATCTCCTATTTTATAATATATAGTATATGTGAATAAAGATGTACCCATCTTTAATCACTTCAATAAATAATCCTACCGACCGCTGCAATGACGACAAACACACGTCGGCGCGTGGTCCGCCTTAGCTTTTCGAATAAATTAATGATATAAATTATGTATAATTACTTATCAAAAATCTATTCTAATAGAAATCTAGATCTACATATTACCTATCTTTAACAATAAATCACAAGTTGATTTTAATAGTAGGTATATAAAATATTTCGATCATAAATTCTAAAACGTATCATTTTGAAATAATATCTTTATCGTGAAAAGTTTATATTATTATGTTTTCAGCTCAATAGAAATCTAGGTAGGAACCTGAAGTAATATACTTATAAAAATAGGAGATGTGACTTGTTCAGAAGTATTTCTTTTTTCGTTTCGAAAAAGAGCAATCGTCGACTGGGAGCCCCTTAATGCAATTCGTGTAGTCTCTATTTAGATCGGTACTATTTGTGGAGTAACTGGTGCTTTCGCGTGTATAATAGCCGTGTTGGCCGAGTGAAAGGTAACTTAATTTTCAATCCGAACATTATGGGTTCGAATTCGGATCGAATCAATGATTTTTTTTGTTCAAAAATGTATAAGTTGCGCATAAACACGTGTCTACTCGTGATATTATTTTATTTCTATTTTTGTGTTTAATACATATAAAACTTCCTCCTGAATCACTCAAACCGCATCAAAATCCGTTGTGTAGTTTTAAAGATATAAGCATACATACAGACGTGGGAAGCGGGAAGCGACTTTGCTTTATACTTTGTAGTGATACTCTCGATACTTAGGTTCCCATCTCGCCACAGAAGTCAAAAATGAACCAGCTGTATTCAAATATTTTCATACTAAAATTAAGTTTGTAAACTAAAAGTTATTGAACGCCTGGAATGCAAACTAATATTACATGATATTAGTTAGGTAAACTAGCAACACTAATGAAATGCTTTAATTATTACAATCAAAATTGCAAATTTCGAATGAAAGACGATGCCAATTAATTGAGTCTAGTCTAATTGAATAACTATTAATGTTTTCACGGGTCTTTATCATGTATTCAATGATATAGGTTCGTACTCGTTTATACGCGGCGATGGGCTTGTAACCTGTCACGTATGGAATGCTAACTACTGCAAAATGTAGGCATGTGCCTAAATATAATGTTTGGACGTGCCTCTGACTACCCCCACTAGACATCTTCAAAGGATCTAAGCGTCTGGAGATCTCAAAGGATGTCTACTCGTACATATCTTTTTTTTTTTTCTTTTTTTTTCTCAATGATACAAGTTGCAACCAATTTGATGAATAAACAAAAAAAATTCTTGCACTGTAGTTTGTGGTCTATCTCAAGGAGTGTAGCGAGAGTTGAACTTTACGTGAATGAAGTCGCGAGAGTTCCCACTAGTAAAATATATTTTTTTTGAAACCAAGAATATCCTCAAGGATACGAGATTTTCGTTGCATTGTAATTTTTACATGGAACAATGACCAGAAAAGACAGTTTAGGTTTAAAAAAACAAAGCAAGCAGCGCCCTCAGCAGGATATTACCGTATGACAACACTTTTATCGAGTCGACATACCCCGCTCCAGAGAACACCTGAGTTTTACGATAATGTTTATTA
The DNA here is from genome assembly GCA_912999785.1 of Hydriomena furcata. NCBI lineage: Eukaryota > Metazoa > Arthropoda > Insecta > Lepidoptera > Geometridae > Hydriomena > Hydriomena furcata. The sequence continues at coordinate 2,934,308 of OU538833.1, read as the reverse complement.
CGCAACTGGATGCTGTTATGTTTGAAATCTTAGCTTCATAAAGGAAGTATTTTGTTGGGCGCCATTTTGGGCTGATGAGGCAAGCTAATCTTGAGTGCTTTGAGGGCGTATCATCATCTTATAGGCAGGTATATAAAACAGAGTCGTTTTAGTTACAACCCGGTCAGAATATCTGTGCACCTCGCTGGAATGCGGCGCCTCTCCCGCTTCCCCTGTCACCTCTCCGCGCACTCCCTGGTGCGACAGTACGGTATGAGATAGAGAGAGAGACCGCCGATATGACGTCACGAGGTCAGGTGCACAGATATTGTGACCGGGTTGTACACCATTATAACTCAAGAACGGCTGCAATAACTTTTATAATTTTTGATTTTGGTTTTATTAGAAGTAATAGAGTAGCTAAATATTTAAAAATATAAGAAAAAATATTTAAAATAACCTTAGCTGCACGCCAAAGGCATCACAATTTTGGCGATGATAATCTTCATTAGTACTTACACCAGTGTGAAGCCAGGGCGAGCAGCTAGTTTTAATTGAAGGAAGAATGCACGTTCATTAGTCCTTTCTAAGGCACCATACTTCAATCTGGCATTTATTAACTACAAAAAAGCCAGAGACAAAAACAAGCATAGAATAGAACAAGTAATGAGAGACCAATGTGTAGCGAGGGTAGATAGGGAGGTAGGGACTGAAAAGATCAAAAGCAAGAGGTTAGTGTGGTATGGACAGGACATGCCATGAAGAGGGAAGAATGCATAGAAGTAGAGGTAGGCTAAAGAATAGATAAAAAGTATGAGAAAGATGACATGGGAAACAAAAAAATTGAGAGCTGACGGTAGATATAATGACAGAAGAATAAAACTAGTTCACATAAGTGGTATGAAGGCAGAATTTAATAGTACATAAAAAATATATAAAAATAAATTACGAACTTAAACTTAGGTACTTTTTCTTAACCAAACACTTTAGCAAACTTAATAAACATAATTAGTAGGCACAAAAAGTTTGGCACTTATTTCAAACAAAGGATTATCTGAAAATTCATACATAAACTTATTCTATTCATACTTATACCATATTCTATACTCGTAGTTTCCACAGTAGAATTTACTAAAGTCCGTCTACACCGATGAGGTCAATGGCCCTCTTGCGGGTTTTTCGTACAAAAATAGAATATATAGAAGACTGTATTATTAGATTTTAGCAGAGTTGTATTGACTTTTAGCTTAAGCGGTGTTAAAATGAACTCAAAACTAGCCGAACTTTCTACGCAACGAATTTAAATGGACGTTATAGAGAGTTTCATTTGAAAGGACGACAAAAAGCGCCTATGCCTCGTTTTATCGCAATGCGTCGCTATTCAGGCTTGCGCGCATTTTCACGGAGGCTTTTTGCGGCTATTTCCAGGTTTTGTCCACCAATTTTATGTATTTTGTTGAGGGTGTGAGAATTTTGGACTGTTACGCATATTTTTTTAGAGTGGATTTATTCTATAATCTATGACAAAAGAATTCTTTTGTTTTTAGGGTTCCGTACCCAAAGGGTAAAAACGGGACCCTATTACTAAGACTTCGCTGTCCGTCTGTCCGTCTGTCTGTCACAGGGCTGTATCTCATGAAGCGTGATAGCTAGACAGTTGAATTTTTCATAGATTATGTATTTCTGTGGCTCCCATACAACAAACGTGTTTTTTTTTTCCCGTTTTTATAGATAATGGTACGGAACCCTTCGTGCGCGAGTTCGACTCGCACTTGGCCGGTTTTTATTTGAATCGGTGTTGGACATGTTAAGTTCTGTAAAATCGTCCACTTTTAAGCTTGGAGCAACACACACGGGCTTCCTACGGAAGGGAGTAGCCATTCCCCGCGGTCCCCCTGTCAAAGTACAAGCCCAAGTGATCATACACATTATATAAAACGTGTTAATGTGTGAGTCATCTGTACACGAATGATTAGTGTTGGATTGTTTATGTTTTAACGTCATCATTACAGTGAGTTGGCAGTTTTGTTTTTGCATGTAAGTGTGCGGAACTGCACTTGTGTGCACATTTCCCCCCGCAACAAACGCCAGAACTATTTTAATAGTAATTTATCGCTAAGACTACTCCCTTCCGTAGGAAGCCCGTGTTGCTCTAAGCTTTTAAGTCTACACCATTGCCGTGCTATTGAGCATCTAACATAAATATTCTTGTTGGTATTTTGCTGCCGTCCGATCATAGTATGGTGATGGATTGGTCCAGTGGGCATAGAAATGTACAAAGAATATTGTGCATGTAGGTACGTATTGTACGTGTTCGGTACGAAAACTTAATCAACAAACAGATCAAACTAAAACGAGCCTCCAAGGAGTCTGGTGTAAACAAGTAAAAATGGCTCAATAAACGCCAAAACTCAAAACGTCAAAAACTTTTCAAAGTTTTTTTACTAAGTATGAAAAGTGGTGAATATTACGATACATATTGCAGCTTTCCTACGACTCACTTATCTAAAGGTGTGACTAGACATAGAGCGGCATTTGAGCGCGTCAACCTCGCTCTGATTGGACGATGGCCGCGCGTATTTACCTTTATGTTTAAACTAGTCACGCGGCAAACTTGTTTCCTGTGAATGCCGCGTTCAAATGCCGCGCTATGTCTGGTCACACCTTTAAACCATAATGACTAATATTACCCTACATTTCCTAAAACGAACAACTCTTTACTAACCTTTACACAGACCTGGGCTAAGCTTCTACGAGTTGGTACATATGAAAAAAACTCAAATAAACTTTAAAACACGCCCACACTTATAACCTGAACATAACTCAATTACAAAAAAAGTTATTTCGTTATTGCCTAAAAATATTTTTAGGCCAATATTTCATCCGGTCCAAATGCGAGCAATGTCGTGGCATTTACTCGTATATTGGTAAAAAGTTTGATAAATAAAACGCTTCATATAATTCATTTTTCGATTTGGTGTACCGATCTAAATTTTGAAAAACTCATACCTTTTTTGAGGTTGAGTGAACACTAATGAAGTTTTAGTATACATTTTGGCACTAAATTGCGTGGTTTCTGCGGTGGCCAAGCATTGCAATCAGTAAAGTAGGTATTCCAGTTTATTAAGAAAGTATAAATTCAAAAAATAATGAAATAAGAAAAAATGATTTTATTATTTTAAAAGCAACAAGTACAAAAAAATGCTAAACTGGGACATATACATTTGATTCAAGTTCATCAAAATCACTTCAGCTGTTACGGATTGAAAATGATATTAACATCCAAACATACTCGTACTTACAAACTTTAGATTATAATAATAGGATTCGTGTTAAGATTGCCCTGAGATATAACTTAAAGTCTAGAAACCAAACTGCCTAAGGACGGCGCGTAGAAGTCCGGCTTAATGACATGACTCATCATCTTGTCTTCTGGAATGTTGGTCAGCACCAGCAGCGTTTTGAAACCCACTGCTTTTCCTAGACCCACGTCTTGATCTATCCTGGAAAGGCATCAGTTATTTAGATTAAGTCTAAGCTCAAACATATTTTTTGGGTTGCAACTCAGATCACTTGATGCCGAATATTTTGCATTTCTCATTCAAACCGAGTTATGCAGAAAACCGCCAACTGGGTTAATATACAAACTGAGTTATGAGCATTTTCTATCGATAGATAATATTTCGTTTATTTATTAACTTTTTTAAATTATTGCATAATTAATTATAGCATAAATACAATGGATTTTCAGTTCTTGTGATTGTTACTATTAATGTCAAATAAAAAACCCTAAAGCTATCTTAACAGTTTATTATAGAATTAGTCTTCATTGTGGTAAACAATCGAACATGAGATAACCGCGCATAATAAGTAGTACGGTTGGCGGATATGGCGCAAGGTTAGCTAGTTATAACGTGAGGTTAGCTGTGTGACCAAAAAATGGATTTTTGTGTCTACATAAGGTCGAAAATTGTCTGCCGCATAGCCAAACGGCTAACTTCATGTTTGTCTAGATCTGCCGATCGTGTGTTTTATGTTGCTGTACGAGGCAAGTCCAACTGATAGAAAGACTGGACTAAGCTACATCTCGGTTACGCATAGCATGCTCAAGTAATATCAATGTTTGACAGACGCGCGAGCAAATTTTAGATTCGATGGTTCGCCGCGCTCATTTGCAACACTTACGTTCGCCACTTCCAATGAATTTAAAGCTCCTGCTGTAGTCAGCACAGTTGTTAATTTACAGTCTGACAACGTTGACATGGGTTTCAGAGACTAATATTATAAATCAGTTCAAAAAATTCAAGTTTCTCACATATCACCGATGAACAGTACTCGGCTAGCATCAGTGACGCCAGCTCTCTTCATGGCAAACTCTCCGAAAACTTTACCGGGTTTTCCGAGTTGAATGGGATCCCTTTTCACTTGTTCCGTCACGAGATCTGCGAATACTCCTGTACCTGGAAAGGGAAGGAGGTAGATTCGTTGTTATATTATACGAGCTTTATGTGTCATACAAAGAACATAGTTCTTTTAATATTTTTTTAAATTCGAATAAAGCCTGATGATATTGTGTTTTTATAAATTCCTGAAAAATACTGCCAATATACTTGAAACATACTTATTGTCGGTGAGTGTCATCAAAAAAGTGTTTTTCAAAGAGATCCATGTGATATTCTTGAATTAAATTGTAGTGCAGTGCTTATTTACGTTTTCGGGACGTTTAAAAGTAATAATTATGTCAAATGTCCTTACCCAAAGTCAATATTCCTGGAGCCAGGGGCACATATCGATCTGTTGCCCCGTTCAAAAATAATACATCAGGTCTCTTCAAGTAAGTGCTCGCCTTGTACAGCTTCGTCAGATTGATCCGAAAGTCGCTGTCGAATACTACTGCACCAATTTCCTCATCGTCTTTTAAGTATTCGATGAAGTTCTCGTAGTAGGCGTTTGCTTCGTGAGGCTGGAATTAATAATTATTGTTTCTAAGAATAAGTGACGAATATAATAATAAATAAAAATAAATAGGATCACGACTGTAATCCCCAAGTACGGTAGACATCCTCTCAGGTCTTCAGACGCTTCAGACGTGCCTCTGACTACTCCCACTAGACATCTTCAAAGGATCTCCTTTGAAGATGTCTAGTGGGAGTAGTCAGAGGCACGTCCAAACATTATATTTGGCACATTCCCACATTTTGCAGTAGTTAGCATTCCATACGTGACAGGTTGCAAGCCCATCGCTGCTTAGAAGAATACTAACTGGTTTCCTCACGATTTTCCGCACGTGTTTTTCATGCGCATATAAATTTTCGAACAGTAAAATCCATTGATGCACGCCGGTATTCGAACCCACGACCTTCAGATTGAAAGTCGAGGTACCTTCCACTCGGCCAACGACGAATATTCGTCGTTGGCTGAGTGGAAGGTCGAAAACTAATTTAAATGATATGTTCGATTCGAATATCATAGGTTTTTTCTTTCGAGAAAAAGAAGCAAACTATGCCCCCCATTTGATTTTCTTTAGGGCGACAAGACAGCGTCCTTCTGTTATTTTGGTTTCTTCTGTGAACTTTCCATTCCTTATTTTTTCTTTTATCTTACTTCATGATTTAAGAACTACGAATAAAAAGGAAACGGTATTTGGGTTCTAAAAAGTTTAAGGCCCAACAAATTTAACAGCGCAATTATTTGTTATTGTACTCAAGTGGCTTACTCCAGTCAAATATACCTACTGCAAGGATTATTTATAGAGTGACGGTTTAGGGTTTGCAGTGGTGGAGTCTATGTGACGCTGATCTGCCTATGTGACCAATTGTGTCCTGGTCTTGTTAATACACAAAAAAAAATCTTACGCCTTCTACACACTGGAACCCATACGACTCCAGCAGCTTCAGGGTTTCCGAACAACAGACGCAGTATATTTTCTTCTTGAAGTGAACGGATTTTAGGTACTCCGCTATCGCTTTGGAAGGTATTGTGAGATTTTCCTGGAAAAAAAGTATTTATCATTTTAGTGAAGGGTTTTTCTAAATGTTAAGATGTTATTCTTATTTGTAACTAGCTGACCCGTGCCCGCTTCGCTGTGCGTAAGACATTTCTAATACCATCGTGGACTTTTTTGTAGACGTTTTTAAGGTGTACAATACTGTAGTACATTATTTTGATATATCTCGTGGGGTTCAGCCAGCATTTGCAATGTAAGCGCAAAAAATGTGTTTATTTACGACATCACATTAGAAACCTCTAAAATTATCAGTGTTTCTCTACTATATTATGCATGTATTATACATATAAACCTTCCTCTTGAATCACTCTATTTATTAAAAAAAACCGCATCAAAATCCGTTGTGTAGTTTTAAAGATATAAGCAAACATACATACATACATACGCGGGAAGCGGAAAGCGACTTTGCTTTATACTATGTAGTGATTTCTCATCCTATCAGACCCCGCGCTTGAGATGTCTAAACCAGAAGAATTTCAAAATATTATTTAAATAATGAGTACCTCGACTTTCAATCTGAAGGTCGTGGGTTCGAATCCCGGAGTGCATCAATGGATTTTTCTGTTCTAAAAATTTATATGCGCATCAAAAACATGTGCTCAAAACGGTGAAGGAAAACATCGTGAAGAAACCAGTTACTGTGTTGCTGGCTTGCAACCTCTCACGTATGGTAATGCTAACTACTGCAAAATGTGGTCATGTGCCAAATATAATATTTGGACGTGCCTCTGACTACCCCCACTAAATATCTTCAAAGGATCTAAGCGTCTGGAGATCTGAGAGAATGTCTACCGTACTTGGGGATTACAGTCGTGATCCTATTTATTTTTTATTTTTAAATATGATGTTCTTATAAATGTCTAGATTTATCATGCAACAGAAAAATCTAGCTATTTAGGGAATAAGTGTTCATTTTTGATGCTAGGAATTTCATAAATTTGTGTTTTAAGAAAACGAAACCTGTCAAAAGCTTCTCGTTAACGTTCTACAAATTATGAATTAACGTGATATCTGTCATCGTTATTGGATGTCGTTAAACTGAAAATTAATGGCTTTAATGAAATGTCATAAAGATTTCAAGTGATGATGAATTCAAATGAACAGAAGACACCTAGCTGAAATGGCCTGACAAGTTTATTGACTGAATAACTGTTTCCTGCGGAGACCTGAGTAATTAAACTGAGTAATCGACATATTGACAATAGTATTGCGACATAAGAAACTTTTGAACCTTTCGACTCATGTTTTTTTACTTTCTGATTCAAAACAATGCGCTGCAGCTTCTACAAGATACATTTTAATTAATTTATAAATACAGGGCAAATAAGTCTAAAGACATCGAACAGTAAAAGAAACTTCCGAAATTTGTATATTTTTCAAAAAAATATTCAGTCAGGATTTATAACCATCGGTGTATCTTTACACCAAATTTAGTGCTGGATTTTGTACCTTATTTCTGCGTACTTTTTTGGGTTTTCGTACCCAAAGGGTAAAAACGGGACCCTAGTAACCACTATTACGTAAGACTTCGCTGTCCGTCAGTCCGTCTGTCTGTCACAGGGCTGTATGTATCTCATGAGCCGTGATAGCTATACAGTTGAAATTTTCACAGATTATGTATTTTTGTGGCCGCTATAACAACAAATATTAAAAACCGAATAAAATAAATATTTAAGTGCGCGAGTCCGACTCGCACTTGGCCGGTTTTTTTATAAAGTAACTACCTACTTTACACGTGTTTCGAAATTTTAATTTGACCTTGAAGTTTAGTGTGCGTCTGACGTCAAAATGACAAAGTACCTACTGTGCTGAATAGAGCATTATTCTATGTGATAAGGATCACTTTCAAAGGTTGAATTCACTTACAAAGCCATTTTCAATACCAGCAGCTTCGAATTTGGCGTCATATTGCTCTTTTGTATTCATACTGTTGTTTGACACATAGTTAACTGTCTTGCCATGTTTCTTCATCAGCTTGAAGAAATCCCCTGATCCTGGTAAAGCAGATTTTGTCCATATAACACCTGTAAATAAGTAAAACCAGTTCAATATTACATGAACAAATAAAAAAAACGGCAAAAACGTACCACTATCTATAAAAAACCGGCCAAGTGCGAGTCGGACTCGCGCACGAAGGGTTCCGTACTATTATCAAAACGGCAAAAAAATCACGTTTGTTGTACGGGAGTCTCACTTAAATATTTATTTTATGCTGATTTTAGAGAAATACATCATCTGTGAAAATTTCAACTGTCTAGCTATCACGGTTCACGAGATACAGCCTGGTAACAGACAGACGGACAGCGGTGTCTTAGTAGTCCCGTTTTTTACCCTTTAGATACGGAACCCTAGAAACATAAAAAATAATTCATAATATCTCGTAACTTACCTATTTACCTAACTACGTAGTTAGCATTCCACACGTGACAGGTTGCAATCCCGTCGCCGCTTTCAAGAATACTAACAGGTTTCCTCACGATGTTTTCCTTCACTGTTATAAACACGTGTAACGCGCATATAGGTACATTTTTCGAACAGAAATATCCATTGATGCACGGCCAGGATTCGAACTCGAAATTAATTGGAAATTAATAATATCTACCTAGGTACCTATTTACCTAACTACATGAATTCAATAATTCAATTTCAAACTTTTTATTCGATCATGTGAAGTACCACCTATTTACCGACTTACTTTACCGATAGTGGTAAAATAGCGCCACCTGCCAGCGGAATCGCAAACCTCTTTCATCTTACCTCTCAAACCCCGAGCGGTCGCATGAAAACCGCGAAAAGTACCTATTATACGTAGTAACATCAAATGAAACTAGATGGCGCTGGAATGCAAAAATCAAGTTTGTTGTATGGGAGCCCCCCTTAAATATTTATTTTATTCTGTTTTTAGTATTTGTTGTTCGAGCAGCAATAGAAATACATAATCTGTGAAAATTTCAACTGTCTAGCTATCATGGTTCATGAGATACAGCCCTGTGACAGACAGACGGACAGACGGACAGACGGACAGACGGACAGACGGACAGACGGACAGACGGACAGACGGACAGACGGACAGACGGACAGACGGACAGACGGACAGACGGACAGACGGACAGACGGACAGACGGACAGACGGACAGACGGACAGACGGACAGATGGACAGACGGACAGACGGACAGCGAAGTCTTAGTAATAGGGTTCCGATTTTACCCTTTGGGTACGGAACCCTAAAAACGGCAAAAAAACACGTTTGTTGTATGGGAGCCCCCCTTAAATATTGATTTTATTCTGTTTTTAGTATTTGTTGTTATAGCAACAACAGAAATACAGGATCAGTGAAAATTTTAACTGTCTAGCTATCACGGTTTATGAGATACAGCCCTGTGACAGACAGACGGACAGACGGACAGACGGTAATAGGGTCCCGTTTCTAGCCTTTGGGCAGAGAACCCTAAAAAACCAATCAATACTTATAACAATGTTTTTGAAGAGCCAACTTTGGAAAATAAATCTATCGAGAAAGGTTTCACCAATCGTGTTTCTGTCTGTAATATATCTAGATTATATCCATAAGTTATCTTCGTCATAAAAAACAAAACTGTATGTTTTGCGGTTATTGAGAAATACAGCCCTGTGACAGACAGACGAACAGACGGAGGGTTAGTACCACCGTACCCAAAGGCTAAAATCGGAACCCTATTAGGTACTGAGACTTTGCTGTCCGTCTGTCCGCCTGTCTGTCACAGGGCTCTATTTCTCAACTTAAAACATTAAATTTTTAGATATTGGTGGCGATTCTGTTGTGTCCACGCTAAAAGTTAAAATTCCTAAAAACGATCGCTCTTATTCTTTTACGTTAAAGTATATATTAGCGTAACCTCAAAATGACAGTCCTAAAACTTGGGATATATAAGTCAATTCTCTATTTTATTTCGCATATGACACAACCAAGTGTCATCTTAGTCAACACCAATTTACATGTCGATTAAATTTAGCTTGACGTTTCTAAATCGATTCTGAAAATCGTAAATTTATTCAAAACTATTCTAAGTTTTAGAACTGTCACTTTAAGGTTACGCTATTTTAAACTTTAACTTAAAAGAAATCGATAGTTTTTAGGTATTTTAACTTAAGCGTGGACACAACAGAATCGCCACCATTAGTTATCTATATCTATATCTATACTAATATTATAAAGAGAAAAGTTTAGACTTTTAGTTTTTTTGTTTTTTTGTATGTTTGTAATGGATAAACTCAAAAATACTAAATCGATTTCAAAAATTCTTTCACCATTACCAAGCTACATTATCCCTGAGTAACATAGGCTATTTTTTATTTTGAAAAAGTAAAAAATTCTTAATAATAAATTCGGGAACGGGAACGGGAACGGGAACGGGAACGGGAACGGGAACGGGAACGGGAACGGGAACGGGAACGGGAACGGGAACGGGAACGGGAACGGGAACGGGAACGGCAGACAACATTTGTTTCAACAACATTTGCAACTTCATATAATAGTTACTATATATTTAGCTTCGACCTTGACCCGAATATTAGAACATAGCTATTAATACTAATTTTAGGTAGATAGAGATACAAATGTTTGTTGTAAGAGATAAGCACACAGACGCAACTTCATTATAATAGTTACTATATATTTAGCATCGACCTTGACCCGAATATTAGAACATAGCTATTAATACCTACTCATTTTAGGTAGATAGAGATACAAAAATGTTTGTTGTAAGAGATAAGCACACAGATTGAAACTGAAGACTGTCATGGAATTAATTTTTATATGATCCTAATAAATGCGAAAGTGCGTTTGTTTTTCCTTCTTACAAGCAGATTAGATAGTTAGGATATGTAGGGTAGTGCAACATCTTAATCCTACTTAATATAATTAAGTAATCCGAAAGTTTGTGAGAATGTTTGTGCCTCAATCACGCCCAAACCACTTAACGGATTTGGATGAAACTTGGAACACACATAGCTAACGCCCTGTAATAGCATATAGGCTACTTTTTATCCTACCACGTGAGCGAAGCCGCGGGCGGAGGCTAGGTACATAATTATAAGCGTGTGAATCACGTAGGTATTAGGGTTTAGCGGTCTTGTATGGAGTTTTTTTTTTTTTCTTCGTTTTTCCTTATTGGATAGTGCGCAGTAGATGTTCCTATAGCCATGCATTACGCAAGCGAAATTTAATTCAATTATGATATCTAGAAGTACTGCCCCAAAGCGATCAAAGTTCTGAAAAAAAGGTAATTTTTGCCCCTCCTATGAAAGGCTATAACTTTTAAACTTTTACGTGTTTAAACAATGGGTACCGCGCGATAGATGCTTCCTAGTGTATTTAATTGGCACGCAAATCTTTATTTAATAACTAGCTGACCCGTGCCCGCTTCGCTGTGCGTAAGACATTTCTAATACCATCGTTGACTTTTTTGTAGACGTTTTTAAGGTGTACAATACTGTAGTACATTATTTTGATATATCTCGTGGGGTTCAGCCAGCATTTGCAATGTAAGCGCAAAAAAAGTGTTTATTTACGACATCACATTAGAAACCTCTAAAATTATCAGTGTTTCTCTACTATATTATGCATGTATTATACATATAAACCTTCCTCTTGAATCACTCTGTTTATTAAAAAAAACCGCATCAAAATCCGTTGTGTAGTTTTAAAGATATAAGCAAACATACATACAGACATACAGACGCGGGAAGCGGAAAGCGACTTTGCTTTATACTATGTAGTGATAATTAGTTTGAGCACTGCCCCAAAGAGCTTAAAATTATGAAAAAAACTAAAAAAATACCAATTTTTCACTATGTGATACAAACTCTACAAAATATGATAATTTAAATAAAATTATTGTAAATTTGATTTCTAGTGATTGTTTTTTAGCGATAATATTTTTGTTTAAGAGGCTGTCAGTCGCTGATTGCTCTTTTTCGAAACGAAAAAAGAAATACTTCTGAACAAGCCACATCTCCTATTTTTATAAGTATTTACTTCAGGTTCCTACCTAGATTTCTATTAAGCTGAAAACATAATAGCAGAAACTTTTCACGATAAAAATATTATTTCAAAATGATACGTTTTAGAATTTATGATCGAAATATTTTATATAGGTACCTACTATTAGAATCAACTTTATTGTTAAAGATAGGTAATATGTAGATCTAGATTTCTATTAGGATAGATTTTTGATAAGTAATTATACATAATTTATATCATTAAAATTATGCTGTTATATATAATGCAATGGCTTTTTTGGACACCAGCAAAATATAAATTTGGCTGTGCTAATCGATGCAAGAACCTGTATAAAAATATTGGCGTTGAGAAAAATATTAAAAGCGCGAAACAAGACAACCTCCTCGGTACGAACATTTGTAGTTACGAAGTTTATTGATGCGGAATATTACGAGTTCTTCAATATAATACATTGAAGTTGGTTATATACTGTGACTAGATGCTTCCTCAGTTAAAAATCATCAGTAATAATGTGATTTTTAACTGCATTATGCAACTAGAGCTAATATTGACGATATAATTTTACCTCTCCTAAAAGTCTTCCCTTGTTACCCTCAAACTATAGAACTTTCTGTGAAAATTGTCACTAAAGCTTATGCTGCTGTCTGCTGGTATAATAAAAATATATTCATCAAAAAAAGCAATCAATTGAGAGAAAAAAATACATTTTCGATAATAAGAGGTACTAATCTTCAGTGAAGTTTCGACATTTTTGTGTTATTTTATTATAAACTAGCTGACCCGTGCCCGCTTCGCTGTGCGTAAGACATTTCTAATACCATCGTTGACTTTTGTAGACGTTTTTAAGGTGTACAATACTGTAGTACATTATTTTGATATATCTCGTGGGGTTCATCCAGCATTTGCAATGTAAGCGCAAAAAAATGTGTTTATTTACGACATCACATTAGAAACCTCTAAAATTATCAGTGTTTCTCTACTATATTATGCATGTATTATACATATAAACCTTCCTCTTGAATTACTCTATTTATTAAAAAAAAAACCGCATCAAAATCCGTTGTGTAGTTTTAAAGATATAAGCAAACATACATACATACATACATACATATTACATACAGACGCGGGAAGCGGAAAGCGACTTTGCTTTATAGGTACTATGTAGTGATTATTTTCTGATATTTCTTTAAATAAAGTCAAAAATCATTAGTTTTTCTGTATTAAATGTGTTTTAAGAACTGTTTCGTATAATATTATAGCTTATTTTATGATAAAAATGCATTTTTTTCATAAAGACGTCTCTGAGAAACTTGTGTTTTTTTCAGGTTTTTTGTTGTTTTTATATTGGTCTTGAGGCAGTACTTCCCAATTGTATTTTTTAAAACTTTGTACACTATTATAATCGCATTGGATAGGAACATCAACCAAGCACTATACCATTACGAAAATCAAAAATTCGATTTTTCGCTCCACCCTACTAGGTGTGTTTCTCTTGGTTATTATGTTCCTCATTATTCATTATTATTGTTGTCCTTATTATTACATTTTGTATTAAATCAAATAGCTCGTGTAAGATGACCATAATGCAAGAATTTGTAAATGAATAATTATTAAATGAATAGGTACGTAAATGATGCAACTCACCGTCACAGTCTGAAAACACATGATCGAATGAATCGAGAAACCGCTTAAAATCACTCGATCCCAACTCTAGTAAGTTCACCGGCGATTTCATACTGATTTTTCACTAATTTATTTACGTTTTCTTTTAATTTCACTGGATTTTGCTAATTTGTTGCGGCACGTGGGATCCGTGCCTAAGCGTGTGGGTGACTGAGTTGTGAGTTGCGCTCGCGTCATTCGATAATAAATATAAACATGGTTGGCACGTTTCCGTTTGCTGCGTTTCCATTGGACTTCGATAGCGCGTGTGTGTATACGATACGGTAATAATAAGTAAACAGTTTTGAAATATCGTTTGGTGACCGTCACCTGCTTAGTAAGATCACAAAATTAGTTCCTGTAAAAATAAGTTCTCTGCTTATTTTTTTTTCTTTATTTACTATTTAGGTAGATACGTTTAATAAACTAAAAACAAAACCGACTTCATGCATGTTATATTGAATTGAAGTTCAATATAAAATTTAATCCCCTATTTTTTCACCCTTAAAATTTGTATCTTTTCCTTAAATGTTAATAGGACCACACGGTAAGCACCTCTTTCAAATAAAAAAAGAATCATCAAAATCGGTTCACCCTGTCGAAAGTTCAGGAAAATCATAAAAAACAGTCGAATTGAGAACCTCCTCCTTTTTTTAAAGTTGGTTAATAATCTAAAATAGCAACTTACAGAGTTTTAAACTTGTGCTATCACGAGTCACGTATAAATCTAAAATAAATTCCTGTATCTACTTTGGTTCAAGGCACTAGACCTTAAATAAAATGTTTTCTATACAACTAGCAGTCCGCCCCGGCGTCGCACGGGTGTAATAATGATTTTATGGCTAATTATTTTACACCTTGGGTTACATTATCGAAGTTTAAATAGAGATCCCTAATAGTTAGACATATGGTATAACGGACATTTTTGTAGATATTGATATCTTCTATAAAACTTTAGTACATCACTTTGCTCTATTGTCAATAATTTTTGCAGCGTACGTGATATAAGGATTTTTTTTCACACATTAGGTTTCATTATCGAAGTTTTCATAAGGATCCCTAACATTTTTGAAAATATACTATAGCCTATGTTCATCAGGGATAATGTAGAATTCTAATGGTGAAAGAATTTTTCAAATCGGTCCAGCAGTTTCGGAGCCTATTCGATGCAAACAAACAAACAAACAAACAATCAAATCTTTCCTCTTTATAATATTATAGTATATAGTATAGATATAGATAAGGGCCCTCCAGAGTCCTTCTTAAATCTACTAAGACGATAAATCGCTGCGATAGTCCTAGGGTTGTCGAATTTTTGTAAATCCCATGTGGTTGGTTACACACCTATAATATATCTGTAATACCTATAAATGCGAATAACCCTGGTTACAGTCGTGATCATAATACCTATATGTTTTATACCTACTTAGTAAGTATCTAGGAAGTATTGTATATACGCGTTCCCGTATTGTGGGGCTATTTTGAAAAACATGATTATCATGTTGTGGTACTGAATGCCATAATACCTACGCTTTTTATGCTGTTTAGGCACCCATACCTACGCTTCCAATACAATACCTACGCAGAAGCGTAGGTATAGTTGCATAAACTGTGCATAGTTACTATGAAAAGTGTACAGATTAGGTATTCTCTAACATTAGGTTATTGCATTCAACATCATAACATGATAATCATGTTTTTACAAAATAGTAATGAATTGGGTGTGGGGATCCCACACCCATTTCAAAATTCTTTATGTAACTTTTTTTATAAATCTGTACAAAAAAAAATTGTGTGTGTCAGCTCCGACGCACGACTGGAGTTTACCAGATCGTGCGTAGAGCGTACCCCCACTATAAGATGTTTTGCCATCAGTAAGAGTGAGAGAAAGCATTATAAAGTATAGGCAAAGTAAGGGTACGACACTACCCACGATCTAGCTGCACTGCTTACACCAAATTAGAAAGTTGCGCACCAAAAACGTAACGAGGTCATGCGTTCAGTAGATTTTACACCTCACATTTTTCTCATACTGGGCGCCTTATATCAAAAACCGATTCTTAAGGAGTAAACTCCAAAAAAACAATCGTATAAGACCAACTTAATTTTTTTTATCAACATTTTTTTCATAACTGGCATTTCATTTTTTCTGTTTCAAGTAACTAGCAAAGAATAAAGAAATTGATTAAATATCATAAGGGAATCAAATCCCTTTCGAGTGACGTTTTGGGCTTTTTATAAAAACATTTTTACGACTACAATGGAAACATTACCACAATTATCGATCAGCTGGTAGTCGCGTTAACAAGGTCATCACACCTTGTTAATTCCTACCACGCCACGGTAACAGTAGGAAGTTCCTTGTTTCATGGTGACCGACTTCTGATTAGTTTTATTTCGATTGGCGATTGTTTTTCCATAATTAGATCATTAGGTGATTGTTTTTAGGGTTCCGTACCCAAAGGGTAAAAACGGGACCCTATTACTAAGACTTCGCTGTCCGTCTGTCCATCTGTCTGTCACAGGGCTGTATCTCATGAACCGTGATAGCTAGTCAGTTGAAATTTTCACAGATTATGTATTTCTATTGACGCTATAACAACAAATACTAAAAACAGAATAAAATTAATATTTAAGTGGGTCTTCCGTACAACAAACGTGATTTTTTTGCTGTTTTTTTATAGATAATGGTACAGAACCCTTTGTGCGCGTGTCCGATTCGCACTTGGCCGGTTTTTTGATTACGTTTATATGCCACTGTCTACCAACAAACAGAACATTTTTAAGATTAACTGACTAATTATTTTTACAGATTTTTCTTATACGTCGGTGACAATCGGTGGTAAGAGTTACGCACGGTAATGAGTTGGTGAACACTAGGCTGTCAGGTTTGTCTATTACTTCTTTAGGTACTATTTTATAAAAGAGGGAAAGTGGGTTTGTAAATTTGTGAGTTTGGATTTAGGAGGTTAGTAGGCCCCGGTGTTACAGATCTGGTTCCAAACATTATGTTACTAATTGGAAATTATAATAATAATAGCAATTTATTGATTATCATAAATTATAGGTCAAAGTTACTAGGTAGGTATATTTTATTCTAATAATAAGTAGTTTTGGCGAGTGGAACCGCGGAACGCCGCAAGTAAAAATACTATTTTGTAAAGCCGAGGTCCCACGGCGCGTAAAACGACGGGCCGCGCCGGATGACGCTCCGCCTGTGTTTTTCCGGCGCGTCGCGTACAGAGCGTTCCGAGCACGGGCCACCACGGATGCATCGTTCCCACGGCGCGGCGCGTCCGTCCGCCTTGGCGCGGTCTGGCGCGTGAAAACGCGGGCCTTGAGACCCCGGCATTACATAGCAATGTTTGCTTTGTCATATTGTCAACATGAATGTCAATTAATTTTCTTACAGAGCAGGAGGCAACCAAGGCCTGAATTCAAAAGGACTTTGAGGGGAAAAATGTAAAATAATTATATCTGACAGTTATTTATTAAAAAAAGTCAGTTTAATTTAGTGTATGAGGAAAAAATACACTCCACTAAAAATATGGGGGTGAGTCATCAAGTAAAAACCAGTAAAAGACTTGTTTATTTGAGATTTGAGATTGAAATTTTATAGTTTTCAATTTGACTCTAATTACATTTGGTGTCTAATAATAAATTAATAGCTAAGCCATAAACAAAAAAAACAAACCAACTATATTCTATAGCTGAAACGTAGAAATGCAACTTTATAGAAAATGCTAGAATGGTAATAAATAAATAAAAATCGGTGGACATTTCATACACAGTCGTCTAAGCTCAAACTAAGCATTTTTTGTAAATACATTAATAATGTATTTTATAGTATTTTTTCAGTTGTTTTTGTACATAAATATTTAATTTTTATGTTCCATATAAATACATTTTGAATTTTAACTTCCAGCCACAGAACGAACATCTATGTATATCATATATGAATAACGAACATATAATGTTCATCAATTCATCATACAAATGTTTGTCTTGGATGGGAACCCAAAACTAACATCGAAGGCAGAGTTACTAACAAATGAGCTGAGACCAGTCAAACAAGCAAACTCCAACTTTTTGATTCAACCGTCGAGTATTTAAAAATACTCGTACTTTAAAATCGGAAGCGTAAAATTTTCACTGAAACAGATAAAAAACCGGCCAATTGCGAGTCTGAATCGCGCACGTAGGGTTCCGTACCATTATCTATAAAAAACGAAAAAAAACAAAAAACGTTTGTTGTATAGGAACCCTACTTAAATATATATTTCATTCTGTTTTTAGTTATTTGTTGTTATAGCGGCAACAGAAATACATCATCTGTGAAAATTTCAACTGTCAGCTATCACGGTTCATGAGATACAGCCTTGTGAAGACAGACAGACGTACAGTAGAGCTTAGTAATAGTCCCGTTTTTACTCGTTGGGTACGGAACCCTAAAAACATGGATGATTTAAAAATGTTGTGCAAAACTAAGAACTGAAAAACGTAAAACAAACAAAACTTCTTGAAAGTAACCTAATGAAACAGTTTTGAACATCGCGAGACTTTAAACGAGGATTCTTCAACTTTTTGCGTGGAAAATACTAAACTCTAGCAATCAGGGTACCATCGTACCAGCTACTTTCTAATCTGTGGTACCATCCTTTGAAGTCGAGATAATAGGGACTGCTTTATTTACTTCAACCGATTTTTCCCTTTTATCTTTCAAATAAGTCCATGGACTTTTAATGGGGCTTCAGTCGTAAAAATAGGCGAGTTCATTATAATAACTCTGTTTAATTTAATAGTTTAAATACGTCCGTTTCTCCTTGTAAGTCGCTTACAGTTACAATTTCTTAGTTAGTTGGAGTACAGGGTTTATCACTACCGAAAACTGAAATTATGCTCAGAGCATGCATCTTCACAGCTCAGTTGGTAGTTACTCTGCCTTCTGCGCTGTAGGTTGTGGGTTCGATCCCCACCCAGGGCAAATATTTATGTGATATACATAGATGTTTGTTCTGTGTCTGGGTGTTAATATGTAAAATAAGTATGTATTTACAAAAAATAAGTATTCTATCAGTTATTTGGTTCCCATAGTACAAGTTTTGCTTAGTTCGGGGCTAGATGGCGCTGTGTGAAATGTCCATTAATATTTATATATTTATTTATTATTTTATTTATTTTTTTGTTTATAATAATGACACTTTTTCATAATCAGGTTCATTTAATGAAAAAGGTATTTTTTAGACTCGGTTTAGTGTAATAGTAATTAATACTCTTGCCTGTTGTCATTATTATAAGATTTATGAAAATAAAAACGAATACAAATATTGTAAGTAATATGTGACCGTCTGTCTTTCCAAACACATAATTTAAAAAAATCGGCCAAGTGAGAGTCATTATCTATAAAAAAAACGGGAAAAAAACACGTATGGGAGCCCCACTTAAATGTTTACAGACGGACAAACAGACGGACAGCGAAGTCTTAGTAATAGGGTCCCGTTTTTACCCTTTGGGTACGGAACCCTAAAAAGTAAATGTAATTTGGTTTTCACTAAAGTGCCTTCATTAGGGCTCGTCTTAATACACTCGTTAAATCCACGTCAATTTTAGAACCTTTTTTCGTCGGTTAAAAACCATACATGATTTAAGAGCATCAAATTAAAAGTAGATTTATAACAAACTCTTAATTTGCAACTGATAAAAAGATAGATAGATATTGATAAAAAAATAAAATAAAATCTATGCGACTCGATTCGCTTCCAATCTTGTTAGCGAGATAGAAATGTAACCTATTCCGATATCATATTGGTACGGAATACAAATTCAGATAGATGTGTCAAGCTCAGATGACATGTCATAATACATGCAAGTCGGCATTCACAATGAATGCAGTCCACAGATTAATTTGAATTAAAAAATCGAATCAAATCATTTTAATCAGAACAAATACTTAGGTGTACTTTACAAAGTCTACGATGATACCGCAAAAGTAAAAACTGTGTAGAAGCTTCAACGCTCGTTAGATCAAACATAGTACTGTTTATAACTATAAAAAATAACTAATTTATATAATAAAATAAAAGTTCTAAGAAAATATAAAATAATCTTTATACATAAAAGAAAGTCGTGTTAGTATAAAAGAAAGTCGTGTTAGTTACACTATTTATAACTCAAGAACGGCTAAACCGATTTGGCTGAAATTTGGTAGGGAGGTAGCTTAGAATCAGGAGACGGACATAGGATACTTTTAAAGGGGAACGGGAACAGGAAATTAACACAACTTTTTTTAGAGTGATACAAAGTTCGCTGGGTTAACTTGTAAAAACATAAAGCTATGTAATTAAAAAACCGGCCAAGTGCGAGTCGGACTCGCGCACTAAGGGTTCCGTACTATTATCAAAACGGCAAAAAAATCACGTTTGTTGTACGGGAAATATTTATTTTATGCTGTTTTTAGAGCAAAACATCATCTGTGAATATTTCAACTGTCTAGCTATCACGGTTCACGAGATACAGTGTCATAGTAGTCCCGTTTTTTACCCTTTAGGTACGGAACCCTAAAAACATAAAAAATAATTAATAATATCTCCTATTACCTATTACCTATTTACCTAACTACGTAGTTGTTGTGACACATGTGACAGGTTGCAAGCTCGTCGCCGCTTTCAAGAATACTAACAGGTTTCCTCACGATGTTTTCCTTCACCGTTATAAACACTTGTAACGCGCATATACATTTTTCGAACAGAAATATCCATTGATGCACGGCCAGGATTTGAACTCGAAATTAATTTGAATTTAATAATATCTACCTAGGTACCTATTTACCTAATTACATGAATTCAATAATTCAATTTCAAACTTTTTAGTCGATCATGTGAAGTACCACCTAGGTATTTACAGACTTACTTTGCCGATAGTGGTAAAATAGCGCCACCTGCCAGCGGAATTGTGAATCATTGGTTTACCTCTCAAACCCCGAGCGGTCGCATGAGACCGAAAAGTAGCTATAATAACGTAGTAACATCAAATGAAACTAGATGGCGCTAAAATGCGAAAATCACGTTTGTTGTATGGGAGCCCCCCCTTAAATATTTATTTTATTCTGTTTTTAGTATTTGTTGTTAAAGCAGCAATAGAAATACATAATCTGTGAAAATTTCAATTGTCTAGCTATAATGTTTCTTGAGATACAGCCCTGTGACAGACAGACAGACGGACAGACAGACAGACGGACAGCGAAGTCTTAGTAATAGGGTCCCGTTTTACCCTTTGGGTACGGAACCCTAAAAATGAACTCAAACAAGTATTGAGAAATATCTAGGTATATAATTATTGATTACAAAGAAATCTTTGTAATCAATAATTATTTATTTTGACAACGCTTCCGACAGGTAGTGATCTTGATCAATTGAGCTACCTATAGACTGTTTGCAACGGTCTTTAGATGGCTCAACAAGTACTTCTAATAATATTTTAGACATCTATATATTTTTGGATTCTCCGTGAAATTTTCTACAACCTTATCTATAAATGCAATTTAGAGTGTAAATAACATTTTTAGGGAAAAAAAATAGGGTAATAAAAATTTTTTTTAGAAAAAAACCAAAAAAATTCATTAAAAAAAATTCAAAGCAATTTAAATGAAGTTTCTTTTTTATATCATAACAATAGCTATTGTTTACCATATAAATAAGAAACTTTATAATAAACTAAATAAATGGATTTTTAGTGAATTTTTTTAGTTTTAAAAATCGCGCAAAAAAAAATAATTTTAATTTATTTCGGATCCGGAAGTGAATAGTTTTGTTACACAGAACGATACTGTCATCTATCAGCTTCGTAACAGTCAAAACCCGAAAGCGATAGCTCTTCGGATTACCAAATAATAAATTTTTCAAAAATTCCTTGCGCAGTGAAACAAAGGTAATAAAACAAAGGAAACACAAAGACAAACAAAGGGCGGTCTTACCGCATTTTTAAATAAGAAATAATTGAATTACAGTTAATTATCACGTTTCAACTTTTATTGTTGACGTTTCGAAACAATTCAGATGCTCTTCATTATATACATCGCCCGCGACCGCGCTCAGCGACAGATCGGTGAATACGATCATGAGGTATACAATAAGTATTCTACGTCATATGACGGCCTCCTTTTAATAAACCGTCACCCAACGATTTATAGGCTTGCCATAATTCTAAGGTAAGCTTTTAGGTGACCAAAGACTCGTTTTTCATCACAACGAAGATCCACATAGAGTTGTACCTATACCTGAAAGATATAACAGAAAAGATCGGTTAGATATAACTCATCAAATCTTTGATGCATTTCATTCATTTAAACTGTTCTATTCAACTTTGTTTCAGTATCAATGATAGGAGTAATTTTAGGTTAATACTATTTTCGAAATAATGTACGTATTTACTACGAATTGTAGCTAAAATAACTTAGCGTAAGTCAAATGGTATATAATTGATATTAATTATCGAATGATTAAATTAACGGTGAAGGAAAACATCGTGAGGAAACCAGTTAGTATTGTTATAAGCGGCGACGGGCTTGCAACCTGTCACGTATAGAATGCTAACTACTGCAAAATGTGGGCATATGCCAAATATAATGTTTGGACGTGGCTCTGTCTACCCCCACTAGACGTATTCAAAGGATCTAAGCGCCTGGGGATCTGAGAGGATGTCTACCGTACTTGGGAATTACAGTCGTGATCCTATTTTTTTTTATCGACTTTTGATGGGTTCTTAAGATATTTTATATTTTACAGCATCTCGTAGGTGCCGAAATAAACCAATAACCGGTCGGTATAATACAAAAGTACCGGGTATGTGTGAACAAATTATAGGTCACTTTTTAAATACCTTTGAGTAGTATAGATTAGGTATTTTAATTTTATTTGTTTTTAAAGATATTTTTAGGTTTATTTTGTATTAAATGTATGTAGGTACACGCTTTTGACTGCACCACCGTCGTATATCGTACACTTTATGTCCAGTCCATTCAAAGGTTGTCTGGAAGAGATCGCTCCCAGCGATAAGACCGCCCATTGTACTCCAATGTTGGTTTGTGTTGCTTTTTTTTCATGTTATTGTTATGTGGTGTGCAATAAAGAGTTTTCTATCTATCTATCTATCTATCATATTCGACATCGATCGTAAACATTATATTGGGAACTAGCTGTCCCGACAGACGTAGTCCTGTAAATTTTCTTCTGTAACAAATACAACAAAAAAAGAATTAACAAAATCGGTCTAGCCATTCACGCGTGATGCCGTGACCAAGGGAAATAGGGATTCATTTTTATATAATAGAAGAAGAAGATTTGACAGTTGAAGCCAATTATGACAGTACAGATTTAGGCAATAGAAACTAACAGAAAAGAGCTAGTTCTTTCAGAAACTATAATAGAGTGATTTGATCAGTATAATGGCACGGGTAACTCTTGTTCAGTGATACGTTTTCGCGAACCCCATTGTAGTTCCCTCATGATTTATGCTTACTTACTAGCCTGACCCTCGTTACCTATAACACGTTATGGGGCATTGTCGTTACCTATCTACTGTTTTATAATGTTTTTTTTTTCTACTCAAGATTCACAACAGCCTGATCAAACCAGTCTAGATTTATTTTAAAAAAAGGATCACGACTCTAATCTCCTATATAGAATAGACATTCTTATAAATCTACAGAAATTTCAAAAAATTTGGAGTATACACTGCATACAACGCAGGTTGCAAGCACATCACCGCTTATAAGAGAACTGGTTTCCGCATGATGTTTTCCTTTACTGTTTTGAATACGCATGAACATTTTATGATCAAATAAATTTATTAATTTGATTAATAAATTGATTGATTTTATTTTAACTATAATAATAATAATAATAATGCTTTATTTGTTTCTTAATCACAGTAAGTATAACAGTGTTGAGGTCTCCATTTAAGTATGAAAATACCTGTGTTAGGAGACCTCGCTCTTCCGTATCATAATATCGAATACTTAGATTAAGTTTTAAAAAGAAGTTTATATAATATAATAATCGGTACATAGGTATGGGCATATGAAGTGACCCATTTTAAACCTAAAAACAGTATAAAATAAATAAGAGGATCTATAAAAAGTGCGCGTCTGTATATGTGTGTGTGTGTGTGTGTGTGTGAGTGAGTGTGTGTGTGTGTGTGTGTGAGAGTGAGTGTGTGTGTGTGTATGAGTGAGTGCGTGTGTGTGTGTGTAACTGGGTTAGTGTGCATATATAATTGATACCTAAGTACGAGCATTTTGTAAGTATGCCATTTGATAATAAAAGTTTTATATAATCTACATAATCACTTCCATTAGATTTTCAGTTTCATTGTAGCTTAGTGACAAAAGCCATTTATTAAGAACTGTTTTGCACATAAATAAATTTTTGGGATATATGTTCTGCAATCTATTTATAGTGTTGTAAAGGTAAGATGACTGTGTAATATATTGTCGTGATGCGAATTTCGAGTTAACTGATATTTTTCCAACTACTTTGTCTTTCCTTCTTTTATTTTGTATCGTGGGGTTGTATTCTAATGTTTTGTGCAATTTTAGAACTGACTGCATTACATATAATTTTCTAACGCTTAATATTCCTGATTCCGAGTAAAGCAAGTCAGTCGGGTATCTATATGGCTTAAAGTACATAACTTTTAGTAGCGACCTTTGTGCTCTCTCCAAATCTAGGAGCTTCATTTTTGTAGCACCACCCCAGATTGGTATGCAATAAACTATTGATTTTGATAAGGGTATTTATCACCTTTAATTTACTTTCCCGACGTTTCGACTATGTTACAATAGGCGGCAGAGTCGGGCAGAGACGGGCAGAGAGTCTGCCCGCTACCATGGCTAAATGGTCGAAATGTCGGGAAAGTAAATTAAAGGTAATTACGTGATAAAGACCCGTGTCAAAATCTATAGTTATGTCTACTAATCACGATAGTTTGTTGAAATAAATGTATTAATGCCGGGATTCAAACCCATAACTTTCCGATTGATAATCGAGGTACATCCCTGTCTGTAAACACGATTGACCATTCAAGTTCAGTTCCTTCCCAATGAGTCTTTTATTCGTTGTATTCGTTCACCAAACTAGTGCCGTACAACATTGTTGTTGATATGTTGCGATAAGCTTGCTGGCTATTCAGTAACGACAGCGTCCGCTGCCAACCCCTTAATAATACAAAAGTAGTCCATGTTAAAGTCTCCTTTATAATAAACCGTTCATGCTACAATGTATGGCGCATACCCGCAAAATTCAAAAGCGGGAATTTCTGGCATCGTATTTACTGGAATTTAAATAAGATAAAGATAAATGAACAAAATATCGAATCTTTTGAATCGAATCTTTTTGTCTTGTGACATTTTTGACAGACTGATTAAGATAATTGATTGATTCAGGCGTGACTTTGCGGAAATCCATTTTAAAAAACTAAACGGACAAAGATACATTGGGTTGGACTCTTTGGGAGCAGATTGGCGGAATTTGTTGCTATATATCTTTGTCCGTTTAGTTTTTTACAGACTGATTAATTATTACTGACTCGAAAATTAAACAGGTATAAATAAATAAAATAAATAGGATCACGACTGTAATCCCCAAGTACCGTAGACATCCTTTCAGATCTCCATTCGTTAAGATCCTTTGAAAATGTCTAAAGGGGGTAGTCAGAGGCACGTCCAAACGTTATGTTTGGCACATGCCCTCATTTTGCAGTAGTTAGCATTCTATATGTGACAGGTTGTAAGCCCATCGCCGCTTATAAGAATACTAACTGGTTTCCTCACGATGTTTTCCTTCACCGTTTAGAGCACGTGTTTTGAAGTGCTACATTTTTCGAACATAAAAAAACTCGAACCCACGACCTTCGAAATGAAAGTCGAGGTACCTCCCACTCGGCCAACACAGCTTGTTGGCTATCTCGTGAGCATTGCAAATCACTACATAGTATAAAGCATAGTCGCTTTCCGCTTCCCGCGTCTGTATGTATGTCTGTATGTATGTATGCTTATATCTTTAAAACTACACAACGGATTTTGATGCGGTTTTTTTTAATAGATAGAGTGATTCAGGAGGAAGGTTTATATGTATAATACATGCATAATATAGTAGAGAAACACTGATAATTTTAGAGGTTTCTAATGTGATGTTGTAAATAAACACATTTTTTTGCGCTTACATTGCAAACGCTGGCTGAACTCTACGAGATAGATCAAAATAATGTACTAAATATTGTATACCTTAAAAAGGTCTACAAAAAACTCCACGATGGTATATGTTTATCTCTTAGGGATAACCCACAATAATTAATTTCTATCCTTTACTTTTTACGAGAAATAATGGCTTATTTACGAAGCGATTTTAAGCAATACAGCATCAATCCTTATCTAATTAAGTACCTTAATTACATTTTGCACAATATGGAATAATATTGCCCTTTACAGCATGATTATTATTATTATTATTATTTACCTAAACTTTGCAATGGTACGCGTTTGCTGGTAAAATCACTAAAAACTTTCATAATAGAGTGCACAATACTAACAGGATGTGGTACTGGGGAAGATGTATTGATACCCCGAATTCCTCTGATTCCATCGGATTTACCGTTCCAATTTAAACGCCTACAGTTTCCGGTAAAGACATCTTTTGCAATGACCATAAATAAATCGCAGGGTCAAACCTTCAACGTTGCAGGCTTAGACTTGAGCGTTGAGTGTTTTTCACGTGGCCAATTATATGTCGCTCTTTCAAGAGTAACATCTAAAGAAAACATGTTTGTATTGTCTAATGACAAGAAAGCTGTGAACGTTGTATATAGAGAGATTCTGTGTTAATTGTAAAAATAAAATAAATAAGTAAAAATGTAAAAAATAAATGCTGTTAACGAGTATACAAAGACATTCTATAATAAATATTTTGGTATCAGCTTTGCACCCGTGCGAAGCCGGGGCGGGTCGCTAGTCTATAATATAAAAATAAGTCGGGTTTTCCTTCCTGACGCTATAACTCCAGAACGCACGAACCGATTTCTACGGTTTTGCATTCGTTGGAAAGGTCTCGGGCTCCGCCGTGAGGTGTGTTAATTCTAAAGCGATACGAAGTTCGCCGGGTCAGCTTGTAATCTATAAGTAGTTTAACCGATCCAGATCAGCAGTTGAAAGCGTTCTCAATATACTGGCGGCATTAAAGTCACTCAGGTAAACAACAAGCAAGCAGAGCAATTAGCTATTGTAACCTTCATCCTATGAAGACTCTAAGCTCTAGATCAATATAGTTAGGAGGCGATGAATATTCATACCAACCGCCTCATGCATTGAAGCATTATGTCCTTGTCAGTAATCTGCTAGATATTGCACAGCGCTTAAGGCGATACTTGAAGTTTTTTATTTATTGCATGGGCTGAATCTACCCGGATAAGACGGAAAAAGTGATAAAACTGCATTATCTTGAAAACCATCAAATTTAAAAATAAACCGTCTGTAATTTATTATCTAACGAATTATTTAAAAAATGAACTGTTTAGCTTTACATAGTTTTGTTTAAAATCGAAACTAGTGTTTTTGAAGAGCCAACTTTGGGAAATAAATCTATCGAGAAAAGTTTCACCAATCGTGTTTCTGTCTGTAATTTATCTAGATTAAATCCTAAAGTTAAACAAAACCGTATGTTTTGCTGTTATTGATAAAAAACGATTCTACATTCTTCAAAAACATTTAATACTCCTCTTAAATACCGTCTATTGTAACAATGATTCTATCTTCTTTCCTGTTCAGCTTTGTATTTCTCAATTTGTTTGTAGACACAAAAAGTTTTATCTTTTGGAAAAATTAAAAACCCGGCCAAGTGCGAGTTGGACTCGCGCACGAAGGGTTCCGTACCATTATCTATAAAAAACAGCTAATAAAACACGTTTGTTGTATGGGAGCCTTAATTTTTTTTTCTGTTTTTTGTATTTATTGTTGTAGCAGTAACTGCAGTTACTGCTACAACAATTATTCACAGATTATGTATTACATGTAATACATAATCTGTGAAAATTTCAACTGTCTAGCTATCACGGTTCATGAGATACAGCTCTGTGACAGACAGACGGATAGCGAAGTCTTAGTAATAGGGTCAAAATGAAATAGGATCACGATTGTAATCCTCAAGTACGGTAGACATACTCTCAGATATTTGGGATGGTACAAAATCTTTGAAACGTAAGTGACCTAGGCAGTATTGAGCCATCTACACCTATCATGCTTGATGGTAATATATTGCTCATTTTTAGGTTTTTTTGAATCATAACAATGAGATATGCAAATCGGCCTAAAAAGCCTCCACCGTCGTCCCGCAAAAACCAATGTCGACAGTCAAGGCATGGAGTTGACCTACTGAACCCTTATTGGCAAGCATTTGGTTGAATTCAAAGCAGGAGAAAGGTGGGTTCGCATATTCACAAACGTATCCCACACGAGCGCCGTTTTATTATGAACTGCTATTGCCAATTTTTACAAGCATTTGTTATGACGGTATTTAAGGATCGCCGCAATGACACCGAACGGTTTTATTATTGTATCTACGTGTTTAGTATCTTTATTTTTGTTGTTTGAGCCTTCACGTTGTACGATCGGCACCACACTGAAGCACAACGTAGCATTACGGACAGGATCATTAAAAAAATGATAGGCGCCTGTTCCTCACAACCAAGCCTAGAAGAATCGGGTAACAAACACGGCTTGGGCGTGTTTGTTACCCGATTCTTCTAGGCTTGGTTGTGAGGAACAGGCGTAGCTAGCTGACATTTTAAAGTGATCCTTGTGACTTTATTGAAATAAATACCTATTAACTTTGACCTTGACTTTGAAGTAGAAGGTTCTCAAGGGTTTTTGCATTATGCGCATACTCTATTTTCATAAGAATGCACTGAGAAAATAGAAAATTCAAACCGCAGAAAAGGCTGCTGCAGAGAAGATAAGTTTTTAAAGAAATAACTACGGCAATCTCACATGAAACTGGTTTAATCAGAATAAAAAAGAGGCATGAAATTTGCAGTATCAAAGTTTGCTTAGGTGATTCATACAATGCATTTTCCAAAAGTAAATCCAATGTACTATGTACTCATATATTGTAATTCGCTGACGCCTAACGCAAGCCAACCGCACGACTGCACGGTGTGTGATCATGATCAATGGCACAATAGGCGCACTTCAGTGCGTTCAATTACAAATAATCTGACAGCAGTGGCCTATACGATACAATAAGTGTCAGTTTTGACATTTTAACGATACGATGTCGATACGATAGTGATTCGTTCTAGCCGTTCTAGCCATCTACTGGGGGTAGATGTTGAATTAAATTTGAAATCAGCTCGCGCTCAGGTCGTTGGGGAAAAAAGTGACGGACAAAAAGTCCAATTTACATTAATAAAAAGATGATTTCGGAAAACTTATAAAGTTATTTCTTAGAATTGAAACAATATTTGGGTGCATATCAAAATACTAAATATCATTTTATGAAGGATATTTGGAGTTCTTGGACTTTCCCGAGGCGTGTTTGCTTTTTTTTATTAAGATTAATGAAAATAATTGCATTTTGGAGAATGATAATGTCACTTATATTTTTGAGTACTTATCACAATTATAACATTTAAGCAATTAAATTTTCTTCGAAAAACTCAAGAGCATTTTACGGTATTCTGGGTTTTAATGACAGAACATAAAAACATGGTAATGGTAATTAACTTTTTTAATAAACTTGGGTTTTTGCTATCTGAAGTGCTCTACCGGAGATTTTGTAACTCAACTACTAAAAATAAATAAATATTGGCGGACTTTACACACAGTGCTATCTAGCCCCAAACTAAGCAAAGCTTGTACCATGGAAACCAGATAACTAATAGAATACTTATATACTTTTTTTTTTGTAAATACATACTTATTATATGCCTATTTACATAGAATACCCAGACACAGAACAAACATTGGGGATCGAACCCACAACCTACAGCGCAGAAGGCAGAGTTACTACCAACTGACTGAGCTGTGAGGCCAGTGAGGTGTGAGATGATTGAGGGTTCATTAATGTAGTGTTTTCTATCTCTCTAAATAAATAAAAATTAGAATTAGAATAAGATTTATAATAAAAGAAAAGTTGAGAAAAATGCCTGGATAATTTAAAAATACGGGAAAATTTGAAATACTTTTATCTATGGGTTTAATGTTGGTCAGGACAACGTCTGTTGGGCCAACTGGTAACTTAAAATCTTCTAGGTAGGTATGTTATCTTCTGAATATTGTCTGTATGTCATTTTGTTATTGTTTAAGGCCCGGCTCACACTCACACACGTATTTCAATGATTTTCAGGTACCGATTTAAAAACCAGGAATCACAATTGTGAGGATATAATAATACAAAATTACTGATAATATATTCATCTTTAATAGTAGATAATAAAAACTGGCCAGTTCTATACAACATTTTCAAAAAAATACGTTTTTACCGTCGCAAGAACCGCTGAAAATGTCGAAAAATGGGGTCTGGTTAGGTACCAATATCTTTAGACCCACAGCATATTTTTATTTGAAAATAATACGAAATTGTAGATTTTATATTTCTCTATACCGCGTGGCATTATCTTGTTTTCAAATAATTTACTTTTTCATTTATGAACAATATAAAATGCAATAAAACTTATCCATACATTTTTTCCATACAAAACTCACATTCACCTCAAGTCGGCACGTCAGTCAGCGCTCAGACGCGCTCGGGGAAGCACGTCCACGTCACATTTTTCTTCGAATTTAGGGGAGGTCTGACATAACCGGATACTGGGGTAAAATAGTGGACATGCAAAACTAATGATAACATTTGTATAATATATTGCCTTGACGAATTTGGTGCAAGCCACACAGATGAAGGTTAGGTACAATGCATGAGTTGTAAGGGCTGGGCTCATGTACACTGTACAGACTATGAAAGAGTTGGATGATTTTTTTGTAGAAGATGCGTTACATCGAGTTACGTTTCGAAACAGTATGATAATAGTTTACGGTTTTACCTTTTTGCATACGTCGCGTTGGAGCAAAATCGAAATAAGCAGATGTTTCGTATTTGATTGTTATTTTAATAAAAATATTAAATTTCAGAAAAATGTGAACCTGTTTGTGTCCCTAATTAGTCCTACTAAATAAATATAAATAATGATTTGATACATTTCTGTTTTGAAATGAAAGTTCTAAAAAGGTACCATGACCCTTAGTACGGTTTTAACCCGGCCTCCCCTATATTACCAAGCGTGTTTTTTTATACATGGATGGAAAAAATTGATACTTTATCTGAACAAAATGCGAGAAAGTATCTCCATACTTATTATCATCATTGGATTTAGAAAAATTACCTGAATTTTCGATTACGAATATAATTTCTATTTATTATCTATCTACATTTAATATTATAAATCTGATTTGTTTGTGCGGATGTTAGGTATGTTTGGATGTTTGTACCTCAATCAGACTTAAACGACTAAACGGATGAAATTGAAATTTGCTGTCGATGTAAATATACCCCTAGCTTATAAATATGCTATTTTTAATTTAAAAACATCCCCAAAACTATAAAAAGACTCCGAGTGCTGGTGTGCAACAAATCTAGCATTAATCAATTTTGACGACTGATGAATGACTGACGAATGATACGATACGCATTGAACCAAAAATGTTGAACCTTCTAAAAAGGTCGGTATTTGTTATTATCAAGGCAAGGTTTATCTGGGGGCACGGTAGTGCCCCCGCCAAGTTAAGCAAAAAAGCGGCACAGTCGTACCATCCTTTTCTCGAAACAGTTCAGGTCATTTTTTGGACAGACAGACAGACATTGAAATCTCACAACTTTTTACGATAGAAGAACTGAGTTGCGTTGCGAGAATTGGCTTTTTATTTTAATTTTTACAAGTTGTTTTTGATGGCATATACTTAAGTTGTACATGATGCAAATAATTAAATATTAAAAAAATAATAAAGTGTCCTGAAAAATTGTTTAATTCGAAATACTGAAAGTGCTCTTTAGTGTTTCGTAGTTTACAAAAAACCCTTATAGTTTTGCCATTTCCGTCCATTCGTCCGCAGCTTAGCTCAGATACTCTTAATACTAGAAAGCTGTAATTTGGCATGAATATACTAGTCACGCCGACAATGTGGTAGAAATAAATATATATTTTCAGATGTTTTTTTTTTCTCGCATACTCTCCATGTCTTTGGATAGGTCTTAAAAAGTATTGCGGGTTTGTGATGTCATTTAGTATAAATACAATGGAAAATATGAATTTGTAAAAAGAGCTGGTTATCTCTTTTTCTGGAAAGAAAATATTATGGAAGATTATTTAGTAAAATTTTACAATAACTGTTTAATTCCAGAACTTGTTGACCCTCGCTAC
Organism: Hydriomena furcata; assembly: GCA_912999785.1. Taxonomy (NCBI): domain Eukaryota; kingdom Metazoa; phylum Arthropoda; class Insecta; order Lepidoptera; family Geometridae; genus Hydriomena; species Hydriomena furcata. The sequence goes on along the minus strand of OU538833.1, from coordinate 2,902,199 downwards.
GCGCGGTCTATGGATCTTCGAGATCATAGCTCGCACACAATATTCAAAAGCATACCTACATATTTTATCAGTATTTCACTTTCAAAACTTTCTGTGAGTGGTACTCGAAACGTTGACGGTGCCGTCATCGATTTTAGATGACAATAAGTTTTTTTATTAAAAATATATTTTTTAAATCAAGCTTTTGTAAATTCTTGTGCTCTAGTTCTCGTCAAGATAAAAATAACGAGCCCAAACGCGACGTGGTTATGTTGTGTAGTTGAGGAGTTCCGATGGCTACATCCGACCTCCATCATCAGACCAGGTATATAGATATGCAAAGTTTTGCCTCAATTCGACTATTTAGTGAAGAGTTCCGTTGAACAGCTCCTGACTCCATCATCAGATCAGCTCGCTGTCACCATATTATGTATGCAAAATTTCAGCTCAATCGATTGGGGATAACTGCTTAAAATTAAGTTGCAAGATTACACCTTATCAAACATAGATACATAAATATGTACATAAACTGCAAGTTAAATAAGAGCTTATAAAAAAACGATACTTACCGTTTTGTCATAATGTATTTTAATAGTAGGTATAGGTACCTAACAAATATTTTTTGCACAGTCAAATATTAGTAACTGTGTAGTAGCACTTTACGATTTGTAACCTGTCTTATAATATATATTAATTTTTTCTATATTTATTTTCTTTTTGTCAAGTGCAACCTATAAAATTATTAAGTACATACCTACCTATACAAATATGACATACCTATTGCACCAAATATTTTCAAGTATCAAGACTAGTTATTTAGTCTTGGTAAATGAAGTGTGAAGTAGCTTCAATGTGTGCGTTTGCACTATTCGTAGTGTGCGGCCACAGAATACGGAAAAGTACCAAAAATGCGAGCTGTCATATTTGAAACAGCCACCTTAACAAATAAAAACGTCTTTATGTCTTCTGTTACAGTGCGGTGTAACCGATGCCCCTTTTTACTTCAAAACGGGAAATTGCCTTCAGTGAGTGGTTTCATTCGAATATTTTCGAGAAATGTCAAATGGCTTTTAGATCTTTTTATGAAAGGAATACGTTAGTGGAAATGGACTGTTGTGATAGTGCGGCTGGACCCGTACCTAATGTAGGGAAAGTGAGCCTAATGGACGTTTTAGTTGATAGTACCCTACGGAGAAATGAAAGTAATTTTTGTACCAATCATATTTTAATATTTAATAGAAATTGCATAGTATGGACCTTTGGAATATAAGAAAACCTTTCAAAGTAATCTGAGTTATATTGGTTGTACAATCTTTGGTGGGGTGGTACTTTAGGACTTGTAATAACATAATAACGCAAGAAGTACAAGAAAAAACGTGGTAATTAGCCGTATTTATATTTAAAATAACTATCATCAATCTAAAATGTTCCAAATGCAATGTTTGGATGTGCTTTTGACTACTCTCTTTAAGCATATTTATAGAACTGAGTGCCTGGTGATCTGAGAAGATAGTTTAGTTTAGTTTTAAGCCTGTTTACCGTTGGGGGATCACAGTCATGACCGACCGACCCAATTTGTATTTTTTTACATTTAAATGCATAATGACAACGATTTTTGATAGTTCTAGTCAGATCTTTGGCGCATAATGGTTTTTAAACTGAATAAAAGAGGTTCTCAATTCGACGCGTATGTTTGTTTTTTTGTTCCTTTTGATAGGTTTGTGGGGCTTAGAAGTATGGACGATATGAGAAGCAGTTCCAATTTAGCATTGCTCTGAGTGTAATCCGCGGGCACCAATCTTACACCAATCTTAAGTCAATTCGAACAAAATTAAATATTAATTTTTATAATTGCCAACATAAATATTCAAGGAATCCTATATAATTCAATTGCCTTTTTTGCTACAAGTATTAAGGTACGTAGAGTTTTATGGTCATAACACAATTTTTTATGAGTTTTCACGATCATTTTGGGACTCGGTAAAGAATAACCGACCATAAACCAAGATAATTAGATATTTTAATGTAGCTTAAGGGGGTTTTTACATTTAAAATAATGTATAAATCTAATTTATTTGTTACCGAAAATATTTAGGATAAGACCACGGCCACAATAATGTTGAATAGTTACTGGAAATAAAATAAATAAAACCGGCCAAGTGCGAGTCGGACTCGCGCACGAAGGGTTCCGTACCATTATCTATAAAAACGGCAAAAAAACACGTTATTTTGTATGGGAGCCCCACTTAAATATTTATTTTATTCTGTTTTTAGTATTTGTTTATGTAATTTGTTGTGTAAATTTCAACTGTCTAGCTATCACGGTTCATGAGATACAGCCCTGTGACTGACAGACGGACAGACAGACAGACAGCGAAGTTTTAGTAATAGGGTCCCGTTTTTACCCTTTGGGTACGGAACCCTAAAAATCAGGTGAAAAACAACTGTGTACCTACATTAAAATCACGGTAGTAATATAGAAGTAGCAGCTTTAAAGGACTTGTCGCACAGCCTGTCGCTTAAGCTAATAACTACCTAAAACTGTGGGCTTGTGGCAATAATGACTTTGACTAACCTTTTAAGATATTTTTAAAACAACGTTTGAACTTTATTTTATTACTATTTACTTCTAATCTTCGGACCCTCTCTAGTTTCTACGTGTTCATTTTATTTCGAGGGTGGCTTAAAATTTTCCTCGTAACAAGATAAAGTTCACAAGGCGGTAAATCCACCCTTAACCTCGTTAAAATTTAAGTTGAAATCGGCACGTGACGCCATAAATTAAAGGTATTCCCTCCTCTTCCCTCAAATGTCTTGGGTAGTGTTAACGACGGCTGCACGACCAAAAATAAGAGTTTTTTAATTATATGTACAAAATATTCCTATAGGTTATTTAATTATAAACTTACTAACTAACTCCTACGGCTTTGTTCGCGTGGTACCTGTAGCCTGAGCACCCACTATATAGTATCGACAACGTATCGTCCAAAAGTCAAAACTGACACTTTTTGTATAGTAAAAGTCAGTTTTGGCATTTGGACGATACGTTGTCGATACGATACTGGTTCATGCTAACCCCCCTGGATAAAAAGTAATCTATATGCTATTCCAGAATATAAGCTAAGAGTATGTATAATCTAAGTTTAATCTAAATTTATCTCATAGCAACAAACATACGAATTCAAAATAATCTTTCTAATAATATATAAAATTTTCGTGTAACCAAATTCCTCAGAAACGGCTTGACCGATGAATATGATTTTGATTGAAATTTTTGTGTATATTTGGTAGGACTGAGAATAGATCGTAATTTTTTGAAACCCTCAATGGGGTGGCACAAAACAAAAAAATATTATGATTGTGCACTAAAAAATACATATACCCTCAATTTTCATCTTTCTACAACCAACCTCCATTTTTTAACAGAGAAATTTGAATCTCTTTTTTTGTGGGATTATTGAAGTTTGACAGGACAACTTCTGTCGGGGACAGCTAGTATCTAAGCAAAATTATACAAAATTCAAATGAAAAATGTGAGTACTTACGAGTATGTGTCAAATTAAAATGTTTTAATATAAGAGTAGGAGAGTTCCCTGTTGGGCACGTGTGAATAGGTATATTAATTTACGTATGCCAGTAATTTCCCTTGGGTTTAGACCAAAACTATACGTCTAGACCAAATATACATATCATGATGCGGCATCACAGGGCTTTGTCTAAAGTATATTTATCTGGTTTTGGGTTTGAAATGTTATCTATCCTATTCAAAGAGACACCTTATCGCTTGATCGGGGTTGGTTTTCAGAAGCACTGACAATTAAATTTCGATATTAAACTAACGGTGAAATACGTTTAGAACCATAGATTTTTGCCACAAATAAAGTTTTATTCTATTCTTCTATTCTATAGACTGAAGTCGCGTATGTTGACGTTTTGCATGTGTGCGTAAATGCGTTCAAATAAAACTTAAAAATGAAATGAAACAGTTTGTTTGACACGCACACAGACAAATAGGTACACATAATAACATAGACTACATCTATGTGGGTCATTAGGTAGCATTAACCATGCCGCGCTGTGTTTGGTCACATCTTTAGACAGTGACATTTGGATTGAAAGTCGAGGTATCTCCCTCTTGACCAATACTGACGCTAATGTCAGCTTAGAACAGATGATAATAAATTACGTTATTAATTACGTATTAAAAACTAAAACGGAATGAAAATGTTTCGAACAATCGAAAAGTCAAGAGACGGTTTACGTTTTTAGGGTTCCGTACCCAAAGGGTAAAAACGGAACCCTATTACTAAGACTTCGCTGTCCGTCTGTCTGTCCGTCTGTCCGTCTGTCCGTCTGTCCGTCTGTCCGTCTGTCCGTCTGTCTGTCTGTCACAGGGCTGTATCTCATGAACCATGATAGCTAGACAGTTGAAATTTTCACAGATTATGTATTTCTATTGCTGCTCGAACAACAAATACTAAAAACAGAATAAAATAAATATTTAAGGGGGGCTCCCATACAACAAACTTGATTTTTGCATTCCAGCGCCATCTAGTTTCATTTGATGTTACTACGTATTATAGGTACTTTTCGCGGTCTCATGCGACCGCTCGGGGTTTGAGAGGTAAGATGAAAGAGGTTTGCGATTCCGCTGGCAGGTGGCGCTATTTTACCACTATCGGTAAAGTAAGTCGGTAAATTGGTGGTACTTCACATGATCGAATAAAAAGTTTGAAATTGAATTATTGAATTCATGAAGTTAGGTAAATAGGTACCTAGGTAGATATTATTAATTTCAAATTAATTTCGAGTTCGAATCCTGGCCGTGCATCAATGGATATTTCTGTTCGAAAAATGTACCTATATGCGCGTTACACGTGTTTATAACAGTGAAGGAAAACATCGTGAGGAAACCTGTTAGTATTCTTGAAAGCGGCGACGGGCTTGCAACCTGTCACGTGTGGAATGCTAACTACGTAGTTAGGTAAATAGGTAGGTTACGAGATATTATGAATTATTTTTTATGTTTCTAGGGTTCCGTATCTAAAGGGTAAAAAACGGGACTACTAAGACACCACTGTCCGTCTGTCTGTTACCAGGCTATATCTCGTGAACCGTGATAGCTAGACAGTTGAAATTTTCACAGATGATGTATTTCTCTAAAATCAGCATAAAATAAATATTTAAGTGAGACTCCCGTACAACAAACGTGATTTTTTTGCCGTTTTGATAATAGTACGGAACCCTTCGTGCGCGAGTCCGACTCGCACTTGGCCGGTTTTTAAGTTTCATGAAGGATACTGTTATGTCCTAAATAAAATGAAACCAAGTTTGGATTATTCTCTACACAACAAAAATCATACAAATCGGATAGCCATGAAAATGCTAAGAGCGGTCATACATAAAAAATATGTATTTCGGTTAATAACTCTGTTTTATGCTAATATTCGATGATTATCTACGATCTTCTATTCGAAATTATTTTCGAAAAGTTCAAAATAATTCAAAAAAATCTATATTAGATACTCGTACCTCCAGTTTTCGTATCACGGCGAACAAAGAGCGTACTTGAACAATCCAATGTAAGTAATCCGATCAATCAGACCTTCCTCTAAATTTATAATATCATTTCAAACAGTGAAAATTGAACTTTATTTTGTAAACTTAAAGTTCAAAATTATGGTATAAGTAATTCAGTTTCAATAATTTGAGGAGTTTGAACAAGCTACGAACCTGTGGGGCTATTTTGTAAAAACATGATTATCATGTTATGTTAATCATACCAATATTTATTGGTACTGAACGCCATAATACCTACGCTTTTTATGCTGTTTAGGCACCTATACCTACGCTTCCAATACAATACCTACGCAGAAGCGTAGGTATAGGTGCATAAACAGTGAATATTCTCTAACATTAGGTACATATTGTATTCAACATCATAATACGATAATCATGTTTTTATGAAATAGCCCTGCTGTTGTGCGTTTATAATTGGGTTAGTTCCGCTATGCTCGATTCCCGCTATGCTCGGATTTTAAAATACCTGAATAAAAGTCCCGCTATGCTCGGAATTATATTTCCGGACTATCGAAAAGAAAATGCTTGCGTTAAAATATCACAATTCTAAAATATACTATAGACACACATAGTGTTGCTGCTTCTTGATGAAATTCCATAATAATAATTAAAATAAATAATCTCTTACTAGTTCGATTTGTTAAACTAGTAAACCGCAGAATTGCTCGTAAGGTATCAGATAGATATAACTCACGTGTGACTCTGTTGTCATTTATTTAAAAATTTGTTAGAGTATATAATTTATTTATTTTACTTTAGGTAATTAAAACTAAAGTAATTTTGATTTTTGTTTGTTAACTTGTTTTTTTAAGTAGAAAATAAAAAAAATGTCTATATCTAGGTACACAAGTTAAAGCCAGATTTCAACATCACTACATAGTATAAAGCAAAGTCGCTTTTCGCTTCCCGCGTATGTATGTATGTATGTTTGCTTATAGCTTTAAAACTACACAACGGATTTTGATGCGGTTTTTTTTAATAGATAGAGTGATTCAGGAGGAAGGTTTATATGTATAATACATGCATAATATAGTAGAGAAACACTGATAATTTTAGAGGTTTCTAATGTGATGTCGTAAATAAACACTTTTTTTGCGCTTACATTGCAAATGCTGGCTGAACCCCACGAGATATATCAAAATAATGTACTACAGTATTGTACACCTTAAAAACGTCTACAAAAAAGTCCACGATGGTATTAGAAATGTCTTACGCACAGCGAAGCGGGCACGGGTCAGCTAGTAAAATAATAAACGTATAATTTAATCTAAGATATAAAAATGGTTGAGTTCCGAATTCACGATTCATGTTTGAGCACAATACTGGCCTTACTTTTTCAATGTTTCAGATAAGTAAAAAGTCAATATTTATACGAATCAGCGACAAAGTTTCACTTTTGTACGTGACGTGACAGCAAAAATGTACCATTCAGTTCTTAGGGTAGGTTCACAGGGTGTAATTCTTTTAGCTCTACATACTAACTACAATTTTGTAAAAATAGAACATTCTTCTGTTTAAAAAAAAAAATTTAATCCTGTAATCCCCAAGTAAGGTAGACATCCTATCAGATCTCCAGACGCTTAGATCCTTTGAAGATGTCTAGGACGTGCCTCTGACTAACCCCACTAGACATCGTCATAGGATCTAAGCGTCTGAAGATCTGAGATGATGTCTACCGTACTTGGGGATTACAGTCGTGATCCTATATATATATGTATATATAGGATCACGACTATCCTATAGTCCTATAGTAGTAGTAGAATATCCTATAGTCGTGATCCTATATATATATATATATATAGGATCACGACTATACTATATACAGTCGTGGTCAACTAATTAGGGACACTCTTTGGTTAAACCGAATTGTGAATTTAATTTTTATTTTCCAACGAGTCTAAACCATATTCCATATCTCTTACATGTAAGTATAATTAGTCATTTATGTGCCCGATTATACAAACAATAACAACTTCTTAAACATTAAACCTCTTTACAGTATAGCTGATAGATTATCGTAGTGCTATTTGTTCAAATAATGCTGGCTGGCCATTTAATTAGGGACACTGAGATATTGCGTTCTATTTTCAAAATTTGAATCTCAATACTTTTTTACTTCTTCTCTTATTGTTTCGTGGTAGTTTTGGCGGCAATCCCGATATTTATTTTAAGTTTTGAAAAATATTTTGAAGAAAAATGGGTAAAAATAAAAGTTGCGATCCAACACTACGAAAAATTATCATGAAGTTTGTTGTCGAGCATGGTTGGCCATACCGAAGGATAGCAGAACATTTAAATTGTTCAAAAACTATGGTATACAATGCAGTGCAACATGTCAGACGCAATAACACAGATTTAAATGTGCCCAGAACAAAAAGATCGAGAAAAACAACTCCGCAAGAAGATAGAATGATAACCAGGTTAGCTAAGAAAGATCCGTTTCTAGGCTCTATTTTAATTAAACACGAAGTGTTTGGGACAGACGAAAGAGCTGGTGTCTCAGCGAGGACCGTTCGACGACGTCTGGTAGAAGCAGGGTTGTTCGGAAGAGTGGCTCGCAAAGTACCGTTGTTGAAGAAAGAACATAGAAATGCTCGTTTGGCGTTTGCACGTAAATATGGACATTGGACCTACGCCCAATGGCAACATGTATTATTCTCTGACGAGACCAAGGTTAATTTGATTTCTTCAGATGGAAGGCAATACGTACGGCGTCCAGTAAAAGCGGAACTGAATCCAAGATTCACAAAAAAGCAGGTGAAACATGGCGGTGGAAACATTAAAATGTGGGGTTCATTTTCTGGACGTGGAGTGGGACCTGTGAGGAAAGTTCAGGGTAACTTAGACCAACATCAATACAAGGCAATATTGGAGGAAACGATGCTTCCCTATGCTGAGGAGCATCTCCCTATTATATGGACGTTTCAGCATGATAACGACCCGAAACATACCGCCCGTTCAGTCAAGTCGTTTCTTACCAGTCAGTCAGTATCGGTGCTAGATTGGCCAGCAAATAGCCCGGACCTTAACCCAATCGAGCACCTTTGGCACGAAATCAAGAAAAAAGTAGCCACTTATCGTACCACAACTTTAGATGAACTTAATGAAGCTTTTTGTGAGGCATGGGCAAACATTCCTGTCGAAACATGCCAGAAACTGATAATGTCTATGCCACATCGGTGTCAAGCGGTAATTACTAACAAAGGTTTTGCTACTGGGTACTGATTTTACACGTAATAAAATGGAGCTGTTAAAGATATTATAATACTGCAGATTATTAGTTTTGTTTAACTCTATTTTTCATTATAGTTTACTGTCCTTAATTAAATGTCCAGCTACAGAATTATACCTTAAAATTGAATACATGTTCAACCTTTGATATTAAATACTTTTTTCTATTTATTTATTCTTTTATTTACAGCCATTTAAAGCATAATAATCGGACCAAATTATGCAAATAATAGTTACTGAGAAATCAATAGGGTTTTATATTTGTATGTACATAACCGGTTATTGTTCTTCACTATCTTGCATGTCCCTAATTAGTTGACCACGACTGTATATATATTTATATATATTTTAAGAAATTTTTCATATCATCTGATGTGACTGGCATGTACTCAACTAAAAAGCTACAGGTGCGGGTTCAATACCCTCGTTAATTTTTTTTTATTGCTATCTTCGATATAATGGTATTGTACCATGGTATGCTTAGATTCTGATACCAGAAAATCTTGGGTTCAGAACTATCTTTTTCATTTATCTATGTAGATACTAGCTTTGCTGTTATAATACTTGGATAAAAAGCATTCTATTTGTAGAATTAAAACTATCGTGGTAAATAGAAATAACTAAATAAATAATAAATAAATTTTAAATAGAAATACGGCTAATTACCACGTTTTTAGGGTTCCGTACCCAAAGGGTAAAATCGGAACCCTATTACTAAGACTTCGCTGTCCGTCTGTCCGTCTGTCCGTCTGTCCGTCTGTCCGTCTGTCCGTCTGTCTGTCTGTCACAGGGCTGTATCTCATGAACCATGATAGCTAGACAGTTGAAATTTTTACAGATTATGTATTTCTATTGCTGCTCGAACAACAAATACTAAAAACAGAATAAAATAAATATTTAAGGGGGGCTCCCATACAACAAACTTGATTTTTGCATTCCAGCGCCATCTAGTTTCATTTGATGTTACTACGTATTATAGGTACTTTTCGCGGTCTCATGCGACCGCTCGGGGTTTGAGAAGTAAGATGAAAGAGGTTTGCGATTCCGCTGGCAGGTGGCGCTATTTTACCACTATCGGTAAAGTAAGTCGGTAAATAGGTGGTACTTCACATGATCGAATAAAAAGTTTGAAATTGAATTATTGAATTCATGTAGTTAGGTAAATAGGTACCTAGGTAGATATTATTAATTTCCAATTAATTTTTAGTTCGTATCCTGGCCGTGCATCAATGGATATTTCTGTTCGAAAAATGTACCTATATGCGCGTTACACGTGTTTATAACAGTGAAGGAAAACATCGTGAGGAAACCTGTTAGTATTCTTGAAAGCGGCGACGGGATTGCAACCTGTCACGTGTGGAATGCTAACTACGTAGTTAGGTAAATGGGTAGGTTACGAGATATTATGAATAATTTTTTATGTTTCTAGGGTTCCGTATCTAAAGGGTAAAAAACGGGACTACTAAGACACCGCTGTCCGTCTGTCTGTTACCAGGCTGTATCTCGTGAACCGTGATAGCTAGACAGTTGAAATTTTCACAGATGATGTATTTCTCTAAAATCGGCATAAAATAAATATTTAAGTGAGACTCCCGTACAACAAACGTGATTTTTTTGCCGTTTTGATAATAGTACGGAACCCTTCGTGCGCGAGCCCGACTCGCACTTGGCCGGTTTTTATTCCTTTGTATTGCTGACGTTTCGAGACAATTCAGACAATTGTGTATTCGCCGATCTGCCGTTGATCGCGGTCGCGGGCGATGCTAATGATGAAGAGCATCTGAATTGTCTCGAAACGTCAGCAATACAAATGAAAAACGTGGTAATTAGCCGTATTTTTATTCTATTTGTGTTTCCAGGATAAAGGATATGTATATTCAAAGCTTCGTTCAAATCCGTTTGGTCATTTGAGCGTGTAAGAGACAAATATACGTAGAAAATCTTCAAAAACTTACGCATTTATAATATTAGTAGGATTAAGATCTGTCTTTTATATTATGACCAGCTTTTGCCCGCGTGGTACCTTGATAAAAAGTAGCATAAGTGATATTCTGATGCATAAACTATATATTACTGTAAAGTTTCATTTAAATCCGTTAATCCGTAGTTTTTGCGTGAAAGAGACACATACATACATTCATCTATCCGCACAAACTTTCGCATTTATAATCAATTTATAATACAAGCAATCCTGCCCAAACTTCAGTAATCGTATAGAAAAAAACACTTTTAGGGAACTTAAATTTTTTCCGTAACCATGTCCATACAAAATAAATTACGAATTTTGGTAGTATCGTTCAGTAGTCAAAACTAACGTCAGATTCTTTTGATAAAATAAATTACGATTATTGAGCGACCTTATTAGTTTCAACCTTTTTGGTACAATGCGTTGCTATGACAACTCAATGTTTTTGATTTTCATGATGTATAATTTTTCACACACCAACGCCACCTATACAAAAATCATTCTTTTTGCGTTTTAATAATTTAGCGGTGGTTTTTCGGATTATAAGTTCCCCCTTAATTTATTCTGATTTTGTATCTACATACTACAGAAAATTTCATCTTAATCCGTTTTGTCATTTATTTTTGATTAGGGAACAAACATAGAAGCCGTATCACAAACTTTCGCTTTTATAATATTATTAGGATAGGACTAAAACATTGGTCTGTCATATGCTTTTATGTAAGAGCTCAGATTATAATAATCTACACACGGTTTCAAATAGATGAAATATTTTTATTTTCATATAAAATATTATCTCGTTTTCGTGCCTGCTTAATGAGAATGCACTAATGATATTGAGAGTACAGCCTCCAGCTCTGTAAAAAATACTTCTAGTATAATTTGCTTTGCTCTCTGACAATTTTTTTTATGATTTGAGTTTTTTTTTTGTCGTGTTACTGGTTTTTTACAGTAAGTAAATGAGTTATTGCGGTGATGATGATGATAATTTAGTTTTAGGGCATGCCCTAGTCTCTTAAATAAAATTCGCGTGTTTGTAACCAAACTCCTTCAAAACGGCTTGACCGAATCTTATAATTTTTTTGTGTGTTTTTGGTAGGTATAAGAAAGGTCGTAGGGTATTTTTAAGTGATAAGTTCGAGAATAACTTTCAGTGCTTTTTTGTGGGATTATTGAAATTTGACAGGACACCTTCTGGCGACACAGCTAGTATAGTATAGAATAGTATCGTAGTAGTATATATAAAAAAGTAAAAAGTTCATTTATTGTATCCAAAGCTTATGGAACTAAAAGTTACATAAAATTGTTTGTGTTATGTCAATCTACCTATCTACATGTTACTGTATTATATGTATGTATAGTATACATATATACATGCTTTACGCTATGTTATGTACATATATTGTATTATTACTATTATATTGTACTTTAACTGCTTTCACAACCTAAGAGATGACTAATTACTGAAATCTACAGATTAAAATTACAATACCTATACTATAGCGAAAAAAAACATTGAAATCGCTCCAAATGTACGGAGTATTTGTTGTAGATGTGTCACCTATTTAAATACATTGCCATCGAATGAATAACCTACTTTGAAGGTTAAAACTACTCACACTTTGAAAGCAGTTGTATTATACTGTGTATGTAACCCGCTGACTTCCATCGGGTCTGGATTGCTTCATACTCGTATAAAGCAATCCAGAAAGCTCGGCTCAGCTCACTAGGTACATAACATTTATTATTCCGTCAAATTTGACCTTCCTCATTTACTTTTTCAATTTTCAGGAAAACGTGTCACGTTTCTGAAAACGTGAAAAGCAAGACGTTCTATCAAGATTTTAAACTTGGGTGAGTTTTACATCATGGTAACGAGAAAACTTCGATTGAGCTTCAGAAATTCATTAGCACACGCAGACGCGAAACGAAATTACCGAAAGGTAGTGTACGCTCAGCGGATGAATAACAAAATCCGCTCTATGGCCATAAATCATTATTATTTTGGTGTCCGCTATGTCAATTAACAAAATAGACATGTTATGGTTGATTGTAGTGTCACCGACTCTTATTTTAGCCACACTAACATAAATTTAAAGAAAACCAAAGTCAAAGACATATTGGCTCGTATAGACCATTTGAAATGGGGTTACACAGGACACACATGCTTTGATGTAAATGAAACAAGTGCAGCAAACAAGTGACCCTATGGTACTCAAGAGAAGGGACGAGTAAACAGGGACGTCCCAAAACAAGATGGGAAGATGATATCCGCCTTACCTTGGGACCATACTGGACTAGAGTTGCAGAGGACAGAGCACAATGGAGAAAGTTGGAGGAGGCCTATGCCAAAAAGCACGCCGAACTGCGGGAAATCATATGAACTTTGTTGAACATTTCCAGTTACAAATCATTGTACCCAAAGTTTGGAAATAAAAGGCTTATTATAACATACATTTAGTAAATAGTGTACTGGTGATCGAAATCGGCTTCATCTATCAAACTGATGTGTTTTAGCGTGTGTCCACACTGCGAGCCAAGCGCGGTGGCATGGCGGGGCTACGGGCGCCATGTGTCAAATATATGAACGGCGCCATTACTGCACTGTGGCTGTAAAGGCGATTAGCAGTTCAGTGAACCAGCAGCCCTTGAGTTTTAAGCTGAAACGGCCTTGTATAAATGTAGCTATGATGACGTATGAGACAAACAAAAATCCCAGGCTTATTAAGTAAAAATCGATCTACATCCGCTGATTTTCATCGAATTTAGACAATACCTATGTCCATTGTAATTATATTAGAATCTTGAATAGTATAAATTAATATAATAAAGTGAATGATTCTTTATGGAATCATTCACGTTATTCCAAGATTCTAATCATTTAACTGGTTTTTCAACTCTTAGCCGCTATTATACAACTTATAGATATAAAATGAGCTGCAATTTCCACCAGTGTGTTGGTTGGGTAGTTGTGACGTCATCATGTGATTGGTACTGAGAGACACACCTTTAGTTTATTAGTTTTGTTTAAGTAACCTATTTTTTTTTTATTGTATATTGTCATGTTACCATTTTGTTACCATTCTCGTTTTTTTTTGTCTCTTTGTTCTGCTCTGTAATGTCACAATTAAAAACGTTTTCTTTCTTTTCTTTCTTTCTTTCTTTCTTTCCATTATTTTGTCTAAATTTTAAACTGTGGCAATTCACCGAATGAAGATATATAAGCCTACTGGTTCAGTTTCAATCATTGATCACGTAGTGTCCAAGCTAGATTCGATAGTTTGCTCTAGACTTCGGCAAAAAAGTTCAAACTGTGTCCGCTACGTGTACATAGCTAGTCCCGCGTTAGTAAAAAGTTGTTGGAACTTTTGGAGCGCAGCCAGGCAGATCCAAGAGCAAAGTCATAAGTACATGCTTTAATTAATTCACGAAGCCTAATTTCAACTGGCGATATTTTAGTGATTCAACTTTGCCAATATCTGATATGGATCCCGATTTATCACTTCCAGGGACGTGTAATCGGTGGTTGTGTTTATAAGATTTAATTAAAATATTAGGTATAGATTCAAACACTCAGTCGGTTTTATTTATTCAGCTCAATTATTTCGACTGGTACAGAAAAGGGTAAAAATACAAGAAAGTATCATGAGCTAAAAAAGAAACTGCTTATTTGTTGATAATACAAAGGGATATTTTAATTTATTCTTTCGTGTCCAAAACTAAAAAAATAAAACTTATATGGTACTAGCCGATCCGTGACAGACGTTGTCCTGTCAAATTTCAATAATCGAATAGAAAAGACAGAATGTTTTTAGTCTGTGATGTCAGATTTGTTGCACACCAGCGCCATCTATACCAAAATCATCCCTTTTGCGTTTTTTTATCATTTTGGGGATGTTTTTCATATTTTAAAGTAGTCTATGTTTTATTCGGGCATTATATCTACATCTATACCAAATTTCAACTTAATCCGTTTTGTCGTTTAGGCCTGATTGAGGAACAAACATACATACAAACTCACAAACTTTCGCATTTATAATATTATTATTAGGATATACTCGCAGGTGTTTAAATATTTTATTTGTTGTGTCGTCTCTCATCTTCAAAGATCTAAGAGTTCTGATCCGGATGCCATAATTGAAGTCACAGTCGTCACCCTATTTAATTTTTAGACTCCAGCGGGAACTGAAATTATAACTCAAATTATATAATTTACAATTGATATATGCTCCCTAAAGAGGGATCAAGTTACCACTCACCCTAAAATCGGAAGTAAGCTTTTGGTTGACAACATTAATTTTTCGACCCACCCACCATAACGCAATTCCGAAAACTTTCTATCAAAACCTACCACTCTATTGCTTATCAGATAAGGTTTAGTTTCCTTTGTCTCTTTGGTTTCGAAAGAGTGGGATTGTTGGTTACCTTCACGCTTGGCACATTTCTGTGAGAAATGTTAGGAATTTGTGTCGACACACGAGCATCTGGAGAGCCTGTGTAATGTTTCTTGGTGTTTAAGAGGAAACAGGATTGAGACGACAGGCGCTTAGCACATTTTACAATACACTAACTTGACTCCTGTTTCCTCGTTGGCACTAGGCCAATTATTTTTAGCGGACTGCCAAAACAACAAAAGACATTAAAATAAATAATGGTGGGCATTTTACATAGCGCTATCTAGCCCCAAACTAAGTAAAGTTGGTACTATTTGTGTACCATATTACTGTATTACTGAATATCAATGTTAATATCTTCCAAAAAAACTAAAAGTTCAAATTAAAATATTTAAAAAAGTAAAACGTTCCGACTCAGACATTTCAATAGCATGATAGGGTTTTTGTCTTGTACCTATATTTATAAAAAATAGAGGAATGCGTTTGTATGAATTGCGCGATTAGATTCTAGCTCACCTTTACTCTTATTAGGGACCTTTTCACACGGTTCGTCACATCACTAACACCGGCCATGCGTGGACCAGCAGGGCTCAGAAAATAGGAACTTAGCATTCCAAATGTGCCTATTTCAGCCCTAGTGCTAGCTTGGAACTTCCCTTTGATCTGAATATATTACTAGATTCTGGACATTCAATCGTACCTCAAAATCTAATACGGACTGAAAGGTTTTGAACGATCAATCAAAAGTTAGTTATTACCAAATTTTTTAGATATTTCATTTAGGCTGGGTTCATTTAGGTATCAGCGAAATTGATTGTGAAACATTTGAATTACTAGTAGATCATGACAAACTTTTCCTTTTATTATTAGTAACTAGCGACCCGCCCCGGCTTCGCACGGGTTTAATATATATAAACCTTCCTCCTGAATCACTTTATCTATTAAAAAAAACCGCATCAAAATCCGTTGTGTAGTTTTAAAGATATAAGCAAACATACATACATACATACATACAGACGCGGGAAGCGGAAAGAGACTTTGCTTTATCAAAAATCAAAATTATTTAAATCAAAATTATTTATTTCTGTACCCAAAATTACATAAATCTATCACTAGGTTGAGGCCTTCTTTTAAGTAATGAATACTTGTGTTAGAAGACCTCGCTCTTCCATATCGAGATTGTAGGTTACAGATCAGGCACTTAAGATATAATATAATATAAAAGAATCTAATTAAGTTAAACAGTGTAAGTTACACAACGCAGAAAAATTTAGTAGTAACCAAAAATAATTAAGTAGGTAATTAGTGATAATAAATATTAGGTGTGTGTGTGTGTGTGTGCGTGCATGTGTGTGTGTGTGTGTGTGTGTGTGTGTGTGTTTGTGTTCTATGATATAATTTGCAAGAATGCTTCCGTCTCATCATACGTTTTTGTTTTCAACCAACCTATCAAAACTTTTCTTGAATCATAATATGTTTGCGGATAGATATTCAAGCTTTTATTAACCCGATTATATATATAAGCCGATTGTCTAACATACTGGTTTCTAGCAAACGTAGTTCTTATTGGTGGAATCAGCGCAGCTCTATCTTTTCTTCTTCTATTTATGTTACTTTGGTCATAAACGAGTGTTTTATGCAGTTTTGAAACTACTTGTAGAATATACAGTCTTCTAACGCTAAGCAACTGACTAGTAGAATAGAGCAAATCCGTAGGGTATCTGTATGGTTTTGAGTACATGACTTTAATTAAGGATCGTTGAGCTCTTTCAATCTCCACAAATTTAGATTTGGCTGCCCCACCCCAAACTGGAATGCAATATACCAAGATTGACTGGGCCAGCGCAATATATATTGTATTAATTAGTTCTCTAGAAGCGACATGTCTTAAATTTTTGAAAATCCATATTAATTTTCTAACTCTGTTGCCTAGGGCTTCAATTTGTGGAAACCACGTGACTCTTTGATCCATTGTGATTCCTAAGTATTTAGTTGAGGATACTCTATTAATAATAGGGCAACTACAGTTATTATTGTAAGTACTATGAATAATTTGAGAATTGTGTATTTGTATTTTAAAGTCATCTACGGGTTGAGTTCTGTTATTAATTGAGTAGCACATAAAGTTAGTTTTTGAGTAATTTAGAGTGAGTAAATTTGCCCTAAGCCACTGTGCAATTTCGGTAAGCCCCGCTTCTGCATCGGAATTAACTCTACTCCATGACGTGTTGGAAAAAACAACAGCCGTGTCATCAGCATATGAAAATATTCTAGAATTTTTAATTTTAAGATTACATAAATTATTAATATATATTAAAAACAAGGTAGGTCCCAAAACGCTCCCTTGCGGGACGCCGTAGGTGATATTTGAGTCAATACTAGTGAACTGTCCTATTTTCACTCTTTGTTTACGGTCGCTCAAATAATTTTGTAGTAGAGTTAATGATGTACCTCTGACACCAATGCTTTCAAGTTTATTAATCAAAATGGGCACATGCACAGTGTCAAAGGCTTTTTTTAAGTCAAGATACACAGCCAGACATTTTTTCTTGCGATCCATTTGGTCTACAATAAAAGAACTCAGCTCTGTAACAGCATCCTCAGTAGACCTTCCATTTCTAAATCCAAACTGCGAGTTAGATAATAATTGGAATTTATTCAAGTAGCAAATAAGTCTCTTGTT
Organism: Hydriomena furcata; assembly: GCA_912999785.1. Lineage (NCBI taxonomy): Eukaryota > Metazoa > Arthropoda > Insecta > Lepidoptera > Geometridae > Hydriomena > Hydriomena furcata. Next base: position 2,884,366 of record OU538833.1, on the reverse strand, counting down.
TAAAAGTTTTTCTAAAATTTTTGAAATAGCTGGAAGGACTGAAATGGGTCTATAGTTGTTAACATCATCAGTGTCACCACTCTTGTATACAGGTGTTATAATTGATTGCTTTAGAACGCAGGGAAATACACCTTTTTTGAAACAAAGGTTGGCCATATGTGATATAACAGGTACAACCTCGTATTTTGCAAGTTTAAGGAAGCTAGTAGGTATGTTATCCCAGCCTGGGGCACTATCTGATTTCAGACCCATCAATATGTTATGGACTTCCTCAGGATCAGTATCCAAAAGAACAAAAGTATTAAGTTGCGTGCTATCCGATTCTGAAGAAGTCATACAAGCATTAGAATTTGATAAAAGAATATCCTCCGCTAATTGTTTTCCAATACCGGCAAAATATTCATTTATATGATTGACCGACTCTATTGGAGACGACTTTAGATTTAACAGTTTAGTAATGTCTTGCTTCTTTTGATTTAGATGGGTAATGATCTTAATATTTTTCCAAAGAGTTTTAGAACTTTTTACAGACTTTTCCAATTTTTGTCTTTCGTAGTTTCGTTTTAACTTTTTTATTAAATTATTGCAAAAATTTCGATATCGCTTGTAGCTAATTTTTAAGATGTCGTTGCCAGGATCCAAACGTGCTTTTTTTTGAAGTTTGTTTCTGTTTCGAATGCATCGTAAGATGCCAGTTGTTATCCATGGTCTTATAGTACGTTTATTATTTGAAATTCGGACGGTGCGTGTATTTTCTTGTAGCGATTCAATCATGGCATTTGTTAGTAGATCCATTATTGTGTTCGGATTATCACAAAATAGTAGTTCATTAAGGTTTTTGGCAGCTAAACTCTTAAGCGCTTCATTAAAATCTGTAACAGTTTTAATTTTTGTACTCGTGTTAGCAAATTCATTACCAGATAGATTTAAAAATAACATAGCATGGTCCGTAATAGATGTATTTAAGACAGCGATTTGGGCAGATAACTTGTCTTGCTCAATTTTCAGCATAAAATGGTCTATACAGTTATCAACTCTGGTAGGAATTGAATGTCCTGGCATAAGAGTATGCATGGATAGCATATTAAGATAGTTTAGTCTACTATTTCGTTCATATGTTTGTTCATTATCCTTTGAAATTATGTTGATATTAATGTCTCCAGTTAAAATAACATTTTTACAAGACTTAAGTGTTTCTAAATGTAAGTTTAAAGAATTAATAAACATATCTGTGTTTGTATTAGAAGGAGACCGATATATTCCTAAAATAGCACAGCCATATGTGTCAATTTGTATGCAAGAAGCGTGATCTAATTTTATTTCTTTAATGTTTGTTACAACAATACCATTTCGAATATAAACCACAACACCATCACATTGATTTAAGTGTTGGGTTGTTGAGAATGAAGAATAGTTCGGAAGAGAAGGTATTGATTTGTTAGGATTAATCCAGCATTCAGTAAGGATGAGTACGTCTGGACTGATGGTGAGAGTACTTAGTGTTGAGATTAGGTTATCTATATTACTATACACGCTTCTTATATTCTGAGAGAAAATTTTGAGGTCCGAGTCTTTTATATGTAAGTTTCGTGAGAGATCCTCAATATCACATTGTATGGCATGTGCGACTTCAATTCCATCTATCTCATTCAGCGTAGAGAGAGAACTATCCATAATTATGCGTTTTTAGAGGACTGCAGTTGTAATAAAGATTGTGGTCAAAGCTAGCGAGCTTTATCGGTTGGCAAGCCACAACAAAAGTAAAGAAAGACTGTGCAACGGTTGTGTTAATATCAAAAGAACCAATACATAAAGTTGAATTAGTGTAATTGTATATATATGTATGTGGATGTGTGTTAAGATTTCGTGTATAAGAGTTTACAAGTTTTGTATGCGTGTGTAAAAAATCTAAAATAGATAAAATAATATAATTTACAGTATAAACATTGATGTAAGAAAACAGGTCATACAGATCATGCACAAGGTATAGTCATCGTTCCTGAAGTAGTTGCTGTACCTGCGCTTCGGTTTTGATCGCTATGATAGCAGAGTTGTCTTCCTTTCGCACGTAGACCTTACCGTACGCAGTCCAGCAGTACTTATAATGCTTCGACTTCGCGAGGTCTCGAGCCAGGAAATGCAGGCGAGAACCCTTCGCTGTCAGCTGTTCTGACACATAAATCGGTGTGTCTTCAGATTTGCGAAAACCTAGGTGCAGGGCACGCAATTTAGTTTTATGCTTGACGTTAAAGGTTTTACTCAGCTTCAGAATATCAGTCTTCAGCAGGGTGGAGGAAGTTTCCACTATTATAGGGGTGTTTTGTGCACCATCTTTTCCCCGCACTCGGTATATGTCTTTTATGTCATTCTTACGGATGTCACCGCCCACATTTTTGGAAAGGCACATAACCATCTCAATAAGGTCCTCCTTTGTTTCAGATGGCTTTTTCGGAACGTTCTTCATTTCAAAATTTGTTTTGCGACTACTCATTTGTATGTCTTCAATTTTATCCTCTAAGATCGTTATATATTTTTTGTCTTCTATTATTTTATTTTCCAGTTGCTCTATTTTCTTCTTAAAGTCTTCATTTTGCGCGGCGAGAAGAGAAACAGAAGACTGAATACTCAGATTACTCTGTTGAATGTCTTTTAGAATTTTTCTTAGTTCTTGGTCATGACCAGACATCATCGCCTTTATTTCCTCCTTGAAATCACTCAGATCTGAGCTGCAGTCGTCCGTTCTCTTCCTCTTATTGCGAGTCAATAGATAGCCAGGGGGTGTTTTGTTCAGTTGCCCGACCTGATTAAGTTCCGAGTCCGAGAGTGATCTATCCGCAGTGTCGTTCATTGTATCAAGCTTAAGCTATGAAAAGTATCAAAGAGATGTTAGGCAGGATACTCAGAGAAGAATAATAAAGCAATGAAGCAAGTAGTTTCACTTGTGTTACTTGTATTCGTAGCGCGTTGAATAAACGACCAGTGACCCAGGAGAGCAGAAGTGTAGAGAACGCGCAGTTTACCGCACCTTAAAGCGCTTCGTAGTGACAGTAGTTGTACGCGGGCGAGCAAGGCGGACTAGGAGAACAGAGGTCTAAAGGTAGTGTAGTAAGCAGTGTCTCGAAACGCGTCATACAATGACGTCACGTTGCGCGGGCGCAAGCCGTACAGGCCGGAGTGCAGGAGTGGGATGCAAGACAGGCGGATGCGTTCGCATGCAGTGTAACTAGTGCAATGCGCGTGCACACTACGTTAGGTCTTTGTTTGGTGACTCACACAGACAAATTGTTTGCAATGCAGTGCCGCAGACGCTCGTCGATCTCCTCGCTTATTATGCACTCCTATTTTCTCACTTTGAATTACTTGCGTAAGTTGGTTAATTTTTATTTAAAAATTACAATTACGTGGTACTTTAATTTATTCACACGTCTGAGCAACTCAGTGGTCCGGGGGGAAGAGGGATATATATACTATGTAGTACTTTATACTATGTAGTGATATGAAATAGACCAAAGAAAACATAAATAGACTGTGTGGCATGGGCAAGAAACGATGATGATGATGATGACGATGATAACAAAATTAATAATTCCTTAGATAAGACGGGCGGGCAACTAGTTAGAGATAATGGCTTTCCAAAACATGTTTTTCCTTCCATATTGACATTCACACTGATTAGGGATCAGCAAATAGTTAACGACTATCGATCACCCTGCCAAGTGAACCCTTATATTGTCCTGAGGGTTCTGACTAAACTTGTGGGATCTAACTCCGCCTGGACTTGATGTATTGTGTATTTAGTTTGGGTTATTGTGTATATAATATGGGTGAATATTGCATGTGTTTCGAGCACTTTAGTAATCTAAATCGGTGGCCATCTTGAAATTGAATATATTATTAAAACCTAATTTACCATTGTATTGCGTCTCTATCAGCATGGATACTAAATAATACATTATAAAATAAAAAAAAACCGACTTCATAAATACAATCTGAGTAAAGTTGAGTTGTCATTGAATTTGAATTTGTAGGTACTTGTAATATTACTTTAAGAGCTTGTGGGAAGGTGGCAAGCCTGTTACACCTGATGACAGTTTTGAATTATTTTTAATATTCATATTTTTTATGGTAACTCGTAACAACAAACAAAAATTATACATTTTTCCTTTCTTTTTTTCCCGTTTGAAACTTTGTCCATTCATCATCTAATTTTGATGTTGACTGTACAAAATCCGTTTTTGTAAGTATTTTCAAATTCTACGGTAACATTTACGTCAAAGTCTAAATTAGGATAAGATTATGATCGTATTTTACTTTAAACAGAACTGCCACCATTGTTTACTAAAAGACGTTTCAAAGTGATCCTTGTGATTTTATTGAAATAAATGATTTTTGAATTTGAATTTGAATTTGTTATAATTTCGCTTTGCACAATTTAGTAGACACTTTTATAGGGTTTTACTTGCTTTTTTTATTAATGCGCTTAATTCAAAATCTCTCGACTCCTTAAAAAATACAGAGGGGGTTAATTCTGAAAATAACTTGACATGATGTAAGGGGTGTCCACTTGTGCAATATAACAATTTAAATATTAAATTCGACCTAGTCGACCTTAAGCTCTTTCACATTTTGTTCACTTTATCACATCTTGTATGGAATGTGCTAAAATTACAGGAATTTTCTCTCATTTTAGATACAAAACGACAAGGAAATAAAAAAAAAAACATTTACATCGAGTCATAAATATAAGCCGTCTTGCTCTTAACTGCTCAACTTGGGTAATTTGTCGAAGAACAAATGTGTAGGAATTGGCTCTCATCGTTTTTTTTTTACAAAGTACACAAAAAGAAACGCCAATGTTGTTTGTTTTATAATAACGCGACGTTTGAAAGCAGCTTTATTTAGGCTGAAACTGTGCTGAAAGATGATATTCTCGTGAATTCGAAGAGCCGTAGGGAGATTTACACAATAAATAAGTTTTTGTTGAAAAATATTTTTTCAAATCAAACTTTTGTAAAATCAAAGCGACAAGCGAGTATATAGTATATCTCGCTATGCTATAAAGCGAGTAAGCGAGTGTGGCGGGCGATTACTCGCGCCACTCGTTCAGCGTGGCCAGTACGATAGAGCTTTGCTAAGCGAGTATCGCTAGGCGAGTGTTATAGTTGTTGTTGCTGCGACAATATAGTGGAAGGAGAGTTCTCTCCGGCAATATGAACGACCAGCGATCACTATTAGATATGTCTCTTTTATTGACAAGGAATCTGTATTTTTTTGAGCGAGAAAATAGTCGCTTGCTCGTGGCGCCGCCGGTGAGACAAGTACTTAACCGCTTGACGCACTTGCCTCCCGCGCGCCGTACCCCTAGAAACACCACACGCCAACCGTTTTTTTTGATGACGGCGCGGGATGAGTCATCGCGCAGTTCAAAACTAAACAAGACTCTGCTCATTGAAAGTGTGAGCGGCTAAAATACGTACAAGTCGACCCACTGTGTTAATATATAGACTTGTTATTGCTCCGTCAAAGGGTAATACTAAGCTGTATCTGGTAAGCAGTCTGTGGTACAACTGGGCGGCTCAGTAGCAATCTCTGAGGATTGTAGAAGCATTGTCACTATATTATTATTGCTTTGAGAGTTTGAGACCTGTAAGTAATGCAACTACGAAGTAAGGGATTTGACTAAAGTTTGTTTCTTATTTAAAATACTATCCGTAGGTATTTGCTACGTATTGTGGTAAGTCGTGTTGGCCGAGTGGGAGTTACCTCGACTTTCATTATGAAGGTCGCGCATCAAACACGTGCATAAAACGGTGAAGGAAAACATCGTAAGGAAACCAGTTCGTATTCTTATAAGCGGCGATGGGCTTGCAACCTGTCACGTATGGAATGCTAACTATTGTAAAATGTGGGCATGTGCCAAATATAATGTATTGACGTGCCTCTGACTACCACCACTAGACATCTTTAAAGGATCTAAGCGTCTGGAGATCTGAGAGGATGTCTACCGTACATGGGGATTATAGTCGTGATTCTATTTATTATTTTTATTTATAAATATTACCTAAATTGACCGCGCTTTTTTCGTAGAAAATTTCCCTAAATGTACGACTTACTTGTTCCAGCAATACCGACCGGTATAAATAAACTATTTCCTATCTAAAGTTCAATTGGGTCAGTTTCATTCTGTAAAAATCTTTATGCTATTTGTAGTTTATTGCATAATGCAAAAAAGTTTCCTCATTCTAAATATTATTTACGAGGCAATAAAAATAGCCAAACCAAATACGTAGTATCATTGTTTCGGAGGTTTGTAGTTAAGAAAAATGTAGTGCAGTAAACAAGTTTTAAGGCTTCATATTTAACTAATATTATAAAGAAGGAGTGCGAAAGTTGTTATGCGGAGGATAATATTCAATTAAATTATTCCGTATGGACATGGACATAGGTCACTCCTTATCCGGGTACTACACGAGCAAAGACGCGCACAGAAGCTAGTATTGAATGTAGTCACATACATTGTCTTGCCTGACTGACTGACCACACCAAGATTCCCTACGAGTACTTCTTAAGATATACTGAAACTAGGAGTAGCAAAATACCAAAACCCTGAACAAATCACTGTAGCTCATTTAATATTTTGTTCCGAAGCGTCATGCATCAATAATGAATTAGGGCGAACATAAACAACTCGGTAAATGTAGGAAGACAATGAAAGTTACCAATTAAACTAATACCTATTCGAAGAAAAGAACGAAAAACAAAAAATCAAAACACATTCTCTCGACTTACTCAAGCCTCGGTTTTCCATTGAATGCGAAACAAAAATATCCAGCCGAGGCACGTCAAACACCAATAATGTCTACTAACCGACCATTTCGCCACGATCCTCCTTTTGTACGCCCCCATATACGATTTGATACAAAACGGTGTATCAGAATTGAATGGTTTCTTCTCGTATCTGTCTGTATTGTATTCTACACGAGGTTTCGGATAAGGGCTGTGGAAATTGTTTTACGTGACACATTATGTAACGAGCTGAAGCTCATTGTACGCGACGAGCATAGCGAAATCAAGTGCGATTTCTCCAAAGCTCGGTTCAATTTTATTAAGTCAAGTTGTATTATTTTATTTTCTAAGTAATTAGGCTAAGTAATTAGGCTTATAATTAAAGTAGCTGTTGCCAGCTGGAATTGAAACAAGTATGTCTATGTTCTATGTCAAACTATGTGGCTTTTCAATCCCCACCCGGGATAAAAATTTGTGTGATGAACATAGATGTTTGTATAATAAGTATGTATTTACAACAAAAAAAAAGTATTTATGTTAGAATACAACAGTTATCTGGTTCCCATAGTACAAGCATTGCTTAGTTTGGGGCTAGATGGCGCTGTGTGAAATGTCTACCAATATTAATATTTATTTATTTATTTTAATATAGATTACCGCAAAAATTTCATAAATATAAACGAAACCACAACTTTATTATTATACCTAGTGCAAAAGCCCAACAAATCCAATCTGCGTGAAATATCGGATTAATATTCGGCATCACCACCAATGCGGTTTTCGGCAATTATTTTCTATTCACCATTGCAACACTAAAGCGAATTGAAACCACAGAAAATGGCAATAAAAAAATTGCTCCATTGCTTTTCATGCCTTTATACCATACCTTTAGCACCAGTTTTTGAAATTAGAGAGTTCTTAGTGAGTCTTTCACGGTCAAAATATAAGCCAACGGTAATGAAAATCAAAGCCTGGTATAGTTATTCTATCTCACGAAGCCGGGTTTATCATAATTGTGTGTTTAAATGCACGTGACACATTGTTTCTGTGTGCGTAAGCTCACAGCTGTCTATATACATCACAATTACAAGTACAGCTCACCCGCCTTCTAGGGATAGAACAACTATGTTTTCATTCGTAATTTTCCTTACACCGCAAATTAGATACATTTATTGAATCTCTTTAAAATTGGTTGTTGAACGAGCGCGTTGCGTCCTAGACTTTTGCTTAAAATTTATGTAATACAAAATGGTGCATCAATGGATTTTTCTGTTTGAAAAATTTATATGCGCATCAAAAACAGGTGCTCAAAACGATGAAGGAAAACATCGTGAGGAAACCATTTAGTATTCGTATAAGCGGCGATGGACTTGAAACCTGTCACGTATGAAATTCTTACTATCGCAAAATGTGGGCATGTGACTACCCCCACTAGGATCTAAGCGTCTGGAGATCTAAGAGGATGTCTACCGTACTTGGGGATTACAGTCGTAATAATATTTATATATTTTTTATTTTTAAATGGGATCAGAGAAAATTTGCAACAGACGCCATATGCAATTACATAATCGATGGTGGTTTACATCATGGAAATCCAATCACATAAAGAAATAATCGATCGCAGACCGCAATCCAAACCGTAACCGACCGAATTATTTGAAACGCATCCGCAAACCGCTAACGATAAAATTAAAAACCGGTCAACTTATATATTATATTTGTTTTTTTAGTGTCATAATTAAATGTAAGAAATGAATAATCATTCAAATTCAAAAATTTATTTCAATAAAATCACAAGGATCACTTTGAAACGTCTTAGGAACTAGGTGAAGCTACGCCGATTCCTCGCGACCAAGCCTAGAAGAATCAGGCAACAAACACGGCTTGGGGTCTACCTTTTTTTAATGATCCTTTCCTTAATGCTATGTAGAGCTCCAGTTTGGTGCCGATCGAAAAAGGTGAAGGCTCAAACAAGAATATAAAATACTTACAACAATAAAAAAAATTAACTAAAGAGCTTCAACACAAATTCAAAAAGTAGCTGGTTTGATATTTACAACGGATTCATCAGTCATTCAATAACCTACAAACTGTGGCCTTAGCATGAACCACTATCGTATCGACAACGTATCGATACGATAGTGGTTCATGCTAACCTCCCTGGCGGTAACAGCGCTGATTGCGTGCGGTGTGTAAATAAATAAATTATTCAAGGGATGGCAAACACTAATTAGATTTATTATGTATTTTAATCCTACCTTTGTTTTAACTACAGTTCGCAGCAGATCATGCAAATACTTTGCAGCGAAAATCAACCTTGTCTTTTGAGGCTCACTACATCATTGAGGTAATCATTATCGTCTAGTGATCTGGATCATTAGAGCTATCTAAAGATTGCTTGCAAGGTTTTCTGTTTTTTTAAATATCGTATTGTATTGTATGTTTCTTTCTGTTAAGTAACTTTCTATTTGTTTGTGTTAGATTTTTGTACAAGTATGTATCATGGTCAATATTTTAATATTCTTGCTGAATTAAATATGATTATATTATACCTATTTATTAAACAGTTTAAAAAAAATATTGTTGCCTATTCTCCTTTACAGATTATCAATTGATAATAGATTACTATCTGAGTACGTGATTTCGGCGATCATTACAAATTTTATAATCATTTGCGATTCCCAGAGTTAAGGTATCGATAACAATTTAAGGTGAATCAAGTCAGTATACTTCCTACTAGGAAAAAACAGTTGCTAAAAATCTACACTGTCTTATACTCATCATTATTTTCTTGCCCTTATTCCATAAGTGGGATAGGCACAACATGTATTTTTCTTTCATTTCCCTCCGTCATCTCACCACATATCATTTTTCACACAGCCCATCGATCTTTTCTTTGGCCTACCTCTACTTCAATATCTATCTATCTTCATACCTTCATTCCTAATAATCTTAAGATGACATGCCCATACCACGCTAACCTATTGATCCTTCGACTTTTCTGCCGCCGCTACTTTCAGACTTCTTCTGATAAGCTCATTCCTTATCTTATCCATCCACGTCACTCCACACATCCATCTCAACATTCGCATCTACTCTCATAATATCATAGTCAATAGTGTGAAACATTTTCTGATATGAACTTCAAAATTAAATTACGGACGGCTTTCTAACAATTGAATTTCGGATTTAAATACACTTGCATTTGTACACTATGCTTTGTTGTAACCGCTGGAGCAGGTGGACGCTGGAATTTGTGGGCAGCGGCCATGGGATTCCACACCTGCGTTGTGGGTTAGCTTATTCCTCGAAATACACGAGGTCTTTCATAATTGACTCATTATATTGGACGTATGATGTTAATTTGGAGAACATTAATAATGGTAGGTAAATTGTTCAGGCACTCACATCATTAATAAATTACATTCGTTTTAACTAAAATGAGCAGTTTTATTGGTGACTGTGAAATCAGAGACAGCCGTGTCATAAATCTTAATTTTTAAATCCGAATTGATGTTTTTCGCCAGGGATAAAATTTAGAATATATAATAGTATGTCCTGGAACAGAATTTGCTGTACTTTTTATCCAGACACCACGCAGACGAAGTTTTGGGTAAAACCTCTAAGAACTTCAAAAACCTAAGTGATTAGAAAACATGTAAATATGTTAACATAGCAAGTTCAGAACTCATTTGAACTAAATCTTTCGGTGCAATCTCGAATACCTGTCAACTGTGAAGCCTAGTCTGGCTTCAACGTTCCAATAAAAGGTACCGACTGTATAGGTACTATCATGCCTGCATCATGTTCCATTCCAATAATAATTTATTTGGATTCTGATTTGCACAAAGTGCGAATGATTAACTGAATTCAGCATAAGCTAATGACCTGCCTGCCAGCTGTTTGTTTTGCGAAATCACATTGGTTTTGTCATAATATATAACAAAACATTTTATATTGTGTTTGTTTGCAAAATGATTAGTCTCGACACATGACATGTTTGTCGAGAGGGGTTGGATATCGATAATGTTTTATTCATTTCATAAAAATTGAAATATCCCGTGAGAGCGATACTCTTTTATGGGTTTTGTGAATAATTTGTATTAAGACAAATCAAAGCAAATAACTAAAATTGAAGTATACAAAACTATTATATAAATAGTTTATATTACTTTCAATAGCGAATATGACTCGACAATTTTTGATATGCCGTGATGATTTTATTTCAATTAATTAAAGTTTTAAAAGTGAAAGTAGTTTAATTATTTCAAAAATTTTTTGCAAATAAATAAAAAACTCTACTCTTATTTCTTTGATTTATGTTCTAACTAGCTGACCCGTGCCCGCTTCGCTGTGCGTAAGACATTTCTAATACCATTGTTGACTTTTTTGTAGACGTTTTTAAGGTGTACAATACTGTAGTACATTATTTTGATATATCTCGTGGGGTTCAGCCAGCATTTGCAATCTAAGCGCAAAAAAATGTGTTTATTACGACATCACATTAGAAACCTCTAAAATTATCAGTGTTTTTCTACTATATTATGCATGTATTATACATATAAACCTTCATCTTGAATCACTCTGTTTATTAAAAAAAACCGCATCAAAATCCGTTGTGTAGTTTTAAAGATATAAGCAAACATACATACATACATACATATATATTACATACAGACGCGGGAAGCGGAAAGCGACTTTGCTTTATACTATGTAGTGATGAATGCTTTTACGCGCGTCATTCGTGAAAATCAACAAGTGCGTAGTAAAACAAAGAAATATTAAATTGATGCAAAGATGTTTATTAAACTATTGTAATAAAAAGTTCGTTCAGCAACACTACTGGACATCGAGCTTTTTCACACGAACATCACGTTGCCGGAATGTCTCGACGACTGCAGTTGACGCGTTGACGGCTGCCGTTGACGCATGTCGACGGCTGCAGTTGCCTCTGTCGTTAGTAACGTTGTGTAAAAAGCTCTAAGTCAAATCAGTTATTAATGGACGCTCCACAATAAAATACTATTGCTTATTTGGAAGGAATGCCCCAAGAGTCGCTATAGTAGAAGGTCAAGTGGAACTTTTGACGTGTCAGGGTGCTGGTGCCGTCGAAGTGATCCACTCTACTCAGCAGCTCATAAGTCCCGCTCATTGTCGGAGGAGCATTCCTGAAGCCAATACCACAGCCGTTAAAAGGCTCCACACCTGCGAGGACCTCTACGTATTCTACGCCCTGTAGGCTGTTGTTAGGAAGAGTCTCAAACATGGCGCCGTTTGGGAAGATGACGTAGCAGTTTATCAAAGTGTCAAGGAAGAATCTAGGGATGCTGATGGTTTTGGGGATCAACGGGTTGGAGAGGTGGGTCGTGGTCTCTTCGGGCAGCCATACTTCGGTGACTGATTGCCCTGTAATAATTGATAAGTTTTGTGTTAGAAAATATGAAATCTACACAACTATATTTTACATTGTCCTGTCGAATTTCATTAATCCCACAGAAAAAAAGCAGTTTCAGTTTTACCCGAACTTTACGCTGTATTTTCCAAAAAACGATACGAAATATACTTTACGTCCAATTCTCATACTGACTAAATAGAGAATATACCAAAAAAAAATCATAAAAAACGGTTAAACTGTATCGGAGTTTGGTTACAAACACTGAGATACGAGAATTTTATTTATTAGAAGATGACGCTTAGATTCTTCGAAGATGTCTAGTGAGAGTAGTCAGAGGCACGTCCAAACATTATATTGGGCACATGCCCACATTTTGCAGTAGTTAGCATTCCATACGTGACAGGTTGCAAGCCCATCGCCACTTATAAGAATACTAACTGGTTTCCTCACGGTTTTTTCCTTCACCTTTCACGGGTTTTCTTTTAATGGTGATAAATACTTTAAGGATTCCTTAAAGTATTTCACTTACGTAAAACGTCGATGGAATTATCAAAATGAAACTGTGACCCAAAGATGTACTAATTTAACGTACAAATTATGACACACGTTCTTTTTGAAAAACACGTACCTACCTTGAGCAACAAAAATCGCCAAAGCAAGGAACAAAACTAGTTTAGCTGCCATCTTCTCCAATTCAAAACACAAAACTGTTTCCACTAATATTAATTTCCTATTTATAACTGTTTAATCAATATCAATTAGTTTTTATCAGATATCTATACCGATTATTTTTTAGATGATTTTCATCGAACTAGATTAGTTAAATGAAATTTATTAATTAAAGTGTATCTGAGACGATCCATTACAATTGACAATTGTCAAAAATCGATTCTCTGAATCTACGCGGATGAAGTCGCAGTTAAAAGCTAGTCAATACATAAAAACCGGCCAAGTGCGAGTCGGACTCGCGAACGAAGGGTTCCGTACCATTATCTGTAAAAAAACGGCAAAAAACACGTTTGTTGTATGGGACCCCCAATTAAATATTTATTTTATTCTGTTTTTAGTTCTTGTTGATATAGCGGCAACAAAAATACATAATCTGTGAAAATTTCAACTGTCTAACTATCAAAGTTCATGAGATACAGCCTTGTGACAGACAGACGGACAGACGTACAGACGGACAGCGAAGTCTTAGTAATCGGGTCCCGTTTTGACCCTTTAGGTACGGAGCCCTAAAAACAAAAATAAACAGAAAAAATAATAATATTAATAATTATAACCCCAAACTCTCTAAAACACCGTAAGCTTCGTAGCTTAAAGCCAATCATTTTCGAGAAAAGTTCATAATGCAAGTGAGTTTTTAATTTGGATTTAATAAAGAAGACTGGCTGTAGACATTAATACAACCTTACATTTGCTAATTAGCCTAAAGGTGTGACCAGACATTGGGCGGCAATCGAGCGCGGCAGCTGCGCTAAGTTTGAATGACAACCGTGAGTATTGTATTGACAACGAACAATAACACCGTTGGAGCGTTGCAGGTAGTGCAACGCTCCAACGGTGTTATTGTTCGTTCGCATGACATACTTGCTTGCCGCTCGATTGCCGCGCAATGTCTGATCACACCTTTATGTGAATAGAAACGTACATTAATTTTGATAATTGATATTATATTAATAATCAGCAGCAGGTGGGGAATTAAAAGGGATCGTGTGTTTATTTTGGGCGGAGATATTATTAAAACGAAGTTCTGGATATAACTATACATATATAATAATAATAATAAATATTGGCGGACTTTACACACAGCGCCATCTAGCCCCAAACTAAGTAAAGCTTGTACTATGGGAACCAGATAACTGATGGAATACCTATACCTATATACTTTTTTTTTGTAAATACATACTTATTATACAGATTAACACCCAGACATAGGACAAACATCTATGTTCATCACACAAATATTTGCCCTGGGTGGGGATCGAACCCACAACCTACAGCGCAGAAGGCAGAGTTACTACCAACTGAGCTGTGAGGCCGGTCAAGATATAAATATTTTATTAATACATATAATTATATACAGATGGAAGATGGTCAGAACGCGTGCTGCACTGGTACCCACGGTCGCCGAGCGCGCGGGCGCCCGCTCCGCCGTTGGCGAAACGATATCGAGGACGTTGCCGGCTCTACCTGGACTAGACATGCCGAAGACAGGAGTCTGTGGCGATGGATGGAGGAGGCCTTTACCCGAAGATGGGTACCCGAATTTAAAAAATAATAATTGTAGGACTTATCTTGTTCAATGAGTGAAGTGAATTTTTATAGTAAATTAATTTATAAAATTTTATTTTATTTATATACTAATCAAAATTTTATTTTTCTAATATTGTCTACTTTGTGTTATAAATTTTTGTATTCTATATTTAATTTTGGTAATAAATGGCTTATTATTATTATTATTATTATTATAAATATATACTATAATAAAGAAATATAATATCAAGTTGATATTATAGATATTATAATATCAAAAATAGGATCACGACTGTAATCAGTGTAATCCCCAAGTACGGTAGACATCCTCTCTGATCTCCAGGCGCTCAGATCCTTGAAGTATCTAAAAAGGTTAGTTAGAGGCACGTCCAAACATTACATATGGCAAATACCCACAATTTGTAGTAGTTAATGTGACAAGAATACTAACTGGTTTCCTCACGACGTTTTCCATCACCGTTTTAAGTGTTATTGCGTATATACATTTATTTAACAGAAAATCCTTTGATGCACCGCCGGGATTCGAACCCACGACCTTCGGATTGAAAGTCTAGGTACCTCTCATTCGGCCAACAACTCTTCTTAAGTTGAATTATCGCGATCTTATACATATTATGTAAGTACACAAGTGAACATGTCTTTAGAAATAACGAGAACATTGCGATGTTTTCGTCTAAAAAAATAAAATTTCTAGAAAATAAAATATAGCATTGACGAAAACATTGACCACACAGCCTAGACTCCTCATATCAGGCGCACACTATCACACAACACATATGGGCTACAGATCCTGTGCAAACCATCGAGCGCGATTCACGACGCGCCCCGTGGCGGCATTTTTTACCGCTTCCCCTGACCCGTACACCTCAAATCCTAATTCCTAATAATATTATAAATGTGAAAGTTTGTGAATTTGTATGTTTGTTTGTTACTCAATCAGGTCTAAACAACAAAACGTATTAAGTTGAAATTTGCTGTAGATGTAGATATAATGCCCGAATAAATAAAAGATTACTTTAAATATGAAAAAAATCCCCAAAAGGATAAAAAAACGCAAACGGGATGATTTCTGTATAGATGGCGCTGGTGTGCAACAAATCTGACATCACAGACTAAAAAAATCAGTCCTTTCTATTCGATTATTAAAATTTGACAGGACAACGTCTGTCACGAGTCGGCTAGTACTTAAATATATGACAGAATTGTTTGTTTCAAAAAATAAAGCCATGCTATTGGGATATGATGTCGATGAACGAAAATATGTTTTTTGTTCAAATAAAGAAAGCTCAGAAAAAGCGTACTAAAAGTTTTATTAGGAGCTTCAGGTAAATCCTCAAATAGAATTACTTACATGGTATAGGAGATTACGAAGTAGCCCTAATTATTTATTATTGCGAATGACTGGTCTAACTTAACTCATCATTATAAGACGCGACTTTAAGGTACCTACTAAAAGAGATCGCTCTTAGCAATAAGACCGCCTATGTACAGTTTAGCTCTATTTGAAGTTCCTGTCATTGTTTATTGTTTTATTGTTTTTTTTTAACAATATTTTTTAGTGTAAGGTAAAAAACGACTAAGGGAAGATTTATATTAGACCTGGCCCCCTTTAGTAGACGGGCATGGACGTGACTTTTACTAAAAGTCGCGTCTTTAAGTTTCGACTAGGCTAGTTTAACTTATCATTTATTAGTCGCAAGCCTAGGTCCAGAGGGAATAATAAATTGCTACGTCATAATCACTATACCAACGGGTATATACAACTTTGATGAAGATAAGTAGGTACTACTCGTAGTTCAACATTGTTTCTAAATTAATTTATGGAACTCTATAATTCTGCCGTGTAGTAGGTAAATACTATTTTTTTTCTAGGAAATCAGATTTCTACCGTTTACTAACTATTAATAACTACCCTGAGTTAGTAAAAAGTAGAACTAATTCGAACGTTTTCAGAATGGGCTATTTGACAAGATTTTGAAAACCATTCTGGATTATTCAGTAGTGACTGTGGAACCCATAAAAAAATATTATTTTAAATTCTGTTAAGGCTCTAAAAATGTAAATTAAATATTGACAATTTAAATAACCCGCAAAAACGCTTTTTTATGCAAATAGCGTCGCACTAGTTTCTGTGACGTTACATGCTTGTCAACAAATAAACAAACGTCAAGTTTTTCAAGGCAGGCGATGACATTTTGACAAGCATGTTACGTCATCGTCGATTCGATCAATCCTGAACGTTTTGTGTCACGTGACTGGCGTTGAAAAATTGATAATTTTAATTATGGGTTTATTAATAAATTATTGTTTATTTTCAAGTTATTTTACTCCATAGCGCTTTTCGAAGGCATAATTTACATAGATTACTATCAACAACACTTTATTTTTCATACTGTCAAATAGCCTATTCCGCCGGGTAGGTAGTAGGTAATACTATTTTGAATTCTAAAAACGTTCGAACTGGTTCTACTTTTTACTAACTACCCAGTTAGTAAAAAGTAGAACCAGTTCGAACGTTTTTAGAATTCATCGCATTTGCTTTAGTATTTTGGCATTTCTGAAATATTGGGACGTTATTAAATATATATTTTTTTATTATTGCAACCGTAAAGTGCCTAAATAAAGTGTGTCTTTTTACAACGAACGCGTTGTATTTAAAGTTTAAATCCATAACCTATTCCTTTACAAATTTCGATGAACATGAGCATGTGAATGATTATGTGATTTTGTTTATTATGTTGGTATGTGTACTCGTATGTTAATTATGTTGTATTTTGTTTTTTATGTGATAAAATATAAAATATAAAGTTATAGATAGATAAATTAAAGGTTTATTTATACATAAAT
This sequence comes from Hydriomena furcata, assembly GCA_912999785.1. Lineage (NCBI taxonomy): Eukaryota > Metazoa > Arthropoda > Insecta > Lepidoptera > Geometridae > Hydriomena > Hydriomena furcata. The sequence goes on along the minus strand of OU538833.1, from coordinate 2,867,061 downwards.
TGTTTATTATATTTTCCCGACGTTTCGGCCAATAGCCATGGTCGCGGGCAGACTTCTATCTTTAGTCATTACTACTTAAACTTTAATCTTTACTCAAACGGATAAAATCTGCAATGAAAACAATGTAAGTTGACTCAATAAGATATTATTTTCATTCGCCAGACGATTATGGCCATAGCCTGGTTCGTTAGCGCGAACGTAGACTGTGGTGCTTGTGCACACCGCGTTTTTAAACGCGCCGTCGACGCGCGTTTTAAGCGATACAGACGCGATACGCACGCAAGTCAGACGCAGCCTGTAGACCTTTGCACACCACGTTTTTAGGGTTCCGTACCCTAAGGGTAAAAACGGGACCGTATTACTAAGACTTCGCTGTCCGTCTGTCTGTCCGTCTGTCCGTCCGTCCGTTTATTGTCCGTTTCACAGAACAGATGATGTATTTCTGTTGCAGATAAAACAACAAATATTAAAAACAGAATAAAATAATTATTTAAGTGGGGCTCCCATACAACAAACGTGTTTTTTTGCCATTTTTTAACCCTTCGTGCGTGAGTCCGACTTGCACTTGGCTGGTTTTCTAAACGCACCGTCAACGCGCGTTTGAATCGATACAGTCGCGATAATAACGCGCGTGTGAATCGATATAGAAACGCCGGTGTCGCGCGTGTGAATCGATATAGAAACGCCGGTGTCGCGCGTTTGAATCGATACAAACGCGCATGTGTATCGATACAAACATAAGAAAACGCGGTGTGCAAAGGCACTTACCCTCGTATTCAAGAACGACACTATGAGAACACGCACCCACAGTTTCGTCCACTGTGGGTGCGTGTTCTCATAGTGTCGTTCTTGAATACGAGGGTAAGTTCGCAACATTTTCCAAATGCGCGAACTTCACGTCGATCCAGGTTCCCTATATACCGGAATGACGTCATTATGGCGGCACGAGCCGAGTGCAGTCAAAGGCCCGTTCGCAATTAAATTTAATGCGATACCGCCATGGATAATGCATTTACTGGACGCGAATTTCTCTAGCTTGGTGTAATGTGCCATATGTCATATAATGTTTGGACGTCCCTCTGACTACCCCCACTAGATATCTTCAAAGGATCTAAGCGTCTTGAGATCTGAGAGGATGTCTACCGTACTTATAGAATAATAAAAATATAGCGCCTGATAGATAAGATGAGGAATAGAATATGAAGGGAAGAATATCAGGAATGAAAGTGGATGGATATAGAAGTATAGGTAGGCCAAAGAAAAGAAAGACTGTGAAAAATGACACGATAGAGGGAAATGGAAGAAAAATAAAGTAAAAGTAAAGTAAAGTAAAAGTTTATAAGACAAATAAAAATTAACACTGGTACAAAGGTGAAGCACAAAGGAAATAGTAACATTATTAATTAACACATTATTACAACAACGGGAAATTACTCACGTAAATGATAAATTGTCAATGAGGACACCGACAATGTTTCGATTCATCTAGAGAATCTTCTTCAAGGTGAGTGGACCATAACGCGCGCGCTACCCTGCTCGCATTGCCGTCTAATGTAATAATGTGTAGTACAACTCACGAAAGTTTTGAAAGTGAAATTATTAATTAAATTTAAATAAAAATATTAAATACATACATTACATTAAAATAAATAGGATCACGACTGTAATCCCCTAGTACGGTAGACATCCTCTCAGATCTCCAGACGGTTAGATCCTTTGAAGATGTCTAGTGGGGGTAGTCAGAGGCACGTCCAAACATTATATTTGGCATATGCCCACATTTTGCAGTAGTTCGTATTCCATACGCGCCAATAATTATCTCACTTACAATACCACACTAGCGTACCTTGGTTAGTTCTGTTCCCCGCACTAGGTATCTTTCGAGGCTGTAATAGTGAGGTCACAGCGACTCGCCTCGGCATCTCTATTGTAAATACATAAAATATGTTGTGCCGACCTCACTTAAGTGGGATAAGGGCAGGAAGATGATGAAAATGCCGTGGCGTCTAGTATTTTCTAGTGGTACTCCAAAATGTACAGGTATTTTTTATGTTGTTATAACAAAAACTATATGTCAACACATTTCACAACTTTTCTGCATTTATATAATATATTTCTTCCGGTTCCGTACTTCAAAAGGGATAAAGATCACTCTTGACTGTATTTCTGGTATTTTTTTGTAAATATGGTGTTCTAGGAAAATTAAAATGAGGTGTCAGTGTATAAGCTTTATTGTACGGAATTTAACTTGCATGAGTGTACTCGCACTTGACAGTAATTAGAACGCGGGCAGACTGGAGTGCTCGAAGCTACCGTCGAGAAAAACTCGTGTAAAAATCTCTAATCACAATGGTTTATAAAATTATATTGCAATGTCTTGTCCAGATATGTAACACTCGAAGTACACTACATTTACGCTGCATTTAAAATGAACGCACCACGTTAACGTACTCGCAATGAAATTTAATTCTTGTGCTTTGATGTTTAGTGTTTAAATATTTTAAAGTATGGACTTTATTATTATTATTTACTAGCGACCCGCCCCGGCTTCGCACGGGTAGCATGTTATTATACATATAAACCTTCCTCCTGAATCACTCTATCTATTAAAAAAAACCGCATCAAAATCCGTTGTGTAGTTTTAAAGATATAAGCAAACATACATACATACGCGGGAAGCGAAAAGCGACTTTGCTTTATACTATGTAGTGATTATAGCCATTTATTCTCCTTTTTAAAGTTACATTCGATACATTCAATTCAATAAACCTACATAAATTACTAATTATTCTTAACTTATATTATTATTATTATTTTTTTTACTATGGAGTTGACCATTTTTGAGCTAAGGCCTCTCCCATCCTTTTCAATAGTATGTGTATTTTTTTCTTTTTTGCTTTTTGCTATAACAGGATGGGGGATTTTGGCCTATTCTTCCCATTTGGACCAGCCATATTGGGAGTATATAAGTATGGACTTAGTACATATAAATATCATTTTCTTCCCCTATCTGAACGTAGAAACTTAGCTGATCTTGTGTACCTTTTAAATGTTGCGAATGAGTTTATTGGAATTCGTACTAACACGGCTTCATTTATATTACCAATTTAGCAATCCATACGTGACAAGTTGCAAGCCCATCGCCACTTTTAAGTATACTAACTGGTTTCCTCACGATGTTTTCTTTCACCGTTTAGAGCACGTGTTTTTTTGGAATTCGAAAACACGACCTTCGAAATGAAAGTCGAGATACTTCTGACTCGGCTAACACGGCCTTTACCTATTGGGTGCTATTTATTTATTATCATAAACCGCTGCAGGAATCAAACCGACACCTCTTGCCTCTCAGTTGTGCACACGCTCACCACACCAGAGTCTATTTGACTGTATAATACAGTTCATAGCCACGTTGTCTGATGTTTATTCTATTATGTTGTTTCATAATGCTATATTTATGTCTTTTAATAAACCCAATAACTGCCAAGCACGTACATTGTTACTAGGATTTGCATACTACTCCGTTCGCATAGTATAAGCAAGCACAAACTGCGTTCTAATTCGACTTGCCTCTAACTACACTCCTAGAAATCTAAGGGTGTGTGAAATGCGTAAGAATTGTGTAAGTTTGAAAAAACCGGCCAAGTGCGAGTCGGACTCGCGTACGAAGGGTTCCGTACATATATACAAAACAGCAATAAAATCACGTTTGTTGTATGGAAGCCTCCCTTAAATATTTATTTTATTCTGTTTTTAGTATTTTTTGCTATAGCGACAACAGAAATACATAATCTGTGAAAATTTCAACTGGCTAGCTATCACGAGATACAGTAGAGCTCATGAGATACAGCCTTGTGACAGACAGACAGAAGTACAGGCGGACAGACGGACAGATGGATTTAGTACGGAATCCTATCCTTCGTGAGCGAGTCCAACTTGCACTGGGCCGGTTTTTTTCTCATATTTCAATATTAATAATTCATTGTTATTGATATTAAAGCATGCGGTTATATGTATAGATTTTTAAACCCACTTGGCACTTGAATCCCAAACTAAACAAGCCCAAGCCACACTTCAAACACCTATTCAGGAGATCGTTATCCCAACATCCGGCCACCAGCTTGAATAGTTCTCAATACTCATCACTTAACTCTTCGGAACAATCACTTGTCTAATAATAGCATGAAGATCCGTCACGTCCGTCTGACTCGCTTATTTAAAATTTCGTGATCTTGCTAATATAGAGTCAGAAAGTTTGTGTGTTTGTAAATCACGCTCACGGATTTGAATGAAACTTGGAACATACAGCTTATGTCCTAGGATATATATATATATACTTATATAGGATATATATACTTTTAATCTAAGTACTAGGTATTTCATAAATCATACTAATATTTAAAAATATGACTGGCCTCACAGCTCACAACTTTGCCTTCTGCGCTGTAGGTTGTGGGTTCGATCCCCGCCCAGAACAAACATTTGTGTGATTTACATAGATGTTTGTTCTGAGTCTGGGTGTTAATATGTATATTATGTATGTATTCACAAAAAAAGTATCTATGTATTCTATTAGTTTTCTGGTTCCCATAGTACAAGCTTTGCTTAGTTTGGGGCTAGATGGCGCTGTGTGTAAAGTCCGCTAATATTATATTATATATTTATAAACAATATTTAAAATTTTAATAACTACTCTTATTTGCAGTTGATATATTAAAACCTTATTTTGACATAAGAGATCCAGTAGACAAATAATCATGTTATTTCTTGTTTATACGTAAAATAAAAATAATTACAGTAACAGGAAATAATTTAATAAAAACCCAACAAAAATTAACAGAAAAGAGGTAAATTGGCACATTATATTATCCTGGTACTCGCTGGATTAATGTTCATAAAGTGACGCCGCATTTATCAAACTCCATTTTGTTTTTGTAATTTTGTTATATCAAAAAAACTAAGAATTAAACATGTTGGTTTTTAGACGCCATATTGTATTTGACAGTTTGTTAATAAAGTCAAATTCAATGACACCTTATTTAGAAAAATAATTGAATGTGTGAAATGAATAATCATATCTTCATAAGTGTTTGGACGTGATTAAGCCACATCCGAACATCTACACAAACTATAAGAGTCACAAGATAAAAAAAATAATATATAATAGATAAATGTTATTATAAATAACTAGCGACCCGCCCCGGCTTCGCACGGGTTTAATACATATAAACCTTCCTCCTGAATCACTCTATCTATTAAAAAAAACCGTATCAAAATCCGTTGTGTAGCGGAAGCGGGAAGCGACTTTGCTTTATACTATGTAGTGATAATATCTCATAAATTGATTTACCTATGAAAAATAATCTACCTAGCATTATTTTGACGTTATAATATATAATTTGCATACTAACCAATGTAAGACATGTCATATGATATATATAATATATATATAAATAATGTACCATATCACACAAAAATGTAAACACATGTTTAAACAAATGAATATCTTCAATAATCACAAATAAATTCAGGAAATCGATTTTAGACGACTTTATCGATAAATATTAAAATATCGGAAAATCTAAATATTTTTTTGGGAAAATACTTTTTTCCCAATAAATATTGTTCATTCTAAGATTTTTAAACTATCTGTATAAGAATTTTCATGACAATTCGGTTTAGCCGTGATAACGTCAGACACAGACAGAGTTACTTTCACATATATAATATTAGTATAGATTCTACCATATTCACATTCACACTGATTAGGGATCTGCAAACAGTTAACGACCATCAATCACTCTGTCAAATGAACCCTTCCATTGTCTTGAGGGTTCAGAAACTTGTAAGATCTAACTCTGCTCGGAATTGATGAAGTGTGGCTTACTAAGACATGGTACGTAGGCACGAATTTATTTGCTAACTATATACCTTCCGCCTCCGGCTTTGCTCGCAAAGTTCTTGTATATTTATGTCTTTTGCTATTTCGAAGACAAGTGTTCAAAAACTATACCTAATTTCATAGGAATCTGATCCGCCGTTACGGCGTGATTGAGTAACAAACATCTTCACAACTTTGTGACTTTCTTCACAACAAAAATGTGGTTTTAAATAATTGTGAAAATAAAAATGATTGCATTGTAAATACATACATTAACTAGGTGCTTAAAATGATTTTGAAGATAAAAATTATTCCTCTATAAAAAAAATCCTCATTATTTTGTGTATAAAAATTGGAAATGTTAATGCCGTTTAGAAGATAGAAAGAAATGCCTATGTTTATTTTCTTACCTATAAAAACATTTTTTTTAGTATTTTCCAAAAAGGATTTTTCTGAAAATAACTATGGTGGAAATAGGAAGTGCCGTAACTAATCATTTTGATATTTGATAACACATTGTTATCTGGATACGTGATATCGGTTGGCATAGTGATATGAATCAAAACTTGGGACTCAGCCGGATCTCATTATTTATCCAATGTAGCTCCGATAGAATGATTACTCTATTTATATATAACAAAGAAAAACTCGATAACTATATAATTGAAATATTTGATAAAGAAAATGAACAGAAGGCTGAAACATGTGCCAATTATAGGCGTACGTAAAAATGGTATGTGATGTTGAAATTCGAATATTTCGATGATCCTTTTCCTAAATGCTAAATGTGGTAGAGTGGGAGTTAGTGTTCTTGCATTGTTTGTTTGTTTATTTTGATTTTAAATGTGGGGGGGAAACTCGTTTCTAACAAAAATTGGTACTTTAAATCTAAATATTTGACATAAGGATTCCTTAATCGAGTACACAATACTTATAAAACACCTATCCAACGAAATCCCACACAAAAAACATCCCCCCCCCCCCCGCTTTAGGTGTAGGGGAGGTACTCTAAAAAAAATTGTTTATCAAGATTTTATTCTACGACTTTGTTGAAATTACTAATATGTGTGCGGATAGACGGACGGACGGACATGGCGAAAATATGAGGGTTTCTTGTAGACTACGAAACCCCGTTTTTTAAACGGCAAAAAATCACGATTGTTGTATGGGAGCCCCACTTAAATATTATTTTAAATTATTATGTTTTTAGTTTTTATTTTTAAAGCGGCAACTGATCATCTGTGAAAATTTCAACTGTCTAGGTATCACGATTTATGAGATATAGCCTTGTGACAGACAGATAGACAGACAGACGGACAGCGAAGTCTTAGTAATAGGGTCCTGTTTTTACACTTTGGGGACGAAACCCTAAAAAGCAACAACAAAGTATGTATGTACTGGTACCTATAATTTGTACGCATCGAATTATTGAGAACCTTCTTGTTATAGTCGCTATTGAGTTTCAGAAAAATCATAAAAACAGCAATTGTAATAAAAATAATGTCTAAGTACCGAGTTGAGTGGAGACTACACCTGGCTCTACGTAGGTTGTACAGTACGGTGTACGCCCTTCAGCGAACTCACTAATCAGTTTAGAGAGTTGCTAGTTCCGATTCGATTGCCGATTCTCGACCACGGGCCACGTGGCAAACTATGACGGACGCGCGGGACCGTTCATTCATTTGAGTTTGCAACTTCACAAGTTGTAAGACATCGAAACAGTTTCGTAAGTTCGTAACAGATGGAATTGAAGCTAGAAATAAATATACGTGATGAATTCGGAGCTTCTTGACTTTTTTGATGGTTAAAATGTCAGTAATTTTGTGCGCTCTACATAAGAGCAAATTCATAGTAGTAGTAACGTCCGGCTTCGCTCGGGTATACTTTTTTGATTTTAATCTTCTTAATTTTTTTTCTGTTCGAAAAAAATATTAAGCGTGCTTACAACGGTGAGTGAAAACCAGTGAGCATTTTTGTAAGTAGCGACGCACTTGCAACTTATCACGTGTGGAATGCTAACTACTGCTAAATGTGACAAATGCAATGTTTGTACTCGTACGTGTTTCTGACTACCTCATTTAGACATCTTCAAAAATATGGATATCTGAAAGGATGTACTAGGGACTAGTCTAGACTAAGGGGATTAGTCGTGATCCGATTTATATTTTACTTTAAGGTAGAATATAACTCGCATATAACCCTTTCCTTCTATACCGTACAACCGAGATACCATTAAACAGAGCTTGATCTGTTTTCCTTCTTAATTAATTTATTTAATTTATTTTTATTTATTTATTTCAGTGAACATAAGTACATTTGAATAAAAACTATGAACACTGGAAAATGCATTAGTATTAAAACTGTGTCGCGCTTTCCAGTGCCCGTCCTTAGGACTAGTTGAAGAACCAGACGTTCCTGATAATATAATGATTAAACTATTTAACTAATTAATTAATTGGCAAAGGAGTGAACTCCTTTATTTCGCTTTGAATTGCGTTGTCGTTCTAATGGAATTACAGAAAAAGTTAGAGAATTGTTCGAGTGAGATTGTTTTATTTGACTCGTAGATCTAAAGGTGTGACCTGACATTGCGCGGCAATCGCAAGACACAAGTTTGCCGCATGACTAGTTTAGATTGTTGCAGGTAGCTCGCGGCTGTCTTCCAAATAAAGCGCGGCTAGCCGTGCGCGGCTGGCGTGATGTATTTTACGTGTCGGGCGACAATGTCGCAGGACAAATTATATCCATGCAATTACCGGCTCATGTATAGTATAGTGATCAATGTGTGCATAACCTCAGCAACTAGTGAAATCTTTACTTTCTAAGTCAGTTGTTCAGACGTACAATTCAATTATTACTATATTTATAGTTGGAGATATTTATTTGTTGGCCAAATAACTTATGTAATGAGGTTTGTACTCAATTTGGACACGACCTTTCGCGAAGGATTCTAGAAAGTTATGTGAACTATTAACCTATTTTGAACTGACGTCTGATTGGCTTGAAAGTTGGTAGTAGCTCTACCTTCTACATTGTGGGTTGTGAGTTTGATTCCCGCCCAGGACATTTGTCTGATGGGTGAACATTATAAATGTTTGTTTTGTTTTAGGGTGTTAAGTGGTTTACCTATAGGGTTTTATATTAAACTAGCTGACCCGGCGAACTTCGTACCGACTATATATTAAGAGAACAGCAAATCAAATTCAAAAATTTTTCAATTCAAATCCACCCACAACACAGGGTATCCTAGTGTGGGGGCTAGTTAACCACTAATATACTTAATAATTATTTTTATGTTGTAACCAATGTAACCATGTCTAATTATCCGCAAAAAGAAAAAAAATCTAATATACCTACTACTGTTTTTGAATAGTGTATTTAAGTATAATACTGTACTTCAAAAATATTTAGTTACAAATAAATGATTATTATTATTATTATAATTTGTTGACATACCGACATTAGCGCCACCTACAAGGTCCAATTGTCTTTTCAAATCATTCAGGAACCCATTGAAAAAAACATATGGAAATTTAACCAAATCGGTCCAGCCGTTTCGGAGGAGTTAGGTGACGAACACAAGTACAGAAGAGAATCTGAACGCCAGCAGATCAGGAAGGCTAGCACGAATCACTATGATCAAAACGTTATGATGAAATAAGTGTCAGTTTTGTCGTTTTGACAATACGATGACGATACGATAGAGATTCACATAGTGCAAACCATAAAGAGAGTATATTGCCATCCAGTCCCAAACTAAGCAAAGCTTGTTTTGTGGGAACCAGATAACTAATAGAATACTTATATACTTTTTTTTTAAATACATACTTATTAACTTATTATATATATTAACACCCAGACACAGAACAAACCCGGGTGGGGATCGAACCCACAACCTACAGCGCGGAAGGCAGAGCTACTACCAACTGAGCTGTGAGGCCAGTCAATAGTTGTGATCCTATATCTTTTCATATTTATTTTTAAAATATTCTTGTTTAGATTAAAGTCGATTATGCCTTATTGCATGCATAAGACCCAGATAGTCCAAGAGATAATGCTCAGTAAATTTACCGTGAACGGGTCCCGTGGAATGACAGCTCTGCGGCGGACCAACTTTCGCGACAATATACGACGACGCTTATCTTTATTGGAATAAACGGCCAAACAGTAGGTGGGTACTAACATTGTGAAGTTATCGCACTTACTACCTATGTTAGACCTTGTTATATCTTATGTATTGCGTATCAGCCAGTATTATTACTTTCATATTTTTAGACCGGCTTGCGCCACAATCACTTAAAGTGTTTAGTGTCTTTTTTAGGGTTCCGTACTAAAAGGGTAAAAACGGGACCCTATAACCAAGACTTGTCCGTCTGTATATCACAGGGCCATATCTCATGATAGCTGATAGCTAGACAGTTGAAATTTTCACAGATGATGTATTACTGTTGCCGCTATAACAACAAATACTAAAAAAACCGGCCAAGTGCGAGTCGGACTCGCGCACGAAGGGTTCCGTAATATTATCAAAACGGCAAAAAAATCACGTTTGTTGTACGGGAGTCTCACTTAAATATTTATTTTATGCTGATTTTAGAGAAATACATCATCTGTGAAAATTTCAACTGTCTAGCTATCACGGTTCACGAGATACAGCCTGGTAACAGACAGACGGACAGTGGTGTCTTAGTAGTCCCGTTTTTTACCCTTTAGATACGGAACCCTAGAAACATAAAAAATAATTCATAATATCTCGTAACCTACCTATTTACCTAACTACGTAGTTAGCATTCCACACGTGACAGGTTGCAAGCCCGTCGCCGCTTTCAAGAATACTAACAGGTTTCCTCACGATGTTTTCTTTCACTGTTATAAACACGTGTAACGCGCATATAGGTACATTTTTCGAACAGAAATATCCATTGATGCACGGCCAGGATTCGAACTCGAAATTAATCGGAAATTAATAATATCTACCTAGGTACCTCTTTACCTAACTACATGAATTCAATAATTCAATTTCAAACTTTTTATTCGATCATGTGAAGTACCACCTATTTACCGACTTACTTTACCGATAGTGGTAAAATAGCGCCACCTGCCAGCGGAATCGCAAACCTCTTTCATCTTACCTCTCAAACCCCGAGCGGTCGCATGAGACCGCGAAAAGTACCTATAATACGTAGTAACATCAAATGAAACTAGATGGCGCTGGAATGCAAAAATCAAGTTTGTTGTATGGGAGCCCCCCTTAAATATTTATTTTATTCTGTTTTTAGTATTTGTTGTTCGAGCAGCAATAGAAATACATAATCTGTGAAAATTTCAACTGTCTAGCTATCATGGTTCATGAGATACAGCCCTGTGACAGACAGACGGACAGACGGACAGACGGACAGACGGACAGACGGACAGACGGACAGACGGACAGACGGACAGACGGACAGCGAAGTCTTAGTAATAGGGTTCCGATTTTACCCTTTGGGTACGGAACCCTAAAAACGGAATAAAATAAGTATTTAAGTAGGGCTCTCATACAACAAACGTGATTTTATTGCCGTTTTTTATAGATGGTACGGAACCATTCGCATGCGAGTCCGACTCGCACTTGGCCGGTTGATCTAAATTTGACGTAGTGACGTAGTGACGTATGACGTGACAACTTCTTAAATGTGCTCGTGTTGAACACATTTGGAGTTGTTCTGCAATCCGCCTTAGGTGATAGATTTTATTTTCATCTAGTTAAAATAGATTTTGATATCTCGAATATTACTGCTGTCTCTTTTACTACATTCTAAACAGAACGAGATTTAGAAGGTGTATTCATTTTGGTGTGTAGAGTTGCACTAAGAAGGGATTTCCCAAAATTCAACCCCTATAGGGGTGCATTGAGGGTTGAAGTCTGAAAATACACGTGAACGAAGTCGCAAGGGTTTCCATTAGCTACGAATATTTCTCTATTCACGCAACAGTCATCCATTGCAGGATTATAGTGAGATTGGGCAAGAGGTTAATTGTTTTAGGCGGATTATAAAGGACGTCAACTGCTAAGTGGGGTCTAATGAGGGGTCACGCACAATAGACCATGCGGTTGCCTCTGGTAATAGTGTTATAGGGATTAGGGTCTTTGGGCAATGAGTTAGCAGAATCAGACTGTACCAGTGTACCTACGAACAGATATAGTTTTTGAATTAAGTGTTTAGAAGATGATCAAATTGATGTTGGAAGTCGCGTAAGCGATTGTTACGTTGCTACATTTCTTACGGAGGAAAAAATTAGGTTGTCCATTTAACTCATTAATATAGTAAATAAATAAATAAATAAATATTGGCGGACTTTACACACAGCGCCATCTAGTCCCAAACTAAGCAAAGCTTGTATTATGGGAACCAGATAACTGATAGAATACTTATATATACTTTTTTTTTGTAAATATATACTTATTATACATATTAACACCCAGACACAGAACAAACATCTATGTTCATCACACAAATGTTTGCCCTGGGTGGGGATCGAACCCACAACCTACAGCACAGAAGGCAGAGTTACTACCAACTGAGCTGTGAGGCCAGTCCGTGTGAGTAAGCCGTGACTATTGTGCTAACCAAGTCATACGCATTATAATCTCCCCATTATTGTGTGTTTAGCAAGTGTACGCGTCATAATAACTACGTAGTTAGCATTCCACACGTGACAGGTTGCAAGCCCGTCGCCGCTTACAAGAATACTAACTGGTTTCCTCACGATGTTTTTCTTCAACGTTATAAACACGTGTTAACGCGCATATAGGTACATTTTTCGAACAGAAATATTCATTGATGCACGGCTGGTATTCGGCTCAGTTGGTAGTAGTTCTGCCTTCTGCGCTGTAGGTTGTGGGTTCGATCCCCACCCAGGACAAATATTTGTGTGATGAACATAGATGTTTGTGCTGTGTCTGGGTGTTATTATGTATCATATGTATGTATTTACAAAAAAAAAGTATATAAGTATTCTATCAGTTATCTAGTTCTCATAGTACAAGCTTTGCTTAGTTTGGGGCTAGATGGCGCTGTGTGATAATGTCCAACAATATTTATATTTTTTTTATATATATTTATATTTTATATACAATATTTACCTAACTACATGAATTCAATAATTCAATTTTAAACTTTTTAGTCGCTTAAAGTAAAGTACCACCTATTTACCGACTTACTTTACCGATAGTGGTAAAATAGCGCCACCTGCCAGCGGAATTGCAAACATTTTTCATCATTGGTTTATCTCTCAAACCCCGAGTGGTCGCATGAGACCGCGAAAAGTACCTATAATAACGTAGTAACATCAAATGAAACTAGATGGCGCTAGAATTTGAAAATCACGTTTGTTATATGGGAGCCCCCCTTAAATATTTATTTTATTCTGTTTTTAGTATTTGTTCTTATAGCAGCAAACTTAAAAGAAATATTTTTTTTTTATTACATTTCCTTCACTAATTAATCTAAAGGAACTTCGTTCCATCCGGGTGTCCCAAGAAAAAATATGAAATAGAATTTAGACAATCGTCAAGTATGACATACAGACATACATCCTTCCAGATTTATAGCCACTTAGATCCTTGAAGATGGATAAAGAGGCATGTCCAAACATTACATTTGGCTCATGCTTCCATACGTGACAGGTTGCAAGCCCGTCGCCGATAAAAAGATTAACGCAATAATCATTTCAGAAGACACAAAACGGAGAAAATGTAAGCGGAAAAGTACAGTCAGTCGCTTCCAAGTGAACTTCTAATGAACTATTCATACCTTTCTTGCTTTTACAAAATGCCTTCAAACGATGTGCTATAATATAGCACATCGTTTGAATATAATTTTAAAGGTTATATGTCGAAAACCCTATCGGTACCCTACGACAGACCTTTATAAACATAGCAATGTATTGACAGCAAGACAACTATTTATTTATAAAACTATTCTATTAAAACACTCCCAACTCACGTATGACCCAGGTATTCATAATAAACGTAGAGCTGATAAGGTGTGCAAGACTGAACCCCGGCGTACTGCACTTGCAAGCCGCCACAATCGCCATATCAGTTCATTACTTTACAATAGAGCTAATATTCATCTTTGTATTTATCCCCTTTCTATACACAAATGCAAAACTAAATTGTTTGCTTGGCTCCAATCACTATCCTATGATGATACTGAAGATTTAATGAGAGTCATTAAATAGATATTACAATACATGCACTCACACACCACACAGACACACACACACACACACACACACACAAACACACACACCCACACACACACCCACACTCACACATACACAGAAACTAAAAAACACTTATCTAAAGAGCTTTATTTTAGGATCCATACTTTTTTTTTTTTTTTTTTAAATTACTTTATTGCAGTATATTTTTGTATACAGTTAGGAACAAACTGCACTTGTCCAGGAGGTGGGCGTTGGTAGCTGCGACACAGTTTTTATAACTACTGTAGTTATCATCGTTCTCTATTAGTATTGTACTATTGTAACTTGTTCCGAAATAAACGATTATTATTATTATTATTATATAGTTCTTATTGTTAAAAATACAGGGTGTGATGAAACTACTGACGAAAATTTGAACTAGACGCTCAGAACATAATCTTGATCGATTTTCACCGAAAAAACTAGAACAAAAGTGGTGAATAGTGTGATTTTTCTATTTTCATTTATGACTTTCCCAAATGAAAGTTAAATGAAAATAATTTATTTTTTTAATTGAAAAAATATACGTCTGTTTGCATCGACATAAAAACAAGTTGATCAATCCTTCAAGTTCCAATTGGGTTTTCACTAGATGCATTGATAAGGGAGCTGTCATAATATACTAATACTTACCCAATATAACTGATTTTTGATCGGCTCTCCAAGACAGAAAATAGTATCTAAGCAAGATAAATAAATAATAACGTTAAAGAACTAAAAAGAAAACCGATGAAAATGTATCGACCAATCAAAAAGCCAAGAGACGACGATATTAGTTTTTTTAAGTTTTTAGGAATTGTCAGTCTTACATAAATATAATTTAAATAGGACCAACTTGGGACTATTCCCTACACATTAGAATTTTTTATTCAAATCGGATCACCAGGTATAAATATATGCGGTGTCATACATAAAAAGAAAACGCGTCGACTTGAGAACCTCCTTCGTTATTCCTCGGTTAATAAACAACAAAGTTTTATCAGTTTTATAAATTTGAAGGTACACTTTGTATATTTTGCAGGTCTATACTTGTCAGAAATGTTAAAGCGAGATTATGAGAGAGATAAGCGATATATTATAGCCTGATAATTGAACGCGGCTTCGAAGGTGATAAAAATGTCGGTAACTCAGTACCCAGCGATGCACAATGGTGGCTGACGAAGGCTATTTAGCATATCAGTTGCGTCGTTAGACTGGTTCAAGTGTCACAGTCTAGTAAAGTAGCTGGGTAACTTCATACTGGCTAAGTTTGTGATGTTTACTTTGTCATCTTCTCAAATAATAGCTCTATGTTATATTTACTCTTACCTTGTCTGTTATGTCTACTCTAGCTCGTTTCGGCGATGCGCCTCAAGTACCTATATTTAATACCTAATGGAGTTATCGAAAGTTCAATAAGAACACCGTGGGTAACCAATAAGTCCCTTAACGAGTACTCGTTAATGGGAATAAGTACCTACGTAGACTACCTACCAAATGATTTGTATGTGTACACACATAAATATCTTATGCCGTGGCACTGGTCCAATTTTATCCAATAAATTTCTAGGTAATGATTGGTCCAAATGCTAGTATAATTAAAATCACAAATATACTCGTTACCTACGAGTATATTTGTGATCGCATCATGTTTATTTTCCAAAATACAATAATAAATCCAGGTCTATCTTTATTTGCAATTTTGTCATATTACAGCATTTTCCTTGATTATCTTTTACTTTTCTAGATTTTAATGACACCTCGCTAGCCTGGGGGCCGTCCATTAATCAAGTGATGTTTTTTTTTGCATTTTTAGTGAGGTTTAAGACTAAAGTTTGGGTGGTGGGCCCAAAATCACGTGTATTTTTTAGCATTTACAAAGAATCTTAAATTTTTAGAATAAAGTATAAACTAATTTTATTCTAGAAAATTAAGGAAATGAATTAACGCTGCTTTTCGCTTTAGAAATTGCGCGTTTGACGAAAAAAAAAATACACCGTGATATCATACTACATCCCTTTCCCCCTTTCGAATATTTCGTGATTTTTGGTGAACCCTTTCGAGCCTCACGTGATAAAATAGACGTCCCCATGGTGGATGAGTACCCGACTGAGATGTGTGTCGATCCTTGTAGCGGGTCAATTATTTGCATGATCCGCATCATATTTACTGATAAATTATCAGACTTTTTTTACCCGATTGTTAAAACTTATTTGTTATAATGCTAGAAAATTATACATACCTATACTTACAACGATGTTATGATATTATGGCTATCAGACGTTTAAATAGCAATGAACCAACTGCTAATAGGTTTGGCTGTGCTTAGTAAAGCTTGAAACGAAACAAATAGAGTAAATTAAAACTTGCGGGTTTAAAAAAATATCACCTTTTATAATATAACTAGTTTTTACCCGCGACTTTGACCGCGTAGATTTAGGAAATCAATTTTACTTTAAATTAAAGTCAAGAAAACTTCTAAAAATAAAAAGCATATTTTGAGAAAAAAGTGGCCTAGTCCATCCCAAGACTTTAAACTCTTATATACAATTTTATCACAATTGGCTCAGCGGTTTGGTCGTGATAACGTCACAGACAGACATATTTACTTTTGAATTTATAATATTAGTATGGTCTAGTATAGATTGAGTCACAACTTTTTTATTGATTATCACCGAAAGACACACTTAATAACTATACTATAAAATTATCTAGTCACGTAAATCTAAATATTTATCTATGTCGATAATTTTATATTAATTGAAAATGGTGATTTTATCAGTAAGCGACAAGCGATTAATTCATTATCAAATTATTAGTAGGTAGGTGAAGTAACTTTGAAACTATACAAAATTGCAAATACGAGGGTTAGTGTCGTTCTTGAATACGAGGGTTAAATTCCTAGTAACTTAAAAAATAACCTACGTTTTAAAAACTAATAAGAAAACCGACGCAAAAGTTTCGACCAAACGAAAAGTAGAGACAATATTTCTTATAAGTCTTATAAAGAGACTACTAGTCTTACATACGAGTATATACAATTTAATTTGACAGCTTCACAGTTCAGTTGGTAGTAACTCTGCCTTCAGCGCTGTAGGTTGTGGGTTCGATCCCCACCCAGAGCAAATATTTGTGTGATGAACATAGATGTTTGCTCTGTGTCTGGGTGTTAGTATGTATCTTATGTACGTATTTACAAAAAAAAAAGTATAAAAGTATTCTACTCAATAAATGGTCGCGGGGCAGACCATGATGAATTACGTGATAAAGACCCGTGTCAAAATCAAATGTTACTTAACGGCCTTTTAGTGATCGGACGGCAGAATAGTTTTAAGATCTGACATGTAAAATAATGTTGTATTCTTGCAAATGATTTGATTTGATTTGAATAGAAAAAAAAACATCCAATTCTGATCACCAACTAAAAAGACATGCGAAGACATACATTAAAAAAAATCGAGTCATATTGAGAACCTCCGTTTTTGAAAATCTCTGGTTGAAAATCAGCTTTCATAGAAATACGAGTACCTATGTCAAACCTCCAGTTGAAAATCGGCTTTCATAGAAATACGAGTACCTATGCCAAATCTCCAGTTGAAAATCGGCTTTCATAGAAATACAAGTACCTATGCCAAATCTCCAGTTGAAAATCGGCTCTCATAGAAATACAAGTACCTATGCCAAACATTAAATTGAAAATCAGCTTTCATAGAAATACGAGTACCTATGTCAAACCTCCAGTTGAAAATCGGCTTTCATAGAAATACAAGTACCGTCAAACATTAAATTGAAAATCAGCTTTCACAGAAATACGAGTACCTATGCGAAACCTTAAGGCGAGTAATTAATGTGTTTGATGAATGCAGAATCGTTTTTTCTCAATAACCGTAAAAAATACAGTTCTGTTTTTTATGACAAAGATACCTTAAGGATATAATCTAGATAAATTACAGACAGAATCACGATTGGTGAAACTTTTCTCGATAGATTTATTTTCCAAAGTTGACTGTTCAAAAACACTAGTTTCGTTTTTAATCAAAACTATGAATAGCTAAACAGTTAATTTTTATATAATTCGTTAGATAATCATACTAGCTAAATAAATTACAGACAGCTTCTTTTTAAATTTGATGGTTTTCGAGATAATGCAGTTTTATCACTTTTTCCGTCTTATCCGGGTAGACTTACGCTCGTATTCAAGAACGACACTATGAGAACACGTTCCCACAGTGGACGAAATCTTATTTCATAAACATAATTTTATGTGTTGAGCGGCACTATGGCGCACGCTACCGTGTGTCTTTAGAGCTCAACTTTGGCTAGAGGCACATGACAATGTGCCTCTAGTCACACTATGCATTGTCGCACAATACATAGAGTGATTTTTATGACAAAAGATTTCGTCCACTGTGGTGCGTGTTCTCATAGTGTTGTTCTTGAATACGAGGGTCAGCCCATACAAAATGTCAAAAATGTTACTTATCACCTTAAGTTGAAAATCAGCTTTCATAGAAATACGAGTAACTATGCCAAACCTCCACTTAAAAATAAGCTTTCATAGGAATACGAGTAAGTACCTATGCCAAACCTGTCAAATCTCGCGTAGGTAATAACGTTTTACTTCCCCAATCATTCGTGACATCGGACCCTCGAATAAAATGCGTCAACTTTACGAGGATAGAATTTATTGGTAGATATATAAAGGCGTTTTTATATACAAGTAGCTGAGTTAGTTCGGGTATGCATGAGCTAAATAATATTCAGAAATAATACGTTTTTTTTGTTAAAAAAAATAATTTTAAACAAGCTTTTGTAAAATGACCAGGAAGTATTCCCAAAGAAAGTTGACGTCAGGCAGGCGGTCGGATGAAAAACACAAGCCAAACCCTCTTCGAAACATGTTGTGCCGACCCCAAATTAAGTGGGAGAAAGAGAAGAAAATGATGATAAAGCTTTTGTAAAATCTTCGTTTAGAGATCAAAGCAGCGCACTATCACTGTCACGTAATATAACATCATCGGAACTTGACAGGTATGCAAGTTTCTGTTGAACAGCTCCTGACTCCATCATCAGATCAGCTCGCTGTCAACATATATATTGTATTGTCACCGAAGTACAGGGAAGATTTGACTCGCACTTACTAACAAACAAACTAACAACTGCTTTTTTGAAGTAAGTTTAAAATAGTAGGCCGTAGATGAAGACTAGCACAGGACCTCGCCCTCGATTATGAGTACTATAATTATGAATAAAATGTGGGCATGTGCCAAATGTAAGGTTTGAACGTGACTGTGACCAACCTCTTTAGACATCTTTAAGGATCTAAGCACCTGGAGATCTAAGAGGATGTCTATTGCGATGTCTATTACTTTGAGATTGCAGTCGTGATGATATTTTGCAAAAAAATAATAATTATTTGCTAAAAAAAAGGTAGACCCCAAGCCGTGTTTGTGGCCTGATTCTTCTAGGCTTAGTTGCGAAAAATCGGCGAAGTTTCACCTAGTTCTTAAGATGTTTCAAAGTGATCTTTGTGATTTTATTGAAATAAATGATTTTTGAAATTGAATTTGAAATATTTATTTTTTAATTATGAATATGTATAGAGCGAACCAGCTTTTCCAAAACTAAGCTAGCCAATCCAAATAGGCTGTACCCAATAAAATGAACTGAAAATAACCTTTTAAATTCGCTACAAATTATAACAGCTCTGAATGTTAGCGACGTACGTAATCTTTATTGCGTCGCGCATGGTCGAATGGAAATCTATAGTGATAAAATAAAGAAAATAAATTAATAGGATCACGACTGTAATACCCAAGTACGGTAGACATCCTCTCGGATCTCCAGGCGATCAGATCTTTGAAGATGTCTAAAGGGGTTAGTCAGAGGCACGTCCAAAGTTTACATTCGGCACGTGCATACATTTTGCAGTAGTTAGCATTTCACACGTGACAGGTTGCAAGCCCGTCGCCGCTAGTGATAATAAGCTGTAAAAATTATTAAATGAGATCACGACTGGAACCCCCAAGTATGGTAGTCATTTTTCTATTCTGTGGCCTGAGCACGAAATGATGAATGTCAAAACTGACACTTAAACAATACAATAAGTGTCAGTTTTGACATTTAGACGATATGAAGTCGATACGATAGTGCTTGCCCTCCTGAAGGGTAGTGAAATACTGGTGGCGAATCTGTTGTGTCCAAGCTAGAAATAAAATTTCAAAAATTGATTGCTCTTATTCCTTTACGTTAAAGTCTTAATTAGCGTAACTTCAAAATGACAGTCCTAAAACATATAATATTTTAATCATTTCTCTATTTTATTTCGCATATTTTACACATCCAAGTGTCATCTTAGTCGACCCCAATTTACATGTTGATTAAATTTAGCTTGACGTTTCTAAATATCTTCCAAAAATCGTAAATTTATTTAAAACTAAGCTAGGTTTTAGAACTGTCAGTTTGATGTTACGCAAAATTAGACTTTACCATAAAGGAATAATAGCGATTGTTTTTAGGAATTTTAGGTTTAGCGTGGTCACAACAGAATCGCCACCACTATAATTTTAAAATTGTGATTATAGTGTAATAATTTTTCAGTTATGCCAATAATTATTTTTCAATTTAAAATTATTTTCATTGTCATTGGCATTGGAGGGTTGTACTGCCCATTCTCCTTTCAATATTATGACAGTTGTCAAAAAACATGATCGACACAACATCAAGAAATCCAATGCTCATTTTCCGTTTACTTTCACCGTTATATGACGCTTGTCAAAAACACGATCGACAGTTCAACAAATCCAATGCTCATTCTCCGTTTACGCCAGGTACATGAGCAAAACACGCGCAAACGTCACAACATCAGACCGATATTTCGGAGGCTAGCGAAATCCTCGAAGTTGACTCACGTCATGGGCCCTGCTGTATACAATAAACTGCCAAAGAATATTACCGAGGCCAATACATTATTATGCTTCAAAATTAAAACGCTGGGTCGTTGAGCAATCTTTCTATACATATGACGAATTTGTAGATTAAGTTGTTAAATATTCAAATTATTATGTACTAGCTGACCCGTGCCCGCTTCGCTGTGCGTAAGGCATTTCTAATACCATCGTTGACTTTTTTGTAGACGTTTTTAAGGTGTACAATACTGTAGTACATTATTTTGATATATCTCGTGGGGTTCAGCCAGCATTTGCAATGTAAGCGTAAAAAATGTGTTTATTTGCGACATCACATTAGAAACCTCTAAAATTATCAGTGTTTCTCTACTATATTATGCATGTATTATACATATAAACCTTCCTCTTGAATCACTCTATTTATTAAAAAAAACCGCATCAAAATCCGTTGTGTAGTTTTAAAGATATAAGCAAACATACATACAGACGCGGGAAGCGGAAAGCGACTTTGCTTTATACTATGTAGTGATATCAAATTATTCAAAATGTCAATCTTTATATGGAATTATTTATTTAATGCAACAGCGTTAACAATTCTCATTTTTATTATTACTAAAATTATAAGTAGTATCTTCTAGTGACTACAATTAGTATGTAGTACCTGTAGGAAGCACTTAAGCATACTTAGTATGTAAGTAATATAACTGTTATTTGATGACGTGTAAAGGTGTTTACCAATAAATGACTATTATAAGACTATTATAGTTTTAAATAGAAATACGGCTAATTACCACGTTTTTACTTGTATTGCTGACGTTTCGAGACAATTCAGATGCTCTTCATCATGAGCAACGCCCGCGACCGCGATCAACGGCAGATCGGCGAATACTCAAGTACAAACGTGGTAATTAGCCGTATTTCTATTTAAAATGATTAACAACCACGATAGTTTTAATACTATTATAGTTGTCAAAAACACAATCGACAGTTCTAGAAATCCAATGCTAAGTTTATAGCTACTCAAAGCATTCTCGAATGAAACACTGTCTAGAGATTTATTATCTCATCCTGTGAAAAATGTCAGCTATTTCCTTCAGAATCTGACGAAGCGAGATATATGGTCCAATAATGGGTGTCTTCTCATGTACTGTGCAGAAGAGATTTTAAAACGATTTATTTTATAATACGTACTTACGTTCACGATTTTATCGCAACAGATAATAGAAAAATACGTTTTGAAAACTATAAAGAAAACTGATAATAAAGAAAATCCGGCCAAGTGCGAGTCGAGCGAAAAAAATATTATCTGGCGTTTTTTATAAATAATGATAGAAACTTAAAAAGAGGTTTTATTCTGTTTTTAGTATTTGTTGTTATAGCGGCATCAGAAATACTTCATGTGTGAAAATTTCAACTGTCTAGCTATCACGGTTCATGAGATACAGTCCTGTGTCAGACAGACGGACAGCGAAGTCTTAGTAATAGGGTCCTGTTTTTACCCTTTGGATACGGAACCCTAAACATGTTACGGCCAATCGAAAAGTCATGAGACGATGCAGTTTTTTAAGTTTTATGAATAAACTAAAAGTCCTACCTAAATACAATTTAAATTGGATCTTTCTTTTTAATTTTTAAAACGTAATAATAAAAAAAAATCTATTGATGCACAACCGGGATTCGAAACCACGACCTTCGGTTAGAAAAACCTCTTTACAACGTGTTTTTCTACATGTGCCAAACCCAAATAAAATGAAATAAGTTCAAGAAGAAGAAAAAAATACATTAGGTTCGAAAGTCGAGATACTTCGGCGAATACGGCTAATCCTATCCTATCCTAATAATATTATTATGCGAAAGTTTGTGATAAGGCTGCTATGTTTGTTCCCTACTCAAAAATAAACGACAAAACGGATTAAGATGAAACATGCTGTAGAATGTACCTAGATAACAAAATCTGAATAAATAAAGGGGAAACCTAAAATGGTAAAAAATCGCATAAAGGATGATTTTGGTATGGCGAAAAGATGGCAAGATGGCGTTGGTGTGCAACAAATCTGACATCACAGACTAAAAACATTAAGTTGTCATAGCAACGCAGTTTTGAATAATGAATGATACGCATTCTACCAAAATTCGTAATTTATTTTACCAGTACAAGTTGTGTAGGGAAAAAATTGGAATTTGCCTGAAATGGCTTTTTCGTATGCGATTATTAAAAATTAACAGGACAACGTCTGTCACGGTTTGGCTAGTTAAAATATAAATAAAATAGAATAGAATACATACAAAATAAAAGCTTATTTATTACTATCAGCCTCAAAAAATCGGTCTTCTGGAAAAATGTCTATAAAATTCACGGCGAACGTTCTTCAGTGGCTTCCATTCAGCGACTTTTTGCGACACTATCTTTTTGAAACCGGGACAAAATAAAACCGGCCAAGTGCGAGTCGGACTCGCGCACGAAGGGTTCTGTATCATTATCTATAAAAAACGGCAAAAAACACGTTTGTTGTATGTGAGCCCCTACGGAACCCTTCGTGCGCGAGTCCGACTCGCACTTGGCCGGATTTTTTTAGCTCTTCTTCTCACATAATTTTAGAAGAAAAAGAATATGCCTGAACGAAATACTGAATATTTCAGCCAGCCTAATCCGGTTCGTCAGTTTTAATCTGTGGAGTTAATCCGGGTAGTAGGACAGCCGACAACCGACCTAAACCATCTTGGCAGATTACACTAAGCTCCCGACTACATGGACTTTACTTTACACAGTACCTAATTTGAATACCTTTTTGATGTAGGTACTAGAGTATCCGGTTGTGGTAATTTTCAATTGGCAGTCAATAATTAAGCAAGCAAACTTGTTTCAAATCAAATATACAATTCTTTGATTTCCACCAAGGACAAACATGAATG
Organism: Hydriomena furcata; assembly: GCA_912999785.1. Lineage (NCBI taxonomy): Eukaryota > Metazoa > Arthropoda > Insecta > Lepidoptera > Geometridae > Hydriomena > Hydriomena furcata. Next base: position 2,843,136 of record OU538833.1, on the reverse strand, counting down.
GGCTATTTGTCAAAATTTTGAAAACCATTCTAGATTATTCAGTAGTGACTGTAAAACCCATAAAAAAAATATTTTCAATTCTGTTGTATGTCTAAAAATGTAAATTAAATATTGACAATTTAAATAACCTGCAAAAACGCTTCTCTATACAAATGGCGCCGAACTAGTTTCTGTGACGTTACATGCTTGTCAACAAATAAAGAAACGTCAAGTTTTTGACATAAAAAGTTATTTACAAGCATCTTACGTCATCGTTGATTCGACCAATCCTGACCGTTTTGTGTCACGTGTCTGACGTTTAAAAATAGATAATTTTAATTATGGGTTTTTTAATAAGTCATTGTTTATTTTCAAGTTATTTTACGCCATAAAGCTTTATGAAGGCATAATTTACATAAATTACTATCAACAACATTTTATTTTTCATAATGTCAAATAGTCTATTACGGGGTGAACATAGTCACGGACGTGACGTAATACTTGTTTATAATAAGGACTACTAGGTTTGAACTCTGTTTAGGTGAGTTACAGTTTCAGCGCCTGTTTTACCTCGAGAGTTTTCCCCTTTTTGAAACCCAATTATGCAGGTTTTAACAACTATTGAGTTGAGAACGACTGAGAGTTTTTTACCGACTTCAAAAGAGAATTTGCTGATGTTTAGATTCCAACCAGAGTATTTTTAAGATTAACAATGGAATGTAGAAATACATTAAGTCACTAATTGTTACAGACAGACAGACAGAAATCTACAGTTGTATATTAATATTATAAATGTGAAAGTAGCTCTGTCTGTCTATCTGTGACGTTATCACGGCCAAACCGCTAAGCCAAATGATGATATTTCACATAGAGATAGTTTAAAGTCTTTGAGCGGACATAAGCTATTTATTTCTCAAAAAAATTCTTCTGATTTTCAGGATTTTCAATGTTTTACGATAAAGTTAACAAAAATCGATTTTCTGAATCTACGCGGACGTATATAATAATATAATAATAAAAGCTTTTATTTTCCTTGTACAATATAAAATTAACTTAAATAGGTATCTATGCATAGGTATATTATGTAAGGACTGCTTTCAGCGGTAAAAGGCTCCTCCAGTTCTTTTCATTTTTCCCGATCTAGCGTCTCTGCTCCATGTTTTGCCTGCTACTTTCACGATGTCATCATCCCATCGCATAGCAGGCCTTCCTCTTCTTCGTCTTTTGTGTATTGGGTCCCAATTCATAATTGTTTTAGACCACCTCTCATTTTGTAATCTTTGGATGTGCCCGGCCCATTTCCATTTTAGTGATAGTACTTTCTGGACAACGTCTTAGTCTTTGGTTTTTCTTCTTATTTCGAGGATCGTACTCGGACGTAGTCGCGGAAAAAAGCTAATAGTTATAAAATTGAAAGTTTTTATTATTATGTTTTTCTTAAAACTTTTACACGCTTTTCTATCTATGGTAACATATATTATGTTTTAACAATAATGTTAATCAAAAAACACCTTACAAGGTAACAAAAAACCAATGATAAACAAAAGATGTAAAAAGTCTTCAAACCACAAACGACGGCGCAAAAAGCAGACAGGAAATTAAAAACGTTGTGGATTGAGGGACGGACATTTAAATTAAATCTTTGTAAATCGGTCTTCGTCCCCGTTTTATTCACGCTCAATTGAATCGTATAACAATCTAAAGTAATCTTTTACTTTATAAAAACTAAATAAAAACTTGAAGAAAATGTTTCGAACTATCGAAAAGTCAAGAAAATATATAGTTCTAAGTTTTATGAAGGAACTATATTAGTCCTACATAAATACAATTTAAATGGGATTAACTTGGGACTATTCTCTACACAATAGAAAAATCATCAAAATCGGATCACCAGGTAAAATAACATGTCACACAAAGAAATACGCGTCAAATTGAGTCGGTTGATAAACAAATATTTCGTGGGAATTCTGTTCTTGAAATTTCTACCGCAAAATGTGGGCATATGCCAAGTATAATGTTTGGCATTCTGACTCCTAGAATTCTTCAAGGATTTAAGCGCCTGGAGATCTGAGAGTATGTCTACTGTACTTAAGGATTACAGCTGTGATCCATTTTTTTATATCTCTGATTTATATGCTTTGACAGGCTGAAAAACGAACAAACAGAACCTAATAAGCCGAACTATGCAATTTACAGTACTTGGAACCCTCATGCATAGAATTAGCAGGCGTACAGGCGATTTCTTTGTGCAAATGACATGCCGTTTCACGGAATTCATCGCCGCATAGCATCTGATACGGGTCAAATAATACACACAGATACACTAGAGGACATTTTCTCCCGTATGACGCGCAAAGTTCATCACTTTCTGTATATTGGTTGACATTATCACACAACGCCATCTAATCCCAAAGCTTGTACTATGTGAACTAGATAACGGATAGATTAAATACTTTTTTTTTTCGTAAATACACACTTAATATTTGTGTGATGAACATAGATGTTTAATCTGTGTCTGGGTATTAATATGTATATAATATGTATAATAATATAATATACATATAATATAATAATAATAATATACATACTAACACCCAGAAACAGAACAAACATCTATGTTCATCACCCAAATATTTGACTTGGGTGGGAACCCACAAACTACAGAGGAGAAGCCAGAGTCATTGTGAGGCCAGTCGGAACATGTACCTTCATTTGTCCCTAAGTGTATCCGTGGCTTAACTTTGTAAGATGTGAAAGTCAAAGGATAGAGTAACGTTAAAATAATTGGACCGAGTCTCTTTGCTGGGGTTTTTGTAGGGTAGCTTAGGTGCAATAAAACTTGCAAAATAACGTGTATTTATTTATATAACTAGCCGACCCGTGACAGACGTTTTCCTGTCAAATTTCAATAATGAATAGAAAAGACTGAATGTTTTAGTCTGTGATGTCAGATTTGTTGCACACCAGCGCCATCTATACAGAAATCATCCTTTTTCGTTTTGGAGATGTATTACATTTTTTAAAGTAGTATCTTATTATTTATTCGGGCATTATAATCTACATCTACAGCAAATTTCAACTTAATCCGTTTTGTCGTTTATGCATGATAAGGAACAAACATACATACAAATTCACAAATTTTCGTATGTATAATATTATTAAGATTAAAATTACGTTCAAAAACAAAAAAACTCAAAATGTATCGCAATGACAAGGGACAATATTTGTTTTAAATGTTTTTAAAACTGTCAGTCCTACCTAATGGCTGAACGGATTTTCATGATTGAATGGATTTAAAAAAATATCAAACCCGTGCAAAACTTGGGCAGAAAGCTAGCTTACATATTATAATAACTAGCTTTTAACCAACGACTTCGTACTCATGGATTCAAAAATTCGATTTCTGACGACTCTATCGCAAAACATTGAAATTCCGGAAAATCAAAAGAAAATTTGATGAATAAAAGAGCCTATATCCTTCTCAAGACTTTAAGCTATCTTTGTATGAAATTTCATCAAAATTGTCGATCATCGATATTGTCTCAGACAGACAGACAGAGTTACTTTCGCATTTATAATATTAGTAATGATGATGACTTTGGTGGCTTGGAGGGTAAATGACGCTTTAACGAATGAGATGCGGGTTCAAGCACCGCGACGAAATAAAAATTTGCTCTAAAACAAACAAGCTTCCAAGCAGTAGATACCTCTCAACCCTCTAGGCTCTCAAAATCATTTGAAGATGTCTAAGAGGGTAAAAAGAGGTAAAACAATACTAGACACTTACTTGAAACATTACACGATAGTTCACCTTTTAAATGTAGACACACGTTTTTCGTTATTACTCGAAATTTACAAAATAAATTGAAAGTAATTTTTCAGAATAAACACTTCACGTAACTACACTTCACGCGCTCTGAAAGTGCTTGTAACAAGTAAATAACAGTTTTTTTTCACTTTCAAAACTTTCGTGAGTTGTACTACACATTATTACAACAACGGGAAATTACTCACGTAAATGATAAATTGTCAATGAGGACACCGACAATGTTTCGATTCATCTAGAGAATCTACTTCAGGGTGAGTGGACCATAACGCGCGCGCTACCCTGCTCGCATGCATGCGATGAATCGAAACATTGTCGGTGTCCTCATTGACAATTTATCATTTACGTGAGTAATTTCCCGTTGTTGTAATAATGTGAAGTAAATAACAGATAAAAAACCCTTAAATTTAAAATTTCACAATTACAAAGCCTAAAATGCTAGTTTAAAAGGTGTTTTTTTTGTTATTATGGGGTGCACTAAGAAACGAACCCTAATAATTACGTTTAAAAAACTAAAAACAAAACCGACTTCATGTTTATAAATAAAAATTGTAGTAGGGGGGGGCTCCCCCCTCCGCTAGATCTAGGAGCTCTACATCGGCTAGCCCTCCACTCGGTGTATGCCAATGAAAAAAGGGCAAGGTCTATAGTTGAAAACCACTATCAATGCCCATACATTTTGAAGGTTTCTTTGGATTTCCCTGGGATCCCATCATCGGATGCTGACTTGGTGGTAATGGGACCACCACGGATGTAAATTATTACATCCGTGGTACGGATGATTTATAAGGCTTTCAAATAAATAAATATTTTTGTAAATCCGTCCACAAACTCCGGAGTAATCGCGTATCATACTCATAAAAAAATAGACACATACAGGCGAATTGATAACCTCCTCCTTTTTGAAGTCGGTTAAAAAACTACCTCTAACGTTGCGCAACGGGTTTGATGCTTGTTTTTATAACTTTACGCGAACAAATTCGTGGGGGTTTCCACTAGTTGATAATCTCTACTAATATTATAAATGCGAAAGTGTCTGTCTGTGACGTTATCAAGGCCAAACCGCTGGGTCGATTGTGATTAAATTTGATATAGAATTGAAGGTCGTGGACCAAAGCATTTGTTTCCCAATTTTTAGAGTTCCGTACCTAAAGGGTAAAACGGAACCCTATTACTAAGACTTCGCTGTCCGTCTGTCTGTTCATCTGTCTGTCACAGGGCTGTATCTCATGTACCGTGATAGCTAGACAGTTGAAATTTTCACAGATTATGTATTTCTGTTGCCGCTATAACAATAAATACTAAAAATAGAATCAAATAAGTATTTTAGGGGGGCTCCTATACAACAAACATGATTTTTTTTGCCGTTTTTATAGATAATGGTACGGAACCCTTCGTGCGCGTGTCCGACTCGCACTTGGCCGTTTTTTTTATGTGAGAACTTTTAATATTTTTCTAATGTCTTCAAAAATCGATTTTCCGAATCTACGCAGGCGAAAACACGGGTAAAAAGCTAGTAATTAATAGCAATCATTTCGAGCAAGGTGTATTTACATAACGGCCAAAAATCGGTATACCTATTAAAATTTTAATCTTTTATTCATTTTATTTCACGTGTCCATTCATCCATCAACCAGCAGGTAATTTCATATTTCTGATTAACTTATACGAAATATTCGAACAGTTATTTGATTTGTAAAACCACAGTAGTTGGTAATTCAGAGAAAAAATGTTGAAATATTATTTTCAACACACTTTCTCGTAAAGTGAGCCGTATTACATCGTTCTTTGGGCCATAAACCGAGGTATTACACACTAGTACGTAATAAAATTACCCCTACTGTTAAGTTAGTACCTAACTGCAAATTATATGCGAGTAAACAGAGCATTTTCAATTTAACCGGGTAATGCAGTTTTTTTTTTGTAACAATAAAGAGGTTTTATGCTGCTGAATATCCATTTACAATTTTGGAATAAATAAACGTTTGTGTAAATAAATTAAACCAAAATATATATTTTTTATTATAAACTTATTTTTTATTCACAATAATCTTCTTATATATATATAAAAATGAATCGCAAAATATGTTGTTAAGCGCATAACTCAACAACGCCTGGACCAATTAGGCCAATTCTTTTTTTTAAATGTTTGTTGAAGTTCAAGGATGGTTTTTACGGCGATAAAAATTCGAATAATTGCCGGAAAAACCCTAAAAACAGGAACGGGAACGGGAACGGGAACGGGAACGGGATTAATTTTAATTCTAAAGCGATACGAAGTTCGGGGGGTCAGTTTGTTTGTTATAAAATATTTGTATTTTATTACTGAAATTATAATTTTTAAGACGGCTGTAGGTATATGGCTATTATGTAATCAATCACCTTAAATTTAGCTACACAAACAATTGCTACTATAATCCCCATATTCTTAGTTGTAACCTCGACTTTACCTTGACTCAAACTTTCAAGGCCCCTCGAAAAGTACCATTACGTCATCGGTCCGAGTAGATTTTCATCAAACAAACCGTCACACACATGCGTCGCTCAGAAGCTGTCGAAGAATGTCAAGGTTACATCTCAAGATACCTTGAGTTGACAGTTCTGTTGACTGAGGAATCCACGACCAGAGGCAAACTCGATGTAATTTATCAACCACGGTGTCGAGGTGGAGATATTTCGAGGTTACAACTAAGAATATGGGGATAAGCATCACACGTAAAACCAAAAAAAAATACTTCTCAAAGCCGAGCCACGTTGATCAGCCTCCGCAGCCGTCAAATCTGTATCAAAAGTTCCAAAGTCGGGATAAATTAGTTTGTTATTCCAAACACGGTACCTACAGGGGATTTAGTGGCAATTCCCTTTTTGATCTCTCCCGTGCAAACAACAAAACTCCGTTGCGGTACAGCCTTGTCTTTGCATAAAATATTAGGTTTGGCTTGGCCAGTTGGAATATACAGCTGGAAGCTATCAGCTGTAGCAGCTACTGCCAGCTTTTTATGATCAAGTATACATCCTATCAAATCCTAATGCTAATAATATTATAAATGCGAATACTTGTATGTTTGAAACCCAATCTGGGGCTATTTTGTAAAAAACATGATATGTTATGATATTCATACATATAGAATGAATGAAGAAAGATTGACAAAACAGGTATATAAGGCGAGTGTGAATGGGAGCGTTGGAAGAGGAAGACCTTGGCGTATTTTCCTGGACTAAATTGGTGACGTTTTGAAAAAAGGCCGGGTCAAGAGGACTCTAAACCGACGAGCATGCATGAGGAATGTGATGAGAGTGAATGAAGCTAAAGAAGTATGTCAGGATCGTAGCAAGTGGAAAGCCGTGATCTCTGCTTACCCCTCTGGAAAACAGCCGTGATGTATGTATGTATGTATATTCATATTAATTAATAAATCAATATTCATTGGTACTCAATGACATAATACCTACGCTTTTTATGCTGTTTAGGCATTCTCTAACATTAGGTATTGAATTCAACATCATAACATGATAATCATGTTTTTACAAAATAGCCCTGCAGGCCTGAACGACAAAACGAACTAAGATGAAATTTCAACAATTCGAACATTCCCAAAATGATTAAAAAATACAATAGGGATGATTTTGGTTTAGAAGGCGATGGTGCGCAAAAAATCTGACATCGGTTTTGACTAAACAGAAACAACCTTCTCCATTTTTTGGTTGGTTAAAAATATAATGTTACTAATAAATACAATACAATATCAATACAATATGTAGTGACGACGTTAGGTCAATAGCTCGGTTTGGTATTTTGGTAGTTAAAATGCTTTGATATTTTGATACCTGTGTAACGTAATACTTAAACTAAATTGCAGTTTACTTAAGATCTAATACAGTCTAGATTAAAAATACCTCTTTCTTTATTCAAAGCATCCATTCGTAGAAGCTCTGAGTTTCTCAGTATTTAATAAACAAATCCTTTGGAAATGCACACCGAGAGGCGGGAAGGATTTCATTCGTACTGGCTGAGAAATGTTCTTGCTTAATCAGAGGGTAACTAACGGATAATAAATAATACATTAATGGAATGAGGAGATCCGCAGAAAAAAGAAGAGAAAAAATACATTTAATTTGTGTCAACATTATAATCTAAAAGCTAAATCACAATTAATTAATATATCAATAGAACTAAGGTAACCGACATAGCTCATGAATAGCGAAACTCAAGTGCAATGGGTAGGGCGCATAGCATGGTAGGACAGACGGACCTATAACCTATATAGATCCTATAATAGTTACTATGACATTGGTGATCTCTAAAATGTATGTTAAATATAGCCATGGCTATGTAAGTCATAGATTTTTACGAAAAAAACCAGCAGCAGTGAACATTGATTGGCTGAAATGATGATTTTTTGATAAATTTATACTCATACCATTTAAATAAGTCAGTCAATATTCGAATTATTTTATGATGCGCCAACTAAGCGTCGTGTCTATGGCAGCCGTGGTCTATAAATTATTGGGTTTTTGATGTTTGTAATAGGTATGTTATGATACAAGTGAGTAAAGTTGCTCATTACACTCGAGGCTGTTGATTGTAGCCCGAGTCGCACGCAAGGGCGTAAAACAGCCGAGTGTTTAATGAGCAAGTTGCTCACGAGTTTCATGCTCACTTTTTCATTACACTTGCGAGGAAAAAACAAACATGTGTTGCATAAATAACGTTATACCAAACTCTTAAACCACACATGTTCGATGATCCTAGAGGTAAGCACATACACGTCCGCTCAATGTGCAAACAGTTGAAGGCTGTAACGGTCATCGCTCTCATATTTGTGTTTCGTCGAATTGCTGTAAGAATACACCTTTTTAATTTAAACTTGTATTGCGGGATGTCTGGACCGTTTTCAACCTTTCGTATTCAAAGTCTGGAACACATTAGGTATATTTAATTGGTGGTTGACTTTTGGGTCTAATTTGACATTGAATTAGGTTTGGATTTTTAAAACAAAAGGTCTTTTTATCAGTCGCTGTCTCTGTTGCTGTCACTGTTAAAGTTACTGTCAAGAAGTACTAAAATAAATAGGATTACGACCGTAATCCCCAAGTACGACATTAACATTACAAAAAAAAAGACATTTGGTTAAAAAAAAACAAACATTACATTTGGCAAAAGCCCACATTTTGCTGTAGTTTGCATTCCATACGTAACAGGTTGCAAGCCCATCGCCGCTTATAAGAATCAAGAACTACTATATAAGTATACTAGCTGCTCGCCCCGGCTTCGCACGAAAGGTACCTGGATAAAAAGTAGCCTATGTGTTACTCTGATGTATAAGCTATATTACTGTAAAGTTTCATCTAAATCCGTTTAGTAGTTTTTGCGTGAAAGAGTAATTAACAAACCCACTCACAAACTTTCGCATTTATAATATTAGGATAGTAGGAGTTATTACAGAATCTAATATTTACAATTTTGTTTCCCAGTTAAAGCATCTAAGTTTCGTATTTCAATAATATCAAAAGGCAAGAAGTTAAAGTTAAGTTAAAAGACAACAAGAGCAATAGTTTATCTTCTTTGCAGTAAACTTTGCATTTCAAATTCTGAAAACTTTTTACTTACATATAAAAACGGTTACATCACATGCTGACTGTCTGTAAAGAATTGCAGATTTGGTGAACTAATAATAAATAATAAAATAAATAATAGACTAATAGAATACTTATATACGTTTTTTTTTATTGTAAATACATACTTATTATACATAATGAACACCCAGACACAGAACACCACATCTATGTTCATTACACAAATGTTTATCCCGGGTGGGGATCGAACCCACAAACTACAGCGCAGAAGGCAGAGTTACTACCAACTGATCTGTGAGGCCAGTCGTCATTATGATGTTTTCCTTCACCGCTTTAAGCACGTTTAATAGTACCTGGATGACCGAACTTTGCTTGAAATGTCATTGCTTGAAAACACGGATAAAACGACGTTTTCTAAAAATGAAACCCAGCTAAACCAATTTATCGCCCCCGAAAACCCCTGCATATTAAATTTCATGAAAATCGTTAAAGCCGTTTTCGAGATTTAGATCAAATACAAGAATTGCTCGTTTAAGGGTATTAGATTAGATTTTGAATAGATAGAACGGCCGGAATTCAAACCTATGACCTTCGGGTTGTACAACACAACTGTTGATAAGTGTCTATATATTATAGCACTAAGAAATAAATACTCGAAATTTTAAACAATTGAAACAAAGATTTCCCGTTTGTAAAACGAAGTCGCTGGCGTTTCCCTAGTGCAAAATATAGGTGAAAATGGATTTAAAGCGAATTTAAATAATAAAGTTAGGGATGAATTATTAAATGGATATTTAAATATAGAGTATACAATTTGTTCTTTGAACTTTCAGGGATCAAGATTATAAGTTTGGGTTATTAGCTCGCGATTTTAAGTAGGAGTAAGACGATAGGTTAAGTTCTAACTTAAGGTTGTATAAAAACTAACGTGGGACTTGTAAAACATTATTATTTTTGAAACTGTCTGTAATTAACTAACTACTGCAAGATGTGGGCATGCGCCAAATGTAATTTTTGGACGAGTCTCTGACTAACCCTTTTAGACATCTTCAAGGATCTGGGGATTAGCATGAACCACTATCTTATCGACAACGTATAGTGTACTAGAGTGTCAGATGACCTATTTAGGTACCTGTCTGAAGAATGAAATGTAAAATAAATGATTGGCGTTCAGGTAATGTATGTGCGCCGCGACTTCACTTATGCCTATCGTGGTCACTACTGGACGTCAAGCTAGACTTAAAATCGATTGTTATTATTGGTCAATGATCTCACCACCCCTTTGTAGGACTCACAAGTATGAACGTTACACAACGTATCGTCGAAATGTCGAAACGACTTTTTAACCGACTTCAAAAAGGAGGAGGTTCTCAATTCACCTGTATGTTCTTTTTTTTGTTTTTTTTTCGAGTTTATGTTACGCGATTACTCCGGCGTTTGTAGGCGGATTTACAAAATATTTTTTTTATTTGAAAGCCTATACTTCCGAGATTGTCTCATTAACACCAAGTCAGCATCTAATAATGGAATCCCAGGGGAATCGTGAGAAATATTCAACATTTATGGGCATTGATAGTGGTTTTCAACTATAGACCTTGCCCTTCTTTCATTGGCATACACCGAGTGGAGGACTAGCCGGGGTAGGGGCCTCTGGATTCATTAAGTATTTTAAAACACTACAATGTTTATTTATTATAAACATGAAATCGGTTTTGTTTTTAGTTTTTTAAACGTAATTATTGTAAAGTAAAAGTGTCCGTTTTGGCATTTTGACTGAGCGCCTGATGGATGTCTACCGTATTATTGAATTACAGCCATGATCCTATTTATTTTATTTTATTTTTCTGCAATGAAGTATATTTCTTAGTAGGATTATATTTAGTTTAGGTAGAACTATTTGTCATGATATTATTCTGTATTCATGCATGTAGGTTACGGCAGGTATAGTAATTTATTCCCACAGTCCGCGTTCGACACCAGATAAATCAATCCTTTGTCAAATAAAGCCACTAAAACTAGATTTATTGGGGAATCCAAACTGTTTACTGAATACCTATTTTAGTGAAGGATATAAACAATAAGTGTGCTCGCCCACTTAGCGACTGCGACCACCGCGACCTGCTTTTTACATTTAATTAATTAAACAATTAATAATTATTTATTTAATTATTAACCACGCTACTACGACCAGCAGCGGATCGCGGAGATCGCATTTTTTCAGGGTGTTTCTAAAAACGGCACCCTATTACTAAGACTTCGCTGTCCGTCTGTCTGTCACAAGGCTGTATCTCATGAACCGTGATAGCTAGACAGTTGACATTTTCACAGATGATATATTTCTGTTGTAATACAACAAATACTAAAAACATAAATATTTTACTAGAAAAAATTCCATACATCCCAGTTTAACTAGGAATTATGTAACTGTTACAGTACTGGACTTCATTCAGTACACTATGTACCTACTTCTGTTAAAATATTGTATTCTTTATAAGTGAACGTGAAAAGTTTTTTGAGAAATAAAAATCTTAAACCACATCTAAGTAAGGCTCCCATGGAACAAACGTGATTTTTTGCCGTTTTTTATAGATGTACGGAACCCTTGCGCGAGTGACTCGCACTTGGCTGTTTTTTCGTCGGTTGACAATAATAACTGTAGTTTTCACTGTAGTTTCTGTTCATCAATGAAGTATAATAATGGCTTGGCAAATTTTGATAAATAAGGTGTCATGATCATGATGATCTTAGAATTGAAGTGTCAATCAAACCAATACGAAGGCCTATTCGATTTCTAATTTAAAAACAGAACCTGTCAACTTCCAAACAGCAAACGGCAGCTTTATTGCGTAAGATCACTGATAATCGTAGTCGGCCCCAACTTTTGACAGTTACATGAGTATTTAACAGTTGAAGCCGATTACGATTGCCAGTGACCTTTCGGTTGTTTCAATTCGTTAACTTCTGTTAGCTTAGGATCCTTTGCCGCCCAGATAGCTCAGCGTGGGCGGTTCCTATTTAACAGCTAATTTTAGCGAGAAAACCATTAGGTACAACGACTGACCTCACAGCTCAGTTGGTGGTAGTTCTGCCTTCTGTGCTGTAGGTTGTGGGTATAACTCCCACCTAGGATAAACATTTGTGTGATGAACATAGATGTGTGTTCTGTGTCCGCGTGTTTATATGTATTTAATAAGTATATAATTTACCAAAAAAATTAGAACCAATCATAAAAAGATAAAATTCTAAGATTTTTTAGCTACATGGTTCGATTCAGAGTCTACTCTCCAAAACGATTTCAACTTTATCGAGACGATACGACAGTGTTCTTCAAGCGCACTCTTAGCGACTCGACTGTCGTAGTAGAAGTTACGATGTCAATTGTCAAAAGTAAAAAAAAAATTGAATTTTCTCTAGTATTTGTATTAGATATTATTAAAATTAAAAAAAAAAAAAAAGATTTTTATTAAATATTAAGAGATTGCCTATGTTGAATAGCGATGAGCTAAAATCTTGGTCATTGGAAAAATAATACTCGTCGAAAGTCAATACTTACTAATTTAACACCTTGCTGGGCCATACCACAAACTCCTAAAGTAATATTAAAACAATATTACTTCTGAAAGTGACAACACAATTCAAGTTCGTATTGCGTTGTCGCTTTTGCACAATGATTTAATATTATTTATGAGCTTTTGGTACGGCCCCAGATCAAACATTTATAATAGGGTTGTCACAAATTCGATGTAATTATGCAGATAGCGAGGTTCGGCTTTGTCTGGCTCAACTTGTAAGACATTGTCATGTGTTTTCACTCAAGTTCGCACAATGTTTAAACACGTTTTATGCTCTGATTAAAAATAGATTACAAGAATTTTTTTAAATAAAATATTTATTTTCTTTTCATAACAAAATGTAATTTCCTTTACTTTTGGACTTTGTCCCTTACTTGTGCAAACAATTTTTTTTTTTTACCTAGAATTATGCACATAGAAACAATAAATAGGTTAAGTAATCAAAATTAATACATTTAAAGTCGAGGTACCTCCCACTCGGCCAACACGGCATTATTTTATTTCTAATCTTTTTAATATGTATAATAAGTATGTATTTACACAAAAAAAAGTATATAACTATTCTATCTGCTATCTGGTTCCTATAGTAAAAGTTTTGCTTAGTTTAGGGCTAGATGGTGCTGTGTGTAAATTCCGCCAATATTTATTTATTTAATATAATTTTATCTAAGTATTTGATATCATGTTACAGAAGAAGTCTCATAACACAGGTATTTTCATAATTAAATGGAGGCCTCCAACCACTGTTCTGTTATATCTGTTCTGTATTTAATGTGATAAAGAAACAAATACAGAATTTTTATTATTATTGCCGTGGTGGCCGTGTGGGAGGTACCTCGACTTTCAATACGAAGGTCGTGGGTTCGAATCCCGGCGTGCATCAATGGATTTTGCTGTTCTTAAAATTCTATGCGCATCAAATGCTCAAAACGGTGAAGGAAAACATCGTGAGGAAACCAGTTAGTATTTTTATAAGCGGCGATGGGTTTGCAACCTGTCACGTATGACGACGACTACCCCCACTAGATATCTTCAAAGGATCTAAGCGTCTGGAGATCTAAGAGGATGTCTACCGCACTTGGGGATTATAATCGCTATCCTGTTTTTTTTATTTTATTTTAGAAGTAAAATAGGTAATGATTTACTATTCTTTTTACCCAGTAATATAAAATTTATAGAAATGTAATCACTTTTCTTGTTTCCTCGTAAAGATATGTAGATTGTTTATTTCAGCAGTAAAAGAACCAAAGTTAAATCACGTGGGCATAAGAAAGCGAATTGTTTAGAAAGTTTTTACAAGACCGCTTTATTTTGCTCCCTTCCAGTTGACTAAAAAATCCCAGGAAGATTTGTGAGTGATCAATCAATTAAAATATCTTAGGAAAATTAAATTGTAAGCGCTAAGAATGCGGATGGCAGAAGGTAGTACAGTCAGCGCCAGAAGCTTTTCATCTATCTTCAAGTATCTCTGTTCTTTCGTCTTGCACGATTTAAATTAATCCTTGTGATTTCACTTGTTTTTCTTGTATGTACGGTACAAAGTTTTCTTAGTACGGCTGGTGATTTCAATGCTTTTGTTGCTATCTTGTAGGTAGTTTTTCTATAAAACTTAGAAAGAATTACATCTGAGTATTTCATGGTTTGTTAAGTTTTTTAAACATTGTCATTTTTATTTTTGGTGATTAAATTAAATAAATATTGGCGGACCTTACACACAATGCCATCTAGCCCCAAACTAAGCAACGCTCAAACTACGGGAACCAGATTACTGGTAATACTTATATTATAATTATAATAGGTACCATAATTTTAATCGAGTTGAAGATCTGGTGAAGACTTTCAGAGATTCGAAATTCTTGTAGAAGTTAGTTTTCTTAGTTTTGATATTTTATAAATATTCTTCAAAGGATCTAAGCGTCTAGAGATCTGAGAGGTTGTCTACTGGACTTGAGGATTACAGTCGTGATCCTATTTTTTATTTTAATCTGGCTGAAGATCTGATGAAGACTTTCAGAGATTTGAAATTCTTGTAGAAGTAAGTTTTCTTAGTTTTGATATAACAATTTTATCGTTGACTGTACTATTGTACAAGCAATGTCCTCTCAGTATCGCTACGGTATGGCGCGGTGCCAAAGAATGTCTTTATTGCTAGCGGGCTTGCCTCACAGGAATTCAATATTGCTGAATCGAGTTAAAATATTATATTTCGTGGTAACCCTACTATTTTAAATCGGGAATTTTTCAAAGTGGTATCTTGCGTCATTGGATACATCATTTTGAAATAAGTATTTCAACTTTCAATAAAAAAGAAAAAAACTGGATAAGTGCGAGTCGGACTCGCGCACTGAGGGTTTCAATCAAACTTCTAAGTTTTCCTGTAATCTATAGGTAAAGAAATAATTTTCTGTATGTTTTTCTACAATTCCAGATTCTATAAGGATTTTGCCTTAGGTACGGAACCCTAAAAAATGATTTTTTTAACATGTGCACTATGAAAGAAGTTCCTGAAATTTAACCCCTAAGGGGGTGCAGCGGGGGTTGAAGTCTGTTTGAAAATAACTTAAGCTGAACAAAGTTGCGAGGTATTCCACTAGTAACACACACTACATAAAATAGCTACAATGTTTATTTATGTTTCTTTAATATTTTGTAAAACACACCAAAACAGCCAGTAAAGCAATATCTCGAAATCAAATCATTATTAAGGTAGGTACTCAGTTTGCTTACTGACTCAAGAATTATTGAATTTTCGTTAACGTTCTTTCTTTTTCGCAATAAAATTTTATTAAAATATTTTGGCAACAAGAAATTGAAGCGGCCATATCTTAAATTGCGAAATTTCATTTTACTTCGTTTGATGCTGTTATGCCGGAGCGTTTTTAGGGTTCCGTATCCAAAGGGTTAAAACGAGACCCTATTACTAAGACTTCGCTATACGCCTGTCTGTCACAAGGCTGTATCTCATGAACCGTGATAGCTAGCCAGTTGAAATTTTCACAGATGATGTATTTCTGTTGCCGCTTTAACAACAAATACTATAAAAACAGAATAAAATAAAAATTTAAGTGGGGTAACAAGCGTGTTTTTTTGCGTTTTTTTATAGATAATGGCACGGAACCCTTCGTGCGCAAGTCCGACTCGCACTTGCCCGGATTTTATTTATTCTATTTTAATATTTCTTCAAATTCAAATTTATTTGGTTCCGAGACTGTCTACATTCATACTTATTATTACAGTTTTGCAAATCAATCTGAAAATATAAGACTTTTGCGTTACTGACTGACTGATCCATCAACACAGACTAAACTACTAGTCCTAGAACTTTGAAATTCGGACGGTGTATCCATTATAGTGTGTGTAGGGGTGCAACAAGAAAATAATTTCTAAAAATCAACCCCTAAAGGGGTGATGGGGGTTAAAGTCATTTTGCAAATAACTTCAAGGTGTGACCAGATATAGTGCGGCATTTAAGCGCGGTATTCGCAGGACACAAGTTTGCCCCGTGACTAGTTTAAATAAAACCAATCGAAACATTAGTTTGCACACAAACGCACAAACAAGTTCTCACGCCAACGCGCGGCTACCGCGCTCAAAAGCCGCGCTATGTCTGGTCTTCGCGTGAACGAAGTCGAGGGTTTTGACTAGTTAAACTATTTATAATTGTATAATAGTTTCTGGTAGATTGTCTGAGATAGGGTTGACACCTGTGTTTCCGGTCACCTGTTTCCCAACTCCATGGACAATTGAATAAGTAAGAAATAAATTGTTATAGGCACAATTTAGTAGCAAGCGTGGTTAGAGAGAGATAAAAAGGATTATAAATATAAGGTAGGTACTAATAGGATTAGGCCCCACAATAATAGTAGGGTAGCCTGACAGCTCAGTTGGTAGTAACTCTGCCTTCTGCATTGTAGGTTGTGGGTTCTATCCCCACCCAGGGCAAATATTTGTGTGATAAGCATAGATGTTTGTTCTGTGTCTGGTTGTTAATATTATATACATTAAGTACTAGCAGACCCGCGACAGACGTTGTCCTGTCCAAATTTCAATAATAGCCTATAGTAACGGACGTTACTATGGCAACTGATGTCAACAGTGATATCAGGCGTTGGTATCTGCAACAGTTTTAATAATTAGTCGCATATATAAGAAAAAAAAATAGGATCACGACTGTCCCCAAGTTCGTTAGACATCAGTAGTATAGTATTGGGCATTCTGTCCCACCTGTCGCGCAGTCGAACTAGTTCGCCTACGCTCCGTTGTGACAGAATGCCCAATACTAAACGGATTCGGATTATTCGTTCAAAAAAATCAGAATTAGGTTTTATGCATTTTGATCCACTGTTTCACTCTTCTTAACACCTCCACGTAGGCCAAACTACCCACCACTGTTTCTGATGATAAGACGATATACACGTTGTCGATGAATGAAGTCTTCAGTCTACTACATACGTTAATAAATATTAATGTGATGAGTATAATTACTCATTATCAATCAAACTACTGCCCACTCAAATCATGAAATTTGTAAAACAACCACAATCAATGCGTTTTAACACAATCTGCGAGGAAGTTTGTCAGACCGATTCCCGTCATGGTGAATTATTGCCTAATTCAATACGATGTATCATATGCGGGCCTTCTAACTGTGGAAAAACCAATTTGTTAATTGGTCTTCTTTTACATGAAAATGGCTTAAGATTTCAAAATGTTTATGTTTATTCGAAAACTCTACAACAACCGAAGTACGTTTATTTAGAAAAGGTTTTACATCTCGTACCTTTTGTTTCACTTCAGAAATATCAGGGAAATGAGGAAGTATTAAGGGTTCAGGACGCAAAACCAAATTCTATTATTATTTTTGATGATGTTGCTTGTGAAAATCAAAATAATATGCGTGATTACTTTGCGATGGGAAGACACAAAAATATTGATGCTTTTTATCTGAACCAAACGTATAGTAAAATTCCAAAACAATTAGTTAGAGACAATGCGAACTTGATTATACTTTTTAAGCAAGACGATATCAATTTAAGACATGTTTATGAGGAGCACGTGAACACAGACATGACATGGATTGAATTCCGCAAAATGTGTTCAGAAATTTGGAAAGAACCCTTTAATTATGTTGTAATTAATAAAGATTGTTCTAAAAATAAAGGATGTTATAGAAATAAATTTGACACTTTTGTAGTATTTGATTAGAACAACAAATATATAAATCAGTTACTTTTATGACATCGTTACTTTTCATACAACGCTCAATTGAACACTATCTTGTTATCATTATGGAACAATCATTGAAAAGACAAATTGTGAATGCTGCAGAAGCTGTAAAGAAAAAAGTTAAATTGATGAGGAATATTGATATTGATAATAAACAAATGATGGAATCAATTTTCAAGCCTGTGACTGAACCTCTCAACTTATTTGCTAACGCAAATAATCATTCTCTCCTTCGTGCTGCTGACGATGAAAGATCTAAAGTACCATTTACAGAGAGCATTATGCAAAAAAGAATTGTTACCCCTGAAAGTAACATTGCAAAAGACAGCAATTTAGACGAATCTCAATCTGACAACGAAAGTGATTCTTCATATCAATCAATTGTAGAAAGCAATCAAGGCTGCGATTCATCATCCTGGTCAGTATCATCAGAAGCATTAGCAGATGTTCCATTTGGCGTTAGATTAGAAAACGGGAAATTAATGTTAGGTTCAGCTCGCATAACAATCGACGATGAAAATATCGTAGTAGCTGGACGCAAATATCAGAATACACTTGGTATAAAACAGTTGCTGCTAAAAAAAGACATTGATTTAAGTGTGGTTACAGACACTGATTTGCAAAATTATAAATCAATGTTACTAAACACCAATGCTCATCGACGAGACTACGATCCAAGTAAACCAATAAAAAGTAATAAAGGACAAAAATATTTACAAGTTGTAAAACCTCTTTTCAAACTTCAAACACAACACAAAGGAAAAGGATTACCTTTAATAAAAACATGGAAAACAAACATAGATTATGTGTATTGGGACGATCCAAATGAATTGGTAGAGAGGTTAAAGTTATTAATTGCATCTCGAGATGCTGGCAACACTGGATTAGACAATGAAATTATATCTATTATTGAAGAATTGCGTGAAAGTAAAATTATAAATACTTAAATAAAAGGTTTTTAATAGGATTTTTTTCATTTTACTACCAGCCTTTGAATAAAGTACACTTTTAATATGAATGTGGATAAATTCGGACACTATATTCATAAAAGATTGCGTCTGTCAGAACTATTTGAGTGTTATGATAATGTCTTAACAAAATCAGAAAACGGAGAGTTTGATTTAAAATCATCACGACTAAGAGGTATTAGATTACCCTTAGAATCAGATGAAGCCGTGAATAAGGATTATGTTGATAATTTCCACGATAATATTGTAAAAGAATTAAATAAACTAAATGGGAAATTGCGTTTACAAACTAGGACAGACATGCAAAATTTCGTGCAAGCTGCTATAAAAACAAAGATGTTAGAGGTTCAGACTCATTTGGAAGAGAAGTTTTATACCAAACCAGAAATTGATAAATTACTTAAGAAATCTTCATAATGACGAAACAACAAATAGTCAACGAAATACACAAGCAAGCACGAAGAAATTTTCTTCGAAGACCTGTTATTCTAAAAGGAATAGATGACTTATGGCAAGCAGATCTGATAGATATGCAAAACTTAAGAAAGTATAATAAAGGATTCAACTACATTTTAGTGGTGATTGACTGTTTCTCAAAATATGCTTGGACTGTGCCAATAAAATCAAAAAATAAAATTTGTGTTACTAATGCATTCGAATCTATATTATACAGCAGTCATCGTAAACCTGTTAATTTACAAACTGATCTGGGAACAGAATTTTATAATAACACGTTTAAAATTCTCATGAAAACAAACAATATAAACCATTACTCGACTTTTTCTACCAAAAAGGCTTCGATTGTTGAACGGTTAATTAAAACAATCAAAAATAAATTGTATAAATGCTTTAGTTTAAATGGAAGTTATCACTGGTTAGGATTGCTAGAAGTTGTCTTAAAAACGTATAACAATACAAAACATCGTACTATTAAATATAAACCAATCAATGTAGATAAATCTAACGAATACCTTATTAAAGAAAATATTAAAAAAACATATAAATATATATCAGCAAAGAGTGAGCGGATCCCAAAGTTCAAAGTCGGTGACTACGTTCGAATAAGTAAATACAAACAGCATTTTGAGAAAGGTTATACTCCTAATTGGTCAACAGAACTATTTACGATAAAAAATATTAAAAATACGGTTCCCGTAACATATCACTTAGAAGATCAACGAAAGCATACTATATTGGGAACTTTCTATGAACACGAATTGCAAAAGACTAGCTATCCTGATGTTTATTTGATCGAAAAAGTTTTAAAAAAGAAAGGAAATAAGCTGTTTGTGAAATGGTTAGGTCTAAGCAATGATGAAAATAGTTGGATTGAGAAAACTGCAATTCTAGGCTAAAATTGTTATTAAATAGGAAGTTTTGTCATATTTATTTCATTACAACTTTGGTGATGCAAGGCGGTGGATTAGTTAATACTATCATTAATAATTTACCGTTTGAAGTTCATTTGCCTGGTTACAATTATTGTGGACCTGGCACAAAACTTCAGAAACGTTTACTACGAGGTGATCGCGGGGTGAATAAACTAGACGACGCTTGTATGCAACACGACATAGCATATGCAAATCATACAGATCTACCTTATCGTCATAAAGCTGATTTACAACTTCTAAATATGGCAAAACAACGACTTAATTCAAAAGATGCAGGCAAAGGTGAAAAACTAAGCTCATGGTTAGTCAGTAAAGTTATGAAAACCAAACTTAAAACAGGGGCTGGCATCAAAACGTTTAAAAAATTTGTATCAAAAATAAGATCTAAAATCAAGAAATTTAAACACAATGATAGTAAATCTTTAATCAACGCTGCTTATTCTGCGGCTAAGAAAGTATTTCCAAACAATAAGAAAATTCGGATACCACGTGTGATACCTATACCAAAAACTGGAGGCATTCTACCTTTGATCCCAATTTTTGCTGGTTTATCAGCTTTAGGAACCTTAGCTGGTGGTGCAGCTGGCATTGCAAAAACCATTAATGATTACAAATCCGCTCAGAAAAATTTGCAAGAAACACAACGACATAACAAAGCTATGGAGGGTGTAGTATTAGGCAAGGGTCTATACATTAAATCGCACAGAAATGGTCACGGTTTATTTATAAAATCTTCAAAAAACTGAAATGTAAGCTACCTAATCGTCCTCTAAGTAATATAGACATAATAGAGTACGCATGTGACATCCCTCACTTCAGAGGAGTTTTTATGAGAGATCAATTACCAAAAGCACCAAAAGATATTGAATGTGGTATTGTTAATTTGGATGAGTCTAGGAACGAGGGGACGCACTGGGTGGCTTATGTTAAAGTTTATGACTATTGTGAATATTTTGATAGTTTTGGCGACTTGAAACCGCCCAAAGAAATTATGTATTATTTTAATAATTGTAATGTTTTCTATAACTATACAAGATATCAGTCATTCAATACAGTTAATTGTGGTCACTTATGTTTAGAATATCTATTGAATTTTTGGAATAAAAACGTATAAAATATATATCATTCTTTTATTTTCACCATTCGCAAGATGTCACTCACTTTGTCGATAACAGGAAATTCATCAAGTTTAACCACGTACTACCCAAACACCTTACAATTAGATGGACAGTATGAATGTGCTTTAATACATATTTCAACATTTAATTCCATTCCAAATATTGATAAAACTACCAATAAGTTATTCTATGGATCTAACAACGTTATTGAAATACCGGAAGGAACTTATGAATTACAAGATATTAATGATTACTTAAAATCTGAATTAAGGGATGCATCAATCAAACTACAGTGTAATAACAACACATTGAAAGCTACTTTGTACTGTACAAAAGATATTAATTTTTCTAAGGAAAATACTTTTAGAAGCTTGTTAGGGTTCGAAAAACAAATCTTGAAAGCCAATAAATGGCATGTGTCACAGTTTCCAGTAAACATATTACCCACAACCGTGATCAGGGTTGAATGTGATATTGTAAGCGGCTCCTACATAAACGGTGAAACAAGTCATATTATTCACGAATTTGCACTAAACGTGCCACCTGGATATAGGATTATAGAAATACCTAAAAACGCAATTTACTTCCCCATTAACCAAAGCAATATAAGCTGCATAAATATTAGACTTTTAGATATAAATAATCATTTAATCAATTTACGTGGTGAAGAGGTGCAGTTGTATTTACATCTTAGAAGAAGAAATGATCGATTATAATAAATATAAGCATCAACAAACTACACACATCAGTTTGAATCAAGGAATCAATCATACAAGAGCTCGCTCTAAGAAGAAAATAAAATTAACGAAAGACAATAAGGCATTTTTAAAAGCGATCGGTCTATTAAAATGAATATTTTAAATGTTTTGTCGACTCCGTCTTACGACAATAGTGTAGAAGGAATTGAATATCATTCTTACAAACCCTACGTAACTAGTTTTAATACAAATGATGAAATCCGCATACCAATCAATCAACAGGATCTATATGTACTACCATCCGAAAGCACCTTGTATTTGGAAGGGAATCTTATCGTCAGAAAGAGAGATTCTAAGGATCCCGCTCCTAGTGTTCAATTCACAAATAACGCTTTATTATACTTGTTTCAAGATATAAGGTATGAGCTAAATGGAGTGGAGATAGATAAAATAAAAAATGCGGGCGTAACCACTACCATGAAATCTTTAATATCAATGAACGAAAGTGAATCTAAGATAGCTAATTCTTGGGGATGGAATATTGATGGTATAAAAAATACTAACGGAGGCAATTTTTCCGCTTCTATACCACTCTGTAACATTATGGGCTTTGCAGAAGATTTTAAAAAAGTTGTGATAAATAGTAGACACGAACTCATATTACTAAGAAGTAACACAAACTTGAATGCTGTAAAACTAAATACCGGTGAAATTGTAGAAAACGTTCAAATAAATAAAATTATTTGGCGTGTGCCACATATCAAAATATCTGATAAAGAAAAAATAAATTTCTTGAAACTGTTAGAAAGAGATCGCTCGCTTCAATTGGTATTTAGAAATTGGGATCTGTATGAATATCCAGCTTTACCTAAAACTACAAAACATACTTGGGCGATCAAAACTTCGTCTCAAATAGAAAAACCAAGATATATTATTATTGGCCTACAAACAAATAGAAAAAATAATGCAAGTTCTGACATGTCTCATTTCGATCACTGTCATATTCGCAGCGTTAGAGTGTATCTCAATTCAACTTACTTTCCATATGAGAACCTAAACGTGAATTTCGCAAATAACAACATCGTCTTATTATACGAACAATATGTTAAATTTCAACAGTCATACTATGGACGTCGTCCAGAGCCCATATTAAGTGAGAAACAATTTAAAGATTTAGCGCCGTTATTTGTTATCGACTGCTCTAGGCAAGCAGATAATTTGAAGACAGGTTCGGTTGTGGACGTTAGAGTGGAATTTGAAAGTGATGCTGATATACCAGATCAAACTGCCGCGTACTGTCTTATATTGAATGACTGTATAATTGAATATAAGCCACTGAGTAATACTGTGAAAAAAATATCATGAATCAGGATACCATCATATTAGATGTTCAAGGATTTAAAGACCTGTGCAACGACTTTATAGTAAAAGAATTAGCGTTCGCTACTCGTGATTATACACAATTGTTCTTAGTAAAACCACCATATTTATTCAAATATTTAACAACTGATGAAAAAAGACAAGTGAAGTGGTTGGAAAAGAACAGAGGTATTCAATGGAACGAAGGATATATTGATTACAGAGAATTCAGACGTATAATCGTCCCTTATCTAGAAAATAAGGATATCATTGTAAAAGGTTTGGAAAAAGTTAAGTGGATTAAGGATCTTTGTGAGAATTGCAATGTGTCAGACCTCGGTGAAAAAAACTGTTCTAATTTATCTGTGTTGTATAACAAGTACTGTGACGGGAACAATAATTTAAATTGTACTAAACATTTAAAGAATTGTGCTTTAAAAAATGTGTTGTGTATTAAAAAATATTTGAATTTGTAATGAAATGTGTATTTCAGGTTTTTAGTAAATAAAAATCATAATTTTTTATAAAAGTGTATTTATTTCATAACTTTACCTATACTAATACCCTACACTGTTCCACAAAAAAATTGATTTGGGTCGAGAATCATTAGCATAATTTCGTCTTTAAATTTGACCAGGATGCAAATCAATCAATTATATATATATATATATATATATATATAGATTTATTTATTTATTTATTTTAAATGCCTTAAAACTACCATTACAGGCCTTAACCTAATGCGATAGTGAAGTTACAACACCCAAAACTTAATATAACTAAAAAACTTAATAAAAACAATAAAATACATACTTATTTGTAATATAGCGTGAATAATAGTCTTTTTGCGAGTTCAGCCCAGTAACATGTAAAAATGTCAATTTCGACCTGAATACAATTGATGTAAATTAAAAATCACTGTCTATCAAAGATTTCGATATTTTTTTAACTAATGATTCCGTATCGTCCATAACACTATCAATAGCGTCTTTCACAATGTACTGTGCATTTATTATAACGTTCTCACTATCACTATCACTGTCACTGGTATTGTTATTGCAGAGATCGATAACTGATATTTTTATCAGCTTTATCCCGCGTCGATGCAGTTTACTCATCACGAATGATTTCGTTGGCTGTTTCTTATGAGAAGGCTTTTCTCGACGTTGTCGTTTAGATCGGGACTTTTCCTTTGTAAGTTGACTGCAGTGCGGTGGTTCGTTGTAAATCATCTCAGGGAGTCTTTCGTAAGGATCCTGAGCGTACTGGCTGAATACGATTTCTGAATCGCAAATCTGAAACAAAAAATAAAATTGATTAACATCTATTCAGTGAAAATAATCGTTACCTACAGTATAATTTTTAATTAGATTTAAAATAAATATTTTGCTTACCGTTGACATGATTAACACGTACACCACAAGAAATACCACTGGCTAATCATGAAATAAAAGTCGTTCGAATGTTGATTTGAAACGTGTATAGGGTTGCCAACCATACTTTATAATAACGTACCTTATGTTATTTTTGGTAATTATACTTTATACTTTTGCATACAAATAAAGTATGTGAAAATACTTTATTTTCAACCTTTACTGTGATGTGTAAAATCAAAACACTTGTTATGGATAAATACGGTACTTAAAAATTAAAACAGATGTAGGTAAAAAAATAGATGTACCAAATGTAGAAAAACTTATTTCTCATTTACTCTCCGTTCACGCCACTTCAGCTTTCACTGAGAGAGCTTTTTCAGTAATGCATCTGAAGTGGCGAGAGAAATAAAAAGTATTCGATTTTATTAAAAACGAATTGCTTATTTACGTTAACTTAAATTATGTTATCAAACCAGCTTTGAAATATTTTAAAATAGCAAAAAATTGTTAGCAAATGCTAAAAGCACACAAAAATACGTTTTTATTTTAAAGCAATAAAAACATACAATTTTAAAAATACTTTTTTCTTCCAAATACTTTATTTTTATCCTATTCAAACCATTGTATACGTTTTTTTTTGTCAAAAAAGTTGGTAACCCTAAACGTGTATGAACTTGACCATGCACAAATAGCAACCTTGCATTTATAGTGTCATTGACATGCAGTATATCATATATCGCAATCGTAAACTAGCATCGTCCTGCGACGTTACCTGCGAATTATTGATATGAACCTAATTCGCTTATATTTTTAATGGTTAACAATAATTAAACGGTGTGTTGACAAATAAAACAATATTAATTAATTAATAATAAAATTCATTTAATAAACATTAATTACACTTATGTAGGTGCTTAGAATCTACAGATACAGAATAATTACTAAACATAATTATATTATTATACGAGTACGTACCTACTAGGACATTATTTAGAAATACAATGGTTGAGTGGTTATGTTTTTATAACTACGTCTTATTAAAATTAGGGTACAAGAATTTTAGTGCATGTTACATAAACATTACATAATTAAATTACTTATTTTAAAAATGAGCAATGACCCCATGCTTGGGTTGCGATCTTACAATTAGATATCGCGCGTTTATCATCGTTGCTAGAGAGTGCAATTTTGTTTACACTTTGCGTAAATATTTCATGTTTAAGGGATTTAAACACAATATTTTTCCTACGAATGACTTCACTATTAAACAAAACATTTTCGTAATCTGTGATACTTAGATCACGAACTACACAAGATTTAACTCCTTTTGCTTTTTTTATTATTTTGTCTTCTGTTTTTATTGAATAAAGTTTAGATCTTAAACCAACGAAACCTGTTATAACTTTTCCTCCCATTTCATCTTTAAAAAGTCCAGGAATTTTTTTATTAATTTGAGGTAACATAAATTCATTTTTTTCATTATAATTACTGGTGTCGAAGTATTGCAAAAACCAATGTTTCATATCGCGATAAAAATCATTAGTATATATTTCGTAAATAAAAGAATCTGTGTCTGTATAACATAATTTCACTTTTTCCTCATAAATAGGTTTGATAATATTATAGTGAAAGTGGTACATGTGTGATTTAGACAGTTCTAAAACGGTAAAACCAATATATATAGGCTTGTCTAAAATTAACTGATCTGGTGTCATTTGTATCGCTACTAAGTTTTCAGAAAGAATTGATGCGCTATGAAAATAGGGGTTGTTCACGAGTCTCTCGGCGTAGGAGGACTTTTTGGTTTTATTATTCGCATCATTCCACTGATTAACCAAATGAACAGACACTCTGTTTTCAGTGTTTTCTAAGGTTTTTCCAAAAACGCTATTATTTAACAACTTGAAGAAATCTTGTTCAAATGTACTATTTGCCTTTTGTCGTAGTTGTGTATTTAATTCGATATATTGCTTTAAATAGGGACTTTGTCTAAATGTGATGACTCTATGAATTTTGCGTAGTATCAAACCGTGCTCTAAACATTTTTTTAAATGCACATAATGAATTACATAGTTATACTTATTATATAGATTTGAAACAAGTTTTTTAGTTTTACCTCCGGGAGGTATGCATTTTTCAGGACAAAAAGGTAAGTCATTATGATCGCTGTGTAAGGATTCAGGGTAAAACAGATCGACTTCTAGTATGAAGCCCCATTTCGCATTATCATCAATACATTCAACTTGTAATTGGTTTATTTCATTTTTATTTAAAAATCTAAAATCTGAATAGGGTAAATATTGACACATACTGTAACCGTAAAGGTTATTGCAGTCCAAATAAACTATAAAACATTGTGGTTTTGAAGCATCGCAATTTGTTAAATACTTATTATTAGCTTTTGCATAGCGATGGGAGCACATACACAAACCACCTCTAATACCGTTTTGAATCATTCGCACGATGGCTAAGTCAGAAACGAGTTCAAGTTGAACACCCGTTTTCAGTAGCATTGCATCAAATGATAAACTAGGGGCGGTTACGTAAAACGCAGGGTCCAGTTTGTAATGCTGTTTACAAGTTTTTCGAAAACTCTGGAATATATCAGTTAGTAAAAGAACATCTGTTTTCAAATATAAATCGGTATATTCACCTAAATCTTTTATATTGAATTCGTCCCAAACCAAACAAGCATGTTTATAATCTTCATCTGAAATAGCTTGGTTAGTTAGAACGCTAAAAAAATGTTGTTTTGACGGTAACTTTGTTTGCTCGTAACATTTCCAGTTAGTCATGTAATCATAAGGATATACACCCTTCCTTGTTAGCAAATTAAATTGATCATTGTTAGGAAATTGAGAGCGTAGAGTAATGAAGTCATTATTATGCATAGTTCTTGCAAGCTTGTCTAAGCTAGCTCCTAAAAAATTAAAGGAATCTAAAAATCGTACTTGAACGTATTCATTATCAGCAATTTGAATGAATTTGGAAAACGAAATATATTTTTCTTTAGTCTTTGGAATAATTCTCAATTTTCCCGGCATTTCACCTAATTTTTTTATGAATAAATGGCAATCGTATCCTGATAAGTTGTGAAAAAATATTGGTATGAATTTAGGTATTTTATACTGTAGATTACAATGTCTATGAGCGGCGCCACGGTATCGCCCTGTTATATGACAATGATCTTTAACTTTACTAGTCCAAAGTAGGTTTTCACATATGTGACATTTATAGGCTTGTTGAAAATCTCGCGCATCGTCTTCTGTAAATGTCATGACCTGGGTTTCGGTTAGTATTTTGTAAATCTTTTTAACATCAGCAGAAAGAGAGTCTATAAATTTTGAAACACAGTCTAAACCACGATAACTTTTAAATACCTCATCATTAAAAGCATAATTTAACGAGGAAACAATGTTATAGGCAAATGCTACAGGCACGTGTCGTTGTAAAAATGATGTATTAGCAGTGTCGGGTTCACTAGCGGATGTTGGTTCCAGTAATGTTTCGAAATCTGCGTATATGGCAAATGGAATATTTTGTTTTCTATCATGATTTTTAAATTGTAATACAGACCCCTTTTCAGGTAAAACAGTTACGATTCCTCCACACAGATGATCATCGATTTGTTTAGGAGTAGGAAAAAACAATAAGCAACTTTCGCAAAAATATAATTTACTATGATGTTTTGTGATTTGGGTTTTAACAAGACGAGGCAAATCTTTGATAAGGCAATAATGGGATGAACTATTATTTTCTAAGAACAGTAGATGAATACTCTTAGATTTACCCTTACACGATTGAGGTCTGTAGAGAGGACCTATTATTACCTTATTTTTTTTTAAACCGTATACGTATATATTTAAAGAAGGATTATTTTTTTCAAAAATACTTATATCTGAAAAAGTCACGGGAAAAGAAACGTTCTTAATATTTAAAACATCGTGAAAGTGAGGATAAGATGTTACTCGCTCTGGATGTTGATTTGTTGGGTACAATGCAGCCACAATGCACCACATAAAACAATAATTGTCATTATTGTGAATATTCAAACACGCTTTTTTGTTTTTTATGAACTTAGGTAAATCTATAAAATAAGACCCACTAAGTGGCTGATACTTATTAACATTAACTTCTAAATGTAAATTACTCAAGAATGTCCATCCACTGTCTCTCTCCTCGAATTCTTCAATTTTTTTCAACAACGACGTGACAACCGTTTCATAAATAGTATTAAAATCATAATTAAAATGTATGACAAAATTTTTGGTGGCGAAAGATTTGATTTCTTGTAAA
This sequence comes from Hydriomena furcata, assembly GCA_912999785.1. Taxonomy (NCBI): domain Eukaryota; kingdom Metazoa; phylum Arthropoda; class Insecta; order Lepidoptera; family Geometridae; genus Hydriomena; species Hydriomena furcata. The sequence goes on along the minus strand of OU538833.1, from coordinate 2,813,750 downwards.
TCATTTTTGTACAATAGAAATAAAGAAAAAAGTTGAAAATTAATTTTTACTGAAATGTGTTTTTTAAGTGAATCATCGATTAAAGATTTAACCTGTTCGCGAATATTACTAAAAAATGTTTCTGGAAAATTATTTGCTTCATCTTTGGATGCAATAACTCTGTAAGAAATAATACGGCCTTTAAACGATGATCGTAAGATTTCAACGTTTTCAATAAGAGGTACAGTACTATTATTTTTGTGTTTATTAGTTCGTAAGTGACTGGTCCAGCAACGATTATCTACATTAACATCGCAAACCGAGCAATGAGGCATTTTGTTAAAATAAAAAATGTATAAACGTAAAAGTAAAGAGAATAACTGAAAGGTTGAAAATCTAAAGGATCTATGAGCCAAAGTTTTAAATGTTAATATTTTTTATGAAAATACAATCTGTGTAATATACAAATTACAACAAAGAACACAAAAAGAAATGATACTTGGATCCTTTAGATTTTCAACCCTTCCATTGATACAGAACAGTAAAATAGATAGAAACCTTAAATACCAATTAATGTAGTACTTCATGCATCTCGTATTTGTATCCAAATTCCCGCACAGCCCTTTGTCCTCTATTATATTATGTAAATGCAAATATTGTTGTGTGATCTCAGTAGAAAATCGGAAACAAAAGTCAATCAGACGCTTCCTGAAAATAACATACAAAATTATTTAATTAAATCTGTACGGCAGTATACTATTTTATTTGCTTATTCCCTTGTGGGAAAAATGCTAAGTATAATATTTACCTTTTATCCTAAATTATTTACATTGAATTTCACGCCAAACTTCTCAACGTTATGCTATGTTATATCTTGACTTGTACGGAAACATCTCCGGGAGATTCAAAAGGTTTTAAAAAAATGTTTTCTGAAAATAACAAACAATAATATACGATTTAATAAAGTAAGTACTGAAAAAAAACTCTATTCAGAGGTACTAATAGAGTATTTTTTTTATCACTAGTGAAAAAATGTGAGTAAATATATACCTATTTTATTTTTCTCGAATTATGATCTCTATTTGATGATGATTCCACTTGATAAAATTTTTGTGCAGACCAAATTCCAAACCACACTTTTCTACACAAGTTGATGTAAATTACGCATCCTGAAAAATAGAATATACATATCTATAACTTAATTAAGTTAATACTATGAAATGTAATACGTATAACACTCATGATAAAATGTTTTAATATTTACCTTTATTTTCCTAAATTATTAATATTTATTTCGCGTTAATAATTCAGTCAACCACCGCACAGACTATTACATTAGTCATATGAGCCTGATATTAAAAATATTCATACAACCTTTTTCCAATAAAGTAACCATTTCATATTTCCATATTTCGTAATACTTATTTGTCAGTTTTATTGGACTTTGATCAACCTTAATATATTTTTTTTCTGGTCAGCAAAGTCACATTCGCATAAATCAGCTATCTTAGGTAAGGATGGCATGCGTACATATTTACCTTATTAATGTAAATATCGTTGCTTGTTAATTAATAACATAGTTTAGTTAGTCAGCCCTAGGGTTTTTCGCTGCATTAACAATTTGATTCGTGTCGAAACTGTTTGTGATCTAATTCATGACTCTTCATTTTTGCGTTGATATAATACATACAAGAAAAAACAGACACACACACACACACGATTTTGATTTATAAGCTACATGTTTTCGGAGACCTAAACACAGTCGAATTTAAGTATTCAAGTGTGGATACAGTCTTCAAGAAGTACGTTGCGAACGCTCATTCAGTATACAACTACTAGTTGTTGTTACTCTCGGTGTTGATCGCTAACCTGCTGCCGCTCGCTGACATCTTCTGCTCCGCCTGCCGTCATCAGTTGGTGAAGCATCAAGCTCCCACCTTCTCATTAAAACAACCGTTGATTGAAAACATGTAAGTATGATAAGAAATGTAAGTGTACTTAATAAGTTTTTTTTTTTTTTTTTTTTTTTTTTTTTTTTTTTTTTAATTGTGTACTATTTTTCTCTTTACTTGTCTGTATTATCATGTTGTCCTTCCTAAGGTTGTCAGAAAAATCGTCTAGACCGCAATGAGATGGCTCATTGCGCATATAAATAAATCATAATATTTTATGCATTTTAGCGTACAATACAGTATATAACATATTTTGTACTGTATTGTGTACTTATAGGATAAAAAAAAAACATTTTGAGAATGTTTTAACCAAAACCATTGATCTATTTGCATTTACGATTTTTATTAAATGTTATTACATCTATATTTCAGGTCTGAATCTGAGTGCGAAGTCTATCATCCAACTGCATTCATCGAAAAGAAAACTAAACTCACACGCAAGCAGCCTGCCACCAACAACAACAGGAAGCGCAAGTCAGAATCGTCAATAGATTCATCGCAATCAAGGTAAACAAAATTTTGTTGTAAAACAATGTTGAGTAAAATACTTTGCTTTGATATTCAGATAACGCAGTGCGAGTATTAAATTAATTTTAGAATTTAGCTGTAAGCACCCGTGATACATTTAGTATTGACGGTGATTGATGATTTTGTGACTGACATTGTTGTTAGGTATATCGTATTTTAGTGACTTGCTGCGTTCGAACGCTTCGAAGCTGCATCGCGTTTGACTACTAACTGCGTTCCATTCTAGCGTTCAGTCGCTACTCAAAAAAAAACGACAAATGGCGATATGACTGTTGCGACTAGGTTTCGTATGTGTACTGCTTGAAGTGTTCGAGCTTCCGAAAAGCTACTGTTGATCACTGATGTTAAAAGTAGCAAGTGCGTTTTGACCCTTATAATTTTTTTCAGAGACATTTGATTTGAGTAAGAAATAATGTAACTAACCATTTTGTTTTCTATGTTGTTTCAGTAATAAAACAAAGACCCGTCCTATGGATGTATTCGGTATCAGTCCGAATAACGAAAGTGATGCAGAGTTCAACGAGGGGACATCGAGCAAACGACCTGTTTTATCATCGTTCTTCGTAAACCGTGTGGCCAATGGCAGCGAGCGACGAAATGCAAACACTAATGGTGAATATTATGTCGATTGTAAAGTGTACAAAACAAGCGATGCGCGTGACACCGACTCCATGGCGTTATGGAAGAAGGCACTTGTTCGTATAAAGTTCCAAACCGATACGGATACATCGCAGTGGCGTAAATTACAAGATTTTGTGCGTTTGGCCGACAAATTGTTCGAAGAACATCCAAGGCTTTTTATTGATAAATAAAATGAAATAATTAAAAGACCTTTGTTTTATTTGATTAAATAAAATGAAGTTTAAAACCTGTCTTAGAAATCAGTTATCTGTTAACTATAACAAAATACACACACACACACACACACGCACACACCCCCACACACAATCTCTAAGTTCATACACTTAGTGTATGAACTGAGTGCCGAGCGTCCAGCGGCAGTGGTTCGTTCAGCGTTTCGAAGCGCTCCGCTCGACCGCCACTCAGGACACCTACGTGTTAATGCATCTGATCTGCTTGACACAAACGCTGCACGCCTCGCCTCGCTGGACGCTCGGCACTCAGTTCGTACACTAAATATTCGTTGTATATCATTATAAGTGACAGATTTATGCGTATATAAATTTTTGATCGATCAATTCGAACTTTAATTATTGAATTTTCTGAAACACCGTCCAGAGCGACAGGGAATTTATTGCCGAGCGATGAATGAGTTTCAAAATACCTAATTTATACGAATCCGTTTAGTATTGGGCATTCTGTCACAACGGAGCGTAGGCGAACTAGTTCGACTGCGCGACAGGTGGGACAGAATGCCCAATACTATACTACTGACATCCTCTCAGATCTTCAGGCGCTTAGATCCTTGAAGATGTCTAGATGGGGTAGTCAGAGGCACATCTACACCTTATATTTGATACATGCCCACATTTTGCACAGGTTGCAAGCCTATCGCCGCTTATAAGAATACTAACTGGTTTCCTCACGATGTTTTCCTTCACCGTTTTGAGCACGTGTTTTTGATGCGCATATAATTTTACCGAACAGAAAAATCCATTGTTGCGCGCCGGGATTCGAACGACCACGACCTTCAGAACGGAAGACCAGCGTGGGTTGCTATTTTGCAGCCTGCATCATGCTGAGTTAGGGACCTATTTGCAACATTTGTATCTTTTTATTTGTTACTATTCTTTTTGTTTTCTTTGATTTGTTATCTTAGTTGCTATTGTTTATAAAATTGAGTTAGTGATAAGTTGTTGCAAATAAAAATTGAAATTCTTTTCTTCAGATTGAAAGTCGAGGCTTATAAGAATGCTAAAAAATGTAACGTTATAAATTCCATTATGTCCGGTGCTTGGTCAACCTCTGTGTTCTAGTGTACAAATAACAGGAGCTAAGCGACGAACAAAAAACCGTGTAGTTCAGTAATTACCCAAGTTTTGGCCCCAGCTGGCTAGTACCGCACCACATTAGGGACTGACTCGCTTTTTCGGCTGCCAACATTTTTACATGTTTTTGCGCTCACAATAAAACCACTGTTTGTTGATACTCGTTTATCAAAATTAAATGTGTACTTGCAAAAAAAATATGAAATACTAGCCGACCCGTGACAGACGTTATCCTGTCAAATTTAAATAATCGAATAGAAAAGACTGAATGTTTTTAGTCTGTGATGTCAGATTTGTTGCACACCAGCGCCATCTATACAGAAATCATACCTTTTGAATTTTTTTATCGTTTTGGCGATTTTCATTTTTTAAAGTAGTCTATTATTTATTCGGGCATTATATCTACATCTACAGCAAATCTCAACTTAATCCGTTTTGTCGTTTAGGCCTGATTGAGGAACAAACATACAAACAAACTCACAAACTTTCGCATTTAAAATATTATTAGGATAAGAGGACATTACCACAGCACCATCTAGCCCTAAACTAAGCTAAGCTTGTACTATGGGAACTAAATAACTGACAGCGTACTTATTTACTTTTTTTTCGTAAAAACATACTTATACATATAACACCCAGACACAGCGCAGAAGGCAGAGTTAATACCAACTGAGCTGTAAGGCCAGTCAAAAGGGTTATATCATACTTTAGTTCAATAAAGTGAATGGGGCACTACACGCCTTTATGAGCAGCCGGAAAGTGTCCGAAAAGGCACGACTGGCCGTGCATAGAGGAGTGTTAGTGCCTACCTTAATGTATGGCAGTGAAAGTTGGGTATGGCAGAAGAAGAATCAGAGTAGAATGAATGCAGTAGAAATGAGAGCCTTGAGAAGTATGTGATAACTTTGAAAGATAGAGTGATAAGAGTACGTTGTGGAGTGAAAGAAGACGTAGTGATGAGGATTAAGACAGGGATGCTTAGATGGTTTGGGCATGTAGAGAAAATGAATGAAGAAAGATTGACAAAACAGGTATTAAGACGAGTGTGAATGGGAACGTTAGAAGAGGAAAACCTCGGCGTATGTTCCTGGACCTAATTGGTGACGTTTTGAATAAAGGCCAGGTCAAGAGTACTCTAAACCGACGAGCATGCATAAGGAATGTGATGAGAGTAAATGAAGCGAAAGAAGTATGTCGAGACCGTAGCAAGTGGAAAGCCGTGATCTCTGCCTACCCCTCTGGGAAACAGGCGTGGTTTTATGTATGTTAGTTCAATTATTATAGCCGTAAGTGGCCTGGTCTACTGTGTATCTTCTTGCGCTTATAGCATCGCAGGTGAAGTTGAGCTTTAAAGATTAATAAAGATGGCGTGAATCGTTAAAGTTGCAACAGACGCGACTAGCGTGACAATGAAAATGCAGCTCGTGACACTCACGTGAGCTGCGCTACATTTAACGTACAATATTTTCTACTTCTACAAAGAAAAATCGCTTTAGAAATAAAAATGAAATGAAATAGGATCACGATTGTAAGCACCATGTGCGCTAGATATCCTCTCAGACCTTCAAACGCTCAGATTCTTGAAGATGTCCGAAGGGGTTAGTCAGAGGCAAATCCAAATCGTTTTAGAATAGAATAAAGTAGTTTATTTTGTGACCCCACTTAAATGGAATAAGGGCAGGTATTAAAAAAAATATATAACTACCAAGTGTTTTATTAGATAAGTATTCCCATAATAAAACATAGCGAAATGGCCACGCAACTCAGTTGGTAGTAACTCTACCCTCTGCGCTGGAGGTTGTGGGTTTGATTCCCACCCGGAACGTACATTTGTGTGATGAACATAAATGTTTGTTCTGTGTCTGGGTGTTATAATGTACTTTAAGAATGTATTTAAAAAAATATAACCTGCCACGTATGGAATGCTAACTACCGCAAAATGTGGGCATGTGCCAAATATAATGTTTGGACGTGCCTCTGACTACCCCCACTAGACATATTCGAAGGATCTAAGCGTCTGGAGATCTGAGAGGATGTCAACTGTACTTGGGGATTACGGTCGTGATCCTATTTTTTTTTAAATATTTTTAAGAAAATATAATAGGTCTCTATGGCCCTGTTTAAAATGTCTATCAATATTTATTTTTTATTTATAGTACAAATTGGTTTAGTTTGGGGTTAGATAACGCGAAAATGTCCACCAAAGTAAAATATAAATTAGTGACACTACAAGCAAGACACTGCCAAATCCTGTGAAGCGTAACCTCCACAATCCTCTTGACGTATAGATAACAGCAATTGCCTCTGAAGCACTTAAACAAGTTCTCTGCTTGTAAACTGTCACAATAGCTAAAGATCCTATTAAACTTTGGCAATTCCTAACTTTTCCTATTAGGCTTACTACACACATTTTCGTCCGAGAATTACGAACTTGAAAACTGTTCTGAAACCGATGTGTATTGTTTTATTGAAGGAGGAAGTGTTTATTTCTCTGTCTGGTTTAATTGTTATGGAAGATTAGTGGAAATACTTGTGACTTTGTTTATATGAAGTATTTTAAAACAAACTCTACTGCACCTTTTTAGGGGTACAATTTCGGGAATTCCTTTCTTAGTGCACTCATACACATTAAAATGAATACAGCCTACATATATCTAGTTTTTAGAACTAGTGGTTTAGGCTGTGTGTTGATAAATCAGTCAGTCAGTCGGTCAATCAGTAACGGAAGAGATTTGTATATTTAGATATCAAGTTCAAGAACTACCTACTATTTATTTTTTTGTGTAACTTACACTGTTTAACTTTAACTTTATATTATATTATATCTTAAGTGCCTGATCTGTAACCTACAATCTCGATATGGAAGAGCGAGGTCTTCTAACACAAGTATTTATTACTTAAAAGAAGGTCTCAACCTAGTGATAGATTTATGTAATTTTGGGTACAGAAATAAATATTTTTTTTTTTTTTTTTTTTTTTTTCAAAGGTCTTTTGAAGAATATACTGTTTTAGAAAATAAAGCCAATTTGAATAATAATAAATATTGTTGGAATTTTTACACATCGCCATCTAACCCTAAGCTAAGCAAAGCTTATATGCTATGGGAACTAGATAACTGATAGAATACATATATACTTTTTGTAAATACATACATATAGAATGATAGAATAGGAATAGGATTAAGGTCAAAGAACCAAGGTACAGTAGATCCTCTCAGATTAAAAAACCTTCAATGTTTAAAGGGGTAAGTCAGAGGCACGTCTAATCATTACATTAAGCACTTGCCCACGTTTTGCAGTAGTTAGCATTCTAAAGGTGACATTGCTAGCCCATACTTCCACCCTTATTTAACATTTTAAAATAGAAAGTCCATCGATGCCCAAAATTCGAAGCCGTGAACTTCGCATTCAAAGTCAAGGTACCTCCTACTTGGCCAACACTGTTTCGTATGTCACGATAATATTCTTATATTTTTAATCGACTTCAAAAAGGAGGAGGTTATCGATTCGCCTGTATGAATTTTTTTATCGAAATCGAGAGAAACCTTCAAAATATAAGGGCATTGATAGTGGTATTCAGCTATAGACCTTGCCCTTCTTTCATTGGCATACACCGAGTGGAAGGCTAGCCAAGGTAGGGCTCTTAGATCTCGCGGAGGGGGGAGCCCCCACTACAATTTTTATTTATAAACATGAAGTAAGTTTTTTTTTTAGTTTTTTAAACGTAATTAATAAAATAATTGTACTAAACTAAATGTTACTAAATACTAGATTTTTTATACATAACTAAATACTCGTACTTGTAACTACGAGTAAATTACACTATACTTTAGAACGAACTTAAGATTCCAGAGATTCTTAATATTTATTCTTTTTTGTGATACTTTTACTGTAATTAATCTTGTTTGCATTTCGTAAAAATTCACCGCCATAAACCCCAATCCTCACCTCGCAATTAACCCCCCAATAAAAAAGCGCTTTCCGAATTTGTCTTTAATCCCCCTACTAAGTACTTTCGTCCGAACAACTTCGCCGACAAAGATAAATGGTAGAGGGGCTTTACATCGAGATAGTGTAATAAAGTTTTGTTCATGATTCTACCTTGGGAAGTTCTGTTTTCTCCGGCCGAAGTACAGGTGACTACAGATGAGGACTTGTAAACTGAAAAAACTGAAAAAGCCCGCGAATCGTCCCTTTAGATTCAAAGAATCGATTTTTGAAGAATTTTCCGTACAAAATTGAATTTTCTAAAATAAAAAAAATATTTTGGAAAAAAACTTGCTTATCTCCAAGACTTAACAGTATCTCTTTATCTATGAAATTTTATAACAATCAGCCTAGATGTTTGGTCTAATACTAACTGCAAAATGTGGGCATGTACTACCATAATGTTTGGACGTGCCTCTGACTAACCCCTATAGACACATGATTGAGTGACTCCTCCAGTCACTGAAATATTCACTGTGCTTGGGGTTACAGTAAGTGTATTTCTTTTTAAGTAATAAAATTGTTTTAAGACAAAATAAATAAAGAAATACTTTTGCATGAAGAATCTCAAAAGAGCTTAGTTGTAAATCACTAGTTGAAAATCTAGGTTTAAATGAAGCGCGAAAGAGTGCTAAAATTACCCTAATGGCTAGAATCTTTGAAAAGACTGCTAACGTAAGCTAAGAAAAATCTCCAATACGAAGTGATTACGACTGATCAGATATTTTTAAAGCTGCCTGTACCGACTGCTGTTGGGGCAGGTAGGAGGTATAAATTCACTTTTTGTACCTTTTTTGGTCGCGTCAGCATTTAATTCCGTTCTGTGAAATGTTTTTAAAGTTCACAGTTCTCAGTTTTTACTTCTTCCTTGATTAAGATTGTTTGAAGATGTTTCTTGTTTTAGTTTTTATGAAGATTTTTCTACTGGTGTTTTGATTAATGACTTATACCATCTTAGATTACAGGAATAGAAATAGGACACGTTTGTGATATGGGAGCCCCACTTAAATATTCATTTTATTCTGTTTTAGTTAAAATTATCACAGATTTTGTATTTCTGTTGCCGCTATTACAATAAATACTAAAAATAAAATAAAATAAATATTTAAAGAGGGCTCCTAACAACTAACGTGACTTTAATTGCCATTTTTTATAGATAATGGTAAGGAACAGTTTGTACGCTAGTCCGACTTGCACTTGGCCGGTTTTATTTTTATAATATTGCTAGTTTCTGTTTGCGACTTTGCTTACATAGTGCCAGTCCATTCATTACGTAAGATTTTTTTCAAATTAATTTCAATCAATTGAAATCACGAGAAACCATGTTTAAACTTGTTCCTTTTGCAATCAAGCATTATTAGAAATTGCAGCAAATAAATAATTGCAAAGCCATTACCTGATTTAAATAGACTGAGTAAAATTGATTACAACAAAGCATAATCGAGGGGCAGATTAAAAAGTAGCTATATAGTTCATTAATTTTCTTCTTCTTTTTCTACTCAATATGTGGCACAACATGTTGACATACACGTTGCTGTAGACTTACCTTCGTATTCAAGAACGACACTATGAGAACACGCACCCACAGTGGACGAAATCTTTTTTCATAAACATCACTTTATGTGTTGAGCGACACTATGGCGCACGCTACCGTGTGCCTCTAAAGCTCAACTTTGGCTAGAGGCACACGACAATGTGCCTCTAGTCACACTATGCAGTGTCGCACAACACATAAAGTGATTTTTATGAAAAAATATTTCGTCCACTATGGGTGCGTGTTCTCATAGTGTCGTTCTTGAATACGAGGGTTAGGCTTATGTTTACAACCAGCCGCTTGACGTCAAACCTCTTTGAGAATAATTACACAAATGAAAATAGCACAACGACAACAATAACAACAAAACAATACACAACTTTCATATACATCTCACAGAACCTTGGAAGCTTAAATGTAAGAGTAAACAGATGTACAGGAATGAGGGTTATCTTTATATCGTTTACAATGGTATAGAAATAGCTCAATTGTTTTCTGTTTGAACTCAGAAATAAGGTTTACAAAACGTAATTTTATTCTGTTCTTCCGTAGCTTTATCGATTTCTTGTATGCATATAGAACAGTCACGTTTTCAAAAGTAAAAACGGGACTCTATTACTAAGACTTCGCTGTCCGTCTGTCCGTCTATCCACCCAATAAGGCCACCCAAAGTCACACTGATTAATTAATGTATTTTTTCATAATTTTTGGTCTACAATAAATATATTGTTATATTATTTTCTATTCCATTCTAAGATTCTAAGCTCCTTGAGATCTGAAAGAATTTTGTCTTTATTTAGGGATTACAGTTGTAGTTCTATTTCATTTTTACAAGCTTTTATTTAACTTGCAATGTATGTATGTATGTAACTATGTAATTATGTTTGTTAAGGTGGAATTTTGCAACTAAATTTTGAAGTAGTCATTAGCCAACCGATTGAGCTGAAATTTTGCATACTTATATTACTTCGGTGACAATGGTGACAACGACCTTATCTGATGATGGAGTCAGGAGTTGTTCAACAGACACTCATAACGGAACTTCTTAGTAAATACTCTGATTAAGTAAAAAAATTGCATTCTTGTCAAGTTTTAATGACAATGTTATATTTTGTGACAGGTGCACGATGGTTTGAATGTTTTTACAAAAGATTGTCGTTGAAAAATATTTTTCAACAGAAAACTTATTCATTTTCACGATAGACGTGCTGCTACACAGACCTAGTCTTTGCTACCAATTGGTCCAATTTGCATGTACGACGCTTCACTCACATCCGTTGTGGGCTGCGGTTTGTCTACGAGTAGGTACATCACGGCATGTCTTGTCACCATCGAATACCTAGCAATTTGTCACATCTGTAGTCACCTATGTTATGCATTTCAAGTAAACATTCTATTTCCACAGCCTTCTGCGCTGCAGGTTGTGTATTTTGTGTGAAGAACATAGATGTTTGTTCTGTGTCTGGGTTTTATCTTCTACTAGCTGACCCGTGCCCGCTTCGCTGGGCGACAGACATTTCTAAATGTGATTATTTTGAATAGGTATAGCTATGGTATGGCTTAAATAGCGATAGGTATCCGCGGATATACGCAAGTGGTCCCGCTGCCGGCCCCGTGAGTATAGTCATTGGTAGCCACGATTTTAGTATCCCGCAACTTTTATATCAGTACTTATGACTTACCCATTAAGGAGTAAACCCGCTGCAGAGCATGCTGTGCATGGCACGCAACGCATCTTAGCTGCGTGGGTTAATTTGTTTGACAGCGTGAGTCTACATTTCCACAGCTGCACACGCTATACACGAATATGAATCCACAATCACAACTACGTAAAACTGTAGCGCAGCATAGTTTTGAATTTTGATTTTGAGCTACCTGAGTATTATATTCGAACAAGACATGCGTGCCCCAATGACGACAAATAATGCGTAGCGTGTCCGTGGGTTGCAATGGACACAATTACATACATATTTGAAAATTGGTGGGGAGCTAGCTTGGAACCAGGAGACGAACATATAATACTTTTTAACGGGAACAGGAACGGGAACGGGAGTTAATTCTAAAGGGATACGAAGTTCGCCGGGTTAGCTAGTGTATCCTAAAAAAAATATTTACAAAAAACCTATTCGCATAGTACAAACCTTGCTAAATTTGAGGCTAGATGGCGCTGTATGAAAATTTCTACCAATATTTATTTATTTATTTAATTATTTATCTATCTTATTCATAGAAAAGGTTATAGAAATGCGTATATTTGTTAGTTTCTCCTTCTTTCACCCAGCAACCGCGAACAATGGATTGACATGGTTTTTTTGTATATATATTTTATGGAAAGTGTCGTACGCTATATTTTATCCAAATACAACGGGGGCAGAACCGTGGGCAAAAGCCAGCAGTAAATACACAAAAAAAACTGAAAACAAGGAGTAAGAACGTGAGAATAAAACAACTTAAAAAGAACAATTAACTTTATAATAGAGTTCGTAACAAAACTTTCAGTCGATCCAGTTGCAGCATATAGCTGAGTGACCAATTTTGCGCTCAATATTGTCATTATTATTATGCATGTCATAGTTATTTAGCTTAAAAAGATAATAATGTTGACACAAAATAAATTTAATCTTTCTTTCGAATACTTCCTATAGCGTACTGGCAACAATTCAACATTAATGGCAAATGTGGCAATTCTTGTTCGCTCACTGAAGTTAATCCGCAACTGGAGTATATGATTGATTTTACACATTGTGCCAAACAAATCGCTTCGCTTTATTTACGCGCGATTCTATTGTTTGATTTAGAACATGCACGAACGAACCTACATTTTTAAAATGAAATATAAAATGTTGGTTTATATTTTGTATTCATCGTTTTTAGAGTTCCGTACTCAAAGGGTGAAAACGGGACCCAATTACTAAGACTTCTCTGTCTTTCTATCCGTTCGTCCGTCGCAAGGCTGTATCTCATGAACCGTGAGAGATAGAATAAATATATTATAACATATATTATGAATAAAACTTATATTAATTACATATTAATTAAGTAAATATGTACATTCAATAATCTAGAAAAAAATAATAATTTGAATACTTCGCTAAATATGAAATTGTAGTAATGTTCAGTATTTATATTTATTTCCCTAGATATTTATATTCAAGAGAAATATGTTACGACTTAGCACGCAAAAGAACAAACCTATCCAAATCAAATGTTTAGGCTTTGTTCGGACTATTTAGTATCTACTACAACCGATTTTGTGCAAACTTCACATAAACCATCTGGTTAAGGTGATAAGTGAAATTTTTGACGTTTTGTATGGGCTGAGTCTACCCGGATAAGACGGAAAAAGAGATAAAACTGCATTATCTTGAAAACCATCAAACTTATAAAGAAACTGTTTCTAATTAACTTAGCGAGTATGATTATCTAACAAATTATATAAAAATGAACTATTTAGCTATTCATAGTTTTGATTAAAAACGAAACTAGTGTTTTAGAAGAGTGTAGAGTGTAGTATAGTAGAAGAGCCAACTTTGGAAAATAAATCTATCAAGAAAAGTTTCACCAATCGTGTTTCTGTCTTTAATTTATCTAGATTAAATCCTTAACTTATCTTTGTCATAAAAAACAAAACTGTATGTTTTCCAGTTATTGAGAAAAAACTAATTTTGCACAAAATCGGTAGACTTTTTATCCAGGTACCAACCGTGGGAATCCGGGGCGAGCAGCTAGTTATATTATATATCTTTATCTAAAGTCGAACAACGCTTTGGCTGCTCTATGGATAATACGATACGTACGACTTTCTAACTGCATGCATACTGCATAGTGCTGCATTAGCATTAGCTTCTAACTTTGTTGTAGGTACCACTTCGATAAGATGAAATCTCGAAGGTTTAGATACTAAAGCGTAGTTGTATTATTTGTAGTACGTAGGTTTCATCTTTATATGTATAGGTTAACATGTTATGGGTATGTTATGAGGAGGGAATATGTTATTTTAATATGAATGTAGAAATGTAGAAGTAGAGGTAGGCCAAAAAAAAGATGGACTGTGTGAGAGATGACATGGGTAAGAAAGGAGTGAGTGCTGAGATGACGGCTGATAGAGGAAAATGGAAGAACAGATTGTTGTACCGACCCCACTTAAGTGGGATAAGGGTAGGAAGATGATTATGATGAGGATCTTCAACCGACAAAAAGAAGGAAGGACATTGACAAGTCGAAGTGTTTTTGAAAATCTTAGAAATAGATTTTAAAATAAATTTTCGTTAAAATTTGGAAGTTGTTTGTTTTTATGATGACAGTACAACAATAATATAATTATCAACCTGATAATGCAGCGAAGATTAGCTTCTCACAAGGGAACTCCTCAATGGCTAACAACACGGATACCAAACTTAGTATACCTAAACGCATTCAATTACTTTTTAGAGCAGTTCTATAAAAGCATGGTAATTCAATCAAGTATTCTTCGTGGGCACTCAGATTCTTGACGATTTATAATGGAGTTAATCAGAGATGCGTTCATAAAACATAAAATGTAAATCGGTATCTCTGTGCTCTCAAGCAAAAAGCGTCTATAACTTTTTATGAATGAGCTGCCACAAAGCTTTGTTCCTAGTAGAATAGGCAGATACGCTCCACCGGACTAACTAAATATTACCATAAACCTGTATTTTGTTGGAATTATTCATCACAAAGTATAGAACAAATATCTGGAGCGGCCAGCCGTAAACGTATGGGCACTGACAGTTCCCTTGTTTCCCTAAGCAGTGACATTCCAAGCCAGTTTGTATAATTTGATATGTATTAATTTACTAGCTTCCTCGGCATCACACTGGTCTGATGGAAATATTAGGTACATTTTTGATACTTTAGGTACATAATTGCAATTTTTGTGAGGATCTCAATTTTTTTGGAAAATAAAATATGACCTTGATACTCGCTGATAATGTAGCTTTTGATAGGTAATTGAAAATATTTATGTAAAAAATATCATTATTTACATAAATGTAATCACTTAAGTTCAATACAAAATATTAACATAACAACATCTACTTTCATTTCGAAGGTCGTGGGTTCGAATCCATACCGTGCATCAATGAATTTTTCTGTTCCAAAAATGTATATTTATATCAAAACATTTTTATAAGCGATGGGCTTGCAACTTGTCTCGTATGAAATGCTAACTACTGCAAAATGTGGGGCCAATTGTAAAGATTGGACGTGTCTCTGACTACTACCTTTAGATAAATTCAAGGATCTAGGCGCCTTGAAATCTGAGAGTATGTACTTGGGGATACAGTCGTGATTTTTTTATATTACACAAAACAGTTTAGCTATTTAAAAAAACGTTATGAATTTATTCAACAAAGTTTACGAGCACAAGTGGCTTAAATTTCGACACTGAAAATTGGTGTGCGGCTACACTTATAATGCAGTTTAGTTGAACAACTATTAACTGCATTCATTAACGGTGTTGTGGTTGAGTCTACTTAAAGTTACTTTTTGTCCTTGTTTTTTAATGCCATTATGCCTTGGCAAAACTTGGCAAAGTTTGTGGCAACTTTTTCGCTGGCGTTGTCAGGTGTTCCGGGTTGTAAGTTCGTGGGAAATTTAGAGGTAGTAATGAAATAAAACAAATTGATGTAGTTTTTTGGGGTGATTTACCTCTAAACATAACAATATAAGATCATTTATGTATCTGGGTGACTGTCGTTATGGACAATATGTTTTATATTTGATTGTCAAAGATATTTAAAAAATATTTCAGGTATGTACAGGAAAAAAACAATTTATAGATTACTTTGAAGAGCACTTAAGACGAGTAATAAATGTTTTTGATGAATGCAGAATCGTTTTTTCTCAATAGCCGCAAAAAATACAGTTTTGTTTTTTATGACAAAGATAACTTAAGGATATAATTAATATTAATTATTAATTATTATCCTTAAGTTATCTTTGTCATAAAAATTAATTATTAAATATTAATTATTACTTATTATTAATCTAGATAAATTATAGACAGAAACACGATTGGTGAAACTTTTTTGGCCTCACAGCTCAGTAACTCAGTCTTCTGTGCTGTAGGTTGTGGGTTCAATTCCCACCCAGGGTAAACATTTGTGTGATGAACATATATGTTTGTTCTGTGTCTGGGTGTAAATATGTATAATAAGTATGTTTTTAAAATTGTATTTAAGTATTCTATCAGTTATCTGGTTCCCATAGTACAAGCTTTGCTTAGTTTGGGACTAGATAGCGTTGTGTGTAAAGTCCGCCAATATTTATTTAATATTTATTTATTTTCTTGATAGAAACACTAGTTTCGTTTTTAATCAAAACTATGAATAGCTAACCAGTTCATTTTATATTATTCGTTTAATAATCATACCTAGCTAAGTAAATTATAGACAGTTTCTTTTTAAGTTTTATGGTTTTTCAAGATAATACAGATTTATCACTTTTTTCGTTTTATCCGGGTAGACTCAGACCACATAAAAAACAAATCATTTCACATATCACCATAATGCAACAATTTGTTTTGTAAAAATCATTATTTTAAAAAATAAGAACAGTTTTTGATATAGTGATATCAAAAGCAGTCAAGTTTCCTTTCATTTCAATCTAGTACGTAAATATTTTCTTTGTTTCGATGCAAAGTTTTAAGCGCATGCAATGTTGATTGATATCACTAAAACAGTTTTGTCTATTTTAATTTTTAAAATAGTTATCCATTTATGTCATAGCTAGTGCCTTCTTTCTATTCAGTGGTTCCTTTGGCAAATAATACAAACCTTACCAGCTGTCAGATGCCAGTTCAAAAACCTCACCTTATCTGGTACAATACAAAGCTCTGTTGTTACGGCAAGAGCTGTGCGCATTCCTTAATCACAAGTCTTAGCACCGGGCTAATACCATGTCATAGCAATGGATTTATAAAAACGGAGATTTCTATGAAAAAAATCTAAGAAAATATAACTTGAATTTTCTGAATGTATCACGTACCTAAATATTACATTAACTTTGCCGTTGGCTTCGCTTGTTTGAGACGATGATGATAAAAAGCATGCTATTTCAAATAAATATGTATATTTCATGTTTCATCCATAAATACATTCTGTCTTCATGTTGTATAATAAAACATTATATTAATGTATTGACTGGCCTGACTGATCAGTTGGTAGTATGTAATATAATTATTATACAAATATAATAACACTCAGACTCAGAACAAACAATTTTATTTATCACTCAGTTTATCGTAGGAATCGAACTCACAACCTACAACGCAGAAATAACTTCTACCAACTGAGGTGTGAGAACAGTCAAAAATGTGATATTGTGTATGACTACCTATGTCGTATATTTATATTTTGCATATAGATATTGCCAAAGGTTGACAGGCAGGCGGTTGTAAAACATAAGCCAAATCATTTTCGCAACATCATCTGCCAACCCCACATTAAGTGGGTAAAGGAGAAGGAAATAACGATGGCTATAGCCATGTGACGTAATTTTCACCTTCACAAGAGAATCACTCTCGGTCGCTGTGTGATAGTGACAGTAAATTACTCGCTAACGGCAACCACTAATTGGTGTACCGCTAATATGTCGAAGCTGAAAATATTGCTGAGATTAAACTGAGAAATGTAGCGTGATTGCTACGAATTGCTACGAGGTGCTACGGGGTGCTACGGAGCTCTACGATTGCTACGAGATTGGCGATGTGAGAACTTATTAGAAAGTCCATTTACAGTTCTTTGTCATGTTTGTTGGTTTATTTTATTTCTTCTGCTATTTGTAATCGATGAAGAGAAGAGAGTCAAGTTTTTTTAATCAACGAGTTGGTGTTTGTCCGAGCATTGTTGATCCGATTTTCATGAAATTTTGACAGTGAATAGTGAGTTTTATTACGAGATGTTAGGTTTTTGGGATCCAAAAAGAAGTAAGTCATTCAAGTAGACTATCCTATACACTTGAAAATGATTTTCATATTTTGTTTCAGGCTTTGTAGTTTTTGAAATAAAATACAAAAACGATTTAAAAGAAACCAAAATAATTTGTGCTCTCATTTGTAAAAGTTTCAATGACTTAGTTCTTCTGAGTTAAGAATCAATCTTGCTAAGTAATTGAAGTTGAAGTTATCGTGATTGAAAAAGCATATGACATAAATAAAATAACTATTCTGTTAGAACGCCCACGTTTTCGGCGAAATCTATCTACATGCTCTTATCGTTAAAATACTTTAACCTTCACTGCACCCCTTTAGGGGTTTAATTTTTGGAAATAATTTCTTAGTGTACCCTAAAATGAATCACCCTCCAAATTTTAAATTTTTTGGGCCATGTGATTTAGGCTGTATGATGATAGGTCAGTCAATAAGTCAGTAACGAGTTTTATTTATTTGATAAAAAACCTGCAGGGCTATTTTGTAAAAACATGATTATCATGTTATGATGTTGAATGCAATACCTAATGTTAGAGAATTCACTATTCATGCACTATTCATGCGCCTGCCTAAACAGCAAAAAAAGCGTAGGTATTATGGCGTTCAGTATCAATAAATATTGGTATGATAAACCATAACATGATAATTATGAGCCCCACTGGCCAGTACTAGTCATACTTTGACAATGCCTGTTAGTATAACTTACCACTATCCCGCGAAAGTCATAATTGTAGCTTCAAACACAACGTTCATTGTCAAAAACTAGTTCCAAACTATTTAAACAATAGCAGTGCTGATTACACAAAGCTAAAACTAACGCCGTACTTTCTGTTTCTACATCGGCAATTTATCCGAGCAATTTTAAGCAATAATTGTTTAGAAAAAAACCGGCCAAGTGCCAATCGGACTCGCGCACGAAAGGTTTCGTACCACTAACTATAAAAACGGCAAAAAAAACACGTTTGTTGTATGGGAGCCACACTTAAATATTTGTTTTATTCTGTTTTTAGTATTTGTTATTATAGCGGCAACAGAAATACGTAATCTGTAAAAATTTCAACTGTCTAACTATCACGGTTCATGAGATACAGCCCTGTGGCAGACAGACGAACAGACGGACAGCAAAGTCTTAGTAATAGGGTCCCGTTTTTACCCTTTGGGTACGAAACCCTAAAAACTAGAACGGTAGACATCCTCTCAGATCTCCAGGCGCTCAGATCTTTGAAGATGTTTGAATGAAGTCAGAGGCACGTCCAAACATTGCATTTGGTATGCTTACATTTTGCAGTAGTTGGCATACCATACGTGATAGGTTGCAAGCCTATATCAACAAAAATAAGAAGTAGAATAATCAAATTTTCTTAATTTTGTTAATCCTGTCAATCTACAGGTTGTCTGGAAGAGATCGCTTTTAGCGATAAGGCCACCCATTGTATATTTATGCTTGTTGCTACCTACTATTTGTTTTCTTTGTGTGCTATAAAGAGTTTATCTCAGCTCTCACAGCTCTGTTGGTAGTAACTCTGCCTTCAGCGCTGTAGGTTGTGGGTTCGATCCCCATCCAGAGCAAATATTTGTGTGATGAACATAGATCTTTGTTCTGTGTCTGGGTGTGTAGTATGTATCATAAGTATGTATTTACAAAAAAAAACGTATATAAGTATTCTATCAGTTATCTAGTTCCCATAGTACAAGCTTTGCTTAGTTTGGGGCTGGATGGCGATGTGTAAAATGTCCACCGGTATTTATTTATTTATTTATTTATTTATTATCTATCTAATCGATGCAATGGTGATGAGCTCTGAAGCATAAATGTTGCAATCGTGAGAAACATACTTCAGACTCCACACTTAGACTCCCTGCGACTTAGGTATCAATATAAGTGGGTACGTACGTTTGCAAACATGTAGGCATGTACCTATTGTAACGTTTCGACGTATCTTTGACTACCCCCTTAGGCATTTTCAAGGATCTGATGCCTGGAAATCTGAGAGCATGTCTACCGCACTAGGAGATTAAAGTAGTGATCCTATTTAATTTAAATACATTTGTACCTTTGTAAAAACCAAAACTCCTCGCTTTGACACAGATCATAATACACGTTTATAAGGGTGAGTTTCCTACTACGCGAAGCTATACAGAGCTACGCTAAGCTATGCGAAGCGGACCAAACACAGCGCTCAGCGTTTCCAAACACGAATATTGGAGCGCTGTCATTAGTCCACTTCGAACAGCTCTGCGTAGATGAAAGAAAGAATCGGACACGCACCTATTACGTCTCAGTTATGCCCACCACGCCAGCAAGATCCATCATTCACGTTTATGTGGCCTCACAGCTCAGTTGGTAGTAGTTCTGACTTCTGCACTGTAGGTTGTGGGTTCGATCCCCACCCGGGATAAACATTTGTGTGATGAACATAGATGTTTGTTCTGTGTCTGGGTGTTATGTATAATAAGTATGTATTTAGAACAAAAAAACGTATATAAGTATTCTATCAGTTATCTTGGTTCCCATAGTACAAGCTTTGCTTAGTTTGGGGCTAGATGGCGCTGTGTGAAATGTCCACCAATATTTATTTAATTTATTTATTCATTATTTATGTCGCAAAGTTTCTCAAATCGATTGAACGATAAACGGAACACTATAGTCACTCCATATGTAATAAAATGTTGTCGTCAATAAAATTTCCAAGTTGTCCGAAATGGTGCAATTTCAATCGCTCGAGTAAAACCACCAAAGCTGTAGTTTCGTTTACGGGGAGAGTTTGGTTGTCAACTGGAACTTTTTGGACAGTGGATGCAAATCCTTTAGATGCGAAAAGCCAGTTTGGAGGGATGAAGTTTTGGAATACAATCTTGTCCGTTTTTTTATGAAATCGCTTGTTTATTTCGGATTAGCTTATTTTATAATTGTAATTACATTTTTTGGATTTTGATAAAATGATAATCGTTATATTTAATAGGTACATAAACAGTTATTTTTTTATTGGATGTTTTCATGGATAATTATGATTGCAATGCTGTAACTGCACTAGGGGACATTTGTCCCTCGACATTATCCCTACCCTACCCATTATCCTAACCCTACAACACGTAATTTTCTATTTATCTTTTTCTTCTTCTTTTCTATCTACGTGTCCCTCGACAGTCGCATTAATTTGTGTCATCCATCGACACGAACTCTACGTGTCGCACAGGGGACATGTCCCCTAGTACAAATGTGACTTATTGCTTGTGTTTCGAAGTTTATTAAATAACACAGAATCACTTTATACTGAATTTTTTTTTATTCAGAGAGTGATAAAGCCCACCTAGGGTTGACCATATGACCATCCTGGGTGGATTTTATCACAGGTCAAATTGTATAATTGTTGTTTATCTTATTGTGTCTAAAGTTAGTTAAGTTTATGGATGTTATTTTTTGTCTGAAATAAAATCATTTTATTTTTATTTTTTATTTACAGCCGGAACCTAAAGCCAAGAAATAGGAGTGTTTTTTTTATTTACTTACACACTAATTTGTAGAATTCGGGTCTCAAATTTTGACTAGAAAAATAAAAGTCAACCAAAGCGCTTGAGTGCTTATACATAATTAACATCCTCCCAAGGTAACGCGACTTATGTCAATAGCAAAGTAACCGGCAGGTCACAGCCTAAGCCACAATCCACCAACGCATGTAAACGTAGCATTTAACGGTAGGTAAAAATGAAATTGGATCACGACTGTAATCCCTAAGTACGATAGATATTCTTTCAGATCTCCAGGCACTTAGATCCTTCTAGATGTCTAGAGGGGTTAATCAGAGGCCAACATTATTGCCACATGCACACATTTGGGAGCAATTGGCATTCTACACGTGACTGGAAAGCCCGTCGCCACCTACAGATTATTAACTAATTTTCTCATGATGTTTTCCTTTACCGTGGTAAGCATGTGTTAATGCGCATATACATTTTTCGAACTTTAAAATCCATTGATGCTCGGCCAGGATTCGAACCCATGACCTTCGGATTAAAGGGCGAGGTATCTTTACACTTAGCTTTAGCGATAGATATCTTAACTTAAACAAAACTAAAACCATTACAAATCACAAGACGCACAACTTAACTTTCAACATGTTGGACGACATTACTCAATATCGTATAACACTACTGGATGCAGATAATTGTCAATTTAGAAAAATTTCGCTAATCGTGTTACGTTTTTAATTTAGGTGGAGAATATGGTCAAAGCCGGTCTTTGACCTTCAAAACCGGAGTAATTTTGGTCATTTTCAATTTTTGCAGTCAATAACTTAGAATAGCAAACAAACTTGTTTAAAATCTAAATAATAAAATTCATTCAAGTCCGTTTTGATTAGTGACAGTTGTAATGCGCTATTATACCTCTAGACTTGATTGACCACAGCTTTATATTTCCTTGTTTAAATATGAATAAATAATAAATAAATATCGCCTGTTACAAAACCTTTGCTTAACCTAAGAGATTAATAATTACTCTATTCTATGTGGTTTTAAATTCGTCGTTTTAACCATTTTTTCAATATAATCCGTTTATTTGAAAATTCATATGTTGTTAAAATGGCCACAACTAGCGCTTTCACCCTGCCTTGAGGTTATCTTTGTAAAGTTGAAGTTGTGCCTTTACAAATCAAGATCAAAATGTCACAAAAATTTAAACTTGTATAAATATATATTTTTTTACTTTTTAATTACAGAACATTGTTGTGTCATAAGTGGTTTTAATATGTAATTTATTTTCTTTGTACTAAGTATGTTCTAAATTAATTAACAAACAAACAAAAAAACACAATACTGCACAACAAACTATTTTGCATCTTATGACTATTCATTTGAGAACAATTATATCCTCGTAAGGCCCAGGGCTGCTAATCGTCCACTTGTCATTACGACCCAGTGGTCCTTCCTAAAGGACCACTCACTGGGTCGTAATGACCTTCCTAACAGACCACACAAAAGTAGTGACTCTGGCCCAGCGCCTGGCATGCGCTGGGCCAGAGTCACTGACATCCCATACTTCACAAATTTCCTTCAAATTGACAGGTGCCACTTGATTTGACCAATGACAGATCCATTGAAAATCCTAAATTTTTCGTTCAGAAATGCATTGATACGATTCTAACTTCCCGCATTTTAAGTTCATGTTGATCAAGGACGTTTTAAAATCCGGTTTACGTTAAACAACCGGTTATCGCGTAAGTGCACTGTACTGTAGGCTAATTATTTTATTCATAGGAAAAAGGTCCTGAAATCCCACTTGGAAGCGAATCTTATGCGAAGATTTTAACATTTTTATGGAAGTGGCCTTTAGGAAGAAGCTTTTTCGCAGTTAAGTGACATCTTTATATGACGAAGGTGATATAGCTAGGGTGCGACAGATGTCAATTATTTCATGATTTTGAGGTTAAATATTTTTTTGTTGAAAAATATATTTTCAGTTTTTGTAAAATCCATCGAACCTGTCATATAATATTACATCGTTGTGATCAAATATTGGTTGGAATGCAAAGTTTTATCTCCATCGAACTATTTACTGAGGAAGTTGAACAGCACATGACTCATCATCAGATCAGCTCGCTGTCACCATATTATTGAATTTTCGGCAAAGTTACAAGGGTATGCTAAATTTCAACTCAATCGGTTGGGAAGAACTGATTTAAAATCCAATTATATGATTTAACCCAAACGTAGATACTCATTGCAAGTTAATTAAAAGCTTGTACAATAAACATTTCTGCGTTAATACGTCCGTCCTTAAGCAACACGGGCTTTCTACGGAAGGGAGTAGTCTTAGCGATAGATTACTATTAAAATAGTTCTGGCGTTTGTTGCGGGGGGAAATGTGCACACAAGTGCAGTTCCGCACACTTAAATGCAAAAACAAAACTGCCAACTCACTGTAATGATGACGTTAACACATAAACAATCCAACAATACACTAATAATTCGCGTATAGATGGCTCACACATTGACACGTTTTATAAAATGTGCATGCCTACTTGGGCTTGTACTTTGACAGAAGGGACCGCGGCAAAGGGGAATGGCTACTCCCTTCCATGAGAAGCCCATGTTGCTCTAAGCGTCCGTCTTATCCTTTTTTTGGGGAACTGAGGAAAAATGCGAGAAAATTTAGCAAACTTGGGAACTAAGTAAGAAGTACACCATTTATAATTTTATTAGAAGGTTCATTTGTAGCTGGCAACATGGCTTGTAACAGGATACTTAAAGTAATTGAAAAAGAAGACACGCAAATTATAAAGAAACCTCAAGCAAGACTCGCTTTTTTAAGGTTCCGTAGCTAAAGGGTAAAAACGGGGCCTTATTACTAAGACTTCGCTGTCCGTCTGTCTGTCCATCTGTCCGTCTGTCTGTCACAAGGCTCTGTATCTCATGAACCGTGATTGCTAGACAGTTAAAATTTTCACAGATGATGTATTTCTGTTGCCGCTATAACAACAAATACTAAAAAAAGAATAAAATAAATATTTAAGTGGGGCATTCAACAAACGTGTTTTTTGCCGTTTTTCAATATAATGGTACGTAACCCTTCGTGCGCGAGTCTGACTCGCACTTAACCGGTTTTTTCTTAATCACTACCTGCGTTGCAAAACCTAATAAGAAAGAAGACGATTATTTTTATGTCAATGTAAAAAACATTTTTATTTTGTTTGAAACCTTTTTAAGTATAACTTATCAAAATTTCGACGGAATAGAATGAATGGTTTAGGAACGCACAAAATTCGAACACACAAACAATATTAAATGTCGAAATGAAATTAATTATAATAAACAAGGAAAAAAAATACAAAATAACAAAAAGAGAAAGAAAGAGTCAACTGTGCTGTGCGAGTCAAAAAGTCTCAGCTTACAGCCGCCGCATACGACGCCGCATACGCATACGCATATGAACACTACCATACCATGATTATGCAGCAGCACTCATTATGATATTAATAAATAAAAATGATATTATGATGTTATATATATATAATATACATCATTACATACACACATAAAGTTTGTATAGGGTTTTTTTTATAAAATCCTGTTCTTGCTTGTACTCAACAAATAAAATATTTCACGTGATTATTTATAACTACTTAATTATTCATAGAGCTAAATCGAGTAATAATTCTTACTTTATCTCAAATTTAATTTAAATTGTAAATTACCTACATTTCTAGAAATAGATTATGTCGTATTTCAAACCGAGAACTGAAAACTTAAGAAGGTTGAGGTCTCCTAAGCGCCGTCTTTGTAAAAAAGCAATTTAAAAGTTGTAAACTGGAATTCGTGCCTCGGTTTAGACGTGCCAGTTACCACTTACACCAATTGAATGTTTTCGAATGGCGTAAGTCGTAAATATATATTTTCAAATATTGAGACATCTATATTCTTCAATATTTTTCTTGGATGAGGATCGAACCAACAACCTAGCTTGAGCTAGTGTTGTGTAGTGTAAATGTAACGCCGCAGTTATATTGTTATGTAGGTGCGTGTCGTGACGCGCCATAAGTATATCGTATAAACACGTCCCGACACGCTGCGCTTTAGTAATATAATTTTAATCATATTAAATAAAAAAAATTACACAGCGCTATCTAGCCCCAAACAAAGCAAATCTTGTACTATGGGAACCAGATAACAGATAGAATACTTATATATTTTTTTTTATAAATACATACATTAACACCCAGACACAGAACAAACATCTATGTTCATCACACAAATATTTATCCCGGGTGGGGTTCGAAGCCACAACTTAAAGCGCAGAAGGCAAAGATACTAACTACCAACTGAGCTGTAAGGTTGGAAATTAAATGTATGGTTGGATATGATATACTTATGACGCGACAGGACACACCCGACACAACAATATAAATGCGACGTTACACTTACACTACACAACACTGTTATATACACTACACTAGCTCAAAAGGTTTCAAGAAAATAAGGTAAAATAAAAAAATGGATTGGACGAGCATAATCAATTTTATCGAATGGTGCCGTGCCATGTAAACAGTCATCAGGGATAGTGGAAGTGAGGCTTTAGTGACAGCGTTTAACGTTTAATTGTGAGGATCTAAAGTGATTCTTCTAGGTATGGTTGCGAGAAAAAGGCATCATCTAGTCTCTAAGAAAAAATGGTCGTTTAAAAGTGATCCTTGCGATTTTATTGACATAAATAATACCTATTGACTTTGATTCGTATAAATATATTGATCGCTGCATTTTAGTTATTTTAGGAAAGAAGGTCAGGAAATTTTTCTGTATGCAGTTTTAGGGGTTAAATGGGTATGGATTTCATTTATTTGTTATCATTATTATTGATTTTTCCTTAGTTTTGTCATTAAATTATGATTTTTTTCTCTTATTTTCTCTCTTATCTCTCATTCTGTATTAAAAACCTTTCGTTTAATATTTTGTTCGTCATAATTATATTATGACTAAATGTGATGCAGTAGTCTTATTCGATCACGTGTTTTATGTACCGAGCATCTTTTTCTTTACCTTATCCCACGTCCTCGTGGGGTCGGCACAACATATAATTGTACATGTTGCAAATGTATTGACCATATTCTCAGCAAATAAATAAGTTTTCTCTTGATAAATATTTTTCAATGACAAGCTTTTGTAAAATCATTTAAACCATCGAGCACCAGCGCGCTATCACCCGAAGTATTTACAAAAGAGATCCATTGTGAGTCTGTTGGACAGCTGACTCCATCATCAGATCAGCTCACTGTCTCCATATTATTGCATTGTCACCACAGTTACATGTATGCGAAATTTCAGTTCAATCGATTGGGGATAACTGCTTCAAAATTGAGTTGCAAAATTCCACCTTAACAAACATAGTTACATAGTTACATACATACATTGTAAGTTGAATAAAAGCTTGTAATATATTTAATCTCTTTTTACATCGCTAGAACTGAAGCTCCGCCCCATAATGGCCAAGAAAAAATAACCTCGTACCTAATTGTGCCAACATTTGCTTCCTTTAATCACGTACAATAACCGGATGAGGCTATAAATAAGATCTCGCTTGCTCAGCTAGCTGGAGATTATTGGAGATGTTCGTTTGTACGTGTAAGTTGAAAAATTACTACTAATTAGATTAGCGTTGGTGTATCACAGATAGACGAAAATAGCCGAGGCTAACTCTATGTCGAATAAATACCAAATTACTTTTCTTTTATTCGGAAATGATTTTTTATAAAGCTTAAATATAAGAAGAACAAATTGTATCTCTTTATAATAGCAGTGTAGATGTAGAATAACTTAACTAAGAGTTCCTAACTCGGTCCTAACTTTGTCGGTCACAGGGCTGTATCTCATGAACCGTGATAGCTAGACAGTTGAAATTTACACAGATGATGTATTTCTGTAGCCGCTATAGCAACAAATACTAAAAACAGAATAAAATTTATATTTAAGTGGGCCTCCTATACAACAAATGTGTTTTTTTGGCATTTTTTATAGATAATGGTACGGAACACAACGTGCGCGAGTCCGACTTGCACTTGGCCGGGTTTTTTAAATTCCGTAACAAAAGCAGGGGCCATACCACAAGGTCTTAATGTAATATCAAAAAAATATTACACTGCGAAAGTGACAACGCTATACGAATAACATAGCACTGTGAGTAATCATCATCATCATCATAATTTGCCTGCCCTTATCCCACTCAAGTGGGGTCGGCACAACATGTTTATTTCTTCCATACTCCCTTATCGCTCGTCATCGCAGTATTCACACCTTTCTTAATCATGTCCTCATTCACACAGTCCATCCATCTCTTCACCGCGAGTAATATTGTTTTGATATTACTCTTGAGCTTGTGGTACGGTCGCAGGATCAAATTAACTAAAGGGCTTCACACACAGCAGCCATAATGTAAAGATGTACATTATAGCACGATAAATATCATTACATCTTTCCATAAATAATATACATTTTTACAACTTCGTATCTTAAAATACAGAGCGAAATGAAAATATAGTTTTTTATAAAAAAAAATAGGATCACGACTGTAATCCCTAAGTACGGTAGACATCCTCTCAGATCTTCAGGCGATAAGTTTTTTTCGATATATCTTAATTCACCTCAATATATTTCCGTATATCTCTGTTCGAAATGGATGTCAAAAAGTTCAAAAAGATAAATTAAATTACCTGTTGTGTGTGAAATATATTAAGATAGTTTAAAGCTATACATCCCGGGATGTAATGTATATTAATATACATTATAGCTGCCGTGTGTGAAGCCCTTTAGAATTGAAGATGCTCACAAACCCTCAAGTAAAACCAACCCCGAACCCAAGTTCAGCAATATCATCCTAATAAATTACGGTGGCTGATTATTTTTATCGTTAGTGGTCTGAAAAGGAAGAATAGGCTTCGAAATTGCCTAAGTAAATATTAGACAACTGTAAGGCATCGAAATAAATTATTATTGCAATTATTATGTATCGGCAGATGTAGTATTTTTACGTATCATTCTGATAATAGGAATGATGTGGCGTTATTGTATTAGTTATTCTCGTGAGTAGATATAATTTTGCGTTATTCGAGTTATGAACTTATCTGCACGCGGCTTTGCATGCATTGTACCTGATATTATATCTACAGTAAATTTTATCTTAATCCGTTTTGTCAATTAAGCCGGATTGAGGCACAAACATACAAACAAACTCATAAACTTTCGCATTTATAATATAATGTAACCTATGCCGCCACTCTCCGGCTCATGAGTTATCATTATGCAAAAAATTAGTCGATTAGTTATGATGTGGCATTCACATTGTATTAATAAGTCTTGTGATTTTCTTGGTAGATACAATTTTGCGTTAATCGAGATACAAACTTACTAGCATCTGCACGCGGTTTCGCTCGGATAGAACCTGGAAAAATTTAGTTTTTATCACTCTCCGGCTCATGCGCTATCTCTATGCAAAAAATCATATCGTTATATAACTCCATCGCTGCGAGAAGGACAAACCAACTAACTCACTTTCGCGTTGAAAATAGACAATTTAAATCAACTAATAAGACAGCATGTGTAGTGTTTGTGTTAGATATACTAATACAACCACAGTCTCGGGCACGCAAGTAGTAAGGCGGCACGCCAGTCGTACGAGAGCCGAGGCGAGAGTAGACGTGCCGCTTGTACATACTGCCTGTTGTCGAGCCTGTGATTCCTAGGTACCCCTATACCATAGGTAGATCTGCGAGTACTACATGTGGCGACGGGATAAAAGGTCAGTGATATACTTTAAAACACTAATTATAACACAAATAATTAGTACTTATCCTACCTGACGGACAATCATGACGCGCGGGTAGTGAAAACATCAACATAATAGGTACCTGCTAAACACAGATACACCTTATTGTTCAGAGACATTGCTGTTTTGCTCGATTCTAGATATGAGGGTAGGTACATATTTATAATTATACAATGAAATTACTCATTGTTGTTTACCGGCACGGAATCTAAGTTGATGGAAGTACCTACGAGTATGCAGATGCCTCCTTTTATTAATGTTTACATATTTTAAACAAAATAACAGCAACACAAGGTAGATAGGAATATGTGAGAGAATCTCAGTCTAGTAGTCAAAATTAAATTATAAAAACGTAATAACGTTTACAATTTTTTCCAGGTACTTATGTGATTTAATTTAATTAATTAGGATGTCTTATGAAAAAATAATGGTAGGTATGTGTATGTATGTAATGTGTATTTTACGGGTTTTACGACAATAGGATCTACTTATCTCAGTAGGTATCTACTACTAAGTTTTTATTGTTATTTGCATACTGAGAAGTACCTACCTAGGTAAGAAAAGTGTGAACTAAAGTGGGAAACCCACTAAACTGGGAACATTGGTACAAAAATACCTCCATTAAATTGGGAAATTTGTTTGTGGTACCCACTAAACTGGGAACATTGGTACAAAAATACCTCCATTAAATTGGGAAATTTGTTTGTGGTACCCACTAAACTGGGAACATTGGTACAAAAATACCTCCATTAAATTGGGAAATTTGTTTGTGGTACCCACTAAACTGGGAACATTGGTACAAAAATACCTCCATTAAATTGGGAAATTTGCTTGTGGTACCCACTAAACTGGGAACATTGGTACAAAAATACCTCCATTAAATTAGGAAATGATGTGAGTGGTACCCACTAAACTGGGAACATTAGTACTCATTAGTCTCCATAAAATCGGAGATTGGTATGACCACCTCCATTCAATTGGAAAGGGTTAAAGTCAACCTGGAAATTGCTTTCCATTTCAGGTCACCCCACAAATATCGTAGACCATGACCATGTCAAACACAACTTTGCCAGCCCTAGAAAAACTCGACCTTGAAGGCGATGGTGCTTCGGTAGGCCACAGGTGGGAAAAATGGAAACGTTCCTTAAACCTATACTTGGAGACGACTGATATAAAATGTTCAGTAAAAAAAAGAGCTACATTATTATTACTAGGAGGACAAGATCTCCAGGAGGTCTTTTACAACCTACCTGGAGCGAACGCGGAATCAGCTGAAGGCACAGACGTTTTCCAGATAGCCGTGGAAAAACTCGATGATTATTTCATACCCAAGCAAAGTAAAGTCTATGAGAGACATGTTTTCCGACTCATTAAACAAGAAGAGAGTGAAAAGTTTGAAAAATACCTAGTAAAGCTGAGAAAACAAGCTGGGAAATGCCAATTTGATAAACCAGATGAACATCTGATTGATCAGATAGCGGAAAAGTGCTATTCAACTGATTTACGTAAAAAGATATTGACTATAGGCGATGGCATAACGCTTGATAAAATAATTACAGAAGCAAATACATTAGAAGTCGTAAAGCAACAATTAGAAGAGTATGAAGGAAAAAGTAAGAAACAAGACCTGAACGCAATTGCACATAAAAGCGGAAAATTCAAACAAACAAAACCTGAAACTAAAGAATCTCAAGATACAAAAAAGAAAGGTTGCAATAGGTGTGGAAATTTTAGACACGAATCATATGACACAAATTGTCCTGCAAGAGGGAAAAAATGCCACCTTTGTGGAAAAATAGGGCATTTTAGGCAATATTGTAGAAGTGCAAAAAAACGAAAAGCAGACGAAATAACTAAACCAGACGAAAGAAGATATTATAAAAAGCCTAAAAAAGATGGAGAAGTTGACTATATCGATGACGATGAAGATGTTAGTTATGTTTTCAACCTAAATAAGGACGCAACAATAGTATGTAACGTGGGAGGTGTCAAAATCAATATGTTGATTGACTCAGGCTGTAAACTTAACTTAATTACGGATAGAACATGGGACCTTTTGAAGAGTAAAAATGTTGTAAGCTTTTGTCAGGTTAATAAGCCGGTCAAGACTCTACTAGCGTATGGAAGTACTACTCCGTTGGAGGTCAAAGGATCATTTGAAACCGACATCAAAGCAAACGACCGATCTGAACGCTCAACTGTCTATGTAATAGCGGGAGGGTCAAGAGATTTGTTAGGAAAAGACACAGCGTTACGTTTGGGTGTTTTAAAATTAGGACTTGGCATAGATCAAATTGAAAATCAGCCTTTCCCCAAGTTCAAGAACGTGTTAATCGAAATTCCCATAGATGACACTCAAAAACCTGTATCACAACCATACCGCCGAATACCAATTCCTATCGTAGAAAAAATAGAAAAGAAGATAAAAGAGTTGTTGGACAGCGACATCATAGAGGAGGTCCGAGAACCTTCAAAGTGGGTGTCACCAGTTGTGCCCATACAGAAAGATAATGGTGAATTGCGGTTGTGTGTCGACATGAGGCGTGCAAATGCAGCCATAATGAGAGAAAATCACCCGCTACCGACGATGGAACATCTCCTGCCAAAAATACGGAAAGCCAAATATTTCACAAAATTGGACATAAAAAATGCGTTCCACCAGGCGGAGTTACACCCTAATTCCCGACATGTAACCACTTTCATTACCTCCAAAGGATTGTATCGGTACAAGAGGTTAATGTTCGGCATCTCTTCCGCGCCAGAATTATTTCAGAAAATAATGGAAAAAATGCTTATTCAGTGTGAAGGATCCATAAATTTTATAGACGATATTCTGGTGTTTGGAAGCACTGAAAATGAGCATGACTCACGACTGAAAATGGTCCTTGAAGTACTGAAAGAAAATAACGTCTTGCTCAATGAAACAAAGTGCATCTACAAAGTACAAAAAGTAAATTTTCTAGGGCACGAGTTAAAGCCAGATGGTGTAAGACCATTGAAAAAATACATTGAAAGTATAGCTGCCTTCAGAGTCCCTAAAACAATCGAAGAACTTCAAAGTTTTCTGGGGTTAGCAAACTACATAAATAAATGGATACCAAATCTAGCTACAATAACCGAACCCCTTAAGCAACTTTTGAGGAAAAAGATTGGGAAAAATGCTAATATTGCAGAATATTGGACAGCAGATCAAGATCAAGCATTCAACCACCTTAAGAAAGCTTTAACAAAAATACACACCCTAGGCTACTATGATGTAAAAGACAATACGCAGGTAATTGCTGACGCCAGTCCTGTGGGATTAGGAGCTGTATTAGTGCAGAGTGATAACCATGGTCCACGGATAATTGCTTACGGAAATAGGACATTAACAGACTGCGAGCGCAGGTATAGCCAGACCGAGAAGGAAGCTTTGGCTTTGGTCTGGTCCATAGAACACTTTAACGTTTTTCTGTTTGGAAAGGAGTTCGACCTTATTACCGACCATAAACCCTTAGAGGTATTATTCGGACCGAAATCTAAACCATGTGCACGCATAGAGAGGTGGGTATTAAGGCTGCAGGCCTATCGTTATCATATAAAGTACAGACCTGGAAAGAGTAACGTTGCTGACTCACTATCGCGTCTTCCTCAAAGTTCTAGCATTCCGCAGGATACTAGAGAAGACGACTACGTTCACCAAATTGTTGAACATGCAAGACCACATGCTATCCCCATGAAGGACATTATAGAACATTCGGAGACGGATTCGGAAATATGCAGCGTGAAAAAAGGAATCTATGAAAAAGATTGGGACGATTTAGCCAAAGGATATAAGATTTTCGAAAACGAACTATGCTTTTACGGTAATGTTTTATTACGAGGAAATAGACTTGTGATACCTCGCGCACTCAGGAAAAAAGTATTGGACGCAGCACACGAAGGTCACCCAGGAATTGTTGCACTAAAAGGAAGATTAAGATCCAAAGTTTGGTGGCCAAGGATAGATAAGGATGCAGAAGGACTGATAAAAAGCTGTAAAGGATGTACGTTAGTTGGGCTACCAAACTTACCAGTGCCTATGAAACGCAGAGAACTACCTTCTGCACCATGGGTAGATATTGCGATGGATTTGCTAGGACCCCTCCCCAACCAAGAATACTTGCTTGTTATCATTGACTATTACAGCCGATACAAGGAAATTAAAATTACCAAAGTTATAACAAGCGCGATAATAATAAAAATTCTCAAAGAAATGTTTAGCCGTTTAGGCTATCCAATCTCAATCACGGCAGATAATGGGCGGCAGTTCATTAGTGAAGAGTTTAAAACCTTTTGTAATGAGTGTAATATCACTATTTTCAACTCTGTACCCTACTGGCCTCAGCAAAACGGAGAAGTAGAAAGGCAAAATCGAGACATACTGAAACGACTTAGAATAAGCCGGCTAGAAAAGAGAGATTTAAAAGAAAGCCTTTGGGAATATTTAATGATGTACAATTCGACAACGCACTCTGTAACTGGAAAAACACCATCCGAACTATTCTTTAAAAGACAAAACAGGGACAAAATACCTTCAGTGCAAGATATAAATGGAGATAACCAAGAAGATGATTCCGAAATAAGAGATAAAGATAGGCAGGAAAAGGAAAAAGGGAAAGAATATGCAGATAGGAAAAGGAGAGCTCAAGAAAGTAGTTTGAGTGAAGGAGATAAGGTTTACATTAAGGAAATGGAAAAAGGAAATAAACTCACCGCAAACTACAACCCTACTCCACATGTTGTTGAGAAATCTCAAGGTGGAGACATCACTGTAAGGAATGAAGAAACGGGACAAAGAGTAAGAAGAAACATTATACATCTGAAGAAGGTCGAAGGGCAGTGGAGAGCTATGGAAGAAAATGATAATCAGGATTAGCAGATGGATCAAAGTAACTAAGTCTGAAACGTATAATTAATTATAAGTACCTAATTGATTAAGACAGTGTAGGTTAAGGTAATTAATAAAGAAATTGAATAAGAAAGGGATGTAGTGTTTGTGTTAGATATACTAATACAACCACAGTCTCGGGCACGCAAGTAGTAAGGCGGCACGCCAGTCGTACGAGAGCCGAGGCGAGAGTAGACGTGCCGCTTGTACATACTGCCTGTTGTCGAGCCTGTGATTCCTAGGTACCCCTATACCATAGGTAGATCTGCGAGTACTACAGCATGTATTCTCTGTGCCTCTCAGAAAAAGGTCAATATTTTGACAATATTACATAACTGAATCAATTTCGATCACAGTTGAAAGAAATTCTGCTATTTTATTTTGAAATCGTATCGTCACTTTGTTGTAATGTAGGTACATTTTACTGATTCGAT
This sequence comes from Hydriomena furcata, assembly GCA_912999785.1. Taxonomy (NCBI): domain Eukaryota; kingdom Metazoa; phylum Arthropoda; class Insecta; order Lepidoptera; family Geometridae; genus Hydriomena; species Hydriomena furcata. The sequence continues at coordinate 2,779,217 of OU538833.1, read as the reverse complement.
TCAGTTCACCCTCGAGTTAAAAGGTCACGCCTGATTCACGAGTCACATAAAGCAACATAGAAATACAAATCGCGGGAAAAAGCCCAACATCAATAAATCGAAACAACATTGTCCCTTAAATCACCAGCTATTCAGCGTGACAACGCTGTGAACATAAAATCATCCTAAACCCCACATAAAACTTCCACGACAATAGTTCACTATAAACTCCAAGTAGTCGAAATCCTCTGAAGTTATTTAAATAAACCTACCACGGTAGTTCCGTATAAATGCATATTGAATATGTTTACGAACTCCGAAATAGGAATAGACCATACCTCTGTATTTAAATTCGTTCCGATCTCCATATTATTGAGTTCTAGATCTGTTTCTTTGTTTATTCAGATAGTTGAATTGCATGTTTCGGCGTCAACCTTGTTTGTATTATTGTTCGGGATAATTCTATTCTGGATTTAATTTGATTGGACAAAGGGGTTTCTTTATATGGAAATATGAAGTATAATTTGTGTTTTGCGTCAACCATCGGTTAGTCATTTCATTATATAGATTGTGGGTTCAATTCCCACCCAGGGTAACGATTTGTGTAATGAAGATAGATGTATGTTCTGTGTTATGTATAATGTTATAATGGTGTTAGTATGTATGTATATACAAAAAAAAAACTGGCCAAGTACGAGTCGGACTCGCGCACGAAGGGTTCCGTACCATTATCTATAAAAAACGGCAAAAAAACACGTTTGTTGTATGGGAGCCACCGCTAAATATTTATTTTATTCTGATTTTAGTATTTGTTGTTATCGCCGCAACAGAAATACATCATCTGTGAAAATTTCAACTGTCTAGCTATAACGATTCATGAGATACAGCCCTTTGACAGACAGACGAACAGACGGACAGCGTAGTATTAGTTATTACTAAGACTACGCTGTCCGTAATTTCAAATTTGACAGCGAAGTCTTAGAAATAGGGTCCCGTTTTTACCCTTTGGGTACGGAACCCTAAAAAGTATGTTATTATTAGATTAGTTATCAGGGGGGTCTAGATAGCACTGTAAAGTTCCACTAATATTACGTCATTTTATTTCTCACGATCTACATTATAACTAGAAAATTTCCAAGTCGATTTGAATGCAGATTCATAAAATTGCGTCCAGCTTTATCCAGTTAATACGGCAGTTGCACCTGCTAGCTAAATTATTTTCTCGACAATGTCAACGTTTATTATTCCGCACACACTGGTACTGTATAACAATATTACAAGTATATTATGTTCCACGGGTTGAAGCTGGACTGCTCAGTTTCGAGTCGAGCAACATAGATTGACATTATTCACGGTGGTGAGACACGACCGTCGACTACATAGCCCAATAGACGCCTAATGGCTTCATTTCTTCATACAAATAATTATGTCAAGTCGTTGAGGTGTGCGGGTCAGGGGAAGCGGTAAAGTAATGCATTCTGTTTGGTCGAATGGGAAGGTACCTCGAATGCTGGCATTCATCAATGGATTTTTCAAACAACGTGAAACCAGTTAGTATTCTTATAAGCGGCGATGGACTTGCAATCTGTCACGTATGGAATGCTAACTATAGCAAAATGTGGGTATGTGCCAAATATAATGTTTGGACGTGTTGTCTACCCTCTCTAGACAGATGTCTAGGAATCAAAGGATCCAAGCGCCTGGAAATCTGAGAGGATGTCTACCGTACTTGGGGATTACTCCTCATGTGTACATGCCCACATTTTGCAGTAGTTAGCATTCGTAGTATATTAATTTGTATTTCTATAAATATTCTTTATCGTGTAACCTTCTCCTTATTGAGGTCAGAAATCTAAAACACTTTTGTAACATAGCTGTTCTTCTTTGTCTGTGGCCACATACCTGTATCTATAGTATTAGAAATCGAAGTTAACACAGCTAATTGGATTTCGATCTCTACTTTATTCTTCTATCGATGTTGTCTGGAAACCCAAGGGCTTCAGAGTAACAATGTAACATTCTATTAGCAAAGACGCTAATGGAAATGTCCAAAAATGTATGGGATTACAAAGCTATCCAAAATGTCATAATAATATTATAAATGCGAAAGTTTGTGATAAGGCTGCCACATTTGTTCCCTAATCAAAAATAAATGACAAAACGGATTAAGATGATTTGCTGTAGTATGTAGATACAAAATCAGAATAAATAAAGAGGAAACTTCTCCGAAAAACAACCCCTAAATAATAAAATAACGCAAAAAAGATGATTTTGGTATATATGGCGTTAGTGTTCAACAAATCTGACATCACAGACTAAAAACATTTAGTCGTCATAGAAACGCAGTTTTGACTAATTAATGATACGCATTCTACCATAATTCGTAATTGATTTTATCAGTACAAGGTTTGTAGGGAAAAAATTGGAAGCTGCCTGAAATTGCTTTTTCCTATGTGATTATTACAAAAAAAAAATAGACAGAACAACGTTTGTCACGGGTCGGCTAGTATATAATAAGAATGTTGGTAGACAATCTAACTATACTGTCGTTTTTATTAAACGAATCGAACGGTTAATTCCATTCAAATGCATATCCAAGTAGCATTTGCGATAAGCGCTATCGCTAAGTTTCGTAAGTAACCATAACGAATATCAAGGTCCGTAGAAAATGAATATACAGAAAATATTATATAACAATAAAAGCTCAGCATGTTATTTCTGATACTCTACACAACTCTGGAAACCATAGTTTGAACAACATAATTATATGTATATGTTATCATTATCATTTTAGCAGCCTGCAGATAAACATAATGAGTAGGCCTTCCCCAAAATTTACTGAGATTTTTATTAGTAGTCTATTTATTTTTGCATCAAATTCAAATTTAAAAATCATTTAATTCACTAAGGATCACTTTCTTGATTAATCTCAAGTATGAATTACTATTATAACAAAAAACTACCTCAAAACGTGGGTATGTTTCAAATGTAATTTGGCCTTTAGCTACCCCCATAACTAAATGAATTAGAGCGCCAGTAGATCTTGTATATTTTGGGATCATAGTCGTGATCCTTTATATTTCCTTGCCTCAAAAAAATTGGAAACGTGAAAAAAATATATTACGACCCAAAAGAAAATCTCATTATCAGAGTATTTATGAAATTTGACTAATGCTTAGTAACAAAATGGCCGCCACTCGATATAATTGCCACGGCTCTAACAACCGAGAGAATTTGCGGTTCCAATTCCGAGTCCACAAATAACTTTGCCAAACGAAGTGTGAGATTAAAAAAAGTCTCCGAAAACTTGAATGCACTCCGCCCCAAGTGGTCATGAGTCCCTCAAACTTTACGATTCATAAACCCAAGTCATTTTACGAGTTGAAATTTCATCACTGTTTCCTTCACGGAGTAGGGAAGCGAAGTCCAAGTGTCGTATCCTTGGTAGTTTCGTAGAAAAACAACTAAGAAAAAAAAACCTACCAAGTGCGAGTCGGACTCGCGCACGAAGGGTTCCGTACCTTTATCTATAAAAAATGGCAAAAAAAACACGTTTGTTTTATGGGAGCCGGACCGACTTAAATATTTATTTTAATCTGATTTTAGTATCTGTTGTTATAGCGACAACAGATATACATAACTTTCAACTGTATAGCTATCACGGTTCATGAGATACAGCCCTGTGACAGACAAACGGACAGACGGACAGCGAAGTCTTAGTAATAGGGTCCCGTTTTTAACCTTTGGGTACGGAACCCTAAAAAATGTACAATGGGCGACCTTATCGCTTACATAGCTCTTTAAATAATAAATCTAGCGAAATTCAGTATAATTGAGGAACCTTAGCTCTGTTTTCCTACCACATCCGGTTTGAAGTATTTCTTCTGACCGTGTTATTCTTGAAATTCCTTTCAGTTATCTTTATTTTTGTTTTACGGCACGCACAGATGAGATTTGGAATATTAAATTCAATGGAGGTCGCGTGACCTCCTAAACAGGAAAATAGGAGGGACATACTCGTTACTAGATATGACAGGGTCTAAGGCCTAAAATTAAAGTCTATGGGTGGAATTAATTTTAGTGTTACGTAGTACTAGGTTGAATATTTTATTATTTTCAGCTGAAAATTGATGGTTGCTAAAATATAAACAATCAACGATTTGAATATTCTAGAATATATACAGTAACTACATATAATAATTCAAATAAATATAATGCATTTTAAAACTTTAATCCGTCAATCTTATTATCACATTAATTTGCTTAAAATCCGGATTAAAATAAATATTTTTATTTACAAGTAATTTTAAATAAATGGCACCTGATCAAATTCATCTGTTTCGAAATATAAGTACCTATTTACTTTGATATTTTGCGATGCGTACGCGAAATTTAAAATACTTACAGTTGCCTGAGCACGAACCACTATCTTATTGACAACCTATTTTCAGATTACTAACAATATTTGAAACCTGCAAATAATTTTAACAGGTTTTTAAAACCTATTGATCATTATCAACAGTCGAGTTACTTGTCGTTATTGCTGCTAAGCACCAACTATCGCTTAAGGCGCTCCCAGTCGACGATTGTTTTTGTTCGAAACGAAAAAATAAATACTTGTGAACAAGCCACATCTCCTATTTTATTATGTATAGTATATGTGAATAAAGATGTACCCATCTTTAATCACTTCAATAAATAATCCTACCGACCGCTGCAATGACGACAAACACACGTCGGCGCTTAGTCCGCCTTAGCTTTTCGAATACATTAATGATATAAATTATGTATAATTACTTATCAAAAATCTATTCTAATAGAATTCTAGATCTACATTTTACCTATCTTTAACAATAAATCACAAGTTGATTTTAATAGTAGGTATATAAAATATTTCGATCGTAAATTCTAAAACGTATCATTTTGAAATAATATATTTATCGTGAAAAGTTTCTGCTATTATGTTTTCAGCTTAATAAAAATCTAGGTAGGAACCTGAAGTAATATACTTATAAAAATAGGAGATGTGGCTTGTTCAGAAGTATTTCTTTTTTCGTTTCGAAAAAGAGCAATCAGCGACTGGGAGCCTCTTAAACAAAAACACTATCTCGTAGGTTATAAAAACCAGAAGATGCACTGCCTTGCGTCAACTTCAGAAATACAGTTTAAGTGCCTGTGCAGTGTGCACACTACGTTTTTTAAACGCGCTATTGACGCGCGTTTGTATCGATACAAACGCGATACGCACGCGAGTCAGACGCAGCCTGTAGACCTTTGCAGACCACGTTTTTTAAACGCGCCATCAATGTGTGTGCCGTTGAATTCATAGACGCGCGTGTTTAGCAATACAGACGCGATGCTAACGCGCGAGTGTATCTATCTATACAAACGACAACAAACTGCTCTGTAAGATAAAGATACGCCGTCCTCGGACCTGCAGGGCTATTTTGTAATTATTTACAAACAACTTAGCTATATTATATTATTTTTCTCAATTCAGCACTAAATTGCTTGACAACTCTAAATCAATTTCTCCTTTTGTGAATATGGAACTTTTACTTACCAGCTTATGTTTGGCATTCAGTGAATGTTCTTAGGTGAGGTAGATGACCGATAACTACATAGTTCAGTTTGTTCGGTGGTGTGGGTCAATCAAGGTCAACTTACTTAGCTAAGAAAGTCAAAGCTTGCGAAACTTACGAATAGGCGAATGAACGTTATGGTATTCTACCCAGGCGAGAATGTCCAGGGAATTAGGAAAGTTAGACCTCATAGCATGTTCCGCCTATTAATGTTCCCACTACGGGGACTCACTAGTATTGACAAGAGCGAAACTTAGCTTGGTTTATGGCTCAAGTTTGGCCTATAAAGTAAATAATCAAGCTGTGTTTAAGTGATCAGCCAGGGTGAGAGCGCTGGTTGCGGGCATTTTAACAAAATTTTACATACATACATAGGATTACGACTCTAACTCCCAAGTACGGTAGACATCCTGTCAGATCTCCAGACGCTTAGATCCTTCGAAGATGTGTAGTGGGGTAGTCAGAGGCACGTCCAAACATTATATTTGGCACATGCCCTCATTTTGCAGTAGTTAGCATTCCATACGTGACAGGTTGCAAGCCCATCTCCGCTTAGAAGAATACTTACTGGTTTCCTCATGATGTTTTCCTTCACCTTTTAATTTTCAAATAAACGGTTTATAATGACAAAAATGATTAAAACGACGATTTTAAAACAACATAAAATAGAGTATTTATCTTTTTCTAAGGATATTCAAAGGTTTTGTAACCGACGATATTTATTTATGAATTATTCATATTTAAATAGACAAAACGGGAAATATTTAGTTGTCAATGTCTAAAGGTATAACGCATCACAACTGACACTACTCAAAACGGACCATAGACAAAGAATTGTATTTTTATGCTTGTATTGCTATGCTTAGTTATTCACTGTCAAAATTGAACATGACCAAAACCGGGGTAGGCACCACAACCGGGTCTTTAAACTTTTATGAATATTTCGAATAACGCTCTGACATTTTGGCTTTTTAAAACTACGAGTAGCTCCATCATAACGTCAATTAAAACCTTTTAAGCAAGCAAGTTTGAATGACATTTGTTTTGGATAACTCAAAAACTACAAGAACAAGAACAAGAACAGTTTAAATAATTTTTTCACCTATCTAAAACTTTATTATCAGCGAGTAACATGGATTATATTTTATTAAAAAAAAAATGATATTCCTCCCGAAAATTACAATTATGTAACAAAAGGTATCAAAAATTTGCCTTAAATCTTCATCAGTGATTTAGTATTTCACTAGTCGTGCGAAGCGGATAGCTAGTAGGTACTACATATTATTTTTGTCCGTTTATTATAATGAGTTTTGTGTGTTATATTATTATATTCTTAAGACAAATAATATTAGTCGTCTGTTCTGTACTGAGTGATAGGCTACGAGTAACTACGAGTATGTAAAGAGTATCTCCAATATATTGACTAGACAGTCTAGACATCTTTAAGAATCTGAGTAGCTAGAGAGTCTACTATGCTAATGGATTACGAGATTACATACGTAAACCTTTTTCTTTCTTATTTGTATTATGAAGTCCAAAATGTTCCACTTATATATAGCTTACTAGGAGTCCGCCCCCGTTTTACACGGAAAGATTTTAGGCAATTAATATGCGTGGTGACATTATACTCGTAACTTATTATCAAATAATCTATAGGTGCTAATATTTTAAATGAAAGTAACTCTGTCTGTCTGTGACGTTATCACGGCCAAACCGCTGGGTCGATTTTGATAAAATTTCATATAGAGATAGCTTAAAGACTTGGGACGGACATAGGCTTATTTCCAAATTTTTGTTTGATTTCCCGAAATTTCTAAAAGCTAGTAATGAAATGTAACTTATCAAACCAGAATTTGATATCGCTGACTATATAATTCTTCCAAAATAACATCAAAACAAAAGATTAAAACAGTATTATTTACGTCGTTTGAGGAAGTCAGCGGAGGATAAGTTTAACAGCCTCATAATAAAGCATTAACTCAGTTTAGTGCCTTCTTACATGTACAAGAATTTTGTATTAACGGTACACACCTATAGCTTTTGAAAATAGGGACTTTTTCTCATTGAATCACTGATATTTAATGCAGATTTACTTTAAAATTTCTACCAACGATGTGTTAAATTTTTACGTTCTACAAACGCATTGTCAGTAATCGTAACTCATAATTTATAACATTAAAGTAGGGCTCATTAAATCAAAGTAAACTGAATGAAATACTTAATACTTACCATTATTTTGTCAGATTTTATTTATGAAAGATTTAACTTTTTGATATTGCTAAAATATTAATTTGCGCTACCAAAATTAGTTTTTCTTGAGATTGATTGATTGATTGAATGACTTTTTGTAATAGGTTGAAAATTATTCATACTTTTTATTATTATTATTAGTTATTTTTTATTTTGAACTTAAAATATTGAACACTGAAAATGCAGAAGTAAAAACTGTGTCGCAGTTTTCAGTTAGCCGTTTTTTATATTCATTCGCTCTACCACGATATGAAGATGACGCTGGAATTGTTTCATAATAGGTTTAGCAATATTCAGAACCGACCGTACATGATATTATCAAGATAAAAACAATAGCCGAATGCATGTGAATGATGTTTCATAATAGGTTTAGCAATATTCAGAACCGACCGTACATGATATTATCAAGATAAAAACAATAGCCGAATGCATGTGAGAAGATGTTTATAATTCCAAATTATCCAGCAGGTATTTGAGACGTGATTTCGTTAAGGTTGTAAATCACACTAGCCTCGAGTGGAAACTTGTAACTTTGTAAAAGTTATTAGTTAGAATTTGACAAGTCAGAAAGCTTTGTAATTCGCTCTGGTAGAGGCGAAAGTAACTTTAGTGAGTCGTGGTGAACTTGGACAAGATGAGATATTAATTTATGGAATTATTTGTTTCTTTGTTCATCCATCCATCCATTCATCCATCCATCCATCCATCAGTGGGTTCATTCCTACCCAGGACAAATAATTATTGATATTTGTTCTGTGTCTGTGGGGTTGCAAAAAAAATGATAATTAGTAAAATATTTATTGTATTATGAGTTACCTGGTTTCCATAACACATTATTAACTTTGCTTAGTTTGGGCCAGATGACAGCTGTATGAAATGTGCACCAATATTCATTTATTTACTTGTATGTATGTACTTAATATACCGGGGTCCCACGGCGCGCGTTTTCACGCACCAGACCGCGCCAAGGCGGACGGACGAGCCGTGGGAACGATGCATCCGTGGTGGCCCGTGCTCGGAACGCTCTGTACGCGACGCGCCGGACGCACACAGGCGGAGCGTCATCAGGCACGGTCCGTCGTTTTACGCGCCGTGGGACCCCGGCTTTACTCATTTTGTTTTGATGTCCAGATGTACTCGCTTTATTTTTGACCAAACTATGAAAAAAACGATAAGCAAAATGTAAATTCTTACTCTATGGTTTGGTTATCTGTAGGTTCTTATAAAACTCTGAAATTCTGAATACGGCTTCGAGAGATTAACTTAAAGGATCTGCAACAACAATTACTCCATCCATGAGACTTATAAACGTACCTATTATTAGAATCTTTGAGAATCAAAGGAAAGTCTGTTGGAAGAATGTTAAACACGACCCTAGCCTACATATACATAGTTCATCTATCCGGAACACTTCGCCATCTAGAACTTACTTCTTGACTCAAACTCGGTCGTCATTCAGAAGTTGTCAATGAATGTCAAGGTACCTTGAGTTGACAGTTCTGTTGACTGAGAAATCCTTGAGTAGAGGCTAACTTGAGGTAATTTTATCAAAAAAACTATCAAACACGGTTTCAAGGTCGAGTAGAGATGGAGATATTACGAGGTAACAACTAAAAATATGGGGAATATCATTTGAATCAAGTAGAGGTCTTATTTTTCTTCCCTCACACGACGCTAAGAAAAGTTGTTTTGATATTGAAATCTGATATTATAAAAACATCATGTATCCGGTCCACCCCTTCCGATCAAGCGTAAATCTTATCAGGCTATTTCTGCTATCGTTTTCGCATCATCTGATTGGACCTTCTGCCTACTGAATTGATAGTGACCATCTCGTGGAATAACTTTATCTTTCGAAATTTGGCTGGGTTTGTATGTTTTTTGAATTTGTGTAAGGTGTGACCAGATATAACGCGGCATTCGCAGGACACAAGTTTGCCGCGTGACTAGTTTAAAAATAAAGGTCGTCATCCAATCATAGCGCGGCTAGACACGCGCGACTGCCGCGCTTGAATGCCGCGCAATGCTCACACCTTTATGTTTATTATAATAACTATGTGCTAAAAATTTAACATCAGTCGTCATAGCGACGTGCGTTACTTTATGCGATTATTTAAATTTGGACAGGACGTCTGTAGCGGCTCTAATAATGTCTTTCACATTGTAGTCAAATTTAGACTAACGGGCGATCTTAGTAAGTATATATTACTATCAATTTTGAGTACGCTGCTCTACACTTTTTATCCTAAAAGTTATTTCTAGTTTCCAAACAGATGAAACTTCACCATTGCAGAATATTGTCAGTTTCCAGAGAGGGAACTCTCCGAGATTAAAGTCTACCGCTGATGCTTATAGACAAAGCTACCCCTTGCCTTTTTAATCAGAGCCAACCTAGAAAGTTAACACAGAACTTGGGGTTTTAGAACGGAAAATTGAAAGGGCAGCTCATGAAGCTTACTAACTATTAATAGTTTGAAACATTAGTGAAATACTTAAATTAAAGAAGAAAAAATATGCGCGTTTCGACATCAAAATCGTCAAAGGAAAACACTGTGAGAAAACTTGTTAGTAGTTTTATAAGTAAAATAAAAAAAAAAATTGTGCACAGCCGTGTTGGCCGAGTGGGATATACCTCGACATTCATTCTGAAGGTCGTGGGATCGAATTCCGGCGTGCATCAATGGATTTTTCTGTTCGAAAATTTATATGCGCATCCCAAACACGTGCTTACAACGGTGAAGGAAAACATCGTGAGGAAACCAGTTAGTGTTCATATAAGCGGCGATGGGCTTGCAACCTGTCACGTATGGAATGCTAACTATTGCAAAATGTGGGCATGTGCCAATTATAATGTTTGGACGTGCCTCTGACTACCCCCACTATCCATCACTCCATCTTCAAAGGATCTAAGCGTCTGAAGATCTGAGAGATCACACAGCTCCATCTCGTCCCAAACTAAGCAAAGCTATGGAAACTAGAATACTTATATACTTTTTTTTGTAAATACATACATATGTACAAATGTATGTATCATACATTTAATTTTGTACTCTAAGCGCAGATCACAGTGCACACAACACTTTGTAAGAATTACATTACCTGTGTTTCACAATTAAAGACTTTAATTAGAAAATATCAAAGCAAATATTGTTAAACAGCTCTAATACTGTGCCAAATATTGTCATACTGTGGCATGACAGTGAGGCTCATCTTCAAAATGAAATTCCTCGTAAAAGACTCTTTGAGGACCAGAGATCCGAGGTTTGATTAAATGGTCGCTGTATAATTTAGGAATCTCAGGTATTCTATGGCTATTAAAAATATATTGCCTGCCTACCTAAGCCTGATTGCTCTCCTCAAATCCACTTTTATTTCTTATTCTTTTATGCCAGAGGCAAATTAAATATACCTATTTGGTTTATGTTTTACTTCAAATTACATTTTTTTAATAAAACCAGAGAAACATTCTTGGAACGCGAAAAACTACGAAATAACCAAAAAGACTATAGGGTCATAGACCCGGTTGTGGTGCCTACCCCGGCTTTGGTCATTTTTAGTTTTGGCAACTATGCTTATCAAACAAACTTGTTTAAATGAGGACACCGACAATGTTTCGATTCATCTAGAGAATCTTCTTCAGTTTCAGTAATTCCCGTTGTTGTAATAATGTGTAGTACAACTCACGAAAGTTTTGAAAGTGAAAAAAACTTGTTTAAAATCTATAGTTAAAACAATTCTTTGTCTATGGTCCGTTTTGATTGTCAGTTGTGATGCGTTATACCTCTAGATTTGATTGATTACAACTAATGATTTCTCGTTTTGCCTATTTAAATATGAATAATTATTAATAAATATCGCCTGTTACAAAACCTTTGCTTAACCTAAGAGATAGAAAAATACTCTATTCTATGTTGTTTAAAAGTCGTCGTTTTAATCATTTTTTCAAAATAAACCGTTTATATTTTAAAAATTAATGTTTATAAAATGCCCACAACCAGCACTCTTACCCTAGTATTATCTTACTTGACATTTAAATTTCTTTGAAACTAGCTTCCGTTCGCAGCTTTAGCATATATTTTTTTATTTTTTTTGTAGTATGCTCACCAAATTTCATACAAATCAGTTCAGCCGTTACGGTGACTAGACTAAAAACCATTCAAACGCACAAAATTTTGCAACACCAATTATTATTATAGTTACGAAACTGACATTTCTGTTATCAATAGTTCAAACAATCTACACAAAATGCTATTTTGTTTTACTCATACGTTTTTTTTAAATTGCCAAGCGTTAATTGAAGGCTATTTATTAACTCACTCCTGAATTTACAGCGTTCGATATTAAAACCGCCACTTAATTTCAGCGGCAAATTTTGCTGAAAATCATTTTAGACTGCCTTTGTGCAATGTATGTCTTACACGAGTTTATGAATTGTTCACTTCAGTTAGGCCTTGGGTAAGTATAGATTGTCACCAGTCACGCTGCATGATAAAACACTACTTTTTGTATGATATAATTATCTCAGACGACCACTTTGAAACTATATCTAAATATATAAAACTCTTGCGTTACTGACATACTGACTGATCTATCACTAAGCACAGTCTAAAAAATCGACTAAAAAAAAATAGAGGCTGTATTCCTTTTGGTGTGTAAGGGTGCACTAAAAAAGGAATTCCAGTAATTTAATCCCTAAGAGGGTGCAGTAATAATAATAATAATAATAATAATGTTTATTTTTCAAAAGAAAAGAACAGTCTTGGTACCTTATAATAACATAAAAATTGTCCTAAATATTCCAAATTGAAAGCAGTACCATTAGTTGACTCTGTTCCTCACACTAGGACTATAAAGCCTGTATAGTATATATAGTTAGGTCACAGGGAGTAAAAACAAGACTGATTTCAGAGACTCTAAAATGTTTTTGAAGTCGGTTAAAAAAACTTGCGCATTTGTACAATAATATGGAGCAGTGATAAAAAAATATATACTGTGAAATTTTTACGTGAGTTATTCTCATGTTTTTCATTATTTTATTTAGGCATTACAATAACATACAATGTGTATTATTGTTATGAAATAATTACGTTTTAAAAACTAAAAGGAAAACCGATGAAAACTTTCCAAAAAAATCACTTATCGAAGTAAAGAGACAATAGTCGTTTTTTAAGTTTTATGGAAGAACTATTAGTCCTACATAAATAGGCACAATTTAAAAATAGGACCTATGAAACTTTGAACTATTATCTACACAATAGAAGAATAATCATCCATGGATCTAACTAAAAATATAATTCGGTATCATATTAAATAGGCAACAAAAACGATACATATATGCGTTGAACTGAAAACCACCTTTTTTCGCCGTTTGAAATAACTAAAGCCTGACTACACCCACACCAAATCTGCCCATAGTCTGGAGACTGATCGCAGAAGAAAACAGAAAAAAAGTGTGTAATATATTTTAAAAATTGCACGTATAGGAGATGTCAAGATCAGGCTTTTTTGGGATTACACAATGCGCCACTTTAGCCTGTAGGAACATACTTACATTTACTTAGCATCTGCTGCTCTCTCTCAAAATAAAAACTCTAAAGTTCACCGTTAAAAAGTTTGAACTGGTTCCGTATGCCTTGAAAAATTTACAAGACAATAAAATGCACTGGAAAACAGCAACTGTTTTTACTGTTTTAAAATAGAGTTATTTCGTTTTCGTACTCTCAAAACGAATTTTGACGGAATAAATTCTCTAAAATATTTATATGTTTGGATGTTTGTGCCTCAATAACGTTCAAACTACTGAACGGATTTTAATGAAACTTGGAACATTAGCTTATAATTTCGAATAGCATATAGGATAATTTTCACCTTTAATATTTTTTATTTTGTATGGAAAACAAAAAGTTTTGTAATCAAAATAGAAAACACTTAATAAAACTAATAACAATATAGTATGCTTTTGCCTAAAGGACTAATAAAAACAAAAAACTTGTGGTTGTTGGCTAAAATGATTAGACAGAGGCAAGTCTAAACATTACATTTTGTCAAGTCTCATGGTTGTTCAAAATACCTAAAATAATTAATAGAAGAATTAGAAAAATTAATAGAAATATAATTAAGTAACAAGAAAAAAAAGTTGGTATTATTTGTCCTCTAATAATTATCTGGTTTCCATATTTCAAGCTTTATTTAGTTCATAGTGATAATCAAAAATAGAATGAAAAAATATTTACTATAAAAACAAGGGATTTATCTATACTTATATAGCTAAATTATTTTAATTTTAATCATCCATTAATGAGAACATAGATTAAAAGATTGTCTGAGGCAAGACTGTATTCGCGGAAACTTAGAAGAAAACTCACAACGGAACCCTAAAAACATGTTTTAAAAACATTATTCATAATTTATCGCAGATAATAAAGACCACCATTAATACCGTTATGTTTAAGAGTTTGTATTTTGAATATTTTAAAGTGTTATAAAATAAATTCGCGTCTCGTTGCCGATCCAAGTTTTATTTTCGCGATAAGGTCCTAATGATGAAGTGAAAACATTTTCAGCACGTTTAATTTACGGCCGACCGTAATAAAACATGATTTTACGATCGTTCCTAGCTAGTGGAAAATATCAGAATCAATATACTCCTAGAAATTACTTAAACTGAAGCGCTTTTCGTTTTTCTTTTATTTCCACATCGTTCGCTTATAAGGGCGGTAAAAGCCCAATTGCTGAAAATAAAAATCAATTTATGATTTTATTTAACGTTTCTTTCCAGATCAAAGAACCAGCAAGTGAACTTTGCCTTTTGATTTCACACTTGATGACTCTAAAAGGTAGATACTATTCTTTTGTTAGAAAGTTCAGACAAAAGTTGAAACGATTTGAAGCGATTTTTTTTATAATTCACAAGCTGACCCGACGAACTTCGTATCGCTTTAGAATTAACAAATGCTGTGTTACGTTCCCGTTCCTGTCCCGTTCCCGTTCCCGTGGAAATCGGTTCGTGTGTTCGTGCGCGTCAGGAAGGAAAACCCGACTTATTTTTATATTATAGATAGATATTTCAAAAAAACCGGCCCAGTGCGAGTCGGACTCGCACCATTAAGGGTTCCGTACCATTACCTATAAAAAACGGCAAATAAACACGTTTGTTGTATGGGAGCCCCACTAAAATATTTATTTTATTCTGTTTTTAGTATTTGTTGTTATAGCAGCAACAGAAATACATCATCTGTGAAAATTTAAACTCTCTAGCTATCACGGTTCATGAGATACAGCCCTGTGACAGACAGACAAACAGACGGACAGCGAAGTCTTAGTAATAGGGTCCCGTTTTTACACTTTGGGTACGGAACCCTAAAAATTAAAATTTATTCGTAAAATCATGTCAACTATAGTCCCGCATAAATAATATTTTAATAGGACCACCCTTGGGTCCATTCTATATAATAGAAAAAAAACATCACTTAAAAATGTATTCACTAGTTAAAAATACCTGTAGTTTGAGAGCTTAGAAAGTAGTTTTCCAATCTAGCCAAACCGTGCCTGAATTTTTAGGGGCCTAGAATTCACACGAGACCATAAGTCACAACTTGATAGCGGGACAATGCATAGAGAGTGGCTTAATCTAGAGCAACGTCCCAAAGCGTGATGCGTACATCATTGTATCACAAAAATTTGAACTAGTGTTATTGGCTTTTAGAGTTCCGTCTTTAAATCTAAATTTAAAAAGGAATAGGATCACGACTTGAATTTTCGCGTACGGTAAATATTCTACCAGATCTCCGGATCCATGAAAATGTCTAAACGGAGTAGTTAGATGCACGTCCAAACATTACTTAATCACATGTCCACATTTAGTCGTTGTTAGCATTCTATACGTGAAAGGTTGCAAGCCCATCGCCGTTTATAAGAAAACAAAATGGTTTTTTCACGATGTTTTCCTGTTTTAACCTCCTGTTCATTGATGCAACGTCGAGATTTGAGCCCACCACCTTCTAAATGAAAGTCAAGGTGGGAGGTACCTTCCAACATGGCTTTTAATTATCGCATCGAATAATGCACGTTGCTATCAAGACGACTAATATCAAATTGTTTACACGCCAGCGCCATCTATACGAAAATCATCACTTTTGCGTTTTTAGGGTTCCGTACCCAAAGGGTAAAAACGGAACCCTATTACTAAGACTTCGCTGTCCGTCTGTCTGTCTGTCTGTCTGTCACAGGGCTGTATCTCATGAACCGTGATAGCTAGACAGTTGAAATTTTCACAGATTATGTATTTATGTGGCTGCTCTAACAACAAATACTAAAAACAGAATAAAATAAATATTTAAGGGGGGCTCCCATACAACAAACATGATTTTTTTTGCCGTTTTTATAGATAATGGTACGGAACCCTTCGTGCGCGAGTCCGACTCGCACTTGGCCGGTTTTTTTATTATTTTGGGGATGTTTTTCGTATTTTAAAGTAGTCCATTTGTTATTCGGGCATTACATCTACAGCAAATTTCATATTAATCCGTTTTGTCGCTTGGGGCTGATTGAGACACAAACATACAAACAAACTCACAAACATTTATAATATTACAAGCTGACCCGGCGAACTTTGTATCGCTTTAAAATAAGTTCCTTACCCGTTTCCGTTCCCGTTCCCGTTCCCGTTCTACGACTCTACGTTTTAGTTAGAAAACTTTTGTATGGGAAAAAAGAAAAGGGCTGTTTTTATGGTTTTCCGGGCAATTATTCGAATTTTTCTCACCTTTTAAACCTTCCCTAAACCTCCACAAACATTTCAAGGCCAAGATAAGATAAATCCGTTCAGCCGTTCTCGAGTTTTAGCGAGACTAACGAACAGAAACTGATTTATATATATATATATATATATATATAGATTAGGATTGTGTTTGAGATCAAGTTAATTCAACAATATGTTTTTCACCACTGGCTTTCCATAGGCACGATGCGGTCACGCAGCATAAATTCACCATTTTGACACTCGCCGAAATGGTTCTCACCTTTTCATAAGCCTCTATGTAGCGTGGCATATTGTGTGGGCGAGAACATAAATATGAGGTTTTATTAAAGGGGTCTCCCTGTTCTGAGTACGAGTGTACTGAGAACGTTTAGCAGGGGTTATGTAATAGAGATTTTAAGCGAGACGAAGGAACGTGTATAATACCTTAAGGCGAACACAATGTAAGGTTATAATATACTAGCAGTCCGCCCCGGCGTCGCACGTATAATGGTGATTTTATGGCTATTTTTTTACGCTTTGAGTTATATTATTAAATAAATGGTCAGATCTATTATACCAATTAGGTATATTTTTATTCCTAATTGGTATATGGTGTGTATAATTGTTTGTAGATGTTTTATGTCATTTTTATTTATTGTATAAACTTTTATGGACCCCCCCCCCCCCAATGTTGCCTGAATAAAACATTTTGTTTATTTTATTTATTTATTTATTAAAATTTTAATATGGATCATAGAGATATTCGGGATCATATAGCCTATGTTCATCAGGGATGATGTAGGATTCTGATGGTAGAATATATTAACAAATCGGTCTAGTAGTTTCGTAGCCAATTCAATGCAAACAAACAATCAAATCTTTCCTCTTTATAATATTGGTATAGATGATACATATGTTACGTTATATATAATTTGCATACAGTTTCGAAATAGGTTGAAACTAGTGTGTGTGTGTTCCGTATAACAGAATGGGAAATTGTCTTCTATTAGCAATAAGCTTCGAAACATGATGTATGCTGAGTGCAAGCAAGAAGATCCAGTACAGTTTGTGAGTATTTTTGAAAATATTGTTAGTTTGTATGTTGGGATTGGTAAAAAAGACCCCCTTAAAAATCGGTTAGTCTAAGGAAGCAATACAATGTCACACTTCAAGGAATCCCTAATATCCGATCCCACATTTCGTTCCCATCCAAACGCGCTTTTGCAAAAGGCTAGCCACTTTTGTTGAAGGCAGTTACTCAAATAAGTCATAAAAAATCTCATAAAAACAATGTCTTTTTGTGATTGATCAGATCTTTAAACAATTTTCACATTGTTCCTTTCACCGTTGCGGAATTTAGAGAAGTTGAAGCGCGGAGCTAGTTCCTCGCAACCAAGCTTTAAATAATCAAGCAACACGGCCATATTTTTTTGACGGTCCTTTCCGTGCCGTTTGTACAAGTCACGAAGGGTTCCATACCATTATCTATAAAAACGGCAAAAAACTTACAACTTACATATATATTTAATTCTGTTTTTAGTATTTGTTGTTATAGCGGCAACAGAAATACATCATCTGTGAAAATTACAACCATCTACCTATCACGGCTTATGAGATACAGCCTTGTGACAGACAGACGGACAGCGAAGTCTTAGCAACCCTAAAAAAATATAAATTCAAATTCAAATTCAAAAATCATTTATTTCAATAAAATCACAAGGATCACTTTGAAACGTCTTAGGAACTAGGTGAAGCTACGCCGATTCCACGCGACCAAGCCTTGAAGAATCAGGCAACAAACACGGCTTGGGGTCTACCTTTTTTTTTAATGATCCTTTTCTTTAAGCTATGTAGAGCTCCAGTGTGATGCCAATCAAACAAGGTGAAGGCACAAACAAGAATAATTATTAAAAGTTCTACTCAAGTACGTTAACATTAAAAAATAATAAAAATAACTAAAGAGCCTCAGCACAAATTCAAAAAGCAGCTCACGCTACACTTGATTTAGAAATAAAACTTAAAGATAAAATAACTATTTGCTTAAAAATAATTAAAGTAGACAATAAAACTTACGATTATAATTCGGTTGTGCATATGGAGTGTAGATATTTATCCGGCTTACGGAGCGGAATGCGGTGCAATGTAAAAAGGGCCTAACAAGAAAACAATTAGTATGGCGAATAAATTTGATCATCCATCTTGGTGATAACGGCAATACATGGTGATCGATGGTGAGATTAATCGAAGGAAATTGATGGCGGTCTAAAAATATTGAACGAATATTCACAATATCGATGTTCTTTCACAACTAAATTCATGTGTCAACAAGATTAAACCTTGAATTAATGAAGATTTTTCTACACTTTTCAACGAAAAAAAGGGGTTCTCAATGACCGCGTATCGCGTTGATTATTTTACTATTGTGTAGATGTAGAGAATAGTCCTATTTACATTTAATTATGTAGGAGTAATAGATAAAAAGCTAATATCTTTTGACTTTTCTATTAATCGAAACATTATACTTAGTTGGTTTTCTCTTTAGTTTTACAACGCATTTATTTTCCATTTATTTTCGACATGCCACTTATATATTTCGACATTCTCATTCTCGTAGCATGCACTCTGCTTTCTTTTATATCTTTAATCACCACTTAGCCACAACTAAAAACCAGCACCGCACCGCGCTTTGCCTACTCCTTAGGTTCAATGCTGTGCGGCTCAATGCTGAGACAGGGACTTATTTGCTCCTATAATCTGCTTTCTATTGTACCTATAATTGTACTCATTTATTCATTGTGTTGTGCTTACCGTGGAGCAAATAAATGTATTTTATTTCTTTTCTTTCATCCCTTTAGTTACCACTTACTGTACGTAAATCGAAATAAAAGATTAAAGGCGCAAACCCACCGTGGTGCATGCTGTGCACGGGCTTTAGTTGCGTGGGTTCATTTGTTTGACAACGTGGGTCTACATTTCCACTTCTGCACACCCTATACACGAATATTAACTTACAACTATGTACAACTGTCACGCAGCACAGTTTTGAATCATTTTGAAATGTTTGCGTGTACCGTGTACACAGCGTGCAAGGCATTGACAGCATTGAGCTACGTGAGCACCATACTCGATCAAGCTACGCGTGTACCAATGACGTCAATTCATGCGTAGCGTATCCGTGGGTTGCAGTGAAGAGTGGACACAATTACATACATTTTCTTGCAATACAAAGCTTGACGCACGTGCGCTATCTCTCCATGCGCAGCGGTGGTTTTGCGCCTTTATACTGTCTGATCATAATACAGAATACTAAATACAACGTAGTATTCGTCTGATAGGTTCCATAGCTGCTCATATGCATGTGAATCGACTCATAAACTATTGGTTAGAAATAATGTAAGACAATCCGTACACTTAATAAGATTCTTTGATGCTGGTACCGAGTATCTACTCATGTTAGAATACTCGATATTATTAGGGTTGATACTGCAGCAAAATTGATTATGAGAAACCGACAGACTGACAGATAGAAAGACATGAAAGTGATATAATAAAGGTTTCGATTTTTAATCGGATGTACGGTGCTTTCTCCGTTAAGTATTATCAAGTTTGAATAATTTTCGATAGCAGTTTTTACTAAATTAACAATATTTGTGCGGCTTTGTTTACAAAACGACCTCAGCAGATTAGCGGTTAGATATCAAGGCTTTGTTGGCCTAGTGGTAGGTACTTCGAATTTGGATCAGAAGTATAAGATTTATTTTTTATTGATAAATTATAAGCATTTAATACGTACACGTACTACACAAAAGAAGTTAGAAATTAATGTGGATGGATGTAGACGTAGAGGTAGGCCAAATAAAATATGGATGGACTGTGGGAAAGATGATATATGTACGAAAGGAGTGAGTGATTAGATGACGGCTGATAAAAGG
The DNA here is from genome assembly GCA_912999785.1 of Hydriomena furcata. NCBI lineage: Eukaryota > Metazoa > Arthropoda > Insecta > Lepidoptera > Geometridae > Hydriomena > Hydriomena furcata. The sequence continues at coordinate 2,758,734 of OU538833.1, read as the reverse complement.
AAATGGAAGAAGTACACATATTGTGCCGAGCCCTCTTAAGTGGGATAAGGGCAGGAAGATAATAATGATGTTCTACACAAAAGGATGAAGAAATCGTGAATCAAAACGAAATCTGTAAGCATTCGCCATAAATGTTACCTACTGTAAAATGTGGACATGTCAAAAGTAATGTTTGGATGTCTTAGAAGTCTTCAAGGATCTGTCGATCTGAGAGTCTACCGTACTTGGGGATATAATAACCGATATTTCTATATTTTTATTAGTGACAACCCTATTGTAACCGAATCGTTTGCATCGAAACGAGATCGTACTTTATTGATACTGTTATCTCTGCGCGCTTAGTCTCCATCGAGTTTATTACGTGTTTCTAGAATATTCCGACGCACCTTTTTTATTGTCTTTGCTACCATATTGACAACAATGCATAAACAGCTATGTTGGCCAAGTGGGCATTGCCTCGACTATCAAATCGAAGGCGTAGAGTCGAATTCCGAAAGTAAATCAATGTATTTGTCTATGAAAAAAAAAACGCACTTACATGTGCTCAAGCAGTGAAGGAAATATCGTGAGGAAACTTGCAAATGGCTCGACCGATTTGGCAGGTTTTTTTGCAAGCGCAGACGCTAGTCACTACATAGTATAAAGCAAAGTCTCTTTCCGCTTCCCGCGTCTGTATGTTTGCTTATATCTTTAAAACTACAAAACGGATTTTGATGCGGTTTTTTTTTTAATAGATAGAGTGATTCAGGAGGAAGGTTTATATGTATAATAACATGCTACCCGTGCGAAGCCGGGGCGGGTCGCTAGTAGATAATAATTATGCGTCTCGCTTGCAATGTCTCAGCACCACTTTACTACGAAGGCGAACATTTTGTAAATAGTGTAGATAGTGTAGATCTCCAGGCGCTTAGATCCTTTGAAGATGTATAAAGAGGTAGTCAGAGGCACGTCCAAACATTATATTTGGCACATGCCCACATTTTGAAGAAGTTAGCATTACGTGACAGGTTGCAAGCCCATCGCCGCTTAAAAGAATACTAACTGGTTTCCTCACGATCTTTTCCTTCATTTTGAGCACGTGTCGCGGGTAAAAGCTAGTATTTTATAAAGTTCTGCGAAATAATAAAATAATAATACTCGTAACAAACGAAACGTAAATTATTGGTTTGTCAGTTGCCGTGTTGTTTTGGTATTGCGATAATACTTTTTCAAACAACCTTTTTGCGAAATTATTACATTCGGTCGGAAAATATTACTCGTAATTTCTGAACCAATTTCAGGAACAAGTTTCGGTCTTGATGAAATTAAAATAAAAACCGGCCAAGTGCGAGTCCGACTCGCGCACGAAGGGTTTCGTACCATTATCTATAAAAAAATGGCAAAAAAAACACGTTTGTTGTATGGGAGCCCCACTAAAATATTTATGGACGTGCCTCTGACTACCCCCACTAGACATATTCGAAAGATCTAAACGCCTGGAGATCTGAGAGAATGTCTACCGTACTTGGGAATGAAAGTCGTGATTCTATTTATTTTTTATTTTATTTTACTTGAACTTTACCTACTCCTACTACGAGTTATAACAGTAAACACAAAGTACCTACTATAAAAAGCATTTTAACCAAAACGGCACTACATGCTAGCAAAGTTACGACAGTTACTAACATCCTAATATATTCACAGAACAATTTCTAAGGAACCAAGGAAATCGTAGTAGTTCCATCAGATTACAACGAAGCGAGCCAAATCACTGCAAATTAGATTTTATGGCAGTAAGTTATGGATTAATATGGCATGCACCGCATAAGTCACCAAGTTTGACAAAGTACAATCACGCTTATAAGTTTATTTTATTACAATGATACTATTCGTCGAAGCTTAAGAATTATATTACAAAAAATATATTTTTTTTTGAAGATTTTAACAAATTAATTTATTTAAAAGGCTATCCTGATGTCTTAAAAATATAAATGAATTAAAAAAAATACCCATATTCGAAAAATCACGTTTGTTTCCCAGAGATGTAGATAGAGACCACGGCTTTCCATTTGCTACTATACTGACTTACCTCTTATATTAAAATGTATCTTATACAGAGCAACTATATTAGCATAAGTTTTTACTTCTATTCAATAAGAATCATCAAATCAAATATCATTAGAAAAAGAGCATTATTACAAACATATAAAAATGATATGGTTCTAAAATTGCTGGCATATAAAGTACCTATTAGTGATTACTGAGTTTTCTAAATCAAAATCTCACTATTCGGAAAACTCATTGTATACTGACCATTCTGTCAAGCCTTTTTAGGGTTCCGTACCCAAAGGGTAAAATCGGAACCCTATTACTAAGACTTCGTTGTCCGTCTGTCTGTCTGTCCGTCCGTCCGTCCGTCCGTCCGTCTGTCTGTCACAGGGCTGTATCTCATGAACCGTGATAGCTGAAATTTTCACAGATTATGTATTTCGGTTGCTGCTATAACAACAATTACTATAAACAGAATAAAATAAATATTTAAGGGGGGCTCCCATACAACAAACGTGATTTTTTTGCCGTTTATATAAATAATGGCACGGAACCCTTCGTGCGCGAGTCCGACTCGCACTTGGCCGGTTTATTTAATGTAATTTTGTTGAATTATGATAAATTTTCATTTAACAAAATTACGTATTTATATTATGTAGGTAGAATTCCACACTATGATAAATTGTTTTTTATTGCCCCTCATGAAGTCATAAAGCCCTTGTGGCTGCGACTGTACTCGGCCTTAGACAACTGAAACTATCTGGCGAGCAGTAACCGCTACCACGCGCCTAATTAGAACTTAACCCTATTTCCTTTGGGTTCAGTATACGTACCATTAAGATGTATGCGATCTTACCAATCTTAATAATATAATTATTATTTTTCAATCAATTCTTACACATATCTTTAACGTCGAAAAAATAAATAAAAAGTATTTGGTGAAAATTCTAAATGCTAAACAGTGAATAGTTGATAGTTTAATGTTTTGGGACAGACAGGCTTCTTTTTTTCCCCAAAATTTTCTTTAAATTTCATTTCAATATTTTACGGTATTTTTTTCAAAAATGTACGTATTTTCTAATTCTACGCTGAAGTCGCGGTAAAAGCTAGTAAAATTTATACCTACATAGATTTTAGGGTTCCGTACCCAAAGGTTAAAAACGGGACCCTTTACTAAGACTTCACTGTCCGTCTGTCCATCTGTCACAGGGCTGTATCATGAATCGAGATAGCTAGACAATTTAAATTTTCACAGATGATGTATTTCTGTTGTCACTCTATCAACAAATACTAAAAAATAAAATAAATATATAAGTGGGGCTCCCATACAACAAACGTGTTTTTTGCGCTAGTCCGACTCGCACTTGGCCGGTTTTTTTTTCCTAGCTTCACTAGTATCCTAACTTTAATATACACTTATAACACATACACATACACATAACATAACATACACATAACATACACGTATAACATTTTGCTCTGTAAACCAGGAGATGGAGAGATCATCTGACTTGTAGGATAATTAGCCAATGAATGTTTGATGAGGTTGAACAGACATGTATGCCGTTAATATTTAGTTTTTTTTGTACTGAGAGCCACGTTGGGAGCTAAGTTGACTTTTATTCCAAAGGAGGGAAGTACTTTAATTAAAGGTGGACTTGGGGATTTTCCTAAATGTTCTTTCAAAAGAATCTTCTCCTGCCAACAACAAACAAAAAAAAGAATTAGCAAAATCGGTCCAGCCTTATGGATGATGTCGTGACCAAAGAAAATAAGAATTCATTTTTATATAATAACTAGCTGTCCCGACAGACGTTGTCCTGTCAAATTCATTTTTTTTCCATAAGAACCTTCTCCTGATAATAACGAATAAAACAAAAAAAGAATTAGCGAAATCGGTTCAGCTGCTCTCGAGATTTGTGCTCAAATAAATAGATAGATAATACTTTATTGTACACCAGAAATAAACAAGCAAACAAATAATTTTCGAATTACGTACAATGGGCTAAAAACCGATTTCTTCCATGTAACTTAAGGATGGATTAGCAACACATTCAACGATTCATTTTTATATTAAAGAAGATAATAAGAGATAAAAGATAATAAATTGTGTAAGTAAAATTAAAAAGAAATGACAAAGTATTATTGCAAATTAGTAAACGCGCCAGAAACACACAAATATTCAGTTAAAATTTCTGTCTGGCTAGCATATTGATCAAGCACAATCGAATTCGGTAAAAAACCTATTGAGCCCAATGAATGGTATATGCACCCAATTCCGCAGACCTTTGTTACAAAAACTGTGTGACAGTTCGGGTACATTAGGGGTCCGTATACCGTCATTATGCCGTAATCAAGAGTTCCGTCTTCATTGGAACTTGTGATTGATCGAACCCGTGTCAGTATTGCAGGGTTTGTTACGCTTGCGACCCTCTACCATTTATGTACAATTGATATAACAAGTATAGATATTATGTTAGACTACTTACAAATACATACCAAACAGTTAGGGAAAATATAAAAAAATGAGTCATTATTTTTGAATACTTAAAATTTTTATAAAAAATTCCAAGCGGTCCATGAATCAAAAATAAAAAGTTAGATGTAATAATAAATTGTAAATAATGATTGTAATATTTGGAAGACGAATACCAAATTAAAAAAATAGGAATTCAGAATTTCAGCAGTTAGTTCTAATAACGGTAGCGCTTAATTGACATCAAAAATGATTCATAAGGTAAATATTACCTAAAAAATCGAGAGCGCCAACGGAATCAAACCTAACGACCGCTGAGCAATCTATCTTAACTCCGTGATTGGCGCCCACTAAGCCGCTCCCGAATTTATACTGAGTGACAGTTTAAAGAGCCACACACTCAATCAATTGCTACTTTTGGTCTTACAAAAGTGAGTTTCTAAATTATTGAGAAAAAATAATTAGGAAACTAAACTAGAAAAAAACTACTATATATAAACTATATATATAAATAACTAACTAGGAAAATATAATTACGAAAAAAACCAAAAAGAAAAAGTTTGCTTTTAAGTTTTATGAAGGAACTATTTATTAGTCCTACATTTATATAATTTAAATGGGACCAATTTGTTGTGTTGTACTCGCCACTAAGTTATTTAAAACACCAAAAACCGTAAAATTTTTAAATCATACTTTCTAATAACAGGATTTATTTAGGAGTTTAAGAAATATTAGTACTATCTTTAACAATAAATCACAAGTTGATTTTAATAGTAGGTATATAAAATATTTCGATCATAAATTCTAAAACGTATCATTTTGAAATAATATCTTTATCGTGAAAAGTTTCTGCTATTATGTTTTCAGCTTAATAGAAATCTAGGTAGGAACCTGAAGTAATATACTTATAAAAATAGGAGATGTGGCTTGTTCAGAAGTATTTCTTTTTTCGTTTCGAAAAAGAGCAATCAGCGACTGGGAGCCTCTTAAGTGACTGGTTGCAAGCTTGTAAGAATACTGGTAGTAATACAAACTTACTTCATAATAAATTGAATTGAATTTTTATCGTTACATAAAAAGTAAAGCTCTCAAATAACTTAAATCCTTTCAAACCTTATAAATCCATTAAGCTGCCAAATGTTTATTCAGCGAAGTTGACGACCTCGGTGGCGTGGAGGGTGACTGAGACGTAAGAGTCGCGGGTTCGGTATCCGCAGTGGGACAAATGTTATTTTGTAAATATTTGTTCCGTTTATTATCTAGCACATTTGTTCTAAATGTGCTAGATAATAAGGAGGGTGAGTAGCTGAGTAGTACTTGGAGTTGTGATGTCTATAGACACGCACAGAGAAACAATCTATTCTTATTCTTTACTTTATCTTACGTCCTTGTGACCCCACAAGAATGTAGATGTTGCGAATGGACTTTGCATGGGGCGTTTTACAACTGGCCGCCTGCATGACGTCCATCCTCTTTGGGAATGCTTGCTGAGAGAACACACAGAAACTATGTGCACGTGAATTAAGACCAATCCTATGTATGGGCTCAGGACTGTGTAAGTGGTGCTTAAATTCAAATTCAAATTCAAAAATCATTTATTTTAATAAAATCACAAGGATTACTTCGGAACGTCTTAGGAACTAGGTGAAGCTACGCCGATTCCTCGCGACCAAGCCTAGAAGAATTAGGCAACAAACACGGCTTGGGGTCTACCTTTTTTTGCAATGATCCTTTCCTTAATGCTATGTGGAGCTCCAGTGTGGTGCCGATCGAACAAGGTGAAGGCTCAAACAAGAATAATTATTAATATATATTTATATATATTTAGTTATAGGTCTTCATCATCTTCTTGCCCTTATCCCACTTAAGTGGGGTCGGCGCAACATGTGTACTTCTTACCTCTATCAGCTGTCATCTTATCACTCACTTCTTTTTTACCCATATCATCTTTCTAGTACTGACAAAAGTCTACTCACAGCTCCACGTGTAAAAATACATTTATGAATAAAAAGTGTTTAATGTTTCAAAGACGAAAACCCGCAAATTCCCTTTGCACACTCGTAAAATTTAATTCGCAAAGCAATTTACTTCAGCGCGATCTAAACAATCAATTGTACCGAAACAAAATAAGACAATTAGCCAATTCTCAGCCAGCCAGCTTTGGTCGCCTGCGTTCCCATGCTCCCAACCCTTAGTTTACGATATGCCAGTCTTCGCTCAACCTTCGGAGTGAACGCACGTCTGCGCTCCCCACCCAAACATTAACGTAGTGATACTGGACTTGTGCAATCAATAGTGATATATATTTTATTGTGTGAGTGTATTCTTTCACAACATTTTGTTTTGGTAAGTATTTTTTTATCAAAGATCTCGTTATATCTTATTAAATAAGGTTTAAAGTAATTTTTATTGTTTTAGGATTATAAGTTTATACCGTGCATGTTTCTTTTAACGCACCAATTTACTTGGGGTTATTAATTATGGTTTTAGATTTAAATTGATTTAATTTGGGGCAAATCTATTATGATTTACTTAAATTACTCACTGGATGTATATCATTAGATATATATATATATTAAGGTATTTTATATAGCAAAAATTCCATTGCTGATTTTTGTATAAAGACGATTTTATATTACAATTATTATATTTTTTATTTGTGTCTTAACTACCTACTATGAACTACTACTAGAAGTTTAATTATGAATTTTCATAGTAAAATTACCGCAGCCCCAAACCATCGATTATGTTTTTTTAATTACTTGTTATTAACCTCTTTATGTATGATTAGAAAAGGTTTTATTTTAATAACAAGCCGCATAGACAATGAACCTCTAATTGAAATGCTTATTGGTTATGAGGTAAATCTTATCTGCGTTCATTTTCATTATAAAGTTATAGTAATTTACACAAAGTAAAACAAGACCTGTTTGATGGAAAGCGATATTTTATCACGGACATAAAACAAGCAGTTAGGGTTCCGTACTAGTATAGTGAAACGGAACCCTTATGGTGCAACTTCGTTCTGTCATGGGTCGATTATCAGGCTAGGAAGTATCACAAATACTACAGCAACTACTAAAGCTATCGACTTCAAATCGACACAAGAAGAATGTGACAGTTGAAGCTGAACTCGCTTACGCAATAGAGCTGTTATACTTTTACTTATACTTGCCACTTGTATTGCAAGTAAGTAATAAACATTTTCTCATGTAAGTATTTTCTAATGTCTTTTTTGAGAATAAATTTCTTTAAACCTAACATCTAAAATATTTTCAATTTCATTGCCAAAGGGTTTCAAATTTCAATTGTGTATCATTTGAAGGGCATGATATTCACTTCGTAGAATAGGTTTTAATTTATACATAATAATATCACATAGTCATATAGGTTTACACATTATTACAACAACGGGAAATTACTCACGTAAATGTTAATTGTCAATGAGGACACCGACAATGTTTCGATTCATCTAGAGAATCTTCTTCAGGGTGAGTGGACCATTAAACGCGCGTGCTACCCTGCTCGCATTGCCGTCTCGCACAGGTATAGGTTTAGTGAAAATTTTAAAAATAAAACCTCTTGCGTTACTGATTGAATGACTGACTGATCATGAACTGAAATTAGTTTAAATACTATGTTTTTTTAATTTGGCACCCAACGTGGGGCAAATACATATTTTGGTCAAAAACTGTAACAATTGATTAAATCCAGACAAAACAGACTTGCTACTAGTGATATAGCTATACCATTTAAATTCATGCGTATCTTTAAAGAACGTCCTATTTATACCTACGCATAATGATACTAGCTATGACTTTTTTATACAAATGAATATAATTTAGCTACTTACAAGTAATTGATAAAAAATGGTGAAAAATAGAATGACTGACTGACTGCCTGATGTATCAGATCACTGGTTCTAGAAACTTGAAATCTAGAGGTATTCCTTTTGGTGTCAAGAGGTGCAATAAGGAATTCCCAAAATTCAACCCCTGAGGGTGCAATGTAGGTTGAAGTCAACTCTTGCATGAATGGTTCCGTACCATTACCTGTAAAAAAACGGCAAAAAAACACGTTTGTTGTATGGGAGCCCCACTTAAATATTTATTTTATTCTGTTTTTTATATTTGATGTTGTAGCAACAACAGAAGTACATCATCTATCAAAATTTCAACTGTCTAGCTATCACGGTTCATGAGATACAGCCTTGTGACAGACAGACGGACAGCGAAGTCTTAGTAATAGGGTCCTAAAAAATATAAACTTAAATGTTGGTAGAGGGAATTTGAGTTTCAAAAGACTATTATGGTCGTTTTGAAACCGCTTTGCTTACATACGCTATACCAGCCAGCTGCGTAATGGAACACTCCGTGCCAAAAAGCGCAATGTACATCAATAGTTACGATGTTGGCACCAAATGTTATGGTCAGTGTACTCGTAGGAGCCATGGTAGCCGAGTGGGTGGACCTCGATTTCTGTTCATTGTCGTGAGTTCAGATCAATGTAGTACCAATGATTTTTCTATACGGGAAATATGTATGAGCGTTTTAACACAAAATGTGGGTGCCAAATGTAATGTATGGGAGTGCCTCTGACTAAACCCTTAAGACATCTTCAAGGATCTAAGTGCCTGAAGATCTGAGAGGATGTCTACCATACTTGGGGATTAATCGTGTTTTTTTTTGGGTTTACCCATGCTGAAAACTATAAAGAAAAACATCGTAAGGAAACCAAACCATTAGGTTACATTATTGCAATTTAATTGTTTTTATTTATACATTAATATTTAGCCTATGATAATGTAGTTTTTGATAGGTAAATTGGAACAGTAATTTTTAAATTTATTCAATAGTACAAAAAAAATACAAAATTAGGGATTACAGTCATATTTCATTCTGTTTTCAGTCTGGTGGGGGTAGTCAGAGGCACGTCCAATCATTATATTTAGCACATACCAACATTTTGCAGTAGTTAGCATTCTTACACGCTTATAAGTGCATTAAGTGTAAATAAACACCAATTATGCCATTTTGCATATCTGATGAGTGTTGTAGGTATAATACAAACGTTCTAGAATTATCGACGTGTGAATTCACAGTTTCAGTCGACTGAACCACTTCCTGTGCATAATCGATTCCATCAAGCGTTCAAACGTTGTGGGTTCGCCTATAAACAGACCCAACAAATTAACTCGCTTTCAGACGATGCGATATTTGCACACCTTGTTTGATCGGCGCTCTGAATATTTTATTAAAAATTACTGCGAAACATCAAAAGAAATATGGATACCGTGTTCTTTGCCTGATTCTTTCAAATAGGTACAAGGTTGTTTTAACAATAAAATAGATAGCACTTTGTTGATTACACAGAAACAATACAAATCAATTTTGCACTTGTGGGCATTATAATGGAGCATTATCGCAGACAATCTTGATAGACTGGACAGAACAGATAAATAAAAAAAATAAAAAATTAGGATCCCGATTAATCACAGATCTCAAGACGCTTAGAGCCTTGAAGATGTTTAAAAGGGGTAGTCAGAGGTACGTCCAAACATTACGTTTGACACAATAATCACATTTTGCAGTAGTTAGTATTCCATACGTGACAGGTTGCAAGCCCATCGCCGCTTATATACTAACTGGTTTCCTCACTACGCAGTTTATTCAGCCGCGTCTGTATGTATGCTTATATCTTTAAAACTACACAACGGATTTTGATGCGGTTTTTTTTAATAGATAGAGTGATTCAGGAGAAAGGTTTATATGTATAATAACATGTTAAGATATGACTGATACATACATAAATTAATAATAAATAAATATTGGCGGACTTTACATATATAATAACCGTAATTGGGGATAAAATCATTGGTCGTGATCGTTCTTCTGACTACCAACTCTAGACATCTTCAAAGACTTAAACGCCTTGAGATCTGAGAGGATGTCTACCGAACATGGTACATGGTATGGTGATCCTTCTGTTTAATACTCGTAGGTACCATCGTCTAAAAGCAACCTGAAGCTGCAATATCGGTTGGTACGTGGTTGCCAATACAATATCATAACAGCTCCCATTAACAAAATTAACCAGTAGAATAAGCTTATTATGCAACGACAAAGGCCAAATAAATCGAAATAAAATTTTAATAAAATTTGGATAATAAACAACATTTTAAAAATAAAGAAATAAAATATAATCACGACTGTAATTTCCATGCATGGTATGCCTGAAGATCCTCTCAGATCTTCAGGCACTCAGATCTTTGGAGATGTCTAAAGGGGGTAGTCAGAGACACGTCAAAATGTAACATTTCACTATCATTATGTAGTAGTTGGCACTTCATACGTGTAAACCGGTGAAATAAATTACAGCGGCATTCCTTAAACAGAAAAGGTATAAGTATTAAGTATTTCTAAGTGGAAAGCCGTGGCCTACCCCTCTGCAAAACAGGCGTGATTATATTTTGTATGTATGTTAGTATCTCAAGTATACTAACGCATTATACTAATTTGAGTACGAAGTAAAATTGTATATTTCTACATCTGTCATTTATTGTCACCGTCACGTGACGCTGAGAAACTAAACTGCGGGTTTCCTTTACCGTTTTGAGCACGCGCTAAAATCCACACACGATCAGGTTTATCTTCCACTAGCCTACCCGTGACAGACGTTGTCTTGTCAAATTTCATTAATCGAATAGAAAAGACTGAATGATTTTAGTCTGTGTTGTCAGATTTGTTGCACGCCAGCGCCATCTATACAGAATTAATCCCTTTTGCGTACTTTATCATTTTGGGGATGTTTTTCATATTTTAAAGTAGTCTATTATTTATTCGGGTATTATATCTACATCTACAGCAAATTTCAACTTAATCCGTTCAGTCGTTTAGGCCTGATTGAGGAACAAACATACATACAAACTCACAAACTTTCACATTTATAATATTATTAGGATTAGGATTATACAAAAAAGCTCACATGTATGTAATATATTTGTATACCTATATATATATATGTATACGTACGTGGGTAGCAATATATCACTCTGAAGGAAAATTAGGTTTTTATTCGCGAACATAAATTGTTGAAACGTGACTATATACAGCCTTGAAATTATCCCGTGAATTATAAAGGGTATGCAAATCAAACGAAATAAATGCTCAGCAAAAACTAGTCACAATATTTCGAACTAAGAAAAGCAATAATTTGTAAGCCGCTTAGAATTTCGCTTCATAGGAATACGAACCTCAGAACTAAATATTCAATTCTTATACCGGGTGTATTAGGACTACTCCCAAAAACTGAAACTGAATGTTCTGACATGCATCTTTCTCGATAGTCCCAAAGAGAGTTGACGGCAGGCGGCCGGTTATAAAACACTTAGCCAAATCCTTTTGCAACAATTTTTTTTATACATTGTTCCGACCGATGAAGTGGATTAAGGATATGAAGACGATGATGCATCTTGATCGATTAATCGATAAATTTAAACAAAAGTGACGAATTTTTCAACTTCTTAATTTGGCACTTTTTCAATATCTGTTTACCCGAATGAAAAAAGTATTTTTTATTTTGTATTCAATTCATTAGAGGCTGCTATTGTGTCCTCTATTATCTGTAACATTGCTATTATCATAAAATATCTAAAAACTATTAAATTAATACAAAAACAGTCACAAGACTCATTCTTCGAGATGCAATTAGGTAGGTGTGCTTATTGCTTGTGCCTTCAGTATTTGGGAGTCGTCTTTATACACCCTGTGTAACTAAAGATTGTAATCCATTGAGTTAGTAGAAGGGTTTTATTCCTATTTTATAGCGGCACCTTCGGCACCTTTCATCGAAATTTTATAACTGAAATAAAATCGATTTAGAAAATTTGATAGTGTAATGATCCTAATACCTTGGCGTGGGACGGTAGAGTCGGTGGAACTCGTAAAACTAGAGTTTCTAAGAAACCATGACCGTAAAGTTACATGAAGATGCAAAAATAAAACAGGCCAAGTGCGAGTCGGACTCGCGCACGAAAGTATCACACCATTATCTATAAAAAAACGGCAAAAACACGATTGTTGTATGGGAGCCCTACTTAAATATTTATTTTATTCTGTTTTTAGTATTTGTTGTTATATCTGCAACAGAAATACATAGTCTGTAAAAATTTCATGTGTCTAGCTATCACGGTTCATGAGATACAGCCTTGTGACAGACAGACGGACAGCGACGTCTTATTAACTAGGGTCCCGTTTTTACCCTTTGAGTACGGAAACCTAAAAATCAAGTTGAGCAAGTCTTATTAGTTCCTTATTATACAGGATATTGAGAGAATGATGAATGTCTCTAGAAAAGCTTTTATAAAACCTGAAAGTTACTTTCTTTCAAAAAATTTAATAATAAACAATGTAAATTTGACGAATAAAAAATTAAAACAAAAATGTAAATAGTAAAAAGAGAAGCAAGTTAAGAATAATATATACTAATATTATAAAGAGGAAAGATTTGATTGTTTGTTTGCATTGAATATTCTACGAAACTACTGAAACGATTTAAAAAAATATTTCACCATACATTATCCCTGATGAACATAGGCTATATTTATTACTAGAAAAAATCAGGGATACTTATTAAAACTAATGTAACCCAAGGTGTAAAAAAATAGGCATAAAAACAACCCGTGCGACACCAGGGCGAACTACTAGTATATAAATATGAAAAAAATTCTCGCTGTCGACCTTCGAATATATTTTCAGCTTGATAGATTATATTTTTATATTTCAAGATCTTAAGAGAGCTTCAGCATCTTTTATGATGACTAAAGAGTTTTGTACCCATATTTTTTTGGGGTTTTGTATTACGAGTATGATGGCTTGCGACCGTAATTTTTTTTACACTTTTTATGGAAACTAGACTGAGTACTACCCTCAAACCGATTGGGTACTAGATCTAAGGGCTAGGTCTATGTCTACACTAATCCTAATAATATTATAAATGTGAAAGTTTGTGAGTTTGTATGTATGTTTGTTCCTCAATCAGGCCTAAACGACAAAACGGATTAAGTTGAAATTTGCTATAGATGTAGATATAATGCCCGAATAAATAATAGGCTACTTAAATATTAAAAACATCCCCAAAACGATAAAGAAACGCATGAGGGATAATTTCTGTATAGATGGCGCTGGTGTGCAACAAATCTGACATCACAGACTAAAAATATTCAGTCTTTTCTATTTGATTATTGAAATTTGACAGGACAACATCTGTCATGGGTCGGCTAGTGTTATATATTTAAAAATGAATCCCTTGAATTCCCTTAGTCATAGCATCACGCGTAAACGGCTTGACCGATTTTGCTAATTTTATTTTTGTTGTATTCGTTAGAGCCAGGAGAAGGTTTCTATGAAAAATAAATGAATTTGATAGGATAACGTCTATCGGGATAGCTAGTTAAATTTATAACAAGGATTTCAGCAGTACGCCAAGGCTGCACGGGTGCGATTGACGATTAGAGGCAAATTTTCGATACCGTAAGTTACAATATTCCAAATTTAGTAAATCTCTAATATTTTTATGAAAAAAATAGCCTTTGTTACTTGCTGATAATGTAGCTTTCGATGGGAGAAACAATTTTCAAAATTGGTTTTTTAGTTTTTTAGTTTATCCATTACAAACAAATATATGAATTTTAGCTCTTTATAATTAGTACTGTAGATGTGAATGAGAGGATGATGAATAAAAAAATATGTTTTCAAACTATCATGATTAGTTGACATAACTATAGATTTTTACACGGGTCTTTATAACGTCGGGGTAATAAACTAGCCGACCCGTGACAGACGATGTCCTGCCAAATTTCAATACTCGAAAAAAAAGACTGAATGTTTTTAGTCTGTGATGTCAGATTTGTTGCACACCAGCGCTATCTATACCAAAATCATCCCTTATGCGTTTTTTTTATCGTTTTTGGATATTTTTTATATATTGAAGTAGTCTATTATTTATTCGGGAATTATATCTACATCTACAGCAAATTTCAACTCAATCCTTTTTGTCGTTTAAGTCTGATTGAGGAACACACATACATACAAACTCACAAACTTTCGCATTTATTAATATTATTAGGATAGGATTACGTGATAAAGACCCGTGTTATATCAGCACCACAAGAGTACATTGAGACAAAATATTTGCGAGAACGTAATAGCATTTCAGTTTATTCTGTGTAAGCTTTCGATCTTTGTCCCCTTTTCCAATTGAAAACAATACCGAGCAGCATCTAGGCATTCATCCATTGTAAAACTTGGCAGGGTTTCGTTGATGATAATTGAAAAAGTTATTGAATGCCGCGAAAGCCTTTACGCAAAATATTTATTCATGAGCTCACTGCGCAAATTACTCTTTTAAATGGGGAGACTACAGATGCTTTTTAACCGATGAAAATAGGAGGTTCTTAATTAGACTTGTAATTTTTTATTGCTTTTTTTAATGTATGTCCGCGCATATATTTTTCCCAATAGTCCCATGTTGCTCCCATATAAATTATATTCATTAAGGATTAATAGATAGTAAAAAACCGGACAAATGCGAGTCGGACTCGCGCACGAAGGGTTCCGTACCATTATCTATAAAAACGGCAAAAAAAACACGTTAGTTGTATGGGAAACCCACCTAAATATTCCGTCATGTATCTCATGAACCGTGATAGCTTGACAGTTGATATTTTCACAGATTGTGTATTTCTGTTACCACTATAACACAAACATACTAAAAAAAAAAAATTGAGGTTCCATACAACAAACGTGATTTTGCCGATTTTTTATTTAAAATGGTACGGAATCCTTCGTGCGCGAGTGACTCGCACTTGTCATTTCTCACTGACTGACTGACCGACCGATCATCAAAAGTTTAAGGCACTTCTAGCAGACATAGAAGCTTCAAATTTGAAACACAATTAGTGTTTAATGTAAAAACCCTAAAAAAACCTGCCAAGTGCGAGTCGGACTCGCGCACGTCGAGTTCCGTATCATTATCTATAAATCACGTTTGTTGTATGGGAGCCCCACTTAAATATTTATTTTATTCTGTTTTTAGTATTTGTTGTTATAGCGGCAACAGAAATACATCATCTGTGAAAATTTCAACTGTCTAGCTATCATGGTTCCTGAGATACAGCCCTGTGATAGACAGACGGACAGACAGACCGACAGACCGACAGACCGACAGACCGACAGACCGACAGACCGACAGACCGACAGACCGACAGACCGACAGACCGACAGACCGACAGACCGACAGACCGACAGACCGACAGACCGACAGACCGACAGACCGACAGACCGACAGACGTACAGATGAACAGACGGACGAACGGACAGTGGAGTACTAGTAACAGGGTTCCGTTTTTACTCTTTAGGTAAGGAACCCTAAAAAGTAGGGCTATCTACAAAAATAAATGAGATGCCATCAAAAACATAACTTGTAAAAAAAGCCAAGTCTCGCAACGCAACTCAGTTCTTCTACCGTAAAAAGTTGTGAAATCCATGTAATACCAAGTCGGTTAATTTATTCAGTCCCTACTTTAAGGGTCCTTCTGACTTGTGTTATTACGTAATTAGCTAACCTTTACGTAATTACTTAAGACAGAAGGACCCTTAAAGTAGGGACTGAATAAATTAACCGACTTGGTATCACATGGATTTCACAACTTTTTACTGTAGAAGAACTGAGTTGCGTTGCGAGACTTGGCTTTTTTTACAAGTTATGTTTTTGATGGCATATAATTATCGTCCCTTGACATTGCGATTGGTCGCAACATTTTCGTTGGTTTTAGTCACTACATAGTATAAAGCAAAGTCGCTTTCCGCTTCCCGCGTATGCATGTATGTATGTATGTTTGCTTATATCTTTAAAACTACACAACGGATTTTGATGCGGTTTTTTTTAATAAATAGAGTGATTCAAGAGGAAGGTCTATATGTATAATACATGCATAATATAGTAGAGAAACACTGATAATTTTAGAGGTTTCTAATGTGATGTCGTAAATAAACACATTTTTTTGCGCTTACATTGCAAATGCTGGCTGAACCCCACGAGATATATCAAAATAATGTACTACAGTATTGTACACCTTAAAAACGTCTACAAAAAAGTCAACGATGGTATTAGAAATGTCTTACGCACAGCGAAGCGGGCACGGGTCAGCTAGTTCTAATTATAAATGGATGTTTTTTAGAACAGTCCGTCAAAAAGTATTTCAATTTTGATGAAAGAGATTTGAATGTGATGTGGATTGAAAAAAGGTACTTGTTTGAGCGATTAGCTTTGTATGCCGAGTTTGTTCAATGATTTCAGAATTCAGTGCGCAGTTTATTATGCTTTTATATTAAGGCGCTCCCAGTCGACGATTGTTTTTGTTCGAAACGAAAAAATAAATACTTGTGAACAAGCCACATCTCCTATTTTATTATGTATAGTATATGTGAATAAAGATGTACCCAACTTTAATCACTTCAATAAATAATCCTACCGACCGCTGCAATGACGACAAACACACGTCGGCGCGTGGTACGCCTTAGCTTTTCGAATAAATTAATGATATAAATTATGTATAATTACTTATCAAAAATCTATTCTAATAGAATTCTAGATCTACATATTACCTATCTTTAACAATAAATCACAAGTTGATTTTAATAGTAGGTATATAAAATATTTCGATCATAAATTCTAAAACGTATCATTTTGAAATAATATCTTTGTCGTGAAAAGTTTCTGCTATTATGTTTTCAGCTTAATAGAAATCTAGGTAGGAACCTGAAGTAATATACTTATAAAAATAGGAGATGTGGCTTGTTCAGAAGTATTTCTTTTTTCGTTTTGAAAAAGAGTTATCAGCGACTGGCAGCCTTTTAAATGATTAATTTCCGATAACTTATATGTAACTTGCCGACCCGTGACAGATGTTGTCCTGTCAAATCTCAATAATCAAATAGAAAAGACTGAACGTTTTTAGTCCGTGATGTCAGATTTATTGCACACCAGCGCCATCTATACCAAAATCATCTTTTAGCGTTTTTATATAATTTTGGGGATGTTTTTAATATCTTAAAGTATTCTATGTCTTATGAGGGCATTATATCTACATCTACAGCAAATTTCAACCTAATCCGTTTTGTCGTTTAAGCCTTATTGAGACACAAATATAAATACATACAAACTCACAAACTTTTACATTTATAATATTATTAGGATTAACATCTGAATGAAAATACGTTCACTTTAGAACGTGATCTCAGAAACTAGGTGAAACTCCGTCTATTCCTTGAAACCAAGTAAAATAATAAGTAGGTACCTAAAATACATAAATATAATAACTAACTTCCGCCCGCGGCATCGCTCGCGTATACCTGGATAAAAAGTATTATAAATATACTATACAGGATGTACTCGTAAGCTATGTATTGGATAGGCATCATTAAGTCACAAACAACCAAACATACAAAATTTAACAAACTTTCGCAAGTAGAAATATAAAAGATACTTTCAGATGAAATTGGTACAAAATCTAAGTATTACTAATTAGACAATCTACATCAAAATAGTTCGTGTACACATTAATCCTAATAATATTATAAACGCGAAAGTTTGTGAGTTCGTATATATGTACCCTAATTAAACCTAAACGACCAAACTGATTTAGATGAAATTTGCTGTAGTATGTAGATACAAAACCAGATAGGGGGAACCTAAAATCCAAAAAACAACCCCTAAATGATAATAAAATGCAAAAAGATGATTTTGGGATAGGTGGCGCTAATGTGCAAAAAAATAGACATTTCAGACCAAAAAACATTAAGTTGTCATAGCAACGCATTCTATCAAAAAATGTTAAATCCTACTAAGGTCGGTATTAGAAATTTATTTTGTCAAAAAAATCTGACATCAATTTGACTACCGAATGATACGCATTCTACCAAAATTCGTAATTTATTTTATAAGAACATCAGATATCAGTGTTTTTTTCTATGCGATTACTGAAATTTGGGCAGGACAAAGTCTGTCACGGGTCGGCTAGTAACATAAATGCCTTGAAACTAACCGCTGGTATTTGAATTTCACTTAATTCGTAGAGATTGTTGATATTTCTGTCGGATAAAAACATAAATAGGCTTACGAACTCTAATGAATCATGCGCAATATTTCCACAATTGCGGTAAGCTTGGCTAACCTCGTGATATTGTGGTCACAGAATATGAATGGGTATGATCATTACATCACCATAGTTCGTTAGTTCGCATTCATTGCGTGGGGTATCGAGACATTGCAGTTTTTGCCTCAATACTCTGCCTAACGAACCGGCGAGCCAGCCTTGTACTATTCCTGACCTATTTGTTGGACTCTGTTACTACAGCGTGTGGTGTGCTGTTTAATAATAATATAATATAATAAAATCTACTATATAAAAGAAAGTCGGGTTTGTTACAACACTCGAGAGAACGGCTGAACCGATTTGGCTGAAAATTGGTGGCGAGGTAGCTTAAAGCTAGAAGAAGGACATAAGGATACTTTTTAACAGGAACGGGAACGGGAGTTAATTCTAAAGCGATACGAAGTTCGCCGGGTTAGCTTGTATATTATATAATATTATTAGGAATCTCACGTATAATAAACTTTTTAGAAAATAAATTCACAATAAGTGATCATTTATATTTGAATTACAAGCAAAATTACAACAAGAATAAATAAATAAATAAATATTGGCGGACTTTACACACAGCGGCATCTAGCCCCAAACTAAGCAAAGCTTGTACTATGGGAACCAGATAACTGATAGAATACTTTTATACTTTTTTTTGTAAATATATACTTATTATACATATTAACACCCAGACACAGAACAAACATTATGTTTATCACACAAATATTTGCCCTGGGTGGGGATCGAACCCACAACCTACAGCGCAGAAGGCAGAGTTACTACCAACTGAGCTGTGAGGCCAGTCAAATTACATTAAATTAGAACAAAGATTTATTGAACAGCAAAACGTAAAATGTCTACACAACGCAGTCTCAGAAAGCAAGATAAGAAAGAAAGAGCGCTCTTCGCGTCACGCTTAAGGGGCTCCCAGTCGCTGATTGCTCTTTTTCGAAACGAAAAAAGAAATACTTCTAAACAAGCCACATCTCCTATTTTTATAAGTATATTACTTCAGGTTCCTACCTAGATTTCTATTAAGCTGAAAACATAATAGCAGAAACTTTTCACGATAAAGATATTATTTCAAAATGATACGTTTTAGAATTTATGATCGAAATATTTTATATACCTACTATTAAAATCAACTTGTGATTTATTGTTAAAGATAGGTAATATGTAGATCTAGATTTCTATTAGAATAGATTTTTGATAAGTAATTATACATAATTTATATCATTAATTTATTCGAAAAGCTAAGGCGGACCACGCGCCGATGTGTGTTTGTCGTCATTGCAGCGGTCGGTAGGATTATTTATCGAAGTGTTTAATGATGGGTATATCTTTATTCACATATACTATCACTACATAATATAAAGCAAAGTCGCTTTCCGCTTCCCGCGTATGTATGTATGTTTGCTTATATCTTTAAAACTACAAAACGGATTTTGATGCGGGTTTTTTTAATAGATAGAGTGATTCAGGAGGAAGGTTTATTTGTATAATAACATGCTACCCGTGCGAAGCCGGGGCGGGTCGCTAGTACGTTATAAAATAGGAGATGTGGCTTGTTCATAAGTATTTATTTTTTCGTTTCGAACAAAAACAATCGTCGACTGGGAGCGCCTTAATATCCTCGGTAGGTCGCCATATTGATATCGTCATAGTAGGTGTTGCTAAGTAACACAGCTTTTCATAAAGCTACCACAGGAGACAGAGCTCAACCGATATTTTTTGTACCTTCTACCTACTTCAAGAAATAAATAATTTGTATTTGTATTGTATAATATCATTATTTTAGGCACCACAATATGTACAGTAAAAATACAAATACATAGGCCCATTTAAATAACAGACTAATTTATTATAAACATAAAAAAGTAAAATAATATATCAAAGTTTATGATACAAGCATGAAATTTTGATAGAGGACAATATTCGATAATATAATCTAGAAAGGTTATATAAAAACTACCGAGAGGGGTAGTCAAAGGCACGTCCTAAGAAAAGGAAGTGTCTGTATATATGAGCATATGCAAAATATTATGTGTGGCAGTGCCTTTGACCCACTAAGCATGTTCAAAAATCTTATCATGCATGATGTTTACCGTACTTGGGGATTACTAACGTGTTCTTCTTTTTCTTCAATAATACGAAATTAAAATCGCTTTGTCATCTCTGTTCAAAACAGAAGCATAAAATAAACAGCTGATTAACCGATCAGATTACCCAAGCCTTCGCGCAGTCACCCTTACCAGGACCCTACCAGGGTCGCTTAAACCTGTTAAATCATTCCATTATAAACGTGAAAAATGTAAGTTTAATTTCCGTGCCTTATGTTACAGTCAGACCATTTGTATTGCGATATTTACTGGGAAAATGTGCCTAAATTTATATATTTCTGGACATTTTGTTATAACTATAAGTGAGTCACAAATCTCTTGTCAATCAAAGTCAAAGTCAAAGTCAAAGTATATTTATTGCTGAATCACATGTACAAAGATGTTAATAATTATAATTTTGTGGTATCAATGTATTCTACTCTATTAAGGGTGTGCAATATTTATGTTTACAATGGGTGATAAGGTAATCGGTACTTATTACAAAATAAAATAATATAATATAATACAAAAACGAATTAGAGTAAATGTCAATAGAATAAAATAAAAAATCATAGAAAATCATAAAAATTGTTGTCCTGAAAATGGGACTAAATTAGTAGTAAAATGCAGATGTCAAAGGAAAAAGTAATACAATGTCAAAGCACAACAAATACCTAATCAAGTTAATATGTCTGTAAAGAATTCATTTATTTTGTAATAGCATTTATTAGTCAATCGTATTAAAGTACATCTGTAATCTGTATTAAAGTAGTCTGTATCTGTTCACATTTGCTAGAAATAAGCATTATTTCTAGCAATTTCACTTATTTCGAGCATGTTCCTAAAAAGCACGATCAAAGCAAACAATCTGACTGACATGCTCAAACTCTCTTGCAAAATGGAAGCACAAGTCAGTTAAGGTACTGTTACATATGCTCTAAAATAGCATGTTAAAATACGAGCATGCTTATGAACAGTTTATATTTGCTAGCAATAGGCATGCTAGTTTTAAGTATGTTCCTGAATAAGCATGCTCAGCTCGCTCTCTCGTTAAAACAAAGTAAGCCACCGTAAAGATCACTCGTTACGGTGGTTTATTGGAGACTGAATAAACCACCGTGACTCAATTGGTCCTTCGAGCCGGATCGATTAATGGGAAGAGCTTGCTTGAATATCCGGCTCGAAGGACCAATATCATTATGTTCAGTGCGTTAGGGTTCAAATTTGATTGATGGGAAGGATTGTATTAAAACTAACGAGTGATCTTTACGGTGGTTTATTGGAGACTGATTTTTATATTGCATGCATTTTAAGTGTTAGACACCCCCTACACCCGCGCTGCAGGTAGCATGAACTAAAAATCGCACGACCGTTGATTTTTGAACAAGCTCGAAATGAGCATACTCATTATTAGCAATGTTTCGACACACATGCTACTAAGTAGCAATTGCTCAATAGTGGCATGCTTTCGTGCTAGTAATCAGCATGTGTAACAGTACCTTTATATCCGTATAGTAATAAGCATGCTTAGACACACATGCTTCTAAGTAGCAATTGCTCATTAGCACGAAAGCATGCTACTAATGAGCATGAGTGTCAGTATCCACGATACAGATTCACTTTAGTGTGGTTACCACAGTAAATCTTGTTTTATCTCATTCTCCACAGTATTTAGCTACATAAATCCCAAGATAACCCTTTATTAAAATTGTAATCTGTAACTACGGTACGTTATTTATTGTTTATACCGTGAAATAAGTATTTTAACGTTTTCAGGTAAATGTATTGAAAAATATTTCACACAGTGCTGTCTAGGCCTAAGCTAAGTTAAGCTTGTACTATGAGAAACAGATTACTGATAGAATACATCATAGCACACAGACACAGAAAACGTATTTGTTCGTCACACAAATGTTTATTCAGGGTGGATATTGGACCCACAACAATAGTTACTACCAACTGAGCTGTGTGCTGAGTCAAAGTAAAACATCCTTTTATGAATTCCCCATAGGCTTGTCCAAGGATTTTGAGAACAGAATCTACTAAGTTTGTTGTTTTTTAGGGTTCCGTACCCAGAGGGTAAAAATGGGACCCTATTACTAAGACTCCGCTGTCCGTCTGTCTGTCCGTCTGTCTGTTACAGGGCTGTATCTCATGAACCGTGATAGCAAGACAGTAGAAATTTTCAAAAATTATATTTTTCTGTTGTTGCTATAACAACAAATACCAAAACAGAATAAAATAAATATTTAAGTCTGGCTCTTGTGACAGACAGACGGAAATCGAAGTTTTAGTATTACCCTTTGGGGACGGAACCTTAAAAAACATAAAAAAAACTCATAACCTATTAATATTCCCACTTAAATCTCAATCAGGTTCTCGGCCTCCACGCCACTTCATGATATTGTTAAATATCTTATCACTGTCGGACAAAGCAGCCTTAATTTCCATTATCTAATCCCCAAGGTAGAAGACCCTGAATAATGATGTACCGAGGGTCCCATAGAATCGTGAAAAATGTAAGTTTAATCCGAACACCACATGCCGTAGACAGATCATCTATTTAGCTATAACTCACGAGGGAAATGACCCGGAAAATATGCCGCGCAGTCATGAATCGTGCCTTGTTGCTTCTTGGGTAATCTCAGCTCGGAATTATGGAAATGGTTTTTAGGGTTCCGTACCCAAAGGGTAAGAACAGAACCCTATTACTAAGACTACTGTCTGTCTGTCTGTCACAGGGCTGTATCTCATGAACCGTGATAGCTAGACAGTTGAAATTTTCACAGATGATGTATTTCTGTTGCCGCTATAACAACAAATACTAAAAACAAAATAAAACAAATATTTAAGTGGGGCTTCCATACAACAAGCGTAATTTTTTTGCCGTTTTTCATAGATAATGAAACCCTTACGGTACGGAACCCTTCGTGCGCGAGACCGACTCGCACTTGACCGGTTTTTTTGTTGAGGTAAGAAGAAAGTTTGAGTAATTTGACAGATTTATCTGGATTTTGTTGTTGAGAGAATCAGATGGAGCTTTTAAAAAATAAATGAAGACGGTCTATGTCGGTTGGATGTTTATTTAGACGTGATTCTATTTTTCGTGCTCAAAACGGTGAATGAAAACATCGTGAAGAAACCAGTTAGAACCAGCGATGGGCTTTCAACCTGACACTTATGGAATGCTAACTACTATAAAACGTGGGCATGTGCCAAATATAATGTTTAGACGTGCCTCTGACTACCCTCACTAGGATCAAAGCGTCTGGAGATTGGAGAGGATGTCTACCGTACTTGATTACAGTCGTGATTCATTTTATTTTTTATGACAAAAATGTATGTACTTATCTTTAACAAAACAAATATTACATTACACACCATTTGTCAGAAAGCGCAAAACGCGAGATGTCAAAATGCAAAAATCAGCTTATTCTAGAAAAAAAATTGTCAATCTCTTTGAGAACATGATCCCATTATGAAGACTCGGTGTGATTTTTCTGACGTTTTTTCGCAAGCGGAAATAAAATCGGACGTATCCTTGGAAGTAAAGCTAGGGTTTCCGAAAATACGGTATCATTGAATGGTACAAAATGAAGCTATAGAATTAAAATTATCGTGGGTTTTAATCATTTTAATATAAATACGGCAAATTTTCTTGTATCGCTGACGTTTCGAGATAATTCAGCAGGACTATTTTGTAAAAACATGATAATTATGTTATGATATTATACCATATTAATACCATAATAGTAGTATAAGTGCTTAAACAGTGAATATTTACTATGAAAAGTGTACAATAGGTATTCTCTAACATTAGTTATTGCATTCAACATCATAACATCGCGACAAAACATAATAAGTATACAAAATAATGTTAAGTTGCTCTTCTGTCAAGTTGCTATGACCTGTATGAGAGAAGTCTCCTCATTATTTACTTTTACTATTTATTTTTAAAAAGCCGCAACTTCTCTTTCTTGTACATACAACGGCGTATGCCGGTTGTCTATTTTAAGAGACCACGGCTTAAGAGGATCATCCACATTTTTTTCGACGTGAAATGTCACAAAAGTTACAAAAGGCATTATTCAGACGTCGTGAGTTATTCTTATGGGAAGTGGACTATTCCATCTGTCTGTTCGTGTTAATACAGCCCTGAAATTCAGGGGACGTTGTTGTATTAAGAAGATTTTATAGGTTTAAAGATAGAATTTATACTCGTAGTAACAGTGACACAATATTTAATTTGTATATTTTTAGGGTTCCATACTCAAAGGGTAAAAACGGGACCCTAAGACTTCACTGTCGGTCTATCTATCAGTCTGTCTGTCTGTCTGTCCGTCTGTCTGACACAAGGCAGTATCTCATAAACCGTGTTAGGTAGACAGTTGAAATTTTCCCAGATGATGTATTTCTCTTGCCGCTATAACAACAAATACTAAAAACTGTATAAAAAAAATATTTAAGTGGAGCAACGAACGTGATTTTTGCCGTTTTTTATAGAATGGTACGGAACCCTTGAACTTGGCTGATTTTTTATTTATTTTTGTAACACAAGTGTGACATTACAAAATGTGTACCTTTCGGGAGTTTGAGTATGAGTAGATATTTTTCAGTTTATATTCTTTAATTAAATAACAAGTAAGCTAATATGGCCAACTTTGCTAAGTACCTAAGTTTTAGGCTGCCCAAATGCAGAGTTTTTAGACCGTACCTTTTTAAAACCGTTCACGATGTCTTAACTAGCTCCCTAAAGTACGGTAGCGTTAATAGTAATAGCGGTCACCCATAAATTTTGCTAAAGATTGCTAAACATAAATGATCAGTTAGGAACAACTACGAATACGACTCCACAATCGAACGGTTCTTCATCATAATGTTTTATTCATAATGAAAAAAATTAAATAGATCTCCAGGTGCTGAGATCCTTGATAATGTCTACAGAGTAGTCAGAGGCACGTCCTAATATTACGTTTATACATGCTCACATTTTGCAGTAGCTAGTATTCCATACGTTACAGGTTGCAAGCATACATCAAAACCCACGACCTTCAGATTGAAAGCCGAGATACCTCCCACACGGCCAACACGGCTGTATAATTAATTAATTTAAAACCAGCAGGTATTCTAAGACATAATTAAACAAATACTGCCTTTAATTTGGTAACTCGGAGAGCTCCTTCAATCTTTGAATAAAAATAAAATAAGAGAATTCCAAGAATATTCATTAGAATTAATTTGTTTACATACAAAAGCGTATGTAATGTATGTGGCTGACTTTCAAAACTCAATTTAGAATCTTGTTGATTTCCGTCTATTGAAAGCCAGTGAATTGAATTAGTTCAAAAAACACGTGTTTCATTTACTGTGGGGCTATTTTGTAAAAACATGATTATCATGTTATGATATTCATACCAATATTTATTGGTACTGAATGCCACTTTTTATGCCGTTTAGGCACCTATACCTACGCTTCCAATACAATACCTCCGCAGAAGCGTAGTTATAGGTGCATAAACAATGAATAGTAACTATGAAAAGTGTACAGATTAGGTATTCTCTAACATTAGGTATTGCATTCAACATCATAACATGATAATCATGTTCTTCCAAAATAGCCCTGCTGATAGGAAATGTCATTAAATATCTTGGAGATGGTAATAACGTTTTGAAAACTAGAAAAAATAAGTTTTCTGTTGAAAAATATTTTTAATGACAAGCTTTTGTAAAATCATTCAAACCATCGAGCATCAGCGCGCTATCACCTGTCACATCATGTAACATTGTCAACGGAACTTGACAAGAATGTAATGTTTTTACTCAATCGAAGTATTTACTAAGGAGTTCCGTTGTGAGTGACTATTGAACAGCTCCTGACTCCATCATCAGATCATCTTGCTGTCACCATATTATTGTATTGTCACTAGAACTAAAGGTGTAGGCAACATTTCAGCTCAATCGGTTGCGGATAACTGCTTCGAAATTGAGTTGCAAGATTCCACTTTAACAAACATAGTTACATACATACATACATTGCAAGTTAAATAAAAGCTTGTAAAAATAAAATAGAGGAATTTGTTGTTGGTTAAGTTGATTCGTGTAAATTTCGTTTCGTGTTTTTTTAAACCTTTTATACCAAGTTTAAAGTTTATAAATACGTATAGTTTAACGAAACTAGATCGAAACTGAATCTGATAGGAGTTGATATCTTTAATAGGTAGGTATTTTATTTACTTTTGAGGATATAAACGCAAAAATAAAAATAAACTTATTAATTAGTTAAAACTAATAAAAACATACCTAACTGCGTTAACCAAAACTGATTTTAATTAAAGAGAGTTCTTTAAAGTTTTTTCTAAAAACCTTAAAAATAGATAAAAATTATGAATCCACGTTATAAAGTTACTCATAATTAAAATATATCTAAAAATGCTTTTAAATAGGACAAGATATCACACAATAATACGTGCTAAAAAATACGTATCCAAATAGATTCCCTCCATTTCTAAAGTCGGTTAAAAAGGCGTGAAAGTAGGTGCTAAACACGGATTTCTAACAAAAACGTTTCCAGCCTTTTTCATAATCGTTTCCTTTTACTTTCAAAGAACAGAACCCTAATTTAAGTAAGTACAAACGCTTACTCATCTCCCAACAAAAGAGTTCGTAATGATACTCTCGAAGGATTTTTGTTACAAAATGACCAAATATTTGTTTAGTGTCCCTTTTGAATTTTAGAGTGAATTTTGCATCATAATGTCCTCATTTTTTAAAGCAGTGAAGCTTACAGTTTTAATCTGTGTTATTAAAAAATAGATAAATAAATGGTAATAATAATAAATAACTAATATCGTGGACTTTACACACAGCGCCATCTAGCCGCAAACGATAGAATATTTATATACTTTTTTCCCTACAAAACTTGTATTGATAAAATAAATTACGAATTTTGGTAGAATGCGTATCATTCATTAGTCAAAACTGCATTGCTATAACGACTAATTTTTTTAGTCTGTGATGTTAGATTTTTTGCACAACGCCATCTATACCAAAATTATCCTTTTTGCGTTTTTTTATCATTTAAGGGTTGTTTTTCGGATTATAAGTTCCCCCTTTGTTTATTCATATTTTTTATTTACATACTAAAGTATATTTCATCTTAATCCGTTTTGTAGATTTTTTTTATTAGGGAACAAACATAGCAGCCTTATCACAAACTTTCGCATTTATAATATTATTAAGATTAGGATACATCAGAATAACACATAGACTACTTTTTATCCAGGTACCTCCAGCTATCGCGTGAGTGAAGCCGCGGGCGAAAGCTAATAGGCACAATATATTATTCAACGCCCTCTTTACAAAATATCGTAACATTCAAGGTATTATTTTACGATCTTCTACTCTCAAGCATATTAACAAGACGTTCGTATGATGTGGCATACCCTTCTAATACCCCTTAAATTACTAGCTATAATACCATTAGTTACTAAGTCTGTCTTTACTTAGAAAGCGGGTTACCAGCGCCGACAAACTAGACAAAGTTTCTAAATATTTTTTGTTATACACCCATACACAGAATTCATTACACAAACGAACCCACAACCTACAGCACAGTTAATGTATGTTATGAAGTAATAACTGGTAATGTAATCTTTTGTTCGGACGTGCCTCTGGCTACTACTCTTTAGTCATCTTCAAGGGTCTCACCACTTGGTAATCACGAGGATCAATAGGACTCACAACTTTAATCCCCAAGTACGGTAGACATCCATTCAGATCTCCACTTAGATCTTTGAAGATGTCTAGAGGGGATAGACTAAGTAATATTAGGTCGGATTAAAATGAAAGAATGAAACTTGACAGTAATATAGCTTATACATCAGGATAACACATAGGTTAATTTTTATCCAGCAAAGCCGGGGCGAGCAGCAAGTTAAGTATAAGCGCCGATTACCCGCTTTCTCTAAAAATATGGCCACAGCACCGCTAATCTTACAAAGGGATTTAATCTAGGCACACATCCTGTTACGTGAGCCTATAAACCCGCTGAGTGGCATTCGTTCCGGTTCATAAGATGAAGTCTTACCAGATCTTATGTGATGTAGAAAAGCCTCTTGTTGCTAATGATCAAAACGAGAACTATTGAAGCTCATACCATCATTACGGTATTGTACGGTGCGGCGATGGGCTTGCAAACTGTCACGAGTGAACAACTACAAGTGTTTACTAACATTTTATAACATTTTGAATCTGGCATTGGCTCGCAGTTTGGTTTTGCGTTCTGAGACGTCTACACGAAAATGGAAGAAGATTTGCTAATTGGGATGTTTACAAACAAAATTTTGTTCAAAAATGTTAATTAACATTTACTAACATGAAAACATTTTTTGACTTTGGTGATTAAATGTTAGCTAACAAATGTTTACTAACGTTACTTAACATTCTATAACAGCAGTGTGGGAGCACCATTACTCCTCATAAATACAGGCTCGGGACATTACACTTCACACAATAAATAAAATGTCGTTATCTATACAGTTAAAACTTTATGCACCGTACCCTACCCTCTTATATAAAAAAAACCGGCCAAGTGCGACTCGGACTCGCGCACGAAGGGCGTACCATTATCTATAAAAAACGTCAAAAAAACACGTTTGTTGTATGGGACTTAAATATTTATTTTATTCTGTTTTTAGTATTTGTTATTATAGCAGCAACAAATATACATCATCTGTGAATTTTTTTTTTTTTTTTTTTATTATGTAACTAACCATTTAATTACAGCAGTTTAGAGTAAACGGCTATCAGCTATTCAGTTTTTAGTGTTTACAGCGTAAATAGTGTGCTATTTGCTTAGTTTATTCAAATACACGAACACCGGATATTAGAAATTGGCTCAATTACCTTTTAATATTTAAAGGGTTAAATAATTCGAGTGGGTCCCATTTGTTCTATGAAACTTGACGATTTGTTCGATTAGGTATATCGGACATATTGTTGACTAGCTGACCCGTGCCCGCTTCGCTGTGCGTAAAACATTTCTAATACCATCGTGGACTTTTTTGTAGACGTTTTTAAGGTGTACAATACTGTAGTACATTATTTTGATATATCTCGTGGGGTTCAGCCAGCATTTGCAATGTAAGCGCAAAAAAATGTGTTTATTTACGACATCACATTAGAAACCTCTAAAATTATCATTGTTTCTCTACTATATTATGCATGTATTATACATATAAACCTTCCTCCTGAATTACTCTATCTATTAAAAAAAACCGCATCAAAATCCGTTGTGTAGTTTTAAAGATATAAGCAAACATACATACATACAGACGCGGGAAGCGGAAAGCGACTTTGCTTTATACTATGTAGTGATTATGTAACCAATGTCAATGTCAGATAGAACAAAGAACTGTCAAAATTCAAGCTCTGCTCTATCTGTCTATACTTTCTCACAGTCTCTGTCTCTCTTGCAATGTCCGATCATAACTAACAATAAAATCTCTGTTCATCTATACTGGAGTTCTTGTTTCTCGTCAATAACTCTTCACATATGAGACTATTTTTCCCATTTTGTAGGTACCATATGACATAACATACTCGTAACATTAGTAAAAAATGTTATATGAGTAAATGCATAGTTTATGATGCTTCGATATTTGTTTAATGGCCTGGTGATTTGGATAATAGAATTTGTATATCTATATTACATCAATTATTATAACCCTAATAATTCTTCACTTTGGTTTTTGTTCTTTTGGGTCAATTAATGTCATTTCCATTAACATAGATTGTCTTTTAAATATTTTTTAAAACAATATAAATATAGATATTATTGGATATTTCTCACAGCGCCATCTAACCCCAAACTAAGCAAAGCTTGTGTAACCAGATAACTGATATAATACTTTTTTTTGTAAATACATACTTACAATTTTGAAGCAGTTATCCCCAACCGATTGAGCTGAAATTTTGCAAACTTATGTAATTTCGGTGACAATTCAAATTGAGTAAAAGCTTTGCATGCTTTTCATGTTCCGATGACAATGTTACATTATGTGACAGGTGCTCGACGGTTTGTATCACTAAATAGTAAAAGCAAAGTCGCTTTCCGCTTCCCGCGTCTGTATGTATGTATGTTTGCTTATATCTTTAAAACTACACAACGGATTTTGATGCGGTTTTTTTTAATAGATAGAGTAATTCAGGAGGAAGGTTTATATGTATAATAACATGCTACCCGTGTGAAGCCGGGGTAGGTCGCTAGTGATTTTATAAAAGCTTGTCATTGAAAAATATTTTTCAATCGGAAACTTATTATTTTACTAAAGGTATCGGCAAGGATATCTCACATGTGTGTTTTGACAATAATCATAATACACCCGATTTATATACATGCATGGCAACCATTATTTAGCGGAAATTAATTTTGATTCGGATCAATGCATCCATAAGCTTTGTTTGATCCATTGATTTGGTAAATAAGTACACAATCAACACTCATATCGTTTGCCTTCATGCTATTGTGTGAAGCTCAAAAGAGGATATAATTTAATTTCGAATCGAATACGTTTAGATTTATTTTATGAATACGGTAGTGCCAACTGTCAATTCGAAAGTAGATTCGAGTTTCGGTCGTGCGTGTATGGATTTTTTTATGATTCCATAAAATGGATACCTCTACATTTTTTTATTTTATTTATCTTTTTCATAAATATACTAGCTGGCGCCCGGCTTCGTATGGGTGTACTAATGAAGTTAATAGGCAAATTTTTGATATATTAAGTTACATTATTGCAATTTTCGTGAAGGACCTCATTTTTTTTTGATAAGAATAAATATCATCTTTGTTACTTGCTAATATGTAGCTTTTGATAAGTGAAAGAAAAAATTGGTCCAGTAAATTGTTGGTTTATCCATTACAAATAAAATATGTATGTTTTTTCTTCATAATATTAGTGTAAATTTATCATAGATAAGTTAATCCAATGTTATACAAGTACTGCTGTATTGCAGTTACATAATCCGCTGACATCAATCAGCCGACCACGCGGCAATCCCTGCGGATAGCCGGAATTATGTGAATTGCCTAGTATTATTACAGCATCACTACATAGTATAAAGCAAAGTCGCTTTCCGCTTCCCGCGTCTGTATGTAATATGTATGTATGTATGTATGTATGTTTGCTTATATCTTTAAAACTACACAACATATTTTGATGCGGTTTTTTTTAATAAACAGAGTGATTCAAGAGGAAGGTTTATATGTATAATACATGCATAATATAGTAGAGAAACACTGATAATTTTAGAGGTTTCTAATGTGATGTGGTAAATAAACACATTTTTTTGCGCTTAGATTGCAAATGCTGGCTGAACCCCACGAGATATATCAAAATAATGTACTACAGTATTGTACACCTTAAAAACGTCTACAAAAAAGTCCACGATGGTATTAGAAATGTCTTACGCACAGCGAAGCAGGCACGGGTCAGCTAGTTTTATATAAATATCTATTAATATTCCCACGTCATCCCTAAAAACACCGTGCTCAAAACGGTAAAGGAAAACATCGTTAGAAACCAGTTAGTGATCTTATAAGTGGCGATGGGCTTGTAACCTGTATCGAATGCTAACTTCTGCAAAATGTGGGTATTATGCGAAACATAATGTTTGCACGTGCGTCTGACTACCTACCCTTTACAGATCTTCAAGGATCTAAGGGACTTGAGATCTGAGAGTATTTTTACCGTATTTGAGGGTTGCTGAAGCTCCTTAGTTATTGTATTGTTGTACGTTCTGGGTTAGTACTATTATTATTATTTTTTTTTGATCTCGTTCGATCGGTACCACACTGGAGCTCTACATAGCATAAGGAAAAGATCATTGAAAAAATAGGCCCCAAGCCGTGTTTGCCTGATAGGCTTGGTCGCGTCAAGGAACAGGCGTGGTTCGTCACCTAGCTCCTAAGACGTTATTTAAATAAATGCCTTTTGAGTTTGAATTTGATTGCAGCCTTGATCCTATTTCATTTCATTTTCAATACCCTTGACTAATGAACATAATATCCTTTGTTCCAGATAAAAGATGCAAAACAGAAAGCGTCAGAAGAAACGACGTGAGAAGTGTTTCAGTGTTCGATGGACGCATTAAAAATGTAATATAAAGTGATTGTGGCAGAGATCAAAATGGGTTTCCATCCGTTTACCGGTAGAATCACGAACAGAGATTTGTTGTTGGTGATTCTGTTGCTGTGCCGGACAATAGTTTGTGACAGTCGGTGTCCGAAGTTTGCGGAGAAACCTCTCGAGACGAGAGTACAAGACGCTTCGATAGTTTTTAGGGCGGTGGTTGTACAGACGCATTTCGAGGTGAGTTGATTTAGTTTTATGACAGTTTTATCTTTGCATTTTGTGTATTCGTAGCATTCTATTACCCAAAGTAGAGTTTACTCGGATACGACGCTAAATAAAATGTATAAACTTTAAAGTTTGTGAAGATGTTTGTGCCTCAATCAAACCTAAATGTCCTCATTTTTAAGACCCTCCAGTTTTAGGACCCTCATTTAAACTTAGATGCCTGGAAGGTAGACATAATAAGTAAGTACCTAAGTAAGTAAGTACCGCCCAACAAAACTTGTATTACAAAACCAGCCAACCGATAAAATACTTACACTCATATTCATGAACGACACTATGAGAACGCACAGTAGGCTCCGACCCACAGTGTACAAAATCTTGTGCATAGTGTCGCACAACACTCAAGTGATGAAGGTGTAAGGTAAGTAAGTGGTACGTAAGTGGTGTAAGGTTTTTATCAGTTAGCTGGTTTTGTAATACAAGTTTTGTTGGGCGCTGTATTAAATGTTCTAGACAAGTGTCCACAAAAATGATGACAGCTGCTTTTACAAAATAGGAGCTGTAAAATAGCTTCACCATTTCCACAATGAGAACCACATTAATTTTAACGATAATAAAATTGTGATGAGTGCTGCATGAGTAAATTTGGAACATTTTTGCTGACAGCAATATTTTACGCCAGAAATCCACAGACTATAATCAAAATATATGATCGATTGGTATTATTGTTTGCATTCATACAGTTGTAATTCACTACATAGTACAAAGCAAAGTCGCTTCCCGCTTCCCGCGTCTGTATGTATACTTATATCTTTAAAACTACACAACGGATTTTGATGCGGATTTTTTAATAGATATAGTGATTCAGGAGGAAGGTTTATACGTATTAAACCCGTGCAAAGCCGGGGTGGGTCGCTAGTGTCTTTATAAAGGCCAGTAGGTACACAACATAATGTAGGTACCTGTATAAATCACACAGTGAATGAATCGACTAAAAACATAATCCTTTTGCATGGTGGACTTCTCATGGAGTAGTCAGAATATTATAATTTAATTACACTTTGTCAGCACCTTTTTGGTTCTCAAATCTATACTAATATTTTAAATGCGATTTTAAATTCTCTGTCTGTTTGTGACGTTATCACGGCCAAACCACTGGACCGATTGTGATGAAATTGCGACAGTTAGGAGTTAAGAGATAGTTTGAAGTCTTGGGTTGAACATAGGCTACTTTTTTAAAATAATATTTTGATTTTAGGAATTTCAATGTTTTACGATAATGTCTTCAAAAATCGATTGTCTAAATCTACGCGGACGAAGTCGCGGATAAAAGCTAGTAAGTAAATAAATAATATTAAACGCAAGTTTATTCGTATATCATAATATTTGCGTGTTTTCCTTAACTTACTAATATTTTATATAAGAAAGTTTGTGAGTGAGTGAGTGAGTGGGTTGTGTGTATGTGTTTGTTACTCTTTTACGCAAAATCTACTGATCGGATTAAAATGAAACTTTACAGTAATATAGCATATACATCAGAATAACACATATGCTAGGTACCACCCACGTTAAGCCGGGGAGAACAGCTAGTAAATTATAAATAAGGAAGTACTCCTGTTATCAGAATACAAGTTAGTATTTTCCAAAGAAATCCCGATTAACTGTGTCAAGGATTCCACTTGAGTCAGCAGAATAAAGGCAGCTTGATCTATTAGGATAGACGTACTCACGATGACACAAATACAGTTCTCAGCTCACAAAATTAATTTCGCCCAAAAACTCGAGAGTTTTGTTCTCGTAATATTGTTTAGAATTAATTGGAATTGGATTTAAAATGGTCTGTTTTGTTTAAAAGTAATTGGGATTGGGTATTAATATTAATAATCGTAATCGACATTAATAATGAGTTAGGTTCAGTGGTATACGGGTAAAAAATAATGTCACTACTATTAAAAAAAACCGGCCAAGTGCGAGTCGAACTCGCGCATGCTGGGTTCCGTACCATAATCTATAAAAAACGGCAAAAAAACGTGTTGTATGGGAGCCCCACTTAAATATTTATTTTGTTCTGTTTTTTGTATTTCTTGATAAAGCGGCAACAAAAATACATCATCTGTAAAGATTTCAACTGTCAATCTTTCACGGTTCATGAGACAGCCCTGTGACAGACAGACGGACAGCGAAGTTTTAGTAATAGGGTCCCGTTTTTACCCTTTGGGTACGGAACCCTAAAACAGTTTAGTATTTACATTATTATGAAATAATCATACAAATTTTGACACCTCATTTCAATTTCTTTAGGGTTGTTTTCGAGATAAAACTATTATATGTTTCAATATAAGTCATAACTTATCGTTATACCAAATTTATTCGGAATCGGTTCATCAGTAACAATGTGATTGAGTGACAAAAAAACAAACTATATCCAAACCTTTCGCATTTATATGACTGTAGTTTTGTACATTTCGAGAAATCCTAATAACACCTGAACACCTGGAGATCTGGGTGGATATCTACCCTAATTGGGGATTAGTCGTGAGCCTATTTCTTTCCGAGACATGACCTAGCTTTAGTTAAGGTAGTTCATTAAGGCTTTAGTCGTGACCTAACTTTAGTGCGAATTCCCTTTTAGTTGTATTGGAAAAAGTAAATAAATGGTTATTAATTAAATGCAAATGCAATCAGTGCCCGCATATTTTGTATGAAACATTTTGCGTGCGATGAAATCGTTACAAATAAAGTACGATTATTGTTGTTTCAATATTTACACATGAAATAGTTAATCAGGACTTTCCGATTCGTTCGATAACGCTATATTATCGCAAAATGCTAATTATATGTATAGCTAAGATAAGCTGTTTTCGCCGAGTGGGAGGTACCTCGACTTTAAATCTGAAGATCGTGGGTTTGAATCCCGGCGTGCATCAATTTATATGCGCATCAAAAACACGTGCTCAAAACGGTGAAGGAAAACATCGTGAGGAAACCAGTTAGTATAATATAAGTGGCGATGGGCTTGCAACCT
This sequence comes from Hydriomena furcata, assembly GCA_912999785.1. NCBI lineage: Eukaryota > Metazoa > Arthropoda > Insecta > Lepidoptera > Geometridae > Hydriomena > Hydriomena furcata. The sequence goes on along the minus strand of OU538833.1, from coordinate 2,722,544 downwards.
GCCACGTATGGAATGCTAACTACTGCAAAATGCGGGTATTTGCCAAATATAATGTGTAAACTTTTTATACGAAATATCATCTACTACTTGTCCATTTCTTCCACAAATCTTATACAGAATTGAGATCCAAGATATAAATATCAATCCGTGTACACACCCACAGAAGATAAAAGGTATCCTGCAGGATTACGATAAGTCTGGCTCATATCATTTATCCTGTAGGACTTCTATACCTTTGTAGATTGGGCAAATGGTTGAAATAAAGAGTAATTAATGTTATTTAACCTTAATAACTACTGGGACTAGAGTTTGGGTAGTCTCGACAGTATCAAAGTCCCGGGAAACGAGACAGCCTACGATCAAAGTACTGCAAATCCCGGGACTTCGAGACTTTAATACAGAAAAAATCATAATCAAACAATCCAAAAAACGAATATGGCGGCGCGGCAAACCTACGAGTATTTATTGTGAACACGGTAGTTATGTAGTAGTACCTAACAAGTAATTATTCATCCCACCAAAAACATTCTGTAAAAAACTAGCCAAGTCTCGATGGAGCTGCTTGTTTATCTCTAAAAAGTAATGAAATCTAGACAAAGTTATAGAATGTTGTGTGACTTGGCCGTTGAACATTCTTTATACGTTAGTGGGTACAAGTCAATTTTGTTTACACGTAATGTTATATCTGTTGTAACTACCTATGTTTGTTAAACGAGATAATAGCCAATACAGGTATTGGTAATTGGACGCTAGTGTCTTATTTTAGGCTGTTGTTGATCGTGCAACACATGCATTCAGCATTGACAATGCTGACTTCTGCTGTCTTTGGAGCGTCAAATCGACCACCGATCTAATATAAAATAGACGTATTTTTTATACTGTTTGTTTCAGGCTCGCCTTTACATAAGTGTTATTGAAATACGCAGCTTTATCAAGCCTACAATTGACTGGTTATTGAATCAACGTTTTCTAAGTGGCAATTTTCCATCGTTAATGGGTAGCGGTTCTGGCGACAGATTGGTGCAATGGTGTCATGGAGCACCTGGTTTTATACCCTTGTGTACTCTTCAACGGCCAAGTCACATAACATTCTATAATAATAAAGAAATCGCAGTAAAGAACCTCAGACTTGACACGACTTTGTCTAGATTTCATTACTTTTTAGAGATAAACAAGCAGCTCCATCGAGACTTGGCTAGTTTTTTACAGAATGTTGTTGGTGGGATTTCACTTCTTTTTGTAGAAACGTGGGTGTACAGGTTGCTTGGGTATCAAATAAAACACCTCGAATGATATAACTATCAAACGTGTCCGCTTCGCTCGCAGGCCTCGCTTTGAGTGATCCGATGAACGCTCGGTATTCGTATATTCACTCGGCTAGCCTCGGGAATCGAAGACGTTATCATCACTTTAATATTCCGTATACACTACAGTGGGCTTATTGATTTATTTTATTAGATTTTCTTATTTGACACAGTTTTTTTTCTTTTTATGAGTAGTTTTGTTATTATAAAATCAAATCGTAAGCGCGTTTAAAATACAGTCAGCGCCATCTAGCGACGGGTGCGGGGGATCACCGCCACTCTTTGTCCAATGCATTATATTTTAATCAAATTTTGAGCGAAATTAATATTTTAGTTTATTTAATTTGTTAATTTGTTTATTCAATTTGTGTAATGTTCGAGTAGAATAAAGTTAATCGTTCGACTATTTCTTCTTGTAAACTTGTAAGTATAAGTTAAGTAGGTATAAAAGCCAGTCTAGTCTTATCCAGAGTTTTCCTTTAATTTTATTGCGTACTAGCAGTCCGCCCCGGCGTCGCACGGATGTAATAATGATATTATAGGTAATTTTTTTACACCTTGGGTTAAATTATCGAATTTTTCATAAGGATCCCTAATAAAACATTTAGTATCGCATACTTTTTTGTAGATATTGATGTCCTCTTTAAAACTGTAGTACATTACTTTGCTCTATTGTCAATAATTTCCGCACCAAACGCAATGTAAGGATTAATTTTTTATTTTTTTCACACTTTGGATTACATTATCGATGTTTTCATACGGATCCCTAATATTTTTGAAAATATACTATAGCCTATGTTCATCAGGGATAATGTAGGATTCTAATGGTGAAAGAATTTTTCAAATCGGTCCAGTAGTTGAATATTTTTTGTAAAGGCGGTATGTCGATCTCTAATAGTTTGGTTAGGCTCTTGTGTTTTCTTATCAGGGTCACCAGGTACTCCAGATCTTCGATTATCCTAGTTTTTATGGTTTTCCCTTTATGTGGCCATTAAACCCTAACTCTGTACCAAATTTCAGCTCTCTGAGTTTATGGGAAGTACTAGTTCTATTCTGATGATCATGAGTGAGTGAGTGAGTGAGTGAGTGAGTGAGTGAGTGAGTGAGTGTCTGTCTAAAATGCGAAACTTTGCTTTCGCTTAACTTCGTAACTAAATGACCTACAGACTTGAAATTTTGGATTTTAAGTACCTATGTGATTATGGCTTACTGGATGACGAAAATTTCAGCGTTCTGGTCTTATCCAGAGGTTCTCAAATAGGGGCCTGAAAATGCGGCGAAATGGTTCCAGTAAAGGATGGTACGGCAGTGTTTGCTTCGCGCTCGACTTGGCGGGGGCACTGCCGTGCCCCCAAATTAAACTAATAGATGACGCTAGGTTCTTTCAATGATTTGATAATAAAAACTATTGCAATACAATTTGGACAACCGTGTCTCGTCTCGAGTCTCGACCCGAATGTACCGGGACCTAAATTAACCAAACGTCCCGAGACTTTGAGACACGAGACGTCCCGGAACCCAATCCCTAACTAGGACCTTATCTAGGTTTCCTTTTAAACTTTGTGTATGGACGCCTAAATGACAATATTACAACGTAAATAGTAAATACATAGTCTAATCTGTTTTGCCCAAAATAAAACAATTGTTTTTGGTTTGGTGTTTACGTGAATTGGCAGTCAACAACGTTTTATTAATTTACTAATATTGTAAATTCTTTATTCTTACCCTTTATTTTTTGCCGCGTTATCCTCAGAAAAGGCTTGCAACCAATCACTCATTAAATACTATCTTATGCAAAATGAGGGCACGTCCAAACGAACGACCACATCCAGCACGTTTTTAAGACGTGCTTCTGATTACCCCTTTTTGACATATCGATGTCAAAACTCTACATTTTAAATTTTTCTCCTCAAAGTACTCCTCAAAGCTACATACGCCTAACAGCAAATAATCGCAAGGTAATAAAGGGTTTATTTGACCAGCCAAAAGAGTCGGTTATTTCTTAGGCCAACCTGGAAGCACGTGTATAATTTCAAAGGTAAAGCGTACGTGAACTTTTAAACAGCCTTAATTCAATTCTGTCCGCAAACATAACTTGGGGTGCCCTCAAAGGATACAAACTAGCTTCTAATTATGTTGTGGTAACCCTAGCTGGCTTGAGACAAATGGTCGCATTATACTGTTTCATTTACTCGCATAGTGTAGTTGAGTGTCCGGCCAAAACTTACCTATATATTTTTACAAGCTTTTATTAATTTGCACTTTCCGACAATTTTGCATACACCTTTAGTTCTAGTGACATTATAATGATATGGTAATAGGGAGCTGATCTGATGATGGAGTCGGGAGCTATTCAACGGGAACTTACAATGAAACTAATTAGTAAATAGTTCGATTGGTATTAAAACTATCGTGGTTGTTACTCATTTTAACTATGAATACGGCTTGCCGATCTGCCGTTGATCGCGGTCGCGGGCGATGTTCATGATGAAGAGCGTCTGAATTGTCTCGAAACGTCAGCAATACAAGAATAAACTTGGTAATTAGCCGTAGTTAAAAAAAATCGATTGGTGAAGATAGATAATGATCATTTTATTAAGTTAGTTATTTATACATAAAATATTTTTATCTGGTACCACGATACCATCAAAATTTATCGAGACATTTTCGCTGTTGAAATTTTTTGATGCATGACGAAATTCTCAGTTTTCTTCTAGTTTTGAAGACAAAATTGAACATTCTGTAAAAAGTCCGCATTGAAAACACATTTGGAATATTTACCGGCTTTTCGAACGTTCATAACCCATCCTTTCTAATTCCTCATCTGGTAATTTGCGCCAGAAACTGGTAGCTTTTATGTAGGACCGACATTGCAAATGGCTACTCTTTGCCAAGCCGATGTTGTTCTAATTTGTGAGATTGGCTGATGCGAGCCTACGTAATTGTTGAGTTTGGCCGATTCAACGTTAAACAGCCAACCACAGTTAGAATAAACACGCTTTATTTACACTGCCGGAACGGTTGCTAAAAGATATACGTCAATGTTTTGAAGGTAAATGTGTTTTTGAAGGATTTTTGTCAACAGAAGTTATATTTGAATAACTAAACAGCCCCAGTTTTATTTAGGCAACTAAATAAACCCAGTTTTATTACACTAGGATACACACTAGGATTTTGTCGTGGGTATCAGAAACTAAGATTACCATCATAGTAGCTATCTTCCAAACCCGAAACTAAAATATTTTGTAAATCTTTTAAATATTTGCCTTCTAACTGACAAACACCTCAAGTAACATGCTCACTGTTAAATCGAATTCAAAATATAAATAAACTAGCGACCCGCCCCGGCTTCGCACGGGTAGCATGTTATTATACATATAAACCTTCCTCCTGAATCACTCTATCTATTAAAAAAAACCGCATCAAAATCCGTTGTGTAGTTTTAAAGATATAAGCAAACATACATACAAACATACAGACGCGGGAAGCGGAAAGCTACTTTGCTTTATACTATGTAGTGAAGATACCATTTGTCATCTTCTCTTCTTCTTGCCCTTATCCCATTTCTAACTCTGGTAACTTTTGTACCCCACATGGGTACAAAAGTTACCAATATTATGGCGGCTATATCCTCTACAGAGATCATCCTACTATAAATAGAAGCATGTTAGATAAAGTTAGTTAGTTAGTAAGTGTGAGGCCAAACGAGCGTAACTTTTGAGTTTTCTGTCGCGTAAATTTAAACAAGACAGAATGACAACTCATTTTGCGTCGCTGTGTGAATTAATCAGGACTTTTCTATAAAACCAAATATAGCCGAAATTACGCGACAGACAACTTAAAAATGTACGCTCGTTTTGCCTTACACTAAGTCCCAATGGACTAAGTCCCACTAATCCCATTAAGGAAAGGATCATTAAAAAAAAGGTAGACTCCAAGCCGTGTTTGTTGCCTGATTCTTCTAGGCTTAGTCGCGTGGAATCGGCGTTGCTTCACCTTGTTCTTAAGACGTTTCAAAGTGATCCTTCTGATTTTATTGAAATAAATGATTTTTGAATTTGAATTTGAATTGAATGTATATACATCATTGGCTGTGAAGTAAGCCTAGCCATACTAAATGAGCCTACATTTATATTACAATAGGCCAGAATTTCCACCTGAATATTGATCCAAATATTACCAATAAAAATACCACATTATAATTACCTTCATCACCATTTTCCACGATCATCTCATTATCTTCCGCGTTGAAATGATGATACCCCAAATTTAACATTACCCGTTTACGACCTTCTCTTATAGGTGGTAAGGCTCATATTACCTTATCATCGAACAAGGCTCCCGCAATATAATTTTATGTTCTCCTATATTCGTATTATTGCAACGTCTGTAAAGATTATGGGCTTTTTATTTAGTTGGAAGGTGATGATTAGCTACTGGTTTTGTATTCGGTGGTATGATTCCCATAAAATCCTCAAAATGGTAGACATTTCAGATTTTCTGGTGCTTTTCCTTAAAGAAGTAGGTTCAAAGTACTAAGTCCAAAAGATGACATTTGGCACACATATTTTGATGCAACCAAAAGGTAGATCTACAAGTTTGTCTTTTTAAGTTTATGAAGAGAGATGTATTTCACTTCATAAATCTCTTTCACGTCTTTTCTTGATTTTGTTAATTCTGTCCATTAAAAAGTTATTTTTCAAACTATCGTGATTTGTAGACATAACTATACAAATTTTGACACGGGTCTTTATCACCTTTAACTCATTTTCTCGACGTTTCGATTATATTATAATAGCCAAGGTCGGGGGTAGACTGCCCGATAAAGACCCGTGTCAAAATCTATAGTTACATCTACAAGTTGCCTGAAAAAGATCGCTTTTAGCGGTAATGCCACTCATTGCTTGTTGTTACTTAGTATATGTTTTCTTTGTGTGCATAAGAAGTTTATCTATCTATTTATCTCTTTCAAGATTGTTGTTCCCGAATAAAGTAGACATCCTCTCAGACCTTAAGACGAGTAAAAAATCTTTTTGATGAATGCAGAATCGTTTTTTTCTCAATAACCGCAAAACATACAGTTTTGCTTTTTATGACAAAGATAACTTAAGGGGCTCCCTTAGACGATTGCTCTTTTTCGAAACGAAAAAAGAAATACTTCTGAACAAGCCACATCTCCTATTTTTATAAGTATATTAGTGACCCGCCCCGGCTTCGCACGGGTAGCATGTTATTATACATATAAACCTTCCTCCTGAATCACTGTATCTATTAAAAAAAACCGCATTAAAATCCGTTGTGTAGTTTTAAAGATATAAGCAAACATACATACATACGCGGGAAGCGGAAAGCGACTTTGCTTTATACTATGTAGTGATTACTTCAGGTTCCTACCTAGATTTCTATTAAGCTGAAAACATAATAATAGCAGAAACTTTTCTCGATAAAGATATTATTTCAAAATGATACTTTTTAGAATTTATGATCGAAATATTTTATATACCTACTATTAAAATCAACTTGTGATTTATTGTTAAAGATAGGTAATATGTAGATCTAGATTTTTATTAGAATAGATTTTTGATAAGTAATTATACATAATTTATATCATTAATTTATTCGGAAAGCTAAGGCGGACCACGCGCCGACGTGTGTTTGTCGTCATTGCAGCGGTCGGTAGGATTATTTATCGAAGTGAATAATCACTTCGATAAATACCCATCTATAAAGATGGGTACATCTTTATTCACATATACTATACATTATAAAATAGGAGATGTGGCTTGTTCAGAAGTATTTATTTTTTCTTTTCGAACAAAAACAATCGTCGACTGGGAGCGCCTTAAGGATTTAATCTAGATAAATTAAAGACAGAATCGCGATTGGTGAAACTTTTCTTGATAGATTTATTTTCCAAAGTTGGCTCTTCAAAAACACTAGTTTCGTTTTTAATCAAAACTATGAATATCTAAATAGTTCATTTATATTATTCGTTAGATAATCATACCTAGCTACCTAAATTAAAGACAAAAATAGAAATTTGATGGTTTTCAAGATAATGCAGTTTTATCACTTTTTCCGTCTTATCCAGGTAGACTCAACCCATACAAAACGTCAAAAATTTCACTTATCTCCTTAACGTATTCAGACAGAGGTGCGTTCAAACATTAGATATGTTTGGCGCATACCTTCTTTTGCAGTACCTTCCATACGTGATAACGTTGCAAGCCGTTATAAGCATATTAACTGGTTTCCTTATGTCGTTTTCTTAGAGTTTTGAATCACGTTTTTCGTATAAAAATCGATTGCATAGCCGAAATCTTAACCAAAGCTGGAGTCAAGGGAGTTTTACTTGCAAACTACGAGTAACATACTGAAATTGTACTAAGGCAGTATGGACTGGCCTCACAGCTCAGTTGGTAGTAACTCTGCCTTCTGCGCTGTAGGTTGTGGGTTCGATCCCAAAGACAAATATTTGTGCAATGAACATCGAATGTTTTTTCTGGTTATAAGTCTGGGTGGGTACACTGTAGGTATGTATTTACAAAAAAAGTATATAAGTATTTTATCAGTAATCCAGTTCCCATAGTATGGAGCTCTGCTTAGTTTGGGGCTAGATGACGTTGTGTGAAATGTCTAGGTCCCATTAGGCCAACGCGGCTAAACCAATATTAAGCTATAATAATTCATGCAATAGTTCAAAAGCTGATCTTCAGGAATAATTCCTGATATTGATAAAATGGAGCTAAGTAAACATCATAAACTCGGTATTACCCAAATATCGTAACTCGAATAACGTATTCTCCAAAACAATATTTAATATAACAAGCGTACGTAGAAGAGATAAATAGCGTAGAAACCAGACAAAAACTTCTGTTTTCCAAGCACGCAAAAACCAATCCTATTGCCGTGCAGTAAAGCTTAAAGCGGCTAAAACAGCTGTTACTAAGGTACTAGGGTGAGAGCGCTGGTTGTGGGCATTGAAACAACATTTTAATTTTCAAATAAACGTTTTATATTGAAAACATGATTAAAACGACGATTATTAAACAACATAGAATAGAGTATTTATATATATCTTAGATTAAGCAAAGGTTTTATAACAGGTGATATTTATTTATTGATTATTCATATTTAAATAGACAAAACGAGCAATATTTAGTAGTGGTCAATCAAGTCTAGAGGTGTAACGCATCACAACTATCACTTATCAAAATGGGCGGGTAAAAAGGTAAAAAGATATGCCTGGTCAATGGCAATACATAAAAATATATATATATATATATATATATATATATACGCGTCGACTTTAAAACCTCCTCCGTTTTTCGTCGGTTAATAATTGAAAATGACCAAAACCGGGGTAGGCACCACAACCGGGTCTTTGACCATTATTCACAGATACTTTTACGTTTGTACGTCGCAGTAGTTTAGACAAATTGGCGTTTTGCGGATAAATCCGCTTTTATAGCCCTTTCGTTTGCTTCGAAAAGTGTCCTATCTTTCATTCATGTTGCTTCGGGTCGCTGTAAAAGTCTGAAATGATAATAAAATAAATATTAATAATAAAATGAATATTAGCACGACTGTAATCCCCAAGTAAGGTAGACATTTTCTCAGATCTCCAGACGCTTAGATCCTTTGAAGATGTCTAGTGTAGTCAGAGTCACGTAAAAACATTATATTTGGCACATGCCCACATTTTGCAGTAGTTAGCATTCCATACTTGACAGGTTGCAAACCAATCGCCGATGGTAAGAATACTAACTGGTTTCCTCACGATGTTTTCCTTCACCGTTGTGAGCACGTTTTTTTGATGAGCATATACATTTTTCGAACAGAAAAATCCATTGATACACGCCGGGATTTGAACTCACTACCTTCAGAATGAAAGTTGATGTACCTCCCACTCGGCCAACACGGCTTTTTGATGTATGTTTATTTTATTGATTTATAAAATATTAAATTATGTATCGTGAGGGTATTGTTCTTTGTATTGCGACCTTGCCTTGCCTTGTGATTAGGGTAACTCTAATTTATACTAATAAAAGGCAAGTCCTAACTCACTGGCCGACATATCAACGCCAAGTCTAAACCACTAATGATAGAAGTTTGAAATTTTGAGAGGATATTGTTTTTATAATGTAGGCGTAATTTAAGAAAGGATTTTACGAAATTCATCCCCTAAATGTATGAAAGTTTGTATGAAACTCTGTCATTTTTAAAATTTGAAATGAATGAATGTGGTAAGCCTCTAAATATAAAATAATACAACACGTCTTAAAAGCTTTTTTGAATTTCATCCTTTAACGGGGTAAAAATGGGTTTTAAGTATGTATAAAAGTGCGTTTTCTATTATTGAAATTTGGACAGGACAACGTCTGTAGCGGGTCTGCTAATTTCTAATAAAACTTGAAGTTTGCCCCGAACTGAGCTGTCGCTAATACTTTGATAATTGTTATGGTAAACAATGCATAACGCATCGATAACAGCATTTCCAAACTTAACTGAACCACGAAGTCATTGAAACTCTAGCGAATGGGAGCCCATGTTCTATTGGTTTCTTTTAAATATTTTTTGTCACTACATAGTATAAAGCAAAGTCGCTTTCCGCTTCCCGCGTCTGTATGTAATATGTATGTATGTTTGCTTATATCTTTAAAACTACACAACGGAATTTGATGCGGTTTTTTTTAATAGATAGAGTGATTTAGGAGGAAGGTTTATATGTATAATAACATGCTACCCGTGCGAAGCCTGGGCGGGTCGCTAGTATTATATAAAAAAACGATATCTACCTAAATCCTAGAACAATAATTTTGAAATGTACCTACGAGTATATCAAAAAGCCCTATAACCTACCTGACCTATCTGTTCACCAATCTTGAAAATCTTTGCTTGGTTAGCTCGTTAGATCAATAAACGAACAAAGACTTTCATATGACTATAACATCAATACCCTACTAACAATTATTGCATAGTTAAGCCATAGTTTCCCAAATAGGGTTGACGTCAGACAGGCGGCTGGTTGTAAAACAAGCAAAATCTTTTTGCAACTTGTTTTTCTACATGTTGTGTCGTGTCCTTATACCAAATGTGGGGTCACATGTGGGATGATGACAAGAATATGATCATTGCATAGTTATGCCTAATAATGATTTTTATCCAGCCCTCGAAGATCTTATAATTACCTAAACGTAGACTGTATCGTTGGTTTAGTATTCAAAACAGAACTGTAAAGTCATGAAAGTTAACAAAAGTGAATTGAACCCCAAATAGGGCAGAGTGATGCCCTCTAAAAAGTTACCTACCCGCGGGCAGTGACCCCGTACCCGAACAGATGAGCATGCTCCTGGGACGTGCCGGGATTTCGCCTAACTACCTACTTCAGGAAATCAGTATTGGTCCGTGTTACAAAGTCCACGTAGAGAATGATTGATTGCCGGACAAGGCGAAACGCGCTTGTGTACTTGTTACTGGACTATTTTTTTATTTTTTTTTATTTTTTTTAATGGCAATCGGCCTTATTTGGACATTTCTGCCAGCGTCACGTTATTTTAAATTTCAATTAAACGGTGTTGGAAGGGACTATTAGTTCTCAGAGAGAGAAAGGGAACTCTGCAAAACGATTTCGACATTATCGATGACAGTGACAGTGCTCCGATATTTTCGGCCAAACATCACTCTAAGAAATCGTCGTCTGTCGTAGTAATATTCAAATAGTTAAATTTTCAAATAGTCAAACTGTCAAATTGTCAAATTGTAATATTGTCAAATTGTCAAATTGTCAAATTGTCAAATTAACAAATTGACAAATTGACAAATTGACAAATTGTCAAATTGTCAAATTGACAAATTGTTTAATTGTCAAACAGTCAAATTGTCAAACTGTCAAACTGTCAAACTGTCAAACTGTCAAACTGTCAAACTGTCAAACTGTCAAACTGTCAAACTGTCAAACTGTCAAACTGTCAAATTGTCAAATTGACAAATTGCGGACTTGTGTCAAGTTACTATCAGCACAGATTATTAATAAGTTACTACGGAACTATCATTTCTCACCTTTACTCTGCAAAACGATTTGGACATTAGTGACGACAGTGACAGAGCCTCGATACGGTGAAACTGCACTCTTAAAAAATCTTCGTCTGTCGTAGTAGAACGTATCATATCAATTGACAAAAGTAATATCAGTCGTTCCATCCTTCAAAATATAGCCGAAAACGATGTGACACTGGTCCCGATATATCGTTGCTCGTTTTCAAGAGTAATCCCCATGAAAAACCAGTTCAATTTTCGTAAGTGACCTTAATACTGTATGATTGTTGCGTGTCATAAGTAAAAGTTCCCAGAATAAATGAATGCGAGATCGTACAAGTGCGGTTATTAGAGTCTCCTTGTTCGAGACAGAATTAATATCACCCGTTTTGGGGATAATAATAGAATGTTCCAGAAAGGCAAAATGAGACGTTTGACAAATTACCCGGGGAAACACACGAGGATAATCACATTAATGTTGTCACTCGACATAATAATATTATGTTCTACGTACGTCCACATTCTACATACAAATGGTATTTTAATCTACTTCTCCGTAGACTAATCGTTTTATTTGTCTACAGATATATTTATTCATGTTCATTTTAGGCTTAGTGAAAGTTTCATTTCCAAACTAACGTGATCAGTACACATAACTAGACATACACACACATAGACATAGCGAATCACTAGCAGACCCGAGACAGACGTTGTCCTGTTCAAATTTCAATAATCGCATGGTAGAGTAACGCACGTTGCTATGACGACTGCACCATCTATACCAAAATCAGTTGTAAATTTGTTTAAAAATTGAGAATTGTTTAAGACGCTGCCAGACGACGATTATTTTTGTTCAAAACGAAAAAAGAAATACTTGTGAACAAGCCACATCTCCTATTTTATAATGTATAGTATATGTGAATAAAGATGTACCCATCTTTAATCACTTCGATAAATAATCCTACCGACCGCTGCAATGATGACAAACACACGTCCGCGCGTGGTCTGCCTTAGCTTTTCGAATAAATTAATGATATAAATTAAATTACTTATCAAAAATCTATCCTAATAGAAATCTAGATCTACATATTACCTATCTTTAACAATAAAGTTGATTCTAATAGTAGGTATATAATATATTTCGATCATAAATTCTAAAACGTATCATTTTGAAATAATATTTTTATCGTGAAAAGTTTCTGCTATTATGTTTTCAGCTTAATAGAAATCTAGGTAGGAACCTGAAGTAATATACTTATAAAAATAGGAGATGTGGTTTGTTCAGAAGTATTTCTTTTTTCGTTTCGAAAAAGAGCAATCAGCGACTGGCAGCCTCTTAATATAAAATTTAATCATACTTAATATTGATTTTTGCACAGGTCTTTCTAAAACCTCTAATGCCATCAAAAACATAACTTGTAAAAAAAGCCAAGTCTCGCAACGCAACTCAGTTCTTCTACCGTAAAAAGTTGTGAGATCCATGTAATACCAAGTCGGTTAATTTATTCATTCCCTACTTTAAGGGTCCTTCTGTCTTAAGTTATTACGTAAAGTTTAGCTAATTACGTAATAACATAATTTTTAAATAAATTTGTTAGTGAAAATGCAGGCTTCTAGTTTTATCCACAACGAAGTTATATGGGGGTCGAAAATGGCCTGAACTGCTTCGAGAAAAGGATGGTACAGCCGTGCTGCTTTATTGCTTGACTTGGCAGGGGCACTGCCGTGCCCCCAGATTTCTCGATGTTTTTTCTGAGTTAAAAGTGTAAACACGCAAATTGGGATAAGGACAAGATAATGATGTGTTAAAGACCCGTATAAAAATCTATATTTATTGAGAAGACATCTATCGTGCTTGGTTAATCCGGGTGGGGATCGAATCCACAATCTACAGCGCAGAAAACAGAGCTACTACCAACTAAGCTGCGAGGCCAGTTTAGTCACTACATAGTATAAAGCAAAGTCGCTTTCCGCTTCCCGCGTCTGTATGTATGTTTGCTTATATCTTTAAAACTACACAACGGATTTTGATGCGGTTTTTTTTAATAGATAGAGTGATTCAGGAGGAAGGTTTATATGTATTAAACCCGTGCAAAGCCGGGGCGGGTCGCTAGTTAAACATAAACAATAAAAGGTTATGTTTGTTTCAGAGTAAAACACTAGACCTGGCTCTAGTTTCGATATACAGAGGAGGCGTGGAACTGGCATCTGTCAGTCAGTATGCAGGTTCACCATACAATACAACAGACAGGTAAGCTTATTCGTTTGTAGAACTGAAAACGTAGATTTTATACAAGAAAATCAAGTATGTAGGCATGTGCCCATGTATGTTTAACTGTACGTTTGGACATGCCTCTGACTTTAGACATTTCAAAGATCTAAAAGCCTGGATTTCTGAGAGGATGTCTACCGTACTCGGGGATTACAGTCGTGATTCTATTGTTGTTTATTTCTATGACAAGCCAAATATTTTAAGTTGAGTTTTTACTGTTCGTTTCTATTTGTTTTGCATACTCGTATTTATCAAACAATTAAAATTATATTAATATTATAATTGAGTTAGGATGTAGGTACCTATGTATATGTGTTCAGGACCGAAATGAATTTATTCATAATTATTCTAAATAGCTCAACTGATTTTTCTTCTCGAGGTAAGAAGTTTTCTGAAAGTGTTTTTTATGCAATTACTGAAATTTAGGCAGAACAAAGTCTGACACGGTTCGTCTAGTACACATCTCTTACTCACAGTACAATCATCAAAATGCATACCACATTTAAATTGTTTTAAACAAACAGCATTGTCCTCAAAGCGAAAGTTCACAATAAAGACATTTTAGATTGTTTGATTCAGTTAAACATTTGGTTGGTCAACATTTAATTCATTTGACTTTGGATCGTTCAACTTTACGTAGTAGTTAATTTATACAATTATCTGGCTTCGAAAGTTAGTACAATTGTTTTATAATAAGAGGTGTAATAACAAGGGCTGCGTTGGTCGAGTGGAAGGTGTTAAACTTTTAGGTTCGAAGGTTTGAAACCCAGATATTTGACAGTATGAAAAATAAAGTGTTGTTGATTGTAATCTATGTAAATTATGTCTTCATAAAGCGTTATGGAGTAAAATAACTTGAAAATAAACAATGATTTATTAAAAAAACCTATAATTTAATTTATCTATTTTAAAACGCCAGTCACGTGACATAAAACGGTCAGGATTGGTCGATCATCGCCAAATGTCAAAATAGCGTTTGGCGGGTTATTTAAATTGACAATATTTAATTAACATTTTTAGGGCCAATACTTAACAATATTAAAAATAATATTTTTTTATGGATTCCACAGTCTTTACTGAATAATCTAGAATGGTTTTCAAAATCTTATCAAATAGCCCATTAATGAGGCATGTGCCAAATGTAATGTTTATCCTGCCTCTGACTGACATCTTCAGGGATCAGACCGCCTGGAGATCTGAAAAGATATTATTTATAGTACTTGGGGATTACAGTCGGAATCCTAATTCATAAAATTTTGATATTGTTCTAAATTCATTCAATAGTGGTTCGAAGTCGATCAAAATGTTTTATTTTTATGTAAAGTAAAAGTCTAGACCAAAATAGAGATCTAGACCAAATTTATACATAATAAATTAATGTTAATAAAATGCTTGTAAAATAATTACTCTATTTGTCATATCTTACAATTCTATGAATTTATTTTATTTATATTTCGTAAATGGGAAAATAGCCGTTGGCCGAGTGAGAGTTACCTCGACTTTCATTTCGAAGGTCGTGAGTTCGAATCCAGGCGTGCATCAATGGATTTTTCTGTTTGAAAAATGTATATGCGCATGCGCATCAAAACACATGCTCAAAACTGTGAAGGAAAACATCGTGAGGAAACCAGTTAGTCACTATCACTACATAGTATAAAGCAAAGTCGCTTTCCGCTTCCCGCTTCCCGCGTCTGTATGTATGTTTGCTTATATCTTTGAAACTACACAACGGATTTTGATGCGGTTTTTTTTAATAGATAGAGTGATTCAGGAGGAAGGTTTATATGTATAATAACATGCTACCCGTGCGAAGCCGGGGCGGGTCGCTAGTATTCTTATAAGCGGCGAAGCTTGCTTATCAAATATTGTATTTCATTAAATCGATCGTAAACGAGGAAGTTGTCGCCTGTGTTCCTATTCCTTTAATTAACGTTGATACTTACGTGGAACTTGTTGTCATGCAATAAGGTAACGCCGATTTTGTATAAAAAGCTGGTTAACACCTGTTTTTGGAAAAAAACAGGCTTGCAACCTGTCACGTATGGATTGTTAACTGCAAAATGTGGGCATGTGCTAAATATCACTACTCAGTATAAAGCAAAGTCGCTTTCCGCTTCCCGCGTATGTATGTATGTATGTTTGCTTATATCTTTAAAACTACAGAACGGATTTTGATGCGGTTTTTTTTAATAAATAGAGTTTTTCAAGAGAAAGGTTTATATGTACAATACATGCATAATATAGTAGAGAAACACTGATAATTTTAGAGGTTTCTAATGTGATGTCGTAAATAAACACATTTTTTTGCGCTTACATTGCAAATGCTGGCTGAACCCCACGAGATATATCAAAATAATGTACTACAGTATTGTACACCTTAAAAACGTCTACAAAAAAGTCCACGATGGTATTAGAAATGTCTTACGCACAGCGAAGCGGGCACGGGTCAGCTAGTAACACATATTTGAACGGCATCTGCTGCCCCCTATAAATAACGCTAAATTATCTGAGTATCTGACGATCTGAGAGGATGTCTACCATACTTGGGGATTACTTACTTAGTCGTGATCTTATTTTATTTAATAAAAAAGAGTATATTAATACATGTACAAGCTTTACTAACCCTCGTATTCAAGAACGACACTATGAGAACACGCACCCACAGTGGACGAAATCTTTTTTCATAAACATCACTTTATGTGTTGAGCGGCACTATGGCGCACGCTACCGTGTGCCTTTAGAGCTCAACTTTGGCTAGAGGCACACGACAATGTGCCTCTAATCACACTATGCAGTGTCGCACAACACATAAAGTGATTTTTATGAAAAAAGATTTCGTCCACTGTGGGTGCGTGTTCTCATAGTGTCGTTCTTGAATACGAGGGTTAGTTTGGAACTAGATCGCAAGTTGTAAATGATTAAATAACCACCAATAATTATTAATTTAATATCAAAGTAGGTTAATGCACATGCCATATTGCACTGTGGCATTTTTGGTGATTGCACTTCCGCCTAAGGCGAAAATAATTTTGCACTGCTGAGTATGTACACAAATTAGTTGCATTACTTATTCCGTTAAGACGAGTAATAAATGTTTTTGATGAATGCAGAATCGTTTTTTCTCAATAACCGCAAAACATACAATTTTGTTTTATATGACAAAGATATAATCTAGATAAATTACAGACAGAAACACGATTGGTGAAACTTTTCTCGCTAATTTTCCAAAGTTGGCACTTCAAAAACACTAGTTACGTTTTTAATTAAAACTATGAATAGCTAAACCGTTCATTTTTATATAATTCGTTAGATAATCATACTAGCTAAGTAAATTACAAACAGTTTCTTTTTAAATTTGATGGTTTTCAAGATAATGCAGTTTTATCACTTTTTCCGTCATATCCGGGTAGACTCAGCACATACAAAAAGTCAAAAATTTCACTTATCCCCTTAAGATCTAATGCAAGCTGCTAGCACCGTGCCGCGTAACCAGACAGATTTAGCGTCACATTGCTGATTGCATGGAGGGGCAAATGCTGTATAGTCTGATCATTCATCTGCCCAAGCAGGCGGTGCCTCACAGCTAAGTTGGTAGTAGCTCTGACTTCTGCGCTGTATGTTGTAGGTTCGATCCCCATTCGGGATAAACATTTGTGTGATGAACATAGATGTTGGTTCTATTTCTGGGTGTCATGTTTGTATAATAAGTATGTATTTACAACAACGTATATAAGTATTCTGAGTTATCTGGTTCCCATAGTACAAGGTTTGCTTAGTTTGGGGCTAGATGGCGCTGTGTGAAATGCCCACCGATATTTATAATTATTATTTTCATCATGACTATTTTAATTTTATAAATGGAATGAAATAGGATCACGACTGAAATTCCCATACGGTAGACATACTCTCAGATCTCCAGACACTAAGATCCTTAAAGATGTTTAGAGTAGACTAAAGTAGGGTAGTCAGGCACGTCCGACAATGCTCACATTTTTCAGTAGCTAGCATTCTATACATATATATATACGCGGGAAGCGGGAAGCGACTTTGCTTTATACTATATAGTGATTATGCAGTGAACATAATTAAATGAATCCATAGGCTTCATTAAATGAAGCCGTGTTGGCCGAGTGGGAGGTATCTCTATTTTCATTTCGAAGGTCGAATCCAGGCGTGCATAAATGGATATTTCTGTTCGTAAAAATTATATGCTCATCCAAACACGTGTCTAGAACGTTAAAGGAAAACATCGTGAGGAAACCAGTAAGTATTTTTATAAGCGGCGATGGCCTTGCAACCTGTCACGTATGGAATGCTAACTACTGCGAAATTTGAGCATCTGCCAAATATAATGTTTGGACGTGCCTTTGACTACCCCCTCTAGATATTTTCGAGAATCTAAGCGCCTGGAGATCTGAGAGGATGTCTGCCGAACTTGGAGATTACAGTCGTGATCCTATTTAATGTTTTTTGACTGGACTCACAGCTCAGTTGGTAGTAGCTCTGCCTTCAACGCTGTAGGTTGTGGGTTCCCCATCCAGGGCAAACATTTGTGTGATGAACATAGATGTTTGTTCTGTGTCTGGATGTTAATATTTAGTAAGTACTAGCAGACCCGGCCACGCGTTGCTATGTCAACAGTTTGCAATAAAATAATATTGCGACTATAAATTGAGATGTAAGCTATCCCATCTTTCAAGTTGGATCAAACTGCACATGGTGTGCAAAGTTTGATTAAAATCGGTAAAGTCGCTTAGGAGTTCATCGCGGACAAACAACGTGACGCGTAATTTATATATTATTAGAAAGAGAAGAAGTATATACAAAAAAAAAGTTAATTATGTATTCTATCAGGTATCTGGTTCCCATAGTACAAGCTTTGCTCAGTTTGGGGCTAGATGGTTCTGTGTGTAAAGTCCGCCAAGATTTATTTATATTTCTTCTTCTTCTTCTTCTAACTTAAGAGCTGTGCTCTTGTCGGTGTAATTGATGCAGCTCTCTCCATCTATTTCTCTCCAGTGCCGTCTCTTTAACTTCCTTATACGACACGACAGCTATTTTCTCCTTTATCTGGCTCATGTAGCTTATTCGTGGCCTTCCTCTTCCTCTCTTCCCTTCAATCTTCCCTTCCATTATAGTCTTTATAAAACTGTCGTGCCGTATAAGGTGGCCAACCATCTTCCCTCTTCTGTTCTCAATCGTTGTTAATAGGATCCTTTTTCCTGTATTCTACGTAAAACCTCTATATTTGTAATTTTTTCTGTCCAGCTTATCCTTTCCATCCTTCTCCAGCACCACATTTCGAAAGCTTCTATATTTATAAGTATATATTTTTTTTATGACAGCAGTATTTTTAAAGCAATAAAATATTAATAAACGAATAACATAGATAGAAGCCGAGATCTCTAAGAAATGGCTTTATACCTTAACCGTCTCATGATTAATGATAATGACGCTCTTACCTTGTGTATTCCGATCACAAAGCACTTTTGTTGAGAAAATTTAATTATACGCATTGCGATCTTTGAAACTTGGTATTAATTGAGTTTTGCTAATCTTAGGTTGCTTCCAAGGATGTTGTGTGGTACAATACAAGTGATGTTTTTTACAAGCTTTTATTTAACTTGCAAAGTATGTATATATAGGTGGAATCTTGCAACTCAATTTTGAAGCAGTTATCTTCAACCGATTGAGCTGAAATTTGGCATACTTTTGAAACTGCGGTGACAATGCAATATTATAACAGCGAGCTGATCTGATGATGGAGTCAGGAGCTATCCTACAGTCACTCACAACATAACTTTTAAGTAAATACTTGATTGAGTAAAAACTTCATTATTGTCAAGTTCCGATGACAAATGTTATATTTTTTCGCTTTTATTTTCTCAAAACTCCCTGTTCTTTCTTCGAATTCTTCGAAGGTAATACACAAAATTTCAAAACTATATTCCAAAAAGGTTTTCGTAAATAATAAAAAAAAAGATTTTTGTCGTAAAAATGTTTTTGTCGGGCACAAATATTTTTCTACAGATAACTTTTTTTTGTTCACAATCGGCTCGGTTTTAAAAGAACTTGAAGTGTTTTAATATTATCTAACAAACGACTATAGAGAAAAAAAAACAATCACGACTGGGGATTACGCCCTAAGTACGGCAGACATCCTCTCAAATCTCATCCCATTGCTGCTAAGAAGAATAATAACTGGTTCCGTCGCGATGTTTTCCTTCACCGTTTCAAGCACGCATATATTTTCAAAAAGAAAAATTATTGATGCACGCCCGGTGTTGAACCTATTCTTTTCTTAAAAGAGGGCATCTGTCACTTGGCCAACAAGGGTTTTAGGGTTTCGTAGTCTACAAGAAATTCTTATAGTTTCGAAAAAAAAAATGTTTTTTTTTTCTAGCATACCCTATGGTGTGGGGTGTCGTTGGATAGGTCTTTGAAAACCATATTTATTTTAATAAATAAATATTAATGGACATTTCACACAGCGCCATCTAGCCCTAAACTAAGCAAAGCTTGTACTATGGGAATCAGATAACTGATAGAATACTTAAATACTTATAGACGTTTTTTGTTGTTGTTGTAAATACATACTTATTCGAACATATTAACTCCCAGACTCAGAACAAACATCTATGTATGTTCATCACACAAATGTTTATCCCGGGTGGGGATCAAATCTACAACCTACAGCGCAGTATGCAGAGCTACTACCAACTGAGCTGTGGGGCCAGTCGTTTTTTTTTTACTATCTCGTTTACACCCTTTGACTTACACCACACCAGTGCGTGTTGGGAACAATCGAACTCCAGCAATTCCAATACTGCGGCTTTTGTTTTACTATTTTGTTTTGTTAACTGTTTTATTGTGCTACAAGATGGTATCGAGCTTCCGATTCCTTACTTGGCCATTTGTTATTAATCACTAATTATTTCCACTGACTACCCTCTTTAGACACCTATAAGGATCTGAGCACATGGAGAACTGAGAGGATTATTTTTCTTACTATCGTGATTTGGTACACATAGCTATTGAAATTCGAAACTTTGTGAGTTTGTATATATGTTTGTATCCTAATAAAACCTAAACGACCAAACTGATTAAGATGAAATTTGCTGTAGTATGTAGATAGAATATCAGATAAACAAAAAGAGAAACTTACGATCCGAAAAACCACCACAAAATGATAAAAAATTAAAAAAGTATGATTTTAGTATAGATGGTGCAAATAAAATAGACATCTCAAAACGAAAACATTGAGTTGTCATAGCAACGCATTCTACCAAAAATATTGAATACTACTTAGGTCAATATTCGAAATTTAGATTGTCAAAAAAATTTGACAACAATTTGACTACTGATACGCTTTCTACCAAAATTCGAATTTTATTTTATTAGGACAAGGAAAATAAATTGGAAGTTTCTGGAAGTGTTTTTTTATGCGATTACTGAAATTTGGGCAGGAAAAAGCATGTCACGGGTTGGCTGCTGCACATAATTTACCTTCACCAAAAGGTACATGAATAAAATGAGCTCACGAATTCCACCTTAAACTTGAACAATCCTGAAACTGCTCCAAATCGACCGCAACTGATTGTAAAAAGTTCAATTCCCAATATCGCTCCGACTCCGAAGAGTTTAAAGGTCTTTTAACGACTTCTGGGAAAATCATAATGAGCGATAGAGGAGAAAGATCCAATAACATTTTGCAAAGCTTTATATCCTAGGGTAGAATATTAAATTCAAATACCTAGAAAACACTTTACATAAGAAATAATAAATCTTATCTATATATATAAAAAATAATCTTTGTATTATGTCCTATATAAAATCGTAAACTTTGCATTAGGTCTTATGATGATCTTTAGCAAAGTTGTTGTGCATGAGTCCACCAAGGTTTCTGAGTTGGAGGCAACGAACGCAGGGTACAGCTAGTCTATCTATCTATATATATAAAAATTAATTGCTGTTCGTTAGTCTCGCTAAAACTCGAGAACGTTAATTCTAAAGCGATACGAAGTTCGCGGGGTCAGCTTATATCTAATAAAATTCTCGTGTCACAGTGTCTGTAACCAATCTCCTTCAAAACGGCCTAACCGATTTTTTTGTGTGTATTATTTGATAGGTATGAGAATAGGTCATAAAGTATAATTGAAACACTTGCTGGTAAACTTAGTTCCGCTGCTTATGCAGTCCGCACGATGAGGCGGCTGGCCGATGAAGCCACAGCTAGGCTAGTTTATTTTAGTTACTTCCATAGTGTAATGTCGTATGGAATTCTTCTCTGGGGTAAGGCAGCAGACATTCAAGTTATTTTTGTTTTACAAAAACGGGCAGTACGTGCCATTTATAAAATGAAGTCCCGGGACTCTTTGAGACAAAAATTTAAAGAAATTAACATTCTCACAGTAATCTCACAATATATATATGAAAACTTACTGTATACTCATAAGAATATGGCTTTCTTTAAGAAAAAAAGTGATGTACATAGTATTAACACAAGAAAACGCAACAAAACTTCCCGTTAGAAGATTTAAAGCCTACATAAAGAATAATCTTATAAACAAAGCGTATTATACTGTAGATGATTATATAAATGATAAATCCTCGTGGCCTGATGTCGCTCTGCCACTCGACAGCTAAATATTAATTTAGGTACTTAATTTTATTTTGTGTAACATTTGTCTACTTTTATTATTTTTAAGCAAATAGTTATTTTATCTGTAAGTTTTAATTCTAAATCAAGTGTAGCGTGTGTTGCTTTTTGAATTTGTGCTGAAGCTCTTTAGTTATTTTTTTTATTGTTGTACGTACTTGAGTAGTAGGTACTTTTAATTATTATTCTTGTTTGAGCTTTCACCTTGTTCGATTGGCACCACACTGGAGCTCTACATAGCATTAAGGAAAGGATCATAAAAAAAAGGTAGACCCCAAGCCGTGTTTGTTGCCTGATTCTTCTAGCCCGTTAATTCCCAAGCGAACGCCGGCGTTCGGGCTCTGACGTCATCGCGCATGCGCATTTTTGAAAATTTATTATAAAATAACCAGAAGAGCTATCGCTTCCGGGTTTTGACTGTTACGAAGCTGACAGATGACAGTATCGTTCTGTGTAACAAAACCATTCACTTCCGGATCCGAAATATGTTTCCGCGCAAATTTAAAATTATTATTTTTTTTGCGCCATTTTTTTTTTTGACTAAAAAAATTCACTAAAAATCCATTTATTTAGTTTATTATAAAATTTCTTATTTATATGATAAACAATAGCTATTGTTATGATCTATAAAAGAAACTTCATTTAAATTGCTTTTAATTTTTTTTTGATGAATTTTTTAAATTTTTTTTTTTATTTTTTTTTATTTATTACCTTATTTATTTTTTTCTAAAAAGGTTATTTACACTCTAAATTGCATTTATAGATAAGTTTGTTGAAAATTTCACGGAGAATCCAAAAATATATAGATGTATATACCTTTTCATGCAAAATAACGAGATATAGGTGAAATAGTGCATTTATGGCGCCAAAAAACTGCCAAAAAAACGGCGCCAAAAAAACGTGTCAAGACCAAGGGGCCTAGGCTTGGTCGCGTGGAATCGGCGTAGCTTCACCTAGTTCCTAAGACGTTTCAAAGTGATCCTTGTGATTTTATTGAAATAAATGATTTTTGAATTTGAATTTGAATTAATACCATACTGTTTTTTGAAAAATCCAGCGAAAAATTCCGGAAAAAACTGATAGTACTTTTTGTGTGGGAGGGCAAACGTATGTTGAGACAGCTAGTAATAAATAAATATGGCGGACATTTTACACAGTGCCATCTAGCCCCAAACTAAGCAAGGCTTGTACTATAGGAACCAGATTACTGATATAATACTTTTATGTGTATATTTTCTTATGCAAATACATAGCACCCAGACACAGAACAAACATCATTGTTCATCACACAATTGTTTGTCCTTGGTGGAAATCGAACCTTAAACCTACAGCGCAGAAGGCAGAGCTACTAACAACTGAGCTGTGAGGCCAGTAAATGAAATAAAGGCTACTTTTAGACCTTAGAAGATAAAACAAAACTTTTATTAAATTATTCTTTTATGTCTGTAACGATCGCTTTGTTCGAAAATAAATCACTAATTTATTATTTTGCACTATGTTCGATATTTGTAACGCGCAATATTACAGTTTAACATTTAATAAGGCAGTTTAATAGAAAATGAAAGCGAAAACACCGCGCGTTGCAAAAATCGACAAAAATAATATCGGTAAAGTATGTTTGCATGACGTAATTGAGGAACCCCCAAAATATCAATTTAAGATACCAAACATGTGGTACTTTTTGAAATAAAGTTCGAGGGGCCTCGAAATATTATGAGTCAAGGTACAGTCGAGGTTACAACTAAGAATAAGAGGATTAATAGCGCACATTCTGATAGATCAAAATCGTAACACAGCAATAAGCCCTTTTGTTTCTTTATTTACCGACTAGTGACCCGCCCGGGCTTCGCACGGGTGCAATGCTGATACTAAATATACTACAAAATGTCTTTATATAAAACGTTTTTTTTCACAGCTTTTTTGTCATTAGTGTTATAAACGTAAGAGTAGACAAATATAATCAGAAAGCTTCGAACTGCTAAGCTATCGGGAGTTACACGTGTTATTGTGAGTCAACCATAAAAGATAGACATATGCTGTCGTGGAATTTTTTTTATATAATTTTAAGGAGAACATTTCCGTCATACATGAATTCTGTGTAGCTTTAACCATTAAGATTGCACACGCGACGGAAGCTTAAAAAATGGAGTAACTTCTCCCGTTTTCCCAACATTTTCCTTCACTGCTCTGCTCCTATTGATTGCAGCGTGATAAAAAGTATACTATAACCAGCTCAGGAGTATGAAAAATAATTGTACCAAGTTTCGTTAAAATCCGTCGAGTAGTTTTTGTTTCTATAACGGTTATACAGACAGACAGACAGACAAAAATTTTACTGATTGCATTTTTGGCATCAGTATCGATCCCTAATCACCCCCTGATAGTTATTTTGGAAATATATTTCATGTACAGAATTTACCTCTCTACAGATTTATTATAAGTATAGATTACTTTCATGAATTTATGTCAATAAATTTTAGAACGAGTAATACATTTTTTTGATTAAGGCCCGGCTCACACCCACACACGTATTTCAATGATTTTCAGGTACCGATTTAAAAACCAGGAATCACAATTGTGAGGATATAATGATACAAAATTACTGATAATATATTCATCTTTAATAGTAGATAATAAAAACTGGCCAGTTCTATACAACATTTTCAAAAAAATACGTTTTTACCGTCGCAAGAACCGCTGAAAATGTCGAAAAATGGGGTCTGGTTAGGTACCAATATCTTTAGACCCACAGCATATTTTTATTTGAAAATAATACGAAATTGTAGATTTTATATTTCTCTATACCGCGTGGCATTATCTTGTTTTCAAATAATTTACTTTTTCATTTATGAACAATATAAAATGCAATAAAACTTATCCATACATTTTTTCCATACAAAACTCACATTCACCTCAAGTCGGCACGTCAGTCAGCGCTCAGACGCGCTCGGGGAAGCACGTCCACGTCACATTTTTCTTCGAATTTAGGGGAAGTCTGACATAACCGGATACTGGGGTAAAATAGTGGACATGCAAAACTAATGATAACATTTGTATAATATATTGCCTTGACGAATTTGGTGCAAGCCACACAGATGAAGTTTAGGTACAATGCATGAGTTGTAAGGGTTGGGCTCATGTACACAGTACAGACTATGAAAGAGTTGGATGATTTTTTTGTAGAAGATGCGTTACATCGAGTTACGTTTCGAAACAGTATGATAATAGTTTACGGTTTTACCTTTTTGCATACGTCGCGTTGGAGCAAAATCGAAATAAGCAGATGTTTCGTATTTGATTGTTATTTTAATAAAAATATTAAATTTCAGAAAAATGTGAACCTGTTTGTGTCCCTAATTAGTCCTACTAAATAAATATAAATAATGATTTGATACATTTCTGTTTTGAAATGAAAGTTCTAAAAAGGTACCATGACCCTTAGTACGGTTTTAACCCGGCCTCCCCTATATTACCAAGCGTGTTTTTTTATACATGGATGGAAAAAATTGATACTTTATCTGAACAAAATGCGAAAAATTACTTGAATTTTCGATTACGAATATAATTTATATTTATTATCTATCTACATTTAATATTATAAATCTGATTTGTTTGTGCGGATGTTAGGTATGTTTGGATGTTTGTACCTCAATCAGACTTAAACGACTAAACGGATGAAATTGAAATTTGCTGTCGATGTAAATATACCCCTAGCTTATAAATATGCTATTTTTAATTTAAAAACATCCCCAAAACTATAAAAAGACTCCGAGTGCTGGTGTGCAACAAATCTAGCATTAATCAATTTTGACGACTGATGAATGACTGACGAATGATACGATACGCATTGAACCAAAAATGTTGAACCTTCTAAAAAGGTCGGTATTTGTTATTAAGGCAAGGTTTATCTGGGGGCACGGTAGTGCCCCCGCCAAGTTAAGCAAAAAAGCGGCACAGTCGTACCATCCTTTTCTCGAAAC
Organism: Hydriomena furcata; assembly: GCA_912999785.1. NCBI lineage: Eukaryota > Metazoa > Arthropoda > Insecta > Lepidoptera > Geometridae > Hydriomena > Hydriomena furcata. Next base: position 2,696,291 of record OU538833.1, on the reverse strand, counting down.
AGTTCAGGTCATTTTTTGGACAGACAGACAGACATTGAAATCTCACAACTTTTTACGATAGAAGAACTGAGTTGCGTTGCGAGAATTGGCTTTTTATTTTAATTTTTACAAGTTGTTTTTGATGGCATATACTTAAGTTGTACATGATTCAAATAATTAAATATTAAAAAAATAATAAAGTGTCCTGAAAAATTGTTTAATTCGAAATACTGAAAGTGCTCTTTAGTGTTTCGTAGTTTACAAAAAACCCTTATAGTTTTGCCATATCCGTCCATTCGTCCGCAGCTTAGCTCAGATACTCTTAATACTAGAAAGCTGTAATTTGGCATGAATATACTAGTCACGCCGACAATGTGGTAGAAATAAATATATATTTTCAGATGTTTTTTTTTCTCGCATACTCTCCATGTCTTTGGATAGGTCTTAAAAAGTATTGCGGGTTTGTGATGTCATTTAGTATTACAATGGAAAATATGAATTTGTAAAAAGAGCAGCTGGTCATCTCTTTTTCTGGAAAGAAAATATTATGGAAGATTATTTAGTAAAATTTTACAATAACTGTTTAATTCCAGAACTTGTTGACCCTCGCTACGCGCTGTCTATGGATCTTCGAGATCATAGCTCGCACACAATATTCAAAAGCATACCTACATATTTTATCAGTATTTCACTTTCAAAACTTTCTGTGAGTGGTACTCGAAACGTTGACGGTGCCGTCATCGATTTTAGATGGCAATAAGTTTTTTTATTAAAAATATATTTTTTAAATCAAGCTTTTGTAAATTCTTGTGCTCTAGTTCTCGTCAAGATAAAAATAACGAGCCCAAACGCGACGTGGTTATGTTGTGTAGTTGAGGAGTTCCGATGGCTACATCCGACCTCCATCATCAGACCAGGTATATAGATATGCAAAGTTTTGCCTCAATTCGACTATTTAGTGAAGAGTTCCGTTGAACAGCTCCTGACTCCATCATCAGATCAGCTCGCTGTCACCATATTATGTATGCAAAATTTCAGCTCAATCGATTGGGGATAACTGCTTAAAATTAAGTTGCAAGATTACACCTTATCAAACATAGATACATAAATATGTACATAAACTGCAAGTTAAATAAGAGCTTATAAAAAAACGATACTTCAATGTGTGCGTTTGCACTATTCGTAGTGTGCGGCCACAGAATACGGAAAAGTACAAAAAATGCGAGCTGTCATATTTGAAACAGCCACCTTAATGCAGAATCGTTTTTTCTCGATAACCGCAAGACATACAGTTTTGTTTTTTATGACAAAGATAACTTATGGATTTAAATAAATAAATTATAGAAAGAAACACGATTGGTGAAACCTTTTTTCGATAGATTTATTTTCCAAAGTAGGCTCTTCCAAAACACTAATTTCGTTTTTACTCAAAAATATAAATAGCATAACAGTTCATTTTTAAGGTTCCGTACCCAAAGGGTAAAAACAGGACCCTATTTATAAGACTTCGATGTCCGTCTGTCTGTCACAGGGCTGTATCTCATGAACCGTGATAGCTAGACAGTTGAAATTTTCAAAGATTATGTATTTCCGTTGCTGCTCTAACAACAAATACTAAAAACAGAATAAAATAAATATTTAAGGGGGGCTCCCATACAACAAACATGATTTTTTTGCCTTTTTTATAGATAATAGTACGGAACCCTTCGTGCGCGAGTCCGACTCGCATTTGGTCGGTTTTTTTATATAATTCGTTAGATAATCATACTAGCTAACTAAATTATAGACAGTTTCTTTTTAAGTTTGATGGTTTTCAAGATAGACTCGGCCCATACAAAACACCAAAAAATTAAAATATCACCTTAATATTTACTTTTTTTGCAATTGTTATTGGGTCGGGAAGTTATCTCCGATACCTCCTATTGCTTACGTCACGTGCTTATCTAGAGATGTTTTTGTGAAAGTTTTCGCGCAATCAGCGATCGTACGAGTCAGACGAAAGTGCCAATTGCGGGAATGGAAGGATCCCGTGAATGTTCCCGGTTTAATAGAACTAACACGATGTAACAAGCAAGCTTAAAACGCTTTATTGCAAAATACATTTTACATTCGCAAATCGTTGTGGAATCACAGTAAATTTGAGGTGATAGTATTTTTTACAAGTTTTTTTTAACTTGCAATGTATGTATGTAACTATGTAATGTTTGTTAAGGTGGAATCTGGAATCTTGCAAATCAATTTTGAAGCAGTTATCCCCAACCGATTGAGCTGAAATTTCGCATACTTATGTAACTTCTGTGACAATGCAATGATATGGTGCATTCTGAGGAGTTCCATTGTGAGTGTCTGTCTGTTGCATAGCTCCTGAGCTATGCAACAGACAGACAGGAGCTATGCAACAGACACATATTTTTCAACAGAAACTTATTTTTGGTTGATGATTTAATGGGCTTAATCAATCAGTGAAGCGAGTACGAATAATTATATGACATAGTAACACTCAGACACAGAACAAACATCTATGTTCATCACACAAATGTTTGCGCTGGGTGGGGATCGAACCCACAACCTACAGCGTTGAAGGCAGAGTTAGGTACTACGTTATTGGTTCGTGCTCAGGCCATAGGTCTCTGAATTGTCTCGAAACATCAGCAGTACAAGAAAATAACGTGATATGTAGCCGTATTCTATTTAAAATGATAACAACCACGATAGTTTGAATTCTAGAATAGGATTTTGTTGAAAGAATTCATTTTGGCACCCGCATGAAGGCATTGTAAGGTGAGTGAGTATACCTACTCACTCACCTGCTATAGTGTAAAACTAACCGAGTTTCTGTTTATGTCGGTGTCGCTGGTTGCAGTCTCCGCCAAACGAATCGGGTAAATGTGCAGCGTATTTGAAATTCTTTGAAACCAATTTTCACCCGGTTTCTTGGGTAAATATACGTTCTTTTCTCGGTTCTTTTCTTACCTACGTTTTCGAAGTGATTTTCAATATTTAACTCGTTGGATAGCCTTATAACCGACTTAAAAGAAGGAGGAGAATCCCCTCGTTTTCGGTTGTTTATATCGTCTGCTTACTGGTAAAAGTGAGTAAGTGTTGTTTTTGTCAATTCGAGTAAATTACATTTGAAAGTTTGAGTGTTTTTTTTTAACCTAGTTAAAAAACAATAATTAAAAAACTGCTATTGCAAATTGTTGCGTTGAACATCCTTCTTATAAGTTTTACTCATATTTCATATTATTTTCATAGTAAAAACTTAATTAAATTTAATTAATATACAGAGAGGTAGGCATTTATTTCGTTTTACCTGTAATTAGTAAATTTTGTCTATCTTCTTAATTAGATGTTATACGGTACTTATATTATGTTTGTTACATTAGAACTCCGTCATTTATAAACCGATTTTTAAAATTATTTTTTGGTTGGGGATGAAAAATGGGGGATAAAATTTTAGTATTGAAATCGTAACGTGAAGTCGGTTTTGTTTTTAGATTTTTAAATGTAATTATAACTTCCAGCATTATTCTTTCTCTTAGCATCGTCAAAAAGTGACACTGACAATACTTATTATTACGTCATGCATATCTAAAATTCGATCCCATCGAGGGTGCTCTGTGGGATCGGATTTCCTTGGAATTTATTCGACAGAGGTTCCATCCCATTTACCGTGGCATTCTAAAGGCATGTACTCGTTTTCAACTGAATTTTATTGATAGTAAAACCGGCTAAGTGCGAGTCGGAGTCGCGCATGAGGGGTTCCGTACAAAAAACGTCAATAAAAACACGGTTGTTGTATGGGAGCCCCTTAAATATTTATTTTATTTTATTTTTTGTATTTGTTGTTATAGCAACAACAGGAACACATAACCTGTAAAAATTTCAACTGTCTAGCTATCACGGTTCATGAGATACAGCCCTGTGACAGACGGACAGCGAAGTCTTAGTAATAGGGTCCCGTTTTTACCCTTTGGGTACGGAAGCCTAAAAACGAAAATATTAGTTTATACAGGGTGTTAAAAATATTTCCGGGAACTGCATTATCAGATCTTGCATCTATTTGTCAACTATATGATTTGGCTCATTTTTGAAATCCCGATGCTCAAATGTAGGTAATATTTTTGCTCTTTAGATACTTTACTACGATACTTTTTGCTTTTAGTGGCCGCTAATGTATTAGCGGCCACTAAAGATCTCTTTATTAATTTCATTACCTGGATGATTGAGCTTTGCTCGGTATTTCATTGCCTGAAAACACGGATAAAACGACGTTTTTATAAATGAAACCTAGTTAGATCGATTTATCGCTCATACTACTACCGTTTCTGAGATTCAAATTATACACATACAAAAATTGCTCATTTAAAGGTATTTTCATTGACTATGATAATTCATAGGCTGCCTGAAAAAATATGTTTTCGTCGTCTCGCATCGATACAAAAACAGTCTCCAGGTAAACATCCTCCAGGGTGAAGTTTTCACTAGAGACATTCGTAGGTTTTACTTTTGTTTCAGTATTCGGGTGTGGTATTGTCCACCCTGTCTTTTTGATACTGATAAAAAATTCTAAGTAAGTTATTTGTTTCTCCAGACAGGTGAACCTAAAAACAAGTCCACAACTGGGCGAGTGTTTCAACTGGAGTATGGCGCCGTCACAGAGCGAGCTGGTAGTCTTCGCCAGGGTCAGCGAACCAGCTGTGGACCTGGTGACTACACCACCTGACGGACCCTGGCTAGAGGCTACTGCAGCAGCTGTGCCGTGGAGCTTGGGCGTGGATATTGCTATATGGAACGCTGTTGGTAAGCTCATTATCATTATTATTATTTATTTTTAAACATCCATTTTATTTTTAAATTAAACAACAAGAGCCGTGTTGGCCGAGTGGGAGGTACCTCGTGTTCCAATCTAAAGGTCGTGGGTTCGAATCCTGGCGTGCATCAATGGATTTTTCTCTTCGAAAAATTAATTATGCGCATCAAAAACACGTGCTCAAAACGGCGAAGGAAAACATCGTGAGGAAAGTAGTTAGTATTCTTATAAGCGGCGATGGGCTAGCAACCTATCACGTATGGAATGCTAACTACTGCAAAATGTGGGTATGTGCTAAATATAATCTTTGGACGTGCCTCTGACTACCCCCACTAGCTTCAAAGGATCTAAGCGTCTGGAGATCTGAGAGGATGTCTAAATCATAGGGGCATTGAGAGAGTGAGACGTAAACTTCATAATCTACTCGTACCTACTTGTAGTATTCTATGGATAGATCACAAACAAAAAACATTAGTCACTAAGTATTTTCTAACAAGCTTAGTAGACAAATCCTCGGATTTGTCTACTAAGCTCAGATACATCTGATCGTTCTGAGAGGCCAGTGTTAGAGGCAAGAGATTATTAAAATAATAGCGTAGTCTAAAAACTAAAATAAAAATATTTAGAAAAAATCCTTTACCTTAGAGAGCTTAAGGCTCCCCCAGTCGACGATTGTTTTTGTTCGAAACGAAAAAATAAATACTTTGAACAAGCCACATCTCCTATTTTTTTATAATGTTTAATATATGTGAATAAAGATGTACCCATCTTTAATCACTTCGATAAATAATCTTACCGACCGCTGCAATGACGACAAACACACGTCGGCGCGTGGTCCGCCTTAGCTTTTCGAATAAATTAATGATATAAATTATGTATTATTTACTTATCAAAAATCTATTCTAATAGAAAACTAGATCTACATATTACCTATCTTTAACAATAAATCACAAGTTGATTTTAATAGTAGGTATCAAAATATTTCGATCATAAATTCTAAAACGTATCATTTTGAAATAATATCTTTATCGTGAAAAGTTTCTGCTATTATGTTTTCAGCTTAATATAAATCTAGGTAGGAACCTGAAGTAATATACTTATAAAATAGGAGATGTGGCTTGTTCAGAAGTATTTCTTTTTTCGTTTCGAAAAAGAGCAATCGTCGACATACAGCCCCTTATGTATTATAATGCAATAAATAAGGTACATTCTGCTTCTCTATTTCGTAAAGCCTTTTCAAGTTTATTTGCAAAACATAAAGCTCAAACTTATAAATAAAACTGGACAATTCATTAATAGTTAAAAACAGTTTCAGCAAAGAAAAAATATATTTTAAATGAAATAGGATCTCTAAGGTACGGTAGACACTCTCTCCAATCTCCAAGCACTGAGATCCTGAGCACTGATTATGTTCAAAAGGCGTAGCCAGAGGTATGACCAAATATTACATATTCCGGTAGGTTATAAGCCCATTGCCGTTCAAGGTGTGTCCAAACATAGCGCGTCAGGTGCGCGGCAGTTACACGCGGCATTTGCGGAACACAAGTTTGCCGCGTGACTAGTAAGTAAATGTGCGCGTGGCCGTCGTCCAATCAGCACGCGGCTGCCGCGCTCAAATGCCGCGCTATGTTTGGTTACACCTTTATAAGAAATACCTTGATTTCCCTCATCGTTTGAGCAATCCATTGATTCGAACCAAACCTACAGATTAGAAGTGGAGGTACGGACCAACGCGGCGGAATCGGAATAAACTTTGCTCGTTATAAACTCGCTTTTTGCACTTAAACTGAACTAGCGAATAACTTAACTATTATTGCAACAGTTATCCTATGTTTTTCGAAACTTGTTTTTATGAGCATCGGATTGCAATCGCATATTCATTGATATGCAATTTTATTTAAAGCTATCGTAACACGTTTTTATTTCCAGTTTATTGTTCGACAAAAATAATAGCATTCAGATAAATAACAAAGAATAAAAAAGCCTTTATTTCTATTGCCTATTAAACTTTTTTAAACATTAATTTGACTAACTTAAAACTAGTCACTAATCCTCCACAATAGTCGCCTCGGCGGCGTAGGCCTCTCCTAAGTCCCTCCATTCATCCTTGCTTTCCTCATCCATTCATCCCCAAATGTCCCTCCATCTCCTTTTTGGCCTTCCTTGTTTTCGTTTTCTTGCTAAGGGAATCCACTCTGTCACTCGCTTTGTCCACCTACAGATAAATAACAACATCCCTGTAAAAAAAAAAGTTTATTTTGTGTCAACATATTATCTCTGCTAAATAACTGTTAGTATAAGTAAGAACACAGTCAGTCAGATACAGTCTTTACGCCACCATAAATGAACTCCTGTGTGTGGTACTTCTGGCTACAAGTAGGAAGTAGGTACCATGGTACTATAATATCCAGACCCGTCACAAATACATTTTTTTAAGACACTTTTATTAGCTTCATCTGTAACAAACTATGTAAGAAAATCTTGGCAATTTAACAAATTCTAATTGTTGAATAATAATCAAATTTAGTAGTTGTGTATGATTCTGATATATTACAATAATATGATATCAACCTGATGATGCAGCCAGGATTAACGAAGAAACTAGAGTACGGACTACTACTACTACTACTAAAGAGGACGGACAAAAAACTTTGTATACGCATTCAATTGCTTTTTGGTGTACTTACTATAGTAGCGTGAAGGAATTCAGGATCGAAGCAAGTGGATCTTTGCCTATCACTCTGGGGAACAGGCGTGATTTTATGTATATACGTATGTAAAGGCGTGTTTTTTTTTCGTTTTTTTATCCATAACTAGCCAACCCGTGACAGACTTTGTCCTGCCCAAATTTCAATAATCGCATAGAAAAAAGTGAAAAGAAATTGTTGCTATTACTTTTTCCTCGTATTTTTTACGTTGTTTATCTCCATTCTCACCTTCCTCAGACTTCATCAAACACAACAAAAAATAAATCAGGCAATTCGGTTCAGCCGTTCTTGAGTTTCGCGCTTGGCAACACATTCAGCGATTCATTTACATATAAAGATTCTTTCATTTATTTACCATCGGTGATGAGCTGATATGAGAAGGTATGCTGAAGTCAAAAGTTTTTTGAATATTGACGGATAAGTCCGTCGGGATATTGCAATAGTTTGCGAACTGTTTGCGGTAACTTAGCAGAAACTTTAGCAGTAAATGTCTTTGTTTGAAATAGTGGAAAATGCACTTTTATTATTGACCTGCACGAAAGCGATTCATGTTATATGCCGTCATTTCGCCAACTCTGTAGATGAGCAATTTACAAATTACAATAATTCTAAAACAGTGTATCACTAAGGAGAATTACATTTTAGAATTGGGTAGAAATAGGCATTTATGTTTTAGGTCGAATCAAGATAAATATCTATAGGATAAAAAAATCTCGGGTTGAACGAGGAACCACTTTTATTAATAGCGCACTCTGGTTCATAAGAAATGACGATCTCTACTGGCACTTTACATATTTCGTCACTAAATTTGCTTAAAATTATGTAGACTCATAAACACAGACTTCATCGTCATGTGAACGTCGAAGCAATCCAGATTCTCGACAACACTTATAAAGATTCATAAGAACGAAGCCTTTTGTGTTTGTTTAGTGTCATGTAGTCTTATGTAGTGTATGTGCGGTATCGTATAAAGAACATAACAAAGTGTATTCTCTTCAAATAGAGACAGTAAAGTCAGAAAGTTGTTAAGGCGAGTAATAAATGTGTTTGATGAATGCAGAATCGTTTTCTCTCAATAACCGTAAAACAAACAGTTTTTTTTTTATGACAAAGATAACTTAAGGATATAATCTAGATAAATTACAGACAGAATCACGATTGGTGAAACTTTTATATATCGATAGATTTATTTTCCAAAGTTGGCTCTTCAAAAACACTAGTTTCGTTTTTAATCAAAACTATGAATAGCTAAACAGTTAATTTTTATATTATTCGTTAGATAATCATACTAGCTAAATAAATTACAGACAGTTTCTATTTAAATTTGATGGTTTTCGAGATAATGCAGTTTTATCACTTTTCCGTCTTATCCGGGTAGACTCAGCCCATAAAAAATGACAAAAATTTCACTTATCACCTTAATGGACGCACTCTACAATTAAGTATGTACATGTACAGTGTTGAATTACCAATAAATCTGCCATAGAGTAAGAGTGTTATATTATTAGAGTATACAGATCCAGAATAAGACTTACATATTTATGCTTATTTCATTCTATATGTGACAGTAGATAGCAAGTTCACTGCCTAACGCAGGAATACTAACTGGTTTTCTCACAAAATTTAACACTGGTTTTTTTACACCATCGTGTTAATGCATAAAATTGGATGCACCAAGGGTTCTATTGAATAAAGGTTCATGCACACGATGGTGTAAAAAAACCAGTGGACAATTTTGTGAGTAAACCAGATAGTATTCCTGCGTTAGGCGGTGAACCGACACATTTACCACGAAAGATAAGGCACTACAAAGCTAAGAATTTCATCAATTGTTATTGTTCCAGGTTGGGCGGGTTGGGGTGAATGGGGGGCTTGCAGCAGAACCTGCGGCGAAGGAAGACAAACAAGAAGGCGGTACTGCTCCAGACACTCCTGCGAGGGGTATGGTGAGCAGGCGAGAGTATGCAACTCATTTGCATGTGATGGTTAGTTATTATCTACCAATATACCTACTATTTTAAAGAGGTAAAATTTGTATTTTTGTTTTTTATTACATAAACCAAAAAAGATAAACAATTAAAAGAAATATTTCACTTAACGAAAGGTACGTTATTAGCGAATAATAATAGAGAGTTTGTCAAGAAAATTGCATTGTACATTTTCAATAGTACACCCGAGCGCTAGACAGCTAATAAAATAATTATGCTTCAAAAACTATAAAAAAACAACAATTTAATGGAACCACCTTTGTTCTTCTGAACAAAAATATTGTGTGATGTGATAATGTTTAAAGAAACATGAGATTGGTTTGGAATCTTTATGGCCAACATCCCACTAGAGGAAAAGTCGCGGGAGATGTTGCCTGACATGTCCCGCGCGACGTCGCCCGACACGATGAATACGTGTCGGGTGACTATCGTGGGATACGATATGCGTTAATGTCACGGAGCCGTCGATGTCACGGGACAAATGTTCCCTAGTGCAATTGCGGGAATAGGTATCTAGTTGGATCATTGTGCTTAATATGTACACACACAATCTATTAGATGCATGATTGCACGATAATACAACATAGTTGTTAACTAATGGATGATGCATTATCGGCTTGATTTACCACTAATTTGAATAGACCTTGTCCTTATTGCAAGATTTGTTATACTCGCAATATTGTCTTTTAGTAATTACTAGCCGACCCGTGACATACTTTGTCCTATCCTGTGTAAGTAGTGTGTAGTCAAAACTGATGTCAGATATTTGGCACAACAGCGCCATCTATACAAAAATCATCTCTTTTGCTTTTTTTATCATTTTGGTAATATTTTTCAGATTATAAACCACCCTATATTTTATTCGGGCATTATTATCTACACTACATCTACAGCAAATTTTAACTTTATCCGTTTAATCGTTTAGTTAGGCCTGATTGAGGCACAAACATTCAAACATACTTACATTTTCGATAGGGTTTTAATAAATTGAAAGATATTTCGTATTCTGACGTGCCTTTTGATTAAGGCTTCTTCAAGGATGTGAGTACGAGGAGATCTGAGAAAATATCTGTACTTCGGATTTATAACATTTTTTTCTTGTGTAATTTTGTTTACTAGATATATTTACGACCCGTTCAACTTTTTCAAATTTTTGCTTTCCAGACTTGTGTTTTTTATGTACCCTAAGCAATAAATTCCTGCAGGTTTCAATTTTGATGATTTACCCACCCGCTCCCTGTAGCAATAATGCAAAGATTTATAGGCGAGCCGAAATTTCAGAAATTGATTGGGTACATATTTCTTTCTTTTGTCGTAATATTTTTGCATATAATTTTATTTTTATTATAAATCCCGACTAATTCTGTTTATGACTGCAGTTGCATTTCACTTTTCAGTAAGACCTACTCATCATCTATCTACTTCTACTATATAAAACAAAGTCGGGTTTGTTTCAACACTTATAACTCGAGAACTACTGGACCGATTTTTCTAATTTTTGTTTTGTTGGATTTTTATCCGTCCCTAATATCAGAATAACTAAAGCAATACGAAGTTCGCCGGCTTAGCTTGTTTAGTAATAAAAATATAATGGCAGCTAATGAACTGAACCCAAGGTGCATTATTATTATCTCTATTCAGGCAACACGATTAGGGCAAATTGTGGATTTGAAGAACTTACATAATTACTAGATATTTTTGTTTTTGTTTTTTTTTGTTCGGTGATAATCTTTATACCTGTATAGTCTGCGTTTTACACTTTCCTTCTTTTTTCGGTAAGCTAATAAGCTGTCTTGGGCGAGTAGGAAGTACCTCGACATTTAATCTGAAGGCCTTGGGTTAAAATCGCGGCGTGCATCAATGGATATTTCTGTTTGAAAAAAAATTATGCGCATTTATCACGTGCTCAAAACGGTGAAGGAAAACATCGTGAGGAAACCAATTAGTATTTTGATAAGCGGCGATGGGCTTGCAAAATGTCACGTATGGAATGCTAACTACTGCAAAACGTGGGCATGTGCCAAATATAATGTTTGGACGTACCTCTGGCTACCCCCACTAGACATCTTCAAAGGATCTAAGCGTCTGGAGATCTGAGAGGTTGTCTACTTATCGTACTTGGGGATAACGGTCGTGATTCTATTTATTTATTTATTCCTTTCTTCGGTGTGTGGTTTTTTTTTCTATCGTGGCAATCTACTCGTTTTGTTGTGTTATTTTTCATAGTCCGATACGATTTCCTCATATTTATTGAAGCTGTAGCAAAAATCAAAACACATTTCTAGTTGGCCGTATCAAGTATCGCTTCGTACCACTTCTTGTTCATACAACCGGAACATCCAATCCTTGACTGACAAACAAGGACTCTTCACAAGCAGAACTTGAAGCGTATCGAACTCACAAACTTCAAGTGGTATCGGAAATGTTTATTTTGTACATGAAGTCGAGGCTTTTCCACAAGCACCAGCTTCATGTTTAAAATAAACAAAGTAACTTTAAGTTTGAGGAAAGTTAGTCCTCAATGTATTCACTGCATTCACTCTTGACTGGCTAGTGTAAAGTCGACTTCTATCTGCAGTGTTATACACAATTGTTTGACTTTCAAAACTTTCGTGAGTTGTACTACACATTATTACAACAACGGGAAATTACTCACGTAAATGATAAATTGTCAATGAGGACACCGACAATGTTTCGATTCATCTAGAGAATCTTCTTCAGGGTGAGTGGACCATAACGCGCGCGCTACCCTGCTCGCAATGGCAATGTCGGTGTCCTCATTGACAATTTATCATTTACGTGAGTAATTTCCCGTTGTTGTAATAATGTACAATTGTTTGAATTTCAAAGACCTATTCTATTCAGCAACAAACTTTAAGTTTATGCGTTGCTTCTACTCTAAAGGTACATTTTAGCAATTTCAATTTGTACGGAAACAACTTTTTGTTGTCAAAGTAAAAGTAGTTCAAAAGAATGACTGTCTGGTCGGTGAGTCTTGGATTCTAGTATAACAAACTCATAATGTTTAGTCAGAAATTGTAAAAACTAGGTGTAGTCATCCAAAACGTGAATAAAGAAGCTATGTAGAAACAACAGGAGCTCTCTGTTAATACGCCAGAAAATAATAATCTCTGGAAATATCACAAGAATCACTTTTAAAACATTTTAGGAGCTAAAATAAACTACGCATGTTTCTCATGACCAAATCAAAAAGTAACAAATACGGCTTGGTGCCTATCGGGTTTAAGGCCCATTGTTGATCATTGGCCCATATTCAACTTTTTGTTCCCAGGGACAATTAACCCACTAGCTCCAGGAGCCAGGCGAAACTTTCACCCAGCTCAAGCCAGATGGGGCGCAGTCCCCGACCGCCCACACGCATTCAGTCTGAGACCAAACTCCTACATCTGGATCGCGTCATCAGAACTTTTCGGCGCGGGAAAGACGTTTCCACGGGAGTTCACGCTTTTTATATCATTGAGGCTTAGGCCTGAGGTAAGTCTTCTTTTTTTCTTTGCTAAGTTTTGGGCTAGATGGCGCTGTGTACCTAAAATGCCCACCAAACGACTGACCTCACAGCTCAGTTGGTACTAGCTCTGCCTTCTGCGCTGTAGGTTGTGGGTTCGATTCCCACCCGGGATAAACATTTTTGTGATGAACATAGATGTTTGTTCTGTGTCTGGGTGTATGTATAATAAGTATGTATTTAGATCAAAAAAAGTATATAAGTATTCTATATCAGTTATATGATTCCCATATTACAAGCTTTGCTTAGTTTGGGGCTAGATGGCGCTATCTGAAATGTCCATCTATATTTATTTATTAAAAAAATTTTTTTTTATAATACCTTTTATATAAATAAATACTGGTGAATATTATCACACAGCGCCATCTAGCCTCAAACCAAGCATAATAGGTACCACTATAACTACTATCTGTCTATCGGGCATAAGTATTTAGGTATGCCTTCATATAGGGTGCCATAGAATATTTTCCGTTGTAAATACGTAAATATAATTGGTAATCACAAACGAAGGAAAACATTTCAAGGAAAATAACACTTCCTGTTAGAACCAAAATAGCTCAGAAAAACAACAAACAAGCAGGTTCATGAGTTTCACTGTTTTTTTAAGATCGATGATAAATACACGAGCGATCTATCTCACGAAGCCAGGTGAATAGTGGTCAGACAACGTATCGTCCATATGTAAAAACTGACACTTTTTGTATAGTACGAGTAAAAGTGTCAGTTTTGGCGTTTGGACGATACGTTGTCGATACGATACTGGTTCAGTTGTGATGTGTATAGATGCGCTTTTGTGTGCGTGGCTGATACCGAGCGCACCCGAGCTTATGCACACACAATAGTATATTATGCAACTAGTGAATAAAGGACGGATTTAAAGCGAGGGCCGTAGATGAGTCACGAGCAAGTGAAGGATTATAATGATTCAACTGTTAGAATCCTGAACGACGCGAGTGATTCATGGCCCTCGATATAAATTCGTACTTTATTCAGGAGTTGCATACTATACTTTATACCATGACTACGAGAATATTTATTTAATCTAATGCCAAACTCCTTGTCGCAAATATTGACCAATCAAATCTCGAGAATTTATTTGCACGAAAGAGTTTTGAATTTCGAATCTCAGCGCAAGGAGTTTGTGTAAGCATTGAAATAGAGACCGGATATATTTTGTGTTCCAAATTCAAACACCAAAATAGTGAATAAAAACAAAACAGGAATAAAAGGCCTTTTTATTCACTGTTTTGCGTGAATAAAATAAGCTTTTTAAAGTAGGTATGGTATAAACGATGGTTATATCAAATCGACCTTCGTGAGATAGAACAGCTTAATAGTATAAAACTAGCCGTGTTGGCCGTGTGGGTGGTACCTCGACTTTCAATCTGAAGGCCGTGGGTTCGAATCCCGGCGTGCATCAATGGATTTTTCTGTTCTAATAATTTATATGCGCATCAAAAACGCGTGCTCAAAACGGTGAAGGAAAACACCGTGAGGAAGCCAGTTATTATTCGTATAAGCGACGATGAGCTTGCAACCTGTCACATATTGAATGCTAACTACTGCAAAATGTGGGCATGTGCCAAATTTAATGTTTGGACGTGTCTCTGACTACCTCCACTAGACATTTTCAAAGTATCTAAGCGTTTGGAGATCTGAGAGGATGTCTACCGTACTTGGGGATTAAAGTCGTGATCCTAATTTTTTTTCCTAGTTGTTTGTAGCTATATAATAATTATTAGTTTTATTACGTTGTTGAAACCTTTGTATGCCCTCAGAGTGGAGGATACGGACAAGGAACCCTTTTCTCTCTTCGCTCGAGAAGACGCACTGGATCTTTCCTCTCCCTTGAGCTGGCTGGTAGAGGAGCAGCCAGGCTGGTGCATGCTGGGGCTGGATCCTCCAGGTCTATTTACCTGGCGGTACCGTTGTATGACTTTCGCTGGCATCATGTTGCTATCAGGTACTAGAGATGCTAGTAAATTATTTTATCATCATTACCTAATTCTTATTTATGACAAGTAAAGTAAAATGACAGAAAAAGTAGTAACAGATTTAGATATGGGCAATATGGACAATATGGGCATATTATGAGAAGGAAAGAATATCATGTGACAAAAAAAATGTGAAAGTATGCCGAAGACAAGATGAACTGTGTGAAAGATGGCATGGGTAAGAAAATATCGTGACTAATCGTTAAATTTCAACATCAACCATCTTTTATTATTATAGATAACTAGCAGACCCGTGACAGACATTGTCCTGTCAAATTTCAATAACTAATTGACAGCAAAATCCTCATTTACAAAATGATCCGCCATTTATTGAATTCATTTGTTACAAAAAATGTGATAAATGAAGAACCGCTCTACCGATTTTGTGCAAACTTCACATAAACCATCTACTAAATAGTCCGAACAAAGCCTAAACATTTGGTTTGGATAGGTGAGCCCGTTCTTGAGTTAAAAAATTACAACGAAAAGTGGCATTGATTTTTATATAGATTGGAGACGGCCTTGCAATGCAACCTGTCACATATGAAATGCTATTATAAATCTGAAGGTTTGTGAAGCTTTATGTTTGTATGTTGGGATTTTTGTAGCTCAATAACGACTTAACGGATTTGAATGAAACTTGGAATATACAGCAGAATATACACATACACCCTATTATGGCCTGGAGGCATATAAGCTACTTTTTATTATTTTCCAAGCGAGCGAAGACGCTGGATAAAGCTAGTGTATTACTGTCTATCGGTAATCTGCTTTACTCTTAGTTTGCTGTTGAAATGTAAAATTTACTTATTTATAATTGTTCTCAGAATCCCATTACCACGTTATGAAGCCATTAGACTGATTAAATTTAGTCCGACAAAATGAAAAAAAGCAAAATTAAATGTTCTGGACATTTAATTAAAGATTCTGTATTTTTTCCGCTCGCGAAACATGTTTACGAATTCGGAAAAAAGGTCGAAATGTAGAATGGAAACTCATGAAATTAGAAGAGATGTATTTACGCACGCGCAATTTAATTATACGACGTTAAAAATTAATTCCGTTTTGGTAGTAAGGTGAAGTTCTCACGAGGCGACTAACGCTGCAATTAAGCAGACCCGCGACAGACGTTGTCAAATTTAAATAATTGCATAGAGTAACGCATGTTGCTATGACGACTGATGTCAATACTGATGTCAGACTTTTTGCACACCAGCGCCATCTATACCAAAAAAATCCCTTTAGCATTTTTTTATTATTTTGGGGATGTTTTTCGTGTTTTAATTTTTTTTTATTCGAGAATTATATCTATTAGGGCACAAACATACATGCAAACTCACAAACTTTCGCATTAATATTATTAGTAGGATGTCAGAGCGTGCCGTAACGCACCATAAGTACTCGTATATCGTATAGACAGAACGCATGTCGAGACGCTGCACTTAAGTAATATGATTCTAATCATCCTAATAATATTATAAATGTGAAAGTTTGTGAGTTTGTATGTATGTTTGTGCCTCAATCAGGCCTAAACGACAAAACGGATTAAGTTGAAATTTATTGTAGATTTATTTATAATGCCCGAATAATACATAGACTATTTAAATATATGAAAAACATCTCCAAAATGATAAAAAAACGCAAAAAGGATGATTTTGGTATAGATAGCGCTGGTGTGCAATAAATCTGACATCACAGACTAAAAACATTCAGTCTTTTCTATTCTATTATTGTAATTTGACAGAACAACGTCTGTCACGGGTACTAAATGTACGGACACGATATACTTATGGCGCGTCACGACACGCCCCGACATAACAATATAATTGCGGCGTAATGCCCGGAGCATATTGGAGGACCGAACGGCAACGGATTTGAAATTATATCAATTGAATTTAATAGTTTTCCAATCGAAATAAGGTATATATTCTAATGCTCGGCAATCTCGCAAAACTGCGCTGCGATTCTCCGAGACCGATCACCAAGCATTGAAATATATATTTCGATTGATAAATTGATGGAATCTGATGGAATTTATAAAGATAATAATAATAACTTACCCTGTGACGTCCGATTCTCAAACCAGACAATTGCGAGACGGAGTCGCGCACGAAGGGTTCCGTACAATTCCGTACCATGTATAAAAAACGGCAAAAAAACACGTTTGTTGTATGGGATATTATTTTATTCAATATTTAAATATCATATTTATTTTATTCTGTTTTTAGTATTTGTTGTTATAGCAGCAACATAAATGCATAATCTGTGAAAATTTCAACTGTCTTGCTATTACGGTTCATGAGATACAGCCCTGTGACAGACAGACAGACAGACAGACAGACAGACATACAGACAGACAGACAGACAGACAGACAGACAGACAGACAGACAGACAGACTGACGGACAGACGGACAGCGAAATCTTAGTAATAGGGTTCCGATTTTACCCCTTGGGTACGGAACCCTAAAAAAACATAACCCTTACCCTAGTTAGTACTAAATTGGAAACTTCTTTGTTACTTCTTTCTTCAACAAATTGTCATTTGTAGTGCTCTCAAATATGTAAATCTAAACTTATTGGAAATGAAAGTGTTATTACAATTGAAATAAATAAAAAAGCAAAATTCATTTTTATATAGTTATTACTTTAGACCAAACATAGCGCGGCATTTGAGCGCGGCAGCCGTGTTCTGATCGGACGACGGCCGCACGCTTATTTACTTACTAGTCACGCGGAAAACTTGTGTTCTGCGAATGCCGCATGCAGTGCCGCGCAATTTGCGCGCTGTGTTAGGACACACCTTTAGCACATCATTAGAACACTATTGTATCACTTGCCATTTACACAACCGCTTCATGTAACCGAGCCTTTAGATAACTAACAGAAACAAATTAAATTCAGAGAGAATGGAAAATTAAAATTGTCGCCCTAATTGGACGTAAAAAACCCCTAATTATTTGAAATTCAGAACACGGTTACACTAAACAAATAGCTTTTTTGTATTAGTGTGCTTGTACCGGAATACAAATACATCATTATCTTTGTTGATAAGCGTGATGAAAAAAATGTTTACTTTACTGGTTATGAAAAAAAGATTTTCCATATTTTTTTGTAAAAATTGTGTTGGCTGAGTGGGAGGTACATCGACTTTCATTTTGATAGTCGTGGGTGCGAATCCAGGCATGGCATGCGAATCCAGGTGAGTCGAACTCGCGCACGAAGGGTTCCGTACCGTCACTACATAGTATAAAGCAAAGTCGCTTCCCGCGTCTGTATGTATGTCTGTATGTATGCTTATATCTTTAAAACTACACAACGGATTTTGATGCGGTTTTTTTTTAATAGATAGAGTGATTCAGGAGGAAGGTTTATATGTATAATAACATGCTTAATATATTAGAGAACCACTGATAATTTTAAGATTTCTAATATGAAGTCTATACTAATATTATATTATTGTTTGTTTGTTTGTATCGAATAGGCTCCGAAATTACTGGACCGATTTGAAAAATTCTTTCACCATTAAAATTCTACATTATCCCTGATGAGCATAGGCTATAGAATATTTTCAAAAATATTAGGGATCCGTATGAAAACTTAGATAATGTAATCCAAAGTGTGTTTTTTTTTTTAAATCCTTATATTGCGTTTGCTGCGGAAATAATTGACAATAGACCAAAGTAATGTACTACAGTTTTAAAGAAGACATCAATATCTACAAAAAAGTAAGCAATACCATTTGTCTAACTATTAGGGATCCGTATGAAAACTTCGATAATGTAACCCAACGTGTGATAAAAATCTAAAAAAATCCTTATATCGCGTACGCTGCTGAAATTGTTGACAATAGAGCAAAGTGATGTACTACAGTTTTAAAGAAGACATCAATATCTACAAAAAAGTATGCAATACTAAATGTTTTATTAGGGATCCTTATGAAAAATTCGATAATGAAACCCAAGGTGTAAAAAAATTACCTATAATATCATTATTACACCAGTTCGACGCCGGGGCGAAAAAAACATGTTTTTTGTAAGGGAGCCCCCCTTAAATATTTATTTTATTCTGTTTTTAGTATTTGTTGTTAGAGCAGCAACATAAATACATAATCTGTGAAAATTTCAACTGTCTAGCTATTACGGTTCATGAGATACAGCCCTGTGACAGACAGACGGACGGACGGACAGACAGACAGACGGACAGCGAAGTCTTAGTAATAGGGTTCCGATTTTACCCATTGAGTACGAAACCCTAAAAAAGGGGAATGTGTTATATATAATTTTTGAACTTTCTCCAATTCAATATTTTCAAGGATCTAATATGTTTGGAAGGGCTAAGATGCCTTAGGGACCTAAACTTCATACCAAACTTCAGTTTTTTTGCAAACGCTTTGTATAATTATTATTTTTGAAACTATCTTGAATAGTAATAACCATAGATATCACTACATAGTATAAAGCAAAGTCGCTTTCCGCTTCCCGCGTCTGTATGTATGTATGTATGTATGTTTGCTTATATCTTTAAACTACACAACGGATTTTGATGCGGTTTTTTTTAATAGATAGAGTGATTCAGGAGGAAGGTTTATATGTATAATACATGCATAATATAGTAGAGAAACACTGATAATTTTAGAGGTTTCTAATGTGATGTCGTAAAGAAACACATTTTTTTGCGCTTACATTGCAAATGCTGGCTGAACCCCACGAGATATATCAAAATAATGTACTACAGTATTTGTACACCTTAAAAACGTCTACAAAAAAGTCCACGATGGTATTAGAAATGTCTTACGCACAGCGAAGCGGGCACGGGTCAGCTAGTATAATATAACTATAGATTTTTACACGGGTCTTTATCACGTAGTTACTTCTAATTTATTTTCCCGAAATTTCGGCTATGTTAAAATAGCTATGGTCGCGGGCAGACTCAAAGATCTTTGCTAGAAATCACACTTTTCACATTTTTAATTCTTCCTGAACAAGAATTTTGAATCAGCAATATAATATCTTCAAATAATGTAAGAATTTTTTATCTATATTTTTATCACATAATGGTCTTAAAGTCCTCCCGCAACTACCTACCATTTATATACTAATTAATTACCGGACATCCTGTACAGTACACTCATACATTGCATTATTGATATCCATGTGTTACAATGTATTTATGTTAGAATGTGTGTGTGTGCGTGTGCTCGTATGTGTGTATGGGTGTGTGTGTGGGGGGGGGAGTGTGTGTGTGTTTGTTTGTGTGTGTGTGTGTGTGTGTGTATGTGTGTGGGTGCGCGTGTGTAAAGGCAGTTTATAACACAAAGACTGAGAGTAGACTTACCCTCGTATTCAAGAACGACACTATGAGAACACGCACCCACAGTGGACGAAATATTTTTTTATAAAAATCATTTTATGTGTTGTGCGACACTGCATAGTGTGACTAGAGGCACATCGTGTCGTGTGCCTCTAGCCAAAGTTGAGCTCTAAAGGCACACGGTAGCGTGCGCCATAGTGCTGCTCAATACATAAAGTGATGTTTATGAAAAAAGATTTCGTCCACTGTGGGTGCGTGTTCTCATAGTGTCGTTCTTGAATACGAGGGTTAGAAGAGACTTGTCTTGTACAGTCATATTTTATGTAGATGTATGAAAGTTTAATAATTGTTTTTTCTGTAGTGTTCATGATGACAACACAGTGAGGGCCTACGTCGACTGCCGCTGGCTGAGAACCGATGTGCTTGAAAAGGATGCCCTCGACACGCCGAGAGACGCCGATCTCATCATAGGATACCTTTTCTCAGTAAGTTTTCTAAAGGGCTAGGCTAAATAGAAACCTGTGATATCTATTAACAGTTAAGGTGATACTTGATTTTTTTTTTTTTGGGCTGAGTCTACTTGTCAATACGGAAAACAGTGATAAAACCGTATTATATCGAAAACTATTATACTTAAAAATAATCTGTTCTACATTTAGGTAGCTGGTATGATTATTTAACGAATTAAATAAAAATGAATTGTTCGGCTATACATAGTTTTGAGTAAAAACTTCAATAGTGTTTTGGTAGAGCCAACTTTGGAAAATAAATCGTTCGAGAAAGACCAATCGTGTTTCTGTTCTACATTTATCTTAATTAAATATTTTTTATCTTTGTCATATAAAACAATACTGAATGTTTTTTACGGTTATTAAGAAAAACTATTCTACATTCATCAAATAAATTTATACATCATCTTAAGTCAGCAACAAGGGTCGTTTGCAACATCCTTCAAATTGAATGAATTAAAGTTTATAGAATTTTCTCGAGCTTTCGTTATTGAGTAAGTAATTTTGTTTACTTTGTTAACACGTTCTTAAAAGAAAAATCGTCAGGAAACTAATAAGTATTCTTATAAGCGGCGATAGGGTTTGCAACTTTTCACTTGAGTAGTAGGTACTTTTAATTATCATTCTTGTTTGAACCTTCACCTTGTTCAAATTCAAATTCAAATTCAAAAATCATTTATTTCAATAAAATCACAAGGATCACTTTGAAACGTCTTAGGAACTAGGTGAAGCTACGCCGATTCCACGCGACCAAGCCTAGAAGAATCAGGCAACAAACACGGCTTGGGGTCTACCTTTTTTTTTATGATCCTTTCCTTAATGCTATGTAGAGCTCCAGTGTGGTGCCAATCGAACAAGGTGAAGGCTCAAACAAGAATAATAATTAAAAGTACCTACTACTCAAGTACGTACAACAATAAAAAAATAACTAAAGAGCTTCAGCACAAATTCAAAAAGCAACACACGCTACACTTGATTTAGAATTAAAACTTACAGATAAAATAACTGTTCGATTGGCACCACACTGGAGCTCTACATAGCATTAAGGAAAGGATCATTAAGAAAAAGGTAGACCCCAAGCCGTGTTTGTTGCCTGATTCTTCTAGGCTTGGTCGCGAGGAATCGGCGTAGCTTCAGCCTAGTTCCTAAGACGTTTCAAAGGATCACCCTTGTGATTTTATTGAAATAAATGATTTTTGAATTTGAATTCACTTTGTATGTAATGCTAACTACTGCAAAATGTGGGCATGTGCCAAATATAATGTTTGGACGTGCCTCTGACTACCCCCACTAGACATCTTCGAAGGATCTAAGCGTCTGGAGATCTGAAAGGATGTCTACTTGTCTACTATACTTGGGGATCACAGTCGTAGTCCCATTTGTTTTTTTTAAGAGCTTTCTAGTATTTTCACACTCCGTATGCGCTTAACTTTCTCTCTCTCTTTAAATTTTCTTGTATGAATCGTACAAAATATTATCTTAGTTGATAATTAAAATGTTGTATTAACATGTAATTTCCAGCTGGGTTATTTCGGCATTTATCTGAAGTGTCCTTATTAAATAAATCCCTCTTTCTCTCGCAAAATTAAATATTTGCACAGGATCCGGGGATATAAAGTTTGTTTGCGCTTAATTTTTGATGGATGTACGTTATTAATTTGCCTACTTGTTAATGCAGAGTTTGTTTGTGATTATTGTGTTTTGATTTAAATTTCTTATTGCTTTTATTTTGATGTTGTTTTGTCAAATTTATTTTCGATAAGTTCTGAATTCAGATGGAAAATGAGAATGAGAATTTTAGAAAAAACCCCTCCCTTTTAGGGTTTCGTAGAGTCTACAAGAAACCCATATAGTTTCGCCATGTCCGTCATTAAAAGGAAAACTATCACGGCTATGTAGGCTTTATAAGTTTACGAGTAATCATCGACCAACTAAGAAAATGTATTTTCTAAGTTGCTCGACGATTACTTCTAAGCTAGAAGTAAACTTTTTAGTACAAATATCGTTAGCTGTGTAAACTACGAAACTCTACATTGCGCGTGCCTTGACACGCACTTGGCCAGATTTTTTTTTTGACTCAGATGCCATAGATTAAAGAATTATCATATGACGTTCACCGACTTTTATTTGTGTTAAACATTTTCAAAATATTATTCCAGGTATTTAAATATAGGTACAGTCGTGGTCAACTAATTAGGGACACTCTTTGGTTAAACCGAATTGTGAATTTATTTTTTATTTTCCAACGAGTCTAAACCATATTCCATATCTCTTACATGTAAGTATAATTAGTCATTTATGTGCCCGATTATACAAACAATAACAACTTCTTAAACATTAAACCTCTTTACAGTATAGCTGATAGATTATCGTAGTGCTATTTGTTCAAATAATGCTGGCTGGCCATTTAATTAGGGACACTGAGATATTGCGTTCTATTTTCAAAATTTGAATCTCAATACTTTTTTACTTCTTCTCTTATTGTTTCGTGGTAGTTTTGGCGGCAATCCCGATATTTATTTTAAGTTTTGAAAAATATTTTGAAGAAAAATGGGTAAAAATAAAAGTTGCGATCCAACACTACGAAAAATTATCATGAAGTTTGTTGTCGAGCATGGTTGGCCATACCGAAGGATAGCAGAACATTTAAATTGTTCAAAAACTATGGTATACAATGCAGTGCAACATGTCAGACGCAATAACACAGATTTAAATGTGCCCAGAACAAAAAGATCGAGAAAAACAACTCCGCAAGAAGATAGAATGATAACCAGGTTAGCTAAGAAAGATCCGTTTCTAGGCTCTATTTTAATTAAACACGAAGTGTTTGGGACAGACGAAAGAGCTGGTGTCTCAGCGAGGACCGTTCGACGACGTCTGGTAGAAGCAGGGTTGTTCGGAAGAGTGGCTCGCAAAGTAACGTTGTTGAAGAAAGAACATAGAAATGCTCGTTTGGCGTTTGCACGTAAATATGGACATTGGACCTACGCCCAATGGAAACATGTATTATTCTCTGACGAGACCAAGGTTAATTTGATTTCTTCAGATGGAAGGCAATACGTACGGCGTCCAGTAAAAGCGGAAATGAATCCAAGATTCCAAAAAAGCAGGTGAAACATGGCGGTGGAAACATTAAAATGTGGGGTTCATTTTCTGGACGTGGAGTGGGACCTGTGAGGAAAGTTCAGGGTAACTTAGACCAACATCAATACAAGGCAATATTGGAGGAAACGATGATTCCCTATGCTGAGGAGCATCTCCCTATTATATGGACGTTTCAGCATGATAACGACCCGAAACATACCGCCCGTTCAGTCAAGTCGTTTCTTACCAGTCAGTCAGTATCGGTGCTAGATTGGCCAGCAAATAGCCCGGACCTTAACCCAATCGAGCACCTTTGGCACGAAATCAAGAAAAAAGTAGCCACTTATCGTACCACAACTTTAGATGAACTTAATGAAGCTTTTTGTGAGGCATGGGCAAACATTCCTGTCGAAACATGCCAGAAACTGATAATGTCTATGCCACATCGGTGTCAAGCGGTAATTACTAACAAAGGTTTTGCTACTGGGTACTGATTTTACACGTAATAAAATGGAGCTGTTAAAGATATTATAATACTGCAGATTATTAGTTTTATTTAACTCTATTTTTCATTATAGTTTACTGTCCTTAATTAAATGTCCAGCTACAGAATTATACCTTAAAATTGAATACATGTTCAACCTTTGATATTAAATACTTTTTTCTATTTATTTATTCTTTTATTTACAGCCATTATAAGCATAATAATCGGACCAGATTATGCAAATAATAGTTACTGAGAAATCAATAGGGTTTTATATTTGTATGTACATAACCGGTTATTGTTCTTCACTATCTTGCATGTCCCTAATTAGTTGACCACGACTGTATATATATTTTTGTGTTTTACTTTTTCTATGTTGGATAATTGGTGTTGAATTTTTTGAAAAATTTGTTTATTCAAAAATAATTGCCTGGTTGTTCTTTTTAATTTTGGTATAGATCTTAAGGGGCTCCCAGTCGCTGATTGCTCTTTTTCGAAACGAATAAAGATATTATTTCAAAATGATACTTTTTAGAATTTATGATCGAAATATTTTATATACCTACTATTAAAATCAACTTGTGATTTATTGTTAAAGATAGGTAATATCTCTAGATATATCTAGATTTCTATTAGAATAGATTTTTGATATGTAATTATACATAATTTATATCATTAATTTATTCGAAAAGCTAAGGCGGACCACGCGCCGACGTGTGTTTGTCGTCATTGCAGCGGTCGGTAGGCTTATTTATCGAAGTGATTAAAGATGGGTACATCTTTATTCACATATACTATACATTATAAAATAGGAGATGTGGCTTGTTCACAAGTATTTATTTTTTAGTTTCGAACAAAAACAATCGTCGACTGGGAGCGCCTTAATAAGATCTTGTTTATGTTTTTTGGACATATATTATTATCTCTAAAAATCTTATAAAAACCGACTTTACATTAAAGAAATTTTGTTCTATTCAAAAAATTCCAACACGTTATTTTAGTAACGATATTATTTTTAACTTACATATATTTTATCACGTTGCTTTATTTGTCGGTCTTTTATGCCTTCGCGATCGTGTTACTCGTACACCGCGAATACTCTTTATGTTTTCCTTTGCCTTTTTAGGGCACGTATAGCAATCGATTTATATAAGTACTAGAAGAAACCCCTGGGACTTCATTCACGTAAAGTTATTTTCCTCTTAGGGGTTTGATTTCGGAAGTTTATTTCTAAATGCACCCCTACACACCAAAAGGAAGATACGCTTAAAATTTCAGGTTTCTAGGACCAGAATTTTTGGGTTTGCGTTGACAGATCAGTCAACACATCATCAAAACAATCGACGATTAAAAGTATTGTGGTTGTTACTCATCTATAAATACTAAATGAAATTAAACTTCAATATGCCTACTACCTAATTATGGATATTTTCTTAGTAGTTAAGTTATTTATAATTTGTACCACTTTATTTGAAAAATAAACTATTTCTATTTCTAAATACAGCTAATTAATTCTGAATTGTCTCAAAACGTCAGCAATAAAAGAAGAAAAAAACCGGCCAAGTGCGAGTCGTACTCGCGCACGAAGGCTTCCGTATCTATAAAAAACAACAAATAAACACAATTGTTCTATGAGAGCCCCACTTAAATATATATATTATTATGTTTTTAGTATTTGTTGTTATAGCGACAACAGAAATACATAATCTGTGAAAATTTCAACTGTCTAGCTATCACGGTTCATGAGATACAGCCCTGTGACAGACAGACGGACAGAAGGACAGACAGACAGACGGACAGCGAAGTCTTAGTAATAGGGTCCCGTTTTTACCCTTTGGGTACGGAACCCTAAAAAATTTTGTAATTAGCGGTATTTATATTTTAAAACATTCGAAGATGTCTATCGTTTTTCCACACTCGTTCTTTTATCCCTAATAAAAACTGCAAGAACTCGCTAGTCTGATTAAAATTTGCATTATTTATACCAACAGGGAGACCTGGAGCAACTAGTACTGGTGCCAAAAGCTGGACAGGCGCAGAAGCAGTGTTCCAGTCAAGTCACTGGAGTTGCCAACCCGCTGGTCTCCATGAATGGAACGTAGCCTGGTATACTACAGTAAGTTCTTATGACATGCTCTGGTGATTGAGTACATTTAGCCTCTGTCTTAGCGTTTTATAGCCAGAATTGACAATGTTATCTATGAAGCACGGAAGAGCTCAGTTGTGAATGTCAATAGCATGACATAACTAATACAGTATACGGTACAGGATACCTCATACATGCAATGAAATACGAATGTTTTGGCTTGTAGCTGCGAGCGCCATCTATATATAATTTTTTTTTAAATGTTATAATAAAATATGATTTTATCAGAAGAAATGTAAATACGAAATTGTTATCTACAACGCCATCTATTGAGACATATTTGATTTAAGATGATCATTGAGCTAAAACCAATGGTCACCCACCAAAGTGTAAATGCGATGATCGTCGATATCATGAACGGCTTGGAAAGTCACGCCTCGAGTGTTTAAAATGGCGCTAAGGTAGTAGTAAGGATCAGAGTTTGTTAAAGCTTTGTTGTAAGTCTTTGAAGACAAACTTTTATAATTAGTTTATTTTGTTGTAAATTTTGAAGTCGTTTGAGAGGGAAAATACTTCTAACTTTGAACCAAAAGTGAAACTCGGAGCTGCCATCAACTTTTAGGTTTTGTTTAGGCGGCGACTTAAGTTGACAGTCACAAAGTTTTATGGTTCGGAATTGTGAAAAAAGCTGTCAATATTCAGTATAAATTTAACAGTGAGATGTCACAATAAACCCTTTGTTTTGTTCTAAAACTGAACCACAATTAAGTGTATTCTATTGAACTATGTTTCTGTTCTAAAGATAGCGTCGATAGCTCAACTAATCCAGATCAATAAATAAGTATATTTTGACTTTATTTTGTCCACATTTACAAACTGAGCCTTCTTTGAGCATTCAGATCTGTTTTCGTGAAATGTATGTTTTTTTTTAGGTTATATAGTAATTCGTACAATAATATTTATAACTAGTGATAGCATTTTTTTTATGCTGTATATAAAAGCAACGTAGCAAATTAACACTACTGGTGTCAATTCTGTTAGCACCTTGATCATCCTAAGATTTCCTAATAAAAAACAATTTCGCTCTTATTCCTTTATGTAAAAATCTAAATTAGAGTAACCTCAAAAACAAATTTTCTTAAATTTTGGTCACGTATGTAATGCTAACTACTGCAAAATGGGCATGTGCCAAATATAATGCTCTGACTACCCCCACTAAATATCTTCAAAGGATCAAAGCGCCTGGAGATCTGAGAGGATGTCTACCGTACTTGGGGATAACAGTCGTAATCCTATTTTTTTTTAATTTAGAATATTTTAGAAATAACTTTTTTTTTCATACATTTTAGATATGCAAAAAAAATAAGAAAGTCAAAATTTCACTTTAGTCAACACCTTTTTACAAGCTGACTTATTTTACGTTAAATTACTTAAAACTAGCCTAAGTTTTAAAACTGTCATACTGAAGTTACGCGAATTTAGACTTTAACGTAATAGGAATAAGAGGATCGTGTTTTAGGAATCCAAATTTTTAGGGTGGACACAACAGAATCGCCACCACTATCTATGTTTATTGTAGCTACTGTCATAGTTAAATTTTGTAAAAAGTTACTCTAGTTTTTATTATAATGGCGAAATGAATTGTGTCGTACGTTCTTCAAATTGATGAAAACTAATTTTATATCTAAGCATAAATTAAATGATTATTAATTAATAACTATAAAAAAGTTTTTGAACTTGGTTAGTTTGTGTAGGAACTGTGTTTTTTATTTGTAGCAATAATACAAAATGTGTACCTTTAAAATCTAGCTACTCGTCACAAATAATTATGTACCTATACAATTCTCAAAACAGGCATTTAAGTATCATAGACAAGGCTATTGTTTATAATAGTCAGGTTGTGATCAGACATAGCGCGGCATTCGCAAAACACACGCGTAACATAACTAAATGTAAGCGTGGCCGTCGTCTAATTATAGCGCGGCTGCCGCGCTCAAATGCCGCGCTGTGTCAGGTCACACCTTAACTCTAATTTACACGATTAGAACTAATTTATGTATCAAAAGCTTTTGTTTTACATAGAGATCTACTGAAAATAGAATAATATGTAACTACAACTTGACTGTTTTTACTTCTAGATCAAAATTAGTGGAAATCTAAAAGTGACAAATTTTTGTTATGTGATTTAGAAACGTACACGGTACATCTCGAGGAAACATGAGCTGACAATTCTGTTGACTGAAAAATCCTCGACTAGAGGCAAACTCGAGGTTATTTTATCAACTAAAGCTACAAAAACAGGGTTTCGAAGTTGAGTCGAGGTGGAGATATTTCGAGGTGACTAGTCAACATGTAGATTGGTGACTAAATTACTCTTGGAAATGAAAATGAGCAAAATAAAATAACAAAATGACTAAGCTAAAACTAAATAGGAAAGTCACTCCACGGTTTATGCAAATTTAGACCTTAAAATAAACATTATAAGAGCGTTTGTTTTTACTATTTTTTTGTAAGTTTATCGAGACAACAGAATTTTCAGTAATGAAGTCATGAGGATTGTGGTAATTATAGCGTGTGTTTTCCGTAAAATTGTAAATATTTGTTATTTTGCAAGTCTCTGTGAAAGTTTATTGTTTGAAATATGAACCGCTGTTTATATTTAACTTGATTATTTAAATAAAGGACATTAAAAACATGTTATAGTATTATTTTATTGACTTTTAAATAATACCTACAATTGGCAAATATCCTAAATGCAAAATGTTTGGATGTTTGTTTGTTACTCAATCACATCGTAACGCTAAATCGTTTTTTTTTTATTGTTGGGCATTTTAAACCGCCCCTAGACCAAAATTAAACTAGATAATAGAAGATAGAATACATTGAATTGAACGAATTAAATACCTCCGCCTTTTTAAGTAGCATAATGTTTTTTTTTGTGACACAAAATCATACTATTCTATAAAAAAATATTGGTGGTCATTATCACATAGCGCCATCTAGCCCCAAACTAAGCAAAGCTATGGTAACTAGAAAACTGATAAAATACTCAGACTCAACTTTTTTTTTTACATAATAACACCCAGTCACAAACCCAACATATAATGTTCATATCACAAATATTTGTCCTGGGTGATCAAACCCACACCCTACAGCGCAGAAGGCAGAGCTACAACCAACTGATCTGTGTGGCCAGTAAGTATAAGTCGGAACAATCGCAAGCTTACTAATACGAGTATGTACATGTACAATACTGGAACTGCGTAACATTGAGAAAGGTGAGCAAGGGATTATCTCACGTGAACTTACTTATGCAGGTATAATAAAACACCTTCAAAGCTCACAAAATATGCCCACATCACACTTTCTACCAATCCACTTACAAAAATTACAATGTTTCTGAACAAAATCAGAAATCTCGTTGAAATACGACACAAATAACTTCTGAAAAGCTCCAAACTTTTACAACACCCAGCAAAGCCCAAGGACAAATTTACGCAAATCTAATAAAAAATCCACCAGATATGTAAAAGTTTGAAGCTTAAGGATTAAGCTACATATTCACACAATACTCAGCACAGCAATCATAAAAATGTATGTACACATAATAATTTTCACGTTATCATTTCTATGTTTTAGGCCAATATTGGTATTATGGTACGTCAAAAACTAGTTCTTAAAGTAATATTGGTGTCGATTCTATTGTGTCCACGCTTAAGTTAAAATTCCTTAAAACTATCGATCTTATTTCTTTTAAGTTAAAGTTTAAAATAGCGTAACCTTAAAGTGACAGTTCTAAAACTTAGAATAGTTTTCAATAAATTTACGATTTTCGTAATCGATTTAGAAACGTCAAGCTAAATTTAATCGACATGTAAATTGGTGTTGACTAAGATGACACTTGATTGTGTCAAATATGCGAAATAAAATAGAGAGATCGCTAAAATATCCCAAGTTTTAGGACTGTCATTTTGATGTGACTCTAATTTAGACTTTAATGTAAAAGAAATAAGATCGATCGTTTTTTTACGAAATTTTAGGTTTAGCTTGGACACAACAGAATCGCCACCATTACATACCAATGTTGTCATCATTCGGGAAATATGCTCAAATATTAAAGCTGAGAGGATATAGCTAGCTGCTGGGAATTAATAAATGGAAATGAATGAAGCTAGATGTAGGCTTCATCTAAAGTTTAAAAACTTATCCCAGACTATTAAAAGTGTCGCGTGATTATGACTTGTACATGCAGATATGATAAGACTACTTACAAAAATGAGAAGTCGTATAATTAGTTATACGATTTCCTATTTTATATCCGAAAAAACTACTCGTAGTTGCTCTTTTTACAAAATAAAGTAAGGTAATAATTGTTTAGTATACCTTGCTTTAGTTCATTTGCTGCAATTTTGATTGCCATTATCATAGGATTTCGGAATAATAAAATATATTTTCATTTCAGATCGATACAAAATCAGTCATATATAAAGGCTACTCGCCCTGGCTTCGCACCTAGATAAAAAGTAGCCTATGTGTTATTCTGATATATAAGCTATATAACTGTAAAGTTTCATTTTAATCCGTTCAGTAGTTTTTGCGTGAATGAGTAACAAGCACACACACACCCACTCACAAACTTTTGCATTTATAATATATAAAGATTATTATGGTATTGGTAGCTAGATAGCTAGCTACCATTACCCTAGAATACACCCTGTACATCATCCTAAAAAGATGTAAACTTAAGATTCAAGGAGTGACACCGTTGTGCTGAAGCGTGCGTTTGTAGCCTAACCTAGCTTGATACAGACGTCAATTTTCATCAGCATGTTGTTTGTAAAAGTTTCAGATTATACCCAAAAGAAGGATACATCAAAAAATCCTAAATAAATATTAATGCTATCGCCATTGAGGCAAACAATCAATCAGTTGCGAGGGTTCGAGTTGGGATCGCACGGTCAGGGTTCCGTACAACAACTTATTCTATCTTCTATCCTATGTTAACTAAACTTATTTCCTATTTTATTTTTATATATTCTATTTTAAACCGACGATAGGTTCTCAATAATTATGTAGAGAATAGTTCAAAGTCCTATTAAGGTTGTATCGATGTAGGAATAATAGATTTTTCATAAAATTAAAAAAAAAAACTTATGTCGTCTCTTGATTTTATGAGTGTTAAAAACTAACAAGAAACCGTTTTTTTTAGTCAATTATATTACAATCTAGATACTTACAAATAAGTCTGATATCTCTCTTGCCTTCTCGAGATTCAGTAATATTATATTATATCCGAAAGTTTGGAGGATGTTTTTGTATGTTCAGATGTAAGTAGCTCATTTCCAAACAAGCGAACGGATGAAACTTGTAATATACATAGTTTATGTTCAAGAATAGCATAGGACACTTCTTAAGCCGGGGTCCCACGGCGCTTAAAACGACGGGCCGCGCCGGATGACGCTCCGCCTGTGTGCGTCCGGTGCGTCGCGTACAGAGCGTTCCGAGCACGGGCCACTACGGATGCATCGTTCCCACGGCGCGTCCGTCCGCCTTGGCGCGGTCTGGCGCGTGAAAACGCGGGCCGTGGGACCCCGGCATAAGAAACTTTTGCGGGCGGAAGCTAGTGTTATCTATCTATAGAACCACGATGATAAAGCACGGAATTTCGAGCTTTATAAACCAAATTGATAGGTATCCATTTTGACCTTTACAAAAACGATACGAATTGGTCTTACCCTCGTATTCAAGAACGACACTATGAGAATACGCACCCACAGTGGACGAAATCTTCACTACATAGTATAAAGCAAAGTCGCTTCCCGCTTCCCGCGTCTGTATGTATGTCTGTATGTATGCTTATATCGTTAAAACTTCACAACGGATTTTGATGCGGTTTTTTTAAATAGATAGAGTTATTCAGGAGGAAGGTTTATATGTATATAACATGCTTAATATATTAGAGAACCACTGTTTTAAGATTTTTAATATGAAGTCGTAATTAAACACATTTTTTTGCGCTTACATTGCAAACGCTGGCTGAACTCTACGAGATAGATCAAAATAATGTACTAAATATTGTATACCTTAAAAAGGTTTACAAAAAAGTTCACCACGATGGTATATGTTTATCTCTTAGGTTATGTTTATCAATCCTTATCTAATTAAGTACCTTAAATACAATTATATGTCGCTCTTTCAAGAGTAACATCTAAAGAAAACATGTTTGTATTGTCTAATGAAAAGAAAGCTGTGAACGTTGTATATAGAGAGATTCTGTGTTAATTGTAAAAGTAAAATAAATAAGTAAAAATGTAAAAAATAAATGCTGTTAACGAGTATACAAAGACATTCTGTAATATATTTTGGTATCAGCTTTGCACCCGTGCGAAGCCGGGGCGGGTCGCTAGTTTTTCATAAACATCACTTTATGTGTTGAGCGGCACTATGGCGCTCTGCCGTTTGCTTTTAGAGCTCAACTTTGGCTAGAGGCACACAAAAATGTGCCTCTAGTCACACTATGCAGTGTCGCACAACACATAAAGTGATTTTTATGAAAAAAGATTTCGTCCACTGTGGGTGCGTGTTCTCATAGTGTCGTTCTTGAATATGAGGCTTTGACTCATTCTTCGTAAACTCCGATAAATATTCTTTGTGAAGTCATCCTTCTTTGTTTAGTTAAGCTACGGTTTAGGAGTAAAGCGTTTGATCTCCAGTAAGCATGTAAGGGGTTAGATCTCGTATTCATAAGAATAATCTATCCACGAGTAGTAAGAGTACTACTACTGATGGTATGTATAGCAATAATATCTACGCTAATAATTATAAAGAGGTAAAATATGTAAGGTATATTTGTTGGTAATGCATAAACTAAAATACTACTAGACTAGAAAAAATCTTTCACCAAATGGCATAAGGTCAAAATTCAAATTAAAAAATCATTTATTTCAATAAAATCACAAGGATCACTTTGAAACGTCTTAGGAACTAGGTGAAGCTACGCCGATTCCACACGACCAAGCCTAGAAGAATCAGGCAACAAACACAGCTTGGGGTCTAGCTTTTTTTTTTTTAATTATCCTTTCCTTAATGCTATGTAGAGCTCCAGTGTGGTGCCAATCGAACAAGGTGAAGGTTCAAACAAGAATAACCTAAGGTAACCTAAGGTATCAAAAATTTACCTATAATTTTTATTAGTACACCAGTGCGAAGACAGCGGGAACTACTAGTTAGTATACAGCACGAATTTGATATTAAAATCGTATTTTGATAATATTATGTATAGCAAGGATATTTGTGCTAAATCATGACTACTTAGTAATGAGTTGTAATAAAGTCACCTTATTACGAGGAAGCCCATAACTTTAACCTTTTCACGTTAATGTCACCAAAAACAGGTGACGACTAGGGCGCTCGTTGAGACGTCGAGAGCAAAGACCGTGTTATGCAAACACACTAGAACTCGTTACTGTATCTGTTCGGTAACAATTACGGCTAGCGAATACCTGGCTTACGTCAGATTTAAACGACCTTCGAATAATCATAAAAGCGCTTGACGAAAAACCAACCTCCACTTATTACGTGGAGCATCAAAAATGCAAATGCGACAAGACGAACGGATGGCACGTGCAAATTGAATTCCCGACCCCCCCATTCATTCTCTGCTGTTTGAAAGGAAATCGAAAGCCCCCCCTTTCGATTTCCTTACAAAATGGCTCCATTATTCAAGTCCATTGACATACTTACCTTTATCATTGTTTGAAGCATTATTTTGATTTTGATAAAGCTTTTGAAATTTGAAGTGACTGCAACTACTTGCTCTTGGTGTCTCTGATTCACACACTCTTATCAGATTAAAATGTTGAATATATGCGGTGTTTTCCTTGCAACCTGTCACGTATGGAATGCTACTGCAAAAATGTGGCAATATGCCAAAATGTAACGTTTAGTCGCCTCTGACTATCCATTAGACATCTTCAAGGATCTTAGCGCCTGGATCCAAGATGCCTACCGTATTTGAAGATTACAGTCGTGATCCTATTTATTTTATTATTTTTATCAATGATAAATAAATAAATAATAAATGATAAATAAATATTAGTGGACATTTTTACACAGCGCCATCTAGCCCAAAACTAAGCAAAGCTAGATAACTGATAGAATACTTTTTTTTGTAAATACATACATATGATAAATACTAACACCCAGACATAGAACAAACATCTACGTTCATCACACAAATATTTGCTCTGGGTGGGGATCGAACCCACAACCTACAGCACTGAAGGCAGAGTTACTACCAACTGAGCTGTGCGGCCGTCAGTCAATGCACATTATCATAAGTTATTTTGAACATTCTATTATTTCATTGCTACAAATACATAAAAGAGCTTATGTTTTAAAGTGCTCCCACACGGGCATTTATGTCCTACTTAGTTATAATACTTTGCGCTATAACTACACCAAACAATTTATAACGATACCCTAGAGGCAAAAAACTCTCCAAAACTTGGCAGAATAAGTACATTTGAATAACCTTCTTCCTTAGAGACGTTTTTAAAAATTTTACATAAAAAGAAAAATAAGTATTATTTTTCAAACTATCGTGATTAGTAGACATAACTATAGATTTTGACACTTGTCTTTATCACGTAATTACCTTTAATTTACTTTCCCGACGTTTCGGCTATGTTACAATAACCATGGTCGCGGGCAGACACGAAACGTCGGGAAAGTAAATTAAAGGTAATTACGTGATAAAGACCCGTGTCAAAATCTATAAAAATAAGTATATTGATACAACCCTCTAATATTAAAATAAATATCAGCGGAAATTATCAGACAGCGCCATCTAGCAACAAACTAAGCAAAGCTTGTACTATTTAGCACTAAACATAAAGTGATTTTTATGAAAAAAGATTTTGTCCACTGTGGGTGCGTGTTCTCATGGTGTCGTTCTTGAATACGAAGGTAAAGCTATCTAAAGAGTCTATAATCTATAGTTATGTCTACTAATCACGATAGTTTGCTGCGAGTTTGGCGACAACGTTTTCCATACTAATATTGTCTAAAAGCAATTCCAGTTGTTTCGTGTTGGTAACAGATAAACACACAAATGCATATACGTCTAAATCCGTATTTATAAATAAAACCGGCCAAGTGCGAGTCGGACTCGCGCATGAAGGGTTCCGTACATTATCTATAAAAAAAGGCAAAAAAAAACACGTTTGTTGTATGACCCCACTTAGATATTTAATTTATTCTGTTTTTAGTATTTTTTGTTATAGCGGCAACAGAAATACATAATCTGTGGAAATTTCAACTGTCTAGCTATAAGGGTTCATGAGATGCCCTGTGACAGACAGACGGACAGACGGACAGCGAAGTCTTAGTAATAGGGTCCCGTTTTTACCTTTTAGGTACGGAACCCTAAAAACAACTATAAAATTCTACAAAGAGAGCGAAAATTGCTTTTCCATGTAAATCTGGTTTGACCTATACCAAAGCTAAACCTAGATTTGTTGTTGACATTTTTGGTTCACTATCAAAGGACAGGATCGATACAATTGAACGGTTTATTTTGACTGTTCTTTTACAAAATTTTACTAAACTAAGACACAAAAACGGCTAAGTGCGATAAGGAGAAGGTTCTTATGAAAAAAAATGAATTTGAGAGGATAACGTCTGTCGGGACAGCTAGTTAGGTATATATCTATGTCTATAAAAAACGCCAAAAAACACGTTTGTTGTATGAAAGCCTCACTTAAATATTTATTTAATTCTGTTTTTATTATTTTCTGTTATAGCGGATATAGAAATACATCATCTGTGAAAATTTATGATATACAGACGGACAGACGGACAGCGAAGTCTTAGTAATAGGGTCCCGTTGTTACGTTAGTAAAGTCATCAGGCATCAACATTGATGCCTAGAGATTAAGGCGCTCCATGTCAACGATTGTTTTTTTTTTGAAACGAAAAAAGAAATACTTCTGAACAAACCACATCTCCTATTTTATAATGTATAGTATATGTGAATAAAGATGTACCCATCTTTAATCACTTCGATAAATAATCCTACCGACCTCTGCAATGACGACAAACACACGTCGGAACGTGGTCCGTTTGCTTTTCGAATAAATTAATGATATAAATTATGTATAATTACTCATCAAAAATTTATTCTAATAGAAATCTAGATCTACATATTACCTATCTTTAACAATAAATCACAAGTTGATTTTAATAGTAGGTATCAAAATATTTAGATCATAAATTCTAAAACGTATCATTTTGAAATAATATCTTTATCGTGAAAAGTTTCTGCTATTATGTTCTAATCTAGGTAGGAACCTGAACTAATATACTTATAAAAATAGGAGATGTGGCTTGTTCAGAAGTATTTCTTTTTTCGTTTCGAAAAAGAGCAATCGTCGACATACAGCCCCTTAATACTTTTTAGAATTTGCGCCATTCTGACAAGTATATGAAACGAAATAGGATCACGAGTATAATCCCCAAATACGATAGAAATTATCTCGGATCTCCAGGCGCTTACACCCCTGAAGATGTCTAATGGTAGTCAGAGGCACGTCCAAAAATTAGATTTGGCAATAGTTACCATTCCACATGACGTATAATGAAACAAAACTCGTATATCAATGTTTATTTGATTAACGAAGGTCATATCATAACGAATACACAATAAAATATTTCAGCCAGTATTTTATTGTATACACATTTCAGCCCAATAAATTCTTGAAGCGGAAAACGATAAGAGTTATAGCATATTTTCAGAATTGAATTTGTCCTGGATTTCAGACTGAAAGGCCATTTTAATCTAAGCTGCTGTATTTATTTCAGGAACGTGCTTAAGCTTTTGTGGACTTCTAACAGGCTACATAAAGTTTTGTAGCGCTGTTATTTTATTTTACGAAAGATTTTGGATTATTCTTATATAAAAAATGTTAGTTGGTGAGTTCGAAACAATATTGAAATAGAAGAGATCAAACTAAAGCCTACAGCTTTTAAATGCTCGGCCATCTAGATAAGATGAAAGAGGTTTGCAACCTACCTTAGTATGAAGGTTGGTAAGCATTACATAAAGTTGTAATGTGTATGAAAAGACACGCACTTTTGTGTAATAAAAAAAATCGGCAAAATGCGAGTCGGGAGTCGCGCACGTAGGGTTCCGTACCATTATCTATACAAACGGCAAAAACTCACGTTTGTTGTATGGGAGCACCACTTAAATATTTATTTTATTCTGTATTTAAAGTTATAGAGGCAACAGAAATACATCATCTGTGAAAATTTCAACTGTCTAGCCATGGACAACTGTCGCTGTCCGTCTGTGTGTCACCAGGCTGCTGTAGCCTGGTGACACACAGACGGACAGCGACATCTTAGTAATATGGTCCCGTTTTTACCCTTTGAGTACAGAATCCTAAAAATGGTACTCTGATTATTGATACAATGTATAGTACAAGTATCCCTATTTAAAGTTTAAATGAAAGAACTTTACTTGGCTTGGCAACTTGGAGAATTTACATTAAAAATGACTGAGAAAATCTTTTTTTAATTATGGGAGTGTGCATAATTTGTCGAGGTTTTTACCGACTAGTAATTTTTATTTTTGATTGTGAACACTTTTAGTCAAGAATTAATGAAAAGCTATTAAAAGAGTGAGAATAAGGTCTCCGAATGAAAACCTTGAAAACGTGATGCGGAATAAATAGCACTAATATAATGCAAAAGTTTGTGTTTGTTACTCAATCACGTCGTTATGGTGTAATTATTTATAGATTTCAATTAAATTCTTATATAAATAGATTATAACTTACATTATTTTTTGATACCTTAGGGTATACTTAATCCCATTTTCCCCTTATTTTTATGTAATAGTTATTTTGCTATTCGGGACATAGACAAATCAAACAAATCAAAAATAATGAAAATCGGTCTAGCCGTTCTCGAGTTATAAATAATGCAACTAACGATTATGTTTATTTATGAGAAAACTAGCCGATCCGTGACAGACATTGTCTTGTCAAATTTCAATAATCGAATAGATAAGATTGAACGTTTTTAGTCTGTGATGTCAGATTTGTTGCACACCAGCGTCATCTATACCGAAATCATCCCTTTTGCTTTTTTTATTATTTTGGGTATGTTTTTCATATTTTAAAGTAGTCTGTGTTTTATTCTGGCATTATATCTACATCTACAGCAAATTTCAATTTACCCGTTTTGTCGTTTAGGCCTGATTGAGGCACAAACATACATACAAACTCACAAACTTTCAAATTTATAATATTATTAGGATATACGACGAAACTCAAAGAAAAAAAAACACAAAAAAGGGATTCGAACAAGATTTCAAAAATTTTATATGAAAAACTACACGAATAAAGTCGGCGGGTAAAAAAAAACAAATATAATTAAATCCTATATAATTATTATCCTTGTTCCTCAATCAGGCCTAAACGACAAAATGGATTAAGTTGAAATATTCTGTAGATATACTGCCCGAATAAATAATAAACTACTTTAAGATATGAAAAAACATCCCTAAAACGATAAAAAAACGCAAAAGGGATGATTTCTGTATAGATGGCGCTGGTGTGCAACAAATCTGACATCACAGTCTAAAAACATTTAGTCATTTCTATTCGATTATTGAAATTTGACAGGACAACGTCTGTCACAGGTCGGCTAATAGGTAAATAAATCGTAGTCGTTTAATAAAACGACCTCGACAAAATCCGATAAAGAGCTCTTATTTGTTTTGCCATAACTGTCTGTTTAAAATTCAAATCGACATTATAAATCACACTTCCGAAGCAGAATCAAATAAAGAAGTCAAATAAATCCAGCTCCCTGCTTTAAAGCCAACGTGTTAAAATTTACAGCTTCATGCCAACCGAACTTGAACTATGAGACCAATAAGCTGTGCCAATTTGGGGATAAAGCCAGAACCACACTGCCTTATTTAGCGGTTAGGATTAGGGTGTATTAAGACTTCTAACTTAAACTGAAAGTTTAGTGCTTACTCGTATCTTGATCGATTACCAACGGAAAAAAATAAAACAAAATTGGTAAATGTTTAACTTCATATCCTGGTTTATTGTTTAAAAAAAATATATAATATATGTATATAGGATCACGACTGTCATCCCCAAGTAAGGTTGACATCCTCTCAGATCTTCAGGCGATAAGATTCTTTAAAGATATTTAGTGGGGGTAGTCAGAGGCACGTCCAAACACTATATTTGGCACATGCCCACATTTTGCAGTAGTTAGCATTCCATACGTGACAGGTTGCAAGCCCATCGCCGCTTATAAGAATACTAACAGGTTTCCTCGCGATGTTTTCCTTCACCGTTTGAGCACGTGTTTTTGATGCGCATATAAATCCATGACCTTCAGATTGAAAGTCGAGGTACCTCCCACTCGGCCAACAGGGCTATATCGAACAGAAAAATCCATTGATTACACGTTATTTTTCAACATGCTGATTGCTGATTTTTTTTTAAGTTCATTCATTCATTCATAGATAACATTCAACATAGATTTCGTCGCCGAAGTCATTCAGAGTAGTATGCAGAGCACAAGAACAAAGACTTCATCGATATGTAAACGTCGATTCAATCCAGCTCATCGACAACACAGACCAAGTTAGAAGGCTCGAAATAATTTGAGCTAGATAGTGTAGTGAAGTGTGTAGTGTATACAATCAGTGTTGTGTAGTGTGAGTGTAAGTTAGTACTACGTTTAAAGAACACAAGAACAAAATGGTCTACCTCTTAAATAGAGACAATAAGAAAAGTGTTAGTCGACACATTCTTAGTTTTCTAAAGTAGTCTTGTAACTAGTAAGTCTTGCTAAAGTAAATTAGTAATACCTACCTACTATCTACTTTAGCAATTTAGGGCAAAGTGAAATTACATATTAGCCTACCTTAAGGCTATTATTGTTATACTAGTAGGGTATATTATAGAATGCTAACTACTGTAAATTGTGGGCATGTGCCAAATATAATGTTTAGACGTACCTCTGACTACCCCCACTAAACATCTTCAAAGGATCTAAGCGTCTGGAAATCTGAGGTAATGTCTACCGTACTTGGGGATTACAGTCGTGATCTTAATTATTTATTTTTTATTTTATATTATTTATGTTAATATAGGCAACAACAAACATTAATCAGTTTAGTCATCGAGCTATTTTTACCAAAAGTTCTCTATGGCCTATAGCATTGTAATTTCTATTAATTATTATGATTATCTTGAAACTTCGTAGAATCTAAATAAATGAAGCTATCGCCTGTTCCTCACAACCAAGCCTAAAATAATGAGGTACACTACCATACTACTTGTAGT
Source organism: Hydriomena furcata (assembly GCA_912999785.1). NCBI lineage: Eukaryota > Metazoa > Arthropoda > Insecta > Lepidoptera > Geometridae > Hydriomena > Hydriomena furcata. The sequence continues at coordinate 2,655,431 of OU538833.1, read as the reverse complement.
TCTGATGTGTAGACGCTTTTTTTGCGTGATACTGAGCGCTCCCGAGCTTACGCACACATCACTACATAGTATAAAGCAAAGTCGCTTTCCGCTTCCCGCGTATGTATGTATGCTTATATCATTAAAACTACACAACGGATTTTGATGCGGTTTTTTTTAATAGATAGAGTGATTCAGGAGGAAGGTTTATATGTATTAAACCCGTGCGAAGCCGGGACGAGTCGCTAGTAAACAACATACCACACACATAATTAAGAACAAACCGCCTTCGTAAGATACTACTATAACAAACACGGCTTGCAAGATATGATGAAATTAAATAGGATCACGACTGTAATCCCCAAGTACGGTAGGCATGCTCTCAAATCTCAAGGCGCTTAGATCTTTGAAGATGTTTAAGGGGGTAGTCGGAGTTCAAATTTTGCAGTAGTTATCTCTGTATGGAGTGGCCCTAAACGTACAAAACCACGAGGTGCTTGGATCACTGCCAAATAACTCAAGAAGCAAGTGCAGAGAAAATTGACACGTGCTCTCCATCTCGGTTACGTATGAATTATGTGACTAGTTTGTTTGTTTTTGCAGCGATGGACTTGCAACCTAATCTATACTATACTAAAACTAACTTTTTACTGCGACTTCGTCCGCGATTCAGGAAATAGACTTTGGTAAGACCTTGATTTCCTAAAATCAAAAGAAAATTAAAAAAAAAAATTACACAAGACTACAGACTCTTAAACTAATAATATTAATGTGAAAGTAACTTTGTCTGTCTGTCTGTGACATTATCACAGTCAGACAGCTGAGCCAATTTAGATTATATTTTACATATAAATAGTTTGAAGTCTTTAAACGGACATAGGTATTTTTTTTACCAAAAAAAGGTTTATTGTATTTTTAAGAATTGACACGAGCGAAGTCGCAAGGCTTCCTACTAGTTTAATACAACTTTATCCATGTCTATACCTAAATGAAGGCACGAATGAATAAAGCTTTTGTACGTGCGTTATGCTAGCTTCACCGTTGTAGAATTAGTATTCCGTCGTATTACAATTTAATTCTCCCGCTTTTCAACGCACTCAGAGAGTAAACGCGTCCACTCAGCCGCAGTTTGTTTGATTAACCTGTCAACCGTGCCGGCACGTAGATTACTGTAAACTCCGTGCTGTAATAAACACGGTAATTACAGTGCAATGGATGACGACCTTTGCAATGCGAAACAGTGGGCTGCTGATGAATAAATAAATGAGATAAGAAATTATAGAATTAAAACTATCGTGTTATTCATTTTAACTACCAATACGGCTAATATGAAGAGCACACAAGTGGCTAATTTTACTTAAATTTGAAGTATTTGTATGACTTGATAACTTCCTAGCACGCTAAACACATTAAGAAATTGTTGGGATTGTTGTGCTAGCTGCTTTTAGTCGGGGATACATCAATGGGGATTTCTGGACAAAAAGTCCAGAAATGCCCATTACAAACTAAATGACTGGCCAATAGGGATTTCTGGATTTTTTTTGGACAATAAGTCCAGAACTCCCCATTGATGGGGATAGTCAATGGGGATTTCTGGACTAACCCCTAATTACCACGTTTCTTGTTGTATTGCTGACTGGCGATCGAAGTATTCGCCGATCTGCCGTTGATCGCGGTCTCGGGCGATGCTCATGATGAAAAGTATCTGAATTGTCTCGAAACGTCAGCAATATAACAAGAAAGGTGGTAATTAGCCGTATTTGTAGTTAAAATGAGATAATAAATATTTATTTTGCAACAAAAACACTTCAGAGTAACTAAACAAAACAAAGTTTAACAAAGTAAAAATGTTGAGAGAAGAGAAAAAAAAACCGGCCAAGTGCGAGTCGGACTCACGCACAAACCTTTGTCGACGTCAAAATAATTCGACATTTATTCTGTCAGTTTTGACAACCCGTGTCGTTTAACCGTGCGAACGAAATCTCTAGTACAGCTAGTAAACAATATTTAGCGTAAGTGCTTTCTCACATTCCCATGGCTCTTACATGATTTCACTAAAATATTGTATACTGTTCGCGCACTTTTGTTACGAGTAAATTCTTTTCGTCAACAAGATAAGAACATCTATAACTTTGTTACTTTTGCCCGAACAACTTCACTGGGGGTTAGCACCAAAAGGTTGAGCACTAGTCTAATTCAGTTCATTCTAATTTAGAATACAATCCTAATCCTACTAATCCTAATAATATTATAAATTCGAAAGTTTGTGATAAGGCTGCTGTTTGTTCTCTAATCAAAAACTAGAGGCTAGCGAGTAGCTTCGTAAAACGAACATTCTCGAACGTTCGCGACCGGCCTAGCAGCTAGGCGTCAAACGCGCAGTTCGGCCGGTCGCGAACGTTCGAGAAAAAAAGAAATCATCAATAATTGTCTAACAACAAAAAAGCTGTGAAAATAAAACGTTATATATAAAGACATTCTGTAGTATATTTAGTATCAGCATTGCACCCGTCACGGGCTAGTCGTTTTTTGACTAGTGACCCGGGCGGGTCACTAGTCAAAAATAAATGACAAAACGGATTAGCTGAAATTTGCTGTAGTATGTAGATAATAAATCAGAATAAATAAAGGGGGAATTTAAAATTCGAAAAACAACCCCTAAATGATAAAAAAATGATTTGGTATCGATGGCGTTGGCGTGCAACAAATATGACATCCACAGACTAAAAACATTTAGTCGTTATAGCAACGCAGTTTTGACTAACGAAGATACGCATTCTACCCAAATCACTACATAGTATAAAGCAAAGTCGCTTTCCGCTTCCCGCGTTTGTATGTATGTATGTTTGCTTATATCTTTAAAACTACACAACGGATTTTGATGCGGTTTTTTTATTAGATAGAGTGATTCAGGAGGAAGGTTTATATGTATAATACATGCATAATATAGTAGAGAAACACTGATAATTTTAGAGGTTTCTAATGTGATGTCGTAAATAAACACATTTTTTTGCACTTACATTGCAAATGCTGGCTGAACCCCACGAGATATATCAAAATAATGTACTACAGTATTGTACACCTTAAAAACGTCTACAAAAAAGTCCACGATGGTATTAGAAATGTCTTACGCTCAGCGAAGCGGGCACGGGTCAGCTAGTTTAAATATAATTTTGGGTAATATATTTTATCAGTACAAGGTTTTAAGGAAAAAATTGGAAGCTGCCTGAAATAGGTTTTTCCTATGATTATAACAAAAAAAAACAACAGCAACGTTTGTCACGGGTCGGCTAGTATAATAAATGAGAAAGTTTGTGAGTGGGTGTGTGTTTGTTACTCATTCCCGCAAAAGCTACTCAACGGATTTAGATGAAACTTTACAGTAATATAGTTTATACATGAATAACACATAAGCAACTTTTTATTCAGGTACCACGCGGGCGAAGCCGCTGGCGAAAACTTGTATTACTCGCACTTGGCCAGTTTTTATTATTAGATTTCGTGTCTTTTAGTTATGTATTTTTGTAATGGTGAACAATAAAGTTATAATCTATCTATCTAGTCAAAGTGAGATGAAGTCATAAAGCTTCTGTCATATTGTATTATTGTTGTTTTTTTTTGCTCCTTCGGAGTAGCACTCAACCTTTTGTTGACTACTTCAATGGGTGCTTATATAACTTTGTTTTTGTAATTTAAAATTAAAATTATTGTTACTTTTATTTTGGCATAATTTAGAAATAACAGAATGTACTGGGATGGGAAATCGGCTCCTGAAACACAGTTTTATACTAGTTTGGGAGCCTATGGGTTCAAAATAAATTGTGTAACATTTCTTTATGTCAAATAAATAAATATAACAAACGGTACAGACAAGTTCGTACTAGTGCTAGCCCTCTAACTAACTTCATTACATATCCCTGCTTCTCTGCGAACTACGCCGAATTTACGTCAACAGCCTTTCATAACGTAAAGAGACAATTCCATATTCTGGTATCATTTCACATAGGATTCAACAGCGCCTTTGCGGACATAGACTAATATGAAAGAAGAAGGAAAACTTCGGTTCAAATTGAAATCTATAATAAAAAAAAATGGCCAAGTGCGAGTCGGACCGAGGGTTCCGTACCATTATCTATAAAAAACGACAAATAAACGTTTGTTGTATGGGAGCCCCACTTATATATTTATATTATTCTGTTTTTAGTATTTGTTGTTATAGCGGAAATATAAATACATAATCTGTGAAAATTTCAACTGTCTAGCTAACATGGTTCATGAGATACAGCCCTGTGACAGACAGACGGACAGACGGAGACAGAGAAGTCTTAGTAATAGGGTCCCGTTTTTACCCTTTGGGTACGGAACCCTAAAAATTATCTTATCTCTCTCACACACACACACACACTCTCTCTCTCTCTCTCTCTCTTTTATTTGAAATATAGGAATGATTTGATATTTTTTTTGTGTACCAACTCCTTGCCTCCGTTCTGTGTCAATTACGGGTCTGGCAGTCCGCCAGTCATGTTTATACGTCCTATGAGGTCTCTGGCATCCGCACTGAATTTACGATGTTATTAGTTTGTCATTATACTGCAACATACTTATATATGCCTTCAACTTTGCGCCTAAACGTCATACGATTGTATGCAAATGTGACAAGACTGGCAACATTTGCAAATGAACTTACTATGACTGGCCTCATAGCTCAGATGGTAGTAACTCTGCCTTCTGCGCTGTAGGTTGTGGGTTTGATCCAGGGCCAATATTTTTGGTGATGAACATAGATGTTTGTTCTGTGTCTGGGTGTTATTATAATATTATAAGTGTTATTATGTGAAAGTTTGTGAGTTTGTTTGTATGTTTGTGCCTCAATCAGGCCTAAATGATAAAATTGATTAGGTCGTAATTTGCTGTAGATGTAAAGATAAAGCCCGAATAAAACATAGACTACTAAAAAACGTCCCTAAAATGATAAAAAAACGCAAAAAGGATGATTTTGGTATAGATGGCGCTGCTGTGCAACATATCTGACATCACAGACTAAAAACATTCGGACTGTTCTATTCGATTATTAAAATTTGACAGGACAACGTCTGTCACGGGTCTGCTAGTGTATCATAATGTAAATATTTACAAAAAAAATGTATATAAGTAAGTAGGTATTTTATGTTGTCTTGTTCTCATAGTCCAAATTTCAATTTTCTAGGACCGTTGGTTTAAATCAGTCAGTCAATTAGTCAATTAGTCAGTCAGTCAGTCAGTAATTCAAGAGTTTTAATATTTACATGTAGAGTTCGAAGAAGAGAGAGAAAAAACGATACCGTGATTTGCTCCAAGAAAATAGCTAAATGAACTCATAAATTCAAAATTTTAAACGCAAATAAAATGCGGGATATTATGAGAATTTCAGGAATAAATAAAACATTAAATTATTTAAGCGCGTTATTATTAAAAATCTCGAGTGCGCATAAAGCCAATTTCTTTTATCTTGCACATAAACGAAACTCGTAACTATTTGATGACATCAGATGTACAAGATGCCAGTTGCCACCGGGAATGGGGTTGCGCCCCGCCGGAAATGACGTCATATTTCACGCTCAAACTGAGCGAGTGCATGACTTTATAAAACGTGATTGTCTTTTTAAGTAACCTTACTCTAATGTTTAGAGATATTATCTAGTTTTCGCGGAGAGAGTCGTTAAAATAATAATAGAAAACTACGAAAACATTTACGAGCAACGAGTATGTTGTTAGCTCAATTATATATTTTCACTAGATTCTACCCGCGTTTTCGCTCACGGTACCTAAATAAAATGTAGTCTATGTCACTCTTCTATTAGAAAGTCTTCTATAGGATCAAGATTATCATCCGCGAGTATGATAGTAATCCTCTCAGATCTCTGCGCGCTTAGATCTTTAAAGATGTGTCTCTGCGAAGGGGATAGTCAGAGGTACGTCTAGATATAACATTTGGCACATGTACACATTTTGCAATAGCTAGCATTCCATATGACAGGGCGCCATATGAAATGCTAGCTGTTGCAAAATGTGACTGACTACCCTCACTAGACATTATCAAAGGATCTCAGCGTCTGGAGATCTGAGAGGATGTCTACCGTACATGGGGATTACAGTCGTGATCTTATTTATTTTATTTTGAATACCATAGAAACTCGTAGTACGTTCAAAACAAAACAATATAAAGTAGGTAATGGGACAGAAACACCATAGACTTTCGGGTAAAATCCTGGTTGAAAGCGAGGGTGCCCCAAAAAACGTAATAGCAAAATAATCTTACTTTCAATGGCGACGCGACACATTGTTTGAAAGGTTAACGAACTGGAAAATTATATCAGAAATGTTTCTGACTAGAAGAACGCGCGTGACTTTATTTGCGATATTTCCTTACAAAAGACGGAAGGCTTGATTTTTTTTCTTTTTAAATGGATTAATACGCTGTTCATTTTGTTACTCCGAAATTTTAAAAATATCTGTATATGCAAATAATTTATGAAAATGTTTCAATAAATCGAAAACGCCAAGAAACGATATTTTTGTTGCGGTATAATGAAATAATTATTAGTTCAAGGTATATAAATAAAATTTTAATCGACAAAATCTAATCACCAGGCAAAAAAAAATGCGTCAGACATAAAAAACCGCCCAACTGCGAGTCGGACTCACGCACGAAGGGTTCCGTACCATCCATACCATTGTATGGAAGCCCCATTTGAATATTTATTTTATTTTATTTTTAACTAGCGACCCGCCCCGGCTTCGCACGGGTAGCATGTTATTATACATTTAAACCTTCCTCCTGAATCACTCTATCTATTAAAAAAAACCGCATCAAAATCCGTTGTGTAGACAGACGGACAGAGAAGTCTCAATAATAGGGTCCCTCTTACCCTTTGGGTACGGAACCCTAAAAAACTAACATAACAAAACAATACACGTCGAATTGAACACCTCTTTTTTTTCATTGGTTGAAAATTTCAGGTGGTTTTTGCGCCTACACTTATTTTTTCATCTATAAAGCTTTGTGTCTTCAGTCACAGTGATTTTCCCAAATCTGTCAGCGGGATCGGCTGACGTCGCCTTTCGCGTATAATCCGCGCTAACGCCCAGAGTGCTTCTCAAGATAATACCTGACTTCCTTATCTGATGCCTCCTCACTTGTTTTTGTGCGAGTTCTTTAAAGGTTTATGGGGAAATCTGATTCTTTTTAAGCTTGATCTTAAAGGTAAAAGTGGTAAGACGACGACATTCAAAATTGATGTTTGATTAAGTGATTATGTTTTTAAAACTAAAAATAAACCAATAAAAATGTTTCGACCAGTCGAGAAGTCAACAGACAATATCAGTTTTTTAAGTTTATGTGAGAACTTTTAATTGCAGGTATATAGACACAGCAGCAATTATGTTGTGTCCATTTTAAAATTAAGGATTCCTAAAACACGATGCTCTTATTCCTATTACGTTAAAGTCTAAATAAGTTTTAAGTTATTTAACGGTTTTTTACGTAAATTTAGTCAGCATGTAAAAAAGTGCTGGCTAAAGTGAAATTTTGACTTTCTTATTTTTTTTAGCAAATCTGATTTACATATATAAAAAAAAAACCTATCACGTGTGGAATGCTAACTACTGCAAAATGCGCCAAATGTAATGTTTGTTTGGACGTACTTCTGACTAACCCCTTCAGACATATTCAAATATCTGAGTGGCTGGAGATCCAAGAGTACTTATGAACTACAGTCGTGATCCTATGAACTATGATCTCAATAACAATCTAGCATTTTTACAGTAAAAATTAATTGCATAAAAAAAAATTCCTCTTTTTAAAAACTGCCGTTTATAAAATAGAATCTATTTTTCTACGGCGCCACGGCGTTTCAATAACGGCCAAAATAACATGGAAAACGTCCAAGAATCTGAAAGTTTTGCCACTCTTTTATTCAATTTGAAATGAAAATAGTTAAAAAGTTTTTCAAACAATGGTTTGCTTTATTATAGATCTAAATTCGTAATAGTTTTAGTTTCTTGATACCATATAGGTAAAATTTGTGATGAGGCAGCTGATATTTATGAAGTTAATAATTTTTAACCGATTTTGTATATCTATACTAATAATAACCAATTAGGTTGGCTGGTAGAAAATGCCTCGGCATTAAGTTCGTCTTTTTGTACTTATTTTTAATGCGATTAAAGTATTAATAAATGCAATAAAATGCAAAGTTCGGTCATTCAGGTTCCTATAATTTATACCCGTACACATTAAAACTATATGATAAACGAACTATATACTAAAGGGTGTGTTTCAGTACTATTTACGTGACGTCACAAAATGGTATCCGACTCAGCATGATGTTATGTTTGGTAACACAATATTTCCGCCGGAAGTAGACAGGTGCGCCATAAACAGAGAACTCTATAATAGGAAATTAAATGTCTAAAATCATGTTTGCTCTTTAAAAGATATTGGTGAACATTTCACACAATGCCATCTAGTCCCAAAGTAAGCAAAGCTTGTGTTATAGGATCGAGGTAACTAATATAATGCTTATGTAGTCTTTAACTAAACAAAGCTTGTATAATGAGAACGAGGTAACAGATATAATACATATAACTTTTTTTGTAAATATAATGCTTGTACATTATAACAGAACTGACACAGAAACATCTATGTTTATCTCACAAAGTAACATCCTGGGTGGGAATCGAACCCACAACCTACAGTCCAGAAGGCAAGTCCAGTCGATATATAGACTTGATGGCTTTTTTATTACCTATATTCGAGTGCTTTATTATAATTTATTTTACAGTAAATTTAAAATGACCAAGAGATTTCAGCGGGATCTTATGTTCTCCCTAGTCAAAGCTACCGGCAAGCACCAGTTTCTGAACTAAAATGGTGAGACGGCATCCTTATTACCCATTTTATGTAACCCATTTTGAAGTTTTGGCGGAATCGTGTTAATCTTACCGCCGACGGTTTTTCTATACCACATAAAGATATTAAAATTACATTTTTCTATTTTTGATTGCACCGGATAACCTGAAAAACTACAGGTCCTATTTGAAAAAATCTTTTACTTATCAAAAACTATCTTATCTATTGTATAATACTAGCTGACCCGTGCCCGCTTCGCTGTGCGTAAGATATTTCTAATACCATCGTGGACTTTTTTGTAGACGTTTTTAAGGTGTACAATACTGTAGTACATTATTTTGATATATCTCGTGGGGTTCAGCCAGCATTTGCAATGTAAGCGCAAAAAAATGTGTTTATTTACGACATCACATTAGAAACCTCTAAAATTATCAGTGTTTCTCTATTATATTATGCAGGTATTATACATATAAACCTTCCTCCTGAATCACTCTATCTATTAAAAAAAACCGCATCAAAATCCGTTGTGTAGTTTTAAAGATATAAGCAAACATACATACGCGGGAAGCGGAAAGCGACTTTGCTTTATACTATGTATAGGATGTATAGGATACGCTATATTTTATTATCAAAAAAATTAGGTTCCACACAAAAATTGCCATAATGGAACCTAATATGTATATCAAAAATGTGCCTATAATTTTCATTAGTACGGCTATACGAAACCGGAGTAGCCTCTTTTCTCTCTTGAATAATAAAGCAGACAGGCAGGTATTAGAACATCATTTTTAAGGTTTCATACCTCAAGCGAAATAGGAGCCCTTATAAGATCAACCCTGTGTCTGGCTCAAAAAATACAAAAATTACTCTGAATTTATAAATTTGGTAAGTTTTTATTAAGCCTACGAGTAAATACTCTCTGCAGACATTTTTAGGGATCCCTACCATACGGGTAAACACGGAACCCTATTACTAAGACTCCGCTGTCCGTCTATCCGTCTGTTGGTCTGTCACCAGGCTGTATCTCATGAACCGGCTAGACAATTGAAATTTTCACAGATGATGTATTTCTGTTGCCGCTATAACAACAAATAAAATAAAAACAGTAAAATAAAATAAAAACTAAAAACAGTATAAAATACATATTTAAGGGGGGCTCCCATACAACAAACGGGATTTTTTTGCCGTTTTTGATAGATAATGGTACGGAACCCTTCGTGCGCGAGTCCGAATCGCACTTGGCTGTTTTTTTTAGGCTGCTTTATAGATTTTGTTTGAGATTTTAGGTTAGGTGCCTCAAAAAGTACGAGAAAAAACCTATAATATTGAGACGGTGGTAGTTCTGTTATCACTACGATCTACCTAAAGTTGAGTAAAATATGATCGATCTTATCTTGTTCACTTTACAGTCTAAATTAGCGTAACCTTAGATGACAGTCTTCAAATTAGGTTATTATTGATAAAATATATTTTCCGTAATGCTATTCAGAAACCATTAACCTATATTTAGTCAACATGTAAATTTGGTGTTTAATAAGACACTTGGATGTGTAATTATATTCGAAATAAAAAATATCAATTTAAATTAACAAAAATATCTATTCTCAACAGTTTACCGAAACAACAGAAGTGATACCATTATAATGGATTACTCTTATAAACTTTGAAAAAACTACAGCTTTTTTATTGTTATACTAGAGATTCTAATAATATTATAAATGTAAAAGTTTGTGTGTTTGTTTATATGTTTGTGCCTCAATCAGGCCTAAATGACAAAACGGATTAAGATGAAATTTTCTGTACATGTACATATAATACCCGAATAAAACAGAATACTTTAAAAAACGAAAAACAACACCAAAATTGATAAAAAAATCCCAAGAGGGGTGATTTTGGTATAGATGGCGCTAGTGTACAAAAATTCTCACATCAGTGTCGACATCAGTCGTTAAAGCAACGTGCATTATTCTATGCGATTATTGAAATTTATCAAACTATCGTGATTAGTAGACATAACTGCGACCATGGTTATTGTAACATAGCCGAAACGTCGAGAAAGTAAATTAAAGGTAATTACGTGATAAAGACCCGTGTCAAAATCTATAGTTATTGAAATTTAGATAGGACAACGTCTGTCGCGGGTCTGCTAGTCTATACTATTATTATGATGAGGAAAGATTTGATTGTTTGTTTGCATCGAACGTCATGAAATTTCATTACGTTCGACCCAGCAGTTTGGCCATGATAACGTCACAGAGAGACAGACAGAGTTACTTTCGCATTTATAATAATAAGCTGTTTTGGCCGAGTGGGATATACCTCGACTTTAAATCTGAAGGTCGTGGGTTTGACTCCTGCGCATCAATGGATTTTTCTGTCGAAAATGTATATGCGCATAAAAACACGTGCTTACAACGGTGAAGGAATGTACCTCGACTTTCAATCTGAAGATCGTGAGTTGTACTCCTGGCGTGCATCAATGGATTTTTCTGTTCAAATAACGGTGAAGGAAAACATCGTGAGGAAACCAGTTAGTGTTCTTATAAGCGGCGATGGACTTGCAACCTGTCACGTATGGAATGCTAACTACAACAAAATGTGGGCATGTGCCAAATATAATGTTTGGACGTGCCTCTGACTACCCCCACTAGACATCTTCAAAGGATCTAAGCGTCTGAAGATCTGAGAGGATGTCTACAGAACTTGGGGATTACAATCGTGGTCCTTCTTTTTTTATTGTTTATAATACTAGTATAGAAGTATAGATGACGGACTAGCTAGCCACAAACTGGTGCTTAGTTCCACAATGCTTCCGATTTATTCCCTCCACAATCTTGACCGCGTATAAATCATGCGCTCTCCGAGGACAGCGCAAGTGAGTTATAGTCATTGCTATCCGATATTCTTGGGTCCTTGGGCCAATTAGATGTTTGTTTAGGGAATATGTCGTGATCGTATTCGCAAACACAGACATATTCTAAGGGCATTTAATAGTTCAAAAACCCTATGGATTTAACGTCGTTTCAATGTAGACAGTCATTTTGAGAAGAGGATTTGGCTTATGTTTTACAACCAGCCACCTGTTAAAGCAAATAATAAAAACTTACGCCTTAAAAATTATTTATAAATAATGAGCTACTAAGAAAAAAGCTAGAAAAGATGGCAACTAGCTAAGCTAGTCATCATATTTATATAGCGAAAAAATCATTGAAATCGAATCAGCCAAAAAATAAATTGGTGTAAAGAAAGCTAATAATACTCGTTAATATTAGTAAACTTGTCAATATTGTTGTTTTACACAGTGCCCGCCATCTACCTCTATATTAAGCAAAGCATGTATTTGTGTTTTTTGCCACAGTTCAAAGTCAAACTTAAATAAAAACATCGTATACTACTTTACCTACTCCTTAAATAACAGTTACATTTTTTTGTAACGACCTTCATAAAATAACGGTCATACTTCAGTCTAACTTAAGTTCATATATTACACGTAAGGTTGAGACTAAAAAAATAATTCATCGCTGTTCACGTCATTTATATTACGAGCTCCGCTTCACAGAAACCCAAGCTTAAGGCGCTCCCAGTCGACGATTGTTTTTGTTCGAAACGAAAAAATAAATACTTGTGAACAAGCCACATCTCCTATTTTATAATGTATGTAAGTGAATAAAGATGTACCCATCTTTAATCACTTCGATAAATAATCCTACCGACCGCTGCAATGACGACAAACACACGTCGGAGCGTGGTCCTCCTTAGCTTTTCGAATAAATTAATGATATAAATTATGTATAATTACTTATCAAAAATCTATTCTAATAGAAATCTAGATCTACATATTACCTATCTTTATCAATAAATCACAAGTTGATTTTAATAGTAGGTATATAAAATATTTCGATCATAAATTCTAAAATGTATCATTTTGAAATAATATCTTTATCGTGAAAAGTTTCTGCTATTATGTTTTCAGCTTAATAGAAATCTAGGTAGGAACCTGAAGTAATATACTTATAAAAATAGGAGATGTGGCTTGTTCAGAAGTATTTCTTTTTTCGTTTCGAAAAAGAGCAATCAGCGACTGGGAGCCTCTTAAGCAAGCAATAATGAAGTGATTTGTCTATGACCGGCGAGAGCAGGATCGATGTTCTGTTGCTACTATAACACGTTGATCATAAGTTGCTCTTAGACCTTTACAGAGTGGAAAATAAATCAACACCATAGATTCATTGGCCATCATTTGAGTGGGTGTTTCAGTATCAGTCAGTAGTCACAGTATATTTCATCCGTCCCTTCTCGTATCGTTTTATCCGGCTATGATGAAAAAAGCCGCATTTACACTAGGGAAAATGTTGCGCGATGTCGCAAGACACGTAGAATTTCAAAGTAAACTATCTAGTCTGTGCTGCGAGCCGTAGATGTCGCCTACGATGTCGTGCGTTCTCCCGCGCGACGTTGTCTGATACGTAGATTAAGAGTCGGGCGACAATGTCGCGGGACAAAGTCAGACAGTCTGGTTTTTATACATTATTATAAAAAAGCTTTTGCCAGCGGTTTTGTTCACTTGGTACCTAAATAAAAAGTTTTTAAGCTTACTTCTAGACATAAGCTATATATATTTCAAGTTTTATCCAATTCCGTTTGATTGTTTGGGCTTATTGAGCCACAAACATCCACAAAAACTTTCGGATTTATATTGCAAGTAATTAATAGATTAGATTATATATATAGGCTAGATTAGCCAGTCCATTACAAAATCATTATATCAAAATTCAAATTAAAAAAAAGTGTTTAGTCATTATTGTTATTTTGTTTGAATTCAATCACTTATTTGCGATAAAAACGCCCATTGTACAGTTATGTTCTAGTTTAAGTTTCTTTCATTGTTATTTTTATTATAAATTGGTGTACCAATAAAGCATGAATATTTAATTCATAATTTCATCAAAAAGTTCAAAACTTTTTGTTGTTTTAATTCGTAGCACTCGTAGCAGTTCGTAGCGATCGTAGCAGTTCGTAGCGAACGTAGCAGTTTGTAACGCTCGTAGCACGATCCATATGTTCTCTCGAGTCGACACTGATCCAACACTTGCATGACGCTTCGACTGCAGGAAAATTCAAGTTTCAACTAAAATACATTAACATGCCAGTCATCATTCCAATGTCATCATGAATTTTAACGCGCGATTGATGTACAAGCTCTACAAACTCTTATTACAAACAAATTAAATTAAATACATAATAATCAAAATAAATACCTTGCACTTGCATTATAATTTGTCTAGTGCAGTTGGTTCTAACTAAATAATTACTACAAGAAAACATTTTTAATCTAAAAGTATGCTCTACTTAGTGCCGACAGCAACAATTAGTGTCACCTGTCACGGTGAGAAACTCACTTGTATTCAACGGGATCTTCTTTCGATCAGAATTGCTTATACATTTACCACTAGATTTTTCGGTGAAAAACTGATCAAAACAAAAAAATAATAACTAAAAAAGGATCACGAATGTAATTCCTTAGTACGGTAAACATCCTCTTGGAACTTCAAGCGCTCAGATGTTTTAAAACATCTAAAGGAGTTAGTCAGAGGCACGTCCAAACATTACATTTGGCACGTGGCCACGTTTTGCAGTTACCAAAACCAAACGTACTAAAAAAACTGACACAACAGAAAAGTCTAATCATATTTGATAAATTATTTGAATCCATACATAATAAAAAGCCCTTATGTAAATGGGAACAAGTAGGTACCTTTGTTTTTCCCAAAATTGCAGAAACAAAACAGAATATAAAGAAGCAAGTCTAGGCTCCATCCTATTATGGAATCTTCGAGATAATCTGAAATTCATATACTTTGCTGACTTGCTCGCGATAGGGTTCGAAGAATAGGAAAGTGTGTAACTAGAATTTGCAATGAGTTCCGTAGGTAATTTTTATTATGACTTAAAATAGTTATAGTAAACTAGCCGACCCGTGACAGACGTTGTCCTGTCAAATTCAATAATCGAATAGAAAAGACTGAATGTTTTTAGTCTATGATATCAGATTTGTTGCACACAAACGCCATCTATACAGAAATCATCCCTTTTGCTTTTCTTTATAATTTTGATGATGTTTTTCATATTTTAAAAGAGTATTATTTATTCGGGCATTTATATCTACATTTACAGCAAATTTCAACTTAATCCATTTTGTCGTTTAGGCCTGATTGAGGAACAAACATACATACAAACTCACAAACTTTCGCATTTATAATATTATTAAGATTATGTAAGTAGGTGTAGTAAATGTTTTATTAATTTTATTATTATTCATTTAAACTAAACTAATAAGAATGTATTTACAAAAAAAATATACAAGTAATTGTATCTGTAATCTGGTAAATGGGATATTTTACGAGATCATTATAGTATTTTATACCATACCTACTTTAAAAGCTTATTTTATTCACGCAAAACAGTGAATAAAAAGGCCTTTTATTCACTGTTTTGTTTTTATTCACTATTTTGGTGTTTGAATTTGGAACACAAAATATATCCGGTCTCTATTTCAATGCTTACACAAACTCCTTGCGCTGAGATTCGAAATTCAAAACTCTTTGGTGCAAATAAATTCTCGAGATTAGATTGGTCGATATTTGCGACAAGGAGTTTGGCATTAGATTAAATAAATATTCTCGTAGTCATGGTATAAAGTATAGTATGCAACTCCTGAATAAAGTACGAATTTATATCGAGGGCCATGAATCACTCGCGTCGTTCAGGATTCTAACAGTTGAATCACTCGCTGCGCTCGTGATTCAATCATTAGAATCCTTCACTTGCTCGTGACTCATCTACGGCCCTCGCTTTAAATCCGTCCTTTATTCACAAGTTGCATAATATACTATTTTGTATTTATTTGTTTGAATTCGTATACTTTATAGACTCAAACTCTATGAACAATGGATATATAATTTTATATAATATCGCATAAACCTCTCTTGCGTTGGCGATTCTTCAGAATGCACAACAAAAATACAAAATTACATATTTGTAGTTCATACCTATGTAGTTTGACCGCTGTACCATTACTTAGGTATTTGAGGGGGGCAGAACAGACGCACCAAAAGCTCAAAAGTAATATCAAATCAATATTGTGACAACGCAATACGAACTTGCAGTGTTGTCACTTTCGCAACGCGACTAATATTGTTTTGATATTACTTTAGAGCCTTGTGGTATGACCCATGCTCTCTCTCTCTTTCCCCCCTCCCCCCAAGGAGTAGTACAGCAGTAATATCGGTCAAACTTTAATCTTAAAATTTACTTACTAAAAACGTACTAAGACTAAAGTGATACAAGTACTAGGTATTGTTTGAATGAACCTAGCCGTTTTCCGATTACGTTAGATGAAACCCCAAAAGTAGTTATCTCGTCACGGCTTGACAAAATCCCTCAGTGGAATAAATCATGGCCTGAAGGAATTACTTTCCACAGAGTAACGACGTGTTACTCCGAAACCTTGTAACTTTTTCAGGTTTACAAAAAAATTATAGGCTTTTCTTTTATTTAAAAATGTTCTCGTTGAAAAAGAGTTTTATTTCATAAGCCTGCGATTAGGGTTGTAAAATTCTACTTTTCATAAAAATGTTTTTATTACATTTACATTCCGAACTATTTTATTTAAAAATATAGGATTCGTTCCCAATATTATTTGTACTCTTTTTAGGGTTTCGTACCCAAAGGGTAAAAACGGGACCCTATTACTAAGACTTCGTTGTCCGTCTGTCTGTCATAGGGCTGTATTTCATGAACCGTGATGGATAGACAGTTGAAATTTTCACAGATGTTGTATTTATGTTGCCGCTATAACAACAAACACTAAAAACAGAATAAAATAAATATTTAATTTTTCCCATACAACAAACGTGTTTTTTTGCGTTTTATTATAGATAATGGTACGGAACTCTTCGTGCGCGAGTCCGTCTCGCACTTAACCGGTTTTTTTTCTATTTGAAATCTTTTTGAATACGTATGTTGAATAATAAAATCGCTTTCAATTCAGACATCGACCAGTAAAAAATAACCTAAGTTTTTCTTATGGCTCATAATCCATTCTCGATATATATGTTCATTTGGACCTCTATCTCAATTTAAAGACAGCTAAGGTTTACGCTAATTTAGACTCTAACGTGAACAAAATAAAATCGATCGTAAATTATACATTAGAGTGACAGTAGTATAGATTATGGTGACAGAATTGCCACTAATATGATGTTATAGCGAGCTTTTGGCTGATATAAATTTCAGAAAAAAAAATGGGATCACGATTCTATAATCCCCAAGTACTGTAGACATCCTCTCAGATCTCCAGGCGCTCAGATCTGTGAAGATGTCTAAATTGTCACGGCAATATTCATTACATTTGGCACTTGCCCACCATTTGCAGTAGCTAGCATTCCGCACGTGTTAGGTCAAACAGAAAAATCTATTGATACACGGCCGGGATTCAAACCCACGACTTTCAGACTGCAAGTCGAGATACCTTCCAAGCGACTCTATCCACGACCTTCAGAAGATAAACTTCAGAGTTCCTACTTATCAAGTTATTACACAAGACCTTAGAGCAACACAAGCTTCCCACGGAAGGGAGTAGCCGTTCACCGTGGTCCCCCCTGTCAAAGTACAAGCCCAAGTGAGCACATTATACACATTATAAAAAACGTGTCAATGTGTGAGTCATCTGTACATGAATTATTAGTGTATTGTTGGATTGTTTATGTGTTAACGTCATCATTACAGTCAGTTGGCAGTTTTGTTTTTACATGTAAGTGTGCGGAACTGCGGAACATTTCCCCCCGCAACAAAAGCCAGAATTATTTTAATAGTAATCTATCGCTAAGACTACTCCCTTCCGTAGGAAGCCCGTGTTGCTCTAAGCACAAGACACATTTACACAATCATGTACCGTCTGAAACTCTGTTTAGTGTCGTACTGCAAGATATTGTACGCGTGAATGCGAAAGTGTGTTTTTTGTTTTGTTGGTTTGTTTTTCTTTTACACAGCATTGAAACAAACATGTGTTTTTGCTTATAGATATGTAGTTCAAGAGCCGTATAGTGGTTACATTTTTTCCTGGTAGAGACATCTTCTTCTTATAAAAAAAAATATTTGCTGTTTGTTAGTCTCGGTAACTCAAAAACGGCTTGCCTGATTTGAATGTTTTTTTGGTTCGCAATTTAGGTTTATAATAATGTAAATGCCAAAAATAGAAAAGTTTCTATGAGATTATTGAAATTTGGACAAACAAAGTCAGTCGGGTCAGCTGGAGTTAGTAGTTTAAAACAAAATCGATTATACTTTATTTTTGTCTAATTTCTTCATAGGAAGAACTTCATATGGAAAAATATTTTCTTGTTTGCGAGGATAATATACTTCCCGCTTGATCACATTAAATTTAAGGAAAAAGTATATTACAGGGTGAAAAAATAGGAAATAAAATGTTGTATAGACTTTAATATTATTATAGTACTTCTATAAATTATGAAGTCATCGATGTGGTTTTAGTTTTAAAAACCTATTTATCCAAATATCACTTGAAAAATATAAACCACGCCAGCAAAATGCAGGTGAATACTAATAATATTCACGGTTGTTGAGTGCACGAGAAGTTCTTGAGAGATACAGATGGTGAACCAAGCGTCTCCGCGATACTCGAGCCACTCGACCCGATGACATCTTTAGCCGTATTCGAGAAGCAGACACCTGATTAAAGCGGCCGTAATATTATGAATTAGTAGCGGTGACGAAGTAAGCTTACACAAACTGGAGACCAAACCTGGTGATGGAGTTTATAATACGTCGCTGGACAGCTTCCTATGACATAGTTATTTATTATTAGCTTCTGCCTACGGCCTCGCCTGCCTGGTTGCCATGGTACCAAATTGGTAAAAGTTACTGTCTTATATCTAATACCAAAATTAATAGAAATCTGTTTGGACCTTACGATGTGAGTAACAAACAAGCATTCTTATCGCATTTATAATCTATACTTCTATACTAATATAATATTATAAAGAGGAAAGATTTGATTGTTTGTTTGTTTGTTTGTTTGTTTGTTTGCATCGAATAGGCTCCGAAACTACTAGACCGATTTGAAAAATTCTTTTACCATTAAAATCCTACGTTATCCCTGATGAACATAGGCTATAGAATATTTTCAAAAACGTTAGGGATCCGTATGAAAACTTCGATAATGTAACCCAAGATGTGAAAAAGAATCCAAAAAAAATACTTATATCGCGTACGCTGCGGAAATTGTTGACAATAGAGCAAAGTAATGTTTTATATTTTTAAAGAGGACATCAATATCTACAAACAAGTCAATAATACTATATGTCTAACTATTAAGCTGCGGAAATTATTGACAATAGAGCAAAGTGATGTACTACAGTTTTAAAGAGGACATCAATATCTACAAATAAATCAACAATACCATATGTCTAACTATTAGGGATCCGTATGAAAACTTCGATAACGTAACCCAACGTGTGAATCAAAAGCAAAAAAAAATCCTTATATCGCGTACGCTGCAAAAATTATTAACAATAGAGCAAAGTAATGTACTACAGTTTTAAAGAGGACATCAATATCTACAAATAAATCAGCAATACCATATGTCTAACTATTAGGGATCCATATGAAAACTTCTATAATGTATGTAACCCAACATGTGAATAAAAAGCAAAATAATATGAGTGTAATAATCTATAGGTACTAATGTTATTATGAGGAAAGATGTTTTGTATATTTGTATGGAATAAATCCAAAAACAACTGGATCGATTTCAAAAAATCATTACGTTACTCCCGTGCGGAGCCGGGCGGACTGCTAGTATTTTATAATATATAAACTTTTAGTAGTAATTGCTACAAGCGGAAACTATTAAAAGTTTTTCGATTTAAACTCAACAGAAGTCATCGCAACGCAACTTTTTTAAACATTGTTAACTCACAGAGACCATAGAGAGTAGAGTCATCACAATTGGAAAATGGATATACCCTCGTATTCAAGAACGACACTATGAGAACACGCACCCACAGTGGACGAAATGTTTTTTTATAAAAATCACTTAATGTGTTGTGCGACACTGCATAGTGTGACTAGAGGCACATTGTCGTGTGCCTCCAGCCAAAGTTGAGCTCTAAAGGCACACGGTAGCGTGCACCATAGTGCCGCTCAACACAAAGTGATGTTTATGAAAAAAGATTTCGTCCACTGCGGGTGCGTGTTCTCATAGTGTCGTTCTTGAATACGAGGGTTAGTGTTGTCAAAAATGCAAAAACTATATGGTAACTATATTCTTGACCTTGAGACCTTGGAGCCGAGCTCTCTCTGTTGTCGCAAATTAATCGGATACAAACTTCAAATATTCAATTTATCACAAGCAAGTTGCTGGAAGTTTAAAATTTATGATCTGTGGAGAACTATCAGATACGTAGGTTAAACTTGAAACTGTATTACGCAGATGGCGTAAATTCTACGAGTACATAGGTATAACGTGTTCCTATACTTTGGACAAATATTAATCGTACACGTTAATTACGAATCAGAGGCACGTTCAAATTTACTGTTACAACATTATGAATATAATTTATAAAAAATATATTCCAATATTTTTTATATATTTACCTAATTTATTATTTGTATTTTAATTGGACTTTTCACACTGCGCTACCTAGCCCCAAACTAAGCAGAGCCTGGACTATAAGAACCGGATAGCTGTAGAATACTTAAATACATTTTTTTGTAGGTACATACGTACTTATTATACATTATAACACCCAGACACAGAACATCTATGTTCATCACACAAATCTTTATAATGTTAATATATATTTGTGTTTACTTGGCTTGACTTACTTCCCAACGTTCTGGGTTGACGTCAGGCAGGCGGCCGGTTGTAAAACTTAAGCCAAATCTTCTTCGCAACATGTTCTGCCGACCCCACAATGGGAAAAGAGGAAGAAAATAATGCTGTGTCTATGAGCTTTGTTGTTGATTACTTGGTTTAAAATGATTAATATTTGTTCATAACATTGTTGAGGATTTTTTGTGTTCGTAACCGAAGAAAACTTTATCTTCTTACCTTCTTAATTAATTAACGTGACTCGATTTTTGACTTTGACTTTGACTTACAGCGATACTTGAAATTTTTGACTTTTTGTATGGGTTGAATCTACCTGGATATGACGAAAAAGTGATAAAACTGCATTATTTTATTTTAAACTAGCGACCCGCCCCGGCTTCGCACGGGTAGCATGTTATTATACATATAAACCTTCCTCCTGAATCACTCTATCTATGAAAAAAAAACCGCATCAAAATCCGTTGTGTAGTTTTAAAGATATAATCAAACATACATACATACAGACGCGGGAAGCGGAAAGCGACTTTGCTTTATACTATGTAGTGATTTATTTCATTATTAACTGCAAATTTAAAAAGAAACCATCTGTAATTTACTTAGATTATCTTATGATTATCTAACGAATTATATAAAAATAAAATAAAATAAAAATAAAATAAAATGAGCCTTTATTTCTACTAATTACTAGTTTAACTTAGGTATAATTATTTATTTATTGTGTATCACTTTTATCAGTAGTCGCCTCCATGGCGTAGGCCTCCCCCAATTTCTTCCACATATAGAAAAATAAACTGTTTAGCTATTCATAGTTTTGATTAAAAACGAAACTAGTGTTTTTGAAGAAACAACTTTGGAAAATTATTATATCGAGAAAAGTTTTACCAATTGTGTTTCTGTCTATAATTTATCTAGATTAAATAAAGGATTTAATCTAGATAAATTATAGACAGAAACACAATTGTTAGTTATTTTTGTCGTAAAAAACAAAACAGTATGTTTTGCGGTTATTGAGAAAAACGATTCTGCATTCTTCAGAAACATTTATTACTCCTCATAAGATTAAAGGCGTAACTTATTGAATACAGTCCCTCATACTCGGTGTGTCTTAAATAATATTGGTAGATATTCCCAACAACAAACAAAGTAAAGCTTGTACTATGGGAATTGATAGCTGATACAAAAAAAAAGAAAAGACCTTTTTGTCAAAATAATTGTCTACTAGATTCACTCCTTAAGTGGGTGATAGACGTACGAGCAAGTACGCGTACTTATGGCTCGCCGACCTTTTTCGCTTGTGTGTCACCGTAAGTACGCGTACTTTAAAACCGCCGCGCAAAATCGTCGGCGATCCAACCGGTCTGAAATCTTGCTCGTAGCTCGTCATGGCTCGAACGTGTGGCAGCATTGCGAGCCGCGAGCCGCCATTTTGTTTCGACTTCGTTTCTTTTTTTTAGTTTTTAAAATGTAATACGATATTATTCCTAAATAACACAAAGCTTCTTCAGTCGACGACATCGCAATACAGAGTGAGTAAGCTTCACGTGTGTCACTAACGTCGAGCCGAGTAAGTTCGCGATCTTAAAAACCGCGTACTATAAGTTCGTACGTCTATCACCCACTTTAGATATTTTAAAGTGATTGTTGTGATACACTTGACTTTGACTTTATATAGCTTCATTTTACTTACACGATTCCACATTTATTTTGGAACTGTTTTGGTATGTTTTGTTAACCCTATATTTATTTTCTTTATCATAGCGGTTGTCCCTAGAGAAACATAAATAATTTTCATACAAAAATAATTTTCTGGTTGCTTCCTTTTTGGATGATAAAAAGTAAGGGACGTTGGTAACGTATTGTAAAAATAACAGTTTATTAAATGAAAAATAAATTAAACGAAATAAATAGGAGTTTATTTAGGAGTTTCGTTAACTAGCTCCTAACATCAGATCTGTTTGCTGTTATCATATGACTGAACTAGCGACCCGCCCCGGCTTCGCACGGGTTTAATACAAATAAACCTTTCTCCTGAATCACTCTATCTATTAAAAAAAACCGCATCAAAATCCGTTGTGTAGTTTTAAAGATATAAGCATACATACAGACGCGGGAAGCGGGAAGCGACTTTGCTTTATACTATGTAGTGATGAACGAATGAATGAAATGCTATATTGTACTTCAATAACAAAAAAAAATACAGAAACTTAAACTAGAGCAAACACTGTACAATAGGCGGTCTTATCGCTAAAAAGCGATTTCTTACCTTCTTACCTCTCGAACCTTAGAATAGAGTGAATATAAAGACTGGCCTCACAGCTCAGTTGGTCATAGCTCTGTCTTCTGCTGTGGTGTTACCTAACTCCTTCGGGGGTATAGCATGATGATGAAATAAAATCAAAATGACTGTACTTTTCATTTATTAACCTTTATACACAACCACAACAACATCACTCGGCATAGCTAGTCTTAGAGCGTAGGGGTACATAACGTTTGTAGGTTCCTGAGATGAATTGTTGATACAGGGAGTCTTAGATCTAACACTTAAAACTAGGTAAGGTATTACTTATAGACTAGGTAAGGGTAGAAGTAATTGGGCGCCAACCGTAGAACACAGCTACGGTACTGTTAGAATAGAGATACGGGCTTTACTATCCTAACAATTTAGTATAGTGGTCCGAATACGGATAGCACAGCAAGGTAATTAAATGTAAATAAAGGAGCCGGTAGCACCTACCAGATTATGCTCATACAATATATATAAACCAGGTTTCCACAAACGTAACGGGGGTAGAAAAGATAGGATGGGTAGCCGCACAAGTGTCGTCACTGTCGCAGCGTAGGGGTACGAAACACCTTCGGGGACCGCTTGCTACAGGAACACCGGATGCACGGGAAAACTCCACGGGTAGAAAAGAAATCTCCATAAACACGCGGCACAAACATGCTCCTTAAACACGCGGCATAAACACGCGGCATAAACACGCTGCAGAGACAGCCTGCATAAACATCCTTCATAAACAGTCTTCATAAACAGCCTTCATAAACAGCCTGCATAAACAGCCTGCATAAACACGCTTCATAAGCAGCCTTCATAAACAGTCTTCATCAACAGCCTTCATAAACACTGCATAAACACCTCCTGCTTGGTAAGTTCAGGAGGCTTGTATAACGAGGAGGATCGTCTGAGGACAATTCTCGAACACGCCGACGCCTTCCGACACGCTGCAACCACGAGACGCCACGTCTCAATTATCAACCAGCGATCAAAAATAAAAAGTTATAAACACGTCTGGCGGCTTTGCCCGCCAGAGGTAAAAGACATCCAACATGGTCGTCCTCAGGGACCATACTTTGGCGTAAACAACTTGCCAACTCTTCACGACAAAACACGAAAACGGGTAAAGTGAGTAATGGACTAGTATCATTTTCCCAAAACTACACTGAAACAATAACAATTGGGAAAACGACCGATACTCATAGAAAGGAATAAAAATGACCGGCAATATTATAGACAATACAGTAATCCAACGACAAGAAACACCTTAATAAAATAAGTCAACTTACCAAGGCAATATTGGCAATTTCAATCTCCCGAGACGGCAACATTATGCATCCAACAAAACGTTCCATTTTACAAAATGAGCGCGTTCAATACGGTATAATGTTCTAGAAAATAGATTACAATACAAGTAAGCAGAAAAACGTTCCGTTCTACATACTACAACTTAAATCGTAAATAATAGCGATCCATTCAAAATAAATACGTGACAATGACCCCCCCAATCAGAGGAATTTTACGACAATGGCGGGAAATTCAAGCTGGTCCTCCAGCCTTGTAATCAACCTAGCTGAGAGGGAAAAAAAGACAAACAAAAATAACGTCGAAATATTAACCAAAAATCAAAAAAAAATAAAAAACAATAGAGCTAAACAATGGTTTAGAGCTAGACAAAAGAGTTAAAAAAAAACAGCAACATCAAATCGAACCCACAAGCAACCAAAATTTAAATAAAATTTGTAAAGAAACATGGGTTGAAGTTCACTTCCAGTGAATTGCGTATCATTATCCGCAATCACTGTTCTGGGAACCCCATGTGTCAGGAACACACCAGACTCCAAATATTGAGCAATGGACTTGCCAACCGCTTTCCTTAGAGGGAAAAGCAAACAGTACTTCGAAAAACAACAAACTACCACTAACAAGAGGCATCACAATGAACAACAAAACACTTAGAAAAATCCGGGCAAGCCAAGATAGGTGCCGACACTAACGCCAACTTCAACTCGCTAAACGACTGCTCCGCCTCTTCGGTCCAATGGAACGGAGGAGCATTCTTACGGGTAGAAGTGAGCGCATTTAACGGGGCAGCAAGGGTACTGAAATCTCTAATAAACCTACGGTAATAAGACGCAGTACCCAAAAACATTTTCACTTCCTTCCTGTTGGAAGGCCTGGGAAAATCGACGATAGCCCTAACTGGATTAGGATAACTGGTTTCGGAGAGGACATTCCCACCGGAAACATTTGCAAAAAAATCTTTATTATTAAAGATATTTGGAGCGAGGTTAAAAGCCCTCCAAAAATCTACACCTAAAACTAAAGAAGGAGACACACCTGGCACAACATAAAATTTAATAACGCAAGTCAAATTATTAAATTTGACCGGCAACAAAAAGTAACCTATAACAGAAGCACGGGAATTCGTAGCGGTGGTGATGTGAGTAATGCCATCACTACCGTGTAGAGTAGCTCCCGCCCTCAAACAACTCCGCAGCAGAAGCAATTAAAATCTGCTCGGATATACCACGCGAAGCACATAATTCTTCTAGACGCTGTAAAAATACACGGATACAAGAGGAACCATTTAATTTTAAATTCAACGAAGAAACAATCTGATATTTTTTTACAAGGGACTGAAGCAGCAAGAGTAACCTCCTTAGAATCATCTGAAACACTAGTCTTAAAAACTGAAAACATATTGTCTAATTTCTTCAATACTTTGTCTAATTCTCCCGACAGATGTACATGAGTGGACTGATCCTGACTACTAACTGGTTCCAAGCGAGTGAGCCGATGGAATAAGTGATGGGCCAAAGCGCGGATTCGCGTTAAGTTTTTTAAACTCGATTGGCCGGATGAAGGTTTCACAAGCATGGACAGCTCCCCCAACTTTCCTTGGATCTCCCGCAACTCATCGGTAACTTTGCCTTCAAAAGAAACAATAGAATCGGAAGGTATTTCCTTAGACAAGATTCTAACCTGAGCTCGTAGTGCAGAAACATCTTCAGCAGGCTCAGCATCTCTAATACGGACCTCATAAATAAGCTCATCCTTATGCAACGCTTGGAAGGCTATAACACGTTCCTCCATCTTATCCGCAATCAAAAAAGGTCTGAAACGAAAACAAAAAATATTTCAACAAAACTCCAAAACAAAAAATATCTATATAAAAGTTTGTGGAAAGGGAAAAAAAATATTGTATATGAATATTTGAACTAGACCGTGCTTAACCACCCGCTTTCTGTTAACAATTATGTTTGTAAAGCAAATTATATTTAAATATTGAATAATATTAAATTAATATAAAAAATAAATTATAACATTATTTTGTGGCCGACTGTACTTGACAACGGTCCACTACTTTACCACAACTTCATAGAATTAAGAAAGTAAAAGATTTAGTATAACAATAAGTAGAAAACAACAATAATAAACCCGCTAACTGGTACACATTAGAATAACTCCATTCAACTTATCAACAATTTTTGTCACAGCTTATAAGTAAATAGACATAACAATCATCTCAGGAAAGCCCCACGTTGGGCGCCACTGTTACCTAACTCCTTCGGGGGTATAGCATGATGATGAAATAAAATCAAAATGACTGTACTTTTCATTTATTAACCTTTATACACAACCACAACAACATCACTCGGCATAGCTAGTCTTAGAGCGTAGGGGTACATAACGTTTGTAGGTTCCTGAGATGAATTGTTGATACAGGGAGTCTTAGATCTAACACTTAAAACTAGGTAAGGTATTACTTATAGACTAGGTAAGGGTAGAAGTAATTGGGCGCCAACCGTAGAACACAGCTACGGTACTGTTAGAATAGAGATACGGGCTTTACTATCCTAACAATTTAGTATAGTGGTCCGAATACGGATAGCACAGCAAGGTAATTAAATGTAAATAAAGGAGCCGGTAGCACCTACCAGATTATGCTCATACAATATATATAAACCAGGTTTCCACAAACGTAACGGGGGTAGAAAAGATAGGATGGGTAGCCGCACAAGTGTCGTCACTGTCGCAGCGTAGGGGTACGAAACACCTTCGGGGACCGCTTGCTACAGGAACACCGGATGCACGGGAAAACTCCACGGGTAGAAAAGAAATCTCCATAAACACGCGGCACAAACATGCTCCTTAAACACGCGGCATAAACACGCTGCAGAGACAGCCTGCATAAACATCCTTCATAAACAGTCTTCATAAACAGCCTTCATAAACAGCCTGCATAAACAGCCTGCATAAACACGCTTCATAAGCAGCCTTCATAAACAGTCTTCATCAACAGCCTTCATAAACACTGCATAAACACCTCCTGCTTGGTAAGTTCAGGAGGCTTGTATAACGAGGAGGATCGTCTGAGGACAATTCTCGAACACGCCGACGCCTTCCGACACGCTGCAACCACGAGACGCCACGTCTCAATTATCAACCAGCGATCAAAAATAAAAAGTTATAAACACGTCTGGCGGCTTTGCCCGCCAGAGGTAAAAGACATCCAACATGGTCGTCCTAAGGGACCATACTTTGGCGTAAACAACTTGCCAACTCTTCACGACAAAACACGAAAACGGGTAAAGTGAGTAATGGACTAGTATCATTTTCCCAAAACTACACTGAAACAATAACAATTGGGAAAACGACCGATACTCATAGAAAGGAATAAAAATGACCGGCAATATTATAGACAATACAGTAATCCAACGACAAGAAACACCTTAATAAAATAAGTCAACTTACCAAGGCAATATTGGCAATTTCAATCTCCCGAGACGGCAACATTATGCATCCAACAAAACGTTCCATTTTACAAAATGAGCGCGTTCAATACGGTATAATGTTCTAGAAAATAGATTACAATACAAGTAAGCAGAAAAACGTTCCGTTCTACATACTACAACTTAAATCGTAAATAATAGCGATCCATTCAAAATAAATACGTGACAGTGGGTTCGATCCCCACCCAAGACAATTATTTGTGTGATGAACATGGATGTTCGTTTTGTGTTATAATGTATCATTATGTATCTACGCTACGTATTTACAAAAAAAAAGTATGTAAGCATTCTATCAGTAATCTGGTACCCATAGTACATGTTTTGCTCAGTGTGGGACTAGATGGCGATGTAATATGTAAAAAATAAATAAAGATGAATGTAGGATTCGTCGGGCATTTTATTAAGAATTGCATATTTAATAAGAATGTAATCAAACCATACTATTGTATTATCACCAAAATTACTCAAGTATGCAAAATTTCAGCTCAATCGGTTGGAAATAACTGGTTTCAATTTCAGTTGCAAGATTTAACCCTTACTAACTAACAAGGTAAGTCAAATAAAAGCTTGTAAAATAATTACAGGTGCCGAAAAACTTAACAAAACTTTGTTTAATCTCGGTGGCAAAATTGTCGATCCAAATCAAACTTTTAATTCGAACTGGCGTGACTTACTGGGATATTTTGATATCACAACTCATCACTTCAAAACTTGGAATGAACAGAGGGCAAAATTAAGTTTAAATCTGGCAGACGTTTATAAAGAAACTTGGGGCATTTGTTAGAGAATGTCCGTCGTCAAAATAGAATTGGGTGCAGCTTATATTAAACCAGCTTGCGCAACGAAATAATGGTAATAAGTCTTTTGACTCGACAATCTTTTTAGGGTTCCGTACCCAAAGGGTAAAAACGGAACCCTATTACTAAGACTTCGCTGTCCGTCTGTCCGTCTGTCTGTCACAGGGCTGTATCTCATGAACCGTGATAGCTAGACAGTTGAAATTTTCACAGATTATGTATTTCTTTGGCTGCTCTAACAACAAATACTAAAAACAGAATAAAATAAATATTTAAGAGGGGCTCTCATACAACAAACATGTTTTTTTTGCCGTTTATAGATAAAAACGGAACCCTTCGTGCGCGAGTCTGACTCGCACTTGGCCGGTTTTTTTAATCGACTTCGATAAAAAGAAGAGGTTCTCATGTTGAAGGTATTTTGTTGTTTGTTACCTCAGAACTCCGTCATTTATCATATACTAGCTGACCCGTGCCCGCTTCGCTGTGCGTAAGACATTTCTAATACATCGTGGACTTTTTTGTAGACGTTTTTAAGGTATACAATACTGTAGTACATTATTTTGATATATCTCGTGGGGTTCAGCCAGCATTTGCAATGTAAGCGCAAAAAAATGTGTTTATTTACGACATCACATTCTAATGTGATGTCAAATGTGATCTACACTGATAATTTTAGAGGTTTCTAAACCTCTAAAATTATCAGTGTTTCTCTACTATACTATGCATGTATTATACATGTAAACCTTCCTCTTGAATCACTCTATTTATAAAAAAAAACCGCATCAAAATCCGTTGTGTAGTTTTAAAGATATAAGCAAACATACATACATACATATTACATATTACATACAGACGCGGGAAGCGGAAATCGACTTTGCTTTATACTATGTAGTGATGTGTAAAAAAATTAGAGATGTTATTTTGTATTGGACATTGTAACATGAAGTCGACATTAACAACCACCAATGTGTCTTCATGACAATCCTTACTGAAATTGTACCCTTGTGTTGGAAGAATTACCCTCGTATTCAAGCACGACACTATGAGAACACGTACCCACAGTGGACGAAATCTTTTTTCATAAAAATCACTTTATGTGTTTACTATACAAGTCATCAGTCACAAGTCACAACACATCATGGAACTGGATGGATCATGATGCAAAAATAAAAGGAGAAATGCTCACTGGAGCCCTCACTAAGCATGACTACCCACCATACCAGCTCATAGTCTAAAGACTGATCGCAGATAAAAAAAACCGGCTAAGTGCGAGTCAGACTCGCGCGCAAAGGGTCCCATACCATTATCTATAAAAAAACGGCACAAAAAACACGTTTGTTGTATGGGAGCCTCACTTATTTGTTGTTATAGCGGCAACAGAAATACATCATGTGTGAAAATTTCAACTATCTTGCTATCACAGTTCATGAGTCTCGTTTTTACTCTTTGGGTACGGAACCCTGAAAATAACAAGGAATGTACAGTTGATGATGTAGACGTACCTACTAACCAAATCTGTGAATCTGTGTAGAAGTTGACTAATTATTAGTGACCTAGCGTTTTAAAAGTCGAACTGTAATGAGCAGAGCTTTTGTGAAGCAATAAGTGCGCAGTCGGATTAGGTGCGCGCGGTTTTATTGCGACGGTCGGAATTTAAGAAAGTTTTCTTGAATTCATGGAATTTGGCCTCACAACTCTGTTGGTAGTCCTTCTGCGCTGTAGGCTGTGAGTTTGATCCCCATCCAGGACAAATATTTTTACATAATAATAATATTCTACCAGTTATGCGGTTTTATTGCGACGGTTGGAATTTAAGAAAGTTTTCTTGAATTCATGGAATTTGGCCTCACAACTCTGTTGGTAGTCCTTCTGCGCTGTAGGCTGTGAGTTTGATCCCCATCCAGGACAAATATTTTTACATAATAATAATATTCTACCAGTTATGCGGTTTTATTGCGACGGTCGGAATGAAAGAAAGTTTTTTTTAATTCATGGAATTTGGCCTCAAATCTATGTTGGTAGTTCTGCCTTTTGCGCTGTGGGTTCGATCACCATCGAGGAAAAATATTTGTGTGATGAACATAATTATTTGTTGACTGGGTGTTAGGTATCTTGTGTGTGTATTATTTACAAAAAAAAATAGTTACCTAGTTACCATAGTACAATCTTTGCTTTGTTTGGGGATAGACCGCGCTATGTGATATGTCCACTAATATTTATTTGTTATTTAACTCAGTTGGTAAATAACATCCCCACTATCATATGTGTGTATCATATGTGTGTGTGTGTATCACTCATGTTAAATACTAGACTAAGCTCTGTCTTGTATATGTTGTGGGATCGATTCCCACGCAGAACATTTTGTGTGATGAACATACTTGTAAGGTTGTGGGTGTTAGGTTGGATATTGATAACAAGGTTTTAGAATTTTTCAAAAATGTCTAAAGGTGTTAGCAGGGACACGTCCAATCATTGCATTTGGAACATGCCTAATGTTTGGACGTGCTTCTGATAAACTTCTTTGGGCATCTTCAAGGAATTGAGCGGCTGGATATCTGAGAGGATGTACTTATAACATGATCCTTTTTCTTTCAAAAATGCAACGATTTTTATATAATGATAAGACAAAGAACAAACATTTATGTTTATCATACAAATATTTGTCCAGTGTAGGGATCAAACCCACAACCTACAGTGAATGATGTGATTAATAATTCATAATTTTAAAAATATAACGCCGAAATATAAAGTTTAAACGATGGCCCATATTTTGAACCTTCTAGTAATTCGTCAACCTTGCAAGCTGGTACTAAAAACCCGGCCAAGTGCAAGTCAGACTCGCGCACGAAGGGTTCCGTACCATTATCTATAAAAAAAACCGGCCAAGTGCGAGTCGGACTCGCGCACGAAGGGTTCCGTACCATTATCTATAAAAACGGCAAAAAAATCATGTTTGTTGTATGGGAGCCCCCCTTAAATATTTATTTAATTCTATTTTTAGTATTTGTTGTTAGAGCAGCCACATAAATACATAATATGTGAAAATTTCAACTGTCTAGCTATCACGGTTCATGAGATACAGCCCTGTGACAGACAGACAGACGGACAGCGAAGTCTTAGTAATAGGGTTCCGATTTTACCCTACGGGTACGGAACCCTAAAAACGGCAAATAAACATACTTGTTGTATTGGAGCCCAACTTAATTATTAATTTTATTCTGTTTTTAGTATTTGTTGTTATAGCAGCAACAGAAATACATAATCTGTGAAAATTTCAACTGTCTAGCTATCATGGTTCATGAGATACAGCCTTGTGACAGACAGACGGACAGACGGACAGCGAAGTCTTAGTAATAGGGTCCCGTTTTTACCCTTTGGGTACGGAACCCTAATGACGGAATATAATGAAAGGCTCTGCTCAAATTTCCTTTCAACGTTTCTATTGTCCGCTCAACAATCAGCTCTCGGAAAAAGCTTTTTAATGTTCATTGAAACCAGATTAATTTAGTTGCTTGGTAAGAATTTTATTATTCTGTTTAAAGTGAGCTGTTTTGTGGCTTCAAGTAGTTCTTCCACATTAAGGCGAGTAATAAATGTTTTTGATGAATGCAAAATCGTTTTTTCTCAATAACCGCAAAACATACTATCTAGAATCTAGATAAATTACAGACAGAAACACGATTGGTGAAAATTTTCTCGATAGATTTATTTTTCAAAGTTGGCTCTTCAAAAACACTAGTTTCGTTTTTAATCAAAACTATGAATAGCAAAACAGTTTATTTTTATATAACTCGTAAGATAATCATACTAGCTAAATAAACTATAGACAGTTTTTTTTTAAATTTGATGGTTTTCGAGATAATGCAGTTTTATCACTTTTTCCGTCTTATCCGGGTAGACTCAGCCCATACAAAACGTCGAAAATTTCACTTATCACCTAAAATGGAACAGTGGCCTGAGCACGAACCTCCTCGATCGATAACCTATCGTCTAAATGTCAAAACTGACGCTTTTTGAATAGTTAATGTGTCATTTCACTTTCAAAACTTTCGTGAGTTGTACTACACATTATTACAACATTGTCGGTGTCCTCATTGTCAATTTATCATTTACGTGAGTAATGCCCGTTGTTGTAATAATGTGTAGTAAAAGTGTCAGTTTTGGCATTAGGACGATACGTTGTCGATACGATAGTGGTTCATGCTAACCCCTGTTGTTTGAAAGAAAATGTACTTATATACTTACGTTAAAAAAACTAAAAACAAAACCTACTTCATTGTTAGATACCAAAAAAAGAATTTTCCAAATCGGTTAATTAATGACAGAGTTATATGGTAACATAATCGTAAAAAAAACGGCCAAGTGCGAGTCGGACTCGCGCACGAAGGGTTTTGTACTATTATCTATAAACGGCAAAAAAAAACCATTTGTTGTATGGGAGTCCCACTTAAATATTTATTTCATTCTGTTTTTAGTATTTGTTACAGAAATGCATGATCTGTGAAAATTTCAACTTTCTAGCTATCACGGTTCATAAGATACAGCCCTGTGACAGACAGGCGGACAGACAGACGGACAGCGAAGTCGTAATAAGGTGCCGTTTTTGCCTTTTGGGTACGGAACCCTAAAAATTAAATTGATATGAGAACTTTCTCCTTTTTTTGAAGTCGGTTGAATAATGTAGCTACAGCTCAATAAATTACGTGGTTGTAGATCAAACATGATTGTGTATTGTACTGAAAATTGTTTTATAATAATGGATAAACCTTGCAAAGTACTTCTAATGAATTTTGGTGAAATTCTGATTAAAATTTACAGAGATTATGAACAAAATTCCATGTCGATGTTGTACCGTACCTATGTAGTATAGTATAGTCTATACTAATATTATAAAGAGAAAGTTTTGATTTTTTTGTTTTTTTGTATGTTTGTAATGGATAAACTCAAAAACTACTGAACCGATTTCAAAAATTCTTTCACCATTACCAAGCTACATTATCCTTGAGTAACATAGGCTATTTTTTATTTTGAAAAAGTAATAACTTCTTTATAAGAATGACGATAGTTTGAAGCAAGGTGTAAAAAGTTGCTCAAATTTTTGCTTTCTTCGTGTGCGCTACAAAAACTATTGAACGGGAATTAAAACGGGAATGGGAATGGGAACGGGAACGGGAACAGGAACGGGAACGGGAACGGGAACGAGAACGGGAACGGGAACGGGAACGGGAACGGGAACGGGAACGGAAGACAACAATTTGTTAATTCTAAAGCGATACGAAGTTCGCGTGGTCAGCTTGTAGTTTATAAAATACTAGCCGACCCGTGACAGACGTTGTCCTGTCAAATTTCAATAATCTAATAGAAAAGACTAAATGTTTTTAGTCTGTAATGTCAGATTTGTTGCACCAGCGCCATCTATACAGAAATCATAGATTTTGCGTTTTTTTTATCGTTTTGGGGATGTTTATCATATTTTAAAGTAGTCTATTATTTATTCAGGCATTATATCTACAGCTACAGCAAATTACAACATAATCCGTTTTGTCGTTTAGGCCTGATTGAGGAACAAACATACATACAAACTCACAAACTTTTGCATATAATATTAATGGGATTAGGATTAGGATATTTATTTTCGGGAAGTATACTCAATTTAATGGTTTCTGTTAGGTAGTCTTTTATACGTAAGACTAAGGGTGAGTTTCCACCTACGCTAAGCTGTGCGGAGTGGACCAATGGCAGCGCTCAAATATTCGAGTTTTAAAATGTCGAGCGCTGTGATTGGTCCGCTTCGCACAAATAAGCACAGCTCCACGTAGAGGTACGTCCGAGGCACGTCCAAACACTGTATTTGGCACATGCCCATATTTTGCAGTAGTTAGCATTCCATACGTGACAGGTTGCAAGCCCATCGCCGCTTATAAGAATACTAACTGGTTTCCTCACGATGTTTTCCTTCACCGTTTCGAGCACGTGTTTTTGATGCGCATATAATTTTTTCGACCAAAAAATCCATTGATGCACGCCGGGTTTCGAACCCACAACCTTCAGATTGAAAGTTAAGGTACCTCCCACTCGGCCAACATGGCTTTGCACATAATTAATACATAAATAAAATGCATAATAGTCTCTTTAGCGTATGACTTAGTTCATCTGGAACAAAGGGAGTTGTAGGTAACTGTTTACCTGGCTGTTTAAGCTAGAACTATTTAAGGTTTCGTAAAAAGCGTTCACCGCGTTATGACAAACGTTAAATTGAATGAAATGTGATATTTAGCCTCATGTAGAATGGGCATGCAGTAATCGCGACATCAAATCTTAAAATATATAATATTTACATACTTACAATCGATTTCAAATGTAATGCTACCCAAAATAGAATCGGTGTTGTAAAAAAATATGCCATGATCTGAACGCTGTATGGGATTTTGAACGCTAAAAAATATAACTACTGACTTAAGTCGGATGTTTTTGAGAAAATAAATTTCGAATAGCGACCTTAGTAGGATTCAACCTTTTTGGTAGAACGCGTTTCAACTTAATGTTTTAGGTCTGAAATGTGTGTTTTTTGCACACCAGCGCCATCTATACCAAAATCATCCTTTTTGCATTTTTTAACATCTAATAAGGGCTGTTTTTCGAATTATAAGTTCCCCCTTCTGTTAATCAGCTTTTTATCTACGTACTACAGCAAATTTAATCTTGATCCGTTTTGTCGTTTATGATTGCTTAGGACACAAACATAAATATACAAACTCACAAACTTTCGCATTTATAATATTATTAGGATATACGGCTACATCAGAGAACCACAAAGGCCATATTTTATTAAAAACAAATAATTGAGATCTCTATTGCATTAAAAGCTAGTACAAAATAAATAAATATTGGTGGACATTTCACACAGCGCCATCTGGCCTCAAACTGAGCAAAGCTTGTACTATGGAAACCAGATAATTGATAGATTTTTATTGTTGTAAATATATACTTAATAGACATAACACACAGATTTTTTTTTAATGAAAAGTGTTTAGTTTATCGCCTGGAGCTGGAACCAACTGGAACAATAAATATTATGAATTACAACCGTTATGTGAAGGTGATCGCTTGTAAAGAAACTAAAGCTTTAGAGTTTAGTCAGGTGTATGTTTACCAAACCAAGGGTATGTTATTGCCAGGGGACTTGTTTTGTACACAATTGTATTCGCTCGGAAATGGACGATTAAAACT
This sequence comes from Hydriomena furcata, assembly GCA_912999785.1. Classification (NCBI taxonomy): domain Eukaryota; kingdom Metazoa; phylum Arthropoda; class Insecta; order Lepidoptera; family Geometridae; genus Hydriomena; species Hydriomena furcata. The sequence continues at coordinate 2,619,550 of OU538833.1, read as the reverse complement.
AATATAGTATGAAAGTGTACACATGGTTTAAATTAGTTTTGAACTTTACGACTCACGTAAATAGATGAACTGGTCGGTTTAAAACAAGTGTATGAGTTTTGCATACAATGTTTGATGTTTGTTATGTGTCTGGGTGATATAATTTATCATCTTTTTTTCTATACTAATATTATAAAGAGGAAAGGTTTGATTGTTTGTTTGTTTATTTATTTGCATCGAATAGGCTCCGAAACTACTGGACCGATTTGAAAAATTCTTTCACCATTAGAATCTTACCCAACGTGTGAAAAAAATCACAAAAAAAACCTTATATCGCGTTTGCTGCGAAAATTATTGACAATAGAGCAAAGTGATGTACTACAGTTTTATAGAAAACATTAATATCTACAAAAAAGTCTAAAATATCATATGTCTAACTATTAGGGATCCCTATTAAAATTTCGATAATGTAACCCAAGGTGTAAAAAAATTTGCCATAAAATCATTATTACACCCGTGCGACGCCGCGGCGTCGCACGGCGCGCCGGGGCGGACTGCTATAATATATAAAATTCTCGTGTCACAGTGTTTTTATCTAAACTCTTCCGAAACGGCTCGACCGTTTTTTATATTTTTTATATTTGAGAGGTTTTTTTTTAATGATTAAAAAATACTTGTAGCCCTTAATTTTCACCCTTCTACCAACAACCCTCATTTTTGAATAGAAACATTTTCTGTGGGATTATTGAAATTTGACTGGACGAAGTCTGTCAGGACAGCTAATATTTAAAAAAAGTATATATGTGGATACTATGGGATAGTACAAGCTTTGCTTATTTTGGGGCTAAATGGCGCTGTGTAATAATGTCCACCAGTATTTAATTTATTTTTATGTTTAAATTAAATTAAAATTGAACTGTTGCCATGGTGCATTTATTCTTACAATCTAGCGTTCTCCATTTCTTGCAGAAGTACTCATAAAACGCTACGGGATTTTTTCAGAGCTTCTCTATTGGTCTTTGTCTCGTTTAATTGGATCGTCCGTTTTATAGTTGATATTGTACGAACAGTTCTGGGGCCATACCACAAGTTAAAATAATATCAAAACAATATTACTCGCGTGCTAAAGTGACAGCGCTGTGCAAGTTCGTATTGCGTTGTCACTTTCGCGCAGTGAGTAATATTCATAATGTCAAAAATTACTCACATAAAAAAAGTAATTATCGATAAAAACACCGGCGAAGTCAATAGACACAAGCGTAAGTCGTAACAAGTTTACGAGTAATAAACGTAATAGTCGACCAACTTATAAAATGGACATGGAGAAGTAATAATAAAAATGTAGTACAAATACCATTGAAAATTACTTATACTCGTATAAGGTTGTTAACTGTGTCAAATACGAAACCTTATATTGCGCGTGACTCGAAACGCACTTGGCCCGTTAGATTGACATTATAATGTAGTACCATTCACAAAAGTTTTTAAAGTGAGTAATTTTGTTTTGATGTCACTTTTGAGCTTGTGGTACGGCACCCAGAGCAAATATTTGTGTGATGAACATAGATCTTTGTTCTGTGTCTGGGTGTGTATGTGTAGTATGTATCATAAGTATGTATTTACAAAAAAAACGTATATAAGTATTCTATCAGTTATCTAGTTCCCATAGTACAAGCTTTGCTTAGTTTGGGGCTGGATGGCGATGTGTAAAATGTCCACCAGTATTTATTTATTTATTATTTTAGTTTTCTTTTAAGAAAATTTAAAAATGCGTCATTAATTCTTTGATCATTTAATTATCTGTTGTGATGTTTCATTAAGAATACGTATGTTTATTAATTTAAACATAATAAAATAATTTATTATGAAGATTTATTTAAAAATATTTATTTTTTGATCTTGACATGTTGTATGAGTAGCTAAAAAAATCATACAATAGAAAAAAATCAAAATTAAATATAATTAAAATGTTTTCTATTTAATTAATTTGTCCTGACCTAATTAAACAAATGTTTAATGTATTTAAATTAAATATCCGAGAATCTTTAAATACTTTTCAATCCGAAAGCCGTAGGTTTGTAAACAGCCGTGCATCAATGGTACTCAAAAAATACCCAAAACGGTGAAGAAAAATTAAACGAGGAAACCAGTTAGTATTCTTAAAATCGTTGATGAACTTGCAACCTGTCATAATGGAATGTAAATTACTGTCAAATGTAATTTTTGGACTATTTCCTTTTAGACATCGTCAAAGATTTGAGCACCTGAAATTTTAGTATTTTATTCTTTACTAGCGACCCGCCCCGGCTTCGCACGGGTAGCATGTTATTATACATATAAACCTTCCTCCTGAATCACTCTATCTATTAAAAAAAAACCGCATCAAAATCCGTTGTGTAGTTTCACCTCACTACATAGTATAAAGCAAAGTCGCTTTCCGCTTCCCGCGTCTGTATATATGTCTGTATGTATGTTTGCTTATATCTTTAAAACTACACAACGGATTTTGATGCGGTTTTTTTAATAGATAGAGTGATTCAGGAGGAAGGTTTATATGTATAATAACATGCTTAATATGTTAGAAAACCACTGATAATTTTAAGATTTCAAATCAGCGCGACTTTTTTTTTATTTTAAATGCTATTAACGAGTATATAAAGACATTTTGTAATATATTTTGGTATCAGCTTTGCACCCGTGCGAAGCCGGGGCGGGTCGCTAGTTAAAGATATAATCAAACATACATACATATATACAGACGCGGGAAGCGGAAAGCGACTTTGCTTTATACTATGTAGTGATCAGTAAATTGAAAAAAAGGCTGAGTACCTGACTACCTCAACTTTCAATACGAAGATCGTGGGTTCTAAAGCTTGCATCAACGGATTTTTTCGTTCGAAAAATTTATATGCGCATCGAAACACGTGCTCAAGACAGTGAAGGAAAACATCGTGAGGACACCAGTTATTAGTATTCTTGTAATTGGCGACGGGCTTGCAACCTGTCACGTATGGAATGCTAACTATGCTTTAATATTTGCTTTATATGTATAAATAAATGTAGGTAGGCTTTTCATTATATATTTTATCTAAACACGCATCACTTCATCACTTCATCATTGTTTGCAAACGCCGTGTATATATTATAACTTGTAGATATAATAACAAATTGTGTATTTTGTGTGTATTGTGTGCACAAGACAATGAAATTCGCCCAATTATACACATATATACAGGGCGTATAAAGACGACTTCCGAATACTGAAAGCACAAACACAACTATCCATCAACGCCAAATGAAAACCAAATTGTTTAATTGTGTCGTTCTTGAATACGAGGGCGTATTCAAGAACGACACAATGAGAACACGCACCCACAGTGGACGAAATCTTTTTTCATAAACATCACTAAACTTTATGTGTTGAGCGGCACTATGGCGCATGCTACCGTGTGCCTTTAGAGCTAAACTTTGGCTAGACGCACACGACAATGTGCCTCTAGTCACACTATGCAGTGTCGCACAACACATAAAGTGATTTTTATTAAAAAAGATTTTGTCCACTGTGGGTGCGTGTTCTCGTAGTGTCGTTCTTGAATACGAGGGTAATTCTGGAGGATGTTCAACTTGTGACTTTTTTGTATCAATTAAAAAAAACCGGCCTAATGAGAGTCGGACTCGCGCACGAAGGCTACATTATCTATAAAAAACGGCTTATAAATCACTTTTGTTGTATGGGAGCCAATATTTCAATAAATCACAAGGATCACTTTGAAACGTCATAGGAGCTAGGTGAAGCTACGTCTGTTCCTCGCGAAGAATCAGGCAACAAACACGTCTCGGGGTCTATCATTTTTTTCAATTATCCTTTCCTTAATGCTATGTAGAGCTCCAGTGTGGTACCGATCGAACAAGGTGGAGGCTCAAACAAGAATAATAATTTAAAGTACTAACCATGTACGTACAACAATAAAAAATAAACTAAAGAGCTTCAGCACAAATTCTAAAAGCAAGTGATTAGAAATAAAACCTAAAGATGGAAGAACGATTTGCTTAAAAATAATTAAAGTAGTCAAATGTTATACAAAATAAAAAACGATTAACAAAGTAAATTAAAATTTAGTGGCAGAGCGACATCAGGCCACGAGGATTTATCTTAACACACCCTGTCCTGTATGTTTGTAGCAGGGCGTAACCCCGAATACGCAACATAACGTGGGTTCACGTGCGTTCGATGTTTTGACAGACGACTTGTTTTGGCAAAGAAACCTTCAACCTGTAGATTATATTCGTAGTTTATACTAAACTAGCTGACCCGTGCCCGCTTCGCTGTGCGTAAGACATTTCTAATACCATCGTGGACTTTTTTGTAGACGTTTTTAAGGTGTACAATACTGTAGTACATTATTTTGATATATCTCGTGGGGTTCAGCCAGCATTTGCAAAGTAAGCGCAAAAAAATGTGTTTATTTACGACATCACATTAGAAACCTCTAAAATTATCAGTGTTTCTCTACTATATTATGCATGTATTATACATATAAACCTTCCTCCTGACACTCTATCTTTTAAAAAAAACCGCATCAAAATCCGTTGTGTAGTTTTAAAGATATAAGCAAACATACATACATACATACGCGGGATGCGGAAAGCGACTTTGCTTTATACTATGTATAGATTTTTAATAATGTTTAAAAATTAGTTAATTTTGGTTTTCTGTTGAAAAATATTTTTCAATGATATGCTTTTGTAAAATCATTCAAACCATCGAGCACCTGTCACATAATATAAAATTATCATTGGAACTTGACAAGAATGCAAAGTTTATACTCAATCGAAGTATCTAAGAAGTTTCGTTGTGAGTGACTATTAAACAGCTTTTGACTGCATCATCAGATCACATATTATTGCATTGTCACCGAAGTTACATAAGTATGCAAAATTTCAGCTCAATCGATTCGGGATAACTGCTTCAAAATTGAGTTGCAAGATTCCACCTTAACAAACATAGTTACATACATACATACATAAATGTTTGTAAAAAATTGTAGATTTTAATTACATAAAAAGCTTATAAATGTAATTAATAATTATTATTACACAAATTAGGACTCGTTTAATTTTTATCACCAAAAGCGGTGAATGTAATGTCAGATTGAAATTGGTATAGCAGTTAACAAATGGATGTTATAGGTACCTACTCCCAATCATCCTCATATTATTATTTTTTATAGTTTTTGAGTTATGAGTTTTGTTCAATAGTTATTTTAGTGGATGCATAAGCATAGATGTTAGTAACAATTGAGTTTAAAAGAATAAAGTTCTCAATAATATTTGTGAGTAACTTAAAAATAGAAGTCACTTAACTATTAGGGGTACGAACCCAAAGGGTAAAAACGGGACCCTATTACTAAGACTCCGGTCCGTCTGCGTCTGTCTGTCTGTCACTAGGCTGTATCTCATAACCCTGATTTCTAGACAGTTGAAATTTTTCACAGATGATGTTTTTCTGTTGCCGCTATAGCCACAAATACTAACAACAGAATAAAATAAACATATAAGTGGGGCTCCCGTACAACAAACGTGTTTTTTTTGCCATTTTTTAAAAACAATGGTACGGAACCCTTCTTGCGAGAGTGCGACACGCACGTGGCTGGTTTTTTACAAATGGATTGATTTATGTAGGTACTTCCAAAGGTACCTTACTTCCAAACTTTCGCTTGACACAATTTGGGACAATGTATAACGAACGTAATCGAAACGAGAACCGAAACCTGTCAAACACAATAACCGAGCGTGTCTTCCTGCAGGCAAAAGTACACTCGGTGGCATTGACCACACAGCCTATAGATTCCTTATGCAAGGCGAAGACTTTCTCACAACACATTAGATTAAAACTGCTGATATACTGACCTCGCAGCTCATTTGGTAGTTCTGCGCTGTAGCTTGTAGATTCGATTACCTCTCAAGATAAACATTTGTGTGATGAACATAGATGTTTGTTCCGTGTCTTGGTGTTAATATTGTATAATAAGTATGTATTTACCAAAAAAAAAGTATGTAACTATTCTAAAAGTTATCTGGTGCCCATAGTACAAGCTTTGCTTAGTATGGGGCTTGATAGCGCTGTGTGTTTATTTATATAAGTCCGCCAGTATTTATTTATTTTTCATATTAAGACACTGAGCGCCAAATTTACTTTAGTACCGACCACTTCCGTGACCCGTAAACATCTCGTCAGTTTAGATTACTCGCACAATATGATTATGACATACCTGTGACCTTGAACCGGCCAAACAGAATGCATTTTTCCCGCTCTCCCCGACCCGCAAACCTCGACGCTTTGACATAATTGTTTGTTAGAAATGAAGCCATTAGGCGTCTATTGGGCTATGTGGTCGTTGCCCGACGGCTACCCGCATACACCCAGTTACATTTCGACACGCGTCAAACAGATGATTGGAAACCACAATTCAATTGTGATATCCGTCGGCAAACTCGCAAAATGACAGATTGGACCCGTTAAAATCGCAACCCGAGTTGAATAATGCCCCTGTCGTCATTGTACACCCGATTTATTAATGGGAAGGTTCACGAAGGCTTTCAGAAAGGTAAAACTGGCAGAGAAATTGCTGCTTCTTAAATCGGTATTGTTTTAGGGTCCTTTGTTCGGTATTTTGATTACCTCTAGCTAGATACAGTTTAGCTTAAGTATGTAATTATATGTAGGGATATAATAGCATTACACTGAATGAGGGGTATGCCAGCAACAGACGGAATACGGGAGTCTATTGATAGCAGCTGTTTTATTTACTAGGTACGTAATTACTTTGACAAGCCGTACTCAAGGTGAAATTTTCTTCGATTTTCGGAACCAAAACACACCCAATAATGACCGATTTTAGAAATTTCGATGACGTCGTCCATCTTTACGCCCCTTCAAAGTATCTCCTTCCTTTCCTTAAAAAACCTCCGGCAAGTCAAATTCAAAAATCATTTATTTCAATAAAATCACAAGGATCACTTTGAAACGTCTCAGGAACTAGGTGAAGCTACGCCGATTCCTCGCGACCAAGCCTAGAAGAATCAGGCAACAAATACGGTTTGGGGTCTACCTTTTTTTTCAATGATCCTTTCCTTAATGCTATGTAGAGCTTCAGTGTGGTGCCGAAGGCTCAAACAAGAATAATAATTAAAAGTACTACTCAAGTACGTACAACAATTAAAAAAAAATAACTAAAGAGCACAAATTCAAAAAGCACACGCTACACTTGATATAGAAATAAAACATAAAGATGAAAGAATAATATGAACTTTATACTACAAGGTACCTAAGTAGTACCTTTGATCTAGTTGCCTCAACCTAATCTTTATCGGCTGCAGTACCTTCTGCACTCACCATAGTCCGGCAACGCTAACACACACAAATCACAAACAAAATAATGCTTTTGTCGTTTCGAACAGTGATGCGTAGAGTGTCAGTCATTCAGTAACATAAGCCAGTTAACAAAATCATAAAAAGCGGTAAGTTAGGGTGCGTTTCCAGTGACGCGAAGCAGGGCGGAGTGTAGCCGATAGAACCGTGAATTAGATATAAAATATTTATTTCTCAACAAATGTTTTAAATGCATAGATAAAATAAGTTATTCTTGTGAATTTTTATTTCAGAAAAATGAAATGTAATATAATTGACCAATTACAGTGCTCCAAATATTTGATTAAAAAATGTCGAGCATTCTGATTGGTCCAATCTCTCAGATCAGTGTCAGTGAAAAGTCAGTATTATCGCTGTTGTGAACACAAAACCTAGAAGCTCAACTTTATATGCTGAGAGAAAAATATCGAGCTTCCAAACCTGTTTTCCATAATACTAAAATAACCAAGCCGCAGATGCTCACAGGAAACAAACCCATTGAAAACCCTGCAGGATAAATAAAAACATGCGATCTTCATTCGCCAAATAAAATTACTTTTGTACGTCAGCAATTTTCCGTTCTCTCCGAACAGACGGTACTGATTAAGTAATAGTAACGTACAAAAGTTTCACTTTATGAACATAACCAGGTTACTATGTAGTTTAAACGTTCTTGAAAAGAAATACATTTTATATGAAACACAGATAAATATGTACACGTAAAAAGAAGAAAGATAGGTACATAAAAAATCCAGCCAAGTGCGAGTCGGACTCGCGCACGAAGGGTTTCGTTCCATTTGCTATAAAAAACTACAAAAAAACACGTTTGTTGTATGAGACCCACATAGATATTTGTTTTATTCTGTTTTTAGCGGACAGACGGACAGACGGACAGACGGACAGACGGACAGACGGACAGACGGACAGACGGACAGACGGACAGACGGACAGACGGACATCGAAGTCTTAGAAATAGGGTCCTGTTTTTACCATTTGGATACGGAACCCTAAAAACATAGAATACTGCGTAAGTCAAACAGGCACCATCTCAGCTTTATGCTGCTCCACATGCGTGAACCATGACGTGAAGGAGTGCTGGTTTTCAGACAGAGCCAGTTGTGTGTGGGTAAGGTCTTGAATCGCTTGTGAGTCGCAAGTGTCAAAAAATTACTTAGGTATATTATTAGACACATGCTACTTCAATAAGGTCGTCATTATTTTCAGGAGCCTTACCATAAGTTCGTAAAGTATATTAAAACAGTTCTACACGCGGTGCGAAAGTGACAGCGCTATACAAGTTCATACAGTTTTTTAAAACAGTTTTACTTTAATCGATTGAAAAGCACACTAAAAATCAACTTTGATAACATTAATATAATAGAGTATGTTTTTTCACATTTTGCTTATCATAGAGACTTTGACATTATATTGTTTGTCCACACTGCTGAGTCTAGCGCGGTAGCGACGACGAGCGATAAGCATCAAAAAATATAATATACTAGCAGACCAGGCCACGCGTTGCTGTGTCAACGGTTTGCAATAAAATAATATTGCGACTATAAATTGAGATGTAAGTTATCCTGTCTTTTAAGTTGGATCAAACTGCACACTGTGTGAAAAATTTGATTAAAGATTTGATGAAAATTTGTGTGGTAAAGTAGTTTAGGAGCCCATCGCAGACAAATAACGTGACGCGTAATTTATATATATTAAGATTTGACACATTGCGCCCGTCACCGCCACCGCGCTAGGCTCGCAGTGTGGACACAATAGATATATAGAATCACGACTGTAATCTCCAAGTACCTACGACAGACATCCTCTCCGACCTCCAGGCGTCTGAGCATTACATTTGGCACATGCCAACATTTTGCAGTAGTTAGCATTCCATATGTGACAGGTTGTTAGCTCAACGCAGCTTATAATATTAACGTTTTCCTTCATCGTTTTGAGCCCGTGTTGTGGATATAACAAAAAAATCTACACACGGCATTGAGAGAAAATCTAGGAATTTCCACGTATTTTCGATACTTAAACATAATAGTAGAGAAAATGACCTTTAAAGACGCGTAGCACTCACTTTTCAGTGAAAAGTTATTTAACAAGACGTAATTAATTACCTTTAATTTACTTTCAAGACGTTTCGACTATGTTACAATAACCATGGTCGCGGTCATGGTCTACCCGCGACCGTGATAAAGACCCGGGTCCAAATCTATAGTTATGTCTACTAATCACGATAGTTTGAAAAATAAGATCTTTACTAAATCAACTGACCCATTCAGATTCAAGCCTTTCTCGCTCCTAAAGATAACATACTAAAGCTTATTTTCCAAGACAACCTGACGTATAGTAACACAGGGTACCAGTGGGTTACCTTATAAATCTCCCACGTCAGCCTTCGCGTTCTGTATCAGCCTGAGACCGGTATAAATCATAACTGAGCCTTCCGTGGCTTTGCAAGGTGGGAAAATTGGAAATGTATTTTTTCACACCCTTTTCTAGAAATATAATCACAGATAATAATGAAGGGTTCATGAAAAATCCACAATAATAATGAGGTAAAATTTGTTTTTTTGTACCAAATAAATTAAAAAAACCAGTCAAGTGCGAGACGGACTCGCACACGAAGGGTTCCGTACGTATCTATAAAAACCGGCCAAGTGCGAGTCGGACTGGCGCACGAAGGGTTCCGTACCATGGGAGCCCGACTTAAATATTCATTTTGTTCTGTTTTTAGTATTTGTTGTTATAGCGGCAACAGAAATACAATCATCTGTAAAAATTTCAATTGCCTAGCTATCACGGTTCATGAGATACAGCCTTGTGACAGACAAAAAGACGGACGGACAGACAGACGGACAGCGGAGTCTTAGTAATAGGGTCCCGTTTTTACCCTTTGAGTACCGAACCCTAATAAATAAAGTTAAAAAACTAATATACTTTACGCCGCCATTTGCATTCGCATAGCCATGCATTTGAACTCCAGTGAAGGGAGAACTCGATGTTGTATGAATATTTTGCACGAGTGGCCAGGGCTGATAAGCCAATAGGTGACGCATCGATTCGACTAAACTGTCGGCTTTTCGACACAATACTATGGGTCAGTCTGGTTTAGTGAAGCAAATTCGAACAATGCATGACCGTTTGCCAAATTAGAAAGACGGTAAAAAAATAAAAATATATAGGATCACGACTGTAATCCCCAAATACGGTAGACATCCTCTCAGATCTCCAGACGCTTAGATCATTTAAAGATGTCTAGTGGGGGTAGTCAGAGGTACGTCCAAACATTATATTTGGCACATGCCCACATTTTGCAGTAGTTAGCATTCCATACGTGACAGGTTGCAAGCCCATCGCCGCTTATAAGAATACTAACTGGTTTTCTCACGATGTTTTCCTTCACTGTTTTAGCACGTGTTTTTGATGCGCATATAAATTTCGAACAGAAAAATCCATTGATGCACGCCGGTATTCAAACCCACGACCTTCAGATTGAAAGTCGAGGTACCTCCCACTCAGATAACACTGCTTACGGTAATATCATCATTAACAATTTGTTTGTTTTAAGTACAGACGTTGCTCTTAAGTATACGATCAATGTATCAATATCGATCAAAACTACTTTACGAGTACTTATCTATTTAAATGTCTCCGAAATATTCATTTCTAGATTGGACTGTGACATTTTATTAACCCTATACTTGGCAGAGTGCCTAATTTGGTACGTTCAACTTTCAAAAATTCCCTACGCGTGAAAAAATATTTTTAAACTATTTTAATTATTACATAATTTAGAAAATATTGTCCCAATTCTACTAAAATATACTTTTTGATGATTTGCAACTCTCAATTTGAAGTAGAGCGAATGATAGCTGACCAGTGAAAGGAGTCTTCGCACCGAAGGTTAAAAAAATTAAATATTACTAGTATTTTTTTAGTATTTCTGTCAAAAACGGTTGATATGTAATAGTTAACATTTTTTTACACCCGAAATTAATATATTCATGTTCCTAAATTAATTACAATGGCATGCAATCAACTGGTTTTTCATGATGTACCAAATAAGTCACATTGCCAGATGAGCGCCATTCAAGTTTATCTTTACTATGTACCTGATATGTGACATGGCCATACTCGTATAAATTATATTTTTTCAAAATTACATACATTTATGATTTTTGATCGAGCGAAGCGAGATCTCTTTGACAACTCGGAGGTGTCGTCGGCCCTTTTATGCGAGTATGAATGTTTTTTCGACGATAGCATTCTAATCTAATGCTCTAATAAATCGAAATTCACCAATCGTCATAAAATTTTCAAGCTTGAGCTTTAATTGTCAAGAAATTAAAGAGATAAGAATGTACATAAGGTGTCAGTTTGATGCGAAGTACTTGGTAAAATGACATTTTAGCGCCATAGGTGCCGCAACTATATCAGCAGCAGCAACATCGACCTCGTCAACTTGTGGGTCTTATTTTCGAGCCGGGGGCAAGTCAGATTTAGACAAAATTTAATCATCAGATGATGAACAATAGCAATGCTGTGATAGCAGTTCACCGCCTTCACACCTTCCCATTGCCATTTTCACTGGAAAACCTAAACTTTTTATGAAATGTTGATAATGAGATGAATCAAGTTGTTACATCAATATTTCTGCTACAATATCAACTGTCATCGCTGTAGATCACTGTTCATTGCCCGTTGATTCTGAACAAGTACCTTACCCTATTGTAGGTATGCAGCCTTGACCCTAAGCAGCTACTTAATCAATAAGACCTAGTGTATTAGGCACGAAGGAAGGTCTTAAAGACTAACACCTTATTGGCGTTGTAAAAAGTTCACTAGTTCTGCTGAAGTCAAAGATCATGTCTTCTTTGGGGTTTGACTTGCAGGAAAGAGTGTCATTCAATACTTCAAGCTGTTCTACTTAGATGACATCATCTCTCTAAATGTGCAAAAACAAATCTTTACAGCACATAAATAACTAGCACTTCTTTCGAAGTTTCAGAAGGCGATGGAAAATATTTTTGACAATCATTTTCTGATCTAGCAGATCGTTTTGGGGCATATACATCATTTCTGGGCTGTTGATAATACTCGCATATCTTCTCTCTAACGCTTGATTAAATATCTCATCACCCAACTTTCAAATTTAGCAGAGGGAGGTGCATACATTGCACAAAAGTGCAAACTAAGAAAGGATTAGGGGAATACTAAAGAGTTTTATATACTTATTTATATATTATCTACAGATTATAAATTGAAAATGAATATAACGTAATCGCAAATTATTTTTAGCATGTTTTTGTTACTTTTTAATGTAAGAATGTAATATTTTTGTTATATAAAGTGTTAAACACAAATGTATATAAGCCTGGCAGTGTGACACATATGGTACGTTGATTTAGTAAAGTTGATTATGACACATCTGGCAATGTGCCAAATATGGTACATTCAATAAATCTAAAAGTATTAATAATATAATTTTTTTTTTCATACTATCCCCTCTATTAATGACCCTAGATCACAAATTATACAAAAAAAAACAACATTTCAAAAATAAAAATTCCTGCCAAGTATAGGGTTAAACAAGTTAGTCAAAAGTAGTTGTATGAATAATATTTGTTATGTAAAGTAAATAAAACACAAAAGGAACTCTATAAGCAAACCTGATTAAGTTGACCGTAGTCAAAGTAAATTATGACTTAGCCGTCCCTTAAAAATGTTTCATCATTATAAAAAGTATTTTTGGTTATTTAAAATTATTGAAAAAACTACTGTACTGATTTATAACGGTTCTAATGTCAGTCGTATCGTATGTATTCGAATCAGGTATCATCGAGTATTTGTGAACTATGAATGCATAGGAAACTGAAATCAAAAACACTTGTACTGTAAGTACATGCAAGATACAACAAACGTGTATGTACGAATAGTAATAGTATGAATGTGTATGTATGAATATAGTAATATTAGTAGTAATATATTATACGAACGTGTATTATGAATGATAGGTGAGGAATTATATACGATAACTTTGATTTGAAAACTGTTATACCAGAATTAATACAAATGAAAACCGGCCAAGTGCGATACAAACTAACATTATCTATAAAAATCGTTTGTTGTATGGGAGCCCCCCTTAAATGTTTATTTTATTCTGTGTTTATTTGTTGTTATAGCCGCAACAGAATTACATAATCTGTGAAAATTTCACTGACTTTTCTGTGACTGAAAGCCGGACGGACTTAGTAATAAGGTCCTGTTAGGTACTTAGTAAGGTACCCTTGGGTACGAAAACCTAAAAAACTAATAAATACTTAAAAAGTTGATTTTGTAATAGCACGGCTTTGCACGGGTTACTAATGAAGATTACAGGAAAATGTTTTATATCTTAGGTATAATTTTTGCAATTATCGTGAGAATCTTTTATTTTTAGAAAATAAAATTTGCCTTTTGTTATTTCTTAATAATGTTGCTTTTATATCCTAATAATATTATAAATGCGAAATTTTGTGAGTTTGTAAATATATTTGTGTCTCAATCAGGCTTAAACGACAAAACGGATTAACTTGAAATTTGCTGTAGATGTAGATATACTGCCCGAATAAATAATAGACTACTTTAAAATATGAAAAACATCCCAAAAACGATAAAAAACGCAAAAGAGATGATAATATCTTTATGGATAGATGGCGCTTGTGTGCAACAAATCTGACATCACAGACTAAAAACATTCAGTCTTTTCTATTCGATTATTGAAATTTGACAAGACAAGGTCTGTCACGGGTCGGCTAGTGTTTTATAACTTAGGTTACATTATTGCAATTTTAGTGAGGATCTCTTATTTTTTGAAAATAAAATTTGGCCTTTGTTACTCTTTAATAATGTAGCTTTTATATTTTTATAATATAAAAATGCAAAGGTTTGTGAGTTTGCAAAAATATTTGTGTCTCAATCAGGACTAAACGACAAAACGGATTATGATGTAATTAGCTGTAGATGTAGATATAATGCCTAAATAAAAAATAGACTACCTTAAAATACGAAAAAAAAATCGTAAAATTACAATTAAATGCAGGGATGATTTTCGTATAGAGAGCGCTGGTGTGCAAAATATTTGACATCCGTGTTAACATCAGTATATTCTTATAAATATATTCAAAAATACATTTTTATATTATATACAATATACATACATCATGAATATGTGGATAGAATCACTTTTTGTTCCAAACCATATTTTAATTAACACATTTCAACAACAAACGGTTATTATACCTAATGTATAATATTGAGACATACCATCTTCCAGACTTTTTTATGCGCATTGATAAGGACATGCAATATGTATCATATATGTTTATGTACAATCAATAGTTTTTGTAGCGCACACGAATAAAGCAAAATTTTTGGCAATTTTTTACACCTTGCTTCAAACTATCGTCATTCTTATAAAGAATTTAATACTTTATCAAAATAAAAAATAGCTTATGTTACTCAAGGATAATGTAGCTTGGTAATGGTGAAAGATTTTTTGAAATCGGTTCAGTAGTTTTTGAGTTTATCCATTACAAACATACAAAAAAACAAAAAAACAAAAATCAAAACTTTTCTCTTTATAATATTATATTAATATTATTTGTCCATTACAAACATAATATAATTTTTACCGTTTTAAGTAGAAAAGCCATCTTATATCCAGTTTATGCTGAAAAATAAAGTTTTATGAATGAAATAA
Source organism: Hydriomena furcata (assembly GCA_912999785.1). Lineage (NCBI taxonomy): Eukaryota > Metazoa > Arthropoda > Insecta > Lepidoptera > Geometridae > Hydriomena > Hydriomena furcata. Next base: position 2,604,413 of record OU538833.1, on the reverse strand, counting down.
TGTGGAATATATTTAAGAATAACATATTCTCACAGAATATTATGAGTCAACCTGTACAATACAATGGCGGGCTGCTACAGTGCTTAAACCCCACAAAGGAAAAATATCTGAACTGCGCTCGTAAAACGGCTCTATCTTACAAAGATGTAGAAATTTTCAAGAGAAACATTCTGTAAAACGGAAACAAAGCCATCTAAACGACCTTCGTGAGCCAAAGTGCCTTTGCGCATGCACATGGGAACTCCATACAGGGCTAGCAGTAGGCCAGTTTGCAAATACAGTTACAGACGGACAGACAGACAGACAGACAGACGGACAGACAGACGGACAGACAGACAGACAGACAGACAGACAGACGGACAGACAGACGGACAGACAGACGGACAGACAAACGGACAGACAGACAGACGGACAGACAGACGGACAGACGGACAGCGAAGTCTTAGTAATAGGGTCCCGTTTTTACCCTCTGAGTACGGAACCCTAAAAATGAAAGTTAAATCGGATCACTTAAAAAAAATATATTGATGGACGCTATCACACAGCGCCATCTAGCCCCAAACTAAGCTTGTACTATGAAAACTAGATAACTGAAATACTTAATATACTTATTTTTTTGTATATACATACACACAAAGATACAGAAAAAACATCTATAGTAAATAAATCATACGTGAATGATGACTTCACAACTCTCGTGGCAAGACAACTTTCACATCTCGTTTGCCATTTTTACATTGTATAATCACTTGATCGAATTTGAATACATTTGAACAACAGATCGAGTCCCGATGCATCAATAGATTTTTCTGTTTGATACCTATGCCAAAACAGTAAAGGAAAATATCGCGAGAAAACTAGTTAATATTCTAGTTATTGCGTTGCAACCTGTCACGTAATGGAAGTCTAACTACTGCAAAATGTGGGCACGTGCTAAATGTAATGTTTGGACGTGGAACTGACTACCTTCAGACATCTTTAAGACCCAGAGCATCCACACTTGGGAATTACACACTCACCTCACAGCTTAGTTGGTAGTAACTCTGCCTTCTGCGCTGTAGGTTGTGGGTTCGATCCCCACCCAGGGCAAACATTTGTGTGATGAACATGGATGTTTGTTCTGAGTCTGGGTGTTACTATATATAATACGTATGTATCTACTAAAAAAAAGAACTATATACGTTTTCTTTCAGTTATCTGGTTCCTATAGTACAAGCTTTGCTTAGTTTGGGGCTAGATGGCGTTGAGTGTTAAGTCCGCCAATATATTTTTTTTTGTGACGTGCAGAATCTGCCTTTTTCATTTTAAAAGGCGTGGATGTTTTCTGTAGCGTGAAAGAAATATGACACTACATTTTTTTGTATGAAGAGATTGTCATAGTCGAGAAGATAATGAATAAGAGCCAAATGCCTTAACTCGAGTGTGGAAGCGAGAAATGGAGAATTACGGGTTTGGGACATGACAAAGGAATCGTGCCGCGATTCATTACTGCCAAGTGCTTTTCTTCTTTACTTTTGATACTTGTTATTAACCCCCAACGCAAAAGAGGGGGTATTATAAGTTTAACGTTTCTGTTGGTGTATCTGTGTATCCATTTGTCTTTCTGTCTAATATTCTTAAGGTGATAATCGAAATGTTTGGTGTTTTGTATGGACTGAGTCTATCCGGATAAGACGGAAAAAGTGATAAAACTGCATTATCCTGAAAACCATCAAATTTAAAAAGAAACTGTCTATAATTAAGCTAGCTAGTATGATTATATAACGAATTATATAAAAATGAACTGTTAAGCTATTCATAGTTTTGATTAAAAACGAAACTAGTGTTTTTGAAGAGCCAACTTTGGAAAATAAATCTATCAAGAAAAGTTTCACCAATCGTGTTTCTGTCTGTAATTTATGTAGATTGATATCCTTAAGTTATCTTTGTTATAAAAAACAAAACTGTTTGTGTTGCGGTTATTGAGAAAAAACGATTCTGCATTTATCAAAAACATTTATTACTTTAAAGTATTAATGACACTAAGACCGCGGGGCCGTGGTGACCTGTGTGTATTACAGTTTTTTTTATACCTATTTCAGGTATCAGACTCTCGCTAAACAAGTGAACTTAACATCAACCTTTATATAAGCACCAAGTCTGTATTTTACCTATCATGTGAGAGAAAAATAAATTATTTTATTCATATTATTATTTTTATCGTGTCATCGTTGCTTCCAAACGAATGTACCGATTTTGATGTGGATTAATTTTGTTTGTAAACTGACGTGATCGCGATGATTCGTAGCTACGAGTATAGTTGAAGGGATGTTGAAGCAACTTCTATAGATATGATAAATTCAAATTTAGTATCCTGTTTTTCTGAGATGGGTATTTTTAAATAAATAATGAATAGTAATATTCAGCGGATGCTTAAACTTGTAATCACTACATAGTATATAGCAAAGTCGCTTTCCGCTTCCCGCGTCTGTATGTATGTAGGTATGTATGTTTGATTATATCTTTAAAACTACACAACGGATTTTGATGCGGTTTTTTTAATAGATAGAGTGATTCAGGAGGAAGGTTTATATGTATAGTAACATGCTACCCGTGCGAAGCCGGGGCGGGTCGCTAGTAAAGGATAAAATACAATTGCATAAAAAATATGAATTATTAAAATGTTGTAATCCTGTACGTTTCATACATTTTCGAGGATGATATAACAATAAAAGTCACTTAACCTTTTTTTATACATGAGGGTGGCTCTAAGGGTACTCTACTTCTGGACTTCCGCTTAACACAATTTTACGACACCCTGTATGAATAACAATAACAATAAATATGTATAATTTTAGGGACACCTTGTTTAAATAATAGTAATTAAGTTATGTCAAATTATTTAGTTTAATATAATTATAGTAATGTTTATATTCCATTCGTAGATTGCTCAAAACGGTGAGAAAAAAAATCGTGAGGAAACAGTTAGTATTCTTATGAGTGTTAACGGGCTTGCAATCTGTCACGCATGGAATACTTACTACTACTGAATGCGAGCATTTGTCTGATGTAATTTTTGGAAGTGCCTCTGACCACCTCCTTTAGGTATATTTAAGGTTCTGAGCTCCTGGAGATCTGAGAGTATGTCTACCGTACTTTACAGTCATAATTCTACTAATATTATAAATGCGAAAGTTTGTGAGTGAGTGGGTGTGTGTGTGTGTGTGTTTGTTACTTTTTCACGCATAAACTACTGAACGGATTAAAATGAAACTTTAAAGTATTATAGCTTATATATCAGAATAACGCAAAGGCTACTTTTTATCCAGGTACCACTCGTGCAAAACCGGGGCGAGCAGCTAGTAATCTTCTTATATAAATATAAAATTATCGTGACACAATGTTAATTACCTTACTCCTCCGAAACGGCTTTACCGATTTTTACCAAATTTTAAATGCATATTCAGTAGGTCTGAGAATCGGCAAAAACGGCAAGTGCTTTTTTCTGTGGGATTATTGACATTTGACAGGACAACGTCTGTCGGAACAGCTAGTATAATATATTATATTATTTTTTTATATTTTGCGCTCTTGCCTTAGATTGGATTACTTAGAAACCAGTGCTGACCGTTTATTTTTATTTCGCAAACTTTGCCAACCGTCATAGTGCCACTGGTAGAAAGAAACAACTAAATGTGTCATACCATATGGTGCTATACAGGGTGTCTATGATGACTTCCAAAAACTGAAGGCACAAGATACCTTACCCTTACCAATGCTCCTTGTAAAACGCAAATTGCTTGATTTTGAAGAATGTTCAACTTGTGGCTGTTTTTGTATTTATGTATTTATTTCAGTGAATATTAGTAGTTAGATAGATAGATAGATAGATAATACTTTATTGTACACCAGAAATAAACAAGCAAAACATTAAAAAATAATTTTAGAATTACGTACAATGGGCGGCCTTATCACTAAAAAGCGATTTTTTGTGACGCGCTTTCTAGTGCTCGTCCTTGGGACTAATTGAAAAACCAGAAGGTCCTGATTTTAACTTTATTATTATTATTTTGAATAAAATCTATATGACGAAGATTTTTTTTTTAATATCAATATAATGGCAATGCAACAGGCAATTAAGAAAAAAATAATAACCTCTAATGAACTGAATCCAAAGTGAAAAATTACTATTTTCATTCAAGCAATCTGATTTTGAAAAAGTGCCAAATTCTAAAGTTGAAAGATTCTACTTTAGAATTTAAATTAAAAAATATTAGAGATAATTACGTGATGAAGACAAAAAAAATAACTTTTTTCAATATTAACTTTTTTATGAAAAATTTTTTGTTAATAATTATGTCAAGATGCATGGACTGAACATTCAGTTTCAATTTACAGGAGTAGTCTTAATACAACCTGTATATTGCCTTGTCTAGTGATAGGCCACAGATAATTATAAGGGTCGTGTCACTTTGAATGGTCTGTAATGTAAAACAAGCTTTACTGTGTCAATATTTTACTTCAACTCGGACGAAGTTAACAGTTAGTTCGTCTAAGCTAACAGATAGAGATTCATAATAAAAAAAAAAGACGTGTGGCACTCGGAGACTGCCGCGGTAAAGCTATTGCATAACATTTTTTATCAACTTATGTATTTATAATTATTTATTTATTTATTTTATTTATCCTTTTTTCCTTTGTTTTTCTTTGATATTCAACTTTTTGAGCGTGGTGACCGATAAGAAAAGAAAAAGAAAAAAAAAAATTTTTTTTTTTTTTTTAACGCCGATACAACCAATGCCACCTATTGGCGAGTTGCTAAAATAAAGAGACAAGCGTGATATTTCAAAAAGTCATTAAAAGTTCTGCTATTCATCGATAGATGTCAAAATCTTTAACCTACCTATTTACCTAACTACGTAGTTAGCATTCCACACGTAACAGGTTGCAAGCCCGTCGTCGCTTTCAAGAATACTAACAGGTTTGCTCACGATGTTTTCCTTCACCGTTATAAGCACGTGTAACGCGCATATACATTTTTCGAACAGAAATATCCATTGATGCACGGCCAGGATTCGATATTTACCTAACTACATGAATTCAATAATTCAATTTCAAACTTTTTAGTCGATCATGTCTGTGAAGTACCACCTATTTACCGATAGTGGTAAAATAGCGCCACCTGCCAGCGGAATTGCGAACCTCTCAAACCCCGAGCTTTCGCATGAGACCGCGAAAAGCACCTATAATAACGTAGTAGGTATCATCAAATGAAACTAGATGGCGCTGGAATGCGAAAATCACTCTAAGCAGGCATGACATGAGTCATAGGGATGTAATATTGATTGAAAAAAATCTATTAATTAATAATCGATTTTTTGTCCCTACAAATAAATCGATTTTCCAAAAAATCGAATTATATGGTTCGGATCGCTTTCGGAGAGACGATCGATGGGTCGGTTCCCGTTTGTGAAGCGACTATTGGTCGGATCACGTTCGGAAAAACGATCAATGGTTCGGTTTGCGTTCGGAGACAAGACCGATGAGTCGGTTTCCGTTTGGGAGGCGACTATATGTAGGTTCACGTCCGGGAAAATGGCCAACGAACGATTCGGTTCGCGTTCGGAAAACTTAGTTTACAAATATCGATTTATATGTGTATTTATAATGTCCTGGTAAACATATCCTGATCCCCACGATACAGGCCTTGCCTAGTGTGGGAATCACCAGACAGATCTACTTTTATACAAAACATACCTACATCTTATTATTCTCACCTTGTTTATTAGTCTAAGTTTAATACTTTAAGCAACTGTATGTATTTGAGCAGTTATTTGTTATTATTTTCCTTTTTTATAAGCTTGTAGAAATAAACATTTTTTCATTTTTTTTTTTCATCAATTTACATAATCGATTTTTTAAAAATCGATTTTTTGAAATCCAAAAAGAGAAATCTCTAACACTCACACTCACGCATATTGCGTGAGTGTGAGTGTCTCGTAAAATTTTCGTTACGAAATTTCTGGATTCGGTCTCCACGCTCAAGGCCCGCGATAGAAGCTATGCAATAGCTTTAAATGTTCAAGGAATTATCGTGAAAATCTTTTAATTGCCCAATTAATAACAAGCAACTAGCACAAGGATAACATTAGATAAAAAAAATACTAAAAAACTAGTAGAAGTCGCTTACAACTTGGATATGAACTAATGATCTTCAAACAGCTGAACAGATTTTTTTGAATCAAATCTTTTCAAAGGAACAAACCGGCCAAGTGCGTTTTATAAAAAAACGGCAATAAAACACGTTTGTTGTATGGGAACCCCTTTTAAATATTCATTTCAACCCTAAAAAGACTAGATCAAAATTGATTTATCCGTTTAGGAGCTACGTACGATTACACACGTAGCTCTAAAAAATAGTTTTCATGTCTATTCAAAACAATTGACAAACAGTAGTGGCTTTACATTTTATATAGCTAGAATTAAGGCGCTCCCAGTCGACGATTGTTTTTGGTCGAAACGAAAAAATAAATACTTGTGAACAAGCCACATCTCCTATTTTATAATGTATAGTATATGTGAATAAAAATGTACCCATCTTTAATCACTTCGATAAATAATCCTACCGACCGCTGCAATGACGACAAACACACGTCGGAGCGTGGTCCGCCTTAGCTTTTCGAATAAATTAATGATATAAATTATGTATAATTACTTATCAAAAATCTATTCTAATAGAAATCTAGATCTACACATTACCTATCTTTAACAATAAATCACAAGTTGATTTTAATAGTAGGTATATAAAATATTTCGATCATAAATTATAAAACGTATCATTTTGAAATAATATCTTTATCGTGAAAAGTTTCTGCTATTATGTTTTCAGCTTAATAGAAATCTAGGTAGGAACCTGAAGTAATATACTTATAAAAATAGGAGATGTGGCTTGTTCAGAAGTATTTCTTTTTTCGTTTCGAAAAAGAGCAATCAGCGACTGGGAGCCTCTTAAGATTGTGAACTCAAGTTGCTTTTTGAAGCTACTCGAAGCTTCGAAATACGTATATAAAAAAAAATCGAAATACGTTAATGACACTACAGCTCACACAAGTAGCTCGCATGTTTTTTTTAGTCTTAGGTTTCATCCATTTAATTAGCGGCGAAAAAAAAAGCAACCTGTAAGCTGCTAACTATATATAATATATAAAAATTGTCAAAATGTAATACACGTCTGATTAACACCATAGACATCTTCATGGGTCTGAGTGCATAGAGAATTACGGCCGTGAATTCATTTCAAAACAAATCCCAGGCATAAAAACTGGCCAAGGGCGAGTCGGACTCGCACACGAAGGGTTCCGTACCATTATCTATAAAAAACGGAAAAATCACGTTTGTAATATGGGAGCCCCACTTAAATATTTATTTTATTCTGTTTTTAGTATTTGTTGTTATAGCGGCAACAGAAATACATAATCTGTGATTGTTTTTACTGTCTAGCTATCACGGTTCATGAGATACAGCCCTGTGACAGACAGACGGACAGCGAAGTCTTAGTAATAGGGTCCCGTTTTTACCCTTACGGAACCCTAAAAATTGTACGTCGCGTCGTCGGAGTGAAAATGGCAAAACTTGTAACTAATATCTCTTCTGCTGAAAGCCATATGGGAATTATGTCCAATGTACTGAACCCGAGGCAAATCATACGAAAATATGAGCTCTGAATGAACTAAACTATGGCAACAGCTGCTGTAGTCTGTTTTTATGGCGTACAAGTAGAATGGCCGTGACTTCTCTCATGTGGCAAAAACGTATAAAGATATCGCCGTTCTTAATACATAAAGACGCATTAAAGTGTTATGTGAAATGTTTGGTTTTTTGTATCGGTTGAGTCTACCCAAACTAAAACGACGAACTAACGAAACCATCAAACTGAACAAGAAACTGTCTTAAAATAATTTACTTTTATGATTATTTAACGAAATATATAAAAAAAAAACTGTTAAGCTATTCATAGATTTAATTAAAAACTAAATTAATGTTTTTGAAGAGCCAACTTTGGAAAATAAAATATGTATCAAGTAAAGTTTCACCAATGATGTTCTGTCTATAATTTATTAAGATTATATCCATAATTTATTTTTGTCATATAAAACAAAATTATATGTTTTGCGGTTATAGCAAAAAAAAATTACATTTACGTACAAATATTACATTTAGCACATTTTGCACATAATTATTTCTCTTAGATTCTTCCAAAAAAATCTTAAAGCAAAACTTATAGAGAAAAATCGTAATATTTACAGTACAGCAACAGTTTTATAAATATTAATATTAACTTATTGTTCCAGTTGGTTCTAAGTACAATCAATGTATATTTAGATGTCAATAATGGTAATGGTATCCAGGATGAAATACCCTTGTGAGGAACGCAATTAAAGATTCCAGTCTAACTGCGATGCTTCTAAGCGGAAATTCCTTCTGTGCCATATCATTTTCAAGACATCGTTTCAAACATGAAGTCTTAATTAAAATAACGACTGTAATCCCAGAGTACAGTGGACATCCTCTCAGATCTCAAGGCGCTTAAATCCTAGATGTCTAAGGCGCATCGCCCACACGAACTAGAGTCGAAGTGGCGTCGAGGCGCGGGCGCGCCTCCGCGCCCCTTGCGCGCCCCTGCCTCGACTCCGAGCTGCCTTCGCCTCATGGTTCAATCGTGCGTTTTTAATAGCGCTAAAAGTGCATAAACCAGTAAATAAAACCTAATATTTTTTCTTTTATGCTATAAGAAACGACTAAAAGTATGATGAATAATTTAATAGGATTCTAAATTACACGAAGCACGATTTACAACTAAATGAACCTAGCAATAGCTAATCAACCTGCTTGCTTATAAATTTACTGACATTGCAAAACTCATTTCTATTTTGAAAGTCTCTGTCAAAATAGACAAAGCTTTCATCAGTCAAACGAAAAAGTAGTGTCAAAAAACAAAAGGCCCGATGAATAATATTCATCGTAGAACGGCACGTAGGAACACTCATGGCCGGCATCGCCAGATATCGAGAGCATGATCAGAATGCTTAAATAAGCCGTAGCTCGGAGACGAGCAGTACGTAAAATCTCAATATTCTGTTGTATCTTTATTCGGATTTCGTAGGCGTTGCTACGACGTAGAGAGCCGTCGCTGAACGGTGTGCGTGCGGAATGAATGATTGAATAGATAACAATATTTTATTCTAAATCAAACAAAACAATGGTTATTTAGAGCAAAACTGTACAATGGGCGTTCTTATCGCTACAAAGCGATTTACTCCGTACAATTTTGGATGACGTGATTATAAAGACATGCTGTAGACTAATGAACGATATGACAATTCTTCAGTCAAATAAAGATGATGATTCTGATTTAAAAGCGGCTTACAGTATATTATTCTAGTGTTTTCTGAAGCGAAATCGCACGGGACATCGCGGGACATGTCCCACGACTCGGTGTAAAGAGATGTGTCAGAGAGAGAAGTCATACAGTGCAAATGCGGCACTATGTGACATCTTTTACGTTATGTCACAAGTAATGTCACCTAAAACCTTGACAGAAAGTTTGACATTTTGAGTACTGTGACATTTACGCTGTGGCTGCTCCAGATACCAGGCACTTGGAATATACTAGGACGACTCGATGACGGCCGATGGCCTTTTTATCACCGCCTTGTCAGTCGTTAGTTACGTACAAATAATAACCTTTTAGTGCAAGTCAGTCACGTTTTTAATGATAATGTGTAATAATGTGCTCCAGTTTCACAGATGCACACTATTAAATAATTTAATTAAGAATGTGTCATGCCAAAGTTTAATAGTCCGGTTAAAATAGTAATCAGATAACAAAAACTCCGACAGAGCTAGAGAGAAAGTTATGAGGTACAAACATATAAGAAAAAAAACCGGCTAAGTGCGAGTCGGACTCGCGCACGAATCTATAAAAAACTTCAAAAAACACGTTTGTTGTATGGGAGGAGCCCCACTTAAATAATATATTTATTTTATTCTGTTTTTAGTATAAATATGTTGTTATAGCGGCAACAGATATACATCATCTGTAAAAATTTCAACTGTCTAGCTATCACGGTTCATGAGATACAGCCTTGTGACAGACAGAAGGACAACGAAGTCTTAGTAACAAAAAATCGTCCATCGTATTGCGAACCTCCTTTTTGAAGTTGTTTAAAAAGTAGTAAAAAGTAGTTGTAGTAGAAGTTTTGCTATTCCAGGGCATGGCTATGTATATTCAAAGTTTCATCATATAGTTTTAATTATGTACGTTGTTTAATTTTAGTACTAATAATAATAAACTTATCCGTACTGTTGCAGGTTATAACATGTTTGTGTGCATTTAACATTTCAATATTGGACTCGGGCTCAGGGGAAATATATTTATGACGATACGAATTCATCTGTAAGGATGTTTTGTGATGCTTTTTAGGGTTCCGTACCCAAAGGGTAAAAACGGGACCCTATTACTAAGACTTCGCTGTCCGTCTGTCTGTCCGTCTGTCTGTAGGTCTGTCTGTCCGTCTGTCTGTCTGTCCGTCTGTCTGTCCGTCTGTCTGTCCGTCTGTCTGTCCGTCTGTCTGTCTGTCTGTCCGTCTGTCTCTGTCTGTCCGTCTGTCTCTCCGTCTGTCTGTCCGTCTGTCTGTCCGTCTGTCTGTCACAGGGCTGTATCTCATGAACCATGATAGCTAGACAATTGAAATTTTCACAGATTATCTATTTCTATTGCTGCTCTTGTTGTTAGAGCAGCAATAGAAATACTAAAATCAGAATAAAATAAATGTTTAAGGGGGGCTACCATACAACATACATGTTTTTTTGCCGTTTTTATAGATAATAGTACGGAACCCTCCGTGCGCAAGTCCGACTCGCACTTGGCCGGTTTTTATACTACTTCATATGTTAAACATTTTTTTACATATCGAAGTTGTTGAGTTTTGAAATATGAGAGGATTAATTGAAAAAAGCGAATAGAGCCTTTAGCTTTTTCTTTACATGTAGAAGTGTTTTGAAATGTGAGGGGAGCATTGAAAAAGTTTATAGATTCGCAAAACTGTTTTTGTATACTGCATCAATACAGTTACTGTAAACAAACCCTAAGCTTTTAATTAATTTTATGTAGTGATTGTCTTCAAATAATTATGTACCTATGCAAAAATTCAGTTTATTTTTTTACCATAGTCCAAGCTTTGCTAGTTTGGAGCTAGATGGCGCTGTGAAAATGTCCACCAATATTTATTATCACTATGAAACATCAGTGTGTCCATAAAATAACCAGTGACACGAACAAACGGCAATGCGCAGTGGCTTATCAATACAAGAACGACACATTCTGACTAAGAACAGAGAAAACGCAATAGGATTAAGTTGCTAGCCTTCAAAGGACTATACGTGAAATCTTCTTTTGTTAGTAATCCCTCCATTTGCACCGACCAGTAACGCTACTTGTTGATCTGTACTAATATTTGTAACGGCATACTAAAATATATAAGTACTTATTCAGTGGTACGCTTATCGTAGGTAGAATACACGTTTGGTTCTATGCTTGGTTTTTGAGCAAAGTCAACTGTCACTCTGACAGAGAGGTTTTTGGAGGGAAGTGAATTGGATGTTTAACGTTATTATGAAATAATAATATTAGTATATATTATTTAGTTGTTGTTTTATAGTTGTATAATAAGTATTTACAAAAAAATGTATAAGTATTATATCAGTTACCTGGTTCTCGTAGTACAATCTTTGCTTAGTTTGGGGCTAGATGGCGATGTGTGAAATATCTAAAGGTATTTCTATTGTCGCTTTATCAGCAAATACTAAAAACAGAATAGATTAAATATTTAAGTGGGACTCATATACAACAAACGTGTTATTTTGCCGTTCTTTATAGGTAATGGAACGGAACCCTTCGTGCGCGAGTCCGACTCGCACTTGGCCAATTTATTTATAGTGTAGATAAACTGTATCTGACATAAAGTAATGTCCAAACTTTGTATAACAACTATAACAAAATTGTAACTAATATATGACCCGGCAGCCATTTTGATTTAATTAATACCTTACCCGTCATTTCCATTGAATTATATTCTCCTATTATCTCCATAGATTATTTTTTATTACTATATTATAGTTATAGTAATATAACTTAGATCAACTGATTAGACTTATTGTTTTTACTACAAATTTAAAGAAAACATAAAATATTGAAGTAAGCAAAATCGATTTGATAGTTATATTAGTAAGTTAGATTATATTTGTAAATAAATACTTCACTAATTAAAATTTTAACTGCTATTTACTAGTAAAATCTACATAAAACGAATGAATGTTTTACTTACTTTATTGGACTACTATTACCCGTGACTTCGTCCGCGTAGATTCAGGAAATCGATTTTGACGATTTTTTCGTAAAATATTGAAATTCCTGAAAATCTACATATTTTTTTGTATGTTCATCCCTAGACTTTACTAAAATACCTCTATATGAAATTTCATAACAATCAAACCAACAGTTTGGCCGTGATAACGTCACAGACAGACAGACAACAGAGTTACTTTCGCTTAAATATATTACTAGCCGACCCGTGACAGACGTTGTCCTGTCAAATTTCAATAATCGAATAGAAAAGACTGAATGTTTTTAGTCTGTGATGTCAGATTTGTTGCACACCAGAGCCATCTATACTAAAATCATCCCTTTTGTGTTTTTTTATCGTTTTGGGGATGTTTTTCATATTTTAAAGTAGTCTATTATTTATTCGGGCAGTATATCTACATCAAATTTCAACTTAATCCGTTTTGTCGTTTAGGCCTGATTGAGAAACAAACATACATTTATAATATTACTAGCGACCCGCCCCGGCTTCGCACGGGTAGCATGTTATTATGCATATAAACCTTCCTCCTGAATCACTCTATCTATTAAAAAAAACCGCATCAAAATCCGTTGTGTAGTTTTAAAGATATAAGCAAACATACATACATACGCGGGAAGCGAAAAGCGACTTTGCTTTATACTATGTAGTGATAGTGATAATTTGCAATAAAATAAAATTGCGACTATAATTAAAGATCTAAGCTATCCTATATCTCAAGTTGGACCAGACTGCTCACGGTGTGCCAATTTAATTTAAAATCGGTTATGTAGTTTAGGAATCCATCGCGGACAAACATCGTGACAGGAGATTTATATATATTAAGATTAGGATAGTGATTAAACTAATGGTGCGAATGAACAAAAATATACGTCGCCAAAATTGTCACATGTCCACGTCGGTGTGACACCGACCCAAGTTAAATGCAACGAACAAAGTTGAATCCATTTTAAAGTTAGTTCCGGCAAGGCTTTTAGCGCAATAAATGCCTTCCTTCCTCCACTTTCTTAAAAGTTTCCTTTAAAACAAAAAGATTTGTTTCTTATCCTAGAACAAACGGCCATTTCTTAGGCTCATTGTTGAGAGAGCGGATAAGAGCCGCAGCGGAAACTGTCCTTTTGTCATCGGTTCTTCCGTTATGCTAACCAAAACCACTCTCTTCGTTATTTCAACACACAATGGATAAAATAAAATAAATTAAATAAAAAAATATAATCACGACTGTAAACCCCTAGAACGATAGACATCCTCTCAGGTCCTTGAGTATGCTTAATGGGGGGTAGTCAGAAGCAAAAAGAAAAGATGGATTTTGTAAAAGATGACATGGATAGAAAAAGATAGTGTTGAGATGACGATTGATAGAATAAAATGGAAGAAGACACATATTGTACCGACAAGATGTGGTTGAAGGTATCTATCCAAAACCACAGAGTTTTACCAATATTACGAGTACATAAGTATTCCCAGCTCAGTTGGTAGCTCTGCCTTCTGCGCTGTGTGGGTTGTTCTGTGTCTGGATGTTAAATAAGTACGTATTTACAAAAATAAGTGGGTGTATTTTATTCTATCACTTATTTGGTTCCAATAGTACAAGCTTGTTAAGTTTGGGACTAGATGGCAATGTGTGAAAAGTCCACCAATATTTATTTTATTTATTATGTTAGCCTAACGGGTGAAACTTATACCTAGACTTTCGATCAATAGGTTTGTAACTCGCGGCCGTACTAAAATCTCTAAATTCAAAATAAAGCAGTATTACCTTAAGAGCAAAAGTGACAACGCTATACGAACACGTATGGCGTTGTCACTTTCGCACCGCGAGTAATATTGCTATAGAGATTGTAGTACGGCCCCAGGTTGTGCACTAAGAACTTTTATGACGGCGAAAGCTACAAGAAAAAACCCTCGGATTAGTCAGCTCTGTACGACGTATTGAACTTAAATTTTCTGTAAATAAAGCCGATTTTGAGCTGAGAGGATCATATTGGTACTAGATAAGCTTACCCCATCTAAAGTCCATGCCCCAGCCTTTAAAGCGTCTCGTGAGTAAGTAAAAAGGTCGACCTGAGATCTAAAATCATAAGTCGTATTACGTTTCTACAGTATTGGTACTCGGAGGGATTCACGCGAATATTGACTGAAGTCACGTGTTCATCTTGTTTGTTTTTCTTGTCTAATCAAAAACGAGGTGAGACGATCGAAAACTGATGCAGAAAAAAATAATACTCAAGTCCTTGTCACCCCATTCACAAAGAGACTAATTCTCATACTCACGTTAAAGTTGACGTTCTTATCCTAATCCTAATCCTATCCCAATAATATTATTAATGCGAAAGTTTGTGAGTTTGTATGTATGTTTGTTCCTCAATCAGGCCTAAACGAAAAGACGAATTAAGATGAAATTTTCTGTAGATGTATATATAATAAAACACAGACTACTTTAAGATACGAAAAACATCCGCAAAATGATAAAAAAACGCATAAGAGATGATTTTGGTATAGATGGCGCTGGTGTGCAAAAAATCTGACATCAGTGTTGACATCAGTCGTCATAGCAACACGCGTTACTTTATGCGATTATTGAAATATGGACAGGACAACGTCTGTCACGGTTCGGCTAGAAATATTATAAATGTAGGGTATGAATGCTGGTGTGTATCATATTGGATTGTAAGATTATTCTCAAAAATACAAGCAGTTAAAATTGTCAAAAAGTGTTTATTTTGCTTCCGCTATCCCACATAAATGCGAAAGTTTTTGAGGGTTTTTGGATATTTTGTGGCAAACACGACAAAACGGAAACTTTTTAAAACTTTAGATGAAACTTGGAAGATATTACTTGGTTTTTGTCCTGGAATAGCCTAAAGGGTACTTTTTATCTAGGTACTACACAAAAGCAGCTGCGGACAGAAGCTAGTATAGCATAAAGCGGACATTTTTCTAGCCGCTAGGTGTGCAGAGATGAAGTATAGCTGTCTCAAGCCGATTTCCCGAGAACTATTCACAGCGATTCGTATCGGAACGAGGAAATTTCCGATTTCTTTGTTAATTCCAGCTTTTACCCTTTGTTTTATCTTCGCAATAAGTAGTTTCGTATTTGCCTTCATTGTTCAGAATTTTCCCATTACAGAGCTCGTTTGAGATAATCTGTTGCAGTTGTTTTGGCTGAAAACTTTGGAAATTTTTGCTTTTGCCTTTGTGCACTACGACCTAGTGCGTTGGCGAAGTTGGTAAACGTTTCTTAGAATACTACTACAATGTAGTGGTGTTTAATTATATACAATCACTAGCGACCCGCCCCGGCTTCGCACGGGTAGCATGTTATTATACATATAAACCTTCCTCCTGAATCACTCTATCTATT
The DNA here is from genome assembly GCA_912999785.1 of Hydriomena furcata. NCBI lineage: Eukaryota > Metazoa > Arthropoda > Insecta > Lepidoptera > Geometridae > Hydriomena > Hydriomena furcata. The sequence goes on along the minus strand of OU538833.1, from coordinate 2,588,648 downwards.
AAAAAAACCGCATCAAAATCCGTTGTGTAATTTAAAGATATAAGCAAACATACATACATACAGACGCGGGAAGCGGAAAGCGACTTTGCTTTATACTATGTAGTGATTTAACAAAAAAATAAAACGGCGTTTTTCTTAGTTACATCACATATCATTATCTTCCTGCCCGAATCGACACAACATGTGTATGTGTACTTCTTCCATTTCCATCTATGAGCCGTCATCTCATCACTCACTCTATTCTTACCCATGTCGTCTTTCACACAGTCCATCCATCTTTTCTTTGGCCTACCTCTACGTCTACATCTATCCACATTCATTCCAATCATTCTTCTCGTTACATGACTTTCTTCCCTCCTAATAACATGCCCATACCACGCTAACCTATTGCTCCTCATCTTTTCCGTCACACACACTTTCAAACTTCCTTTAATATACTCATTCCTTATCTTATCCATCCTCGTCAATCACACATCCATCTCAACATTCGCATCTCTGCCGCGAGTTTAATCCGCGCGAATCTGCAATTACATCACATAGTTCCTCATAAAAATAATAATTTTCTAACATAATCAAATCTTTTACCTAAAGCTTTGAAATTATTATATGTACTACTTACAATCACTAAACATAAAAAACCGGCCAATTGCGAGTCGGATTCACGCACGAAGGGTTCCGTAACATTATCTATAAAAACGGCAAAAAAATCACGTTTGTTGTATGGGAGCACCCCTTAAATATTTATTTTATTCTGTTTTTAGTATTTGTTGTTATAGCAGCAACCGAAATACATAATCTGTGAATTTCAACTGTCTAGCTATCACGGTTGATGAGATACAGCCCTGTGACAGACAGACGGACGGACGGACGGACAGCCAGAGAGACAGACAGACAGACAGACAGACGGACAGCGAAGTCTTAGTAATAGGGTTCCGATTTTACCTTTTAGGTACGAAACCCTAAAAAATAACTATAGATTTTAACACGTGTGTTTATCACGTAATTACCTTTAATTTATTTTCCCGACATGATAATATAACTATATGATAATAACTATAGATTTTAACACCCGTGTTAATCTATAGTTATGTCTACTAATCACGATAGTTTGAAAAATAATATAATAAAATAATGCAAGGTTTATTTTGTGTTACATCACATAATTCACATAATAATATTTTTCTAACATAATCAAATCTATAACCAAAAGAAGTAAGCTTTAAATTATTATAATACTACTGTATTATCTATATCTGAATTAACCTAACTTTAAATCCAAAAAATCCAATTCCTAAGCGAAATATTAAAGAAGGATTTTACATTCTATTTATAAACATCGGAAGAAATCTCTCGACGTTTAAGCCCCAATCAGCTTCTCTGAGAGCTTTTTTACTGTTAGCTAAATGGAAAACTCAATTAGAATTCATCTGTCCGTCTGTCCGCAGCGTCTTTCAAACGAACTGACGTCTAGTACGACTCTTTAAAGTTAAAAGGTTTATAAAGTAGATCCTGCCCGCGGAATTGCTCGCATGGTACCAGATGAAAATTCAAATTCAAATCTCTTTATTGCAGACAAGTAGTACATAGATAAGACAACATACGTATAGACAAGTAGACAGTCAATAAAATTTCACAAACACAATAAAATAACAAAATACAAGAAAATATACAAAATAAAATTAACAATATGTATTACAGTTTTGATCCAAGGGGTAACATATTTGTTATTCTACCGCATTCCCTTACTTATGGACTATGTTTATTCAAAATAGTAAAAAAAATATGTGAGCATTTTAGCGTACTCAAATCTAGCAATGTTCTATTTTGTGGTACCATATTGGTTGAATAGGGTGTCAATTTAAACTTTTTTTACCACCTTTTGGCCTTAAAAAGTCTTTGACCTAGGAAGATTTTAGTTTAACTGGCATTGTCAAGTTATAATCTTACCTACGAGTATATATAAAGTAAAAAAAATAAAAAATGCTTCACTACTACGGATCCCCAAGTACGCTAGACATCTTCTCAAATCTCCAGGCGCTCTGATCATTGAATATGTCTAAAAGGGCTAGACAGGCACGTAAAAACATTACATTTGGCATATTCTAACATTTTGCAATATTCTCTGACTACCCCCACTAAACATCCTCAAAGGATCTAAGCGTCTGAAGATCTGAGAGGATGTCTACCGTACTTGGGGATTACAGTCGTGATCCTATTTATTTGATTTGATTCAGCTCGTAGCGCACTTTTTCTTTTCATTTGAAAATACACTACAAATCCTTTAGTTATTAATTCCCCAAGGTAAATATTCACACAATTACATTGCAACTACACTTATTACCGTCGTCTTGAAACAGCTCTCTATTTCCTTCGTCGTATTTTTCTCGTGATTAAATTAGCTAGAAAATGTAAGACAGTGGAGTTTACCCACGGGACAAGCCACAAACCAACAGAGAGGCACACCGTCCACTAAACAACGAACGTAGAATCGCTTTTTCTCAATAACCCAAAACATACAGTTTTGTTTTTACGACAAAGATAACTTAAGGATTTAATCTAGATAAATTACAGACAGAAACACGATTGGTGAAACTTTTCTCGATATATTTATTTTCCAAAGTTGGCTCTTCAAAAACACTAGTTTCGTTTTTAATCAATATTAAATTATAGCTAAACAGTTCATTTTTATATAATTCGTACTAGCTAAGTAAATTACAGACAGTTTCTTTTTAAATTTTATGGTTATCAAGATAATGCAGTTTTATCACTTTTTCCGTCTTATCCGGGTAGATTCAGCCCATACAAAAAGTCAAAAATGTCAAGTATCGCCTTAATATAATTACTAAATGACCGGTTTCTTTACTCTGTTTTTGATTAGATTAGGTAAAAGCAGAAAACACAGCATTATCTATCTCCAAACTTAACAAAGCTTGTATTATGAAAATCAGATAAATCAATAGAATACTTATATAAGTTCTTATTTTTAAACATACATACATACACTACATCCAGAATCATAACAAACATCTATCTTCATCACACAAATATATGCCCTAGGTTGGAATCGAACTCATAACTGGCTAAGAGGCTAAGAGGCTGGCCTTAATTTTCAAATTTGTTTTTTTTTTTGCATAGGCCTGCGGGGTGATTTTGTAAAAAACATGAATATCATGTTATGATGTTGAATGCAATACCTAATGTTAGAGAATACCTAATCTGTACACTTTTCATAGTAACTATGCAAAGTTTATGCACCTATACCTACGCTTCTGCGTAGGTATTGTATTGGAAGCGTAGGTATAGGTGCTTAAACAGTATAAAAAGCGTAGGTATTATGGCATTCAGTACCATAACATGATAATCATGTTTTTACAAAATCACCCCGCAGGCCTTATTTTAACATCAATAATCCAAAATGGTTATAAAAACAAACAAAGACATTCGAAAGATTCGATAAAGCCCGTTCACTTTAGTATCCTAGCCTGGTTTACCTACTCTGCGAAACGATTTCGACATTATCGACGACAGTGACACATATTCAACCAAATCTCACTCTTAGAAATTGTCAAAAGTAATCTCATTCGTTCTATCTTTACTACATAGTATAAAGCAAAGTCGCTTTCCGCTTCCCGCGTCTGTATGTAATATGTAATATGTATGTATGTATGTTTGCTTATATCTTTAAAACTACACAACGGATTTTGATGCGGTTTTTTTTTATAAGTAGAGTGATTCAAGAGGAAGGTTTATATGTATAATACATGCATAATATAGTAGAGAAACACTGATAATTTTAGAGGTTTCTAATGTGATGTCGTAAATAAACACATTTGTTTGCGCTTACATTGCAAATGCTGGCTGAACCCCACGAGATATATCAAAATAATGTACTACAGTATTGTATACCTTAAAAACGTCTACAAAAAAGTCCACGATGGTATTAGAAATGTCTTACGCACAGCGAAGCGGGCACGGGTCAGCTAGTTCAAAATATAGTCGAAAACGATGTGGCGTTTTTTCCAATATATCGTTTAACGTTTTCAAAAGTAGACCAGTTTATTCTAAATTAATGTGTGTAGCTTTGGTGGGCAACATCCTTAACTTGCTATATTACAGCTTAAGCATCAGTTCCTATGACTCGGTGTCATCAATTGCGGAACACTAGCCTCATTTAAGAGTCTTGTTAATTGGTTCGCGTTTATATTTTCCTTGGTATTATCGCTTATTTATTTTTAATTAGACTGTTATTGGAGAAACCATTTTGTTTGTTGTGCCCGTTTTGCTCAACTAACTTAAAAGCTATGTTGCGATGCCGTTGTATAAGACAATACATGTCATTTATCTTAAACATTCGATTGGTTGCTGTCAATCTTGAAAAAAAATGCGTATTTTTGTTTTTTTTATATGTTTATTTGTGAATACCTGAAAATCTAATGAAAAATTCAGATTTAGATGAAAGAAGAATTTCCATCACAATCAGCCCAGCGGTTTGGCCGTGATAACTTCTCAAACAGACAGACAGACGGAAAACAGACAAAAAGACAGACAGAGTTAAAACAGCTTAGTTGGTAGTAACTCTGCCTTCTACGCTGTAGGTTGTGGGTTCGATCCCCACCCAGGGCAAACATTTGTGTGATGAAAATAGATGTTTGTTCCGTGTCTGGGTGTTACTATGTATAATATGTATGTATTTACAAAAAAAAAGTAAATAAGTATTCTATCAGTTATCTGGTTCCCATAGTACAAGCTTTGCTTAGTTTAGGGCTAGATGGTGTTGTGTGTAAAGTCCGCCAATATTTATTTATATTTATAATAGTAATAAGTAAGTATTAATAAACTGATAAACTCCTGAACCAGTTTTAAAAGTTCTTTCATTTATCAAATGCTACATCATCAGCGAGTAACATAATGCCATATCACTACATAGTATAAAGCAAAGTCGCTTTCCGCTTCCCGCGTATGTATGTATGTATGTATGTTAGCTTATATCTTTAAAACTACACAACGGATTTTGATGCGGTTTTAATAGATAGAGTGATTCAGGAGGAAGGTTTATATGTATAATACATGCATAATATAGTAGAGAAACACTGATAATTTTAGAGGTTTCTAATGTGATGTCGTAAATAAACACATTTTTTTGCGCTTACATTGCAAATGCTGGCTGAACCCCACGAGATATATCAAAATAATGTACTACAGTATTGTACACCTTAAAAACGTCTACAAAAAAGTCCACGATGGCATTAGAAATGTCTTACGCACAGCGAAGCGGGCACGGGTCAGCTAGTTTTATTTAAAAAGAAATTGAGATCCCTAAAATATTGCAATAATGTAACCTAAGGTATCAAAAATTTGTCTTTAATCTCATTAGTCACGTCATAACACCCGTGTAAAGCCGGGGCGGGTAACTAGTGTGCAATATGTGCATGCTGCTCAACGCTCTCCCTGATTATAATCCGAAGTTTGATTTGTTTGCAGATGGATGGATGAAAGTTTAGTCTGAATGTTTGAGTGCGTTCGTGATGTATGACTGTGTGTTTCAGCTACATTGTATTTATTATTGAGTGAATTATTTTGACTCTTTGACATTGTAGATGCTTATTAGTCTATTTAGTTTTAGTAAAAAGTTGTTCTTTCCGAAAAAGTATTAAGGGGCTCCCAGTCGCTGATTGCTCTTTTTCGAAACGAAAAAAGAAATACTTCTGAACAAGCCACGTCTCCTATTTTTATAAGTATATTACTTCAGGTTCCTACCTAGATTTATATTAAGCTGAAAACATAATAGCAGAAACTTTTCACGATAAAGATATTATTTCAAAATGATACGTTTTAGAATTTATGATCGAAATATTTTGTATACCTACTATTAAAATCAACTTGTGATTTATTGTTAAAGATAGGTAATATATTATGTAGATCTAGATTTCTATTAGAATAGATTTTTGATAAGTAATTATACATAATTTATATCATTAATTTATTCGAAAAGCTAAGGCGGACCACACGCCGACGTGTGTTTGTCGTCATTGCAGCGGTTGGTAGGATTATTTATCAAAGTGATTAAAGATGGGTACATCTTTATTCACATATACTATACATTATAAAATAGGAGATGTGGCTTGTTCACAAGTATTTATTTTTTCGTTTCGAACAAAATCAATCGTCGACTGGGAGCGCCTAAGGTATATAAACATTGCCGTGTTGGACGAGTGGGAGGTACCCCGACTTTCAATCTGAAGGTGGGTTCGATTTATTATGTGCATCAAAACACGTGCTTAAGACAATGAAGGAAAACATCGTGAGGAAACTTGTAAGCGGTGATGGGCTTGCAACCTGTGAGATTATGGAATGCAATTTTTTTACAAAATGTAGGCATGTGCCAAACATAATAATTAGACGTGCCTCTGACTACCCCTCTAGACATCTTCAAAGGATATAAGCGCCTGGAGATCTGATAATATGTCTACCGTACTTGTAGATAACAGTCGTGATCCTATTTATTTTTCCATACCTACTCGTATATATTTTGAATAATATAACTGAAATTTTAATACAATTTTATAGGTTTATTTCTTCCACAAACAATACTAATATTGCTGTTTCTGTATTCTGCAGCTGAAATTACAGTTGGAATTACAGATCCACAGGGGAGTGCACTGAAACTATTGCGCTGAGTTCACCATAGAGGTTTTAGTTAGTTTGTAACATTATGTACGAATATTAGACACTCTATTTAGACTCCATTCGGCCTCACAGCTCATTTGGAAGTAGCTCTGCCTTCTGCGCTGTAGGTTGTTGGTTCGATCCCCACCCGGGATAAACATTTGTGTGATGAACATAGATGTTTGTTCTGTGTCTAGGTGTTTCTATGTATAATAAGTATGTATTTACAACAAAAATGTATATATGTATTCTATCAGTTATCTGGTTCCCATAGTACAAGCTTTGCTTAGTTTGGGGCTAGATGGCGCTGTGTGAAATGTCCACAAATAAAAAACTCTTTTCGGTGGTAATTTGGACTCTTGTTCTCATTCTGATCGTGTGTCAATGAGTTATTCTATTAACCGACGAAAAACGGAGGAGGTTCACGAGTCGACGCGTATATATATTTTTTTATATGACCACACATATCTTTTTATCTGGTGATCCGATTTCGATTTTTCTTTTTCTATTGTGTAGGGAATAGACCCATGTTGGTCACATTTATATTATACTAGCTGTCCCGACAGACGTTGTCCTGTCAAATGTCAATAATCCCACAGAAAAAAGCACTTTCCGTTTTTCCCGATCTTTACGCCACCCTTATCACTTAGGGGTATGAAAAATAGATGTTTGTCGATTCTCAGACCTACTCAATATGCTCACAAAATTTCATGAGAATCGGTCAAGCCGTTTCGGAGGAGTACGGTAACTAACATTGTGACATGGAAATTTTATATATTAGAAGATTTATGTAAGACTGACAGTTCTTTCAAAAACTTAAAAAAACGAATATCTTCTCTTCTCTTGACTTAACGATTGGTCGATACATTTTCGTCAGTTTTCTTTTAGTTTTAAAAAAAAAAACATCGTCATAGTAATTTTTATAAGCGCTAATAGGCCAAATGTAATGTTTGAACGTGCCGTTCAACATCTTCGCAAGAGCGCAGAGGTCTGAGATGATATCTATGTCTACCGTACTTGAGGATTACATTCTTCTTCTTCTCATAGTTTTTAGAGTTCCGTACCCAAAGTGAAAAACGTCTAAATGTCTGTCTGTCCGTCTATCCGTCTGCCACAAAGCTGTATCTTATGAACCGTGATAGCTACTCAGTTGATATTTTCACAGATGATGTATTTCTATTGCCGCTATAACAACAAATACTAAAAAAATATTTAACAACTAGCTGACTCGTGCCCGCTTCGCTAGGGGACAGATAGTTTCACATCTGGTATTCCAATCTTCAAAATAAATTATAGCCTATGTTGTCGAGGACTAATAGCTATATAACAAAAAAAGTTTCATCAAAATCCGTCCAGTAATTTTTGCGTGAAAGCCAGACAATAGACAGACAGACAGACAATAATTTCAAAATGTTTTTTTTGGCTTGTGTTACTTGTATGAAGACCCCTAGGAGTATTTTTTTTTAGTTTTTATTCAATGTACAGAATTGAACTCTTCTACAGTTTTATTATAAGTATAGATAGATACTCCCATACAACAAACGTGATTTTTTTGTCGTTTTTTATAGATAATGGTACGGTACCCTTACCTTTTTTTTGTTATAGGCAATAGTTGATGTTTATTGCCTTGAAGTAGTAAAAAAAAAGAAAAAAACATGTTCAATACACAAATTCCTACAGCACAAAAGGCAACCCGTGAGCAGTGAAGCCAGTCAAAAACTGACCTCAAAACCGACCTCTATTATGCCGGGGTCCCACGGCCCGCGTTTACCGCGCCAGACCGCGCCAAGGCGGACGGACGCGCCGTGGGAACGATGCATCCGTGGTGGCCCGTGCTCGGAACGCTCTGTACGCGACGCGCCGGACGCACACAGGCGGAGCGTCATCCGGCGCGTTTACGCGCCGTGGGACCCCGACTTTACTAAAGGCGATCGAACTGATTTACCGATTTCGCTAGTCTGTATGTTTGTCACCCAAAGCCCCATGTCAACACGATGCTAAATCAAGTAAACGTACACCTCACACCACACGCTTAGCATATTTGATTGAACCTCGCAAATATGCATCACATTTTCAAATAATTTGAATGCAGTAAACAGGTTTCGCCTTAAATTGAATAACAAAGTCAAATGTTTGTACTGAATTAAATAGGCAATTAGTAATGTACGTGCTATTTTAATATGAATGTATTTTAGTGGGTATAATAAACAAATAAATCAAACTTAACTCAAACTCAATAGGTATTTATTTGGCTCTTTAGTCAACTGGGCCCGCTCGAACTAGCCCCGCGGGCCCAGTTGACCTAATGCATATTTTGAATTGGTCAACTGGTCCCGCTTACAAAATTTGGTATTAGAATAGACAAGAAGAAAAGTGTTTCAACTATTGTCGAATATTTTAATGGAATACATAAATCCAATATCAACATCGCTCTACTTTTAGAAGGGCTATGTAGTGATAAGGCTTACTTCTTGATTGCGTTGAAAAACCCTACAGATCTCAAAATTTCAAAGAGGTTGCCTGAAACCATAAGAGAAAAAAAAAATGACTGCAATAAACGAATTACTTAGCGGCAATATTACTGGTAAGCCATTGTTTAGAGAAATTGAGGTTTTAATTTTTTGTGATCATTAATGAAATAACTGTGATTTTTAAGTAGCTATTTTTATTTATGATTGATGTAATAGTAAATTATAAATAAATAATAGGATTACGACTGTAATCTCCAAGAACGGTAGACATCTTCTTAGATCTCCAGACGCTTAGATCATTTTAAGATGTCTAGTGGAGGTAGTCAAAGGCACGTCCAAACATTATATCTGGCCATGCCCACATTTTGCAGTAGTCAGCATTCCATACGTGACAGGTGGCATGCCCATCGCCGCTTATAAGAATACTAACTGGTTTCCTCACGATGTTTTTCTTTACTGTTTTGAACACTTGTTTTTGATGCGCATATACATTTTTCGAATAGAAAAATCCTCATTGATGCACGCCGGGATTTGAACCCACGACCTTCACATTGAAAGTCGAGGTACCTCCCTTTCAGCCAACACGGCTTATGTCATAGTATATTGTCGATTTTGAATAGTTTTAAGCAAGTATCAAGAATTAATCAAACAACTGTGATTTCATGTATCTTTTTAAATTTTGAATTATTGTATAATGTTGTTTTTGAATAATTCAAAGTAAGCATTAGTCAAAAGACTCATTTTCAAATATTTTAATTTTATATTGTTGAATAGAATATATCTGATAAAGCATTCTGACAAGCTTTCAAATTCTTTCAGTTTATATTTTTGTATATTATGAATTTTGACTAGTTCTAAGTGAGCCCGAACAGTAGCAAAAGAGCCCGATAAACATTAGTATCATATTATAATCATGTGAAGGTGTTTTATTTTTGTTTATCTCTAATACGTTTTGTACACATCTGTACACGGATTTGAAATCAGACAATAGATTTTTTGTTCAAATTAGTAATGGGTCCAGTCGACTAAAGAAAACTAATAAATTAAATGCATTAGGTCAACTGGGCCCGCGGGACTAGTTCGAGCGGGCCCAGTCGACTAAAGAGCCTTTATTTCAGTTAAATCACAAGGATCACTTTGAAACTCGCGACCAAGCCTAGAAGAATCAGGCAACAAACACTTTATGGTATTGTAAAGAAATTTTACAGTAGGTACAGAGGCCCATTATTAAGCAACGCATAAACTGTACTGATTCGTTTTCACCCCTCAGATAACTGATAGAATACAAGTATACCTATTTTTTTTTTGGTAAATACATTCTTACTTTTAATAAAAAAAAATATACGTTAACACCCACAGAACCAATATTTGAGTTCATCATACAAACTTTTGTTCTAGATGGAAATTGAACTCGCAACCTACAGGACAGAAAAGCATATTACTACCCACTGAGCTGTGAGGTCAGTCAATTCTGTTTTAATAAATGAAGGAATGAATGAATAAATGAATGAATTAATGAACATGCTTTATTATACACCAATAATAAAAAAAACAATAAAATAAACTAGAACAAACTGTACTAAAAATAAATATTTTCGCACACCTCGAATGTAATTTAAAAATACTTGCGTAGAGCCGAGGTTACCCAACAATAACATTATTATCTACACCATAATCTCCTTGTCCTTATTCCATTTTTACGTGGGGTCGGCAAAACATATTTTTCTTTTCCACTTCTTTCTTACATCTTTTATTCAGCATATTCATCTTTTTTTGGTCTTCTCATATATCCATCCACATTCATACATGCCACTCTTCTCGTCATATAAAAAAAACGGCCAAGTGCGAGTCGGACTCGCGCACGAATCGTTCTATAAAAAACGGCACGTTTATTGTGGGAGCCCCACTATTTATTTTATTCTGTTTTTAATTTCGGCATTTTAAGGGTTCCGTACCCAAAGGATAAAACGGGATTCTATTACTAAGACTTCGCTGTCCTTCCGTCAGTATGTCTGTCACAGGGCTGTATCTCATGAACCGTGATAGCTAGACAGTTGAAATTTTCACAGATTATGTATTTCTGTTGCCGCTCGACAATTACTAAAAACAGAATAAAATAAATATTTAAGTGTGGTCCCATAAATCAGACGTGATTTTTTTGCCGTTTTTTATAGATTATATTACGTATTATATATAGATTATATTACGACGTACGGAACCCATCGTGCGCGAGTCTGACTCGCACTTGGCCTATTTTTTATGGTGCTTTCAAGGCTTTTAAGATGTAAAATATTAGTTTCACAATCAAGTGTAATAATTATAAGTTGTAAAAGGTGTGTAAAAAAATATGAGCGAAATTAATAACCTTAACCTAAGAAAATATTTGCCTACCCTTACATTTTTTAGTAGCAGACTCGGAATATAGAGTTATCCAGAGGCAAAGGGCCCGACATTAATTACTTTCACAAACTTATTAAGTTCAAGCTCATTGACTCCACCTTCATCCCCAACTTTGAGGGTTGATTATCCGAGGGTTGCTCTTGAAGCAGGGCTGACATCTTCTCGTTCAATAAAAGTCAAATTAAATAGTATGTATAGTATGATATGTCAATGTCAGTACTCTATGTCTATGGACAAAATGAATATAAAAGAAACATGTGTGTGTGAAATGCATGGTAGTGTGTGTAATGTTTCTATGTCTATGGACAAAATGAAAAACAAAAGAAACATGTGTGTGTGAAATGCATGGTAGTGTGGGTAATGTTTTATTTATTGATTTAATGTACTTTATAAGCATTATTATTGAAAAATATTAGCGTTCTGCACTTCTCCTGCACATAAACTATAAGTGTGCCAAATTTTATGCTCCTGCGTCCGCGCAATTTTCGTTAAAAGGGGTCCAAAGTTTTGGCATCACGTATTAATATATAGATAATGACTGTAATCTCCGTACGGTAAACATTTCAGATCTCCTAGCGCTCATACCCTTGAAGATCCCATAAGGTGGTGGTTAGGGGCAACACACATTATATATGGCGACATTACAAAAGGCGGACTTATTGCTACTAAGCAATCTATCAATCTACCAGTTAACTTAACGATGGAGTGGATAAAAAAATAAATGTAAACTTAGTCGGGGAGCACAAATTATCCAATATATAAAATTTCCATGTCACAATGTTAGTTACCATACTCCTCCGAAACGGCTTGACCGATTCTCATGAAATTTTGTGAGCATATTGAGTAGGTCTGAGAATCGACGAACATCTATTTTTCATACCCCTAAGTGATAAGGGTGGCGTAAAAATCGGGAAAAACGGAAAGTGCTTTTTTCTGTGGGATTATTGACATTTGACAGGACAACGTCTGTCGGGACAGCTAGTATTTAAATAAAAAAACATTTAACTAAAAACATACCTGTATACTTAAGAATCTCTTTACATCAATGATCTGCAATACATATAATTTGTCCACGGATTCTGAGATCATCTATCAGCGAAAAGACAATGTTTACAGGAGAGACAATAAACGAATAAGTTTTCGGAAGTTCACGAACGTTATGACAGTTTTGACAGAGACAGTTATCGCTAATGTGCGTAAATAATAAATAAAATAAATAAGATCACGACTGTAATCCCCAAGTACAGTAGACATCCTCTCAGATCTCCAGACGCTTAGATCCTTTGAAGATGTCTAGTGGGGGTAGTCAGAGGCACGTCCAAACATTATATTTGGCAAATATCCACATTTTGCAGTAGTTAGCATTCCATACGTGACAGGTTGCAAGCCCATCGCCGCTTATAAGAATACTAATTGGTTTTCTAAAGGAAAACATCGTGATGTTTTCCTTCACCGTTTTGAGCACGTGTTTTTGATGCGCATATAAATTTTTCGGACAGAAAGATCCATTGATGCACGCCAGGATTCGAACCCACGACCTTCAGATTGAAAGTCAAGGTACCTCCCACTCGGCCAACACGGTTATGATTTTATAAAACGATATATTTCTACTTGAGATTATTTTGACGCTCTACACCTACCATATTATTTAACACTTAACCAATTAATCGGTATAGGTTTTTGACAACCCTACAATCTAGAGGTTGTTTAAAAAATGAGTCCGTCTCGTAGTAATTGCCGATTGATATCGCCAATATTGAATGAATTTAGAAAGAAGCGAGGTCTCGATTTATCTTACTGCGATAAAGTTAACGAAGTCGGAAAATTGATTTTGAATGTCCAACGATGGGAAACAGGATTGAAATGCAGATAAATTGTTTTATAATATAACTTATCTAATACGATTACTAACTTACTTATATAGTTAACATTCCTTTTTTAGGGTTTCGTACCCAAAGGGTATATATAAACGGGACCCTATTACTAAGACTTCGCTGTCCGTCTGTCTGTCACAGAGCTGTATCTCATAAGCCGTAATAGACAGTTGAAATTTTCACAGATTATGTATTTCTGTTGCTGCTCTAACAACAAATACTAAAAACAGAATAGAATAAATATTTACTGGGGGCTCCCATACAACAAACATGATTTTTTTGCCGTTTTTATAGATAATGGTACCAATAGAACCCTTCGTGCGCGATTCCGACTCGCACTTGGCCGTTTTTTTTATATTATTGTAGCGGTTGAATAGATGTTTTCTATTCTATTCTATTCTATGCTATCTTAACATTCGCGACACAGTTTTTCATAGCTTTCACTCACTCACTCACTCTCAAGACTCTCGAAATTTGAGTCAAAAAATTGTTAATACTTTCAGTGACAGAATAAAATGAAAATTACTGTTTTCAAAATGGTTGATTTTACCTTATTTATTCGAGGTTGTTGGAGTGACTTATAAAAACTAGTAGAAACCCCGGCGACCTTGTTCGCGATTAGCTATTTTCAATTACATCACTTCACCGTGTTCTGTGTTTTACCTATCTATACTAATATTATAAAGATAAAATATGTATTTTTGTATGTTTGTAATGATTAAACTCAAAAACTTTAGGACTGATTTAAAAAATGTACTGAATTATCTATGAGTAACGTAGGCTATTTGTGTTACTAGAAATTAGGGATCCCTTAAACTTCAATAAAGTAATCCAAGGTTAAATAAAATTAATTCATTAGTACACCCGTGCAACGCCCCAGGTCGTTCTACTAATTTCCAATATACTTAGTACCCTAGAAAACCACGTATGCTAAATGGCTCAACCAATTAATTTAGCAACAGCCTGGGGTGATAGTTCAAATTAAAAACTAATACAAACAAATAATAAAAAAAAAGTTTATTTTGTATTTAATAGTAAACCCAAAAATCTAATAAACTGAATCACAACACTTACCACACCGTACCCACATCGGCGAAATTGGCACCCGCATAACACATCCACAGGCAACTTAGAACTACTGGTACACTTCCTTATCTACACTATCTACGAGTACATCTACACTACCAATATAAAGAGGTAAATTTGAATTGTTGTATTTTTGTTTGTACCGGATAAACTAAAAAACCGGCCAAGTACAATTCGAACTCGCGCAAGAAGGTTTCCGTACTATAAAAACAGCCAAAAAATTATGTTGTATGGGAGCCCCACTTAAATACATATTTTATTCTGTTTTTAGTATTTTTTGTTATAGCGGCAACAGAAATTCATTATCTGTGAAAATTTCAACTGGCTAGCTATCACGGTTCATGAGATACAGCCTTGTGACAAAAAGACGGAGTAATAGGATCCCGTTTTTTTGGGTACGGAACCCTAAAAACTACTTAGCCCATTTTAAATATTATTTAATTTTTCAAAAGTTACATTATCAACGTCATAACAAGAATTTTAAAACAACTTAACAAGAATTTTCTTAGGTGTATGTTATGTACATCATTCTTTCATGTTTCTCCCAGGAAGTTACGATTAATTATTGTTCTTCATCAAGGTTCTCAGCTGGAAGAAGTGTGTATTTTGCCTAAGGTTGGACTCTTTAGGAGCAGGTTAAGGGAATTTGTTGCTACATATCTTTGCCCGTCTAATATTCTGAAACTATTATTATTAATCAGACCATAACCACTATCATGATGAACTAGATGTACACTATCCGCTGTAGTACAGACGTAGGCTTAAAAACTCATCACAGAATTCCAAGTAACGAAACATTGATAGTGATCCTCAATTAAAAGGGGGCGATCCTTTGCGATCCTGGGCTCAAAAAGGTGCACGTTCTAGCATTAAAAATAAGCTTCAGATATTCGGGTTGGGCCCTGTACCCTTAGCGCCAGTTTCTTGGTAGTTATTTATAGTAGAACACGCCCCGACACAGCAATATAATTGCGACAATATAATTGCAAATACTAAAATTATCTAAAACACAAACACAGACAATAAATAACATTATAGTAAAATAAATTAAACTAAACTAAATTTGATGACGATTCAAAATGATCCAAGTGATTTTAAGGTGATAAGTGAAATTTTTGATGGGCTTGACGTTTTGTATGAGCTGAGTCTACCCGGATATGATGGAAAAATTGATAAAACTGCATTATCTTGAAAACGACCAAATTTAAAAAAAAAATTGTCTTTAATGTAGGTAGATATGATTATCTAACGAATTATAATTATAATAATGAACTATTTAGTTATTCATAGTTTTGATTAAAAACGGAACTAGTGTTTTTGAAGAGCCAACTTTGGAAAATAAATATATCGAGAAAAGTTTCACCAATCGTGTTTCTGTCTTTAATATAACTAGATTATATCCTTAAGTTATCTTTGTCATATAAAACAAAACTGTATGTTTTGCGGTTATTGAGAAAAAACGATTCTGCATTCATCAAAAACATTTATTACTCGTCTTAAAAAATAAACGCTATTTAGACTTTGATTATGATGATTAGTGCCTATGAATGGCCTGCTCAGTTGGTAGTAATTCTGCCTTCTGCGCTGTAGGTTGTGGGTTCGATACACAAATATTTGCCCTGGGTGGGGACCCAGGGCAAATATTTGTGTGATGAACATAGATGTTTGTTCTGTGTCTGGGTGTTATGTATAATAAGTATGATTTTACAAAAAAAAGTATATGAGTATTCTATCAGTTATCTGGTTCCCATAGTACAAGCTTTGCTTAGTTTGGGGCTAGATGGCGCTGTGTGAAAAGTCCGCCAATATTTAATTTTATGAGTATTGCAATATTTCCAATGCTTACCAGCCGATTGAGGAAGCGAGTAACTAGTGCTGATAGCACTGCAATCGCGGTGAACCCAACGATTCCCATTATGAAGGGAAATTTTAAGCGAGGTAAATGAATTGAGAGAGAGCGATTTGTTTGTAAAAGCAAAGCTCTTTCATTCATTGCTGGCTTTTAAATATCTTTAGAGAATGAATTTTCTTGATGTTTCCTCAGTGGCAAAAAGATCTTAGAAATCTTTATTCGCTTTAGAGTTTTTTTATGTCAAGACACGAATTTTCTAAGAACATGACTTTTTGCAGGTTTTCCCAGCTGGCTTATTTATATTAGCACCTACCAATCTTTCGGTTTCGTCGGTTTTGTCTACATGGTCATCCTATGTATGTATGTATGTTTGCTTATATCTTTAAAACTACACAACGGATTTTGATGCGGTTTTTTTTAATAGATAGAGTGATTCAGGAGGAAGGTTTATATGTATTAAACCCGTGCGAAGCCGGGGCGGGTCGCTAGTAATATTATAAATGCGAAAGTTTGTGAGTTTGTTTAATCTTTGTGTCCTTATCAATCCGACAAAACGGATGAAAAAGATGAAATTTGTTGTAGTAAAGGGGGATGCCGTGTTGCCCGAGTGGGATGTATCTCGACTGTCAATTTCAAGGTTGTGGGTTCGAATCCCGGCGTGCATCAATGGATTTTTCTGTTCTAAAATTTATATGCGCATCAAAAACACGTGCTTTAAACGGTGAAGGAAAACATCGTGAGGAAACCAGTTAGTGTTCTTATAAGCGGCGATGGACTTGCAACCTGTCACGTATGGAATGCTAACAACTGCAAAATGTGGGCATGTGCCTAATATAATGTTTGGACGTACCTCTGACTACCCCCACTAGATATCTTCAAAGGATCTAAGCGTCTGGAGATCTGAGAGGATGTCTACCGTACTTGGAGATTACAGTCGTGTTTTTTTTTAAGGTGCAAACTTATTTTGTTTTCTGCATGTGGTGTACGCTATGCTTTTCTTTCATTAGAAAAAAATTATGCACGTGCGTACGAAAACCTAGACTTAAGTAATTATCACTACATAGTATAAAGCAAAGTCGCTTCCTGCTTCCCGCGTCTGTATGTATGTCTGTATGTATGCTTATATCTTTAAAACTGCGCAACGGATTTTGATGCGGTTTTTTTTAATAGATAGAGTGATTCAGGAGGAAGGTTTATATGTATGTACATGCTTAATATATTGGAGAACCACTGATAATTTTAAGATTTCTAATATGAAGTCGTAAATAAACACATTTTTTTGCGCTTACATTGCAAACGCTGGCTGAACTCTACGAGATAGATCAAAATAATGTACTAAATATTGTATACCTTAAAAAGGTCTACAAAAAATGCCGTGATGGTATATGTTTATCTCTTAGGGATAATCCACAATAATCAATTTCTATCCTTTACTTTTTACCGCGACTTTTTTTTTAAATTTTAAATGCTGTTAACGAGTATACAAAGACATTCTGTAATATATTTTGGTATCAGCTTTGCACCCGTGCGAAGCCGGGGCGGGTCGCTAGTCCTATATATTCTTAAGTACTTTAAAGTTGATACAATACCTAGCTTTTTACCTGATTCTTGTAAAGGTATTTTATAGACTGATACTAGAAATCACAAGTACGACCTACTTCCTCTGAGGGCTCTCAGACCGTCAAAGTATGTTCAATAGTAAATCCATCTATTATACAGCGAACCCCTCAATGGTTGTTATTCAAGAAACATCGCCTAAATCTATCGTTAGTTTGATGATCCTTGATCCGGGATCGTCTAAGGACCTTGTACAATGACCCACATGACAATAGTGACACTGACACATGACAATGACATAAGTGGTGGCCACAAATAAAGGAAAATGCCTATTGGCTTACTAAGTTTCCATTTTAATCATTCGCAAGTTATGTACTTAAGAAAAACCGGCCAAGTGCGAGTCGGACTCGCGAACGAAGGGTTCCGTACCATTATGTATAAAAAAACGGCAAAAAAAAACACGTTTGTTGTATGGGCCCTACTTAAATATTTATTTTATTCTGTTTTTAGGGTTCCTACCCAAAGGGTAAAAACGGGACCCTATTACTAAGACTTCGCTGTCCGTCTGTCCGTCTGTCCGTCTGTCTGTCACAGGGCTCTATCTCATGAACCGTGATAGCTAGACAGTTGAAATTTTCACAGATGATGTATTTCTGTTGCCGCTATAACAACAAATACTAAAAACAGAATAAAATAAATATTTAAGTGGGGCTCCCATACAAAAAACGCGTTTTTTTGCCGGTTTTCATAGATAATGGTACGGAACCCTACGTGCGCGAGTCCGACCCGCACTTGGCTGGTTTTTAGTATTCGTTGTTATAGCGGCAACAGGAATACATCATCTGTAAAAAATTTACTGTCTAGCTATCACGGTTCATGAGATACAGTCCTGTGACAAACAGACGGACAGACGGACAGATGGACAGCGAAGTCTTAGTAATAGGTTTCCGTTTTTACCCTTTGGGTACGGAACCCTAAAACACCTTGTCCTGTTTTGAACACGGTTGAATGGCATAAAACACCAGAGAACTCATAGAAAGGGGCAAATTTTAAATGAAAAGAAAAGAAAATAAGAAATAAAGAAACCGTCCAACCATTACAATATTAAATAAAGAAATGTATAAAAGAAAATAACACAGTACTTGACAAATAAAATAAAGAAAACATAGTTATCGTGAGTTAGAATCGAACTCACAATCTACAGCGCAAAAGGTAGAACTACTCGAAACTGAGCTGTATGGCCAATCACGTCTTTGCTAGGGACTAGAAACTGGTGAATTGACCTGTTCCATCTTTCCCAACTAAAAATATCCAAGTATCCCAACTGGGAGGTTAGCATGAACCACTATCGTATCGACAACGTATCATCCAAATGTTAAAACTGACACTTATTATACGAAAAGTGTCAGTTTTGACATTTCATGTCACTGATGGGATAGCCAGTTGGAAAAGATGGAACAGATCGGTGAATTGGCAATAGCTGGTCATCGTGTGTCAGGCCCTCTTGAACCCGGTGACAACGCGCCATATTTGTCCCAAAGATCTTTATCATCCATCTAGACTATCTTCGCGAGTCGACGATATATCACGGTAATATCAACAGTCGGATCGCGTATAAAGGGGGGTAGGTGGGGGGGTAAAAAGGAGGTTAAGAGAGAGGGGGTATGAATGGCGTTACGTGACCGGCGTAAAGCGAATCACTCATGAATAGGAACGTCAAATAATACTGGTGATGTTGAAGGATAATGTCTACTAATCTAGTCTGTTTTATGTCGGCGGCTCTTTCATTGGGGTAAAAGTATTTTTTTTATCTACTTTCTGGGTAAATACGAGTAACATGGTAAGCATTTAATCCACATGTACCTATGGTAGACATCTTCTTAGATCTTTAGGGGTTCATATCCTAATGGGAGTAGTCAGAGGCACGCCCAAACATTACATTTGGCACTTGGTCACATTTTGCAATGACGTCGCAAGCCCATCGCTACTTATAAGAATAGTAATTGGTTTCCTTACGATGTTTTCCATCACCGTTATAGACAATTATAATACCTACTTAAATTAAAGACAGTTTTTTATGATTAATACTTTTACTCGCTACGACTATGCTCATACAAAAACAGAAAAATATTAAGTACCCTTTAAATTCATTGCTACAGTTTACGACAAGACAACGCCTCGTACTCTTCACGCTTTTATTTCAGTGAACATTTCAGTATGAATTTTCAGGTTGTTGTGCAGTGAGGTTCATTTTTGCAGCTGCCGTCAAATGCAGCGGATGTGGCATGTTTATAGCCGTGACGTCACAGGAAACAGCGCAGACTGATGTGCGGCGACTGGGGATTATTGTTTTTGTGGATTTTGTGATAAATTGCTACATTACTATTATAGAGGTAAAATTTACATTTTTGTATTTTTGCTTGTTTAATATAATACAAGACTAATTTTTTTCAAAAACATTGTGGGGATTTATCCCCACTTAAATTGCAATAATGTAACATAAGGTATCAAAAATTTGCCTTCAATAATTCGCGAAGCCAAAGCGGTATAAGTTGTAGGTATAAATTTATTCACTTCATTTTTTAATTTTTTATTTAAATGAACGACGACGTTGTGCTTGCAGCCTGTCATTATACAAAATGCTTATATTGCGAAATGTGAGCATGCACCAAATATGATGCTTAGACATGCTTGACAACCCCCTTAAGATACTAATACTAAAAGATCTGAAGCGTGTAAAAGCTGTTATGAAACAGTTATATTACAAACGAAATTAAATTTTTCTTTGTATAGTAAGGAGTTGAGTTTCTCGAGTCTAGTTTCTTGCGTTTGAATATTTATGGAGCTTCCAATGGATACTACTCTCCATAAACCCTGGTTTAGAGACATTGTGATCGTTGAATGTAATTAAGGCGAGACGATTTACTGCCACAGCTAAACAATATTCAGTACGTTACAGAGCATGTTTGAAATCTGTTGAGCATAACATTTGCTGGTCAATTTATGAATCTACTAATTCTCCTGTCACAGTGTTTGTAACCAAACTAATCCGAAACGGCTTTACTAATAATGTGTATATTTGTGGTATGAAAATGATCGTAAAGTATATTTAATACCACTTTTTGTAAAACCAGGCTAAAGTTCCATGAAAAACAAAATGTGCTTTATTCTTTGGGATTATTGAAATTTGACAGGGCAACGTCTGTCGGGTCAGCTAGTATATAAATGTAATATTATATTGGTAGACTTTAAACGCAGTGCCATCTAGCCGCTATAAGCAAAGCTAGTACTATGGGAACCAGATAACTGATAGAATACTTACATACTTACATTCTTGTTTTTGAAAATACATACTTATTATACACAAGCTGACCCCGCGAACTTCTTATCGCTTTAGAATTAACAAATGTTGTGTTAAGTTCCCATTCCCGTTCCCGTTCCCGTTACCGTATTATCAAACCTAATAAAACTCAAATTGACTCTACGTTTTAGTTAGAAAAGAATAGGGCTGTTTTTAGGGTTTTTCCGGCAATTAATTGAGACCTCCACGAACATTTCAAGACCAAGATAAGATAAATCCGTTCAGCCATTCTCGAGTTTTAGCGAGACTAACGAACAGCAATTGATTTTTATATATTACTAGTGACCCGCCCGGGCTTCGCACGGGTGCAATGCTCATACTAAATATAGTACAGAATGTCTTTATATAAAACGTTTTTTTTTCACAGCTTTTTTGTCATTAGACAATTATTGATGATTTCTTTTTTTCTCGAACGTTCGCGACCGGCCGAATTGCGCGTTTGACGCCTAGCTGTTAGGCCGGTTGCGAACGTTCGAGAATGTTCGTTTTACGAAGCTACTCGCTAGGTGACTTGCTAGCCTCTAGGTACCAAGCAAGAAGCCTGCCTGTGCGTTCGCGTTTTTAATTAGAGAGACTGAGAGTGTTATAAACGTAAGAGTAGACAAATATAATCAGAAAGCTTCGAACTGCTAAGCTATCGGGAGTTACACGTGTTATTGTGAGTCAACCATAAAAGATAGACATATGCTGTCGTGGGATATTTTTTATATAATTTTAAGGAGAACATTTCCGTCATACATGATTTCTGAATAGCTTTAACCATTAAGGTTGCACACGCGACGGAAGCTCAAAAAATGGAGTAACTTCTCCCGTTTTCCCAACATTTTCCTTCACTGCTCTGCTCCTATTGATTGCAGCGTGATAAAAAGTATACTATAACCAGCTCAGGAGTATGAAAATTAATTGTAAGTACCAAGTTTCGTTAAAATCCGTCGAGTAGTTTTTGTTTCTATAACGGTTATACAGACAGACAGACAGACAGTCAGACAGACAGACAGACAGACAGACAAAAATTTTACTGATTGCATTTTTGGCATCAGTATCGATCCCTAATCACCCCCTAATAGTTATTTTGGAAATATATTTCATGTACAGAATTGACCTCTCTACAGATTTATTATAAGTATAGATATTTACACTCAGACACAGAACAAACATCTGTGTTTATCACACAACACACTAACATTTTATCCTGTGTGGGAATCGATACCACAACCTACAGCGCAGAAGGCAGAGTTACTATCAACTGAGCTGCGATGCCAGTCAATGCACAAAGAGTAAACAAGGACGCAATACAAATGCTCCGTCGAGATAATCTAAACCTATTGATCTAGTGCCATTATACTAAAAGAAAATAAGGGAACGAGTTTGTATGTAAGAAGCGAGGGTATCGTTTTGGCATCTACTTTTCCTTTATTTAAGTTTTTTTAATTTTAGTTAAGTTCTCATTATATCTATGTAAAGATAATGCATTCAAAAATAATATTAAATACTAGGTAGATTAGGTTCTAGATAATTTCATTTTGTGAGGAAGATTTTAACCAATACAATTTTAGCAATAATTATTTGGGTAATAAGAGTAGCAACACCTTAATTACATAATTACCTACCTAGGTAAAAACCTTGTGATTTGAATGACGTAGATACTCTACTTTGCATCTAGCCTTATAGAGTCCTTGTAATTTTTATTGGAATTGAACAAAAAAATACTGAATTGATAATTTTCAAGGTCTCAGTTACAGTGATTTCATGTCTGAACAGCATTATGATACTTTCAGGTGAATGTTAATATAATCTGATTTATTACACCCATAAACACATTAATGACCTCTAGACATGGATCATACATCAGAATCATCATGTTAAAGTCTAATAATAAATACTAAACAGGATTAATTAAAACCACTCCCAAAAACTGAATATGAATGTTAAATGCATCTTAATTGATTGTTATCACCAAAAATACAAAATTAGTATTTTTTAATTTTGATTCATTCTATAATTTGGTAATTTTCCTAAATGCCTATTACTGAAGAAAATATATTTTCACCTTAGGTAAGTATAGGTATTTGCGGTCTTTATTGCTTTTTCTATATCCTGTAACATTTCCGTTAGATATTATAGGATGTTTAAACGTTTTCTTCGTTTCGGATCGATACAAGAACAGTCTTAAGTCTTAATCCATCAGGCTAAAGCAATTTTTCTTTTACCTAAGCCTTAGGTGGAATGGATTTATTTGTAGGTACTAAGGCGCATCGCCCAAACGAGCTGGAGTCGAGGCGGAGGCGGCTCGGAGTCGCGGCGAGAGCGAGCAAGCGGCGAGCAGCGCAGGGGCGCAGCCACGCCTCGACTCTAGCTCGTGTGGGCTATACGCCTAAGGCATTGGTACGGCTACTTTAAATAGTTTTTTTTATATTTTAGGAGTAGTCTAAATACATCCAATTTATGATCATTTATTTTTTTTATTTATTTATTAAGGCAGCGCCAACAGCACACATAATACACATTAAACACGTAAACATTTATGAAAAAGTATTATAGAATGTGAGCCAATTACAGGCATGCACAACATTACTAATAAAAAGACAGACAACAGACACAGGATAAAATTGAACAAAAAGAATATAATTCAAGGTAACTAAGAATAAAAAATAAAAATAAAACTATTCTGACAATAAAAATAAAAATTAGAAATCATATTCATATCAACCGTCATTTATAAAGTATTTAAGTGTTAGTGTAATATTTTTGTAATTTTTACTTTTATGTCAAAAAAACGATATGATTACAGACTCATTTGAGTTGACCGATTTGACACATGTTTGAGCTGCCGATAGTTTACACGACTATCATGACATCTATGGGCTCTACAAGTCATGATAAGTATTATGTCAACAATCTTGAATTTTAACACTTCGACGGTAACACGCAAATCCAAAGTCCAGTAACTCAGTATTATTGGACAGAGTATGCGTAGTAAATCCTTGTGTGTTGCATAATACATGCAAATATCTCAAATGCCTCCATAAATATAGGAAACCCCCTATAAATGAATTAAATCTTGTGTACGTTGGACAATGACGTTTTATATCTATGGATGCGCTAAGGAACTTTTATTAAACGAAAGATATAGATAGATACATAAGTCTTTACTTATCAGAAGGGTGGGCGGAGCAATATTGTTTTTTAGGATTCCGTACTTAGGGTAAAAACGGGACCCTCTCACCAGATGGTATCACATGAATCGTGATAGTTAGACAGTTGAAATTTTCACAGATGATTGTATTTCTGATGCCGCTATAACAACAAACAACTAAAAACAGAATAAAACGAATATTTAAGTGGGGCTCCCATACAACAATCGTGATTATTTGCCGTTTTTTAAAGATAATGATACGGCCCTTCGTGCGTGAGTCCGACTCGAACTAGGCCGGTTTTTTACGAAATTTTAGGTTTAGATACAACAGAATCGCTACCATATTGACTACTAAATTATGTAAAAAAATACCTAATAAATATTTTTGGATTTGAAGGTAAAAAAGAAGTCGTCTTACCAATCGTATCGTCGTTAATTTACATAAAGTTATCAATTTACCATCGCCCAAAGAGGGGACCTCAACAACGACATTCCATAAACTATAAGAAAAATAAAATATTAAGGTTTTATAAATAATTAAAAAAAAGAATAAAATTATACCACATAATAAATTAATTAAAATACCAAATCAAATGTAAAATTAATAACTAGGGCTATTTATTTTATTGATCAATTTACAATTTCATAAACTTTTTATCATAAACATCGTACAAATCTTTTGATAAAACATCATTGTACGAAAGCGTTAATATTCAAGTTTCGTATTAAAGCCATCGAGACGCATGAAATGTTGATGTTCGTTAAAAATGTACGAACTTAGTGCGATTTATCACTTACATCTAAACACTCCAGACCTTTTTAGTACGTAAAAAGGATTTACTTTAAGCTGAAAAACTCACGTGTAATCCTCGGAGATGAAAGTGAAAGAATATAATTTATTTGCTACATTATCTATATATATATAAATCAATGCCACTTTTCGTTGTAATATTATAACTCAATAACGGGCTCACCTATCCAAACCAAATGTTTAGGCTTTGTTCGGACTATTCAGTAGATGTTTAGTAGATGTTAGTAGATAGTTTATGTAAAGTTTGCATAAAATCGGTAGAGCGGTTACATTTTTTTTAATATATTTTTTTTTATATATGTATATATATATATAACGCGACTTTCAAAGTCGCGTTAGTTACACTATATATAATAAATTCAAGAATGGCTGAATCGATTTGGCTGAAAATTGGTGGGGAGGTAGCTAAGAACCTGGAGACGGATATAGGATACTTTTTAACGGGAACGGGAAAAATAAGGTTTATTTTAAAGTAGCTTATGTTCAACCCAAGGCCGTGATAATAGCCGTGATTCGCATTTATAATATTAGTTAGTACAGATGGAACATGCCCCTAGTTATACAGACTACCCCTTATAGATATCTTCATGTATCTGAGCGCCTGGGTACCTTATGATCTCTTTTCTAATTTGTCCGCTTTCGTACTGCCTTTCGCGTTTTTAATTTACCGCGTCCAAGGCTCGAGATGTCTATACTTTCTGCAATATCAGACTCTTGAATCCCATTATAAGTTGAGCGCAAGTTTATCATAACTCCGCCGGTGATGACACTAACAAGCGCATAATAATATTCCGTAAATGAGATCTGTCTTCTCGGATTAAACATTTAAAATGGTTTTATAGTGATTTATGTTTACTCTCTTTATGAATTGTCAAGCTGCTTTATTACTTTGCAATTTACCCGGCTTCGCACAGGTGGGACCTGGATAAAAAGTAGCCTATGTGTTATTCTGATGTCTATGATATATTACTGTAAAGTTTCATTTTAATCCGTTCTGTAGTTTTTGCGTGAAAATGTAACAAACACACACACACCCCTCACTCACTCATTTACTCAAAAACTCTCACAATTATAATATTAACTAGCCGACCCGTGACAGACGATGTCCTGTCAAATTTCAATAATCGAATAAAAAAGACTGAATGTTTTTAGTCTGTGATGTCAGATTTGTTGCACACCAGCGCCATTTATACAGAAATCATCTCTTTTGAGTTTTTTTATCGTTTTAGGGATGTTTTTTATTTTTATAGTAGTCTATTTTATATAAGGGCATCATTTCCACATCTACATCCAATTTTTGACGTTTAGGCCTGATTGTGGCGCAAACATACATACAAAATCACAAACTTTCACATTTATAATATTACTAGCCGACCCGTGACAGACGTTGTCCTGTCAAATTTTAATAATCGAATAGAAAAGACTGAATGTTTTTAGTCTGTGATTAGACTGTTGCAGTTGTCAGATTTGTTGCACACCAGCGCCATCTATACAGAAATCATCCCTTTTGCGTTTTATTATAGTTTTTGGGATGTTTTTCATAATTTAAAGTAGTCTATTATTTATTCAGGCGTTATATCTACATCTACAGCATATTTCAACTCAATCCGTTTTGTCGTTTAAGCCTGATTGAGAAACAAACATACATACAAACTCACAAACTTTCGCATTTATAATATTACTAGTCGACCCGTGACAGACGTTGTCCTGTCACTTTCAATAATCGAATAGAAAAGACTGAATGTTTTTAGTCTGTGATGTCAGATTTGTTGCACACCAGCGCCATCTATACAGAAATCATCTCTATTGCGTTTTTTATCGTTTTGGGGATGTTTTTCGGATTTTAAGATACCCTATTATTTATTCTGATTTTTTATCTACATACTAGCAAGTTTCATCTTAATCCGTTTTGTCGTTTAGGCCTGATTGTGGAACAAACATACATTTCTTTTCACAAACTTTCACATTTATAATATTATTAGGATTAGGATTAGGATAATGAAAAAAACGTTTAAAAAAAAAAGTAGTAACTTTAAAACAGACAATTTGACTTCCGCAACATGGTTAAAATTAACCTTTCAGTTACCGCAAAGGTGCAGTATGGTACGTTAGCTCAGCAAGGCAACAGTGAGTAATTACTCCGAGCTCTAGCGTGTTAACATTGCAATTTACATACATTGCAATGCTCTTAAATTAGGAAGTGGTTGAGGTAACCGGCTCACGAGTTGCACGAAACTTGGACAGTGTAGAAGCCTAAAATACCCGAATCTAGCAAAGTTTTAGAAGTTAGTTAGTCGCGAATTTCATTATTATGATGACTATTAATATTGGCCTTACAGCTCAGTTAGTAGCTCTGCCTTCTTCGCTGTAGCTTGTGGGTTCGATTCCCAAACAGGTTACACGTGTCTTAAAAATAGATGTTTGTTCTGTGTCTGGCTGTCATGAAATATCTTATGTTTGTATTTAAATATATATCTATAATATAAAAAAATCGGCCTAGTGCGAGTCGGACTCGCGCACGAAGGGTTCCGTACCATTATGTTTGCTTATATCTTTAAAACTACAGAACGGATTTTGATGCGGTTTTTTTTATTAGATAGAGTGATTCAATAGAAAGGTTTATATGTATAATACATGCATAATATAGTAGAGAAACACTTATATTTTAGATGTTTCTAATGTGATGTCGTAAATAAACACATTTTTTTCTACAATAAAGTCCGCGATGGTATTAGAAATGTCTTACGCACAGCGAAGCGGGCACGGGTCAGCTAGTATAATATATATTTGTATTATATTAGTTATCAGGTTCCCATTGTATATGCTTTGCTTAGTTTGGGGCTAGATGGCGCTATGTGATAATGTCTAACAATATTTATTTATTTGCAAAATATGCAACAGAGGCGTTGGTGCTTTTTTTGGTCATTACAAAGTTGGTCAACTAAGGACGGATAAACTTTTTACGTAGTTTTTTTTACGTCATTAAAAACAGGGCACTTCCATTGCAAAATTGAGTTCAAACCAAATTCTAAGATCTGAGGGGCTGTTTTAAAAACATGATTATCATGTTATGATGTTGAATTCAATACCTAATGCTATAGAAAACCTAATTTGTACACTTTTCATAGTAACTATTTAAGTAACTGCTTTTGATGATATTAACTAAAACAAATTCGAAGTATATTAATATAATATACTCAGCGTAATATTATTATATCGTGCCTTAAAAGGATACAATAAATAATATAATAAAACTAAAAACAAAAAGTAATATTACGAATCATATTTTGTTATTATAATTGACGTTGAGACCGCTTAAAATATAATAGCAATAAGGAAACCAAACGACGGTAAGGACATTGTTTGTGACATACAGTCAAACATTAACATAGACAAAATTGTATAAATAATTTGGTCTTGTTTGTAAATATAATAAAAAACCGGCCAAGTGCGATTCGGACTCGCGCACGAAAGGTTCCGTATAATTTTCTATAAAAAAAACGGCTAAAAATGTATGTTTTTATTCTGATTTTAGTATTTGTAGTTATAGCGGCCACAGAAACATAATCTGTGAAAATTTCAACTGTCTAGCTATCACGGTTCATGAGATACAGCCCTGTGACAGACAGCCGGACGGACAGACGGACAGTGAAGTTTTAGTAATAGGGTCCTGTTTTTATCCTTTGGGTATGGAACCCTAAAAATAAATAAGTAATTACCTCTGTAATTACAAGCATCCAAAGAATTATATTGACTTGTTTTTTTTTCAGAAATTAATCAAGAATATACCGAAATAAATTGTACACAGCCTAAAACTACATTATTATGATATTTAAAGGCTTCAAATTAGTAATGATCTATAGAATAAAATTATTCATTATAGAATCAGTAGTTTTAATAAATAAATAATAGAATAAGTTAGATAACTGATAGAATACATAAATAAATTGGTAGTGATGGCGCTGGTGTGCAAAAAAACTGATAAGAGTCTTGACATCAGTCGCCATAGCATCATGCGTTACTCTATGCGATTATTTAAATTGGGACAGGACAGCGTTTGTCGCGGGTCTGCTAGTTATATATAACAATACTTTTTAATGATTAAAAAAATATATTTTTGAACAAAACAAAAACCACAAATGTATGTCCCCATTAGTAAATGCTCGACGGAAACATCTTACATACACACTTTTTTAGTTTTTGCGTTGTTAGAAGCTACGGCTCTTTAGTTTCATACGCATATAATATTTAATAATAAAAAAAAACCTTAAGAATAAATAGATAAGTTTTTTTGGTAACTTTATTTATGCTAGAATGTACAATTTATTGTTGGAAAAATTTCATTGTGGTCTCATTCAGAGGAAATAACCTCCCTTACAACCTCCTTGTAGAAATAGGTTGAATAGCCAGTAAACCTGTATAAATGAACAACAAAAATGTATCATCGAACATTTGTCATAATATTCTGGCAATGTGTCATCAACATTAATATCCGCCCGCTAGAGGGCGCAACAAATAATAAATGTTCCTATCCGAAACAAAAGCTAAATGAATTCGCAATATTCGAGGACTATTAATTTGCCACTGCGTGTAGCCTGACCGCATTTTATGATACAATAAAAAAAAAAAATCATTGTTGTTACTCTCAAGTACAATAGACGTCCTCACAGATCTCAGGGCTTTATTATGAAGTTTTATAAGAGGGGGTAGTCAAAGGCACGTCCATATACTGGGCACGTTTCGCAATAGTTTAGTATTTCGGTTCGAATACCGACTTTGAACCATATATTTTTTTGTACGAAAAATGTACGTATGAGCACATTAAAATGTATGGAATGCTAACTACGGCAATATTATGTGGGCATTTGTCAAATGTAATATTTAGACGTGCCTCTATCTACACCTCTTAGATAAGTACTCGTTTATTCAAGAATCTAAGTGGAAATTTGAAAAAAAAGTAGCTTTGTTCATCCCATGACTTGAAACTATCTCTATATGAAAGTCACGTCCAGACAGAACAACTTTCGCATTTATAATAATTGTTTAACCTGAGAAATTTAGACCCGAACAAAATTTGAGTTCTAACAAAAAACCACTTCGTAAACTCCAAAATGAGTTTTTATAATTCGCATTGTGCAGTTCATAAAAAGATGTAAATCAACCCCGCCTATGTTAATGTGCCATCAAATCTGCTTATGAAAATGCAAGTGGCTACCAAGGGTCCTACCACAAGATCCTAAAGTAATCACAAAACAATATTACTCGCGGTGCGAAAGTGACAACGCTATACAAGTTCGTATTGCCTTATCACTTTTCACCGAAGTAATAAAAATAAATAAAAAAATAAATAGGAACACGACTCCCCAACAGTAAAGAAATCCTTTCAGATCTCCAGACGCTTAGATCCTTGAAGATTTCTGTTGTTGTCAGAGGTACGACCACACTTATTTATCCAAATCCATTGTTGCAATCCTGGATTCGAATCCACGACCTTCGAAATGAAAATCAAGATACCTCTCACTCTGCCAACACGGCTGAACAGTAATACTGTTTTAATATTACTTTTGGGCTTGTGGTACGGCCCATGAAAAACGTGGCAAAACTCGTCCATGTCGGGTTATGTATGCAAAAATATTCAAGTACCAGTAACGACATCTTTAGCTTTATTAATGGAAGCACCTAGGACAGAATCTAGAAGAGTTTTTACAGTATATTTAGCTGATCTTTTGAAGAGTGTTTTAGGGGATATACGAGAAATATTTAGTTTTTTTGTGAGCTGAGTCTACCCGGATAAGACGGAAAAAGTGATAAAACTGCATTATCGTGAAAACCATCAAACTTAAAAAGAAACTGTCTATAATTTACTTAGCTAGTATGATTAACTAACGAATTATATAAAAATTAACTGTTTAGCTATTCATTGTTTTGATATAAAACGAAACTAAGATAATCGTTTTTGAAGAACCAACTTTGGAATATAAATCTGTGGAGAAAAGTGTCACCAATTTTGTTTCTATCTATAATTTATCTAGATTATATCCTTATGTTATCTTAGTCATAAAAACAAAACTGTATGTTTTGCGGTTATTGCGAAAAAACGATTCTGCATTCATCAAAAACATTTATTACACGTCTTAAACATAGAATAGAAATGCTAGTACGTAAAGGTAGGCCAAAGAAAAGAGTATGATTGAGGGCAATAAAATAATAGAATAAGAGTGAGTTTCCATCTAAGCGGACCTATGCGGGGCCGCGCTAAGCTTTGCAAAGCGGACCCAATCACAGCGCTCGACATTTTCAAACTCGAATATTTGAACGTTATCATTGGTCCACTCTGCACACTAGCTTAGCGCAGCTTCGCACAGTTCTGCGTAGATAGAAACTCACGTAAGCATACAAAAAAAGTGAAATAAATAAATACCAGGTTTTTTGATCATAGTGATTATTATTTATGAATTAATTGCTTCATTTTTGGAATTTATTTTTATATAATGTATTATTGTGTGACTTAAAAAAAACGACTGTAAGCCCCGAGTACGGTAAACGTCCTCTCAGATCTTCAGGCGCTTAGATTCTTTGATGAGGGGGTTGTCAGAAGCACGTGCAAACATTATATTTGGCACATGCCCACATTTTACAGTAGTTAGCATTCCACACGTGACAGGTAATAACTATGTAAATGTTATGAATAAAAACTACGAACTATGCGAATTAAGTTTACCGCCCCTACATTTATGCTTTCGCAAGAAGTCTCGCCAAGAGTGTGGATAGCTTAAGTTATTCTGTACTTCCGAAACACCAGGGCGTAGATTCCGACGCTTTCATGGCAAGTTTTCAAGATATATCTCCCGGATTCTGGTTATAACTCTCAGAAATGTGTCAAAGACGTGAAGTGTTACAGAGATTTTGACCTACCTTACGTAGTTTAAAGCAGATTACCAGCTGAGAGCGATGTGTCGATTAAAATTTGTGTAAAAACAATCCTTATGTCCATGGAATAGAGTTCATTTTTGAGCTTGACTTTGTGGGGTGAGCCATTTTGTTGAGCAACACGCATCGAACACCTTCTGAACGCGGCTTAGTAGCTATTATGTATATTAGTCTTGGGAATGCTTCCGACTGCTTTTGATCTGGATCAGTTGGACTATCTAAAGCTTAACTGTTTCGTTGGATTTTTTAAACATTGTGAAATACTTGTACAGTTGTTTTATGTCAATAAGGTATTCACATTTTATATAAAACTCAGAAAAAAAAACAAAGTCAGGTCCTGAAAAAATTATGTCCTAATTTATGAAAAAAAAAAACAAGCTACGGAACATAACAAATGCGGTGTTTTTTGAAATTTTAACAACATTCAAATATACTTCTTTTCAAAAATCTGTCTGTCTATCTGTTAACCTTAAAGATACCTTCCTACTTATATTAGCAAATGTAGGTATCTAAATCTCGAAATGTGGTGCTGGAGAAGGATGGAAAGGATAAGCTGGACAGAAAAAATTACAAATAAAGAGGTTTTACGTAGAATACAGGAAAAAAGGATCCTATTAACAACGATTGAGAACAGAAGAGGGAAGATGGTTTTCCACCTTATACGGCACGACAGTTTTATAAAGACTATAATGGAAGGGAAGATTGAAGGGAAGAGAGGAAGAGGAAGGCCACGAATAAGCTACATGAGCCAGATAAAGGAGAAAATAGCTGTCGTGTCGTATAAGGAAGTTAAAGAGACGGCACTGGAGAGAAATAGATGGAGAGAGCTGCATCAATTACACCGACAAGAGCACAGCTCTTAAGTTAGAAGAAGGTATCTACTGACTTTTTAAATACCATCTATTCGTTGCACGTGTTAAGGCAAGCGCCCAATTTATTCATTTATCACCAATAAGCTCGCGGTTACGAGCCAAATATAGCCCAAAGAATAGCCTGAGTTATGGTGATCGCATTTCATTGTATGGGATGGGGAATATTATGTCATCTGTGGTAAAACTCACCCACCGACCACTTTGATACCGTGTAACTCCCATGCTGGGCGGCGCAGTTTGATTAACCTACATCCTCCCTCCCCCTATTTCCCCCCACAGCTACTCTACTGCATGGCACTATTCCACGCGCCACTTTCAAAATATCAAGCTGATACACTTATCCCAATATTCTTAGTTGTCACCTCGAAATATCTCCGCCTCGACTCGAGCTTGAAACCGTGTTTTCGTAGCTATAATTGGTAAAATTACTTCGAGTTTGCTTCTAGTTGAGGATTCCTCAGTCAAAATAACTGTCAACTCAAGGTAGATAGATAGATAGATAGAAAATACTTTATTGCACACCATAAAAAGAAATAAAACATATATAATAAGAATACACAACAAAAAAACTATGCTAAGGTACTTGAGTGTGATGGTTGGTCGCATGCGTGTGATGGTTTGTTTGATGAAAATTTCCTCGGACTGATGACGTAATGACGTAATTGAGGAACCTCCATAATTTAGATTTTAAGGTACCAACATGAGGTACTTGTCTAAGGAAAGTTCGAGGGGCTTTGAAAGATTTTGAGTCAAAGTAGAGTCGAGGTTTCAACTAAGAATATGATATTTAGCCTGGCCAAATTATACCGAACCTTACGAGTGCTTACAACTATAATCTAACTTATAATCCTTAGATTGGTACGCATTTAAGCAGACTCGGCTTTTTTTCCGTCAAAAGCGAGTTTTCCTTAGCCCCATCGCTTACGAAATCGTTCCCCGGGCAATCATTACGTAATGAACGCCATGTTTGTTGCCAAAATACCCGCATTTTTGTGTATTTGTACAAAATTAATTAAAACGAACTTCACCCGAATGCACACTTCGCAAATTATTATGTTCTGTGTTGACACGGCACCAATATTGTTACCCCACTTTTGTAATAAATACTTTTATATTAAATAACGTAGGTCTTTAGTATGTTTGTTATCTAAACTGTACTAGGGCCGTACTACCATCTCTAAAGTCTAAAGCAGTATTACTATAAGAGCGAAAGTGACAATGCTATATGAACATGTATGGCGTTGTCATTTTCGCACCTCGAGTAATACTGATTTAGTCTTACTTTTGAGCTTGTGGTACGACCATGGATCTTCCAAATTTAGTCTGAAATACGATATTGTGTCATTATCATAATGTTTTAAGTGAAATGCAAAAATTTATGAAAGACAATTAGACGAACACGGAATAAATAGGCACTTACTGTTAGCTGCAAAGAGAAAATCATATCAATCCACCGTACTCAGGGATTCCAGTCGTGATCCTAATTTATTAGAGTTGAGCTTGCTATTATTGCAAATTTGTCATCGAGTGTCAAGGCGGTAATTTTCAGAATCACTACAAAATCCACCAAAACTTGACCACAGACTTTTCACTTTGAAGTATGAATTTGTATGCGACGAAAATTATGTACACATTATTAATGTTTTAGTAGAGATCCCTATTTTTTTCTAGTAATAAATATAGCCTATGTTACTTAAAGAACATGTATTCAAGTATTCGAGTATTCAAATGCTAAAAGAATTTTTAAAATCGGTGTAGTAGTTTTTGAGTTTAATATACAAAAATACAAATCTTTCATCTTTATAATATTAGTATAGATATCGTAGAAAAGATAAGAGTGGGGCTCTTATCGTCATTTCATTGCTGCTTTTAAACGTTTTTTTTTAATTTATTATCATCATAACAATGGTCACATAATTCCATTGTCGGACAAATCCTTAACAACACCCCGCTTTTCAAAAACTATAAGAAAACGTCGACTTAGTTTCCCCATGACATTGCAGTTTATCGTAACATAGTGAGGATACAATGGGTTTTGAATTACATAGAAAATAGTATCATTACATAGGACACAGGAGTGGTTTACAGTTCCCAGGGGTTACAGCCGCGATATATCACTAGATGTGAGTGGGATATCGTTTTTGTCATGGGATAAGATTATAAAATCTAGCGGATATATTAAAAAAACATGGCCGAGTGGAAGGTACCATGACTTTCAATACGAAGGTCGTGAGTTTGAAAAAGCGAGACTTGCTTCAATTTTCTATTAAAAAAATCTCTAAACGGTATAGGAAAACATCGTTAAAAAACCATTTAGTATTCTCATAAGTGGGCTTAAACCTTTCACATAGGAATACTAACTATACTGCTAAATGTGGACATATGCCAAAATAAATGTAATGTTTGAGCATGTCTCTGATTTTAGACATTTTTAAGGATCTAAGCGCCTCGAGATATGAGATGTCTACCATACTTGGGCATTATAGTCGTGATCATATTACTACTAATATCATAGTTACTGACCTTACCTTCGAAGAAGGGCGTTGATGTCTGTGACATAGTTTTATACTTCTAAAAATATGTCATTGTTTTCTAACTTTTATTTTAGGTACTATTGATCTTTCAAGCAATAAGCTTAGTTAGAACGAGTAAAACAATATTCTAACTAGTAATTTTAGGTCTTCTCCTGTTATAATATTATAAAAACTATTTATAAATTACTTCGATCGGTTATATTTGATCGAAGATAAATTAAGACATTTTTATTTATTTTATTTTTGAATAAATAAATAAATTTAATTTTAATTAAAAAAAAATATATATAATAGCTTTAGTTCCCTGAATGTAGATAAAATAAATACTAGAGACTAGTTGAAAGTTAAAACGAACATACCAGACATACCAAACGCAATATCTTCCAAGTGGTGCGAGAGGCTAAAGCGTAATTTATAGGTCGAAAGTATCTTTGCCTCTCATAACTTGGCCGCGAAACTATTCAACTATTCCAGCTGTCAGTGCGGTCCTTGCTGACGCAGCAATATATCAGTGAGTTTCCAGCTCAATCTCCAAAACAATACATCGGGCTCATTTTATAAATGGTTCAGCCAAGATTTACGCGGGTTTGCTTCGGCCCTGAAAGCAGAAGAAGGTTTGGGTAGTTATTTGTTTTATGGTATTCACTATCAATATAAAAAAAACGGGCCAAGTGCGAGTCGGACTCGCGCACGAAGGGTTCCGTACCATTATCTGTAAAAACGGCAAAAAAATCACGTTTGTTGTACGGGAGCATCCCTTATATATATATTTTATACTGTTTTTAGTATTTTTTGTTATAGCAGCAATAGAAATACATAATCTGTGAAAATTTCAACTGCTATGACGGTTCACTGGACAGACGGACAGCAAAGTCTTAGTAATAGGGTCCCGTTTTTACCCTTTGGATACGGTACCCTAAAAACGATTATATGCGTTCAGAACGTGGGCATGTATCAGATGTAATGTTTGGAAGTGCCTCTGATTATCTCGTTTAAGCATATTCAACGATCTGTGCCTGGATATCTGAGAGGATGTCTACTGTACTTGGGGCTCACAGTCGTGATCTTATTTTAAAAGAAAAGAAAACATCGTGAGGAAACCTGAGAACTGTTAGCTTTGTAGAGGTTACACTGAGATAAAGGTATATGTGCTAACCAAGCCTGCTACAATCAGTGTAAGATATTTTTATAACAAGATTTAAAACAAAGGACATTTTGAAAGATTTAAAAGAAAGCCGTGCTGGCCGAGTACCTCGATTTTTGTGGGTTCGAATCCCGGCGTGCATCAATAGATTTTTCTGTTCGAAAATTTTACATGCGCATCCAAACACGTGCTCAAAACGGTGAAGGAAAACATCGTGAGGAAACCAGTTAGTATAAGCGACGATGGGCTTGCAACCTGTCACGTATAGAATGCTAACTACTGCAAAATGTGGGTAAATGCCAAATATAATGTTTGGACGTGCCTCTGACTACCCCCACTAGACACCTTCAAAGGATCTAAGCGTCTGGAGATCTGAGAGGATGTCTACCGTGTTTGGAGATTACAGTCGTGATCCTATTTTTATTTATCTTACATTTTCTCCGTACCAAAACCTATTTGTTTCCACCACCCAGTTGGCCTAGCTCAACGATCTTACTGACAATCAATTCACCATCTTATATTTTTTTAAACGTACCCCTATTTACAAATCAGTTATAATGTATCACAGAATATTTATTCACCTTATATTCTACCCACACCACTTGCCTATCAGAAGGGCACTCACCACACCTATACCGATAACACTAACTTCTTATTAAACTTTTTAACCTCGCGCCAAAGTCGACAAAACTACCATTTCATATTATTGAACCAAACTCGAAAGTTTGCCGTCAAAGTGCAGAAGTGAATCTTATCTGGTGTCAGCTTCCAGATCGATAAGACGAGGGCGTCCTCAAATTATGTGGGAATGATTTGGGTTGAGTACGTTCAGGGTCTCTCAATCGTAGTATTTTGTATACTAGCGGGTTCAACCGCGTTTATCCTGTTCCCGTGAGAAAATTCATTTTTTCTCTCCATAAAAATCTTTTCTCGGACTTCAACGAACATGGAAAAAAAAAAGAAATCGGTCCAGTCGTTTAAGAGCATAAAAATCTACCAATGTCGGTAGATTTTTTTTGTGTTTTATATAGATTTCGAACTTGCATCTCCACTAAATTTAAGATAAATCCAAATATTTATGTTCATTTTATTACGCAGTGTAGATCTGTGTTAGGTGTCCTCATCATTACATTATTTTAAATTAGTAGGTACTGCATTGATTTTATATATTACCAGTCGGTATATTTTTATAAGAACTGGGTAGAGTACCGCTAAAAAAAAATTAAAATCACACTATAATTATATCTATTATGCATTCGTTTTTGTACGAGTAATTGCGAAGATTTCGATAAAATTTGGCATAGATATGTTAATTTGGATTGAAACATTAAAACATTTTTATCTCGACACAAAATTGAAATAAAATGTCCAAGTTTGTATGTAAAGCTACTTCTCTCAGTCATTTTAAACTTTTCTCAGACATAGACGCTACATTAATATCCCTTTTAGTCGAAACTTATCTTATTGACACCGTGAATGCATAATTTACGGGACACACTGGAATCGCTTAGTGAGCGGAATAGCTGCCAACTAACTCGGCGTTTTGGCAGAGATATGTTACTGGTAAGTAATTTATTAGGTTTTTTAATATTTTAAAGCAGCGAACGAATAATGGATAAAATGATCTAAAAGTATTCAATCGAATACAACGTGCACACGACTTTAAAATACGGTGATTTAATAGTAGTTTTTCTGAAATAATTTCAATGCAACGAAAGATTATGAAACTTTAGAAAGCCGTGTTAGCTTAGTTGCTGAAATTCATCCCATTACAGATACGTACAGGTAGTGGTAAAAAATATATAGTCTAACATTTTCATTCATTCGTTCAAATCATTATAACATTGCTTGATTTTTGTTAGGCATGATACAGACACATTTGACCGATGAAAAACGGAGGAGGTTCTCGAGTCAACGCGTATATACATATGTATATATAAAAACAAGCTGACTTGGCGAACTTCGTATCGCTTTAGAATTAACAAATGCTGTGTTAAGTTCCCGTTCCCGTTCCCGTTCCCGTTCCCGTTCCCGTTCCCGTTCCCGTTCCCGTTCCCTATGTGAAAAATGATTTTCCCTGTTTTCCTGCTTTTCTCTTGAAATTTTTCCTAAATTTTCTTTTCTATAAACCTCACGGAGCCCGAGACCTTTCCAACGAATGCAAAACCGTGGAAATCGGTTCGTGCGTTCAGGAGTTATAGCGTCAGGAAGGAAAACCCGACTTATTTTTATATTATAGATATACTATATTTATGTATGACCATATCACGCATATCTTTTTACCTGGTTATCCGATTGGAATTATGTGTTTGCTCGATACATTTTCGTCGGTTTTATTGTTAGTTTTTGAAACGTAATTATTTCATTTCAATTTTATAATTGTGTCTCATACTGACATCAAACTCACATTAGTATTATCAAATTTATTGACAAATTAGATTCACTTAATCTTCCTCGAAATAGCTTATTTGATGAGTAAAACCTATTACAAGCTTAAATAAATCAAATAAATTTTCAATTTCAAGACGAAACTCGAACAGAATAAACGATGTAAAATGACGTGTGATTTTTCCGGCACAGCACAGGTTGGATTTAAATTCTTTCAAAATCTTTCCGTCAAGTCGTATATTTTCCGTTCCAACATTTTTCGTCTTTCTTGGTATTCAAATATTTACGTTAGACCCTAGTATAACATACGGCTTTAAAATTCTCAAGCAAAATTATGTGATGCTTGAAATTTTAGTTCTTTTTAGGGTTCCGTACCCAAAGGGTGAAAACAAAACCCTATTACTAAGACATCGCTGTCCGTCTGTCTGTCACAGGGCTGTATCTTATGAACAATGATAGCTAGAGACAGTTGAAATTTTCACAGATTATGTATTTCTGTTGCTGCTCTAACAACAGATACTAAAAACAGAATAAAATCATTATTAAAGGGGGGCTCCCATACAACAAACATGATTTTTTGCCGTTTTTTTAGATAATGGTACGGAACCCTTCGTGCGCGAGTCCGACTCGCACTTGGCCGGTTTTATTATTGAATTATTCTTTATTAGTAGAGAAAGCATAAAATATTATTTTGAGTCTTCTCTAGAAGTAAAGACAGTCCTAAATAATTAATGAAAAAGTCTTATACCTACTGAACTGTAGTAACTTAATGTAATTTGTAAATTTTTGATACTAGTTGATGGACGTTGAGCTCTTATTCAATTTCGATCATAATTCTGTTAAGTTACTTTGTAATGATGAGCTTAAATTTTCTTTAAAACCATACCTAAATTTAAGGTGATAAGTGAAATTTTTGACGTTTTGTATGGGCTGAGTCTACCCGGATAAGACGGAAAAAGTAATAAAACTGCATTATCTCGAAAACCATTAAATTTAATAAGAAACCATCTGTAATTTATTTAGCTAGTATGATTATCTTACGAATTATATAAAAATAAACTGTTTAGCTATTCATAGCTTTGATTAAAAACGAAACTAGTGTTTTTGAAGAGCCAACTTTGGAAAATAAATCTATCGAGAAAAGTTTCACCAATCGTGTTTCTGTCTGTAATTTATCTAGATTTTATCCTTAAGTTATCTTTGTCATGAAAAACAAAACTATATGTTTTGCGGTTATTGCAAAAAACGATTCTGTATTCATCAAAAACATTTATTACTCGCCTTAACTCGATTTAGTAACTGGGATCGAATTTAAAGTTATTATAATTACAGACGCCAAGTAGGAGTGCCACGAATGTCTATCAAAAGGTCGTTAGGTTCGAATCTTGCGTGCATTGATAGGTTAAGCTGTTCAAAATAGCATTTAAAAAACGGATATTTCACATATGGCCAGCTAGCCCCAAACTAAGCAAAGCTTGTACTATGTAAACTAAATAACTGATAGAATACATAAATACTTCTTGTTTGTAAATACATACTTATTTTATTTATATATTTATTTTATTCTGTTTTTAGTATTTTTTTGTTGTTAGAGCAGCAACAGAAAAACATAATCTGTGAAAGTTTCAACTGTCTAGCTATCATTGTTCATTAGATACAGCCCTGTGACAGACAGACGGACAGCGAAGTCTTAGTAATAGGGTCCCGTTTTTCGCCTTTGGGTACGGAGAGCTTCTAACTTAAGAGCTGTGGCTCTTTTCGGTGTAATTGATGCAGCTTTCTCTATCTGTTTCTCTCCAGCGCCGCCTCCTTAACTTCCTTATACGATACTACAGCTATTTTCTCCTTTATCTGGCTCATGTAGTTTATTCGTGGCCTTCCTCTTCCTCTCCTCCCTTCAACCTTCCCTTCCATTATAGTCTTGATAAAACTGTCGTGCCGTATAAGGTGGCCAACCATCTTCCCTCTTCTGTTCTCAATCGTTGTCAATAGAATCCTTTTTTTTTACCGTTAAATTTATTGTTACTGTCAGTTTCCCAGCCGCGAAGCCCGTGTGTCCTAACAGATACACACATTAGGCTGTAGCCGCAATCTGCTACCGGCGCCGGGTACTGTTAAGGGATCCTATCATTCGACGCGAGACGTTTAGGTGACGCCTCTTTCCAATACTCGCGGAATCAAATCGAGTACTATCTAGTAGGGTTGTGGTCTGATTGCAAATAGAAAGCCGGACAAACTATTGTTGATACAAAGTTTGTACACACACACACAGTTTGTACACGGATACGTGACGTTTAACACATCTTAATAATATTATCATCCGTGACAAAGTCTGTCACGGGTCGGCTAGTGTTTAATAATATTATGATAGGAAAATATATAGGTTATAATAATATCAATTTCTTTTCCTTTTCTCACTTAATGTGGGGTCGGCACAACATGTTGCGAAGAGGATTTAGCTTACGCTTTACAACCGTCCGCCTGCCTGACGTCAACCCTCTTTGGGAACAATAACTATTGTGAAGTTATTTTCAAACAGAATTTAAACCCCGTTGCACCCCATTAGGGGTTTGGTTTCGGGAATTCCTTTCTAGTGCTCTCTAGGATACACCCAGTTTCTAGTAGTGGTTTAGTATCTGTACGTTGATAGATCAGTCAGTCAGTCAATCAGTAACGCAAGAGTTTTATCTAGATTATATTTACCTTTACTAGCCGACCCGTGACAAATGTTGTTCTGTCAATTTTTTTTGTAATAATCACATTGGAAAAAGCTATTTCAGACAACTTCCAATGTGTTTTGTTCCTTGTAACTTTTTTACGTGCCTCTGTCTAACCCCTTTAGCCATCTTCAAAGATCTGAGCGCCTGGAGATCTGAGAGGATGTCTACCGTACTTGGGGATCACAGTTGTGTTCCTATTTTTTTTTAGTCCGGTCATATTTTCACATCCTTACGTAACGACTCGTAAATCGAACCGAGATTGAAATCGAGATAGGCGGGTACGATATTTTATCGTGTTTGAATATCGGAGCGCGGTATTAAGTGCACTTGTCGGAGTTG
Source organism: Hydriomena furcata (assembly GCA_912999785.1). Taxonomy (NCBI): domain Eukaryota; kingdom Metazoa; phylum Arthropoda; class Insecta; order Lepidoptera; family Geometridae; genus Hydriomena; species Hydriomena furcata. The sequence continues at coordinate 2,546,507 of OU538833.1, read as the reverse complement.
TCGGTCATCTGCAAGTGATGGATGATTATCTCGGCGATTACTTTTTAATCGATCGTGTGGAATCGTTTTTATTCCGTCTCTAATTTCAGGATATATTACGAGTACTTGTAAGGCTTTGCACATCATGGTTGTCACCTTATACCGAGTGAGATAAAATATCAGTTAGGTAATGAAAATTAGAGAAAGGAATTTGAGTTAGATTGGATTGCATCGGAAAAAAAAACAATATCTCTCTTCTTCTTTATCTCTCTTACTCTGTCTTTAAGATGTTATTAGATCCTATATAATCAAAATATTTTTGGATATTTTTATTCATGGTGTTTTTTTGATAACATCGTTTAACCATCAGATTGAGCTCACTGTCACCATATTATTGCATTGTCACCGGAGTTAAAGAATGCGAAATTTCAGCTCAATCACTTGGGGATAACTTCTCAAAATTGAGTTGCAAGATTCCACCTTGAGGGGCTCCCAGTCGACGATTGCTCTTTTTCATCTCAAGCCACATCTCCTATTTTTATAAGTATATGACTTCAGGTTCCTACCTAGATTTAGCTGAAAACTATTAAGCTGAAAACATAATAGCAGAAACATTTCACGATAAAGATATTATTTCAAAATGATACGTTTTAGAATTTATGATCGAAATATTTTATATACCTACTATTAAAATCAACTTGTGTTTTATTGTTAAAGATAGGTAATATGTAGATCTAGATTTCTATTAGAATAGATTTTTGATAATTAATTATACATAATTTATATCATTAATTTATTCGAAAAGCTAAGGCGGACCACGCGCCGACGTGTGTTTGTCGTCATTGCAGCGGTCGGTAGGATTATTTATCGAAGTGATTAAAGATGGGTACATCTTTATTCACATATACTATACATTATAAAATAGGAGATGTGGCTTGTTCACAAGTATTTATTTTTTCGTTTCGAACAAAAACAATCGTCGACTGGGAGCGCCTTAACAAACATAGTTACATAGTTACATACATACATTGCAAGTTAAATAAAAGCTTGCAAAAACGGAACTCTGACCGAACCCCACAAACCGCCCTCTGTTGTAATGTGTCTGCTACATTCTACATAAATTTGTCACTCAGGTACAACTCCAACAACGCACTGCAGAAAGAGAAGCACTCTGTGAAACCTCTGACGCTTATAATCCCCATTCATACAACCGACGTGTCCCCATTAGTCTAATCAATGACTACGATCCAGATTTTTGTAAATTGTTTCAAAGACTGAATAGTGAAATTTAAATTAGTCTCAGCGTGTTTACGCAACGCGCTAGACTCGCAGAAACGTATGAAACGCGCCATCCTGCAGTGTGGACGTAAACGCGCGTTTCATATGTTTGACACAACGCGCCCTTCGTCGCCATCGCGCTAGACTCGATCCCGATTTTTGTACCGAATGTTTCAAATACTGAATGGTGAAAACATTGGTCTCAGTCATTCATGACTAAATCCCCTAAACGTTTTGATCATACTTATTACGTCAGCTAGTAAACAGCTTTTAAAAGTAGCATCAAAAATAAATTACGGTCCCAAGATTAAATTGAATCTGGTAGGCTTATTCCTTCATTCTTTCTTGCCAATGAATAAATTAGCATTTTATCTAAATGGCGTATCTTCTTAAAAAGTGCTTTTAAGACGTGAGAGGCGAGCACACCGGCAATTTTTGAACAATTTTTTATCACTCTAACTTACCAAGTGACCATTATCTATAATAACGGCTAAAAAATCACGTTTGTTGTATGGGAGCAACCCTTAAATATTTATTTTATTCTGTATTTGTTGTTATAGCAGCAAACGAAATACATAATCTGTCTAAAATTTCAACTGTCTAGCTATCAAGGTTCATGAGATACAGCCCACAGCGAAGTCTTAGTAATAGGGTTCCGATTTTACCCTTTGGGTACGGAACCCTAAACAATTAATGAAAAAATATCTACCTACCACAAACTAAATATCATTGAATGTATATTCAAATTAAGAAAACAAACTATCACTACATAGTATAAAGCAAAGTCGCTTTCCGCTTCCCGCGTATGTATGTTTGCTTATATCTTTAAAACTACACAACGGATTTTGATGCGGTTTTTTTTAATAGATAGAGTGATTCAGGAGGAAGGTTTATATGTATAATAACATGCTACCCGTGTGAAGCCGGGGCGGGTCGCTAGTATAGTATAAAGCAAAGTCGCTTCCCGCTTCCCGCGTCTGTATGTATGCTTATATCTTTAAAACTACACAACGGATTTAGATGCGGTTTTTTTAATAGATAGAGTGATTCAGGAGGAAGGTTTATAGGAATCAGCTTTGCACCCGTGCGAAGCCGGGCGGGTCGCTAGTATTCTATAAATATAAAAGAAAGTCGTGTTAGTTACACTATTTACAACTCAAGAAACAGCTGAACCGATTAGGCTGAAAATTGGTGGGGAAGTAGCTTAGAACCAGGAGACGGACATAGGATACTTTTTAACGGGAACGGGAACGTAACACAACATTTGTTAATTCTAAAGCGATACGAAGTTCTCCGGGTTAGCTTGTTTATTATAATTTATAGTCTGGGTTTCATAAAAATTGCCCGTATAGTAATGCTTTTAAAAAGTGCTCTCAGGACATAAAGGAAATTGTGCTAGCGACGGAGCTTTTCAATAAACGGACGAATATTTTGGACAATAAATCAGGTTCTCTATAACAAAAAGCCCTAAACTCCGTAATATTTATTTTCTTATATTTAATCTTCAATGATCAAAAGAATTATGATTTGTTTATAGAGATAGGGATAAATAGCTATTTCTGTTTTTGTTTATTATAAACTTTTACGTTGCTGACTGGCTGACTGATTAACGAACAATCAACACACATTATTAATTCACATGTTATGTTATGCCTAAATGGGGTTAGTCAGAGGACGTACCTCTGACTAACCCTTTTAGGCATCTTCAAGAATCGGAGCGCTTGGAGATCTGAAGGAATTTCTACCGTACTTGGGAGTTACAGTCGTTATTTATTAATTAATATTAATTAATTTTATGCGTTCAAATAATTTTAATTAGAAATACAGCCAAATACCTACCACGTTTTATTCAGTATATAATATCTTGTTTATTCTCAAATAATTAATTAATTATAGATTAAAATGTGGCATTGTTAAGGAGTGGAGTGAAGTGACCAATGAGCTATCAGATCACACCCAGATACAGAACAAAAAAGTATAGTTCAACACACAAAATATGTTTTTTCGCGATGATAATCGAATTCACTTATCTCAGAAGATAATTGACCCCAAACAGTACTACTCGCGGTGCGAAAGTGACAACGCCATATGAGTTCGTATAGCGTTCTAAATTTCGCACCGCAAGAAATACTGTTTTAATATAACTTTAAGAGCTTGTGGTAAGGCCTCTGAGCTATGCAGTCAGACTTGTAATTCGTAAATAGATGCAATCTTTCAACATTCTAATAATATTATAAATGTGAAAGTTTGTGATAAGGCTGCTATGTTTGTTCCCTAATCAAAAATAAACGACAAAACGGATTAATATGAAATTTGCTGTAGTATATAGATAAAAAATCAGAATAAATAAAGAGGGAACTTATAATGCAAAAACCAATCCCTAAATGATAAAAAAATGCAAAAAGGATGATTTTGGTATATATGGCGTTGGTGTGCAACAAATCTGACATTACAGACTAAAAACATTTAGTCGTCATAGCAACGCAGTTTTGACTAATTAGTGTTACGCATTGAATGAATGAATGAATGAATGAATGAATGAATGAATGAAAATGCTTTATTGTACACCATAAAACAAAATAATAAAGATATAAACTTAAACTAGAAGAAACACTGTACAATGGGCGGTCTTATCGCTCAAAAGCGATCTCTTCCAGACAACCGCATTCTACCAAAATTCGTAATTTGTTTTATCAGTACACAAGGTTTGTAGGGAAAAAATTGGAAGTTGCCTGAAAATGCTTTTTCCTATGCGATTATTAAAAAATGACAGGATAACGTCTGTCACGGGTTGGCTAGTGCATAATAATTGTATTAGACTCTGGTCGGCGGCGCAGCGGGACTAGGTGCAAATTGAATTGCAACGCGTTTTTCAATATTTATGCTGTAGAAATAGAAAACATTCCGATTGAATACCGGAACGCTATTGGTCGATATGTAAATTACGAGCACTTGAAAGCTTAGGCGAGAATATTCAATTGAACTGTTTCGTAGTGGAACTTTATAAGTTTTTTCGCGAACTGTCAATATTTTGTTCATGACTATAGCGTAGCTCTGTAAGGCTAAGACGTGACTATACTTGCTGAACGTAGACGATATGTTGAGGACGACTAATGGTCTGTGCAGACTGTCGGACGGCGCGGTAGAGGATTTAAAATTTATCAATTGAATTTAATAGTTATCCAATCGAAATAAGGTATGTATTTTAATGCTCGGTAATCTTGCAAAACTGCGCTGCGAGGCTCCCGAGGCTGATTTCGAATGGATAACTATTAAATTTAATAAGTCCTCTACCGCGCCGTCCACCAGTCTGCGCCGACCATAAGCTCCAAGAAACCTTCATGTAACGTAAAGGATAGAGATTAATGGCACTTCTCGAAGTGTTTATAAAATAATTACGTTTAAAAAAACTTAAAAAAACCGGCCAAGTGCGAGTCGGACTCGCGCACGAAGGGTTCCATACCATTATTAATAAAAAAACGGCAAAAAAATCACGTTTGTATGGGAGCCCCACTTAAATATTTGTTTTATTATATTTTTAGTATTTGTTGTTATAGCGTCAACAGAACGACAGACGGACAGACAGACGGACAGCGAAGTCTAAGTAATAGGGTTCCGTTTTTACCCTTTGGGTACGGAACCATAAAAAGAAAACCGACGAAAATATTTCAACCAATTGAAAATTCAAGGGACGATATTTGTTTTTTTCTAATTTTAGACTATTCTTTACACAATAAAAAAATATAATAAAACATTTATAAAGAATAGACACAGAACAAACATCTATGTTTATCACACAAATGTTTGCCCTGAGTGGGGATCGAACCCACAACCTACAGCGCAGAAGGCAGAGTTACGGTCTATATTATTATTACTTCTCAAAAGATTCTGTTTATACAAACTTTCATCATTACATCGAAAACTGAACAATAAGGAATCGTTTGAGAGTTGAGCTGTGGCTTCAAAGACGTACAAACTTTGGTAGATGTAAGCTTTAGTTTGCTTTAATGCGGCCACCGTTACTTGTCGGCGTTAATAAAGCGGAGACGTTCAAGACGTTCTTTACGTGGTTCAGTGGGAGGTGCCTCGACCTTTCGAAGGTTGTGATCGAATCTCGGCGTGTATCTATGAGTTTTTTCTATTCGAAAAATGTATATGCGTATCAAAACACGTGCTTAGAACGGTGAAGGAAAACATCTTTAGGAAACTAGTTAGTATTAGTAAGCGGTGATGGGCTTGCAACCTGCTACGTATGGAATGCTAACTACTGCAAAACGTGGACATGTGCCAAATATAATGTTTGGACGTGCCTGACTATCCCCAGTAGACATTTTCAAAGGATCTAAACGCCTGGAGATCTGAGAGGATGTCTACCGTACTTGGGGATTTCAGTCGTGATCGTATTTTTGTTTTTTTTTTGGTTCAGTCTATCGTTTTTGGATATTTACAGTCGAGAGCATATTTCTGTTTGTTTCTTATATTATGGCGAACTTTTTTGGAAAACTGAGACTTTAGTTTGTTAACACGCACTTTCAGTGGAACTTTTTGCATTGAATAGAAACCGCGTACGTGCTCTTTCTGAGTAAAACCGAGTTGTATGCAAGGATTGCCATTTTCCTTTGAAATTGCTTGTGTTTTTTGACAAAAGCTGAAGGTTTTTCTAAAGACATAAATAAATATAACCTATATTTAGATTAACCTAAATAAATAGATATTGGTGGATATTTTTATACAGCGCCATCTAGCTCCAAACTAAGCAAAACTTGTTTTAATGAAACAAGATAACTGATACTTAAATCCTTTTTTAGGGTTCCGTACCCAAAGGGTAAAATCGGAACCCTATTACTAAGACTTCGCTGTCCGTCTGTCCGTCTGTCCGTCTGTCTGTCACAGGGCTGTATCTCATGAACCATGATAGCTAGACAGTTGAAATTTTCACAGATTATGTATTTCTATTGCTGCTCGAACAACAAATACTAAAAACAGAATAAAATAAATATTTAAGGGGGGCTCCCATACAACAAACTTGATTTTTGCATTCCAGCGCCATCTAGTTACATTTGAAGTTACTACGTATTATAGGTACTTTTCGCGGTCTCATGCGACCGCTCGGGGTTTGAAAGGTAAGATGAAAGAGGTTTGCGATTCCGCTGGCAGGTGGCGCTATTTTACCACTATCGGTAAAGTAAGTCGGTAAATAGGTGGTACTTCACATGATCGAATAAAAAGTTTGAAATTGAATTATTGAATTCATGTAGTTAGGTAAATAGGTAATAACCTAGGTACAGGTAGATATTATTAATTTCAAATTAATTTCGAGTTCGAATCCTGGCCGTGCATCAATGGATATTTCTGTTCGAAAAATGTACCTATATGCGCGTTACACGTGTTTATAACAGTGAAGGAAAACATCGTGAGGAAACCTGTTAGTATTCTTGAAAGCGGCGACGGGATTGCAACCTGTCACGTGTGGAATGCTAACTACGTAGTTAGGTAAATAGGTAGGTTACGAGATATTATGAATTATTTTTTGTTTCTAGGGTTCCGTATCTAAAGGGTAAAAAACGGGACTACTAAGACACCGCTGTCCGTCTGTCTGTTACCAGGCTGTATCTCGTGAACCGTGATAGCTAGACAGTTGAAATTTTCACAGATGATGTATTTCTCTAAAATCAGCATAAAATAAATATTTAAGTGAGACTCCGTGAAACGTGATTTTTTTGCCGTTTTGATAATAGTACGGAACCCTTCGTGCGCGAGTCCGACTCGCACTTGGCCAATTTTTTATAGATATTTATTACACACAGAACAAACATCTATGTTCATCACACAATTTTTTATTCTTTGTGGGAATCGACCCGCAACCTACAGCGCAGAAGGCAAAGTTATACCAACTGAGCAGCAAGGCCATAGCATACATAGTTCCCGGTTATGTTACTTTTATAGGCATATTTTTTTATCTGACCCAGTTTTACTACCAAGTGAGGGATATTTCATTGAAGATATTAACACGTTCGAGCGCGGTGCCTAGTTCACGGCGCTACGGCGCGGCGGTCCGTAATACGGCACTAAAAACTCCCATAGGTATATTTAAAGATGGCGTCTATATAGCCGTGTTGGCCGAGTAGGAGGTACCTCGACTTTCATTTTGAATGTCGTTGGTTCGAATGCCGGCGTGCAGCATTTAGTTTCATAGTTCGAAAAAATTATATGCACATCAAAAACACGTGCTTAAAACGGTGTAGGAAAACATCGTGAGGAAACCAGTTAGTATTCTAATAAGCTTCGATGGGCTTGCAACCTCACGTATGGAATGCGAACTGGGTGGGCATGTGCCAAATGTAATGTTTGGACGTGCCTCTGACTACCCCCACTAGACATCTTCAAAGGATCTAAGTGTCCCGAGATCTAAAAGGATGTCTAACGTACTTGGGATTACAGTCATAATACTATTTATTTATTATATTATTCTAAGTTCCATACTTAATAGAAACATTTATGCATCTTGTGACAGTAACCTTATCATACGTCAAAATGTCGAGCGACTGTCAGAGGACGTGTAATAACGATGTGTGTCAATTTAGTGTGACTATTCACACTAAATTGACACACATCGTTATTACACGTCCTCTGTCATTGTCATTGTCATTGTGGTGTCATTGTGCGGTGACCTATGTCACCGCACAATGACACCACCACTCATTGGTTTGAATACAAACTGACACTTAACTATGTGACAATAGGAATTCGAAATTTGGATATGATGTGACGGTAAAGAGTAACTAATAGGATTTAACATTACAAAACATCGTGTGTACCAATACGTTGTGCCTTTGTGTTTGAAGGGTTCCGTACCCAAAGGGTAAAAAAGGGACCTTATTACTAAGATTTCGCTGTCCGTCTGTGTGACCCTCTGTCCGCTAGATAGACAGTTGACATTTTCACAGACTATGTATTTCTGTTTCCGTTTTAACAACAAATACTAAAAACAGAATAAAATAAATATTTAAGTGGAACTCCCATACAACAAACGCGACAAATCACGTACCGCGCTCTAACGTGTTAATATTTCTTATTGTACTGATCATATTTGGAGACTCGTATCGTACTTCGATATTGAATTTGTGGCCCGATTTTCCTTCTCTGGACAGATGACCTTGAGTGGCAGGATAAAATCTGGACACAAATAATATGCGACAAAAAAGACGAAAGATGAAAGGTACGTGATGTACACGACATAATAATATCAAACATTCTATTATTACCTGGGGATGTGGGTGTGAAGTTACACGTGTTAAAACACATGTTATTTCACACGTGTATTTTTAGAATGGAAATAGACAGTGCTTGACCGATATTCGACCCAACGACAAAAGGTCGTGATACCTTACACTAGGCCAATATCGGGGGGCACGGTAGTGCCCCCGCCAAGTCGAGCGCGAAGCAAACACTGCCGTACCATCCTTTACTGGAACCATTTCGCCGCATTTTCAGGCCCCTATTTGAGAACCTCTGGATAAGATCAGAACGCATTGAATCAACGTTTTCCATGTGGCAATTTTCCATCGTCAATCGGTAGCGGTTCTGGCGACAGTGGTGTCATGGAGCACCTGGTTTTGTACTCTTATGTACCCTTCAACGGCCAAGTCACACAACATTAACTATAAATAATTAAGAAATCGCAGTAAGGAACCTCAGACTTGGCACGACTTTGTCTACATTTCATTACTTTTTAGAGATAAACAAGCAGCTCCATCGAGACTTGGCTAGTTTTTCACAGAATGTTTTTGGTGGGATTGGTTTTACTCATAACGGTGTCTTGCCGTCCGAGGAGATACTAGTATGTACATACATCGCCACTACACAATTTTTTATTGTTTATTCAATCCTGTCCATCCAAAGGTTGCCTGAGAGAGCTCGCTTTTAGCGATAGCCACCCATTGTTCACTGTTTTTATTTAAGTTTTACGTCTTGTTTTTTCCAAGTAGTTTTTGATATAGTGTACAATAAAGATATACTTAATCTATCTATATATCTGTCTAAAGTTGTTTACATAAATACTGAAATAAAAAAAAACTTTGCATAAATAATTAAATCAATATAATTCCTCATCGGTAATCATCCTCTCAAATCTCCAAGCTCTCTAAGTAAATGTGTAATGGGGTATTCAGAGGCACAAACATTATATTTGGTGCAATGCCCGCATTTTGCAGTAGTTAGCATTAGTGTGACAGGTTGCAACACCCTCGTTGCTTACAAATACTAGCTACAACACTTTTATCCACTATAGACCAACGCTTAACTCAACGACACTATTGTCACGAAAATCCCTTGTTAGTACGACACGAAGCAAATTGGCCTGGGGTACGTACCATATAATTGACACACTTTGCAATGCACTTTGTAAATAAAACATTCCTACAAACAAACTATCATTATAATATAGCCTCTAGAATTATTATTGATAGATAGATAAAACTATTTATTGCACACAAAGAAAACAAATAGTAGGTAACAAACAAAAATGTACGCTAAAAGCGATTTCTTACAGACAACCTTATTAACCGATAAACAGGATGAACAAATTCAAGAAAAGACGGAGGAATTGCGAGTTCAATTCCCGGCCGTGCATAGACGCATTAAATCGTGCTCTAAAATGGGTCTATAAAACAGAAACTTTAATTTTTTTATTGATAATATACCAAAATCGGTTAATGTATGATTATGTATAGTAGGTACCTACCAGTAAACAGACATCTTGACTTTCAAATGTCATGACATTATATAATACTAGCAGACCCGGCCACGCGTTGCTGTGTCATACTGATATCGCCATCTCTTAGAATCTTTTGGAGCTAACAGATAATTTGTGACTGTCAGATAATAAACAAATAATTTACAATCACTACATAGTATAAAGCAAAGTCGCTTTCCGCTTCCCGCGTCTGTATGTAATATGTATGTATGTATGTTTGCTTATATCTTTAAAACTGCACAACGGATTTTGATGCGGTTTTTTTTAATAAACAGAGTGATTCAAGAGGAAGGTTTATATGTATAAAACATGCATAATATAGTAGAGAAACACTGATAATTTTAGAGGTTTCTAATGTGATGTCGTAAATAAACACATTTTTTTGCGCTTACATTGCAAATGCTGGCTGAACCCCACGAGATATATCAAAATAATGTACTACAGTATTGTACACCTTAAAAACGTCTACAAAAAAGTCAACGATGGTATTAGAAATGTCTTACGCACAGCGAAGCGGGCACGGGTCGGCTAGTAAAATAATAATTCAACTATAAATTTAGATGTAAGTTATCCTATCTTTCAAGTTGGATCAAACTGCACACGGTGTGAAAAGTTTAATTTAAATCGGTTAAGTAGTTTAGGACTCCATTGCGGACATACAACGTGACGCGTAATTCATATCTATACTAATATAATATAATATATAATATAATAATAATATTATAAAGAGGAAAGATTTGATTGTTTGTTTGTTTGTTTGTTTGTTTGTTTGTTTGTTTGTTTGTTATAGGCTCCGAAACTACTGGACCGATTTGAAAAATTCTTTTACCATTAGAATCCTACATTATCCCTAATGAACATAGGCTATAGAATATTTTCCAAAACGTTAGGGATCCGTATGAAAACTTCGATAATGTAACCCAAGGTGTGAAAAAAAATCCAAAAAAAATCCTTATAACGCGTACGCTGCAAAAATTATTAACAATAGAGCAAAGTGATTTTCTACAGTTTTAAAGAAGACATCAATATCTACAAATAAGTCAAAAATACCATTTGTCTAACTATTAGGGATCCGTATGAAAACTTCGATAATGTAACCCAACGTGTGATAAATAGGTATATATTAAGAAGAAAGAAGATTATGTCCTGGTGTGTTTGCGCTGTCAAATATCACATAAATTGTCCCAAATATAGCGTTTTCAATAGCTAATAAAGAAAACCCTAAATAAAACTGGAAAATGTTACATTTGTGATACAGGGCCCTGGATAAATTCAACATGCATGGGCCCGAAAAAATTGGATTTTACAGCGAACTGAGCGCTTGCATGCAAAACGGAGTGCGCACTGCTGCTCGCCCGCTTGATTTGAGACGGATATTTTTCAGCTACATTGCAATGATGGGCATACAACCTATCGTTTATGGAAAACTGGAGCAAAATTGCGTGGTATTTACATACATACTTCGACGTCCCATTTTAATTTCGTTTTTTTTTTGTTGGTTTTCAGGTAAGGAGTAAAATAAATAAGATCACGAATGTACGTATTCCCGAGTACGGTAGACATCCTCTCAGATCTCCAGGCGCTTAGATCCTATGAAGATGTCTAGTGGGGGTAGTCAGAGGCACGTCCAAACATTATATTTGGCACATGCCCACACCTTGCAGTAGTTAGCATTCCATACGTGATAGGTTGCTAGCCCATCGCCGCTTTTAAGAACACTAACTGGTTTCCTCACGATGTTTTCCTTCACCTTCAGTGCACGTGTTTTGATGCGCATATACATTTTTCGAACAGAAAAATCCATTGATGCACGCCGAGATAAGAGCCCATAAAAAATAAATTATAGACGATTGGTGAATCTTTTCTAGAAAACTATGAATAAGCTAAACTGTTCATTTTTATATAATTCGTTAGATAATCATACTAGCTAAGTAAATTATAGAAAGTTTCGTTTTAAGTTTGATGGTTTTCAAGATAATGCAGTTTTATCACTTTTTCCGTCTTATCCGGGTAGACTCAGTTCATACAAAAAAACAAAAGTTTCAAGCATCACCTTATACATAAAATCGTAAAGCCATTTGATATGGTTGTTTGTTGTATGGGAGCCCCCCTTAAATATTTATTTTATTCTGTTTTTAGTATTTGTTGTTAGAGCAGCCACAGAAATACATAATCTGTGAAAATTTCAACTGTCTAGCTATCACGGTTCATGAGATACAGCCCTGTGACAGACAAACAGACAGACGGACAGCGAAGTCTTAGTAATAGAGTTCCGTTTTTACCCTTTGGGTACGGAACCCTAAAAAGCCGAACCTTTCGCATATGAGACACTCAAACACGATCAAAATTACCAAAAAAAAACTGTCAATATTTATTTTGACAATGGCGTTCACGTTCGAACCGGTGCAAGTTTTTTATTCGATAAAGACCAAAATGAAGGCTTTAAAAGGCGATTCCTTCTTCGTCATTGTAACACCATAATCCCTTTGGGTCCAAATGAAATCGCCCGCGATGGCTTCCGCCCGATTCGTCACTTTCTCATTCGAACCAATCAAATTAGGATCAAATACAACGCCAATATCATTTTCTAGGATACCGGAACCGTCAATTACGGCCATAATTAATGCCATATTTTTATTAATCAATTTTTGTTTTTTCTTAACTAAACTGCATTTTTTACGTTTTTATGTGTGAGTATAGTAAGCTAGGTTCATCAATTAACTCTCTTCATCAGCTTAAGTTGACAAAGTTACCGCAAGATGCGCTTATCGTAAGCTCATACGAAAAATCGAGTCGTTTTAAAATATTTAAAAAACATCATGACTGTAATTCTCTAGTACGGTATGTCTACCGTAGGATGTCTCCAGGCACTTGATTATACCTAAAGTGGGTAGTTAAAAGCACGACCAAATATCACATGCAAGCCCATCGACGGTATAGAAGAATGTATTTGTATGAAAGTGCAAGGTCCTAAAGTAACCGACGCTGAATTACGGTTAACGTAAAAAGATCACCGTTTTCGGTTAACCGCAGCTTAACCGCTTTGGGTCTATTGTATTTCTGGCCCTTTTGATTGCTTTGATGCATTAAATTAAATAACAAAAGAGAAAGATATATTTTTCCGTCGGGAGTTGTTATTTTTTGTTGGGAGTTGTCGACGCGGAATATAATGGATGAGAGTTTTATTGGAGTATTACGGGAAATAGATTGTGTATTTACGCTTCGCAACTCGGAAAAAATCGGACACTGGGCACTGAGCGATGTCTAATGACCGAATTAATGTTCGGCTAAGTGAAAAAAAATGATATACACGACTGTAATTTTTATAGTTGTTTCTTATATTTTCCTACTTAAATTTAAATTCTGAAAGTTTATGAAAATGTTTGGATGTCTGTGCCCCAATCGCGCCTAAACGACCAAACGGATTTCAATGAAACTTGGAATACAATATGGCTACTTTTTATCTAGATACCACAAAAACGAAGATGGAAACTAGTATAGTATAAAGTGGTTGATAAAAAACCGGCCAAGTGTAAGTCAGACTCGCGCACGAAGGGTTCCGTACCATTATTTATAAAAAACAGCAAAAAAAAATCACGTTTGATGTGTGGGAGCCCCAATTAAATATTTATTTTATTCTGTTTTTACTATTTGTTGTTATAGCGGCAACAGAAATACATCTTCTGTTAAAATTTCTGTGGTTTATAAGATACAGCCCTGTGACAGACAGACGGACAGCGAAGTCTTAGTAATAGGGTATTTACCCTTTGGGTACGGAACCCTAAAAAACAATGGGTGTGTTTTGCGTTATTTCACAAAGATGCCTAAATCTTATAACTAAGGTTGTTCTACAACAAATACGCAAAAACTCGGCACAAAGACTTTCCTAGGAAATAAAACTTCGGGTTAACCAATACACAAATAACAAAGTGAACGGATTTCTAAGAAACAAGTAGAAATCTACGAAGTACAAAATGCTGCTCGATGAGTAATGAAATTCCGTCTAATCTTCTAACTCGACTATGTTCGACTACCACACTTAAACTGTGTCCTCATTTTATATCTATTGGTCAGGAAAAGTCCGATTTATCCGCTTGCTTGCCCGGAGGGTTCCGCGCGCAACGCGCCTTTGCTCCTATACACTAATAACTATTAATTATTTGCACTAATAACTATTAATAAAAAAAATGGGTATGGGTATGTGAATATGACTAGGTCGTACCTACGGTATATTTAGAGCCGAGAGTGCTTTTTTCTGTGGGATTATTGAAATTTGACAGGACAGCGTCAGGCAGGACAGCCAGTTTTAAATAATTTTTAATATGTTCAAAATAGATTTGGCCTGGTATCTTGACTCTCCATCCGAAGAACATGATTTGAAATCCCATATGTTCCAATGGATATTTTTATTAAAAACAAAATTCAAAATATTTATGTACCTATTATTTTCTTTACAAGTCAAAATCAAAGTCAACAAGTATTTCTTTCAATAAAATCACAAGGATCAATTTAAAACGATTTAGAAGTTACCAAGCCCAGAAGAATTGGGTTACAAACATGGCTTGGCAAATCATGATCGATGATGTTCCAGTTTGTTGCCGATCGAGCAAGATGGAGGCCAAATAATAAAAATATTTAAAATAATAGCAATTGTTCTTCTTTAGTTTCATTTCGGGTTCGGAATCCCGGCATTAATGGATTTTTCTGTTCGAAAAATGTATATTATGCTCATCATAACACGTGCTTACAACAGTGAAGGAAAACATCGTGAAGAAAACAGTTAGTATTTTTATAAGCGGCGATAAGGCTTGCAACCTGTCACGTATGGAATGCCAACTAATACAAAAAGTGCCCGTGTGCCAAATATAATGTTTGGACGTACCTCTGACAAACCCCCTCTAGAAATCTTCAAAGGATCCAAGCGTCTGGAGGTCTGAGAGAATGTTTACCGTACTTGTCGATTACAGTCGTGATCCTATTTTTATTTTTTTGCATTAGTTCTAAACACGCTACACTTAAATTAGATACAGTTGCTTAAATATTCGTTAAGCAAAAACAGTGCAGTAGACATCGTAAATTTAGAAGTTAATTGTCAAGGGACAGAGCGACATCGGGCCACGCTAATCTGTCATTAATATCTTCATCTAAAGTACCTTCTTTATTAAAAGGTCTCTATATAAGCTTTAAATCTTTAAATAGGATATTATGAAGCGTACAATTTAAAAAAAGACATAATAACGATAATTCGACTATTAAAAATCCGAAATTTGGAGAATGATTGGGTGCTCATATGTTTGTATCAATGATGCTCAAACGACCAAACGGATTTAGATGAAACTTAGAATATACCTATTACGATATACAAATTCTAAGCTTTGAAATATCTTAAAGAAAACTTTAAATATTTTATCAGAAGCTAGTCAAATCATAATTCTCTTAAGACGAGGTACTTATATTTTTTTCTTGATGAACGTAGAATAGTATTTTCTTGATAGCCGCAAAACATACATTTTTGTATGACAAAGATAACTGAAGGATCTTTGTAAATTATACACAGAAACACGATTGGTGAAACTTATCTTGAGAGATTTATTTTCCAAATTTGGCTTTTTAAAAACACTATTTTTGTTTGTACTCAAAACTATGAAAAGCTGAACAGTTCATTTTATATAATTCGTTAAATAATCATATTAGCTACCTAAATTAAAGACAGTTTTTTTTTAAGTTTGATGGTTTTCAATATAATGCGGTTTTATCACTTTTTCCTTTTTGTCCGAGTAGACTCAGCCCATACAAAAAACAAAAATCTCAAGTATCACCTTAACATACCTGGGTATTTAAGATACTTACTTTAGACTTACTCTACTTATTCTAGATACTAATTTTATTCGGCTACCTTACATATTCGGCTAAACCTAAGCTGTTTATTCTTTGATAATGTTGATAAGTTGTTTCTGCCCCTGAAAACCTATAATTGGCTTTCTGTTTAATTACCGTAAGTAATTATTAGTTATGTTTTAGCTATTGGTTTTCTTTATATAATTAAATGAAAATAGATATACTTTTTGTAATATAAATATGAGAAAGAATTATTTTGTTGAAAACTGGCTCTGTGTTTATGATTATAAAATAATCATTATATTATAACTAGCCGACCTGTGACAGACGTCAAATTTCAATAATCGAATAGATTAGACTGAATGTTTTTAATCTGTGATGTCAGATTTGTTGCACACCAGCGCCATCTATACCAAAATCATTTTTGCGTTTTTTTTGTCATTTTGGGGAGGTTTTTCATATTATAAAGTAGTCTATGTTATGTCCTTTTCCTTGGTCATAGCATCACGCGTGAACGGCTGGAACAATTTTGCTAATTTTTTGTTGTATTCGTTATTGTCAGAAGGTGTTTTTAAAGAAAATTTTGAAAAATCTTTTAATTTGACAGGACAGCGTCTATCGGGACAACTAGTAATTTATATTTAATACATAATAACTTTTACTTAAGGTTTGCAGGTACCGAGGTTACCTTAGATTGTCTCTATTTTAGATTTCTAGGTCTCTTAAATTCGAAATTTCTGTGACAGACTTTGGAGGTTTATGATGAACGATCAGTCAGTCAAACAACAGCAAAAAAAAAGCATTTATATTTTTATTATAATATTTTATATAATGTTTTTTCTATTTCTTGATACAGATAATCTATCAATCTATCAATATATTTTAGTAACTTTCAAAACTTTCGTGAGTTGTACTACACATTATTACAACAACGAGACGGCAATGCGAGCAGGGTAGCGCGCGCGTTATGGTCCACTCACCCTGAAGAAGATTCTCTAGATGAATCGAAACATTGTCGGTGTCCTCATTGACAATTTATCATTTACGTGAGTAATTTCCCGTTGTTGTAATAATATTTTAGTAAGATGTAACTAAGATAATAATTCCGACGACATTAAACCCTTTTAAATTGAGTAGTAACATAGTTAACATAGTTAACATTAATCATTTAATCGGGAATTCGGTAATTAACGCGGGAAATTCAATTATATCCGCGTTGTAACTTAGAATTTGATGGATTTCTTCTTTGAACCTTGCCTCAATTAATGAGAGTTCCCATTTACTTTATTTGTCTATCAAAAATTCATTTTGCGTGCAGTATATAAATAACGGTAGTTTTGGCCGAGTGGGAGGTACCTCGACTTTCAATCTGAAGGTCGTGGGTTCCATCAATGGATTTTTCTGTTCGAAAAAATTATATGCGCATCAAAAACACGTGCTCAAACGGTGAAGGAAAACATCGCGAAGAAACCAGTTAGTATTCTTAATAAGCAGCGATGGGCTTGCAACCTGTCACGTATGGAATGCTAACTACTGCAAAATGTGGGCATGTGCCAAATATAATGTTTGGACGTGCCTCTGACTACCCTCACTAGACATCTTCAAAGGATCTAAGCGTCTAGAGATCTGAGAGGATGTCTACCGTATTTGGGGATTACAGTCTTGACACTATTTATTTTTATTTTAATTATTTTATAAATAACGATAATAGCTCTGCCTTCTGCGTTCGTTCGGTTGTGGGTTCGTTTTCGATGTATTTTGATTTACTTCCCTCTCCTCTATCTATGTATATAAATACAGTCAGTCAGTCAGTGACGCAAAAGTTTTATATATTTAGACTAGCTTAAAACTGCATTTTTTTAAACATCACTTTAAAAGGTTTAACATAAAACTCACTGATCTATTAATGCACCGCTTTAACCACAGTTGGCCTGAGCACGAACCTCTAACGTATCGACAACGTATCGTTCAAATGTCAAAACTGACACTTATTATATAGTAAAAGTGTCAGTTTTGGCATTTGAACGATACGCTGTCGATACGATAGTGGTTCATGCTAACCCCCCAGACTCTAGAAATTTGGAGGGTGTATTCCTTTAGGTGTGTAGTAAGAAAGAACTAAAGGGGTGCACTAAGAAAGAAGTTCCCAAAATTCAATCCCTAAGGAAATGCAACGGGAGTTGAAGTCTGTTTTAAAATAACTTTACGTGAACGTACATACGGGATTTCCAATTGTTTACTATATTAAGAAAACTCTTTAGGTATATATCGTTTATGCTTAATTAAATTTAAAATGGCTGCCATCACAACTAATTTTAATTAGAACGCTAATGGGACTTTAATTAAAGCCGAATCTGTATTATTATCACGACGCCAGAACAATTTTATATAACAGAGCAAGTATCATGGGCAGCAGCCTTACTGAGTAAGCTCACTGATAATCGTAATCGGTTTCAACTGACAAAATTCTATTGTCTACTAACAGTTACATAATGGGAATAAAAATAGCCGTATTGGAGGTACTTCGACTTTCAATCTGAAGGTCGTGGGTGCGAATCACGGCGTGCATCAATGGTATTTTCTGCTCGAAAAAAATATATTCGCATCAAAACACGTGCTTAAAACGGTGAAGGAATATATTGTGAGAAACCAGTTAGTATTTTTATAAGCGGCGACGGGCTTGCAACCTGTCACGTACGGAATGCTAATTACTGCAAAATGTGGGCTTGGTATAATGTTTGAACGTGCCTCTGACTACCCCCACAAGACATCTCCAAGACTCTAAGCGTCTGGAGATCTGAGAGATACTTGGGGATTACAATCGTGATTCTATTTATTTTTATAAATAATATTAGCTAAAATATCAGTGTAAGAATTTTTGATTTGTACATACGCACGTAATATCTTGCTAAACTTTGTAATATGTGAACATAGGTACGCTATTCAAAATATATTATCCTCTACTTTATTTTCATTATCCATTATTATAGCTATTACACGTTATTCCAATCTGTATACATTACATTTTATTATTCCGGAAGTAAAAATAATGATGTGGAAAGCGAACTTGATTATTTTATTTATAGAAATAATGAACCTTATATTTATATCAAAAATAAATAGGATCACGACTGTAAACTCATTGTACGGTAGACATTCTCTTAGATCTCTAAGTGCATAGTTACTTAAATATTATCTCAAGGATTTAGTCAGAGACACGTCCATTTCCACTTTTCAGTTCAGTCAGTATTCAATTAAATAAAATAAAAAAACTGAATCAAAGATACAAAATTAAATAAG
Source organism: Hydriomena furcata (assembly GCA_912999785.1). Classification (NCBI taxonomy): domain Eukaryota; kingdom Metazoa; phylum Arthropoda; class Insecta; order Lepidoptera; family Geometridae; genus Hydriomena; species Hydriomena furcata. Next base: position 2,527,357 of record OU538833.1, on the reverse strand, counting down.
CTTAGATAATAAATTACGTAAAGGCGTCTGAAATAATTCGGTGCTTACATAAATGAAAATAAAAACTTGAATTTCAGGAAAAGTTAATAAATTAAATTAAAAACAAATACTTCAAACACTCAGTGAGGCGGTATTTTGTTAATTAGAAATCCGGAAAGTTCTGAATTGAAAAGTAGGTAAGTAACTCGCATCTATTAATTAGTAAAATATTCCATGAAAAGTTTAATAAAAGTATGTTTTCGAGGTATGATAAGTTAAATTAATTTAAGTTAGTATAAATATTTAATCACAGAGTGTACGGAACACAAAAAGTTGAGGTTTTACAAGAAAAGCTGCGAAAGTGTAGCGAAAAAACCTTTTAAAAATAATGCTATGTTGTGTAAGAATTTCGTTAAGACTTGAGAGTAGACGAAAATACCGCATAAACTTTGTAAAAGTGCTGAGCGATGTTACCCTATAACACGACGTAAAAAGAAGGTTCTCAATTCGACGAGTATATTTAAGACTACAAGGTGTATTACAACTACTCCCCAAAAATAAAAGCATACCTACCACTACCAATGTCCCTATTGAAAAGTAAATGCTATCAAAAACGTAACTTGTAAAAAAAGTCTCGCAACGCAACTCAGGGGGGTTAGTATGAACCACTATTGTATCGACAACCTATCGTCCAAATGCCAAAACTGACACTTTCTATACAAAAAGTGTCAATTTTGACATTTGGACGATAGGTTGTCGATACGATAGTGGTTCGTGCTTAGGCCACAGTTCTTCCACTGTAAAAAGTTATGAGATCCATGTTATTACATGGATCTCATAACTTCCAAGTCGGTTACTTTATTCAGTCCCTACTTTAAAGGTCCTTCTGTACGTAAAGGTTAGCTAATTACGTAATAACATGTGATATGTGGTTTGTGCGTGCAATAAATCGTTTTCTAATAACTTTAGGCGTAGCATTGCCTAGCTCCTAAGACGTTTCAAAGTGATTTTATTGAAATAAACTTTTAAGTTTGAGTTGAGTTTGAGTTTAAAACTCTAAAAACCACACACAACCCAAATAAATATTGAACCAGTCACTAGATAATGTACGAATTAGTCAATCACCCGTCTACCTTTATCAATTTGGCTTGACCAGTTGATATCGTAAACTATTTATGAATCAACCTTGGGGCGTACCTATGTACATTGTTTTATAGGACAGCTGACACACTTTGTAATCTATATCTATATACATATATAAAAATCAATTGCTGTCCGTTAGTCTCGCTAAAACTCGAGAACGGCTGAACGGATTTATCTTTTCTTGGTCTTGAAATGTTCGTGGAGATCTAGGGAAAGTTTAAAAGGTGAGAAAAATTCGAATAATTGCTGGGAAAACACTAAAAACTGCTCTTTTCTTTTTCCCATACAAAAGTTTCTAACTAAAACGTATAGTCAATTTGAGTTTTATTGCTATTGTATAAAGTTCACTGTTGTCTAAGCAATGTAGGTGTGTTCCTAAGAACGGGAACGGGAACGGGAACGAGTACTTCAAACAACATTTTGTCAATTGCGATACGAAGTTCGCCGGGTCAGCTTGTTTGTTATAAAGTGCTGACTGACACAAATGCTTATAATCAATGCATGCTTAATTGTCATGTCAAAGTCATTTTAAATATTTTATTTAAAGGATATTGTGTATATCTATCTATAATATACTAGCAGTCCACCCCAGCGTTGCACGGGTGTACCACTGATTTTATGGCTATTTTTTAAATACCTTGGGTTTCATTATTAAAGTTTAAAGTTCTAGTAATTAATATAGCCTATGTTCATCAGGGATAATGTAGAATTCAAATCAGTTCAGTATTTTCGGAGCATATTCAATGCAAACAATAATATAGTGACAGCGAGCTTATCTGATGATGGAGCTGTTCAACGGACACTCATAACGGACCTCCTTAGTAAATAGTTCGATTGAGTAAAAACTTTTAATACCTGTCAAGTCCCAATGACAATGTAATATTATATGACAGATAATAGCGCGCTGCTCTGGTGCACGGCCGGGATTCGAACCCACGATCTTCGGATTGAAAATCAGAGTACCTCTCACTTATTCAACGCGCTTAAGGGGCTCCCAGTCGCTGATTGCTCTTTTTCGAAACGTAAAAAGAAATACTTCTGAACAAGCCACATCTCCTATTTTTATAAGTATATTACTTCAGCTTCCTACCTAGATTTCTATTAAGCTGAAAACATAATAGCAGAAACTTTTCACGATAAAGATATTATTTCAAAATGATACGTTTTAGAATTTATGATCGAAATATTTTATATACCTACTATTAAAATCAACTTGTGATTTATTGTTAAAGATAGGTAATATGTAGATCTAGATTTCTATTAGAATAGATTTTTGATAAGTAATTATACATAATTTATATCATTAATTTATTCGAAAAGCTAAGGCGGACCACGCGCATGGGTACATCTTTATTCACATATACAATACATTATAAAATAGGAGATGTGGCTTGTTCACAAGTATTTATTTTTTCGTTTCGAACAAAAACAATCGCCGACTGGGAGCGCCTTAACCAAAATGATGGAGGCTTATTAGATAACCTCAAAATCTATCATTAAAAGTTCATAACAACTTACTGGCTGACTACGAATGAACTAACTATTCCAGAGACTATGTCCTATCTGAATAATTGAATGCAAGTCCATAGTTTGATAGCTTTAATTTATTTATTGGGACCTGTCATGTCACTGGGGTACGGACCCACCGGATGGTTATTGGATTTATGGGATGTTTAATTGTGAGAAAAGATAAGGCGTTTTAATTTGTGAGGGCGAGCAATAAATGTTTTTATTGAATGCAGAACCAATAACCGCAAAACGTACAGTTTTTTTTTTTGTAATATAATCTAGATAAATTAAAGACAGAAACACGTTTGGTGAAACTTTTCTCTAGTTGAAATTTTCACAGATGATGTATTGTATTGCCGCTATAAAAACAAATACTAAAAACTCCCATACGACAAATGTGTTTTTTTTTTTATAGAAAATGGTACGGAACCCTTCGTTTTTAGGGTTCCGTACCAAAAGGGTAAAAACGGTACCCTATTAATAAGACTTCGCTGTCCGTCTGTCTGTCTGTCTGTTTGTCCGTCTGTCTGTGACAGGGCTGTCACAGGTTATGTATTTCTGTTGCCGCTAAAACAGAATAAAATAAACGTTGAAGTGGGGCCCCCATACAACAAACGTGTTTTTTTGCCGTTTTTTACAGATAATTGTACGGAACCCTTCGTGCGCGAGTCCGACTCGCACTTGGCCGGTTTTTTAGATATGTTCTCATAAAACTAAAGCTAGTTTGTTCATATGTTTTGTATAATTTTCTAGTACAAGTAACATAAAATATTATAGTCATCTGCAAGGTCTGCAGCCCCACGAACTGACACAATGGAAAATGATAAATGACACCAAAAAATAAACAAAGAAGACTCCCCTTTTAATAACAACTTTGCAGACAGCTGCAAAGTAATAATTACTTTTCGTTGTCTTATTGCCAAAGAGCCTTTTCCATGATCCCGTGTACACTGTACATTAATCCAGTACCAATTTATAAAGAAACTAGCTGTCCCGACAGACGTCCTGTCAAATTTGTATAATCGTACAGGAAAAAAACACTTTCAGTTTTTCCGAACTTTACGCCACCCCTATCACTTGTGGTATAATAAATAACCTACGAAATATTCGCAGACTTACTAAATATACATAAAAATTTAATTCAATTTACTTTGGTTACAAACACTGTGACACGAGAATTTTTTTTATTAGAAGATAAATCCACGACACGGAATTTACTCCAAGCATGGTAGATAGAATGTAGAAATAAAGAGATATTTCTACAGGTTTTCAAATTTTCAAAGATTCCTGAGAGTCAGGGGGGTAATGAGAGACAAGTCTAATATTTGGCACATGCCAACAGTCTCAAATATGGGAGAGAGTTTGAATGTAAGAACATTCTAAATAAAAAAAAAAACTTCAAAAATTAGTTAGTAAATGTAGGTAAATATGTTTGTTACACTAGATCTTGCCAATTTTTTTAATGTTGCCATAATAACTGCTGACATATATTGGTGGACATTTCACACATCGCCATCTAACCCCAAACTAAGCAAAGCTAGTAAGTACTATGGGAATCAGACTTATACAAGGTGTCTCAAAAGAAAGTTCACATTTAAATCTTTTTTTAAAAGAAAAGTCTTAGCTTTATTGAAAAAATGTTTATTATATTGAAGTACACTGTTTGGGAATTTATTTTTTAAAAATATCGTCCAAATGTAAACCGTTGCGCTCTCGGCATTCATTTAGTCGGGCACTAAAATTGCCTATGACAGCTCGGCAGGTAGTCTCCGTGATGGCTGCCATTTCATGACGGATATTTTCTTTTAATTGTGCCAGGGAAGTCGGTTTATTAGCGTAAACTTTTGATTTGACATAACCCCACAGGAAAAAGGTGTGGACAAGGACAAGGTGTTAAATCGGGACTCCGTGGAGGCCAATTTATGTCACCTCGCCTGGAGATTAATTTGTTCGGAAAAATTTCTCGAACTCGAGGCAGAGATCTGTTGGACGTGTGTGAAGTTGCTCCATCCTGCTGGAACCATGTTCTTTGGTTGTAACCAGGAAAGTTTTGCAGTTGGGGCACGAAAAACTCGTCTAACATCTCCACATAACGCTCTGAATTCACTGTGAGCGTGCGCCCCCTTCCATCTTCAAAAAAGTAAGGGCCGATAATTCCTCGCGCCGACATCGCTGCCCATACGGTGACTTTGGGTGAATGTAGCGGTTTCTGATGTTTTTGATTTGGATTGGTTGCACTCCAGTAACGACAATTTTGCTTGTTTACATGCCCATTCAGGTGAAAATGGGCTTCATCGGAAAACAAGATGTTGGTGAACGTTGGAAAGCGCTCAATCATCTGATTTACAAAGTCAAGCCTCTGACCAGCATCTTGAGGCTTCAGTTCTTGCACCAACTGAATTTTGTACGGGTGCAGCTTTAAATCTTTGTGTAAAATGCGGCATAATGAAGATCTGTGCACATTTAAAGCAACAGCACGCTTCCGAATCGAGAGGTTTGGATCATCTCGAATAGACTGAGTAACACTGTCCACGTTTTCTGCTGTTCTTGATGTTCTTGGCCGCCCAGATTTTGGTTTCTCCAGAGTTGACCCAGTCTCTTCAAACTTCTCAACCCATTTTGCAATGAGTCGAGTGCTAGGCGCATCATTTAAGTGACGAATATGTCGAATACTGCAGAATTTTCTACGCGCTACAGTCGCCGAATTACCGTTTTTGTAAAACTCACGTACGCACAACGCACGGTCCGCACCAGAGAAACGCTCCATAGCGACTAAATTCCCAAGAGCCAGACTACCGACTGACATACCCCCCGTGCCCCTCAGAATAGTTTCTTTCGCGTAATAAGATAAGCAAATGTGAACTTACTTTTGAGACACCTTGAGAATACTTAATTACTATTTTTTTAAAGATACAATAAAACACCCAGACAGATCAATCATGAATGTTCATCACAGAAATGGTTTTCCCAGGTGAGAACCGAACCCACAACCTACAGCGCAGAAGGCAGAGTTACTACTAACTGAGCTTTGTAGGCAGTAAAGGTAACACAGGTAACATAGGTAACACTTTAGACGTGGTCTAAGTTAAAATGCTAAGAAATTGCTTATTTTAGGCGTCTACTGTAATTTCGGTACACGAGTGTTTAAGGCGCTCCCAGTCGACGATTGTTTTTGTTCGAAACGAAAAAATAAATACTTGTGAACAAGCCACATCTCCTATTTTATAATGTATAGTATATGTGAATAAAGATATACCCATCTTTAATCACTTCGATAAATAATCCTACCGACCGCTGCAATGACGACAAACACACGTCGGCGCGTGGTCCGCCTTAGCTTTTTGAATAAATTTATGATATAAATTATGTATAATTACTTATCAAAAATCTATTCTAATAGAAATCTAGATCTACATATTACCTATCTTTAACAATAAATCACAAGTTGATTTTAATAGTAGGTATATAAAATATTTCGATCATAAATTCTAAAACGTATCATTTTGAAATAATATCTTTATCGTGAAAAGTTTCTGCTATTATGTTTTCAGCTTAATAGAAATCTAGGTAGGAACCTGAAGTAATATACTTATAAAAATAGGAGATGTGGCTTGTTCAGAAGTATTTCTTTTGTCGTTTCGAAAAAGAGCAATCAGCGACTGGGAGCCTCTTAAGAAAGGCTTTCTTTTAGGGCTTGTTGTAAGATTATCCGTTATTTTATTGCTTTTTTTATAGCCCCTACATTCTCGTAAAGATCTGACGATTAGATACAGCTCCCTTAACTATGCCATGGTATTCATATCTACCCGCGACACAACCCGTGTCGGAGAGTGGATGGTGCCTCGACTTTCAATCCGAGGATCGTAGGTTCAAATCCTGACGAGCTATTTTGTAAAAACATGATTATCATGTTATGATGTTGAATGCAATACCTAATCTATACACTTTTCATAGTAACTATTTATGTACCTATACCTACGTTTTTGCGTAGGTATTGTATTGAAAGCGTAGGTATAGAATACATAAACAGCATAAAAAGCGGTATTATGGCATTTAGTACCAATAAATATTGGTATGAATATCATAACATGATTATCATGTTTTTACAAAATATCCCCACTGGCCGGATATCAATAGATTTTTCTGTTCAAAATATGTAGATCGAATCGAAAACATCGCGAGGAAATCAGTTAGTATTTTAAAAAGCCAACCTGTCATGTATATTAATGCTAACTACCGCAAAATTTGAGCATGTATAATTTTAGACGTGCCTCTGACTACCCCCTTTAGACATCTTTGAGGATCTAACTGCATGGCGATTTGACGATTTTTTAGGGTTTCGTACCCAAAGAGTAAAAACGGGACCCTATTACTAAGACTTCGCTGTCCGTCTGTGTGTCTGTCTGTCCGTCTGTCCGTCCGTCTGTCTGTCACAGGGCTGTATCTCATGAACCGTGATAGCTAGACAGCTGAAATTTTCACAGATTATGTATTTCTGTTGCTGCTATAACAACAAATACAAAAAACAGAATAATATAAATATTTAAGTGGGGCCATATACCAAACGTGATTTATAGATAATGGTACGGAACATTTCGTGCGCGAGTCCGACTCGCAATTGGCCGGTTTTTGTTCCAAACCTGTGCTTGTCTCGCCACACTTAGCAACTTGTTTGCTACGCCAACAAAGTCTAATAATAGATACCTAGCTTTGACATCGCAACAAAGAGGTCCTCCACAATCGCAAGGAAAGGAATCCTAATTAAATTTCCTTCCCATACAACCTATCACCACGAAATGGCTTAATAATTTCTCCTGAGCTTTTGAAGACAATCTCCAACAAAGCCAAAGATTTCCGGCTTTGTCTTGTCGCATCTATTATTATGTAGATTAATTTCTGAAAATAAATTGTCTTAGTTACATAGATTCTCGGAAAGTCGTTTCGCGTTTTAAATAAAAGATTTTAAAGATCTCGTTGAAAGTTCTTGAGATATTAAGGTGAGTAATTAATGTGTTTGATGAATGCAGAATCGTTTTTTCTCAATAACCGTAAAACATACAGTTTTGTTTTTTATGACAAGGATAATTTAAGGATATAATCTAGATAAATTACAAACAGAATCATGTTTGGTGAAACTTTTCTCGATAGATTTATTTTCCAAAGTTGGCTCTTCAAAAACACTAGTTTCGTTTTTAATCAAAACTATGAATAGCAAAACAGTTAATTTTTATATAATTCGTTAGATAATCATACTAGCTAAATAAATTACAGACAGTTTCTTTTAAAATTTGATGGTTTTCGAGATAATGCAGTTTTATCACTTTTTCCGTCTTATCCGGGTAGACTCAGCCCATACAAATTGTCAAAAAATTCAAGTATCACCTAATTTATATTAGCCTAATTTTATTTTATTTTGTGCGATGATGACGATAATAATATAAGTTTTTGCTTGAAAAATAATAATATTCTCCATATTCTAAGTTGTAACTTCGACTGTACCTTGACTCAAACTCTTTCGAGGCCCAACGAACTTTCCGTAAAAAAGTACCTCGTGTACCACATTATACATTTTTTGTTAGAAGTTAGGCTTTTTCTTAGTATTCCAAGAAAATATTAAAAAAAACTGTAGACATCCTCTCAGATCTTCAGACGCTTAGATCCTTTGAAGATGTCAAGTGGGGGTAGTCAGAGGCACATCCAAACATTTTGTTGTAGTTAGCATTCCATACGTGACAGGTTGCAAACCCATCGCCGCTTATAAGAACACTAACTGGTTTCTTCACGATGTTTTCCTTCACCGTTGAAAGCACGTGTTTTTGATGCGCATATAATTTTTTTAACAGATAAATCCTTTGATGCACGCCGGGATTCGAACCCACGACCTTCAGATTGAAAGTTGAGGTACATCCCATTCGGCCAACACAACATATTTCCAAGAACTTATAAATATGACTTTGCTGACTGTTTGATCTTGCACTTTTTATTCTAAGTACCGTGGGTAGTATGACGTCACAATACAGTAACATCAAACGTAACCCGACTACTTCGTGACCATTCTTCCTGAAAAACAATTTGTTGCTAGGACCTTTTCAGTAGGCGTCTTCGTATCGAACCATTACTTAATACCGATTTGGCTTATTTTCAGCGCTTACTATATATCACGATAAAGAGTGGGGATTAGGTACTTGTATAAATAAATATTGGCGGACTTTACACACAGCGCCATCTAGCCCCAAACTAAGCAAAGCTTGTACTATGGGAACCAGATAACTGATAGAATACTTATATACATAATTAACACCCAGACACAGAACAAACATGTATGTTCTCACACAAATGTTTGCCCTGGTAGGGGATCGAACCCACAACCTACAGCGCAGAACGCAAAGTTACTAACAACTGAGCTGTGAGGCCGTATAGTCAGTATAGTCTTGATTCCATTCATTTTCATTCATTTAATTGACGAAAAAAGAGATGTTATCAATTCGACATTATATATTTTTATGTACCTGTGACCTTTTTTCTATTGTGTAGAGAATAATCCCAACTTGGTGCCATTTCAATTAAATTGATATAGGATAGGACTAACAATTATTTCATGAAACTTTTCGATTGGCTATACATTTTCGTTATTTGGTATTCCAACATATTTGTTTTTCTCCGAATTTTCTGATCACAGAAAATGTTGAATGTTTTTTTTTTCAACATAAATATAATAATGAAATACCCCGTACATTGCAAGTGCATTGTGCGCAGAAAATACAACCAGTCTCGAAAAGCGTCCAACGGGCAAGTCCATTTAAACAAAAATTCTCAGATTTTAAAACTCACGTACAGACCTTTTACACATCAGTTCCGGGTCGACTTAAAATTGTTCCCGCTCGGAGTAAAATAGAAAACGTGTGTGAGTTTTCAACTAGTTTTAAGTGGGTGATAGACGTACGAGCAAGTACGCGTACTTATGGCTCGCCGACCTTTTTCGCTTGTGTGTCACCGTAAGTACGCGTACTTTAAAACCGCCGCGCAAAATCGTCGGCGATCCAACCGGTCTGAAATCTTGCTCGTAGCTCGTCATGGCTCGAACGTGTGGCAGCATTGCGAGCCGCGAGCCGCCATTTTGTTTCGACTTCGTTTCTTTTTTTTAGTTTTTAAAATGTAATACGATATTATTCCTAAATAACACAAAGCTTCTTCAGTCGACGACATCGCAATACAGAGTGAGTAAGCTTCACGTGTGTCACTAACGTCGAGCCGAGCAAGTTCGCGATCTTAAAAACCGCGTACTATAAGTTCGTACGTCTATCACCCACATTATGTTGCTTACTGCTAAGCTATGGGTTCTTTGTCAATGAGATTGGAGCTCTTTACAACTAATATTTAATACTAGCCGACCCGTGACAGACGTTGTCCCGTCAAATTTCAATAATCAAATAGAAAAGACTGAATGTTTTTAGTCTGTGATGTCAAATTTGTTGCACACCAGCGCCATCTATACAGAAATCATCTATTTTGCGTTTATTATCATTTTGGGGATGTTTATCATATAAGAAGGTATAAAAGTAGTATATGTTTTATTCGGGCATTACGAGTATATCGACATCTACAGCAATATTTAACTTAAACCGTTTTGTCGTTTAGGCCTGATTGAGATACAAACAAACAAACTCACAAACTTTCACATTTATAATATTATTAGGATAGGATTAGGATTTGATTCGAAGCAGTCACTTAGGCCGAATTTCTGGACGAAACAATGACAGCGAACGCTTTCAGTGCGTCTACGTAGGTAACTAGTTAGTTTCTCCATCTTCGTTGCACGATTAATCTTGTTTTAGGTTTAAGTTACATAAAAGTATATTATTATAATTATGACAGACTTTGTCCTGCCTAAATTTCAATAATTGCATAGAAAAAGCAATTTCAGACAACTTCAAATTTTTTCCCAACAAACCTTGTACTGATAAAATAAAAGTAAAATTGTATCAGCCGCTGTATATCTGTAAATTAAAAACTCTTATTTTTTTTAATTGGTTCAAAATAGAAAAACGTCTTGTGGTAAAGCCGCATATTGCTTTAGAATTTTTATTTTGCTGAATGATCTATTGATTCGCCTAACGCCATCTCGTGATTTTGTGTTGGACTATTTTAGATTTGAGTCGAATATTTAAAAACATCGCGAGAGGTCGCTACTAACTTTTATAGAGGTTGATTTTACATGCTTCGATCGTTCAAGTGGAATTTGTTGCAGAATAAGTAGGAATTTAATTGTTAGTACTAAACTATAACTATTATGGAGCTTAGTTTCAATGTTTTCCGCCTTTGAAACTTCCACAAACTTCTGTGTGAATAGCTAAAGTTTAACCTGAGTATACCTACTAAACTTGGATCTTGCGAACTAAATCCCTACATTGTTTATATGATAATAATAATAACGTTTAAAAAACATAAAAGTTTTCTGTTGATAAATATTTTTCAATGACAAGCTTTTGTAAAATCATTTAAACCATTTCACATCATATAACATTGTCATCGGAACTTGACAAATACGCAAAATTTTTACTCAATCAAAGTATGTACTAAGGAATTCCATTGTGAGTGTCTGTTGAACAGCTCCTGGCTCCGTCGTCAGATCAGCTCATTGTCACCATATTATTGCATTGTCACCTAGCTACATAAGTACCTACTATGCGAAATTTCAGCTCAATCGGTTGAAGATAATTGCTTCAAAATTGAGTTGCAAGATTCCACCTTAACAAACATAGTTACACAGTTACATACATGCATACATATACTATACATGCATACATTGCAAGTTAAATAAAGCTTGTAAAAAGAAAACTGACGAACGACTTTGTTTAATAACTGACAGTCACAATTATCTGTTAGCTCCAAAAGATTCTAACAGATGGCGATATCTGTTGACACAGCAACGCGTGGCCGGGTCTGCTAGATAGTATAGATTTATAAATGTCTCGAAAGAATATTGCTCCTTAAGAGGCTCCCAGTCGCTGATTGCTCTTTTTCGAAACGAAAAAAGAAATACTTCTGAACAAGCCACATCTCCTATTTTTATAAGTATATTACTTCAGGTTCCTACCTAGATTTCTATTAAGCTGAAAACATAATAGCAGAAACTTTTCACGATAAAGATATTATTTCAAAATGATACGTTTTAGAATTTATGATCGAAATATTTTATATACCTACTATTAAAATCAACTTGTGATTTATTGTTAAAGATAGGTAATATCTAGATTTCTATTAGAATAGATTTTTAATAAGTAATTATACATAATTTATATCATTAATTTATTCGAAAAGCTAAGGCGGACCACGCTCCGACGTGTGTTTGTCGTCATTGCAGCGGTCGGTAGGATTATTTATCGAAGTGATTAAAGATGGGTACATCTTTATTCACATATACTACACACTATAAATAGGAGATGTGGCTTGTTCACAAGTATTTATTTTTTCGTTTCGAACAAAAACAATCGTCGACTGGGAGCGCCTTAAAGGGTTTTATTGGCATTCTTTATTTCGTTTGTGATATTATAATAATATCACTAACACCCATCAAAATTGTAACATTGATTTTAATAAATAAAATATCTCGAAAGTAAACTAAGTTTGAGAAAAACGTTTGACACAATGGTTTTATACAAAAAATATATTGTCCAAAAAGTATTCCCGTACCGGGAATCGAACCCGAGCCTCCTGGGTGAAAGCCAGGTATCCTAGCCACTAGACCATACGGGATGTGATGAGCGAGCTCAAAATTTATATCTTATTATTATTTTTAAATGGATATACTAATACCTATCGTGGAAGATAAAAACTCATTATAAATTGTAGAAAACGAGAACTGCTGGACAAAAACTATCTCAAAATGCCACGAACAAACGATTCTGTGAAGAAATGTACATTCTCAACATGCCTACCTACCTACGATTCTGATCCGTGTTGACCGTGTGGGAGGTACCCCGACTTTCAATTTGAAGGTCGTGGGTTTAATTTCAAATCCCGGGGGTCCATCAATGGCTTTTTCTGATCGAATAATTTATTATGCGCAGCTAAACACGTGCTCCAGACGCTGAAGGTAAACATCGTGAGGAAACCAGTTAGTATTCTTGAAAGCGGCGACGGGCTTCAACCTGTCACGTGAGAAATGCTAACTACTGCAAAATGTGGGCATGTACCAAATATTATGTTTAGACGTGCCTCTGATCTTCAAGGATCTGGGCGACTGGAGATCTGAGAGGATGTCTTCTGTACTCGGGGATTACAGTCGTGATTCATTTATTTATTTTTAGTAACTAACTACAAGTTTTATTTGTAATTCAGAATGGAGTGCTTTGTAATGGCATACTTTCGAAGCTACGTGCATCGACGTTTCGTAGCGTTCCAATATTTCCAACGTCAAACTTTAGTATCAAGTTTATCAACTATAATGTAGATAAATAAATAAATATTGGCGAACTTTACACACAGCGCCATCTAGCTCCAAACTAAGCAAAGCTTGTACTATAGGAACCAGATAACTGATAGAATACTTATATACTTTTTTTTTTGTAAATACATACTTTTTATACATTTATACACCCAGACACAGCACAAACATCTATGTTTATAACACAAATATTTGCCCTGGGTGGGGATCGAACCCACAACCTACAGCGCAGAAAGGCAGACTACCAACTGAGCTGTGAGCTAGATAGATAGATAAACTCTTTATAGCACACAAAGAAAATAAATAGTAGGTAACAACAATCAAAAAGATTACAATATGCGGCCTTATCGCTAAAAGCGTTCTCTTCCAGACAACCTTTACATGACCAATGTACCGACATATATTTTTAAAATAAATAAATAAGATCACGACTGTAAACCCCATGTACGGTACACATTCTCTCCTATCTCCAGGTTCTCAGATCATATATATCTAAAGAGCTAGTCATAGACACGTCCTAACATAACATTTGGCAAACTCCCAAATTTTGTAGTAGTTAACATTCCATAGATTGCCGCTATGCCTCACAATGTTTTGTTGCACGGCCAAAACCCATGACCTTCGCTTTAAAGTCGAGGTACCTATTACTCGGCCAACACGGCTTTTATAGATATACCTATATTATTATTATTATTATTTTTTAGATTCGCATACCAATATTTGCATTATGACGTAATAGCATAAAAATGTCCTTAACTTTTCCTGGAGCTTGTTTCATTCATGCAACCCTGGTACCTGGAGATTCCATATCTTACTCAAGGACCTTTCGGAGCCCGTTTTGATTTATAGAAGTTCACCTGATACTTTTTATAGTTTATTTTAGGGTCCCGTAGGTATTTACTAAAAGTTAACCCTTTGAAAAATTCAAGTTTACTATTACTGCAATTTGTGCATGTGCTAAATGTTATGGCTCTGACTACCCCTGGAGACTGGAGATCTGAGAAGATGTTTACCTACCGTATTTGGGGATTACAAGTGTGATCTTATTTTATTTTGTTAGTTCAATTAGATGTAGTACTGTACTACTGAAGTACCTGCATGTATAATTGGGCTCATTACAATATTGGCTACATACAAATTACATTAACACATAGGCAAATAATATCTTAATACAGTTATTACAAATACTTAGGTACAATACTACGTAAGTAGTTAAGCAGTCAAGCACTTACAACGCTCTCAGAGAAGCTTTGTGAGCTACAATATGATTTAATGTATTTACACACCCGTAAGTGATGTTACTCATAGGCAATAGCTTAGCGTGGTATGAGCATGTTATAAGGAGGGAAGAATGTCACGTGACGAGATAAATATTAGGTATGAATGTAGAAGGATAGGTAGTTGGGTAGGTCAAAGAAAAGATGAATGGATTTTGTTAAAGATAATAATGGCAATTATGTTAGCATGGTATGAGCATGTTATGAGGAGGGAAGAATGTAATGTGACGAGAAAAATATTAGGAATGAATGTAGAAGGATGGGTAGACCAAAGAAAAGAAAAGGATTTTGTTAAATAATGTATGGCAATTATGTTAGCATGGTATGAGCATGTTATGAGGAGGGAAGAATGTAATGTGACGAGAAAAATATTAGGTATGAATGTAGAAGGATGGGTAGACCAAAGAAAAGATAGATGGATTTTGTTAAAGATTGTATGGCAATTATGTTAGCATGGTATGAAAATGTTAGGAGGGAAAAATTTCGTGTGATGGGAAAAATTTGAGATATTAATTGAAGGATGTAGAAGTAAAGGTAGGCCAAAGAAAAGATAGATGAATTTTATAAAAGATTAGCAATTTATTATATTAGACTTGCATGATATAGGCATTTTAAGAGGAGGGTAGAATGTTATTTGACAAGAAAAATATTACATAATGAATGTACTTGTAGATGGATGTACAAGTATAGGTCGGACAAAAAACAGAAGAATGGATTCTGTAAAAGATTATATAGCTTATTTAAGCATGGTATGAGCATGTTATGAGGAGGGAAGGATGTCATGTGACAAGAAGAATGTTAAGTATGAATAAAAGAAGTAGTGGTAGGCCAAAAAAAAGATGAATAGATTGTGTAAATGACGATATGGGTAGGAATGGAGTAAGTGTTGAGATAATGTCTGGTAGAAGGAAATGGAAGAAGAATATTATATTGTGGCGACCCCACTTAAGTGGGATATAGGCAGGAAGATAATGAAGAGCTAGTACTTATCAATGTCGCTTGATGTAATTGGTATTCTTATAGCAACCAAAACTATTTTAGGACTATGCCTAAAATAATCTAAAAAAATTTACAATCCTGTGTCAATGATACCGGTCATAAAATAAAATTAGTATTCAGAAATGTATCATCAGAAAGGTCGCCTGACTTTTAATATTTCGCTTTTAGCAATATGGACGCCCATTGTATTGGCTTTAAGTGTCATTAGGTTCCCTATCCAAAGGGTAAAAACGGGACCCTTTTACGAAGACTTCACTGTCCGTCTGTCCGTCTGTCTGTCACAGGGCTGTATCTCATGAACCGTGATAGCTAGACAATTGAAATTTTCACAGATTGTGTATTTATATTGACGCTAAAACAACAAATACTAAAAACAGAATAAAATAAATATTTAACTGGAGCTCCTATACAACAAACGAGTTTTTTTTGCCGTTTTCTATAGATAATGGTACGGAACTATTTGTACACAAGTCCGACTCGCATTTGGCCGGTTTATTTTCCCTATTCTTAAGTTTCTGTATCCTGCGGACGTGTAGTAATCAATAAAGTGTTATCTATCTATCTATCTATCTATCTATCTATATATCTATCTATCTATCTATCTATCTATCTATCTGTATCATAGTAGTAATTTATAAGCTTATTTAGAGAAAATCTCAACCAATGCTGACGTAATTACGCTACAAGGTAACTAAATTAGACATTAATTGGGTCGATTGTCTAATTTCCGATGTTCACCACCCATTAATATTCACCGAAATAGAAAATAATTATCATTAGACTCCATATATTCGTATCACGTAATCGTAATTCGTCTGTCAATGAACCATCGATAATTTGTTAAACAATTATATTTATTCCAATTTCATAAAGAATCATTCACTCATTCGGCTTATATCACAGCTGTGCATTGCCGATTTCAGACAATTTCATTTTGACAGACTGAGCTTTAATTATTTTTGTAATATTTGGTCGCGTTTTTCTCAATATTTGCATAAGGTTAATGTGTAGCTTAAGGCGCTCCCAGTCGACGATTGTTTTTGTTCGAAACGAAAAAATAAATACTTGTGAACAAGCCACATCTATTATTTTATGATGTGAATAAAGATGTACCCATCTTTAATCACTTTGATAAATAATCCTACCGACCGCTGCAATGACGACAAACACACGTCGGCGCGTGGTCCGCCTTAGATTTCGAATAAATTAATGATATAAATTATGTATAATTACTTATCAAAAATCTATTCTAATAGAAATCTAGATCTACATATTACCTATCTTTAACAATAAATCACAAGTTGATTTTAATAGTAGGTATATAAAATATTTCGATCATAAATTCTAAAACGTATCATTTTGAAATAATATCTTTATCGTGAAAAGTTTCTGCTATTATGTTTTCAGCTTAATAGAAATCTAGGTAGGAACCTGAAGTAATATACTTATAAAAATTGGTGATGTGGCTTGTTCAGAAGTATTTCTTTTTTCGTTTCGAAAAAGAGCAATCAGCGACTGGGAGCCCCTTAAATGACTTAAGGTTATATTAAGCCAAATTAAAGATAAAACACGATTGGTAACACTTTTTTAAATAGATTATTCATCGAAAATAGCATTTTTTTATATATTTTGATTGCATTTATGACTATATTTGCTCAAGGGCGCAGGCTTGATTTAATGGCATAAATAAATTTATGATTTTATTTATCTAAATTAAAGATATAAAAACTTTTTTGTACTGATTTTTCATTCGAAATAGCATTACTTTTTGTTAGTTCCAAATTCAAAAATATTTAACAAATAGTTTTAATGTAATTTAGTGAAAAAACATTTATTCCTTCTTACTCCTTCTGACTCTGTCTATATAAAAACCAAAACATTAGCAGTGGCTCTCATTTATAATAGAACTTGACATTTAAAACGTTTTAAAGAAAGTTAAAATATTCATAATACGGAACCTTTGGTCTCCTAGCTTGACTCGTACTTGTCCGATTTTACAAGGCGGTCAGGGCTGATAAATGTGGAATAATAAATGCCCTCCATTGTGTAAATAGATATTGGTGTGGTCCATTTTTGGTCTAAAAGTTTATAAATGCCGATCACTAAACATTTTGGTATTTCCTAGCGTGTATCCACACTGCAAGCCTAGTCGCCACCGCGCTAGGCTCGGCAGTGTAGACGAACATCTAGTGTGAGATGTCCACAAAAGAATTAAGAAAAAAAAAAAAAAACATAAAATGAAAAAAAAAACTAATAACATCCCTTGACTTTTCGATTTGTCGAAACATTTGCGTCGGTTTTATTTTTATTTTTTTAAAAGTAATTATTTGATGGCAAGTCGTGGAATCGAGTAGCTATAAATAGATTTTTCGAATGAAAAAATACCTATTGTGTAGGTAAGGTACCAACCCAGTATTTTGTTAGAAGCTTGTATTTTAAGGTTTTATCTAAACCCATTTAAATTAGCTACACATTTCGAGAAAAGCCTATTTAATATACTTTTTTGTTACCTACGAGTATGTTAATTTTGTATTACATACGAGCAATGGCGCAAAAAATTAGGGGCCAGTTAAAATTGAAATCTGCCTTGGGGCTCTTTAGGTATACCTTTTTAGTATTTCGTTGATTTAAGATGTTGTAACCTGGCGGAATGTTAGATTTTTATTTTATTTTTACTTATTTCGTTTTTCTTTAATAAATATAAATTACACGTCACGTTGTTTGTCCGCGATGGACTCCTAAACTACTTAACCGATTTTAATCAAACTTTGCGCACCGTGTGCAGTTTGATCCAACTTAAAAGATAGGATAGCTAACATCTCAATTTATAGTCACGATATCAGTTGACACAGCAACGCATGGCCGGGTCTGCTAGTTTACTAATAAAATAAAGTCTCACGACTGTTTTATAAAGTAAGGACACCCTTTAAGATTCATAAAGTCTCGACGTATTGTATTAGAGCATTCTAGGACAGGCGTTTTTCTATACAATCGTATTCCCCTGTTTTCGCCCTGGATTTTAACACTAGAGCAAATATTTTTTTACCATATAATATATGAGAACCACAGGTATGTCTATTTCCCTATGTCTTGTTATTTTTCCATAATTTAGTTATTATAAGAATTAGGAACCGTCTAAAATCACAAAAAAAAACCGTACGTGACAGATTGCAAGTTCATCACCGTTTATATGAATACTTCACATGATGTCGTGACTTACAAACATTTAGTTCTTATTCTACCTGTTGCCTGTGAGCCGTTTTCTTGTTTCATTCAATACGTCTACATGCATTTCCCGTTTGGTCCGGTATCCAGAAAATTTTACAATAAACTCTACACTATAAATTCCGTGCAGATTTTCAAAAGTGAAAATTAAATAGGATCACGACTGTAATCCTCAAGTACGGTAGACATACTTTCTGATTTCAAGCCGATTAGATCCTTGACTAAAGGGGGTAGTCAAAGGCTCGTAAAATTTAGTCCAATAAGTAAAATTATGATAAAAAATAATACTGGCCTCACAGCTCAGTAGTAACTCTGCCTTCTGCGCTGTAGGTTAAATTTCAAATTTAATAATAAGTATGTATTTATAAAAAAAAGTATATAAGTATTCTTTCAGTTATCTGGTTCCCATGGTATAAGCTTTGCTTAGTTTGGGGCTAGATGGCGCTGTGTGATAATGTCCGCCAATATTTATTTTATTTAATATTTAAACAGAAAAAAGAGTTAACTAAATTAATTATTTTTTATGCTTGGCACAATTATTATGCAGTAGTTTTGAAAACTGGTTTTATCTAAAAATGCAATATCTTTTAACTCGGACCAAAAGTAATATGGCCGTTTTTTCGTGAAGTGAGTTGTAGTCGTGAATACGTAATTTTGGAACCCGACGCTCTTGGTTGGATGACTTTCCATGAGATTTTGCAGTAAAACGCCTGAATGGCTGACCCATCGCGAATCTGTCTGACTTTTAGAAGGCTTTGAATAGAACCAAATCTACCTAGGTTTTAAGAGGAGTAATAAATATTTTTTAAGAATGCATAACCGTTTTTTCTCAATACCGCAAAACATACAGTTTTGTTTTTTACGACATAGATAACTTAAGGATTAAATCTAGATGAATTACAGACAGAAACACGATTGGTGAAACTTTTCTCGATAGATTTATTTTCCAAAGTTGGCTCTTCTAAAATCCTAGTTTCGTTTTTAATCAAAACTATGAGTAGCTAAACAGTTCATTTTTATATAATTCGATAGATAATCATACTAGCTAAACAAATTACAGACGGTTTCTTTTTAAATTTGATGGTTTTCAAAATATTGCAGCTTTATCACTTTTTCCGTCTTATCCGGGTAGATTCAGCCCATACAAAAAGTCCAAAATTTCAAGTATCGCCTTAAGAAGGTTTTAGATAATTTGCCGAGGTTGTTGGTCAGAAAGTCATGGGATTGAATAACAGCGAATAAATGGAATTTTAAAATAAAAATTGAAAAGGATCGCGACTTTATTCTTCAAGTACGGTACGACGTGGCATCCAAAATAATATACTTAGGAGTTTTATTTGATTGAATAGCAAATTTGTAAAGAAACAGCTAACAATTTTTGCTATTTGATTTATGTATGTCAATAATTATATATATGTACCTAATCTAGATACCTATCTTCTAATATATTAACATTCTCGTGTAACAGTGTTTGCAACCAAATTCCTCCAAAACATCTCGACCGTTTTTTTTTTGTGTATGGGAATAGGTCTTAGGGTATTTTTATACCCCTAAGTGAACAACTCGGGAAAAACTGAAAGTGCTATTTTCTGTGGGATTATTGAAATTTAATAGGACAACGTTCGTCGGGATAGCTAGTTATTATGTAGAAATTTCTTCTTTTTTTAAAGTTTCTGTTATAATTCAATTTTATTAAGCTCTGGTAAATTGATATACCTTAATGAACTCCAATTGTCTAGACTTCTTTGAAACTTTGAATGTTATGTGACAAACTTCACTCTGTTATTAAATTAAATGTTACTTAAAACGAATTTGCAAAAAAGAAACCAATGCGTTATTACGAGAATGTGAATATGTTTGTGTAATACGTTAGTTGAGGAGTGAGGCCATGAAAAAAAATATTTTCATCCCACCATCTCGGAAAGAGTATTTTTGCTCTTCAATATCTGAGTGCAAAAGCCGTTTTTATTCTCTAGAGGATAAAGTAAATTGAATTTAGAACATCGTGTGCACTAAGTTTGTGAAATAAAAAAATCATTAAACCTATTTACTGCTACCTCTATGGTGCCGAATATATCATACAACTTTTTTTTAATTTGTTAAAAACTCAGACTCGGAACCTTCTTGGTGTTCTTTTTTCAATTTGCTTTGTACGCGGTTCTTTACGCGGCATTTTTACTTATGATTATTCTGTAATACTTACCTGTCATAATGTAGTAGTTAATACCTAAACTGAAATAAAAGTACCTATCTTGTCCCTCGCTAACGCTGAGGATTCTAATCAATTTTAGAATCCTTCGCTTGCTCGGTCATCAAAATTGAACACGCGGTTAAAAAGCAACTTTGCACTCTTGTATAACAAATAACTATTACCCAGTAAAAACTAATAAATATTGGTAGACATTTAAGATAAGATAAGATTTAAGACACATAGATATCAGGACTGGTAATCCCCAAGTACGGTAGACAGATCTGCACGCGCTCAAGTCTTTCAAGATATGTGATAGGGTAGTCAAAAGCAGGTCAAACATAACATTTGGCACACGTACAATGGCACCATAGTGGGCTGGGCATTCTGTCTCTAAGTAACAGGTTGCAAACCCATCGCCGCTACTCTTTAACTATTTATTATAACGCAGTACCTACATTTTATTCAAAATAAACGTGATTATTATTATAGTATGAGATTTAATGTAACAATCGTAAACTTTTTTTTATGGATGAACAAACATGTCTAACAACGCTTATTTCATGGCCATGTCTTAGCTATGGTTTCGTAAAAGTGGTGTGCATTAAAATGACGGCCATTATAATAGTTACGGATTCCGTGAGTTGACATTAAGTAATTTAGTTTTTTTTTTAAGAAAAAATGGTCTTAATTTACAATGTACTGTACTTTGCACTGTGCATTTCCTTGGTCTTATGAAGCATAGAGAAATCATTCCATTATAAAAGTCGGGAACCAAAAATTTTTTCGCTAATTATACACCAATCTTGGTATTATCTGTGTTAAGTAAATTGTTGGAAAAGTTATTCTTACCGAGTTATTATCTCACCTCAATCTTCAATCTTAACAGGCTTCATTGTTATCAGTTTGGATTTACAAAGGGTCGATCAACAACCGATGCCAGTACTTATCATTTAATTATGATGCCATTGAAGAATTTGCACGCTACGGGCGGAGTTTTCTGCTATCTGTCAAAAAACTCTTGAGTAAAATGTTTAGAAAAGTTATTCATACTTTTTAACTCAGCTCACATTCTTACAGTAAAACTTGAACTCAAAGTTTAACTAATGCAGGAAAGGAATTTCAAAGTATGCATACTTAAAGGTAGTAATATGGTAAAGACGTAAACAATAGTAACTTGTCACTGTCAATGTCAGATAGAAACGTCACATTATTCTGATAGATGATACACTTCAACTTGTTTCTTCTTTCCTGCCAATATATCTACTACTATCAGTCCGCTCTGGCATCGCACGGGTGTAATAATGATTTTATGGCAATTTTTTTCTAGTAATAATGTTACTCAGAGATAATTAAGCACTAGCCGACCCGTGACAGACGTTGTCCTGTCAAATTTCAATAATCGAATAGAATTGACTGAGTGTTTTTAGTCTGTCATGTCAGATTTGTTGAACACCAGCGCCATCTATACAGAAATCATCCATTTTGCGTTTTTTTATCGTTAAGGGGATGTTTTTCATTTTTAAAAAGTATTCTGGTATTATATCTATATTTACAGCAAATTTCAACTTAATCCATTTTGTTGTTCAGGCCTAATTGAGGAACAAACATACATACAAACTCACAAACTTTCGCATTTATAATATTATTATGATTCTAATAATATTTTTTTTTTAAATCGGTTCAGCAGTTTTGGAGTTTGTTCGTTACAAACATACAAAAATACCAATATTTTCTCTTTATGATATTTTTAAATATAGATTACGACGGTTATAAGACAGTCAACGTTTTCTTAAACAGCTCGAGCTTAAAGGTTTTGTGTGATAGCAATTACATGTACAGTAGGTACTGTACCTGTCACGGTTCAGGTATCTTGCAAACATGTCTTTGATGTCCTCGTGTTTGTATTCATAATTACACTGGGATGTTGCCTACATTTTCTGAATTAGTACCGCAACTTTGGAGATTTTAGATTGAAGCTAGATAAGGCAAAGTTGAGTGAAAATGTGGTTAAGGTGATAAGTGAAATTATTAAATTTTTGACGTTTTGTATGGGCTGAGTCTACCCGGATAAGATGGAAAAAGTGATAAAAATCCATTATCTTGAAAATCAATATATTAAAAAAAAATTTCTTTAATTTAGGTATAGCTAGTATGATTATCTAGCGATAATAACGAATTATATAAAAATGAACTATTTAGCTATTCATAATTTTGATTAAAAACGAAACTAGTGTTTTTGAAGAGCTAACTTTGGAAAGTAAATCTATCGAGAAAAGTTTCATCAATCGTGTTTCTGTCTTTAATTTATTTAGATTAAATCCATAAGTTATCTTTGTCATAAAAAACAAAACTGTATGTTTTGCGGTTATTGAGAAAAAACGATTCTGCATTCATCAAAAACATTTATTACTCATCTTATGTGCATTGTTGGTTTTTGGCTTCTCACAATCCTGCTAAATGTTACTAGCTCTTTTTCTATTCACTAAAAATAAATAAAGTTAAACATATAAACATGATTATGTAAGTAAATAAACTATTGTTGGTGGACTTTACCAATAGCGCCATCTAACCTCAAACTAAGCAAAGCTTGTACTATGGGAACCAGATAACTAATAGAATTTTTGTATATACTTTTTTTGTAAATACATAATACCTATATTAACTTCATATTAAACTACTTACGTTTATTTAATCCTTTCATCTCTCTTTTACCATTGTTTGTACCTTCACCTTCGCTAGTTGTATTGTTACATAAATATATTGCACTAACCGTGGAGTGGGGGCACTGGTGACCTGTAATACAGGTGTCAAACCTACCTCAGGCACCAGTCTCTCACAAAGCAGGTTTGCATTAATGTATACCTTACTATAATACTTACCGCCTAAGCCTTATTACTGTTAATGCTTACCTTTGTGAGAGAAAATAAATAAACTTTATTATTATTATTATTATTATTATATTAACCCACAGAACAAACATTCATGTTCATCACATAAAACTTTAATCCTGGAATCGACGACTCAACCTACAGCGCAGAAGGCAAAGTTACTACCAACTGTTGCTTGAGCACGAACCACTATAATGGTATCGACAACGTATTGTCCGAATGTCAAAACTGACATTTTTGTATAAGTAATGAAAGTGTCAGTCTTGGCATTTGGACGATACGTTGTCGATACGACAGTGGTTCATACTAAAACCTCAGAGCTGGGCCAGTCAATAGGATCACATTGTAATCCTCAAGTACAGTAGACATATTTTAGACTTCTATGCTCTCCGATGTCTAATGTCTAATGAAGAAAGTCAGATGCACGATCAAATTTAACTTATACCAACATTTTTGCTTTAGGTAGGTAAGTAAATAATAAATAGATAAATAATAACTATTGATGGACATTTCACACAACTCCATCTAGCCCCAAACTAAACAAAGCTTGTACTAGGGAACCAGATAAATGATAGAATACATATATACTTTTTTATTTATTTAAACATGGTTATTATACATATTAACACCCAGACACAGAACAAACATCTATGTTCATCACACGAATATTTATCCCAGGTGGGGATCGAACCCACAACCTACAGCGCAGAAGGCAGAGCTACTACCAACTGAGCTGTGAGGCCAGTCACAAGTAGATAACATTCCATACGTGACAGCTTGCAAGCTCATCGCCACTGAAATAAGTATGCAAATTGGTTTCCTCACAATGTTTTTCTTTACCGTTCTAAGCACGTGCTAATCTATACATATAATAAAACTGTAGAAAAGTTCAATTCTGTACATTGAATAAAAACTAAAAAAAATACTCCTAGGGTCCTTTATAAAAGTAACACAAACCAAAAAAAAACATTTTGAAATTTTTGTCTGTATGTCTGTCTGTCTGTTGTCTGGCTTTCACGCAAAAACTACTGGACGGATTTTGATGAAACTTTTTTTGTTTTATAGCTATTAGTCCTCGGCAACATATAGGCTATAATTTATTTTGAAGATTGGAATACCAGATGTGTAACTATCTGTTTCCCAGCGAAGCGGGCACGGGTCAGCTAGTGCTCAATAAAATTTTAGAGAGCATTATTCCTGTTTTTCCCTCTAAATCAACGAAATGGTTTCTAAGAGCAGAACAGTTCAATTGAGCTTTTAATAAAACGAACAGCGCTCGTTTGTGCACTCCCATAAAGCGCTGTCATAAATTTAAAAGCGCTTTGCAGCCATTCATCATTGATGACCAGGTGCAGCGTAAAAAAAGCAGCATAGATACCCTTATTTTTCACGTTGCATCCATCAACGTCCTCTAACTAAAAGGGAAAATGAAATAGCGAAATTCTGTCAGCTAAGAGCCAGTGAAATATACACAATATTTGTGCAATACAGTTTTGCGCCTATTCACGCGCCGTCATAGTTTTTTGGTTCGTGAATATTACCTTACTCAGAAATAGAATGCCGAAATGTTTCGTTTTATTGCAAAAACTGCCATTCCGAAAGTTTTTAAATTTGATGAATGAAGATCTGTAATTCTATTTTTGTGCAATACTTACTTCATTGAACAAATTGCCTAAAGACAAGAAATAAATGTTTTTGATGAATGCAGAATCGTTTTTTCTGAATAACCGCTAAACATACAGTTTTGTTTTTATGACAAAGACAACTTAAGGATTTAATCCAGATAAATAACAGACAGAAACACGATTGGTGAAACTTTTCTATATAGATTTATTTACCAAAGTTGGCTCTTCAAAAACACTAGTTTCGTTTTTAATCAAAACTATGAATAGCTAAACAGATAATTTTTATATATATAATTCGTTAGATAATCATACTACCTTAGTAAATTATAGACAGTTTATTTTAAGTTTGATGATTTTCAAGATAATGCAGTTTTATCACTTTTTCCGTCTTATCCGGGTAGACTCAGACTATACAAAAAGTCAAAAATTACACTTATTACCTTAAAGTTTTAAGTCGTGTTTGTTGTCTGATTCTTCTAGGCTTGGCTGCAAGAAACAGGCGTAGCTTCACCTATAGCTCCTAAGAAGTGTCAAAGTGATCTTAGCTATTTTATGGAAATACTTTGACACTACCGTGTGCCTTTAGTGGTCAACTTTGCCTAGAGGCACACGACAATGTGCCTCTAGTCACACTATGCAGTGTCGCACAACACATAAAGTGATTTTTATGAAATAAGATTTCGTCCACTGTGGGTGCGTGTTCTCATAGTGTCGTTCTTGAATACGAGGGTAAGTCTTGCGACCGTGTCGCCCGACACGAATTTTATAAAAAAGTTCTTGGACATGCCTCTGGCTACATATTATTCAAACAAAAATAGGTGAAATTTCCCTTTTTTTTAAAGAATCGTTTCCTCAAAGTCACTTCCTCATTCTATTTCCAATTCAATCATCATTCGACTGTATCACTCAATCTGTTCCCTTAGCACTAGTTTTATGAGACCAGCTATTCAAAGCCACATTTGGACTGATTGTAATTAAACTCTTACTAGCTTTATTTCTTATATATAAAAAATAATATTATAAATGCAAATGTTTGTGAGTTTGTATATATATGTAATCAAACCTTAACGACCAAACTGATTAGAATTCAATTTGCTGTAGTATGTAGAAAAAAATCTTATTAATAGAACTTATAACCCGAAAAACAACCCCTAAATGATAAAAAAATGCAAAAAGAATAATTTTGGTATAGATATAATATCATATATAACAGACTAAAAAGAACCAAAAACAACGCAGTTTTAACCAATGAATGATATGACTTTCTTATAGAATGCTATAACTTAGAACTATAGTATCAAAAAATAATATTAATGAAAATTAAATATGATCTTCAGGCCCTCAGACCTTTGGAGATGTCTAAAGGGATAAGTCAGAAGCACGTCTAAACGTTTACAAACTTAATACTAATTTATAACGATAAAAACCGGTGCTGATATCCTAAAAATCAATCAATCAATGCAAACAAGGAGTGTATCAACATCTCGAGCGAGTCATTTATCTTAAGCCAATGTAGGAAACAAATTAAACACTTTAATACATGAGGCGTGACTAAAAAAGAATAGGGGACGAGAAAAAGCCCTGTCGTGTACCAAGAATGTAAAAATAATGGATCTGGAAGTGACAAGTCTTTATAATCAGTTTCAAAACAAAAATTAACAAACATAAACTATTAGATTTGTCAAATACAAACCACATTTATCACATATTCAACTACGTACTGACAAATACAAATAAAATATATATCATTATGAAGGTTATTACAACAACGGGAATTACTCACGTAAATTATAAATGAGGACACCGACAATGTTTCGATTCATAATAATGTGTAATACAACTCACGAAAGTTTTGAAAGTGAAATAATTATGAAGGTATATCAATAAAATCAGTTTCTATTTTATCATTCACAAAGTTGTAGTCGGCATTTTCTAGTTTTAAAAACGAAATTATTCTACGACGTATATTGGATTTTAAGTATATGTATTTATCGTCGCGTTTATAATAATTCATCATTATTATCGGTTCATTGCCTCCAATTTGTAAAGTTAATTTGTTTATCGAAGTAAGTTT